>CM040090.1:12030000-13280000 GCA_022496805.1 Pohlia nutans
CTACCTCCACTTATGGGTTTTTTTGTCGAAATATACTGCCACGTGTCAACTTAGGATTGGTTAAGGATGACGTGGACGACTAAAAATTTGACGTAGAAATTCAATTTTGACTCCAAATTGTTTGAATTTGACCTTAGTCATGCTTGTTCTTCGCCTATGGTAAAATAGAAGGACCTAACAATACAATTTATAGAATTCACATACACAAACGATAGATTCACACCAGAAACAATTGGCAATAAAATTCTAAAATACCAACCACTAATTAATAATATTATACAACAAGGTTGGAAAGTAGACCCAATCATAGTCATCACAGTTGGAGCCAGAGGAACAACACACGCCCCCTCAATAAAACAACTTGAAACAAAATTTAACATCTGTGAAACCTCCATAAAACACACATTTAAAGCAATAAACACCATTGCCATACAATATGCTGGATCAATCCTTCTACACAAAAGACATATAGAAAATAATCAACCGATACCAACAGAATAATGGATTAAAAGAAGGAGGGTAGTAGTGAAAACCATTGCTAGCCACTCTTTTCAAACACTAGCTTAACACAAACACTTGTCTCAGGGGATAGATAGGGCCGATTGGTTGGTACAACTTTCCTGCCATGACAAATTACTAGCTTAACACAAATTACTAGCAGTACCAAGTCATGTGTATTACACCATTGCTCAAACGAACCCAATGAGAATCGAACCTGGACCACATAAATGTGATACAACGCCCTTCACCAACCAACCAAAGAACTCATGACTTGGTGATAATACTTAACTCAAAACATACCTTTATTCAAACTAGTACCTAACCATTAGCACTTTGTTACTGTATTTTGTTACTATTATTGTTTTTGTTACTGTTTCTATAGTGTCCATCTTCGAAAGGGGAGAGTAGTATTGTCCCAATGTCCCCTTGCTCGGTGGGCACCGGCTCATTGACATTACGAACGGACACTTTATTCACGCCGGCCTTGAGTAAAGGTCAGAGTTTCTATCTAAAATAGAAGGACCTTATTTTGTTCTCCACCCCGATTTTGTTTGTTTTAACCCTTTAATTTATAGTCCATGCAACCACCTTGTAGTTGAAGAGGTACTATAAGATCTATTCCAAAACAGACATCAATGTTTGAAGTTCAGATGTGAGGATCTATTCCAAAACAGACATCAATGTTTGAAGTTCAAATGTGAGGATCTATTCTAAAACAAACATCAATGTTTGAAGTTTAGATGTAAGACTACATCTCATGCACACCTTGAAATTAAATTTTGATTTGAAGTTGTGAAGCTATCAAAACATCCATCTACAAAACACCAAAATATTGCAAATATCTGAAAATACAACAAATATTTACAAATGCAACACATCGGCTATTATGCGGTATTTCTCATGTTTGGAAGTTTGTTATCTTCTTTCATTTTTTGAATTTTGCCCTCTTTTTTATGTTCTATTAGTGCATAGCATAATACAGCAATAGGAGCCATCACCCTTTTGCAATGGAACCATAGTTAGTTACAATTAGAAACTAAGTACACGTGGCAATGATATGATATTCCCAAAATTCATGGAATATAAATGGCCTTCCCTCATTACTTTAAAAAATGAATCTAAGTGAAGATTCTCTTTTGATCCAGTTTTCAAAAGGGTGCTCACTTGCACTGTTGAATTATGCTATTTGTATGTATTCCAATCTTCATCACTGTACCAACTCCTTTCATATTTTAATGTATAATTTTTGTCCTAATCCGTATATGGATAAGTTGCTCTCACTTATAAAATTTAGACTTAATTATGTATGAGTTTGTTCTTGACAATAAAGATTGCAATAGAGAATTGTTGATATAGGTCATTGCAAAACAATTTGACTTTTTGTTTTTGAAAAATTAACCCAAATTCTATTTAACTTCAAAATCACACACCCCCCAAAATCTCATTTTGACTGTGCATTATACAATCCAAAGACACACGTTCCAATGGCCCTTTGTCCGGTGGACACTGTGTCATTGACATTACGAACAAACACTTTATTCAGGCCGGCCTTCGAAAGAGGACCGGAGTTTCTATCTATCTATGTATCTCTAAAGACACACTATGATCTTCCAATTCCACGGTCCGATCTTACCAAGGTTTATCCGACACTTGTTTGATTAAGCTATGCTTATATTTATATAGTTGAATACTATTATTAATATCCCTAATTTCAACAGAGATAGTTTCAAAAAAGAAATCACTAAAAATATGTGATTTGTTTAGAACAAAGTTGGGCAGTAAGAGCATCATCAATGCAGAAACGGCATCAAGGCGCTGTATCGCAAATTTTCAGATTGGTCTGCGGGGCTGCCTGTGTGCTGTGCCGCATGTGGATGCCTCCCCTCCAACCCGCGGTCCCAAAGCAACACTGCAAATCTGCCACCGCATGCAAAACGACAAGAAACGAACGACACATCTGCCGCTCCTCCTCCGCCGTGAAACTCGGACCCTTGTGGCCGCGTTCCTGGGCCAAGGTAGCGGGCGCATGAGAAATCCTGGAAGTAACGGGCGAGAGGGAAGAATTGGCGTGGCCAGGTCCGCCAAGCACGGTGCCGTTCCTGCGTTGGAACGCTCAAAATCTTGCGGAACGCCCCACCGCAGAAGAAGTCACGGTCCTGCTTCTTTTTCTGCGGTGGGTTGATGATGCTCTAAAGGGTTAAAATATCCCTTTTAGATCCATTTCCAGTTTCAAATCCAAATGCTTTGACCAATCAGATTTTTTAAACTTTTTTTTATCATGTTTAAGCATCCTACAAGGTTATGTCCAAGAACAAGATACCACAGTAATGGTGAAAGAAAAAAGGTGTTTTTATTGTAGAATAACTCTGCTTTTCCTTGTAATAAAGATACCTTGTTTCTTTTTGCATTTACAACAATTAAAAAAATTCATGAAACCAAGAACAACTAAAAACTAATACTCTTTGTTTCCAATGGCCTTCATTTGATTAGAACAAGAATTAGGTCTCCGAACGTTTTTAAATTTTTTTGTAATACTATTTAAATAATTTTTACCATTTTATCTTCGTCCTCTGTCGTGAATTAAATCTTCTAAAGACACGCTTCCAAAAGTTTTCTATTAAACCTAGAAGATGTTCAACAATCATCGAGTTCACATACCGTGAGTTCATAACATGATGACCCAATAAAAAGCACGTATCTTAATTGCAATGTATAGGATAATATACGGTAAAAAGTACGGTATACGATACAGTATACCCGAGCTTCGTCCTCCTTCTTGGGCCTTCCTCCCTGACAAATTTGAAAATGGCTGTCAACGTCTTGGGCGGAGCTCCTCTTCGCCGTCAGATGCCCGTTGCCGGATTCAAGGCGCTCGCAATTCAAATCCCCGGTCTTAATGCCGCCCTTTCCTGCCCTTGCAGCTCCTTGCTCCGCCTTTTCAAATTCTGCAATCACTGACTCACCGTCAATCGCCGCTTTCTCTCTTCGAGGCCATCATCATCAATTGAAGCACTCGCCAAGTAAGCTCTGCATCCTTCTCGTAGCTTCTCTTGGTCAGTCATTTGGCCGAAACTCTGGTTTGAAATTGCATTTTTTCTGTTTTGAAATCGCGTCAGTTTTGGTGCTGTTGTGAATTCGGAACGACGTCTTCGCAGCAGGGGTCACAAATCGGGGGTGAGTTGAGTTTTGGCTGAAAAGAACCCGTGGTCGGTGATGTTGAGTTTGTCTGTGGATCGGCTGTAATGGCAGCTGGTCTTGGCAAGATTTTTTTGTGCGGTTCAATAAGTTGTTAAGCTTCTTAATGGTTTTAGTATGTACTCGGTTTGTGTTTTTGAGTAGTGTCAAAGTGTAGTTTAGTGATCGGAGCTTCAAAGTAAGCTCAGTATCCTTCTATTTGGCCGAAACTGGTTCTTTTGATATTTCTTTTTTCTGTTTAGAAATTGCGTTGAGGATTTTGGAACGACGTGTATGGTTGACCGAGTTTTTTTTTTTGGTGTTTCGAGTGTCTTTAACTCTGGATTTTTTAGGTCGAGATCCGCTGATCGAAGTGTGTGAAATGTCGGTCTGTGTGTGTGGGGAGAAGTTACGGATGTCGTTTCGTCAGGTTTTGTCGGATTAAGAGATCGATTATCTGGACGTGAAATTAACGGCGAGAGTTCGAGTGATTTGATAAACTAGGGATAGTCAACGCATTAGCCCTATGAATTAGAATTCAGGTCAAGTGGAACGTATGGTGCATTGTCTGAGCTTGTTGTTTGGTCTCCTATTCTCGTTAGGGCAGTATCTGGCCTCATGCGGGAACGGAGGTAATACCTCAGAGGTGAAGTTTCGGCTGAAGTTGAGTTGCGGTCGCGGTCGGTGATGAGTTTTGAAAGACTATGTGGGTAGTTGTTATGGCTGCTAGAACGTTTTTCTACGCGGTGTGCCTTGAACGCGATGGCTAGAAGCTTAGGTTTATTAATTTTTGTGGAGTATATCACGGAATTTTGTGTCTGAGCGTAGTGATCGGCTGATTTTGTTTTCGTGTTTGATTGGCAGCGGGGAGTTCAGGTTACTCTGGCGAGTTCTGAAATGGCAACGAGGCCACGAACTAAACGGGGTCAGAAAGGAGGAGAGCTAGCAGCTGAGAAGGAGAATGTTGATGTTTCCCCTGTGAAGGGTCTTGTGAATAACAGCAATAAGCTCTCTCTGGAAGAGGAGCTTGAGGCTATGACGAAAGCGTTGAAGCAGGTTTCTCTTGAGAAGGAGCTGAACGAGGCGAAGCTGAAGGAGAAGGATGAGCAGTTATCTGCTCAGGCTGCGGAGGCCGAACGCATCCAGGCCCTGCTGAAGAGCTCCGATGAGGAAAAGAAGAGGCTCGAGGAGAAGCTCCGGAAGCTTCAGAAAGTGCAGGGGTTCCAACCTACTCTGGTATGTTCCATCTCAATTTTTTCCTGCACTAAGTTCACTCTCTTCAGGTAGTTTACGACAAGAAATACAGCTGATTTCTGTCTCTTACGACTTCATCGTCTTCTCCCAGTTTAAGAGAACCTCGTCAACTCGTATGGTCACAGAAAACCACTTAAACGATCGGTTTGTGGGCCTTTGTGGGCTGCAAGTTCACGTTTTGCGAGGTCATGAGCTTGTTATCAACCGTGCCACATGGCTTGTTTCTACAGAATCTTTCGATGTCTGCCTCTGATGCTCCGGAGGATTTGACTAAGAAGAAGAAGAAAGACCCCAAGCGCCTTAAGAGGCCCAAGTCTGCATTCCTGCTCTGGTGCAAAGAGCATCGTCAGAAGGTACACCTTTCCTGACCTCCTCACTTGGCTTCTCTTCACGTGAAGAAGCCTCTGTTGCATGACCATCTAACTGTCTTCTGTCTGTGTAGGTGTGTGAAGACAACCCCAATGCCACTTTTGCTGAGATTAGTACCATCATGGGTGATAAATGGAAGAATGTCTCCGAAGAGGAACGCAAACCATACGAAGACAGATGTAAAGTAGAGAAGGACATCTACCTGAAGGTGCATTTCCTGAGCCCGTGCATTATTACCTGTTTATGTAATAAAAATTACAGGTTGCTGCAAGGTTTACGTTCTCAAGGCCACTTGAATACATTTAAAGGATCAATCCCAGAAGGCTTTACACAAATTGTACAGCGAGTGCAGTACACGTGATGATCAGCATTAGAGTAGAAATTGTATATTTTCAGCACATAGTGGGGCTTGGTTTAACAGCTGTACACGCTGAATTACATTGTTTTGTGGCTTTATGCAGTTAGTTGGTCAGGAGAAGCGAGAGGCAGAGGCGTTGAAGTTGTTTCATGAGGAACAGAATAAGAAGCAGGCCCAAGAACTTCTGGAACAGTACCTGGCTTACAAGAAGGTAGCTCATCATACACTTTTTCCAAAGTTCTCCCCACATTTGTGATTGAAGATTATGACATGGTATGAATGTATGCCGGATTACGGATTTCTTCATGATCATGTTTCCAAAGAATCTAAGGAGTGCAGGATAATCAACTAGAGCGCTTCATGATGGGTGCCTCGAAGTAGAGATTGTCTCTAAGGTGTTTATTCTTCCAATTTATTTTGCAGGAAGCTGAGACAGACAACGGAAAGAAAAAGAAGTAAGTTTTAAGAGAACCAATCAGTCTTCCCCTCTGCCGTTTGGTTGGATCGAATACGGTTGCTAGGCTGCTCGTTTTCTTTTGAACGTCTGATGCACTGCTCGTTTACCCGAGTAAACCAGTCGGATCGTGTGTCCATATGTACTGTTTGTAGTTAACCCACAAGCTATTCACAGGAAAGAGAAGGATCCCTTGAAACCCAAGCATCCTATTTCCGCATTCTTTGCTTTTTCTCAATCTCGACGTCCAGCGCTACTGGAGGAGAAAAAACCCGTTACAGAGGTAGTCCTTGTACAAAATGCACAAAATCCTTTTAATTTTTTTTCTCGTGCTTCTGAGTGAGCAACATATAACTCTGTTGTTAGTCTTCTCGTTGCGACTTTCTTGAAATTTGTCTCCATTCTAAACTTTTTAAAAGCCAATTTGTGGTGAGAGTGACAAATGATGAAAGTACTTGCAGATTTCAAAGATACTGGGAGAAGAATGGAAAGCTCTGAGTCCCGCCAAGCGAGTACCTTTTGAGGAGGTAAAGACCTTGATCTTGTTTATGCTATCAGCTGTTGTAGATCAGCATAACTAGTAAGGAGACTTTGTTCTTGTTGGTGATTTGAGATTTTCTTTTCGTATGTTTTTGCAGCTTGCCGCGAAGGAGAAGGAGAGATACTCTGTCGAGCTTGAGGCTTACAAAAGGAACAAAGCTGAGGTAAACCTCAAAGATGGGTTTTCTTTTCCATTTGTCTGAAGACTCAGTCACTTTCTCTCATCTTGTGTTCTGCATTGATTATGGGCATCATCTGATGGTCTTTATTCATATCTCAGGACGTTTCGACAATGGAGCGAGAAGCAGAGGAGAAGTCTAAGATCGAGAAAGCTCAAGCTCTTCAGCTCTACAAGCAGAAAGAGAAGCTGGATCAGGCTAAAAAGGTGAAACTGGCATTATGGAAGTTAATGATCTCGTGTTGGTCCTCGATTTCTGGAGCTGGGAGAATCTGTCACCTCGGATCATATTTCGTATGACTGATGTGTGATTCATTCTTTGCAGATGATGAAACAGTCAACCAAGGAAAAGAAGGACCAGGCTAAGGAAAAGAAAGATCAAACCAAGGAACAAAAGGATCAGAGTAAGGAACTGACGAAGGACAAGAAGGATAAGACGAAGGACAAGAAGGATCAGACTAAGGACAAGAAAGATTCAGCTCAGGAAAAGAAGGATATAGCGAAGGAGAAAAAGAAAGCCAAGGACCCTAACAAACCGAAGAAACCTCTTTCATCATACTTGGTATTTGGGTAAGCGAGTTTCTCCTTGCTTGCTTCCTTCCTCGTATCACGCTGGATGGAATGTTAGTTCATTCTCAGGACAAGTACTGTCTCAGACAAGAATGTCCTTTATTATGGTTGACTAATTCATTGTGAGTCATGCGTTTATGGGTGCAGAATGGAGATGAGGAAAAATCTCAACAATGATCAAGCGGGATTGAATTTCGCAGATACCAATGCTCACATCTCGCAAAAGTGGAAGGTATCTTTCTTAGTGAATTGTCATGCACAACCGGATCTCTGATTGGGCTATTGATTTTCTTTAACCATTTGTGCTATCTAACAACCGTTTAATTGCATCCTATGTTGGTACACAGGAACTCTCCGATAAGGAAAAAGAGCCTTGGAATGAAATGGCGGCACTTTTGAAGAAGAAGTACGATGCGGAGATGGAAGAATACCGCAAATCAAATCCTGAGGCGTGAGCCCGTTGTGTGATTCCTCTTATCGACATTGTACAATACATTCAACACGTCTTGTTGAATGTTGTGGCACATCTTTACTTTTTGTCTCATAGGTTTCCTGCTTCATCTTTGACATTACAACCCCTTGTGATTTGCAGCCTACAGTCCATACCCTCTAGTTCTCTTTCTATCATAGGAGAATTCCTGACTTCATTTATTCGGACCCTTCTCTCACGAGCGTGCCTAGGCTGTAGAATGTTGATTGTAAATTTTACTTCCTTTCAGGTGTTCTTTGCTCATTGAGCATATACATTACTTTTGGCTCGCTTGCCACTTCTACAGATGTTGTAAAGTTTGCAGTGAAACATGCTCATCCATAGTAATGTCATCGTAATGTGTTATTCTCATGTATTGTGAAAGTTCTATTGCAGTCTTTTTGAATTGAAAATGAGTTTGAGGTTTCTTTCCACTTTGAGACACTCTTTTTGGTTAATCCCTAAAGGACCATAAGGCCCCCATGCACCTTCTAGAACTAGAAGGTGAGGAAATTCGAGTTATTGGGCTGTGAAATGTAGGGTGAGCAAGAAAGACACTTTATCTCTTTTTGAGAACTTAATCTGTGGAGACTTCCATGAATTCATGAAGTGTGCGATTTTTGATGATTTTTTTTGAGTTGCAAAGAGGCAATCTCAACGTCTCTTTAGCCCCAGTTATCTTCATCATCTCACTTCCATATTTCGTGAATTTTTTTTCAGGTACCAAAATGATGGGAAAACTTTTAGAAATTTTGGAGGACTTTTAAATAATCCAATTTCAGCATATGTACAAAACATTTAAGTATTTTCTAATAAAAAATCAAAGGTTTTTACTCTTTAACATCTTGATTTAACATGGTTTTTGAAGAAGCATTATAAAATGTTTGATGAAAATCAAAAATGGGGTTGATGGTCAAAGCAAAGTTGTAAATGTCAATGTGAAGGTCGTATTTGTACAATTGGATTTATTCTATTTTTATTGAATATTTTAAAAATAATTTTGCAAATTTTTCTCTTGAAATTCAATTTAAAATCCCAAAGTAGCACCAGAAAAAGTAAAAAATATGGTAATGAAATTGGAATACCATGAACTATGAGATGATATGGTTTTCATTATTTGATTCTACTTATTTCGGGAAATCATATTTAAGGTCTCACTTTTTGAATTAAGAATGAAACTTGACATAAACCAATTCCGCTGTTTTTCAAAAAATCGTAATAACCTATTTTGAAGATCCAAACCGTTCAAAGGATAGTCAACTTGCTCAAGAACCAGGAGAATTTTTGGTGGATGAAAATTGTCCAATTTGGATGAGAATCTAGCAATTTCAATCTATGCGTTGTGCGTCGTCCACATAGTGCATGCTGGCGCGTTAGAGGATTAAGTTCATAAGTGGCCTCACAAAAAAATGATTTTATTGATACAAGCAACCTTTTTTTTTTTTTTTTTCTAAATCACAAGATTAAAATTGTCACAATTTAAACCAAATTCAAGGTATCAATTTAGTTGAAAATGGTGCTCCGTTTTTTAACACCACACCAAACTTTGAATCAAAATATTTCAATTTGGTGAATTAAAAAAAGTAATATTGACACAACTTTGATTCTTAAGTTAATCTCATTAAAGTTGGGTTTCAACTAAGGTAGGATGACCTAAAACCACTACCTCCTCAAATTATGACATGTAAACTTTATTGGGGCCACCACAGTCGAGACTCAAAACTGCCAATTTCACTATTCAAGTAAACCAATGGCATGCCAAACATTGCAAAGAAATAGTTGGTGGTTTTGGGTATCATTATGAGTGAAAATTAGTACCATATGATGTGGACATGGAGAAACCTAAGGTCTAATTTGGGTCACGAAGCTCTTTTCACTTTGAAAATTTGTATCAATTTGAATATTGGGAATTAAATTGCAAAACTTTGTGCACTCCATAAGAAATCTTCTTCCAAACGAACGATTTTTATTTTTTTTCATAAATAACCTTGTTAAATTAGGCCATATTTCTTAAGTTGGTGATTTTAAGACATCCTACGTTACTTTAATAATGCAAGAGCTAAATCTCGTGATCTCAATGATAAATTTGACTTTAGGAATATTTGCAAACTCGAAGAGTGAGTTGCCATAATTTCTCTCCACTACTGTGACTTTTAGAAAGAATTTTTTGGTACTAGGGTGGTTTGAGTTTTGGGCATTAGGAATAGTGTTGTGAGAGGAAATAGTGACGACAATTGGGTGGTTGAATTCATAGTTTGGAGGAAGTACTCGAAACTGGGTGGCTAAATCTAGAGTCGGGTCAAGAGCTCTAATGCCATTTCCACATAGCACCCTCAATCCTCCGCAAAAGTGAGTCACCTTAACTTTTTTGCCAAAAAATAAAACTCATGTTGTAATTATTTTTGTCTAAATCTTTTTTTTAACACAACATCGCAAGCCTGTGTTTTCACTATTTTTCAAATAGATCTCTTCCCTATAAGCTTAAGACCTAAACGTCCCATGGGGATAGTATATACGTTGTTGTATAATTGGGATTTACTACTGACAAGAAACTCTAAATGAAGATCTCAGTAGCTCACTCGAACCACATTGATCTAAATTTCAACTTCTCTTTTGAACTCAAACTTATTGAAGGTGTGGATTCATTCCAAATACAACCAAAATACAACGTATTCTACTGGTCGCAAAGGCACGTTCAGACCTTTAGGGGTTAAACCGACGTTTACCCAAAGTGATGAAATTATGAAGCAAATGTAGGTGATTGATAATTTCAGACTGCAAGAGTGCGGATGCTCTAATGATTTGCCAAATCTGACCTGTATATTTCTTCGGCAAGGAAGAATTATTGGACACATCCACGGGATGAACAGGAAACGGAATCATTCAGATACATTCATCCATCCCGGAGCTTCATCGTCTTCCTCGTCTACGACCAAAGCTAGAACCGCACTCACTCCTCTAGCGTTCCTTTGATGCAGGGGCCGTGGGATTGTTGCTGCTGCTCCTTCTTCTAGGGATTTTCTTATTGCCGTAATTTTGCACTGATACCTTCGGTGCTCCGCTGCGCATCCGCTTCCAACCATGGTATGCAACATCGAGTGTTTTTTTCTCTTTCTTTTGCAATAGGTTTTCGTGTACGGTTGACGGAGTTTGTGTTGTCGGTGACTTTTTAGGTTGAGATCCGTTGATCCGCCTCCTAAAGCTTGTGAAACGTCGGTCGATGTGTGTGTGGAGGGGCTACGGAGGTCGTTTCGTTAGGTTTTGTCGGATTTCGGAGATCGGTGAAAATAATGGCGAGAGTGATTTGAAAAACTAGGACATTAGAATTCAGGTCAGTGGAATCGGGCGGGAACGTACTGTGCATTGTTTGAGCTTGTTGTTGCTTGGTCTCCTATTCTCTTCTTAGGTCAATATCTGACCTCGGAAGAGAGAAAAAGCCGCAGCTTAATGGATGATCGCAAAACATCAGTTCTGCAATGTCGATCTATGCCTTCAAATTTTAGGCATTTTGGAGCTCTTAGAGTGAGATCCAAGTTGGATTTCTCACTCTGAGAATCTAGTGAGAGTGTGGAATAGAGGAATATACGCCAGTGAATGAAAACGTACACTTTTAGGGCCATTTCCATTGAGATATATGGATTCTTGTTTACTATGGAAATGTAGCCGCTAATGCAGCCTACGACTCTTGCCTCTCATCGCAAAATTTGTGGCTAGAATTCGTCGCAAAGGCTTGAAGATTGAGCTAGCACGGAAGCTTCCCGGCTTCGTCAGATTGATGTATATTGTACAGGAATTTTTCCGGGATTTGTCTTCTTAGGGTTCGATCACTGAAAGGGCGTTAAGAGTTCGCGTAGTGAACTATTGTTGAAAAACGTGGAGCAAATGTGAGAGTGTTGACATATGTATGTCAGCAATTAGTGAAGTCATACACCGTATAGCTTGCCTCTGCACACACTTTGGTCTCATGCTTCGGACGTTAATGTATTTGCTGAGTGCTTCCTAAACTCGTTTCTGATAAAATTCTGGATTTGTGTGTTGTTATACAGCCGCTCCGTCTGGAGATCAAGGTATTTTCCAACCTACGTCTCATCCTTTTTATTGTATGCTTCTAGGGTATTTTTTAAAATGAACTGCAATACATGTTAGGTCTTTTTGTACTACGACGAATCTCTAGACAAGTTTTATACATATTACCTCTTACTGTACATATTTGATATGCTGAAAAGACACATTCTCGTTAGCTTGGTTTTTTTCGCTTTTGGGGGCACTGATCTTGTTATTCAAAAGAAGTTCTTCTCTGATCCTTGTTCTGCTCATAACAGCGTAAGCTTGCGCAAAGGTCCGATCGGGTGAAGTGTGTAGATATTCATCCAACAGAACCATGGTAATTTCTATGATCTTCAGAGCTGCTCAATCATATTTGATAACCTATCAAGATTGGGAAGTCTAAATTTGATGCCACGACTTTCACTTAATATGTTCGGCTTTGTAGCCCTATGTGTTAGTACCGCTGGACTAGTTAAATGCAGTACCGATTTACTAAGTGTATTGATGCCTCAAGTTTGATTATAGAATATCATCTTCTTTCTTCAATGCAATCTTTTGTGCCAAAGTGTGACCTAAACATGGTCGTGCTGGTTTTTTCGCAACTGTTTCATTATAGAGTTTATGTGAAGTTGCTTAGGCATCTCTTGCAATCTTATTTTCGACTTGTGTAAATTGACCAGTAGGGTTGCATATTATTCTCGCATAATAAGTAGAACTGTATATTAATCGATGGGCATAAACATTTTTCACGGTACCATGATGAACTTTCTAGGTTGACTTTTTGTAATATTTGTTGCAGGATACTTGCTGCTTTGTATACAGGCAGTGTCTGCATCTGGAACCATCAAAATCAAGTGAGTCAATTGTTTTCTCGCACAAATGAAGCTGTGTTTTTATTCAATGTCCTTAAGGTTGTAAGGGCGCCTCTTTTGTTCTGGTTTAGTGCTTTGATTGGTTTTTCTGGACCAATCAAAGCTGACCACTGCTGCTATTATCTTGATAGCCACTTCGTTTAATGCACAGGCTGATATTTCAGCAGTTCATCTTGTTCAAGTCCTGTCTCCACAAATTGCATGGATTGTAAAGTGAACACACTGAAATATTTTAAAAACTTTCACAAGTGTAACATTGTCTGTCGCAGTGTCCAAAGTAGCATTATTCTCATATCCCTGTGTTATTGACATCATTTTCTTGTGTGCTACAGACTCTTGTGAAATCATTCGAAGTTACAGAGTTGCCAGGTACGTTCTATCAAGCATTTGACCACTAGATTGTGGTCGGTTTCTGCATAGCATATGCATCCCATTGAAGTCAATTGTTGACTTTTTTGTGGAACAAAAGCAATAGAAAGTAACCAAGTTTTAATGCTAGAACATGTGATCTGGTGCTATTGTTTTGGCAAGTTGCTGATGTGTTGCGGTGTGCTGATGTTATTTCTTGCTTGCATGCCGCAGTACGATCGGCGAAGTTCATATCGCGCAAGCAATGGATCGTGGCCGGTGCAGATGATATGTTCATCCGAGTCTACAACTATAACACAATGGACAAAGTGAAACATTTTGAAGCTCACTCTGACTACATTCGCAGCATTGCAGTCCATCCTACTTTGCCATATGTCCTGTCTTCATCTGATGATATGCTCATTAAGCTATGGGACTGGGATAAGGGATGGACTTGTACTCAAATATTTGAAGGACATTCGCATTATGTTATGCAAGTGACCATCAACCCTAAGGACAACAACACTTTTGCAAGTGCTTCTTTAGATCGCACCATTAAGGTACTGCATTTGTGGTCGAGTGCTTCTTTTCATGTCCCATTGAAGGTTTCAAGAGTGATCTCAGATTAGTTCTAAGTTTAGGCACTACTACACATTCTGATACCGTTGTTGGTCAGAGTAATTGAGGTTAATATCTGAGTTCATACTTTCAATGGTCCACTCCTTCAATGTGCACTCAAAGTTAATGAATTGGATGTTAAATTTGTAATTCATACAGGTCTGGAATTTGGGATCACCTGAACCCAATTTCACTCTGGAAGCTCATCAGAAAGGTGTGAATTGTGTGGAGTACTTCAGCGGTGGTGATCGACCATATCTCATAACTGGTTCAGACGACCAAACTGCCAAGGTAATTTTTGCACCTGGTCTTCCCTTGATTTTTTTCTGTAGCTCGATCTTAGAGCAGAGATCACCTCTCAAATTGTGCTCTTTAAGATTTATTATATAATTTGAACAAGGTTTCCCTTTTGGACACAATATGGCTTGGTGTACTCTAGTTTATGGATTTCATTCTCTATGAGTACCGGTAGCCAGGAGGTCATTCTAATGTTTATTTTGGAGCAGGTTTGGGATTACCAGACAAAGAGTTGCGTTCAAACTCTAGAAGGACATACGCACAATGTATCCGCAGTTGCTTTCCATCCGGACCTTCCAATTATACTTACGGGTTCAGAAGATGGGACAGTCCGTGTCTGGCACTCCACCACGTACAGGTGAGTGGCATGGTGATTTTGTAATGTGCCGATTTTCTCTTCTTTCCTACAGCTTTGATATTGCAGATTTTTAGTATCCCTCTGGGATGCTGACTTATGCTGCTGCCTGTATCAATCGAATATGTAAGAAATGGTGTAGTGTGTGAGGTTTGATTTTCTTCTTATGCAAGCACCGTTGTCACAGCTAGTGATGTTGTTTCCATTTGTGCATCTTAGGCTGGAGAATACTTTAAATTATGGTCTGGAGCGAGTTTGGACTATCGGTTATATCAAGGGTTCCAACAGGTTAGTCATTGCATCAATACGAACAATTTCTTGTGCTTTTATGTTCTGCACAGTATCACATGTTAGGTGTACCCTGTGCCATTACAAGATGCTGTTCTTTCTTTCCAGGAGGTTGGGATTTACTTGTCCTTTTCCAGTCTATGTACTGCTTGTATGTGGTGTAAGACGTTGCATTGCCGTCTCTACTTAACTCTGTTTTTTATGCTCGAGGCAGGGTTGCTATTGGGTACGATGAAGGTACCATCATGATCAAACTTGGGCGCGAGGAACCTGTTGCAAGCATGGACAACAGTGGCAAGATCATTTGGGCGAAACAAAATGAAATTCAGACTGTGAACATCAAAGCAGTTCCAGCAGATTTTGAGGTATCCATCAGATTTGGAGACAGGATCTTTACATTTCTTGCAATAGTGAGTAGATTGTTGTATATGTTGGTTTAGGTTTCTTTGAATCTGAACTCCACTAAGAGCTCGCTTTTGAATCAACAGGTCACAGATGGAGAGCGACTTCCTTTGGCAGTTAAAGAGCTTGGAAGTTGCGACCTTTATCCTCAGGTGAGATTCTTTGCTTTAAGCTGATGATCTGCGTATGCCTAGTGAATCACAGGTGATTTCTTAATATATTTGAAGGAGTTTGTGAGCTTGATCATGGACCAAGGCCTGGTATTTGTATGTTGTGGTTACAAGGTCTAGTATAATCCAACCTCTCATTCTCTGGATGGCTTGAACATATAAAGATTTGAGCGAGAGAGAATTATTAGGCTTTTTCTGACACCGAAGTAGCTTACCTGTTCTTTATCTCTATTTTTGGAGATCTTAATAATCCCTGTACATTTCCATGGAGAACTTGGAACACAATCCCTATACATGATCTTAACAATCCGTGTCATTTCCATGCAGAACTTGAAACACAATCCAAATGGCAGGTTTGTGGTTGTGTGCGGTGACGGAGAGTATATTATCTACACCGCCCTGGCATGGAGAAACAGGTCTTTTGGCTCTGCTCTAGAGTTAGCATGGTCCAATGATGGTGAATTTGCTGTGCGAGAAAGTACCTCAAAGACCAAAATCTTCAACAAATCATTCCAGGTGTGGTTTAAACTACTAGTAGCAGCAACTCTTTTCCTTCTCTTGGTCACGTATCAAACTGCAGCTGTAACAATACGTATGTAGGCAGTCGTTTATTGTTTATTGTCGTTTATTGTTGACTTTTATAATTTCTTGAGTGACTTGTTGCTTCTTTTTTGTAAAGTGTGTTTTTGTAAAGTCACTCACTGTTGTCTTGTGTACGGCACATACCTGATTGCAGGAGAGAAAAAGCATTCGGCCCACTTTCTCTGCTGAAGGCATTTACGGCGGGACTTTACTTGCCATGCGAACAAATGAGTTCATATGTTTCTACGATTGGGCGGAAGGCAGAGTGGTTCGGCGGATTGATGTTGTTGTGAAGGTGAATGCTTTATAGAAAAATGTCTGTTTTTATAATTTTATAATAAATATTTAATTGTTTTCAAACTTGTCTGGCAGTGAGGTTGAGATGTCATGAGGATGGTGACATATCCACATGACCTATTCTCTGGATGCAGGACGTCTACTGGTCTGATGGTGGAGATTTGGTTACTATTGCCAGTGACAACTCGTTTTATATCCTGAAGTACAATGTAAGTGTGCCTTGTCCACTTATGTGATTACTAGTAGGTTAACCACATATATTATGCAATCATTAGGGTGTTAACCACATATGTCATGTATCTGTAGGAACATTTTAGGGCATGATAACGAGCCCACTGAATTTCATGAAACTTTTTGTGGACGTATACTACTGAGTATGGGAGTGGTGTGAGGGGCCCTGGTTTTATGTTCGCTGCCTGGTTTATAGCATTTGACGGTGGGTATAGTTTATTTTTTTATTCATACTTTTGTGTTCGACTAACCTGAATGTGTTCTTCTTTCAGAGGGATGTTGTCACGTCATATTTGGAAAGCGGAAAACCTGTGGACGAGCAAGGTGTGGAGGATGCCTTTGAACTGCTTCATGAAATCTCAGAGCGTGTTCGGACTGGCATTTGGGTGGGCGATTGTTTTATCTACAACAACTCATCGTGGCGTCTAAATTACTGTGTCGGTGGAGAGGTAAGTTGTCGTTTGTAAAAAGCTATTTGCATTGAAAGTGATCTCTTATTTTTGATAAGCAGTGGCTTTCAAGCGAGTCACTGATCTCATCTGGTATTGGGACCTGACCTTATAGGTTACTACGATGTTTCACCTCGATCGTCCAATGTACCTGCTTGGGTACTTGGCAAACCAAAGTCGAGTGTACCTGATCGACAAGGAGTTTAAGTAAGTTGTTCTTGCTAAATTTTTACCATGCTGAATTAACATTGAGTTTACTTGTTTAGCAATACAGGAATCTGTATGGAATCGTTTTGGTTAATTTTTCAGCTTACGACTTGTGTTGCTAGGTTTAGGTTCTATCTTACAACAGCTATGTGCAAAGGATAACGTGATAATAATGGAGTACTGGAGACCTCTTCTGGAGTATGCCTCTAACAGGGACATTTCTCAGCACAGGTCCCCAGTTCTATAGTTGTCCCAGATAATCCAAAGAGTACTCATCGATTAGAATAGCAATAGAGGCTTGCTGTGAAACATCAGTTGCGATTATTTAATAATTCTTTGTTTTTGGAAATTGCAGCATCATGAGCTATACTCTGCTGCTTAGTTTGATTGAGTACAAGACTCTGATATTGCGAGAGGACTATGAACGAGCAGAAGAAGTGCTCCCAACAATTCCTAAGGAGCACATGAACAGGTATATTTCTTTCTTGATATTTGTGGATCATTGTGCACAGAATTCAATCAGAGATATCATCTGTCCAGCAAGTGTTCTATCATTTCTTTACAGGCTCTCTGGTTGTGAATTTCTTAGAGGATTGTGGTACAGGATTTTAATGGAGAAGTGTTGGTCACTGTAGCGTGTTACTAACTCAAAGAAGTTGAATGACAGTGTTGCACGCTTTTTGGAGTCACGTGGGATGCTCGAGGATGCTCTCAATGTTGCAACAGACCCTGATTATAAGTTTGACCTCGCTGTGCAGCTCGGCAAGTTTGAAATGGCAAAGGTCGTTTTTTCGCATGACCGTGCATGTCATTGTCATTATTTAAGAATTAATGCATAGTTGAAGCTTAAATTGAATACGGGATGCCGTGGAATTTCGATCCATATCATACTAGTAAATGGGATATTTTGAATACTTCAGATATGGTCTCACATTGGCTTCTGTTCTGCTTTCACAAGTACATGTATTTATTGCATAATGCAGGCTATTGCTGAGGAATCTCACAGTGAGTCCAAGTGGAAGCAATTGGGAGAACTGGCAATGTCTTCTGGAAAGGTATCAGTCTGCTTGAGGTGTTCGATTGTAATCCTTCAAAGCTCGTTGGATTCTACAAAATGAAATTGCCAGTATTTTTCATAGTTTGTGACCGACTCAGTGATTTGCATGTGTTTTTGCAGTTGGATGTTGCCGGGGAATGCCTGAGGCATGCCAAGGATCTGAGTGGGTTACTACTGCTCTATTCAGCTGTAGGCGATGCTGAGGGACTAGAAAAGCTTTCAGTATCTGCCCGGGAGAATGGGAAGAACAATGTTGCTTTTGTATCTTTGTTCTTGCTTGGAAAGGTGGAAGAGTGCGTTGAACTGCTCATAGAAAGGTACGTGAGTTGCCTCTAAGCAACAGGTCATTATTCGGTACCTTAAAAAGCGTAATTTGTGCCTGTTTTAACATTTGTTATCATATCTTAGCACCTTACGTATGAAAAAGAGAATTCTGGTCACACCTAGTGCATTTGAGTAACTGTTGTATATGTACCTCTGCTTTCATCGTATCCTGTTTTGTCCTGTTTTGCAGCAACCGAATTCCTGAAGCTGCGTTTATGGCACGCACTTACTTACCAAGCCAAGTGTCGAGAATAGTTGCTCTTTGGCGCAATGATTTGAAGAAGGTATTCCTAACATTTTCTGCCAGTCAAACCTTTCAACAAATCACAAGGTTATACTTCATGCACCCCTGAATAACTATGTTTTGCCATTAACAGGTTATGACTGATGTGTTTTGATATGTGCTGTCAGATCAACCAAAAGGCTGCCGAATCTTTGGCAGATCCAGAAGAATATCCTAACCTGTTTCCAGACTGGGATGCTGCTTTAGCTGCTGAGGTCAAACTGAGAGAGCAAAGGTATTGAGGTTTCTGATGTCAGTTGAAGAATAATTTTAGAATGTTGTCATAATCGGTGTGCCTAATAAATGTGCATGACCTCACATCCAGTTTTGCAACCTTGAGATGTGAGATTAGGGAGAAAAATATATGTTGAGATGATCATACCATGGACATTGTGTATCAGGACCAAGTATCTTCCTGCATCAAAGTTTTTGAGCTACATCAATGGTGATGATGAAGAGCTGACAGAAGAGTTACAAGAACTGGACATCAATGGGGACGAGCCTTCTGAAAATGGGCATGGTTTACAGGAGGTACACATACCTTTGGCACTGGTGTTCTGTTTGTTACATAGTAATGGTTCAATAGACACAATGTAGTAATTATGAAGGACTGTCATTGGTCATAAATATTTGAGGAACTTTATCTTGAAGTTGTTGCTAACAAGTAGGATGAAAGGAGACATTTGGTTCTTGCTGACCAGTGAAGTGATTCCTTTGAAGTGAAGTGATTCCTTCGAAGTGAAGTGATTTCTTTGCTGTATATACCAAGGTCATGTTGACATTGTGGCAGTTTTCTAGAATTTGAAGAACAAACTCTGTTTTGTGATTGATAGTGCTTGTCGATTCAGGATGCGGAATTTGTTGAAGAGGATGTGAATGATGAAGGCTTCGAGGACGCGGGACAAATTATTGAAGCTGAGGTTGAGCAGGAAGTGGGAGAGACTAATGCAGACGAGGAAGTGGAGGAACCATCAGCAGATAGCTAGATGTAAATGCTTGTAGTCCCTCTCTACTGCTTAGGTATATTTACAGTTGGTTATTACTTCTTTGATACTCTGTAGACAACGTAGCACACTGTTGGCAAGTGCCATTATTGGAGCACTAGAAATTTTGTAACTTTTTAGGGCATCAAATTTTCATGGCAACGCCCTTCCGCCACGTTGTCTACTAAGAGGTTAGGTGCGATTTTAGTACTGAACCTGTTTGTTTCTTTTCTGGTGAGTATTTTCAAGGTGTCATACCTTATGCTTTAGGAGGACGTAATTCTTAGCTTGTCTCAGAATTTCTCAGATTACGATGGCTAATACCGTATGTGAGGGTCAGATTCAGACAATATTGTGTCGAAATCTAATTTCCACATCAGATTTTGAGAGGTCCACATCACAATAAACCGATCACAAGATGACATGTGGCACTCTTCTTACAAAATGAATTAATTTATGTTGAAACTGACCACGAGCTAGGGTAAAGCTCACTGGGATTGCCGCCAAAGTTAGTGATAGTGACGCGCCCTATTTATCCTCTTTCATTCTTGCTACCGTATTCTATGCGCCACAAAGACATTTTCAGATGTTTAGGGTTCAATCAATTTTATTTTTTTCACTATTCTTAACCCTTGAAGGATTTAGGGAATAGTAGATACGTTGCCGTATATTTAACATTTGTTCTGAGTAGAAAGTTCCAAATTGAGATCCCAATAGCTTTTAAGACCATGTAGATATGAATTTTAATTTTACTTTTTGATACAATACTCATAGGAGGTGTAGAACCATTCCAAATACAATGAAATACGGTCGTGTACATTGGCCGGAATGGCCAATCTGGACCTTTAAGGGTTAACCCTTTCAGGCGCTAGCGTCCAATATTTGGACGCTGAATGGATTTTGACTGTTCGAATTCTATCCAAACTGGACATTTTTCATCCACCAAAATTTCTCATGATTCTTGTGCAAGTTGACTATCCTTTGAACGGTTTTGATTTTCAAAATAGGTTATTATGATTTTTGGAAAAATAACACAAGTGGTTTATGTCAAGTTTCATTCTTAGTTCAAAAAGTGAGACCTTAAAGATGATTTTTCAAAATAAGTAGAATCAAATAATAGAAACCATACCATCTCGTAGTGCATGTTATTTCAATTTCATCACAATTTAAAAAAAATTAAATTCGTTAGTTCATGATTTTTAATTGATTTTCAAGAGAAAACCTTGCAAAATTACCAAAATAATATTAAAGAAATATATGATAAATCCAACCGTATAGATGTGATCTTCACATTGACATTTACAACTTCTCTTTGTACATCAACTCCATTTTCGACTTTCATCAAACATTTTATAACGAATTTCTGAAAACAGTGTTGAACTGGGACGTTAAAGGGTTAAACTATGGATACTCGATCTTATAAGAGTTATCCATAGAAACTGAATGAAACTAAAACCCCTGGAGAAAGTTACATACACAATAGGTTGTGAATCGCACTCCAACTCCTACAAACACCAAAACAATCCAACTAGATATGCCTGACCTAGGATTTATGAATTCACAATAAAAAGAAGGATCAAATGACAATCTCTTTAGAACTATGTAACACTGCTTGCTCTGTCCTGCATTATATGTACTTGTTAAACTACAAGCTTATCATTGAACATTCAAGCTTCTAAAATGCAAAGAAAGTAGTATGACGACAAGAGCCACAACCGATCCTTGCATTCAATTTGTCCATAGTACAAATCTTACAACACATGGTACTTATTGCAATAAACGTACGAAGGCATTGGAAGGTCAAAAACTCTAAACGTACGAAGCCATTGGAAGGTCAAAAACTGGCAAAAAATGCTCTGCTTTAAAAAAGATGATTTTAACCTTGGAGATTTTGCAATTTATTTCATGAATCCGTAAGACCTTGAGGATTATTGCCTTCTGTCTTGTGGGAGAAAATTTGAGAAGTAAATGTCTAGTGGATTAGAAGATTATAATGTTTGACTATGGAAAATATTGCGTTGACCTAGGCGAGGAATTGAGGTTCTTCAACTTTGAACACACATGACAAGTAGCAATAGCATTAGAAAGATTTGAAACAGCTTCCATACACAGTCATGAAGATAGTGTAGACTGTGAATAGTAGAATTTTTTTAAAATTTAGTTTAAAAAAATAATAATTTAAATCGGAAAATACATATCTATAGAGGCCTTGCAGATATAGCAACTTGAAAATGCAGTGCAGAGCAAGTATGTGGAAAAAAAAACCTTCAGCAGCCAATATCTCCAAAAATAATGTGTGGATTCAAAATCCAAAACAATGAGCGTAAAGACTGTACAAAAATCAACAATAGATGAGCATCATTTTGGACATTCAAAAGTATTGGCCTGTCAATCAATGCTTAAATTTGTCTGTATAGTTGTCGTGAGCAGGGTAGGTGCTAACCTTGCAAAATTTTGTTCACAGGAAGGCGGGGCAATTGCGCCTCGTTAGCAAGTACTGGTGGCCCAATGGATAAAAAAAGAATGTGGCAGGATTTCCGCAGGTGCTGCCCATAGCCATTCGCTGTTAGTTGAGAGCGTGGCAGTGATGAGTGGATAACTGCCACCGAGCTTCACAACGTTCGGAAGCACCGATGTACAGTACAATAACATCTGCTAGTCAGCCGCATAACGTTGCCCCATTACAAGAAATTTCAGCCCTTGAGAGGGTTGTCAAACTGCATTTTCAGCAAACAAAAAAATTTGAAAAAAAATAATTAAAAAAATAGTTAAAAATAATAATTAAAAAAAAGGTGGGTGCATGGGACCTGAGCTTTGTGGTTTTAAGTGATGTGCTGCTTTA
Source organism: Pohlia nutans (assembly GCA_022496805.1). Taxonomy (NCBI): domain Eukaryota; kingdom Viridiplantae; phylum Streptophyta; class Bryopsida; order Bryales; family Mniaceae; genus Pohlia; species Pohlia nutans. Next base: position 12,052,520 of record CM040090.1, read on the forward strand.
TGTGTGGTCCAAATAAAGATCTTCATGCTGCCTGGCAGGCAGCCATGGAAAGTGGGTGGCTGGTTCTGGGAAGCGGCGGTCAACAATCTGATGTGGCCGACATTCGGTCACGTCATTACCACATTTTCAGAAAAAAAAAAACTTGATTTTGCACCGGAGGGGTTCAAAACTCACAGCCCTCCCAAGGGCTGAAACTTTTTGTAATGAATATTTCACATCCCTTGCTACTGGAAGGAGCTCTTAAACTTACAGCCAATTGGAGTTGCCCTGCACAATTTCAATTCATTCTGCATCACTACAGTTGCTCTTCATTAGACATCACTGCAATAGCTCTTCATACTACATCACTACAATAGCTCTTCATACTACATCACTGCATCATTCGACATACCTCTGCAACTTATTATCGCATGAAGAACTCAAAAGGACAGTGAGATTTAGTGCGAAATTCTATGCTGGTTAAGGGCATGAGGTTTACGGCCATGATGTCTGCCTAGACAACTAATACAAATCATCCAGCACGAGTGTTGCCAGTGGATCTGATTCAACAATGAGCAGGTCAGTGAGGACCACAAATTCCGCTAAAACTGTATCCTACAATTAGACGGCCTACATATGCTTTATGAGCACATTCCAAACATAAACACTTGGCACTGTAATGGCCACAATTCTTGATGTTAGTGGTTTGTGATTGAGCCCAAAGAACACAATTGATGAGAATAGAATGGGCGACAAGTAGCATGGAAATTAGAGGGGATGAATTTAGTCGTTCCTCACAGTACAGAACGCCACCGTCGGCATTATGAAGCCAACAACTCATGTTTGCAGGAGACCGTTCGATCAGTCATGCCCAAATTCAACATTAGTACGTCACATTTGAACCATATATTGTTTTCTACACTTGCACCTTACACAATTTTTTGGGGCTATATGGCAAATTTCTTTGTGGAAAAATGGGTATCCTCTTCTTTTTGGGTGTGTGGCCGCGCACCTAGAAGCCACAGACTAAAAATAGTAAAAAATTCATCCTCTGCCGTTTAGGATTCAGCCGGCCGCGGCTGAACCCTAATTTAAAAAAATAAATTCTATTCTTAGGATTCATGAGTCCTAAATTAAAAAAATAAAAAAAGATTTAAAATTTTTTTTTTTTTTTTTTTTTTTTTTTCCCTTGGTGTGGGTGTAGGGTTTGCGGGTGCCACAAGAGGAATGAAGAAAAAATAGAAGAAAAAGAAGAAGACAAGAAGGAAAGGAAAATGAAGACAAGAAAGAAATAAGACAAATGAAACAAGACAAAGAAAAGATAAAGGAAAAGATTAAAAAAAAGGATTAAAGAAAAGATAAAGATAAGAATAAAAAATAGATTAAATATTTTTTTTGTTTACAATGAAAGTAATTGTACAAAGACAAAAACTGTTGTTTTTAAGGAAAAAAAATTAGACAATTTTTTTAATGCTTCCGGGGGCCAAGTGCATGATTACATGGCCAAGTGTGTAAATAGAAAATTGCATGTTCTAGTTCCACAAGCATGTGCAACGTTGGTCTAAACTTATTCCAGTGTGATAGACAACCCTGCCGGATCCACCAATCTTGGCATATTTCCTTTGCCTCTTGGAAACTAATATGATCTTTTAATCGTTTGCCCAGTTTCTTACATGTTTCTTTATAGACAACATGGCAATTTTCCCGATTGTGGTATTTAGCAAAAAAGAGAGCAAACAACGCCACTATTTGTCGGATCGAACCTGACTGGAATAAGACAACCGAATTTGATGTGCAACGTTGGCACCCCTCATCAATGTGGTATACTCTTTATGAACAGCTGACGTTGGTACATCCACAACCAGTCCTGCACTATGACGTGGTACGGTAATAGGTGTTGACATCACAAACTTAGGAAGTCATGTTTTTGCAATGTTTTATGTATGTCGTTGACATGAACATGGGTGATTATGTTTGACATACATTTTACGTATGTTTATCGTAAAAGAAATGTCGAGAACGTTGAATTTGTTGAATTTGTTATCGGATGTCTAGTGTATTGATGAAGAGTTACCATCTTTGACTATATCTCCAATTCTATCGTCTTCTCTATTCATTGGAGTTTTTGTCTCTACTATACATCATTCTAGAGAGCCACCCTCCACATGGCACATGTATTGTCGATCAAAGTCTATAACATAGGTTACGCACATAGTTTTTGGATGTAAGTACGATCTTAGAGCTCACCATGTATCCATGAATCTTCATTAGGAAATGGTGCATGTGTTGGCAAAGAGAAGCGCGGTACTTTGACAAGCATGGGTTTATGAATTGATCGAGAAAAGTGTTGTGATGTACAAGAATTACAAAGCTTCAGCGGCAGTACTGGAAGGTCGGAGAAATTGCATGTTGTATTAATCATAGAATTGATGGCGGCGGCCGCTCTGTTGCACTCTATAGTTTGCTCCTGCTCCACTGTTGTCACTACTTGGATGCTTTTGTCGTCCGCTTTCAGCAAAACCTACAGCATAGACGTGTATGTTGCGGCTGTCTCCTGCTTTCATGTACGCGGACTTTGCTATGTTGATGTCGATACTCGATAGTGTCTGTTGGTCACTTGGTCCTCTAATTGTTTGTCTTTGAATAGCTCTTGCCGAGCTTATGGTCAAGTGAAGTCCGGATTTAGACTGGCTGAGAGGCACCGTTGACGCCTCACCTAGCGCGCGACATTCTTGATCTAGTTGCTCCTCATTCAGCTACACAGTTCGTATGATGTTGTACACAATTGATAAGAATCCGTGCGGCTGTCCTTCTGGTTGCCGCTTTGTCTAACCTAACGCTCTTGCAACGTGCTGATAGAAAAGCCAATGCATCTACGAGGTATATTACTCTTGCAAAACGGTTTCTGTAAATGCAAACGTAATAAACGTATGGACAATGGAATTATATAAAAAAATTATTCAATGAATTGTGTTTTCATTGTATGCATGAGGTTGTATGTCCATGTCTTGATGGCAAGTCTCTATAGTAGTTGTCGTTTGCAAACTGTGACAATGTAACGTGTGAATTTGAGCACTAATTCCGTCACGTTGGTAGAGCTTCATTTACTGCCGGCAAACACACTTGAAACCGCCTTGTACAGTACTACAGTCACACACACACTCCCGGGGGGAGCACTATACATGATGTTCAATGATCACGTGCGTTCAAGGCTTTATTGGATAAGGCCTATGTAGGTAAATTCTTGCAATTTATGTAGGGCTTCATTTACCTAAATTTCTAAAGTGTGGCAATAAAAAATACCCTATCTTTCATTTTAAACAAAAACTTAGTACAATTAAATCTAGGCTACATTAATTAGAAATATAGAAACCTTTGGAAGTTGGCTTTAGGATTTAGGAATGGCAAAGCAGATGTTGAGTTTTAAGGGTTCAAAATAGGGTTTAGGGTTAGCCCTTAGCAATCCAGATTCAATTTCAATAGTACAGGGTTTTAACAAAACAAACACCAACATACAGAAGATCAAGAACTCATTCAATGACATTGACAAGGGTTGATAGAAGGTGATTATCGTTATGTACAAAAGGTTCAGAATTGTGTTTAGAAACACAAAACATATATCAAGACACAAACACGAAGTATAGGTTCAGATCTGTGTTTAGAAACACAAAACAAAAGTCAAGATGCAAACACGAAGTATAGAAGATGATTACTATTATGTCCGCTATGTTCAGAAATGTGTTTATAAACACATTACAAAAGGTGCATCACAAACACGAAGTAAAGTGGGAATTGGGTCTATGAACCCTGCAATGAACCCTGCAATGAACCCACCTATGAACCCTAACATCCTGTACACTACAAAACTTGAGCACCGCCTCCATGCTCACACATTGCCTTCAAAATCTGCCAAAAACATGCACAGGGTAGCACAATTAGGGCTAGGGCTTTAAAGCAAATTAACATTTGGCCTTTAAAAATTATGTTTCTATGAAAGCAACGGTTTTAATGTTAATTGAAGATAAAAAAAACTACACAATTGCAGTGAAAGGGTTTAGGGTTTAGATGGAAGAGTGAACATTACCTTAGCTGCGCTCTGCTGGGGTCACCCAGACGTGGGAGTTCGGTTGAAGACCATCGCCGCAACGCACATACAATTCCACCTGCCATCCTGAAGTAAGCAGCGTGCGAAGGGTGGCCAAATCAAAAACACTGAGGTCGTCTAGCGATTTGACACGCATGTACTCCGGTAGAGTGCACTCCAGCCTCCTTGACTTTCGGAAGAGCTCCACGTTGTAGTCGAATTGCTGCAGGACGAAATTCTTCGTCTGCCTGGTCGACCACTCAGCTGCTGCCGGATTTAGGGCTAAATCATGAGAGCCCAGACGTAGCGCAGCCTATGGAACAGTATCGCCAAGCACATGTTTCGTCATGCTGCAGGTGGCCGCCATCGCCGACAACATCTGCAAAAACGCAGTCCGATCTACACCACGGTGGTCGTATCGCACCCAAGGATCGGCATGCACACAAGAAAGATCAAAGACGTAGGTCACAAATGTTTCCGTGACCTCCCAGACAACATCGTGAAGGCCTGCGCATTCCATCTCCTAAACCAACAGAAAATCCCCACAGTACAGACCCTCAAGCTAATCCCGACCTGCACCAAGAACGAGAAAAAAGAAGGAGAGCACCGTGGACGAGAGAGGGTTTAGAAAGAGCACACCTTAAAGTAGACAGCCTGAAATGAAGAAGATGGGCTGGGAAGAAGCCTTACCATTCCCAACATATGTTGACGGAGAAGATGATAGCCTAAGAGCCCGTCAAAATTTTAGGGATTAGGCAGACTTGACACGATTTGCAATCATGATTCAAAGTTTTTTAACAGCAAATTGTCTAGTCCGGCAGATCCTCAAATCCCTGACGCGACCCCTGACTTTGGTACAATTTGACACTTCACACATTAACAATTAACAATTAACAATTATTGGTTGGAGTAGGCTTTGGGTTTAGTTATATATTTTAGTTACTGCAGTCTAACATCATAAACTTGGTAATTCAGGATTCAGGTAAACCAAAGCACTGCTTTAGGGTTTAACAAAATGACGCTAAGTGAAGACTCTACAGGGACGTTAAGACTGTGTGACCAATACACTTTTTGGAGCACTAATTGAACTTAGGGCACACAAGCGCCTGTCAATACGAAAGTCATCACATTCAAGTGCCTAGCTATAACAACAACCTTTTGGATGTGCTTCAGCTCAACAGCAGGTAATACAAAGTTTCACCATGCACATTAAGTTCAATGCCAGTTATTTCGTACTAAATTAAATTAGGAGCTCATTTTCTGTCGATCTATTTTATTCTTTCATTTGGAGACTGAAGCACGACTGGATTCCTTCCTAAGGGTTAAGATATCATAAACTTACTCACTCACTTAACACTGTTTTGACAAATTTGAAACTTAAATAAATATTATGGGCTCAGATAAGTGTCACATCCTTCACTATGAAAATCAAAACAACTACTATACTGGATTGTTGGACACGTACTCGTTAAGGTTATCTGCATCACCCACATCTAAAGTATATACTTGAGAATCAGGGTTGAACGTCAGGGTGACATTGGTGATTATAGATTCAAGGCCAATCCATTTGGAATCGGTTAGATCATACCTGAATTTGTATTGTCCTGGTGCACGGGTGAAATAATGCAACATTACTTGAATGTTAGAAACTGAGTTAGGATTCTTTGCAGACGGCATGTCACGGTTCGCCAAATCCACTGGATGCTTTAGAGACCCCCATGATGTACCACCTGCCCGCCTTCTCATTTTTTGAATGCGACCCACCTACCACGTTCCCTCGTCCACACCCTGTAAGGTTGAAGCAGCGGTTCCAGACCTTGAAGCTCGTGATTTGCCCCTCTTCTTTGGTGCAGTAACAGTCGAAGGCCTTGTGATAGTAGACCGCTGTACAAAAAAAACACCAACATCCAACCCGATTCCGACAAAACAGGTATTCGAACACTGCGCAGCACTGAGGTATGCATCACTATTGTCAAAGTACAACGATTTCTTCACACGAGTTAATCGGTCTTTCGACAAAAATGGATTACTATTTAATTGCCTAGCAAGAGTAGACTTGAAGATTTTATGCCCGCCAAACTCAACAAAAGCTTCTACTTTAGCCGGCACTAAGATGTCTGCAATCTGATCTTCATGGGTGCTCAACATGTTGGCAATGACATCAGGAGCCTCACTCTCCACAACAGTAAGGGTTGGCACTCCATCGTCCACTACATCATTTTCACCTTGGTCAAGATCTAACTCACCTGCCTCAGCACATCTCTGCAGTTCGAGGTCTTTGGTATGCAGATCTTCACGCAAAACCTCCATGTCCCCGTCCTCGCCACGTACAGGTTTGGCAGAGGATGCGAATGCAAAACTTTGCTTGTCCACTAGCTCAGTAATCCCAGGTTTTTCGAACCACTGTTTGTTCTTTGCGGTTGCTTGTGCACTTGGTGCCATGTTCAGACTATTAACCAGCCTCTGTGCCGATTTCAGACCCTCCTTCAAGGCCTCGATGACAAGGTTTTCGGTTGCTACCTTGGTGTAGTCTCCAAGATCAGGTTTGCCTTCATTCTCTTCTAATCCATGCAGCTTCGCCCAGATGTTATTCATCTTGTTATGTGCCCTACCAAACTTGATACCATTCCCACCATATTCTATCTGGGACAAGTGATTGACAGTGTTTGCACATGACACAAGTTCGTGAAAATCATATGCTCTCTCCATGCCAACCATCCCCCCTACTTTACTGAATTTTTTTTCATAGGAGTCGCTGCCGGTTAAATGGAATGGAACAGTCAGGTGAGGGTACCTATCTCGGAAATGGCAAACAAGTAGAACAATGCAATGACATGACAATTGTATGTCTATGAAGCATTGCTGACTAATGAAATCCACCTTTGGATTCAAGGTTCAGTGTTTCCCATTACCGCATGATTACCATGCTTCATCCAAAGTTTCCAAATCCTGAAAAAAAAAAGACCTTCGCAGCTTTCACAATCCGTTCACGTAAGTCATGCCGTGGAGAGAGGAATATGTCTATGTAATCTGCACATATCTCCAAGTAAACCTCAGTACCAAGAGTGCGTTCACGATGCACATCCTTTGACAATCTAAGGGACCGCAAGCAATCTCGTACCTTCTGAGAACACAGTCACTGCGCGCTAGCCCAATTTTGGCGATCCTTTCTGTCAAAATCCTCTTGAAGTAACCCATGCTCATCAACCGTGAAGCGGTTGAAGACTTGACAAATATGTTGATAGAGGGCTAGATCCCCCCTTAACCTCAAAGTACGAACATTGCTGTCAATAGGATTTAGTAACTTCTTACCGTTGTGGATGCAGTCTTGATCGTGTAGACCTGTAGCTTCACCTTGCACATTCAAAGCAGAACTGAATACCCAACCCTCCCAGTCAATTGTTTATCTTGGTCCATTTGACCCCCTGAAATCTTCTAGCATCAGTTGCCTCCTCCAAGAGTCACCATCGCTAGCATGGCCAATAATTGGTCCCACAGCATCGTAGCAATGACTCATCCATAACGCATCAATTCTCTTCCACTGTTGTCTAACCCATTGAGAATTGAAGCACCCACAAGTACAACACGCAACCAGCACCAGCCGAGGCAGTTTCTCATGCAAGGGGTTCACCATCATTACTCTAGCAAAGCCCCCTACCTTGTCAGACCTGAAGGATTCAACCATTTTGTTGTACCCCACATCACCAACACCTACAGCGGGTTTATAATGGGGAATGCAGATGTGATTCTCTTTCGGGCTACAAAACCCGATCATAGTATCCGATCGGGCCTCCCAGGAGACTCGACCCCTGACTTTGGTCTCATCCTCGGCCAATATAACCGGGACAGGGCCAGTGATCCCATGAGCGGTTTTGGCATCAGAATAAATAAAAGCTATGGACTTAAAAATATCAGCATGTTCGCCCGCTACGAGCAAAACATTTAGTATTCTCGCTATAACGATTCCCATGGTCATCCCTATTCAAGTTCGCTGCCACGTCTTTCATAAAGTCCCAAAGTCCAGGTTTGCCCCTAAATGCACCTGTCCTGTGGGCACAAATGATGTCATTACAGAATTTTATTACATTGTTATCCGCTCTGGCATTCCTAGCACTCTCACGCAAAGTAGGCCTTCTAACCTTTAGTTGTACAATCCTTACTTTCGCATGCCAATAGTGTAATTTCTCTAGCCGGTACTTCCTATTCAGTTCCCTGGCGAATTAGGACAGCTCGTGTACAGATAAATAGCCTAAGCGAATCCCTCCAACAGTGCTTCTATGGCCCCTCTTGAGCACTGCCTGGTCCTCTCTCCAAATTCTCATTCTGAAATTGTTCTAACGGGGAATCTGAGCACAAAGAGGGCATGTCAGATTTGGGAACGGCTTTGAAGACAAAGATAGACGTGCGCATTCTCTATGCCGAAATGTTCCATTCACCTGAACAACACCATCCTGCACTTCAATTGTGGCAGAAAGATATGGGCAGGGTACCACAGACTCCCAGAATGAGGATCATTTAGTAACGTGGAAACTAGATATGAGTTCCCCCCATATTCAACAGCTGGACCCCTAAAGCCATAACACATCAATCGAGCACCAATTTCCCTTCCCAAAGATTGGGACATACCTTCCACATTATTTGATGCATCCCGAGAAAACCATGTATGAAGATCACCTTGACTGGAGTGACAGCTTGTGGTGCTGGATCTACTTGGTTGACCAGGACGCCCAAATCTGGCTGGCTCCCTAAGAAGTTTTACAGCGTCTTCTACAGCCTTCTTATGCTTTGGAGACGTAACATGATTTGTCAAGTTTGCTTCAAGGTTCATCTTCAATGGGCACAACACAAACAAATCTCGACAGTATTGGCACTTCACCTTAAACCAATAACACCTCGTATCATCTGCCTCTAGATTTCTGAGGATTGTGAAATGTTTGTGTCTGCTTGGAAGAGTGGCATTCACTGATCCAATGATGTCAACACCTTCAGCAATCAACCGCTTGTGATCCTCCGGCGTCACTATGGCTGACCTCCCATTTTTGGACTCAGACAACGGATGATTATCGAAGTCCACTCCTTTGGCTGCACAAAAATTTCTCACATGCCCAGCACTTACAATGTGAGATCTGCAAAATTGTTGAACAAATTAGTGATATGCGCCTTTGTGTGATCCTTGCTACCACCACCGCAATCTTTTTTGCATTCTCCGCACCATAGTTTGACCACTCCGTTGCCATTGACGTCGAAGGTCTTCAGCCACCAATCATCGTCAGACATGGCAACCTTCTTTAACTCTGCTCGCAGTTTCTTGGCTCGCTCCAAATATCGGTCCATGATCTCTTTGGGCAAGAGGACTGACTTGAGAGGGATGTCATCAATTTCGCAGTCATCTCCGCTGCCGCTCACCCTGGATGAACCAAGTCAACCAACAGCCAACCCTGTAGGATCTACTGTTGGCAATTCAACAGCGGTGACAACCTCCACAACTGGAACCACATTCTTGGCGGCTTTAGTGGAAGAACCATCCTGCAGCTGGCGTCTCTTGTTAGAGACGATCTCTCCTTCACCGACCCGAATCGCATGAACCTCCGCAGAGATGGTAGTAAGACGCTCCAATTTTTTCCGAACGCGTCGGTGGACTTCAGGGTCCCAAAACTCAAATGGCCACTCTAGAATGTCGTTGGTTTCTAGAGTAATCCGCAGGGACTCCAACGTAGAAGCCTCTTCAATGTCGACTTTTCCGAAGTACTCCGGCTCTGCTTCGTCTTCCTCCAACGTCCACAGTGTTATTCTATTGGGAGGTATGACAGCCATACCTAAAATTGTGAATGTACTTAAACAACCCGAAGATCAAGAAATACAGGCCCACTACAAAGAAGCATTGAACCCACTACAAACAAAAACCCTACTCCGGAGAACCCTAAACTTCCAGTAGGCTTGAACTAAATCGACTGGACAACACGAACTACCTACACCAGCGTTGTTCCATTGCCCTTCTTCAACCCTAAACCAATTTCGAAATGCTTGCATGGCTATTTAATAGAACGATAAAGTTTAGCCGATCATAGAGACAACGACACTAGCAAGGGACCCTAAACTTTGTTTTGTGCAAATATTACAACAACAAGAACCCAGAATCGCAACAAACCACAAACGCAACCCCTAAATCTTCCTGGCTATGAAAATATTGGCAAAAACACAAAATCGCAGCAAGAACACGCATCACAGATCCGACCAACAAATTGTGCACGCCACAAAAACTTGAAACCCTAAAGCTCAGTGCAACCCGATAGTGACTCAGCTTCTTCACCTTTGACGAATGTAAACGAAGCTCCCTCCTTCATCGACAGACATTCATCTGTAACCGATACAATCCTAACTACGGTACTAGGGTCAGTACAGTAGCCATAGGATGCTTCTACAAATATTGGGGTTCAGGAATAGAAAAAGGTGTTTGGGATCTCTAAATACGAGAAGGACCCTTCACCTTTACACATACAGCCCCTATTCCTGCTGTTCCATTTATTACACTTGTTGAGCTTTTTTCTTTTAGGCAATGCTATTTTATATTTAAAAAATCCACAAATTTCAGTATTTCTATATAGCCTTCTTTCATTATAATTTTATTTTCCGTATTCTAGTGATGCTATTTTATTTCAAATACTTTTATATAATTTAGGTGCAAGGTAATTAAAATAACCCTTCAGTTGATTGCACCTAAACAATAAAAAAAATGGGAGTGCTCCCCCCGGGCACACACTATCTACTTCCAGAAATTCCATTGGACGCTGGATGGCGCCCTTGTCCGACGTGGAGCCTAGTCGTTAAGCATATGTTGTTTGGTTTGCCTCCTTAACCGCCGGGCAGAGACCAAAATTTCATGCATCGCAAGACAAACACATCCTGTCCTAGTACCAAGTTTTATCTTCTGTACCCCACACAAAATTTAAATGCGGGCACTTCAAATTTTTGTTCATTTTGGACACCCATGTAAAGAAGTGTCCATGTAAATTACTCACATACAATTACTCCAAATATTTACCCATGAAATGATAGTAAACTTTTTCTTCTTTCAAGAAAAGAATGGATGATTTTCATCCAAGTACTAACAAGAACGTAGGAAAAATTCAAATCTGGTCGTCGTCCACTTTGTGGACGCTCTGACATTTAGGAGTTAAGATCCATGTTGCAACATGTAGCGAATTCTCAAGTTCAAACTGGTCTAGTTTACGAATGATGTATGCGACCTTTACGTTATTACAGGACAAAAGGATTTTCACAAAAATAAATGCATTCTACTAGTAAATGTGACACCCTTTCCACATGATCGACAAGATTAGAGAAGAGGGGGTTCACCTAATAAAGGCCCGAATAAAGGCAATGTTGAAATGACGCTATCAAAAGGTAGTGTGAACTGTCAACTCGCTGCTCTGTTTTAATTGTAGCCTTGATAAACTCTCATTTGCGCTCATCACCAACTTTGCATTCACCATTTTCCAAGCGTCGTCTCAATCATGCATCTTCCATTCTCTCTGTTCAGTACCAGACCGAGTAGATTGCAACTGGCCTTGATAAACTCTCATTTGCGCTCATCACCAACTTTGCGTTCACCACCGTTTTTGTCTCCCAGACACCGCGTCAATGACGCATCTTTCGTTCTCTTTGTTCAGTATTAGACCGAGCAGACATGCAAAAGAACACACTGCCTAAGTTTTGCTCAAATTAGTGTTAGAGCCCTGGAACATTGGATAGATATCACCCATCTTTTCCATTACCTCTCTTTAGTCTCATTCCTTCGATTCCTTTAAACCCTAACCTCAAAATAATATTCATAATTAATTCTAAAATCTGACAATCTCCAACTCTTATGACGTCAAAACTTGAAGGTTGTCCAATTAGTACCTTTTTTTCACTTAAAAATAGTTAAGTTCTGGAGCTCACAATCCTAAACCAGTCAAGGCGCACACGAAATTACATCAAAATCTCAAAAAACAAAAACCTAGTTGAATGAGCATGTAACATAGTCAACAATGAGGGTCTGTACGTAACACAACCAACAATCAAGGAGAGCACGTAACAGAGCTGACAATTAGGTTGAATGGTGATGGTGTGATTAGATTGCATGGCGCATGATGGTGCATGGGGTCATGAGCACATCAGAAGGTGCATAGGCCCATGGGCATTAGAAGAGATTTGAACCCTTATTGGGGCTACGAGTTCCCTGCGCAGTGCACCTCGTTCCCGCTTTTGGGAACCGTATTGCACGCGTGCCTTGTTGGCGAAAATTTTCTCTCTATCCACTCATATTCCACCCTGTGGCTACGCAATATATTCAAACTCATATGAGCTCCGTGTGCCATCTCTTTGCAGCCACATGGCTAACTCATATCTCATATCCCATATCACATGGCGAATTAACGAGCTGCAGGTATGGAATGCAACCACATGGCAAATTAACGAGTTGCAGGTATGGAATGCGTAGGGAATGCGCGGGGAATATTCCGGCCGAGAACAGTGAGGCAGCACTCTTTTGGCCCGAGTTCTTTTCTAATGCATGGATGATTGCTTTATAGAGTGGATGTGCTATCGTTGTCAAGATCCCTGAATTCTAGGATCTCGTGTAACAAATGTCAATGTTACGCCCCAAGATGCATTTTAATTGGTAATTATTGCAGGCAGGGTAAAAACAATGCAAGAACCCGACGACGCCACATGCCACATAACCGAATCCAAAGATGTTACATAGGATTTAAGCTTCTCCCTGTCCATCTTACTAATCCCTAAAGTTTTTTGAAGCCATGCTCTAGGGATCTCTAATTGTAACTTCTTATCATCATAGTCTTCAAGTGAAACTTTGCTGTCTGCAATTCCAATAAATATTGCAAGTTTCATTATTGGAAGTTTTTAGTGTTCACAAACTGAATCAACAACTATATGCTCTGTTCTTTGATTGGAGAGGTTTTGTTTGTCAGTCACCGCGTATGACCCAACCTGATCCAAAATTGGGGGCAATTTTGTCCTCATACATTAATGTCGGGGGTGTGGGGTGGTGTGGGGTGGTGTGTGTGTTTAGAGCCCCGACTCTAAATTCCCTCCTCGACGTAAATGCAAGCACTATTCACCCATGGGTCCTATTTACTGAAATTTCCATTTTGGGCACCCTGAGGTCTTTTTTTGGAATTTTTTTTTCAAATTTGGAGCCTACTGGCTACAACTCCAATATTAGTCTAGGGGGACCTTCTCGAGAATTTTAAACCCTTGGAAGATGAGGTTATTTTTTAAGGTGGACCCCCACATGCACAAAATAGGGAGCAGTTTCTGTCCTCTTGCATTAACATCGAGGGATTTAGAGTCGGGGGAGATATGATATCCTACACGGCATGCATGTTCAGGGTTAGATAGTAGAATGATGTGTGCAAGCATTCTGTGTCCACAAATATCTGTCCATGTGGGAGCCAATAACTTGTTAGCTCACCACCAACTTTACAGTGACAGAGATGAGGGTCATCAGAACGGAGGGAAGAGGATGATAATCATGCAAGCAAGCTCCGCCTAATGGCACCCGCTTACCCAGCGCTGAGTCATACATACCGTACGTACGCAGGCACCCATACCCCAGCCAATCCATTTGACTCAGAGAGGCAGGGCTCATGATTTCTGTGAATTACTTAACACACTCTGTCCTCTTTTCTTGTAGAATGTGAGGGTGCATGACTGCATGCTACTGAGGTTTTGCTCATGGGATTGGTCCCGGGATGTCACCAATGGCTTGGTTTCCATCGTGATGGGCGCTCAGCTACAAGCAAATCATAGTACTATGTTCCCGTACCATTATAAAACCAGTGAACGTATGTATTCCTGGAAGGGAAGAATATCCCGGTCCACGATACCCGGGGAACCTCAATTGTACAGTGTGGATGGGCTTCTTAGAGCAAGCCCAGCAGTTCTAGAGAAAATATGTCCTTCAAGCATTAATTTGAGGGCCATTTTTAACTTAGAGGAATGTTATACAAGAAGTAGCCCAGCAACATTCCTGGAGCAAACATCAAGGCAACTTATAAAACGAAGATTTTATGAAAGTAATTTGATGACCTTGAAGCGCGGGTCGGTGAATAGTCTTCAAGCTCATTATTTAATTGTTGATTGGGCATCTTTGCTTGCTTGGTGTGATAAATTTACTTGCGCCAAAGCTTCTGTAGATGGCGGAGAAACCTCAAACTTTGACTCCAAAAACTATTTTTTAGCGTTAGTGGGTTGTTGTTGGGCCAAACTTTGAAGCAAGTGGAGATGACTACACCAAATCTTGGTGTTGGTCCCTCCAAAACACTCGTTGTTGGGCATGCTCTTAGAGCATGCCCAACAGTTGCTAATTTTCCACCAAGTTCACATCCAAGATGGTGTGCGAGAAGTGAAAATGCTTGATGTGAGAACCTCCCCTCGCTATATTGACAATATTTGGTGTGCAAATTTACAAAACTCCACACTATAAAAAGTACTTTATCATCCAAAAATGGGTTTGGTGAGAAGAAAATGGTTGTTGCTGGGCTTGCACTTAGCTTCTATGTTGTAGTTGAGTTAATCCTTTAGTGTTCATAATAATGTAGCTGGGTGCAATGGATTTTAGTGGATTTTTTACATGATCGATACTATCAAAATAGAATGGATTAAATTAAAAAGTAATCGTGTGATTGTATTCTTAACTGGAGTGGAGACTTTTTGCCAAAATTAGAGAATCATCCAACGGTGGTGTTGCAAGATTATAATCTCTTTGAATAGTATAATGCATACTCAAAGATGAGAGTTTGGAGGGTGTGTGACTTCAAAGTTAAAATAGAATTTGGATTAAATTTTCAAAAATGAAAGTGAAAATGTTTAGCAATGACCTATGTCAACGCCTCTCTATTGCAATCTTTTATGTCAAGAACAGACTCATACATAATTATTGTGAATTTTATAAGTGGGGGTGATCTATCCACATACGGTTTAGGACAGAAATTTTTATGTTGAAATATGAAAGGAGTAGAGATGTTGATCAAGATTGGAATACAGTCACTATTGGAACATGAACAAGAGAACACAATCCCCCCAAAAAACAAGATAACAAGCTTTCAAACCCAAAAATACCGTATAGTACATATGTTGTATTTGTAAATATTTGTAGTATTTTGGTGTTTTGTGCATTAGTATTTTGATAGCAAATCACTTCAAAATGATTTTTTTTCCAACAGATGTGTAAAATTTCACATATCTAAACTTCACAACTCAATTTCAAATGTCTCACAGATTTAGAAATATGCCAATTGCAAGAGGCCCAATGATCACAACGTGGTTAGTTGGGCACTAAACGGTTAACCATTTCATGAATTTCAACAATAATAGACTGAAACCCCCTACAACACCATATTCATTATTTTGGGAGATTTTCAATCTCCTAATTTAATGACAGTTTAGATGAAGTCGACCTAAATTGTACCTATAGATTGGATACTTCACTAAAACTGGACAAAACAACCAATCATAGAAATTTTTGAATGGCCATAACTTACTCAAATTTTGTTCAAATTGAGCATACGAGGTGTTATTTGACATCTACAGAAAAAGTAGATGTCAAATAACACCTCATATGCCCAATTTGGACAAAATTTGAGTAAGTTATGACCATTTGAAAATTTCGACGATTGGTTGTTTTGTTCAGTTTCAGTGAAGTACCCACTCAGTGGGTACAATTTAGGTCGACTCGACCTAAACTGTATTTTCCCCAAATCATGGAATTTTCCCGTTATAATGAATATGGTGTTCTGCGTAGACTAGCAAAAAGACCCACAAGAAAACTCCACCATGACGATTGACGAACTAGGCTAGTTGTGGGTCTTTTTGGACATGCTTATCTAGTCTACCCAGGTGGTGTTTCTACTAGTGCAAGGAACCTCCCAAGAATTGTATATAATATTATTTTAATTGTTGTTAACAGGCCCGTTGGGTCCCCCCTACATCTCGTATTTATCCTTTTGATTATTCAATTGTAGTTTAATATATGAATTGTGATATATTGTTACATAAATATTATCATGATTTTTAATTTAATTTGTATTGAAAAGTGTTTGGTCATTGTTATTTTGGTCAAATACCACCGAATAGAAAATATATTATACGGCTGTAAAGGGCTTTCGGGTTGTTCAAGGGTCAATAGATAAACCTTCACGATTGGGATACCACTTGAGCTGTTTTTCTACTATATCTAGGTTTGGAGAATTTTAAATGAAGTTTATATTGTAATTGTCCGTCATGGTTGGTAGGTCATTCTAAATAGTTAATTTTTTTTGGAAAATCATGTTTCAACAAATGCCAAATCATGTGGATATTCCCTAAGATTTTCTGAATTACTCTTTTTTCACCATATAAAATAGAATGTTATTGAAAAAACATTTTCCCAAAAATTTGGGCTTCTCTTTTAATAATTATTTTTTGCCAATCTTAACAACCAACTATGGTAGTAGTGGGTATTCTCACTTGTGTTTGCTAAAGGTAGCCAAAATGAAACACTTGCTTCAATTTCATGTTTTAACCCTTTGTGCCTAGAATGGTTTTGGAGAGAAACAAGTTTTTGGAAGATTATTATGAGTGCTATTAAGATATTTTAACTATGAAAATTTGATACGTGGCTTTGTTCATAATGTGTATTTAGAAGTGAGTGTACACATGTCAAAATTGCAAAACTACCATAAATCTCGTGTGATTGAAAAAATTGTAAGGAGAACTTGCACATTTTAAGTCTTTGTTCAAATCAATATTGGACACAATAGCTTTTCAAAAACTCCTCTTATGTACATTTATAAATTTTTCTTTTTTTCTTTTTACAAATTTTCAAAGTTTGAATATCAATTTTTCATATGGTTTTTGTAAATGGCATACAACCATAGGTCCATAACCTATGTATATATTCAATTAAGTCTAATAGGGCACTACATTTTGAAGCAATGACAATATATAAATGCACTTTCCTATAAATGGTTAATTTGTTCTCAAGTAGCAAAAAAAAATACATAACCAATGAACTATATACTCTAGTATATGCAAGAGTATATGATGATATATGGTTTTTGGTTGGTGTATTTGAGACCATATATGATGGTATTTGTAGGTGTTCCCAATTTCCAATTGTGGTGTTATATTTCCAGAAGATTGGTAAAATGGAATCACTGAAATCCATCCTTTGAACACAAACTCCTATTTGTTACAGATTTACGCTAATATATTTCACACATTCAAAGCGGCCAAAATGTGACCTCCCAGCTGCACTACAGGGTTAATATGTTGCACTAGAATCAAGGACCTATAAGGTTGATTGCATTTGTCAATTTTATACAAAATTCCAAAGTGGACAATAAGGGTCGCTTTACACTATGGACCAAGAGCCATGACCAAGAAAATTAAATCATTTTCATGGTCATGGCTCTTGGCCAAGAGCCGTGACCATGAAAAATCAAAAATGGATTTTTGAGTGGCTTGGTCACTCTTGTAGTGTAAAGTGGATTTGGACCGGGACAACTTTGGACTGATTTTTTTAATATAAATCCCAAGGATCTACAGTAACGTCAAAAAAATTGGGAAAAAAATATATTAAAATAAAAAAATTCGGCCAATGGCTGATTTTCAGCCTTACGGCTCCCTTGATTTCCGTTGAGTCGAGCATTTTGCCTCGACTCAATGGAAAAACCGTTGGACCATGGCACATTATCCAAATGGCAGATTTTAGTAGTTTTTGGGGACCTCAAAGTTAGTGGTCATTCTCCTTTTTTCAAGGTAGTGTAAAGCCAAATGGGACCAAGAGCTCTTTTTGGGCCAATCACAGATTTTAGAATTCCATGGTCATGGCTCTTGGTCCATAGTGTAAAGCGTCCCTAAGTTGTGACCCAAATCAAAACTCTAGATTTTCTCATGTCCACACCATGTGGTACTAACTTTCACTCATAATGATACCCAAAACCACCAACTATTTTTTTGCAATGCTTGGCATGCCATTGGTCTACTAGAATAGTGAAATTAGTGGTTTGGGTCTCAACTTTGATGTCCCCGAGAAAAGTCTACATGTCATTGAGGAAGGTGGCGGTTTTAGGACATCTTACCTTACCCAAACTGGAGTAAGGTGAAGGCATTTAGGGGTTAAACCGCTGACATAAGATTTAATGAGATTGGGTGGTTGCAAGAATAATTTACGGGTTTGATTTTTATGTAAAAAGGCAGGAGATTGAAATAGAGCTCACGGGCAACCCAAGTCCATTTTATTGTCTAGACTCTTGCTAAAAAATATACAAGAAATGAATAAAAAGAGGAAAAAATGATGATCAAAAACCTTGGGGGTTGCAGATAGATAGATAGATAGAAACACCGACCCTAAGGAAAGGGCCGGCGTGAATAAAGTGTCCGTTCGTAACGTCAATGACCCGATGCCCACAGGACAAAGGGACATTGGAACAATACTACTCTCCTCTTTCGAGGATGGACACTATAGTAACCAAAACAAAGTAACAGTAACAGTAATAAAAAAGAAAAGCAAAGATCTATTCGATGAGTGCTAGTTTGTATAAGGTATGTTTAGTGTTAAGTTTTATCGCCAAGTCATGAGTTCTTTGGTTGGTTGGTGAAGGGCGTTGTATCACAGTTATGTGGTCCGGGTTCGAAACTAGTTGGGCTCGTTGAGCAGTGATGTGGTACACATGGCTTGGTGCTGCTTGTGAGTTATTCTGGCAAGAAAGTTGTACCAACCAACAGGCCCTTCCTATCCCCTGAGACAAGTTGAGCTAGTTGTTTGAAAAGAGTGGCTAGCAGTGGTTTTCACCACTACTTTCCCTCTTTTAATGTACTATTCTGTTGGTATTGTTTGATTATTCTCTATACGTCTTTTATGTAAAAGGATAGATCCGGCATACTATATGGCAATGGTATTTATTGCTTTGAATGTGTGTTTGATGGAGGTTTAACAAGTGTTGAATTTTGTTTCTAGTTGTTTCATTGAGGGGACGTGTGTGGTTCCTCTAGCTCCAGCTGTAATGACTATGATGGGATCTACTTTCCAACCTTGTTGTATGATATTATTAATTAGAGGTTGGTATTTTTTTTAAATTCTGCCAATTGTTTCGGGTGAAAATCTGTCGTTTGTGTATATGAATTCTATGAATTGTATGGTTAGGTTATCATCGGGGTTTAGAGGAGGTGGGCTTTGATATGGGAGGCCTTTAATGCATAATATATTTGGTTTGAATCTGGCATTACATTGACATCTTTGTTGATTACAAGAACATGGTAATAACCATGGAGGAACTGTGTTTTCTTGTGGGTTATTGTTGAATGTGCCCGCATTCATGAGAATGTAGCATCTTGATTTATTTGAGGATAGTATTAATTTTCTTAATTCCCATACGGCTTTATTGTGTCTTTTGGTTCTTAGTGCGTGTATATGGTGTTGTTTGCATATTAAAAGTACATATAGCCATGTATCTGCATCTTGTGAATTACAGATGGGACATGTTTTTGAGGGGAATCTTTGTATGCCGAAAATTAATTGCTTTCTGGCATTACCCATGTATTGACCAGTTCTAAATATTAGTATGCTTGTTTTTTGTGCGTCTGTTATTTCTGGATTATTCCAAAAGTCATTGGACATGTCGTTGTCTATGATGGAGTTTGTTGTCTACTTGTTAATGTTGGGAAAGTCTTCTGCCGGTATTTCTAGGTTAGTTTCTCGGTCATGTTTCTTTATGTATTCTTCCAAACATCTAACTCGTCCTTTGTCTGGTCGTTTGATACGACCAGGCCATGTGTCTTTTTGGAAGTAGTAAGGTGTGGTATGTGCAAATTCATGTGGATTTGCTGCAAATTGATAACCTCTTTTCATGGTCCCTTCTTTTGCGAGTTGATCTGCGTGTTCATTTCAGTTAATTTTAGCGTGTGCTTTAACTTTGTATATTGTGGTTGGTTGTGTTCGCTTTTTTAGCATTTTTACCATTTCTTCTAATATGGTTTTATCGGCGTGGTTGTTTTGTTGGGTTGGATGTTTTAGTTGTGTGTTTAGAACATGTATACAGTTGAGACAATCAGTAAAAATATGTGCAGGTTCCTTTATGTATTTAGTGGTGATTAGTGAAAGTGTTTCATGTATGGCCATTAGTTCTGCTCTGAAGCATGTTTGTAGTCCAGGCAGTCTTTTTGATATTTGTACATCAGGTTTAGATGGGTTGTAGATTCCATATCCAGCTTTTTCTTTTTTCCAATGGCCATCATCAGCTTCTTTAGGTGGTAAAAAGGATCCATCTGTGTAATAGCTCTATTGTGGTAGGAATTTTAGTGTAGTGTTTATTTCGAAATTTGGAAGGGGATTTACCCACATGTTTTGTAGATTGTTATAGGGCGGGTATATGAGTTTGTTCCATTTTGTGCTTTTGTTAACTTTTGTATTTGGTGGTGTGGGTGGTGCTGTTTGTGTATGGTATTGCGAAATTTGTAGGTTTTCAATTGTTGTGTTTATGGTGTCTATTTGGTTTACTGCGCCAATGTTATTGTTTTGATGGTGAATACACCATATGTGCATTGCAAGTGGTTCATTTCGGGTTTTGTTGGGTTCTAGTGGTAGTGTTGGTTCATCATATTTAATGGTGTCCGCGGCAAAATGTATAATGGCGTGTGTATCCGGGAAGGGTCCATTGTACGGTGATAGATTTTGGTACCAGTTGGTGTCTGGGATTGCTAAAATGGTGACAGTTTCTGGGTCTTGTTTTGCTGCTAGTCTTGCCCAATGTATTGCTTGTTGTGATGTTTCGGCGTCATTTAGGTGTGCATATCCGATACCTTTCCATTTGTATTGAAAGGCTGTTCCAAATGAGCCAAAAATCTTATCTCTGGCAAATGTTGAGTAGAATTGGGTAGTTTTCATGGAACAAATAATTGGTGAGGAAAAGTATGAGTGTGTTATATTAAATGTTGTTATTAGTGTGTCTAAAATGGTGGATGGAATGGTATGGTGTGGTGTTTTTACTGTATTCTTTTTGTGGTTTTTGTGTTCGTATCTTTGGTATAACCAGACTACTTCTGTATCGAATGTTTGTATGCAGGTATTAGTCTGTGGATGTTGTATTTGTTGTTGTTATATTGTTGCCATAACCATTTTATTCTTGTAGTCAGAATGGTGGTGATATATTTACCGGTGTCGTTATATATGTGGGTTTTATCATTTTGTGTTTGAATGGTGCACTTGTTTGTATCTATGTCTCTTTCTGGGTTACATTCAATTGTGGATGTTTTAATGTAGGGGATTATTGTTTGAGGTGGGATGTATCTTGTGTCTCTATTTTGTTCGGGTGTAAATTGTGTATTTATGATATTTTGATATTGTTTTTTTTTATAATCTGTGTAGTATTTTGTAAGTAGATTTAGATTATGGTGTATTACTGTTGGTAGATTTAGTGGAAATAGTTCACGTTGTTGTAACCATTTATTGTATGTTATGTGGTTTGAGTCTATCCATTGGCATAAATAGGTGTTGTATTTCTTAGATATTTTATATTTATCTTTTGTTGTACTTGTTTTGTGGTTTAATATTGTGCTAATGGAGAATCTTAGGAGGTCATTTTTTATGTTTTGTGGTGGGGCTGGTTGTTGTGGTTGAAGTGGTTGAGGGACTTGCACGGGGTTTATTGGTGTTCTTGGTATTATTCTGTGGTTATATGTTTTATATTTTTCTTTTAGTGTATGGGGTGTTAAGTGTCTTCGGCATGGATTTGGGCAATCTAGGGTACGTGTTGGTTCACAGAAGAGTTGTTCTGCTATTTTTAGTGCACTTTTGTCTAGTTTAGTTGGATTTTGGTAGTATATTTTAAATTCTTCTAGTGACATTAGTTTTGTGCCATTAGAAAGGATGATTTGTTTTATATTGTAAATTTTGTGTGCGATTAATTTATATAATAATTTTATGGAGAGTTTTGGGTCTAAGTGTGGAAGTTTGTTTATGACTGTAGATGGCCATTCTTTTTCTAGTTCGGTCATGTGGAGTTGGAAGTTTTCTTCTGTGCTTTTTAGGTGTATACCACCTGTTGTTTTCAGAAGGAATAATGTACGTGTTGTAGGTGATGTAATGCAATCTTGGGGTTTAATTCGTGGGATTTCTTCGGCACCACCGGCTTTAGCAAGTATGTGTTGTATTAGTCCTTTATATATTATTCTGAGTCTCCCTTTGTCGTTAAGTGCATTTCGAAGTTGTTCACCAATGCATCTAAGGTAGGCATTTTTTAGAGAGAAGGCTTCTAGTCCAAATAAATCATGGGGTAGTTGTGTTATTATATTTCTCGGGGAGGTCACTCCCTTGTATATTTTGTATACACGTGCGATAATGACCTATTTATTTGGGGGGTTATTTTAGCAAAAAAATTTAGCAAAACATATTATTAGGTGATGGTATTTTACATATAAAAAGCCTGAGAATATTACATGTGATGGTATTTTACATTTAAACATGTTTCACTTTTTAAAAATCCCCTATTTTACATGTACATTTTTTACAAAATTTATCTACAATGAATATATTGGACCCTATTTTTTATCGCACGTTGTTTCTAAAGTTTTCGCTAGAGAACCCCCCGAGTTATATTTGCAGTGCTTTTAGGTAGTCCGCATATTGTTTTTTGGATTGCAATGATTTCCTTATCAAGCTTTTTAATAGTTGGTAGTGAATATGGGACTGCCAAGAAGCTGTAGGCTATGCCTGCTCTGATTACTGTGTCCACCATACTGATTCTTTGTTTGATAGTGACAGGGCATTTTGATAGTTGTTTACATTGGTCTATTATTTTAGTAGTGGTGATATGTGTTTGGAGTTTCCATTTTAGTGATGGAACTAATTGTATGCCCAAGTAGACGTAGGGTTCATTTTGATGGAGTACTGGTAGTGTTTCGTCTTTGTAACTGATTTTTTGGTTTATCATCTGAGTTTTGAATTTGTTTGGTGACATTTTGGATTTATTTGGGCAACCAGTGACGGCACAATTTGTGACTCCCAAGTCCATGCCTGCCCATTCACAGAATTTGTCAATTTTGTTTAATTGTATTTGTAGTGTTTTTGTATTATTTGATATAGCTGCTAGATCGTCTGCGTATGCTGCGGAACTGATTTTAATTTTTGATGTATCAAATGTATATCCATTTTCTCCTCTTTGTAGCCACCTCAAGAGTGGTTCTAGAAAAATTAGAAAGAGATATGGGCTTAGTGTGTCTCCTTGTATGGTTCCTCTTTCGATCGGTATTGGTTCTGTTTTCCCAAAGTGTTCTCCAGTAAATATAGTGTTTGAGTGGGAGTAGATGTTTCCGACTAGCATTATTGCGTCTGCCGGGTATCCAAGGTCTTTCATTGTAGATAGGATTCTTGCATGATCTAGTGATCCAAATGCGTTTTTGAAGTCTATATACAGTAGATATATGTCTTGATTTGTAAATTTTGCATCCTCTAGTGCTGCTATTAAGAGTTGTAGTTGTCTTGCTGTACTTCTTTCTGCTCTGAATCCTTCTTGACTATCGTGTAGGATTTGGTATTCTTCACCGTACGCTGACAATATGTATGTTAGTGTACTAGTGAAGAATTTGTATATTGTGTTTGCAAGTGCTATACTGCTATTGGTCTGTGGTTAGGCAGTTGTGCGGGATTCCCTTTTTTATAAAGTAGTATGGTTAGACTTGTTTTCCATGAGGCTGGGATTTGTTTTTATTTGTAGCAGTGAGTAAAAAATAAAAAGAGTAGTTTGTGGAAACTTTGAGGCATATTTTTCAGTATAGAGTTGGGAATTTTGTCTGGGCCTGGCATTTTGTTGTTAGATAGATGTTAGAGACACATTTCGTATATTTCTTTGTCAAAGTGTTTATGTAGTGGGATTTGTGGGTTTCCTCTTTTTTCTATTACGAATCCGTCAAGGTCGTGCCATGGGTATCGTCTAACTCCACAAGTACATTTTGATGGGTGTTCGGGTTGATAGTAGCATATAGGTACTGTAGGTCTATTGCTAATTGATTGTTGTATGTGAATTTCATTTGCTATCTCTTCTGGACTGGTTAGTATGTTGTTGTTTCTATCTAATATGCAATCTAATGGTGGTGTCTCTTGATTTTTGAAAACTTTCTTGTTTATTTTTTTTGGGCTTTTGTCATATAATTGTCTGTATTTTAGTATTGCCTTTTTTATACAACTTTGGGTATATTTTGTGGTGATTTTACGGGCTTGTATTTTTGTTGTTTTGGCTATTTCTACTAGTGATTGAATCCATTCTTGTTGGTCATGTTCTTGGGTTGGGAGTGGTGGGATGGTTACATTTATATGGGTTTTTAATTCATCTATTATTGGATGCGTTTGCCAATTTTGTGTGTTTTTTGTTATGAAAATTGTTTTTCTAATTAGATGGTAGGTAGATAGTTGGTTTTTCCATGCTTTTGTAGTTTTCTTGGTAAGAAGCCTCCTTGTTTGGACGTACAATTTGTTAGTGTCGGGAGTGGTGGTGCACTGCAAGTTTCTTGAATTTTATCTGAAATTTTTTGTATCATGTGATCTAGTTTTGAACATGATGTTTGCCATTGGTTGTCTGTTAATTGGTCATTTGATAGTATTGTGATGAGTTCATTTATTTGCAACACATTTTCTTCAAAATATTCTATTTTGAATTTTTCAATGTTTTCTTGTGGTATGGGGTTTAGTATTCTCGTTGTTTTGCTTGTTATTGGTATGGGTCTTGCGAGTAAGGTGTTTGTAGGTATGTGTAATGTTACTGGTGAATGGTCAGAGTTAAGGTTATGGTCATTGTCTGTAGTTGATATGTATAGAGTATTATCTGGTGCTTTGATGTAGTATCCATCTATTAAGTTGGTTTGGTTATAGTTTTGTCCCCCTTGTCTTGAGTATGGGCAGTTTGTTGGGATGTATTCTAATTGGAGAATGTTTGTAAATGTTCTCCATTCTATATCTTCCGTTTGTGGTGGGGTTATGTCGGTTTCATTTTGTCGTCCGATGAGTGCTATATCTCTGTTAAAATCACCACATAGTATGTGTGTGGTATTCGGGTGTGCATTGATTTGTTGTGTTATATTTTGTTGGATCATAGGTATATATTATATGTCCTCTGCATGTGATGGCATGTACATGTGAATAATTAGCTACGATTGTAATGGTTTGTTGTCTATTTTTATAATTTGTAGATAGGGTGATATTTCTCTGGGGGTTGGGATTTTAGTGACATTGCCGGGGTATGTATATTTTTGGTGTATTAGTGTGAGGAGACCTCCTCTCGCGGGGATGTATGGTATTCTTTGTTGCATGCATCTTGTTAGGGCATGTGTGTTGTTAAAAATTAATTTGTATTTTGGAAATAGGTTTTGTATGAACTTGGTAGATTTTGTAGCGGTTTTTTTAGTTTCTTGTATTGTGATGATGGCGGGTTCATCGGGTGTGTTGGTAATTAGTTCATGTAAATTTGGAAGGGCCGTATTTAGTGTTGCCGCATTCCTTGTAATAAATCTTGTATTATAATTTGTTGTTTGTATTTCTTGTGGTTGTATTATGGGTATATTTGGAAGTGGTGGGGGATGATTATATTCGTGTAGTGGTTCATATATTTTTAGGGTTTCTTCTAATAAGTTAATAGGGTGAAATGAGAATTTATCAATCATGTTTTGGAGGGTTATAGAGTCATTGTGTTGATGAATAAAATCGTATATTTCTTTGTGAATGGTACTTGGTGGGTTTATTAGGTTTTGGATATTTTCTGTAAATTCTGTGTATGGGTGTTTAGTTGAAATGTGTCTTTCAAGTGGGTTTTGTAGTAAGGACATTTTTTCTAGTAGTAGAGTTGTCAAGTCAGGGTTTGAGATTTGTATTAGGAGTTGGTCACATGTTTCTTTTGATGGACTCATTGTAATGATAAGAGCGTATAGTATTCTTGGTGATGGATGGTGTTGGTTTTGATAAATATAGTTTGATAAGTGTGGGTAGTCGTTTCTGGTTTCCGCATGATTTGGATGTGTTATATTTAGGATAAGTGAGAATTTTTTTGCTAAATGTTGGTATTCTAGTTGTAGTTTAATCGTACTTGGTATAAAGTATGTTTTGGATCTTCTTTTATGTGTGGGTGGGTGTGTTTTTAGTAAGTTGGGCATGGGCCCGGGGTTGGTTTCTATGTCCCCGCATAATAGTAGTATCCGGTGAAAAAAGTTTCTTTTTAGAAGAGATTTTTGGGCCATTTTTTCTTTTTTTCTTTTTTCTTTGTTTATTTTGGACGAGGCCGGTAGGCCGAGTCCATGGTTGTTGGTGTTTATTTTGAACGAGGTCGTCAAGCCGGGTCCATTTATATTGTTTGTTGGTTTTTTGATGATTTTTTTTGGGATATTTGTATATTGTATTTTGTAGGATGTTGGGCAACGGTCTCGGGTTGTTTTCGGTGTCTTCACTCAATAAAAATAGACGGTGTAAGGGAAATTTTCTATTTTTGAAAAGGTGGGTTTTTACTTTATATTTTGTGTTTATAGATTTTGTTTTGTTTGTGTTAGGGTTTTTATTAAGTTGGTGATTTGTTTGTCTTGTGTTCTTTTTTGTCCCGGGTTTGAGCTTGGAGTTCCCCGGTAGTCCAAATTCGGGCTTGGAGTTCTCAAGTAGCTTAGATTCAAACTTGGGGTTTCTAAATTTCCCAAGTTTGAACTTGGGGTCAATGTCTCCAATGAGTAGTAAGAGTAGTAGTATGATAAATAGTATTTGTGTGTA
This sequence comes from Pohlia nutans, assembly GCA_022496805.1. Classification (NCBI taxonomy): domain Eukaryota; kingdom Viridiplantae; phylum Streptophyta; class Bryopsida; order Bryales; family Mniaceae; genus Pohlia; species Pohlia nutans. Next base: position 12,079,366 of record CM040090.1, read on the forward strand.
ATTTCTTTTTCTTTTTGAGAAGGGTTTCTTTTTGCGTGTTTTTTTATTATTTTGGGTGTTGTTTTTATTATTTCTTTGGACGAGGCCGGTAGGCCGAGTCCATTTTTGTTGTCCTTGGGTTGTTAGATCTGCTATGGTAGTTCTGGATGATAGTATGTTTTGGTTTATGTTTTGGTTTATGTTGTGGTTTAGGTGGTTTTTGTCTATGTTTTTGGGCTCCGGGTTAGTTTCAATATCTCCACTAAGTAGAAGTAAGAGGTGGGAAGAAAAAGTGTTATTTTTGAAGAGGTGGATTGTTTCCTTGTATTTTGTGCTATTAGTACTGGTATTACTATTGTTTTTTTGCTTGGTTTTGTTTTGGGCGAGGCCGGTAGGCCGAGCCCGTTTTAGGTGTTTTTGTGTTTTTAGATATTTTGTTTTTGTTTTTTGGTAGGGTTTTGTTGGGTTTTTCTTTTTTGTTTTTGAATTTATTTTGGGTATTTGGTATCTGTGAATACCTTTATTTTATTTATGTTTTTCAATATATTATAGTTTTTTTGTTTTTTTTGTTTTTTTTTGTTTTTTTGTTTTTTTTGTATTTGTGTACTGTTTTCTTTTGTTTTTTTCTTTTGTCTTTTTTTGTTTTGTTTTGTGTATAAATACACAAATATTTTGTAATTAGTTTGTATATACTGTGGTCTGTATGTAGGTTTTGTTGGTGGTGTACGTATTGCGTATGTAAGGGAGCTGGTGTACGGTCTGTGGTGTTGCTGGACCCATATCCAGCCTCTGATACGGTAGCCAAGTACGTGCCTCCTCCTAAGCCCGTGCATGCGGCTACGGGGGTGTTGGGACTCGCCTTCTCTGTCGCTGCTGTAGTCGGTTCTCACAGAGTCTTGTTGTCTGTCTTGCGATCCTCACGCTCTTGCTCTCCGTTGCGGGCTTGTCCTCTGCTACGAATTACTCCTGCGCTTAGGTCTTGGAATTGTTTGCTGCCGGTTGTTGTATTCTCCTTCGTAGGCTGCGATTTGCTCCCGACCGTCCTATCTTGTCCTCCTTGCGCTTCCGTCTTGCTTACTGTGACTCTGCGCTTATTTTCGTTCTTTCGATGCTCTCTGCGGTCTGTGGTCAATCCACGTTTGTTCGGTTCTCAAGCAGGGGTTTAGAATTTTTACCTGTAATGCCTTCCATGCCAGTCAGGGCAAGCGCTAATGATGCTTGGATTGCTGTCATCCTATCCGCCAATTCATCGTGCTTCATGTTCGTATAGGTGATCGTTCTGTCCTCCAGGTCCTGTAGTTTGTCATCAAGTTCTTGTTTGAGTTTCTTTGTTCCTTGCTCTACAGCCTTTCCGACTACTTTCTCCCATGTTTCCTCAACCGCTTTCTCCATCGTTTCTTCCATCAGCAGGCTGGCCTCTTCTTTGGTGATGCCTTTGGGTGCTGGAGTGGTAGTTTGTATCGTGGATACCGTGTTGACCAGTGCAGTATTGATGTCGTTGAAGCCCCACTTCTCCACCAGGGCGGCAGTAGGTGGTTCTTCTCCTTCCAAGCTTCTCCTGTGAGGTAAGAAATCCACAAAATAGTTGCCAATTGGGATGGTTTTGTTCACGAATTGTCTATAGACAATCGGATTCTTGCATTGCACGTTGGCGCTGCCATTGTACTTGCTACCACTTTGTCTGTGAAACCAGATCGAGACTATGTTCTCCACCTTCATGATGTTGTGAATAGCTTTTGTAGTGGCTTCTACCGACATGAGAATGGGAAGCAAAGTGAGGGTTAGGGTTAGAACGTCCTTCTTTGCTTTTTTTGTGGGTGCGAATCCCGGTCCTCTGAACGTGGCGTTGGCAGCTATCAGCTCATGATTTGCTGGGATTTTGTGAAACTCGATCTTCTGAGCTTGTTGTGGCGTAGGTGCCACAATGAACGCATGCGTTGCAGCAGTGTCTTTCTGCACTTCTATAATCTCGAAGTCCTGTTTTCTACGGAAGCTTCCTTCCAAAACATCGAGGAAAAGTTGGTGTGGTGTCACACTTTTGAGGCTCTCGCTTTTAATTTTGACTGATAAGCTGTGGTTTCTGGCCCCAGCATGAAAGCTTTTGCACACTTTCCCAAGTGTTCCACGAGTACTGCTTGGGTTTCTGTCAATGTTGAGAATGAATGGTCTAAGGCCGGTTAATAAACCAATACCATCCTTCTCAGGTTTTAGGAGGTGCATCTTGATTACCCCTGCCCATATTCCTTTTTTCCCTCCTCCTTTTTTGGTGCTTAGACAGAGCACCGAGATGGGGTCAATGAGGCTTGTACCTAGTGGTATATTCATTGCCGTCAGTCTCTTCGTAGTCATCTCCTTGACCTCGCCGTGAAGGAGGAAGGGCGAGCTTGGAAGCTCGAAGTGAATTTCGACATGAAAGTCGAATGATAGCCCTGTAATTGGGTCTGAGGGAATGTCGAATGGCAGCTGCGTGATGTTGTAGTGCTGGCCTAGAATGCCGTCTTCTCTAACTGTTGGGTAGAGTCGTTGTGGTAGACGTGGGTATGCCACGTTTGCGCTCTTCATTTCTTCTGCTTCATGTCGTTTCATGCCTCTTGTGACCATGTCTTCCACCGATTCATCGTTGAATAGCTTGTCTAAATCTCCATCTCTTGCAAGTTGTTCCATAACTTTGAAGCCGAGCCAAAAGGATGGTGTTTTTCTTACTAGGAAGGTGTTGGCGGTATCTGTAGCAGAAGAGGGGGTGCTCTTGTTCTTCTTGTTGCCACTGTTGCCACTGCTTTCGCCTTCTGTGCTTGTCTCCTTCTCTGTAGAGATCCTCTTGAGGTTGGGAGGGTCGACCTCCATGCCCGTGGCTTCTTCGGTTCTGTCTGCATCATTCTTGGCAGCTTCGATCCTGGCAGCTTCAATTCTTGATTCTTCATTTCTGGCCCACACAAGTCTGCATGGGGTCATGGACAGGCGTGATTCTGATGCCTCCATTTTTTGGTTGCGCGAGGTTGATGAGCGGGTCGCCTTGTGCATCCTCAGGATTGCGCCTCCTTGCTGAAAATTGCTGCCTTGGTGCTGTGGGTAATTGGCAGGGTTTGCGTCTTGGGCGTCATATTGGAGCTCCCTCCGGCAGGTTGGGGACGTGGTGCTGGATTTCGGTGTTGCTCTTGCGCGCTCGTGGTTGGCAGGCTCGATCTTGAAATGCGGCAGTTGCAACATTTGGCTGCTATGATTACTGCTGCGTGGCGTGGCGGCTTCGGCGATGTGTTTTGAATTGCTACTTGCCGTGGCGATTGGATTGTTACGCGACAGGTGTGGCGTGGTTGTGAAGGCAGGTTTACACTGCCCCTTCGGAGTTTGCAATGCTAGTCTAAAAGAGTGGGAAGGGGGTAGAAAGCAGAGATCTAAGATGAACTGAGGCTAAAGGGGGAAGGAAATAAGAGGTTGAGAGGCCAGTAAGACAGAGGAGACATTGCAATAAGAGAATGAACAAGGGAACGAAAGATAAAAGAGAAGAAGGGAGGTTTAGAGGACAAATCTGGAGAATGCCGGATGCAAGTGTTGCGAGACTGCGGCTATCCAGTTGATGTTGTTTGACTGCCTTTGCACTGGATTTTGCTGCAAGGTGATTGAGTGTCGTGGCTGTGAGCTGCGTACGCTTGAATGCTTGATGCGATTAAAAGTGCCCTTGGAACTTCTGCATGCGACTTGCTGTAAACTGGTTGGGTAATAGGAGCGTTGCTACTGGTAAGGGTGAGGCGGATTAGAGTGAGGAGAGTGTGCAATGTTGCGAAGCACTTGTGTGGATCTGTCTTTCTACAGCCTGTGCTATCTAAACTACTGAGTTAGGAGGCGAGCTGGGGTTCCTGATGTCTGATCTGCTGTGGAGCGTGTGATCTGCGCTGGTCGATGTAGGAGCTCAGGATCACCGTCACCGTTCCTGTACCTGGGGGTTGCACTATACTAAACATGTAAGAGTATACGTGAATGCACAGAAGGGGTATTAATTTGAATACTGCCGTATTACAACTACATACAATAAACACATTTAAAACTGAAAACATTCACGTATACTTACATTGAACATATATTTAAAACAAAATATATCTATATACAAAGGTTTTTAGACATATAACCTTTTGTATACAAGGGGGTTTTTAGAAGGAGTCATGAACGCACGTGATTCTCAACCATAATGTAGAGTGCACCCCGGGTCAAAAATAAGAAAAACCCATAGTCATTTAGGGGTTAAAAGAAAGTGGTTCATACGGAAGTACATAGCAACTGAAGCTGTAAATTAGGTGCTACTATAGCTATGCAGCCACATGCATGGATGACTAGATTTTCATTTGCCAAATAGACATTTGATTTTGTCAAGTGTGTTGGAGAATTACAAGGGCATTCCAACAACGCACATGCACTTGCTCATCTTCGATGGTCGTGCCAAAAATACATACATAGATACAATGCATGAGGCATGTCAAGTAGGGATCATACACGAGTCATGTAATGCAACCTTTAGATGTTTGCTAAGTATTTGAACCTTTTAAAGTTGTCTTTAAGGTCTACCCCAATTTTTGGACTTATACAGTGACTGCCAACAATGAGTACAAACACAACATACTGAAATTCAAAAAACTATGTAAGAAAATTGGATGCACCAAAAATGAAACCATAAATTTCACAGGATTACCATTACAATCAGTCATACTTCTATGGAGATTGAGGTCTATTTCACACAAGTATGCATGTAAGAAAAAAGTAAAGTGAAATTCAGTCCAAAACTCAGTTTTGCTCACATTTACTTGAATAGATTCAAAAATTTGTCCGCCTACCCTTAGCAACTATAACAGCTACAATATGCTTCAGCATGATTTTGTATAAGTTCTTACACTCATTGGGAGTGATTAAAGCCCAACCATCTTCAACATGCTCCCACAATTCTAACATTTTGTTAGGAGGTCTATCATATTGGTTCAGTCAATTAAAGTTGTCCACAAGTGTTCAATTGGATTCAAGTCTGGAGATTGCGCCTGCTACTTCATAAGAGTGAATTCTTACAAATTCAGCCAACAACACACACTCTTGGATATATGCTTAGGGTTATTATCTTGTTGTAAAATCAAATTGGCAAGATCTAAATTGTATGCATGCAATCTATGAATCAGTTCTCACTCTAAAATTTCTCTATACATGTATTAGTCCATTCTTCCCTCAATCCTATACATCATACCAGGGCCATTCAAAGTCATGCAACCCGACATCATCACATCCCCACCTCTAAACTTGACAATTTGTTGCACCATTCCAACACTTCTACTCTACACGTTGATCACGAAGCCAACACCAACTGCGACCATCAGAGAAAAATCGGTTGAGTTTTGTTTCATCAAAGAATACTACACAATCCGAATCATCGTCAGTTCAGTGGCAATGGCGTTTAGAAAATTCTAACCCTCCCTTAATCTGAAGAAGTGTGAGCTTTGGTTTCTTCTACTTCACTTTGCATTTTTAACCTACTTTTTTTAACACTCTCCTCACAGTATTATCACTCATACCAACATGAAGCTCTTCTCTCAAATAATTTCGAGCTTTGTGTGCAGTTTCTAAGCCACCTATAGTGATTTCTCTCACACAAGCCGTGCAATTTGTTGCACTGTACACCTGTGGCCTGCCACCAAAACTGCAATTCACATCACTCAACTCATTCAAATGTTGCTTGCAAAATTGTGCAACCCAACTTTGGGATACTTGTAAGTCTAGCGACATTTCTAGTACTTTCATCCCTCTTCAACTTCTCTAAAGTAACTTCTTCTATCTACTCTTTATCAACAACAGACATCAGCAACAGACTGGTTTTGTGAGACACAATTGGGCAATAATTAGCTTGGAGTATCACTTTTTGGACACACTAATTAGGTTATTTTTGTTTAAAACCTCCAAAGTTTGCCTAATTTGTTCATTTTGATCAAGTAAAAAGACCCTAAAATGAAAAAAATAAAATCCTGCACCTCAATGGAATCAAAATGTATATGTTCAAAGAGTTTATATTAAAAAAATTAATTTTTTTGGATCCATTCATAGATGTGTAAAAAAAATGCTGAATTTTGGGATTTGCAAGCTGCATATGCACAATTCATTACTTTTTTTAATGATAAAATAAATTATTTTGTACTCTGCACAATTAGATGTAGGTCATATTCAAAAATAATATTAAAAAAAAAATTGATATTCCATTTGCTTGATTTCAGGGATTCTAGGTGGGTGGGACATAACTTACTTTTTCAACTAAAAAATCAAATAAAATTACTAAAAAATCTTTGATTGTAATCAAATTTTTTTCCTTAATACGTTATAAGTGTAGAAAACTAAAATCACATTTAATGAAGTATTACTTTATTAAAATTAAGAATTATGTTTGTTTGACACACCAGCACATAGTGCAATTGTCCCGAAGACAGCTTTTTTGGGTACCCCAACTATACCATCACCCAATTATAAATGTGAAAGCCAAGAACATGCCCATTCAAAAAACCAGACTCAAAAAACCACTTGTGCTTGTCAGATTGTAGCATTCATTGCGTAATCCAAATTTGAGCATAACTGAGTTTTAGAACTAATTTACTTTTATCTATGTCTTCTCAACTTATTTTGCATTGCTCGACTTGTAATTTGGTAGCTACATCATTTACTTGAATGTATACTTGAGTTGTCAACTGATTTGGCATTAAATGCAATAAACTATAAAATATGAATGGCTAAAGGTAGACTAAGCTATTTCGTATTGAGTTTTGGCAATCATTGTAAGTGAGTTGGGGCATATGCTAAGAAGGAGAACTTGGAACAACAGTAGATGAGCTTAGCTCTCACGAGAGCCTTATCTAGGAAGAACATTGAGAAAAGTTTCAAAGTTACCGTGATATGCCCATGGCATACCATTCAGTAGCATGCACTCTCTCTACCTTGGCTGTACAGTAGATGGTGTGGAAGATTCCATACCCAACAATAGTTCATCAGTAGCTATGTGGACAAGTGGAGGCTCAAGGTTATGAGCAGAGTGTATGAAGGGAAGGCAGTGGGGCATGAAGGCTAGTGAATTTTATGGGGTGGCATTACCATGGTCGACAAGATGGGCCCTCCTGAGGTGTACCAACATCACATGAAAGAAATCATTGATGCACTCATGGCCCATTCACATACACCACTGTTGCCGCATGCGAGCGAGCGTTAGGTAACTTTGAAGGAATTTGTTGGCAACCAATAAACATCTCCAACGCATGACAAGAAAGAACGCAACGCAAAAAAAGAACATGGCTCTACTTGCAGCACTATAATGCAGTTGCACAATAGTTGCAGCAAGAAAAGACAAGGCAAATATTTTTTGTTTCTGGGTTTTTACCTTCCTCCATTTCCGGAACGCAGATGCAAGTGCGGCAGTGACTTGGTGTGGATGGGCCTTCACCCCAAGACTCCAGTGCCCAGCATTTCTACGTCAACATCGAAGCCTCCGAAGAGGCTCGTGGCAACGAATGTCTGCCGCCGGAGTAGCCAGCTTCAATCCCCGGCCTTCTCACACAATCCGGGGTCATTGTGCCCAGGCGTTGAGTTTGTCACTGATTACTCAAAATCCATAATTTCAACGAGTGATAGCTAGCCAAACACACAATGATGATAGAAAGCGAAACCAGCCCGGAAAGAAGCATTGGAAAAAGACAAGGCTGATAAAATTACAATTACAACCAGAGGAGGACAAGAAACGTCGTGCCGACGAGAAGTTGCGAGCGGGCGAGCAGTCAAGCGGTTGCGGTAGGAAAAGCGTAGAGTTTGACAAACTCTGGTTTCGAGCCGCAGTACGCCGATCGGTGCCTACGGATAGTGCCACTAGTAGCAGAACTGTCGTTTTTCATTTCCCACTTTGTGGAAATAGTGAACAGTGACGAAATATTGTGCCTAGATTTCTGTGTTCTTGTGACCAAAACCACTCACTAGCATCGACGCAACCCATGTGCCTGGCGCGGTTTCGTTCCTTTTTCATTTAAAGTAAGTGAAAAACAACACATTTCCTACAAGTGTGCATGCATGAGCGCATGCATTCGCTCCAGTTCCCCTGCCCCACCGTTCTTGGATATCCTTCCAGCGCTATACAAGGACAACTAGAGGGTTGCAATTGAGCGCCGGAAAGCCTAACGCCTGCAGGGAGATACGATCCTCATCCTGCCCTTCATTGCAGCAAACCCGGAGTGGGCACACAAACCCGGTGCTCGATCATGTGAAGGTAGTGAACCCCGGTTGATTAAACACTTCTAATTGATGCAGCCTCCGCCTATCAACTGTAAACTTCCCAAGTCAAATTCTCTTGGGTTCAATGACGTGCAGTGACGATGGAAGCGGTTCAATGTACCCTAGTGCACGGTGCAAAGACCTTTGTTGGTGACGATGCAAGTGCCATGATATTAGGTTCAGTGCAAAGCATACAGATTTCGTGTCATCAGTCTTGGTCCCATACTCCTCGCTAGCATAGTTTTCACATCTTTCTCTTATTTGATTTATGCTGCAAAATTAATTACATCAGAACACGGGAAAGGGAATAATCTTGACACAGTAAAGGGTGCCTACTCATGACCGGTTCACACTGGTCACTTGAACGTGGGCATTTGCGTTAGATGAGTGATAGACAGTGTGCATTGGTTAAAAGAAGAAATGACCAGACGCCTGTAAGAAGCTGCCGCATTGCATTTTGGGTACTCAAAGAAAGATGCGTCTCCAATGAACTTGTCTTAGCCAAACGCAGAAAGAGACAAGTTCTGACAAGAAGAAATTGGAGAGTATTCTCGAAATTTCCGTTGCTGCATACCACGAACGTGAATGGCTCATCAGTTTCCTGTCTGACCATCAGAACTGTAGAAAATCGTGGCTTTCTAACTTAATACATTCTACTTCCCATTCAATTTATCTTCCCATCAGTGTACTCAGAATCACAACTGAAAGTTCAGAAGTATTCCAACCACCTAATTCCAACAGAAATGGGTGCTCCTGCATTAAGAGTCTCGTATCCAATAAATGAATTCGAACACATTTAGTAGGGCGCCAATCAAGCCACCATGGAAAAAAAGTTCTCACTATGCAAAGCTGCCACACCGAATCGATTTCCGATACAAAGCCAATGTGTAAACCTTCACAACAAAGGCAACCACATTGTCGCAGAGGCATGACTTCCAAAAGTTCAGATGTCGGGATACACCTCACGCACACTTTTCAAAAAAAAGACCTACACAAATGGAAATAATCGAAGACCCTCTCAAATTCCCGATTCCTCATTGTTTGAACCCAGGAAAATCAAATAGCACTGCCGAACGCCAGAGTACATCCAACTATAACCACGTAAATAGATGAAACCAATGCAACATACACGTGATTGATGCAACTGCAAACCCCTTCCACTTCATGAAACTTGTTCGGTGGAATATCCTTTCCTTACAAACTTCCTGCAATGCTGTCCGGTTCCCCACCCGCGAACGTGATCTCTACCTAATGCCAGACCAACCATCCCATGCATTTCCAAGAAGCCATCCCAACTTCCAAGTCTACCACCAGCTCCGTGACTTACTGTATCCTCCCAAATCCCATCATCGAGGCAATCCAGTTGAACCCTTCGTATTAACAAGAGCAAGCAACCAAGATGCAGTACAGCATTTAGCTGCCTAAAACTGCAGCCAATATTACACTCGCCTAGCTTCTCTGGCCATTTGCTCATTTACAATTGGTGCTACAATGACCTCGGAAGACCTCCACCACGCACAACTACTCCTGGAAGCAATTCTGCACGACGAACCAGATATGCCTCGCATCTACGACACACCCACAACCAAACACTGGTATTGTAATACAACTAAACTTGGACACGACCAAAACCTCAATCCACTTCCTGCACTTCACCCACTTCCACTCATCGGAGTAAACAGTTTCTGGGTGTGCAAAATAGTGTGGACTCGAAACCCCACTCACGGGCTCCAACGTACAACTGTGGCGCTGTAGAGTTCACCACCCAAACCATCTCTAACTGGCTTCGATGGTCCTGGATTGTCCCCCCCGCATGCTACTGCCTCGGGCTCCCCATGTGAACTGAACCAGGGAACCCTTGGCGGCTGTGGAGTGAGTGGTGAAACTGACCCTCTGAAGCTCTACAAAAAGGCGACATCCCAGTAGTGTCCAGCGACACTCCGGTCAGCCATCTTGCTTGACACGTCGCTTGCGGGGTTGGGTCCATCTGCCCAGCTTCGGTACATAAAATTCCTCTTCACAAGCCTGCTGTATAAACCAAAGCACAACACCGTGCAATACACACAATCAGGAAGCCAAAGTGCCACGCGAGAGAGGAGTAATAGAAACCACCAAAGAAGAAAGCAAGCCGCACGAAGTCAGGTCACCAAGTAGATGAGGCGATATTTCAGTCCTCACATTCCAGCTCCACCTTGGACCAATCTAGACCGAGAGAGAGGTTGTCTGCACCATAGACAAGCACAAAGCCCCAATCTGTAGGATTTCAAGATGGCCCGACACACGCACACACAACCGCACACACCCAACATATTCCGGCCTTCCCTCACTCATAACCTCTACCACAAGCCACCCCAAAAAAAAACCAGAAACGCTGAAGCAGGAAACTGATCCGAATCAAAGACGCTATCAATGCACAAACCTATCTTCAAACAGATGCTGGTATCGAGCCCTCACCTTGTTTGACGTCATCGCCTCGATGTTCACTCTCTGCACAGAGGCGTGCAATTGCCTTCGAGACAAACCGGGTCCCCTGAACACCTCCGGAACCACTGGCACCAGACTTCCACGGATTTGTACCGGAGGACGAGCAGAAAGCGACTCCGACCACACAGGAACCGTCCCACCTGCACTCTCCGCAGGCCCGGCCACAGAAGTCGATTCCGCAGTCGAATCCAAATCATAATCCATCGCCGTCACAGTGGGCCACGCTACGGGCGCCCTAGCTGGGGCCACGTGACCGTTGTTTCCTTCCATGTGCATGCTGGGGTTGTTCGCAGTCGTGCCCCTCCATTGAGGCACGTACGGAGCCGGTGCTGCCACTTCAACCTCTTCCACATCCTCCACGCCGGTTGGGCTCCTGTTCATGATGGATTCGTGAGCCTGCAGATGGAACTCATTCGGTATTATCTCCGGCACCAGTTGGTCTCTTCTCGAGCTGATAGACGACACATCCGGATCTCTGTGCACTATCACTCTCGGTACATCCATCCTCTCGTGCATGGGCCCTCCAGTGCCCACCACTTCCACGGTTTCTCCAAGCCCCTCTTCCAATCCGTTCGCAAGCGCAGCTTTCATTGCGGCGTCTCTTTCCCACATCTCCGCAAGCGACGCCTGGAGTCGCTCTCTCGCAGCTCCAATCTCCACGATCGGACGCGGATAATTTGTTCCCAACTCCACACCAGCTGCTCGAAGAGCGCCGGGTGGAGCATCCCACGGATGATGAATCCACTCGTTTGGCAGCCGCGAAAGCTCCGGCAGCCACCGCCGTACATAATCTCCGTCCGGATCGAACCTATACCCTTCCACCTGATGCACAACCAAACACACAACTTCAGAACATCTCCATGTGGAAATTCCTCAAGTCTCCACCACCGGGCCATGATCACCAATTAGAAGACTAGACTTGGAAACAGTGCCAAACGGTAAACCCACAAAAAGCGACCAAAAGGTACCACCGACATCCCATCCCGGTATCAACTTCAAAAACTACAATCGGGGCGCAACCCTTCAGCCTACAAACGTCTACCGCGAATCCACCGCAGCACCACCGAGGCTTGAACAATGCACTTTCTGACAACAACCCCTCAACCAAGCAATCGGCAAGTCACTGCATTTCGGTGCTGCTGAATACCTGAGGGTTCTCTATTCGGTCTAGCTCATGGCCGTCTGGTAGACTGCCCGAAATGTACTGCCACCCGAGGACGTCACATTCCAAGTCTGCATCCAGCAGGACGTCCCAAAAGTACTTCATTCCCCACCGCCACGGAAGTTGCAGAAACTTCACCGAGAAACTCGCCACCACCACACGAATTCGATTGTGCGACCACCCTGTCGCCCAAAGCTCCCTCATTCCGGCATCCACCAACGGATACCCCGTTCGCCCTTGCCTCCATGCCTTGAAGTACCCCTCGTCCGTGCACCACGGAAAAGACTTCAAATTCGCCAGCAGCGACCTTTCGTGTGTGAATGGGAAGTGAAAACTCAGATATCTAGAGTACTCTCGAAACCCTAAAGCCCGCAGAAACATGTTCACGCTTCGTTCCCCAGCCGCAAATCCCTCTCGGGCCCACGTCGCTTGTCTTCTCCGAACCTCGTGGAAAATCTTGCGCACGCTCAATTCTCCGAAATGCAGATGAGGGGACAGTAGCGATGTCGGGGTGCCACTGGCCCCCTCTGCTTTGTGCCTGTCGAACGCGTAGTCGCAAAGGGGGGCACGTAAAAATGAATCTAACGACTTGTTTGCATAGTTCCACCCCGGACACCATGCCCGCGATAAAAGAGCGTTACTGCTTTTCTCAAATTCGTCTTCCAGACCCAGCTGCTCTGCATTGCAGCTCAGGATTTTTCCTGCCACATCCCAAACATAACCAACACACCGGCTTCAATCGACGGTAAGAATCTGCAAACAGTCCATACCAGCCCACTACAATGCAACGAAGTCCAACGCCAACGTGCGGAACCAACACGACTACGACCATGGGCATCGGAAACGTTCTCTCAGGATGCATCCCAACATGAAAAACGAATACAAACCCCCCCACTGCAAGACTCCGTTTACTTCCGATGATACGGGGACTCCGTAAGGTCAGAATACGCACGTTCCGATCAGAAAACCCACGTACCTATTGGTCCTACGAGTCTTTTGGGAGGTAGAAGTGGCGCCTCGGGCTCAAATGGCATGTTCATGCATTTCTTCCAGAAATCGTCATACAGCGTGAATGCTTGTCCTTCGTCGTCATAAACCTCCCAAGGCTCGTAAAGCAAATCGCCGTTAAACGTGTGAACCACGATCCCACGCCGCGATAAACCTTGCTTCACTCGATGATCCCTCACCAGAGACACCGGGTCTGCAGTAACCACATCAAATGTTCAGACACCTTCAATCGCCGGCCTAACACAAAGCCTGTGTATCTCAACCTAAGAGCATCGAAACTACACATCCTAACTCCGCATGACGTACTCCTCGCAGGCCCGACCATGCTGCAGTGCTCACTGCAACAATAGCAGCAAGCAACCTGGAATTTACGGACGAAGGAGTACAACAGGCAGCTCACGATTGCCTCCAAGTCCACCACTCCAAGCAACCAATGACTGCCTCAACCTAGCGGCTCAGAGTGTCACTCACCATAAAGATGATTGTAAAACACTTGAGTTGCTCCCGTGGCCTCCGCGATCTCCAGGAGCACGCTCAGTGTATCCGAAGATTTTCTCATGATTAAAGGAGAGCCTAATTTCTTCAAAGACAGTTCCAGATGTATCAAGCTCTGCTTCAGCCACCATCTCGATACACGCCCGGGGTGGAACTGCCCGTCCTCCGCAGGTGACCAAACGAACACCGGAATCACGCTGCCTACCCTTGCCGCAGCAATCAGTGCAGGATTGTCCTCCAGCCTGAGATCGCGCCTGAACCACACGATGGTGCAAGCCGCCGTCGCCATTTCGATTCCGGACTCCGCTCCTCCGTGCCCTACTTGTCACGAGTGCCGCCGCTCGGCTATCCTAAACCACGTCTCAAATTGACGTCTTGATCTGCAGCACCTCGCACTTGCGGACGCCGCGCCTACGTGCCAGATACACAACTATCATAATAATCTACGCCACGCCACCTCCCCGCCCGTTCCAATCCAATCCCCCCGACCGATAAATATCCACGAGCTCACACGACCACCTCCCCAAACTCACCGAAGAACCTCGTCCCGCTTCTGAAACCCGCTCTCTCCGCTCGGATATGCAGCCTGCTCCTCCAAGAGTAGGTCGACCAAACTTCCCTTTCGTTTCCTGCCCCAGTCCATTGCCAATACCGATGCGCGTGGAACATGCTACGCTAACATCCACACGGCACTAAATCCGTGCACCGTCCCGTTTCGTACACGACCGCCACGGTCCCCCTGTCCGCGCCAATCACCTACCATCCCGTCCCGAAACTTCCACACAGAGCACCGTGTAGAAAACCATCACCGCGCAACGCTCACGTCGCCTGCATCCAACCGCATCCCGTGAGAGCGGGCGAGCCAGAGTCGAACTGTACACGCCGGGGCACGGTCACGGCGATGGACCAGAAAGGACCGCGCCCGATCACGAAACCCTGGGTGGAATGAATCCAGCTCCACGGCCGACGCCCCTGGACGAATCGTCGCACCATAAGAGCACCGAAAAGCTTCGAAAGAAGGCCGGAAGCTCAACCACAGCTAGAGGCGTGCCACATCCGAACAGAAAGCGGCAGGAATGGGGGCCAGTGGAGACAAACGGGCCGTGAAGCTGCAATGGCTCATCTTCAGCAGCATGGAACGTGGGTGAGTTGCGCGCTGTGCAGTGCAAAGCCTCTAGTGGTGAGCCATCCAGAGGTGCGAGACAACATAGGGTCAAGTGGAACCGGCCCGCCCGGTACCCTTGACCCGGACCGCCGGTGCCTTCGCGGTCGCTGCAGTGGGGACGTCTGTTCTCAGAAGGGGCCAATTATTACGTCCTGGGGAACGCGGTGGAGAACGTGAAGGAATCTCGGAGTAAACAGGATGGCTCTGCGGGGCGTTTCATTCGTCAGATCTGGAGCTTTGGGTTTTTTATTTTTAGCATGGCCCATGCTGGGCAGCAGGTCGGATGCTCTGAAATGGCGTTTATGGCAGGGCACTGTCGATGAAATTGAGCAATACAGTCCACCCACGTTAACCCCTTAACGTACCAGGGTGTCCCTGGAATTGACAATTTGAGAAAAAGCATTATAAATTACTATTTAGAAGAATATTCTGGAATTGATATACAAATGAAAGTTCTAGATTTTGAATTTTAGATTCCATCCGTACGGTTCCATTCACTAATACAATCACCAATATTTAATTATAAATTTTGAAAGTTAAAATTAAAAATTCCTTGTAAATTCGATTACAAACTAAATTTCAATATTTTTTGAGTAAAATTTGTTGGAATGAGTTTGAAATGAGATACTCTTAAACGTGGTGATACTTTGAAATTTTTGTGTTTCTTAAATTTATGACCTCATTTTTCACGATTCCACTTTGAACTAGAGTCAATGCAATTTTGGCTCGGTCAATGACTTGACATACTTCTACATTTGTAATTTTAGAAAAATATGTACTCTAGTATGACTAAATCCAGATAGGACAACAACTTGGTGAAGAATCTCCAAAAAATTGGATGAGTATCATCCAAGCGTTGATGAGAACGTGAGAAGGCTTTGAAATCATTTGTCGTCCAGTTTCTGGACGCTATGACGTTTAGGGGTTAAATGTTACACTTATAAACGTTATCTCATTATATTTGTTAACAAAATCGTACTCCCCTTTTATTGCCAACTAAAATGTTAACTATGTTAAATGTTAACAATAATTTACTCCCCTCTTTGTTAATTTGCCACTTATAAATGTTAACCTACGAAATACATTCAATACTGTGTGATGATATCCATTATTGTGATCAAATTATTCATCTGGACTATATTGTGGAGGGTATTGTATGAGGGTTCACAAGGTCTTGAGGCTATGAGGGTTTGGAAGGTCTTGATAATATTATATATGATAATTATGTAAAACTCTCCCTTCATAATTGTAATGAATTTATATTTGTTAACCATTCAAAAAGCTCCCTTTATAAATGTTACAATGTTATCTCACTATAAATGTTAGGAAAATTTACTCCATAGGCTAACATTTATAGAAGGTGGACTGTAGGTGATTTTTTTATTTCTATGCTTTTACTTGTATGGTACTTGCTTTTGATTTTAGGGTGGAGTTTTGTGGTTTAATTATTGGCTCTGATCATAGGGAAGAGGCATTGGGGGGACACTCTTTTTTGGGCTATATATCACTTTAGCAAATATATTTCCGTTCATGATTCCACTAAAATGCATTCTTGTCCTTTACTTGTTCTATTTAGGTGAGAGCTCCTTGTAGCGTAGCTCTTTGTTGAATGGAATGTCGCCTTATCTAAGGCCCTCTTTACACTAGAAGTGAAAAGTCATAGAGAAAACCTCACAATGGCCAAGACTCATTCTTGAGAAGCCAACTTTTGAACTTGAAGGTATAGTGTAAAGTAAGAAGGCCTGTTGGCAAAACGAACAAACACTCTATTCACGCCGGCCCTTCTGTACCGGTGTTTCTATCTATCTATCTATCTAAAGTGAGAAGGGGTCACAAAATAAAGTGCGGATTTTTTATAATAAAATTCTTTAATATTCTTTAAAAATAAAAAATGATTAGTTGTGAGAATTTTGGCCAAACAGCCTCCCGGATTGTGCGTCAGACCTACCTCTTAAGGTTGGCTTGGTGCAAAATCCGAAGGCCTTGAAAATTGTGCACTTTTGTTGCTACTAAGGACAAAAGTGTTGTCCATGTCATTTTCTTTTCCTTTCGTCCCTTGAGCTGAAAATTTTGGATGTAAAGTGACATTCTTTGGTCTGCTCAATTTCTAAGCCTCCTATTGGCTGAAATTTCTCTCCTCACGGTTTATTGTCTTGAGTATGAAGAGGCCCGAAAGAGAGAGAGGAACTTTGGTCGAAGGGCTAGCGTTAATGATAGGTTTGATGGGTTTGTTAGGAGAAGTGTTCCATCTAAACAATAATATTTCATGAATAAATGAGTTATTCGTAAAGTCAAGTAGAGGTGGCCCCTGTGTAACACTGAGTTTTCAAGCTTCAATTAGAAATCACATAGATTGTCAGTCACAAGGAGCTAAGCGTTTGCTTTGGGCAAGCATGTGGGACTGTGGGTTGGTATGAGGGCACGTGTAAATTCCGTGGTAGGACTTGAGTGTGCGTTGGGGGAGCTCTCGCGCTTTGGAAAGGTGCCATGTTTGAATCTCTATGACAACACAATGCTTTTTAATTAATTCAAAGAAAAGGAGTCAATTTATTTTTGCCGCCTTTGAAACTAGAATACCAGTTCTACTTTGTCTTTCTTTTTGTGGAATTTTTTTGCTCAACTTTACGAATAACTCTAAGGAATTGGAAATACTAGAATTCTTATTAATCCTTTAACTCCTAAACGACGGAGGGGGTAAGGGCAAAACATAAATGTGTTATAAAAAATTACTTCTTCAACTTTGATGAAGTTTGGTCCAAAAGAGAAAATGAGGAGCATGATGTTTAGTAATTATTCATACGGTCAAATTTCAAAAAATAGCTTTTCATCCTCTCATAATGAATATAGAAGCATTTAGCTTCAAATATTTATCAAAATTACAAATTTTATTTTTAGAATTTGAAATTTGATATGATTGGTTAAAATTAGACATTCTATTGTAAAACTAAAAATTGCACATTTTTCAATGGAGAGAACATCATTACTTTGCCCAAATAGTAAATTTTTTAACACTAGACAATGTAGAAGTGTTTGTCTTTGAAAATTTCTCCCCGGTGGAGTTTAACTCGGATCGACATGATTCAAATTGGGTTGGAAAGTAGACTTGATTTCCTATTTGAAAATATTTTTTATTTTCTAAAAAAAGGTTTTTTCCATCTCGGGCAGCCCGTAAAAAAAGGGCAGCGACCATAAAATGGTTGATCTGTCACTTAGGGGTTAAAGTCCCGATTCAATAGTGTTTTCAAAGATTCATTATAAAATGTTTGATGGTAAACAAAAATAGAGTTGATGTTCACAACAAAGTTGTAAATGTCGATTTGAAGATCACATATCTACGATTGGATTCATCATGTATTTTATTAATATATTTTAATTAATTTTGCAAGGTTTTTTCTTGAAATTTAATTTAAAATCCCAAATTAACACAAAATAATTACATAATATTGTAATGAAGTTGGAATAACATGCACTACGAGATGGTATGGTTTCCATTATTTGATTCTACCTATTTTGGAAAATCACGTTTACGTTCTTACTTTTTGAACTAAAAATGAAACAGTTTGACATAAAACAATTGTGTTGCTTTTCAAAAAACCATAATATCTTATTTTGAAGATCCGTACTGTAAAAATGATAGTCACTATCACAAGTCCAAGAGAATTTTGGATGGATGAAAAATTGTATAGGATGCAATGTTGAGAAAGGTTGCAATTTGTTTGTTGTTCATTATATGAGCTCAAGCACTTCAAAGGATTAACCTTTGTGCCTTGAGTGTTCATATTGGGCTTTTAGCATTTTAAAAGAGGCTATTGCAATGGTAAAATTTATTAGTTGAAAATTAAAAATGAAATTCGATTAATGTGTGTTGTGTTATTCCAATGACAATTGTAGATTGAAGCTGGTTTAAAAAAATGGTATTGATGAATGTAGGTTCCACTTGTGAATTTCCAACGCTTATAAGGTATGTAAGCGAGCCAACGAGCTGCCACCATCAGTCGATAATTATAGGGTGGGATTTTCTATGATGTAATCTAGCCTTTAACATTCTTGAATGGTCTTCCCATGATTGTTTCATTCCATTCTTGAAGTTCATTATGAGAAGTAACCTAGCCTTTCACGTCTTTTCAATTTCATAGCCTTTTACTTCGTCACTAGTGGTGTCATGAGGGCGACTACTATACGAGAGGAGAGCGGAAAATAGTCAGACTTTTACCAAAAATAGCATTTATATTCAAATATTCTATAGAATATTCAAATATTTTGGAGGTAAATTTGATTCAAAATATGATTTTTTACCATGGAAATTATTTGAATTGAATCATTTTTGCAATATTTATTGTGGTAAATTTGAATTTCTTGTTAGATTGCATCGTTTTGAAAGGTGAAAAACAAACTCTTCAAACGTATTATTTATTAATAATTGAGGTACACATTGTCCAACCTCACAGTGTAAGTTTGATTTTGTAATCAATCGTGTGGTCTACGTGTCACTTTTGCATTGCGATTGTATAATTCTACCAGCCTAACGGTCGACATTATTCCAAACGAAAAATCCTTTTGGGACAGTTTCTACAGTGAGGGACCGGATTTGAGTGGCAACAAATCCCTTAGATATGAACCATGAGGAATGTTTCCAACCTTTAAGTAAGCATGTGAGACAATTGTACATTATCATTGCCATTTGAATCATACACAATTTTTTTCTCATTGTACTCAACCAAGTTTGACACCATGTTTGTTGAGGTCAACCAAGGTACAACAATAGTGGCTGTAATTGTTGAGCTAATTCCACATCTACAGCAGGCTGAAATGAGATAACGTTGTTGCTCACACAAGTGATGTCGAACACCATGTCTTTTAGGCTCTCCATGTTGCCACAATACCTTTGGGCACCTCTCAAATCTCAGACGACATACACATCTCATACAATGCATCACAAATGTTCACCCCCCCCCTTTTTCAATGTTGTCTCAATGATGTGTAAATGTGAGAGTTGTAACAATGTTGTGACAATATGTAGAAAATTGTGATTCGTTGTCTTGCTATTGTATTACGAGGCAATAATGTGACATTGTTCTTATGTTGGCACAATATGTAAACAATATGTACATCTTCTCATTGATGTGTCATAATTCCAACCACATATACGATCTCATTGATGAATCAACAAGAAAAGTCTCAATGTTGCCCCAATACATATACTATGGCATTTGTTAGAACGTTGTCCATTTACACTTTATTCTAATATTCTTTCATTAATGTTCTAAAGTAATTTCAACATTGATAATGAATTTATATTGAGAGGTCACTTAGACAATGTTAACAGGGACATCATTAGGCATAATTGAAATTGATATTAGGTCGTTATTTTCTAACTGTGATTGCATCGTTGAGGCAACAATGACACAATATTGGAACTTCAAGGCTAGAGACAATTCATCTATATCCATCTTTTAGATCATTGGCCCTTGTGAAAACACATACTTTCATGTGTGATTTTCTAACCTATTGGATACAATGAAGAAACTTAGATAAAATCTTGACTTGAATCCCAAATTTTTTTAATTGATATATTTTAAAATATTGGTAATAACCTTAGTAACTTTTAACCCTTAACTGCCTAACAACGCAAATTCTACATTGTGTATAGAATGACCGCCATTTTCCTCACAGATGAAAAGGTTTTTGTAGTGTTGTATTTTTGTATGATTTGTTTAGATAGTTTTTTTTACATAAATAAAATCAGATTAGAAAAAAAAATCAAAATTGAATTTACAAGATTCTTTCAAACTATGGGAGCTTCTATTTCAACAAAAAAATCCATTCTTAGAGTTGACATACAAATTAAAGTTGTAGCTGATGGCTTTATTTGACATCTATACGGTTGAATTAATAAGTAACGGTTGTAATACGTTTCAATTTGATTTCTAAAGCGATCAATTTTTAAATTATATAAAAAATTTAAAAATCATTACCATAGATATGAATTTTAGAATGATTTGCCAAAAGTGCATAAAATACAACAGGGTTCACACTAGTGTATCATAGTTCTCAACAAAAAAAGTTTTTAATGTTGTGAAACATTTGCATTTATGACGTAATATAATAAATAGGGAATATACCAAAAACAATTAGTATAATAAAATGGAATATTTTGAAGTATTCTGGAATGTTTTGGAATATTTTCAAAATACTTTACATTACTTAAGAATATTCTCAGAATATTTTGGAATGTTCTTACTTATGTCATTTAATTTGCTAGCAAACCATGTCGAATTCATATTCCAACCACACTACAAGCTCTGTTTTAATTAGCCAACTAAGCTCACAAGATTTTTTTTGGGGAATTTGCCAGTTTGAGGGGCATTTAATGTAAAGGAACAAAAATTTGCGTTATAAACCTCTAATATCCATCTTTCTTACAAATTTTTTTGGAATATTTTTTAAATACAATACCTTTATGTTATAGGAAATGAGGAAAATTATTGCCAATGACACAATATTGAGGCAACAATGACACAATATTGAGACTTCAAGGTTAGAGACAATTCATCTATTTCCATCTTTTAGATCATTGGCCCTTGTGAAAATACATACTTTCATGTGTGATTTTTTAACCTATTAGGTACAATGAAGGAACTTAGAGAAAATCTTGACTTGAATCCCATAAATTTTTTAATTGATATATTTTAAAATATTGGTAATAAACTTAGTAACTTTTAACCCTCAACTCCCTAACCATGGAAATTCTACACTATGTACAGAATGACTGTCATTTTCCTCACAAATGAAAAGGTTTTCGTATTGTTGTATTTTTGCATGATTTGTTTAGATAGTGTTTTTTTACATAAATGAAATCATATTAGAAAAAAAAATCAAAATTGAATTTACAATATTCTTTCAACACATGGGAGCTTCCATTTCAACAAAAAAGTCCATTCTTAGAGTTGACATACAAATGAAAGTTGTAGCTGATGGCTTTATTTGACATCTATTCGGTTGGATTAATAAATATTGGTCGTAATACGTTTCAATTTTGATATCTAAAGCGATCAATTTTTAAATTATATAAAAAAAATTAAAAATCATTACCATATATATGAATTTTAGAATGATTTGCCAAAAGTGCATAAGGTACAACAGGGTGTTTTCACACCAATGTGTCATAGTTCTCAACAAAAAAAGTTTTTAATGTTGTGAAGCATTTGCATTTATGATGTAATATAATAAATAGGGAAAATACCAGAAACAATTTAGTATAGTAAAATGGAATATTTTGAAGTATTTTGGAATGTTTTGGAACATTTTCAAAATACTTTACATTATTTAAGAGCATTCTCAAAATATTTTGGAACGTTCTTACTTATATAATTTAATTTGCTAGCAAACCATGTCGAATGCATATTCTACACCACAAGCTCTGTTTTAATTGGCCAATTAAGCTCACAAGATTTTTTTTGGGAAATTTGCCAGTTTGAGGGGCATTTAATGTAAAGGAACAAAAACCTGTCGTTATAAACCTCTAATATCCACCTTGCTCACAAAATCTTTTGGAATCTTTTTTAAATACAATACCTTTATGTTATAGGAAATGAGGAAAATTATTGCCACTACTACATTTGCAATGAAATGTATCAATTAAGGCAAAAAGTATTTATACTACGTCACTGAATGTAATATATTACATTCTAGTCCAAATACTATTTAATATCATTTTTAAATTACTAATATACATACAATCTTAGAATACCTTTATTTTGTGATTAACTTTTGCCAAAACACTAATTTCAATGACCAATAGAAAATATTTACCTTCACATTTTGCTTGTTATGCGATGTCAGACTACACATTTGAACACCCTACCATGAAAACACCCAACATTCAATCATTTTTTTGTATAATGTGGAGTATCTCTTAAAATATATAAAATGATCTTTTGATTGTTTACAAAGAGATCTCGAGATCACCCTATCAAACCAAAATAAAACTTTGGTGAACAACTTCACTACTATTAACCCCTAAACGTTCTCACCCTTTTCAGATTTGGTAGTTTTTCAAAGATGCATTATAAAATGCAACTAAGAGGGATATTTTCAACTTGATTAATGAATAAAAGTTGTACATTATGAATTTTAGATTCTATCCATACGGTTAGATTTGCGATTGCTATAATCAATATTTGTGTATAAATTTTTTAACTTAAAATTTAGAGCTCTTTTTTAGTACGATTACTAATAAGATATTGAAAATCTAATAATGAAATTTTTTGGGATGGGTTGAAATGTAATACTCTAAGTGTAGTGATTTTTGGAGATTTTTTGATTGCTTAGTTTTAGTAGTTGATTTTTTAAAGAGCACTTTTAGACTAAAATCTTTGAAATTTTGGGTGGAACACTACAACATGAAATGAGGCATAAAAATTTCACAAATCATCCCCTTTCTAATCAGATCACACATGCACAAAGCTAACTTCCCATAAAAGTTTCAATAAAAAATCCACACTGCAAAAAGTGCATGATGGATGAGAAATTGGAGTTCAAATTCGTACATCATGCAAAATATGCATGGTTGGGCGGTTAGGGGTTAAAGCACAATGATTTCAACCAATCATAATGAATTACAAGATGAGAGTATTAAAATTGTAATTTTCATGAATTTTTCCTTGTAAAATCATAGGAATAATGAAAAATATTTAGGCATTTTGTTTCAAATTCAATTGTACGTATGTCTTCTATAAGGATTTCTCCTATATGTTCTTTAGTGTTGATGCTCAAAAACATTAAAAATGCCTTATTTTAAAATACATTTAGATATTGCCAAAAACCTTTAGTCATTTAGGGGTTAAATTTTACCGTAAGATGTCACTATTTCTCCAAATTTTTTTCTAAAAAAATCAAAACTTAGCGAATTTTTCCAATGCGTTTTGACTCTAAAACCTCATCATAATATCGTAAATGCTACAAAATAAAATATCAGGTTACTTTTTGGAAATACCGGTACCGGTATTGACATATTTTGACATAGTTTGAGTCATTTTACCTTTTGGAATAACTTACCGGAGTTCCAGGCGTTCCATTGCGGGTTTGCGAAAATTAAAATTCCTAGCGGATTGAATCCCTGAAGCAGCTGCGCGGTGTACGCTTACGGCGCGGCGAGCATGACGCGAATCTTAGTTTCCATTACCAAGAGTAAGTCGATGCAGCACAACTTCTTAGATGTAGTGTAGGAAAATTGGATCCCCTGCCTGCAAATCGTCTGTTTGTGTGAAATGACTTCAGTTTGATACGATCAACACTGCCGATCTTGTAGTATAGAACAAGAGCTTTTAAATGATGTATTGCAATCAGAAAATTGCGGTAAAATGAGAAAATATTGCCACCGTTGCAAAAGTTCAGTGATGCAGGTCATGGCCATATTGGGCGTTTTAGACGCTTAGGGTTAATATAATCCTAGCTTGTTGTGGCTGGGGTTTCGATTTGCAGCGAAGATGAAGAACAGAATGGATCGTATGGGAAACGATTCTGGAGAGCCACATTGACGGATGAGCGAATTGGTTGGATCAGCGCCGCTATTGCTGCTGTGGATGGTACGACTGAAATCCTAATTTCGTCTATGAAACCTTACAACTCATTTTTGTCCTGAAATTCTTCAAGACGACATCTACTGTCCCGTGTTATTTGAAGCATCCATGACGTCTGATAGAATTGGAGTTCTTGGGCATGAGCCATGGCGGAAAGCTGTGAGATCGGCTGCCGAAACTGCTGTAAGGATTTCTCCGACTTGGGTGTCAAAGGCCTTTGAAAGTAGTCAAGTATCCATTATGAAAATCTCGGTAGGAAAAAGCATACCGCTAAATGAATTCAGTTTATCATCTTTTGACCCCTAAAGGACCAAGGACCCATGGTTTTGAAATGAAAATTTCTATTGATCATATTACGAAAGATCAATTATTCAGATGGGACCAAATTTTATGTCACTGGAATCAACGAAGAAGATTGCATGTGTTGGTCGAAAAACAAATAGATTTGAACAAAAGGAAGTCCACATAGGACCAACTCAAAACTGCTAAAAAGAACGTGAGGCTCAATTCAAGCTTCTTGGTGCTTTAGAGGTTAACACCTTGATACCGAATGCTTAAATTTAATGCTCGGCTTGCAGCTACGATGCCAAAAGGGCCCATTGTGTGTGGTCCTTGACGACAGTTTGCTCATGACAAGGTGTCAGCTTCTGCAACTGCAAGCGCTTAATCCCTAAACGTACCAGCCCTTTGAACAGAAGTAGATTCTAGCCTCAAAAGTAGATATTAGCATGATTGTCGAGAAACTAAGGAAGAAGTGGATTGCCAGAGGTTGTTGTTTATTTGAATCTGTGAGCCACGGCTGTGCTGCTGTGTTTTGGGCACGGTCAGGTCTCCAAGACCCGTGCTGGTCTTTACATTTTGTAGCTCATTCTAATGTGATGATCGATTGGTATCTGGTCCATTGATGTGCATGGGAGTCTTCTGTACGTGATCCAGTGTCGCCATGCTGAACAAAGAGTTGTACTTCTCCATAGGTTTGTTTGGTTCTGATGTTCGTTCTAGTTTTCTGGAATTCATGCAAAGAAAGAAACGACATGAATTCCTTTGCCTCAACGCCATAACATGACTGTATTGTACAGACAAATTGTGACCGTTCTCAGCACAAAATTTAGATTCCTTGAGCAAGCTAATTAATGTGAAGTCCTATTGTGCACAAGTTCAAGTGCCAAGTTCTGGTATATGTCCAATGCTGAGTAGAGGAAGTACGAGAGCTAGTGCTAAAGATTAGTTCTCGTCAATTTGTGTGACAGATGAGGCCAGGTGCAAGGAGACACGCTGCCGGCACCGGCTAGGGTCGGAATAGTGTGATTTTTTTCTTGGATGCCAGAAGAGTCAATGACATGTACTGAAGAGATTAATCAAGGGTGTGGAAATTTAAGCAATTGTTGTGAGGAAATTTTCATGAGGGACCCATTGCAGATCCTCCCATGAAATGTAGATCCTGTTAGTGAGGAGTCATAATGAAAGAGCTTGATTGTGCAATTGGTATTTGGGGTTAAAGAACTAAGGTGGTAAGAAAAGACATTGTTGCATATCAAGAGACAATGAGGCTTTTGATTGCAAGTGGTGCAAAGCTTGTGAGTTTGTCAATCTTGTAATTCCAGCAAGGCATCCTTTAGCATTCCTTACAAAACGATTTTAGGTGCAAAGAGACACGGTGCCATGGCAAGGGTTGGAATAGGAAGATTTATATTGTGGATGTGTTTTTTGGGGTCATTTTACCGTCATTTTTAAAATTTTAAGACTCAATTTGTTGGTTTTTCATTCAATATTCTCGTCCTACACGGAAAGAAGGGCAATCTGTTTTAAAATATTAATACAGGCAGGGCCATAGCCGGCACCGGCATGTGTATGGAGCTTCATTCTAAAAACATAGATGAGTATGTAACGGTCCATGGATCCATGATTCAAGGTTGAAATGGTACAAAAATTCACCTTATGGAATTTAGGTTGTTTGTTATGATACTACGTTTGTTCCTAAAACAGGCTGCATGTGTTCACATGTTCCTTGAGAGTGCAACTTGGTAAGCTAATCTAAGCAAGCAGTAGATTCTAGCTAACTATAGAATGATTCCATTTGTTGTGTTGTAGAATAGTGATTTGTTAGCACCAAAGCTTTGAATTCTTTTGTTGCAACTACTTGGGTTTTGTAGGAGAGTAGTACCTTGTTTGCATCAAAACTTCTTTTCCTGCAACTGCTTGATTTCCATTTGTTGTGAAGGCATTGTTGTGAAAAGCAATTGCAGGATACTTAGGGTTGCAACAGGAAAGCAAGCACTGAAATAGTTGTTTTTAATTAGAGAGGAGAGCTATTGTGTTGTTAGATTAGGAGGCTTTGGGAATTGAATGGGATCGGAATGAAAAACGGCCGATTCATTGCAGCCGATTTGTTTGTGATGTGGTCGTGAGTCCCTCTCCGAGATGTATGAAACTCTAGCTTACACTATTGCCAGCAACGGCAGGGATCTGGATGAGAATATAATGCGCGTTTCAAGTCGTCTCCAACCTCTGTTGTAGTTCTATTTGACATCTACAATATAATTAGAATAATACATTTGCTTTGTAGCATTGATACATTGTCTAAACGCACATCGATGTTTTTGTTTTAACGGATTGCCATATTTATTTAATTGGGAATTTTCCTCATATTGGGACTCTTTAAAATCTACTACTGGCATAGATTTAGTGGAAAATTCTATACTAATTGTAGATTTCAAAAAGTCCCAATATGACATAAATTCCCAACTAAACGAATATGACGATACGGTGAGATTAGCGCATTTGAATATGTTCTAAGCCTAGTCGTTCCAGCAGATTTTTTTGATAGATTGTTATATAGCTAAATCCAGATCTAGATCTCTACCTTAACCCTTAAAGGACAATTTGGGTCCTGGGTGGACAGCCCGGAAAGAATCTAAATTTTTTTGAAATTTTTTTTTTTTTTTTTTTTTTTTCAAAAACGGCTCTGCAGTGCACTGCTAGCTAGCACTGTAGCACTGTAGCACTGCGGCACTGCTAAACTTCAGCTGCCCCAACTTCAAAACTTGTTCAATTTGATAACTTTGATTGCTTACCAACGATTCCACAATCTCTCAAATGAGGCGAAAATTTGGAATCTAGATCGCTTTTTCAGTAGCTTTCCAACGCAACAAGTCTCGCTTGATTTGGTTGAGAAATGAAACTTCTGTCTCCAATATTCCTTTAAACCAAGCCCGTGGGGCTGGGGTTGTCCTTTAAGGGTTAATTGGCTTTACTCATCCGCGGGGAGAGTCAAACTACAATCCCTCCGTACAAAACATTGACAAAGGCGAAACACTAACCCTCAATGCAAAACATTGATTGAATCGAAACATTGATCCTCCGTACGAAACATTGATCCTCCATACGAAACATTGATCAGAATGAAACATTGATCCTCCGCACAAACACTGCATACTAGTGTCAGAAAACAAGAATATCAATGGCTGTATACCAGAGTACTTATCCCATAAGGTTTGTGCCATTCACAATCATAGTGAGGGTATGTAGTGTTGTGGGTTTGAAGAGAGAAGTGTACCTTTCAAGGCCTTTTGGCTAAAATCAAGTGTAAATATAATTTGCAACCTTCGTCTTTATGATTCACCTCGTTTGAATTAGATTATGAAGTGCAAACTTCTTCGAGGATTTTTGCGTTGTAATTGGTTTTTTACCAATGAGAACTACCTTCAACTTTTATTAACTCCACGAAGTAGGAAGTGACAGAAAACTTTATTACCATGGAACTAAAGAGATGAAATCAAATACATCAATTTGTATTGTGCAATACAATAGGTAAGACTTTATTTTCTATAGCTATAGAATTCAATAATAACAATAGTAGTATTATTCTTACTAGTAGGATCAATAGAGTTAACCCCTAAAGGACCATAAGGCCACCAGGTGGCTCCTGTTTTTTTCAGTGATTTTAAGTCGGTTTTATGTAGATTATTTTTTGTTATTTTTATTTTTATTTTTAATTCAACAAATGTAATATTCTTCACTGATTCTAGTGATATAAAATTTGGTCCCATTCAAATTATAATTTTCACAATATGATTGTTTAAACTTGTCATTTTAAAACCATGAATCCTTGGTCCTTTAGGGGTTAAATTGTTATAATGTTTTAGACTTCAACTTCGATTAGCTTGAAATTTTTGGAGGTAATTTGAACCATTAAAGTTACTTAACTTAGAATTAAAAACATAATTAAAACAAGATATTGAACATATACTACACTTGATCTTTGCCAAAAGGCCATGAAAGGTATGCTTCTTCCTTCAAACCCACAATGCTATATACCCTAACGATGACTGTGAATGGCACAAACCTTACAGGAGAACTCTACTCAACCTTATTCGTGTCATTCTTGTCATGTGATTGGCATGCACGTTACTGTTTGCGGAGTCATTGTTTTGTGAGCAGGGTCAGTGAATGTTAAATCCAGATCATGTTAAACATACATCCAGGGATGACTATGCAATATATTGATGAAAACATACACTGGTAGGGATGATTTTTATCCCTGACCTGGTTACATTCCAGGGTGCGTCAAGGGAAAGCCATAAAAATTTGGCTGAGTATGGTTGAGTATGTATTCAGTGTAGCATGCGAGAGAGATTTATTGTAATAATCAGTGGATTATATACATGCTTGGTCCCGAGGTTTAGGCTGAGACGATAATCTGATTGGACTCATATGCACATCCTACCACAGAACTTAATCCTTCTGTGCACTACTCACGTCACTACTCTAAATAGGTAGATTAGTGTTAGATGAAGATTAGTGTTAGAGCCAATAGTTACCCAAAACACTAAATGTCACTTGAAATTACAATTAGTGTTAAGATAAAATTCCTAGTATATTTCATTTTCTGTGACGCTCTCATATTCTACCTCCAATTCTTCATTTGAAGATCTACAAAAAATGTCATTTAACACTAAATGCGCTTTTGTAAATATTCAAAGTTACTAATTGGTACAAATAGTGTTAGAGTTGACATTTAGTGTTCTAACACTATGAAGACAATTGATATTAGCGTTTTCGTTGAGTATTAGTGTTTCCAACACTAATCTACCTATTTAGTGTAGTAGGAAATCTGTCGTTTTTCACTTACTATAATTGAAAAAGGAATGAAACTGCGCCAGGCACATGGGCTGTGTGAGTGCTGGCGAGTAGTTTTGGTCACAAGAAGACAAAACTATAAACATGATATTCAGCCACAATTCACTGTTTCCACAAAGTCGGGAATGAAAAACGACAGGTTTGCTACTAGTGCGTATACTCATACATGTTTAGTACAGTGCAGCCCCTGGGTCATACATCAATCACAAGCTGTTGCATCGTTTAATTACTAACATGCGTTTCTCTGTCTTAATTGCTCTCTGGAGATGGTTTCAGATTACTGCAAGCTTCCAACTTTTGCACCAGTTGGTCGATGCGGCGAAATTGCCATGGCCAGCGTGTGTTGTATAAAAACTGTCTGAGGTCGAAACGATTGTCCTCTGGCGAATAATTCTGTCATTCAGTGCACATATATAGTTAATGCCAGGCTTAGATATCACGCTAGAATCGTTTCATCACTGATTTCGTAATGGGTCTAGCTAAGCACACCGTCCAACTTTGAGGAATTCAAAGATAAGTCTGAACTTAGGTGAACGTGTACTGTACCTCAGCATGGTAGGAAGGTGTGAGAGTGGTCATCTTGTGCCGATTGATGGAGTAATACTTGAAAAAGTGCTTCACTTTCACTGCCACTTCTCTCGGCGTTAGACGCCCATGCCAGTATTTGGCGTACAGACTCTGTCACCCCAAAGTCACCCTCAGCAGACGTTCCGTAATAAAATAGCAATAGCTAGTCTAGAAATTAATATTGAAGTTACATACAGTATGCAGAACCTGCCCAAAATCGCCTTCACAGTACTCCCAAGAAACAGGCCGGGACTAAAACAGTAGTGAAAGTTTAATTACCTCGAACATAGACACGGGACCCATCATTTTGATCTTCCTCAATCGCCCAAATAGGCCGAACTCCTCGTATGTCATGCCCATGTCATTCTCATCATTCTGGAAGCAAGCAAGCAATCACAGTTGAAGATCAAGCCATTATTTTCTTATCAATTCAGTTTTTGCATCACAATCTATCGGTGCAAATTAACTGCAAAGAATTGAGGGGACTGTACCTGAGTATATTCCTCTGTGATGGGCTCCAGCTCTGCTATCGGCGGGGCGCCTTCAACTTCTGCTAGTGTCCTGTACCCAAGGTTATCGGCACCCCACAGTAAAAACGATCGAATGTCTTGCTTGCTTATACCTCCAAGCGGATTAATATCAGCTGAACTGCAATCATACTGCACAAGCATAGTACTAGAAAAATTCAGTTGAAGCAGCCCTGGCCGCCAGCAACAACATTTTGTTTCAGCTGGGAGAAAACAATTAGTGGTAGGAAATCTTCCACAAAATATTAATAATCAGCTGTCTCATCTAAGATCAATGGTTTAAGAAGATCAAGACCTTGGTGAGATAGCCCCGAAGCCCTTCGTCAACGTTAGCGCTTCCCAGCACTAGCAAGAAACCAGGCCTATTCCACACCCATGGCATTAGAGAAGCCAGCATGTAAGCAAATACCATCCGTGCCCGCGCTTGAATATTTTGCAAAGCAAGATTCTCTGTCTGCGTCCCTCCGTGAACCTAGGTTTCCAATTTCATTCCACGTCACCCAAGTCAGCCTTGTACGTATGATCGACAATCTTAAATGCACACCAAAGTCAAATCTGATTTTACAATCAAAAATTGACAACACCAGGATACTAATATTCATATATGCACCCAGGTGATGGATTTTGAATCCCGAGTACGTCTTCAAGGACCTTACCTTGTAATTCAGTTTAGACTTTCCAGGAAAGATGCTTTCGAATAGTGATACAAAGGCTCTAACAATGGTATCGATATTCAAAGTGAAATGTTGAGCGCCAATCTCTGCTGCCAGCCGTTTAGCTCGGTCCTGGGTGCCTTTCGAGCTGTACAATGCAATAAGAAAAATATTCAATAATCCCTTACTGTTAGACGTACGCAGCTAGAGATGATATATTGAAGAACTTTTGACTGCTCCACGCATCAGCAAATAAGGAAAAATGTAAAAAATCGTTTAGAGAAGGAGGTATATACATATATACTCATACATAAAAAAGATGACCTAGTGTAAAGCCCAATACACAATGACACATACCTATTCTCAGTGCCCACATACACTGTAAGAAGAAGTCTATGAGCGAATTCTTCAACACGTTCAGGACGAGGTTCAAGAAGTTCACCCGGTTGATAATTACGGATGCGAACCGCATCTGCAAGGACCTGCTTGTCGCCCTCCTTCACCGCTGCATTTAAGTCCCACAATGATATATAAGGGACTTTTAGATGAAATTGATCAACAACTAAATAAGAAGATGCATAGATTCAGGGACACCGTTTCTACGAGAGTGATTGACACGAACCTTTGACAACAAGCTGGCACATACAACCAACCATGGCAGCTACTGAGGAGCTGTCAGCACCTCCAGAAAGTGGCAACAAAAATCCTGTTGCCCCGCTACGACGTAGGTAATCCCACAGCCAGCAGGCTGGACCAAGAGCAATTTCTTCCTCGGGAAGATGATACCGCACCTGTCACAATCCAATGACCAAAAAGTAAATCCTCAATAGCGTATGCATAACCCTGACCGTATGGAAATTTGGGCTCAGTAAACCATGGTTTGTGTCAATTATTGGAAATGGAAGTACTGGTAAGTGATCGAGCTCATAGGAAACATACCAATGGACCAGGTCGGTCATTTGTGGAATTAGCCTAAGTATCCGAAAAAGTGATGCACAGACTCTAAACATACCAGATAAAGTGGCACGGGAAATGATTTAAAACAGGATATAGAAGTCAGGAGTACAATTAATTGTGAAACGGTATGAAATCGTACTGATATGCGATCGTTGGGGATGGTGTTGCTGAACACGTCGATGGATTGCGTGAGTTTGAACTTCACCGGAATAGATGGTATTCGGGGCTCTTGACTGGCTTGTTCTCTGAGGCTGCTTGATGCACCCCTGCGATCTGCAACCTTCAGTTTCAATGAGCAGTCAGAGCCACAAAAACATCCGTTCTAGGGTTCAAGCTAGTACTGGTAGCAATGTTGCCCATCCTGTGATTAGGTGGGACTTTTCTTCTTCGTCATCAGGCTAGCTAGAGTGCTTTCAACAACGTCACTTAAGACATTAGAAAGACCTGGCACTTTGTGTTAAATTAATTGGGTATCCCAGAAATAAGAATGAGAGGAAAGTTCATCAATGATACTCTTACAGAAGTCAAGTCCACAGTTGCCTCCAGAACTTCAACGTCTTTCATGGAGAACTGTGAGCCCTGTGCTACAACGTCTCCATTCACCACTATACAGGCACATCCATCTGCAAGCATCACCATTCCATTCAATATCGTATCACCCCTAGCTCCTTGCATTGATGATGTCCGCGGCTTAGAACTGGTTTCTGTCTAAGTGAAAAAGAATTAGGAATTTACCCTAAAACAACAGCCTAACACTAGAACATACACCAACAAATTCTATTACAGATGGATTAACGTTCGAGGAGCAGGCAGGCAGTGGGCAGAGCAAATATTAACCTACCATAGTAAAGACGGCCTCCATCACAACCCTGCTGGTTAGCATAAAGATACACTCCACCAACTCTGCGAGTTGCACCTTGCATCAACCCCAGCCTCTCGTCCAGCTTGCGAAGCTGGTGGTGGCTACCACTTCCATTTGCAAATATCTCAACGCCGTTCAGAGACAAACCCACATGAGGCGCTGACGGGGTGAATAGCTCCTCACACGTCTCAGAACCCACGCTCCTGTGACGTATGAATTCCAACACATGCAGGCGTCAATATAATGATCCATGTTAAAGGAAAGAAAACGATGAGAGAAAACGCAACTAAACTGATGAGGAATTCGAAACGCAACGTACGTGTCCTGGAAGGCAAGATATCCGTCACCAAACAGAACGCTTGATTGCCCAGTAACGACCTTCACGCACTCTGGGAGATGGAGGGCTTCGAGCTTCTTCAAATGCCTCCAAGCAGAAAACCATCGAAGCTCCCGATGATTTCCATCGTTCGCTAGGTACAGCTTTGGCCGAATGAGCAGGATCCGACCATCCAGGCAAAAAACTCTGCAGTTATAGCGAACGCCACAGTACAGGGCTGGTAACCCTATGTCGCACACCATGCCATCGGTGAGGCCGGAAGCTAAGATTTCTGCCAGACACTCCCAACTGGGCAAATGACATAGTTTAGAAACTTGATCCGTATACATTCATGACCTAATCGATCTACTTCCACAAATTCTGTTGTAGTGGCAGCACCAAAGGCAGGATGAGACAAGCCACCAGGAACGCATAGAACTCGGGTGTCTGCTCCAGCAGCCCATCCCCGGGCTTGAACCCCACGTACGTATGGATCTTCGATCGGCCGCATCATGTCCTTGACACAACCCATGGCTCCGTTGGGCATCAGAGCTGCAAGTTCCAGACTGAGCGTCTCAGCCTCACTGCGTCTCAGCCTCACTGCGTCTCAGCCTCACTGCGTCTCAGCCTCACTGCGTCTCAGCCTCACTGCGTCTCAGCCTCACTGCGTCTCAGCCTCACTGCGTCTCAGCCTCACTGCGTCTCAGCCTCACTGCGTCTCAGCCTCACTGCGTCTCAGCCTCACTGCGTCTCAGCCTCACTGCGTCTCAGCCTCACTGCGTCTCAGCCTCACTGCGTCTCAGCCTCACTGCGTCTCAGCCTCACTGCGTCTCAGCCTCACTGCGTCTCAGCCTCACTGCGTCTCAGCCTCACTGCGTCTCAGCCTCACTGCGTCTCAGCCTCACTGCGTCTCAGCCTCACTGCGTCTCAGCCTCACTGCGTCTCAGCCTCACTGCGTCTCAGCCTCACTGCGTCTCAGCCTCACTGCTGGAAACTGGGGTAGTTTAACCCCCTCTTTAGCCCTACTTAGCACTATGTGAAAAATGAGGGGGCTAATTTTTTTGTAATATTAGCCCCTTCATGTACCACTAGCCAGGGCTAAAACACAAATTAGCCGGGCCGGGGCTAAAAAGGAGAGATTCGGGTTTAGCCGGGGCTAAAAGAGAGATTCAAGTTAAATAGCTGGGGCTAAACTTCCTGGTTTAGCCCCCGAGCCAGTTTAGCCCCGGGGCTAAAAGCTCCAAAGCTTCCAGTGCCTGGCAATTAACTGTTAAACCGGAACCAAAGTTAGTAGAACTTGAGCTCTCTTTTCTTAATTCTGAATCACTAATCACACATTAGAGTAGAGGAAGCATGCAAGCTTGTGTTCAGGGCTGCAAGGTGCATGTGTTCCAGGTTAGATGATGGCCCGAGCGCTGGGTAATCTCCTCCCTCACTGGGAATCCGCTGTGGCAAGTAACACCGTCCTGATCGACTCATCTGCGAACATGCAGATCGAACGTCATCTAGTCACGACGTACGTACACGTGACCCTAGCTTCAGCTGGTCTCCCCTTTCGAGCAACTTTCTCACAGCCCAGAACAGTACACTAAATAGGTAGATTAGTGTTAGATACACTAATTTACATAAACATGTTGTAAGTTTTTACTGTTGACCAATTTTTTTACCCTCTATATTGGTCAAGATGGGGATCTTTCAATAGTATTGGAATCAATGTCTTTGGTAATTTTTTTTGTCGAGAGTAAAAATCTATAATATTTTCAAATCTTATAATTATCTAACACTAATCTACCTATTTAGTGTAGCTAGCTAGCTTGCTTTCTCTAAATGTTTAAAACAGAGCACTTTGTTGGCGCTCATGACAGGACCGAGTTCTGATACGAGACCCATGTTGCATTTAGATTGCACGCATGTCTCAAAAACCGATGTATTCCTTTCAACTGGAAGATAGAGCACTCATACATTAATTGTGAACAAATCTATTGTCAACACACCAAGCATGCAACTCAGCTGCTACACACGAGTTCTTACAATCTCTCCGAAAGTCTAGCTTGACAACGGTCCAGCATGCGTTACGTTGGATTCAATCATGCTTGCATACCGGTACATCACCAGAATTAAAATTCAATGCAAGATTGTGCACCCATTCGTTATAACTACAGCCTGAATCCTAATCGAGCTTAAAGTCACACACCCCCATAATCTCATTTTTGAGTGTGCATTATACGGTTCAAAGACATACTATAATCTTCCAATCCAACGGTCTGATCTTACCAATATTTAACCGACACTTGTTTCGTTAAGCTATGCTTAGATTCATACGATTGGATACTATTAATAGTGTTGTAGGTACAGTACATGGCTGAGTATACGGTATGAGGATTCAGTCGCAAGAGTGTACGGCATCACAGCAAGAACTTCTTTCTTGCCCACTCTTCATGATTCAAATTAGTGTAGAGCAATATAGCTTCATTCCCGCTGTGTGTGTGAGCTCTCTCTCTGAACAGCAGGAAGCGTGTAGTGTGCCGGAAAGCTGAAGGATCAGCGAGCAGAATAGCTGAAGTATTAGTGTGCAGAGTGACTGAGTATCCAGCAAGTGCATGAGTGTATGTACTTGGTTTTACTTTACTTTCATGAATAATTGAATAGTCTCTTTTGCTCACATTTTACTTGTGTTTGTGTCATCCATGTAATGCATGATACAATGTTAGTACGAAGTTGTCAAACTTCTGTCAATAATGTATAAGCTGGAATACATTATTTCAACAAATAGTATCTTTAATTTTAACAGGTATAGTTTTCAAAGAAACATCACCCAAAAAACTGTGGTTCCTGCATAACCACCCTGGGCGCTAAAGGGTTAAAGTGAAAGAACAACCTTAGTTCTCTCGAGAGTAAGTTATATATTAGATAGAAACAGAGTCTTTGGAATTGACGAGTTAATATTTCAAGGAGCAGAGCTAAGTTATATGTCGTCGCTTGTAGATTGGCAGAGTACTGCGGAGTGTACTAGCCGCCATGGCTGTAATCCTTCAATCCCTTCAATCCCTTCGCGACGCCGGAGCTAAGTTTCGATTGGGACCGGAGTTGGAACTCACAGGATATGCATGGCTGTGATCGAAGATCACTTCTTGGAGGCCGACACTCTGACCCACTCGTAACTTGAATTGTATCTTTTCAATGCATCATGCACATTGATCGATCAGTACTAATCACGTGCTATGCTTGTGTTTCTGTATGTCTGTATGGATGGCGAATTCGTGGAATAAGTAGATTGGGTCCATTTCATCATGAGTTTCTAAACTATGTCATTTTCCCAGTTGGGAGTGTCTGGCAGAAATCTTAGGGTTACCAGCGCAGTACGTACGTACTGTGGCGTTCGCTATAACTTACTGCAGAGTTTTTGGCCTGGATGGTCGGATCCGATCCTACTCGATCATTCGGCCAAAGCTTTCCCTAGCGAATTGACGATGGAAATCATCGTGAGCTTCGATGGTTTTAATTCTGTTTGGAGACCGACATGCATTTGAAGAAGCTCGAAGCCCTCCAATTGCAACTCCCAAAGTGCGTGAAGGTACGTCGTACGTTACTGGGCAATCAATTAAGCGTTCCGTTTGGTGACGGATATCTTGCCTTCCAGGACACGTACCTCGCTTTTCGACTTCCTCATCAGTTGCGTTGTCGTTCGTCGTTTTCTTTCCTTTAACATGGATCATTGACGCCTGTGTTGGAATACACACATCACAGGAGCGTGGGTTCTGAGACTCGTATGAGGAGCTGTTCACCCCGTCAGCACGTACCTCATGTGGGTGGGTTTGTCTCTGAATGGCGTTGAGATATTTGCAAATGGAAGTGGTAGCCAGGCTGGGGTTGATGCAAGGTGCAACTCGCAGAGTTGGTGGAGTGTATCTTTATGCTAACCAGCAGGGTTGTGATGGAGGCCGTCTTTACTATGGTAGGTTAATATTTGCTCTGCCCACTGCCTGCCTGCTCCTCCAACGTTGATCCATCTGTAATAGAATTTGTTGGTGTATGTTCTAGTGTTAGGCTGTTGTTTTAGGGTAAATCCCTAATTCTTTTTCACTTAGATAGAAACCAATACTAAGCCGTGGACATCATCAATGTAAGGAGGGGTGATACGATATTGAATGGAATGGTGATGCTTGCAGATGGATGTGCCTGTATAGTGGTGAATGGAGACGTTGTAGCACAGGGCTCACAGTTCTCTATGAAAGACGTTGAAGTTCTGGTGGCGACTGTGGACTCGACTTCTGTAAGAGTGTCATTGATGAACTTTCCTCTCATTCTTATTTCTGGGATATCCAATTAATTTAACGCAAAGTGCCAGGTCTTTCTAGTGTCTTAAGTCATATTGTTGAAAGCACTCTAGCTAGCTGGATGACGAAGAAGAAAAATCCCACCTAATCACAGGATGGGCAACATTTCTACCAGTACTTGAACCCTAGAACGGATGTTTTTGTGGCTCTGACTGCTCATTTCCCGTGCCACTTCATCTGGTATGTTTAGAGTCTGTGCATCACTTTTTTCAGATAAGCTAATTCCACAAATGATCGATTGGTATGTTCCCTATGAGCTCCATCACTTACCAGTACTTCCATTTCCAATTATTGGTCAACATAAGCCATGATTTACTGGACCCATATTTCAGGGTTATGCGTACGCTATCAATTGAGGAATTACTTTTTGGTCATTGGATTGTGACAGGTGCGGTAGAAATGGTGTCCCTGAATCTTAAGTTGTTGATCAATTTCATCTAAAAGTCCCTTATATATCATTGGATACAGCGGATGCATGCAGGTCCTTGGAAAGCCGGTTCGCATCGGTAATTATCAACCGGGTGAACTTCCTGAAAGTGTTGAAGAACTCGCTAATAGACTTCTTCTTACAGTGTATATGGCCGGGTACTGAGATCGAATAGGTATGTGTCATTGTGTATTGGGCTTCACTGGGTCATCTTTTTTATGTATGAGTATATATGTACATACCTCCTTTTCTAAACGATTTTTTACAGTTTTCCTTATTTGCTGACGCGTGGAGCAGTCAAAAGTTCTTCAATATACCATCTCTAGCTGTGTACTTCTGACGGTAAGGGATTATTGAGTATTTTTTCTTATTGCATCGTACAGCTCGAAAGGCACCCAGGATCGACTGGAAGCAGAGATTGGCGCTCAATATTTCAGTTTGAATATTGATACCATTGGTAGAGCCTTTGTATCACTATTCGAAAGCCTCTTTCCTGGAAAGTAACTGAATTACAAGGTAAGGTCCTGGGATTCATCACCTGGGTGCATGAATTATAGTATCCCGGTGTTGTCTTGCCATCTCAACTTTTGGTTGTAAAATCAGATTTGACTTTGGTGTGCATTTAAGATTGCCAATCATACAAGGCTGATGTGGAATGAAATTGGAAACCTAGGGACGCAGACAAAGAATCTTGCTTTGCAGAATATACAAGCTCGGGCACGGATATATGGTCTTTGCTTAATTACATGCTGGCTTTTCTACTGTCAAATATACTCCGGTACAGTCCCCTCAATTCTTTGTAGTTAATTTACACCGATAGATTGTGATGCAAAAATTGAATTGATAAGAAAATAAGTTAATGGCTTGATCTTCAACTGTGCTTGCTTGTTTTCAGACTGATGAGAATGACATGGGCATGGCAGAAAAGGAGCTGGGCTTATTTGGGGGATTGGGGAAGATCAAAATGATGGGTCCCGTGTCTATGTTCGAGGTAATTAAACTTTCATTACTGTTTTAATCCTGCCCTGCTTCTTTTTTTTTTTTGACACAAACAAAGGGAGACCCTTTATTGCGAGAAAGAAACAAGATACAGCCCAACCCCACCGTGACCGGCGAGGAGGGAAACAAAAAGCCTACTCGATATCCTCACTAACCTGAAAATCTGTGATTGGGCCCGTAAGGGACCAGCGAATGGTGTGGTCAGCGGGGGTGTAATCCTGCCCTGTTTCTTGGGAGTAATGTGAAGGTGATTTTGGGCAAGTTCTGCATATTGTATGTAATTTCAATATTTATTAATTTCTAGACTAGCTATTGCTATTTTATTATGGAACGTGACTTTGGGGTTTGGTTGGGAACAGATTCTGTACGTCAAATATTGGCATGAGCGTCTAGCGCCGAGAGAAGTGGCAGTGCCTTTTCATCGTTTGAAATGATATTGTTCCAAAACAAAGCTTTAAATGTACGTGCTTTCATTCACGTAATGTGTAAGTACCCAAACAAATGATTGGTTATGATTGTCGATCATTCATGTTACACTACGTTGAATTGTTTATAAAACAAGTTTTCTTAATTTTTAATTGGTCATAAAATAAATTGTTCTCGCAAAACGTAAGTGAAATAGCATCTCATTTCAATACGAAGTTCTAAATGCAATCGTTGTCTTAGTAATATAATTGGATATATTATGTTTATAATAATTATATGAGATGCAATTCTCAATTCAAACAAGTAAAACATAGGTTATATTGAGCGTTCGTGTTGAATGAATGTGACAGTCAACAAAAATATGATTTCAAGACTTGGAAATAAATTCAAAGAGGAATCACATCCTCAAGTTGTTGCACTATTTACATGAAGAAGCAAGAACTTAGATTGCCTAAGAATTGAGGAACTCTTTTTTATTCTTTTTTTTGTTTTGTGAAAACTACTCATCATTCGTAAATCAGTAACTGAAGATGTAAATATCCATCCCATGTGTTCATTTCAAACGACTAACCATAACACATGAAATGAGTATTTACATTCCGACTTGCAGATTAACAAATGATGAGTAGTTTTCACAAAATGAAAAAAAGAATAAAAAAGAATTCTTCAATTCTCAAGCAATCTAAGTTCTTGCTTCTACATGTAATTCGTGTAACAACTTGAGGATGTGATCTTTCTTTGAATTTATTTCCAAATCTTCAAATCCTAATTTTGTTGACTATCACATTCATTCAACACGTACACTCAATATAACCTATGTTCTACTTGTTTGAATTGAGAATTGCATCTCATATAATTATTATAAACATAATATATCCAATTATATTACTAAGATAATGATTGCATATAGAATTTCATATTGAAATGAGATGCTATTTCACTTACGTTTTGCGAGAACAATTTATTTTATGGTCAATTAAAAATTGAAAGAACTTGCTTTATGAACAATTCAACGTAGTGTACCATGAATGATCGACAATCATAACCAATCGTTTGTTTGGGTATTTACACATTACGTGAATGAAAGCACGTATTTAAAGCTTTGTTTCAAAACTATATCTTTTTAAACGATGAAGCTGATCTTTTCAAACGAATAACTATGTTGAAACGCTATGTTACAATCTTAGGGTTGAAACACTATTCTAACCCAAAATAGTGTTTCAATTTAGTGTTTCAACAGCCCTTTGCACTAGTGTGTAATTAAACAATACAATAGCTTGTGATTGATGTATGATTGTCACTCCATCATATGTATATGATCAAATTCTATGGTAGGATGTACATCTATTAGTCCAATCAGGTTACCGTCTTAGCTTAAGCCTCAGGACCAAGCATGTATATAGACTTCATTCAAAGCTTTTGCACTGTCAAGAAATCAGAAATTTGAGTGTCCAAAATACAAAGGGCTTTCTAAAAGTGCTTCAATCATGCATTTCTTTTAATTTCTTCACTTTGAATTTTTAACAACTTGTAAACATAACTTATATATACCTTAAATATAAATATTAACCCTCACGTTCCTAAGGGTTTTTGCTACAAACTAAATGTATTATATATGACTTTTTGAAGTTTGTAAAATATGAAAGTTGGGATGTGTATTCTCTAAATTTCATATACATGGTTGAATATCATCAAAACCATTTAGATTTTTTATAAATAATTTAAAGAGAAAAACTTTGAATATTCATAAAAAACACCTTATTCAATATTTTACGTTGAATTGAATTATTATTATTTAGAAGTATTAATGTTCATCACTTGGATAGAAGTTGCCAAGATTTAGAGTTTAGAATTTGTTTAAATGTTAATTCAAACGATACTACGTAAGAATAGTAAAAAATTAATAGTTTAAGTGAAACGAATTTCAATGGATATTTAAGCATCTTATTAACCTTGTGCTTTTAGCCAATTATACCAAAATTCAAAGATAAATAATCAATTTTATTTTATTTTTTTAGATTTTGGAAGTTTATTAGTTAGATATTATATATATAATTGTATATGATGAATTTTAGGAATCCATTTACTTAAATTTGATTTAAAATTCAAAATTTGTAATGTATCTTTGTACGTCCATAAAAAATATACTTTATCATGCATTTTTTCACACATTTACAAATTTGATACTTTTGTAGATTGTTCCAACATCTACACCACTCAATGTTCTTTATTTTTTTTCAATTTTTGTAAACACATTTTTAGTGATTCAATGACATAATTTTATAGGAAATTTGATTCTAAATAGGTTAAACCCAAGAAATACTCAATTTGGACACTCCTAGTTCATTTTACAACACTTTTTATTTTTGGAACGACCACTTTTAGGTCGCCTTGGTACTAAAAGGTTAATATTGATTTTTTCAAATGCATATTTATTTTGAATTTTATCTTGTTTACATGAAAAAATTAGAAAAAATTTTAAATATCTTTCAGTTAGGTTGAAATTTTTGTTACACCTCTACAATACTGATGACTATCTACAAAACAAAATTATAAATCATACAATTGATATGATATTTCAAATATGCAAATTGTAAGGCTTTGGCTTTTTCAAAATAAGTGAAGATCTTTAGGGATTAACCTTTAAACGACATTTCAGGTCGTTAGTGGACAGCCCAAGGCATTTTTGAGTACAGATGGATTATACACCAAAGCCACAAAAACAAGCAGATAAAGAATCAATTGGAAATCAAGCATGAAAAAGTTTGTTATTGCAACTAAGTACATGATCAGATGTCTCACCCTGTTGTACATTTAATTGTTCATGTTTGATTAAGAGATAAATAGTGTTCCTGCTAGAAGCAAGGTTTCTTGGAAATCAAGCTCATGGGGCTAGGAAAGACATTTAACCCTTTAACCCCTAAAGGACCACGAGGCCACCACGTGGCTTCCGGAACTCGAAAGTAAGGAATTTCAAGTTGTTGAACCGTGAATTGTAAACTGAGCAACAAAGAGACCCTAGTTCTTTTTGAGAGCTGAATCCGTGAGTACTTCTCGATCGAAATTTCATGAAGTGTGCAATTTTTGGTGATTTTTTTGAGTTGCACGATGGGTATTTTGGTGTCACTTCAGACCCTCATATCTTCTTCCTCGCACCTCCAAATCACTTTGAAATTTTTTCCACGTTTTTAAAATGATCATTTCTACTCACAGTAAAAATTTCAGATTTTTTGGAGCACTTTTGATCAATCTGATTTCAGCATGTGTACAAAATACTCTGAACAAGTTCCATCAATCTTCTCAACGGTGGCATTTTCTCAAAAATTGTGCAATCTTGTTGATCTTTTTTTCATACAAAAGCTATGTAAGTCTTCTTTGATTTCAACGGTGACGATCGTCAAAATTATCCCACACCAACAAGGAATTGAGCTTGTTATAAGAACTAGTCAAGAAAACAAGAGCTAAGCTAACCCCACCCCACCCCCCCCCCCCCCCCCCCCCCCCCCCCCCCCCCCCCGGTCCTTTAGGGGTTAACTCCCACTCCTTTG
Source organism: Pohlia nutans (assembly GCA_022496805.1). Taxonomy (NCBI): domain Eukaryota; kingdom Viridiplantae; phylum Streptophyta; class Bryopsida; order Bryales; family Mniaceae; genus Pohlia; species Pohlia nutans. The sequence goes on from CM040090.1 coordinate 12,122,266, forward strand.
TAGCTAGGACCTCTTATTTTGTGGGAAATTTATGGATTGCAATGTGTAGACAAAAAGGAAAGAATGCTAGTATTCTACCCTATGGCCGTAAAAAAATTGTTATGACCTTTAGGTATTGTTATCATGACTTATAATCGTGAAATAACCATACATTCTTTTAGTAAATAAATTTGAAATCCTAAGGTCAAAGGTGGAAAAAAAATCTATATCATTCTATTTCTTTGCATTAGAACTGAAATAGAAATTGCATCTTTGGAAAACATAGTTAAAAAGCTGAAGAAGTTAATGTGTAATTATGACATTAGTTTATGTATTCATCCAAATGTAATGAGTTGTCAAATTCATTACTGATGTAAATATATATATATATATATATAAATATTTAATATCATGATTGCATTGAAAAACACAATATGAATGCAATACCGGTAAAAAATGATAGCACTCAAATGATTAAGTATTCTACCATTCTATATAAGATTTCTACCTCTACTACAATATTATGTCTCAATATCATCACAATCATAAGATTCACATGCACCAAGATCAAAAAAAATAGTTCAAATTCAAATTCTTTTATCATATCGCTCCATATCATCATTATTGTTATCGAGATTGAAATTTGTAGAGAGAAGCATTGATTGTTTCAAAGTCTTCAGGACCTCATCAAAATTGTGAAGATTATAGTGCAAACCTCGAATATCTATCACATGATTCTCGTTGTTGTCTGGATCATGAGTTGCTTCAACACTCTCCGGGACCTGGACTTCCTCGTTCTACACTCCTCGATTACCCTGACCCTATGCAATTTGCGAGGACGCCAAGGATTCATGGTTTTAAAATACCAAGTTCAATTGAGCATATTGTAAAAAATACAATTCAATTGAGACTGAATCTTATATCGCTAGAACCAATGAAGAACATTGAAAACCATATTTGTTATATTGAGACTTTTTGCAATCTCGTTTTAATCCTCGATTCAAAAATAAATCGTTTTATCTCTTTACTGGTAATTTTTTTATAAATAAGTAACAACACCAACTTTAAGAATTTCATTATAGAAGCACTATTTGAGCATTTTTTATTTTTTTGATTTCAATTAATAAATTTTAAATGAATTTTTGAATAACTAGCATTTGGTCTTAACCTTTAAACGTCAAAGCAAGCCCCACGGGCTTGGTATAAAGGAATAATTGTAGAAAAAAGTTTCATTTCTCAACCAAATCAAGCGAGATTTGTTGTGTTGGAAAGCTACTGAAAAAGCGATCTAGATTCCAAATTTTCGCCTCATTTGAGAGATTGTGGAATCGTTGGTAAGCAAACAAAGTTATCAAATTAAACAAGTTTTGAGGTTGGGGCAGCTGAAGTTCAGCAGTGCCACAGTGCTACAGTGCTAGCCAGCAGTGCACTGCAGAGTCGTTTTTGCCAAAAAAAAGCGCTTTTTCGGAACATCTCCTTTCAGAGCATATTAATTCAATGTCTTTATCTAAACTAAGCTATATTAGGTTAGCAAGGAATAAAACTAGTATAAAGTAGTGCAAAGCATGGAGCTTCCAGAGCAGAGTCACATCAAGACAAGGCTTTTTAAAGACAAAAATCAAGAAAGCTCAATATAAGCCTTTCATGAACTGAGATATACAAGTAATTGAGCAACCAGGTTATAAACATAATGGATAGAAGCTTTGCATAAAAGGTACAAATAGCTTTACAAAAGAGTCACAAAAGCTCTGCATAAAAGCACGCTGTGAATGACGATTCCTAAAAGCTTAAAGGGAAGAAACCATTCTTCCACAATTCTTGCGCAATTTGTTGTAGAATCATAAGGAAAGAACAAGAGGAAGCCACCCTCACCTGTACCCATACAATCCAACGCCACAAACGGGGTTTAGAATGCGCATACGAGGTGTCTTCAGGTAGCTTCAGCGTGTTATTGCAATCACAAGTCTATAAACCAAAATCAACATACAACAAAGCAAGAAAAGCATAGATCATCAATCAAATCACAAAACTTCATGAACTTGGCTCGATAAAGGCGAACCCTCCATGTTGGAGAGCAGTGTAGGCTTGTCCAAGCAGCTTTCGAAATCCTAGGCCAGAATTACTATAACTCCGGCACTCCCCTCACACAACGTCGCCAAGCACTAAACGCAATTACTAAGGGCAAGAAACCCTCAGTGAAGAAGAGCAAGAAACTCACAGTGACGAAGGAGCCATGGATCGGCTAAAGACTGTGAGGATTGCAGGTTGGGCGAGGGTTTAAAATAGCTCGCTGGTGCATGCATACAGGCACGCAGGCTGGCCTTGAAGGCACCAACCTCGAGGCGGCCATTTAATAAACTTAGGTAAGAATTCAAAGCCCCTAAGTAATCAGGTTAGAATAATTAATTGTCTTAGTAGGGAGGAAGCAGAGGGATTTTAGAGCCAACATAATCACAACAATCACAAACTAGGTAGAAAACTCAACTACTTAGGTAAATTAGTGACATGGCTGGAAGAAGGCCAAGCAACTCTGGTCCATTAACTTGATAGTCATATGGCACTAAATTAAAGCAAGCCAACAAAATCAAGACATCTCACTAACTGGGTAGAAAACTTAACTACATAGGTAAGTTAGTGACATGGTTGGAAGAAGGCCAAGCAACTTTGGTCCATTAACTTGATAGTTATATGGCGCTAAATTAAAGCAAGCCAACATAATCAAGACATTCACTAACTTGGTAGAAAACTCAACTACTTAGGTAAGTTAGTGACATGGTTGGAAGAAAGCCAAGCAACTCTGGTCCATTAACTTGATAATCATATGGCGCTAAATTAAAGCAAGCCAAAGCTAGTACTGTTTAAGTGCAAAAAACAAGTGTAGTCAAAGACAATACATCGTGGTTATATTAAAAAATAAATAGCAGTACAAAGCCAAAAAAAGAAAAAAAGAAAAAAAGAAAAATTCCCCAAAAAAATTTAGATTCCTTCCGGGCTACCCCATTCAGGCCCTCTTGACGTTTAAAGGTTAAAATCTCAAGAACGTTTCAATATAACAAATATGACCTTATTTGCATTGTTGGTCAAAAAACAAACACATTTGAACAAAAGAAAGTCATGCACATAGTCTTACCCAATTCAGGATTCTTGATCCTTTAGGGGATAATCACAAAACTTCTCCTGCTCTAGAATTGATAGCCAAGCCCACTGACACCACAAGCAAATATAGAATCACATGAATCTTCATCTCTGGACGGTTGGACTGTTTGAAGAAATTTTCATCTAGCACTAGCACCGGAAACTTTGATCAATTTAGTCGGGGCTAAACTGGGGTAGTTTAGCCCCCTCTTTAGCCCTCCTTAGCACTATGTGAAAAATGAGGGGGTGCTAAATTTTTTGTACCATTAGCCCCTTTTTTGTACCACTAGCCGGGGCTAAAACACAAATTAGCCGGGGCTAAAAAGGAGAGATTCGGGTTTAGCCAGGGCTAAACTTCCTGGTTTAGCCCCCCCAAGCCAGTTTAGCCCCGGGGGCTAAACTCTCCAAAGCTTCCAGTGTAGTAGCATACCTGTCGTTTTTCACTTCCAATTTGTGGGAAGTGAATAGTACCGGAATATTATATTTACGTTTCTATCTTTTTGTGACCAAAACTACTCACCAGCACTAACACAGTCCATGTGCCTTGACCCGTTTCATTTCTTTTTCATTTATAGTAAGTGAAAAACGACACGTTTCCTTCTAGTGTAGGTGTGCATCCAGTTGTGCTTTTTGCCCTGTTGCAAGGCCGTGCTTGTTAATTACTCCCTCTGTCCCAAAGTTATTGTCCAACTTGTTTGCTTGGTATTTCTTTGAGCCAATTTCATTGATCATATTGTAAGAAACATGATTGAAAAAGGTTCCAAATTATGTCACTAGAATGATTGAAAAACATTGCATGTGTTCATTGCAACCTAAATAAAATTAGCCACAAGGAAGTATTTTTTTGACCTACTTAAAAAGGCGCCTTCAAACATGACTTTCAAACATGACAATAACTTTGGGACGGAGGGAGTACCAGGTAGCGTTCAGATGTTCAGAACTTGCAAAAAACATGATTCAGCAATCAAAACAATCAGAACTTGTTATCAGATATTGACAACATATTTGAAATGTCACACTCCCCATTTCACAAGCGAGTGCATGCTGGTAACGGCAGACCCCATCAACTCCTACAGTAGTAGCAGCAGATCTATCGTTTTTCATTCCCCACTTTGTCGGAACAGTGAGCAATATCAGAATATTATAGTTATATTTCTGTCTTCTTGTGACCAAAACTACTCACCAACATCTACACAACCCATGTACCTGGCGCGATTTCATTTCTTTTTCATTTTTTGTAAGTGAAAAGCTACACATTTCCTACTAGTGGTAGCTCATATTGCTGGAGTACCGAAGTACCGAAGCCTGGACCGAAGCTGGAGTCCTCAATTTTCCAAGAGTGACACAACCAACCCAAATTAAGTTGGGAGTCTTTTCCACGAGACAACTCGATTTGGGAAAGACCGTGAAATATGACATTTCAGTGCAGTTTGGAATATGACATATAATTTACTGATGCTTACCTAGCTAGCTTTCGGACTCTGATACTGCGATCGTGGGGTCCTTTCCAAGACACAGCAAATTGATAGGCTACGACAGACAGACCGATGCATTTGAGTATTAATTGTGGCTTACCTTCCGGCTGTACAGTAATGGATATATTGTGAACTCGCTAAATCGATCGCAATGCAGGTACTCCGATCCACAATCATGTCTTCCAGCTGCAGGGAAGCAGGGCTTAATTCCATGGTTTCATAGAGTTCATAAATAGAGGCAAGTGTCCGAGACTCACAGGGAACCCTCACAATTTGACCCCAGGGCTAAACTTGGGGTGGGGGTTAAACATGAGGGACTTTTACCCTGGGGCAGTTTTTTTTTTACCCCATGCTAGTCAAAAGCACCATTGTTTTACCCCAATAAATCATGCTTCACCCCGGTAAAGGTTCAAAAAAGGGAGTCAAAATTGACCCCCCACTCCCAATCTTCACTTTTGGACACGGTGCTAAATGGGCCAAACCATCCACCTTTTATCCCGGCAAAAATGTTTGGGACTGCTGTGACTGTTCGTCATGACAATCCATATTCAAATCACTGTCTACGTACTACGACATGCTTTCAGGTACGTACAAAATGCTTTAGTTATGCTTTCTGAAATTACTACGGCAAGCTTTCTGGTACAATATGCAGCTTTCAGAAATTACTACGATCATATGCTTTCTGAAATTCACAATGTCAGCTGCGCGTTGATGACGGCTGATCCCATGCTGATACATTCATGACGGCTCACTCCATACTGATAACCGCAGACCCGCACCCACAGCTATGTCGATCGACCACCTCACACAGGGACCTTGACCGATTCACTGCCGCCAAACTGCAGTTTATAGCAAGTTTTGCAAGTGGTTGTTCAATGTAGCAAGTGTTCACCAAGAATTCACCATCATTCTTGTACCATTTACTCTCTAGTGAATGTGTCAAAGTGCCCTGCGTCGTAAACCAACTCCAATAACATATCGTTACACAATGCGTACGTACAATCACGACGATAATAAGGGGTGCTTCATAAAATTTACTCTGGAATTTTTTTCCAAAATCTCCGCTCACCGCTCACTGCTCACATAATAGCATTTCCCGGATCGACGCTCATTGCTCACTTAATAGCATTTCCCGGATTGAAGCTTGAGATGTATGAGTGTAATGATTAGAATTAATCTAGCTAGCCAGGCAAGTTGTGAATGATCGATGCCATCAAACCACCGAGACCTGCAATCTGTGTACATGAAACTTCGAGCATTCAATTCAACCGCATGGTATCAACTTGTTAAGCAATATATGCAGGTTAGTACGTGTTTCTGTGACGTGGCATGGGGACTGTCTTCCTTGAAGACAGTTCCAGTTACATATTATTGGTTATGAAATAGATCAATGCCTCAGCCGGTCATGACAAGATGCTATCAAACCAGCCGAAATTCAAGCTATCAAACCAGCCGACATTCTAGCCGGGTATCAAACCGGGTATCAAACCAGCCGAGAATGAGGATCAACCTGTGCATCTCGATTCGCCACTTGACTGCATAGAGAGTGCGTCACCGTCAGGGTTGTCTTCTTCGACACATTTTTGGCAATGTTTGTCTAGTTGTTCGGTTTGACTTTGTTGAGTTGTTTGACGGGTGTCTAGTACGTTAACCCTTTAGTGCCCAGGTAACCACTAAATGGTCACTAGATCACTAGAAAATGAAATGTTGGAAAATTTGTAAACCATCTCAGTCCAGTGTCTGAAGTTCAGATGTGCAACTTTTGATTTTGCAAATCATGCAGAAAGAAAATATGAAATCTGACTTTCTGAGCTAACCAAATACCTATGTACAAAACACCAAAATACTGCAAATACCTCAAAATACAGCAAATACTTACAAATACAACACATGTACTATGCAGTATTTCTTGTGTTTGCAAGTTTGTAATCTTGTATTTTTTTTGGATTGTGTTCTCTTATTCATGTTCTATTAGTGTTTGTAGTCTGATCCTCATCAATGTACCAACTCCTTTCTTATTTTAACGTATAAATTTTGTCCTAAACCGCACATGGATAAGTCACTCTCACTTATAAAATTCACAATAATTATGTATGAGTCCGTTCTTGACATGAAAGATTGCAATGAAGAGGTGTTGACATAGGCCATTACTGAACATCTTCACTATTATTTTTGAAAATTTAACCCAAATTCTATTTAGCCTTGAAGTCACACACCCCCCAAAATCTCATTTTTGAGTGTTCATTATACGGTTTAAAGACATACTATAATCTTCCAATCCAACAGTCCGATCTTACCAAGATTTAATCAACACTTGTTTCATTAAGCTATGCTTAAATTCATACGGTTGGATACTAATAATAGTAGCCCTAATTTTAACACATAGAGTTTTAAAGAAACATCACCCAAAAAAACTTGGTTTCTCTAAAAACACCCTAGGCCGTAAAGGGTTAAACAACTTGGATGAAATATGCTTGAATATTCAAAAATATTGTGGAATATTTTAGACTATTGTAGGTATATTTTAAAAATATGATATATTCCCAAACGAGGGGGTGTGTTGTCTGTCTTTGACGTCATGTTCAACATCGTGTCGGACTCGTCACACATAACAACCGTGGTCATGGTGTACATCGACCTGTGCATCACTGACGAAGACCAATGCGGGTAACAGCAGACAGATGGATCGACACGCAGATGAATTGACACAAAGATTGATCGACACATATTTTACCATTATTTGGGTTATGGAGGCTGCATTATGAAACGGCTGGTATAAAACCGAGCATGGGATTTGAAGTTCCCCCACTCTAAATCTGGACGTCAACCCCTAAAATTCCTTGACCGTATTCTCACAAAAAAACCATGAAAAACGCAGCATTTGGAAGTTGCAGTAGAAATCATATGTTTTTTAGTTTTTTCATCATTTAACCATAAGATCTAATACCCAACTTGAATTTTTATGTGAGCACAAAATTTGAGAGCAAAGTGACCATTAGATTCTTAGATTATAAGGATCAAAGTTGCAAAAGAAGGTTTTTTGGGGTTCAATCCGGTGACAAATTTGAACTTTAGAAATTAATATCTTTTTTTTGAATGGGTTAGAAATTCATTGAATGGCAAGGCCATGTTAACAATTGAGTTAAGTCTTCAAATATAAAATCTTGTAAGAAAAAAGCTCAAATTAATTTTTTCATAAAACAATTACTAGAAGTGGGTACAAAGTGAAAGGAAAAAGAAAATCATTAATAAGTTTGACATGGAATTGTAAAATGTCAATCTTAACGGTGAGAATGTTGTATTTGGAAATCTTCACCTAGTGCCTTTTATTTCATTAAAAATTATTAAAAATTGAGTTTAGAAATGAGCTTCAAAGTTATTTTTGTCCAAACTGCCCAAAAAACAGATCTCCTCATAACTTTTATCCCATTGCTCAAAATGGATAGATTTAAAGCTTCATTTGTAGATAAAGATCAACCAATCATGAATCAAAAAAGAAATTTTGAAAAAGAGTAAAAAAAATTTAAAATCTTGTTGCTAGATCTCGCTTCAAAAACTTCAAATGCTTATAACTTTTGCAATACTTATCGGAATGACATGTAAGAGTATGAGGTCCCTGGAGGCTGCCCAAAAAGTGGAACGACCAGAATATGGTTGCTCAGAATTTTAGGGGTTAATGCAAGAGGATAAAAATTGCTCCCTATTTTGTGCATGTAGGGGTCCACCTTAAAAAATAACCCCTCTTCTAAGGATTTAAAATCCAATTTGGGACTATAGGCCCCAAATTTGCAAAAGAAATTGCCAAATAAAGACCCATGTATGAATAGTGCTTGCAGTAACGTCGAAGGGGATTTAGAGTCGGGATTTGAAGTCCTGTGTCGCTCTCTCCACATGTGCAATGATTGCTAGCAATTCATTAAACCTTGCTCTTGGCTTGCTACACTTGCCCTGCTCATCTTCCTATTAAAAACGCATGCATTCTTGCAAAGATCCACAATTAAAGTTAACCGAATTATCCTAAATCTCTCCCATCATTTGAAATAACAAAAAAAACAAGCAATGAGATTTGTTGAATCCATGCGGAGTCTGCCACCAAATATTATTAATATTTGACACAGATTGTGCATGAATAGTTTTTGGTCCCTTTATGAATAGACCTATAGGCTTGGGGAGAACTTGTGGGAATTCTCCTTTAGCATTACAGAGAACAAGTTCCACTCCCACGAGCGGTGCAAGTCCTTTTTTAAAATTATTCTCAACTCACTATAGACTAGTATTGTTGTCTTTTTGAATTGAAAACGAGTCTAATTAGAGTGAGTATGAGGCGAGTATCTACTTTGAGACACTCTTTCAATTAGCTCTATTCTTTAGCCCACCTTCTGATCACCCTTGGGGAATATGATTGCAATGGAATCCAAATCAAAATCACAAGAAGCAGAATCTCAAGAGAATTATTGTTTTGATCAACTGAAAATAACGTATAATCGCTTGTTTTCTTAAAATCTTCTTAGTGGTGAAGCCGCCCAGTGTAATACACGAGTCACATTGCTCTCGTTATTAAATTTTTAAGTTTTGACTCCTTTGACAAGTATAGGACGAAAAGGGTGAGTACTAACATTGGCTAAAGAATGTTATGATAAGGTTCTTTAGCCCTTGCCAATGTTCACCCTTTTGCTCTCACTACATGAAAGTTGATAAATTCAAAAGATGTGATTCTTGAGGTGGGTTGTTGTGGACTACCAACAATCCATCATCATTCTTTAGGTAAACAATGACATAACATATCCAATATTCTAGAATCCACTGCATCGATTTTTTTGCAACGCTTCTTATTCCAAGGTGCAGCTCACAAGGGCTGAAGAACCTTATGTCTTCTATGAAACATAGGTAAGGAATTATGCAATGGCAACAGAGATGTTTGCGCGCCTGCGTCGGGGTGCCGTGCAACTAAAGGCGGGGTGAACTCCATAAGCGCAACGAAGAAGGACGAGACAAACGACTTCCCGGATTCCTGTTGTGCACCAATATAGGGAACAATTATAAGAACTCATTCCCAATGGCGATAGAAACTGTCGTTTATGAATCCGAGAACACCTTGAACATTCATCCTAAATTCAGACATCTTTTATATGATGAGGGTATTTTTTTTATGCATCTTTCCACCGTATAGTGCACAGTATGTGTCTGATTTGTGAACACTTACACTCATCTATTCATGGTGATAGGAATTGCAAATGGATACGTGATTCTTGGGGGCACATCTGAACCTCAGAACTCGCAAACTACTTTGACACGAATGAAGAGTAAATCCCAATTTGGTGCTTTGAGCGACTTGTTTCAGGTCACTTCAAGGGCGTTAACCCCTAAGCTCTCAAAAGACCATATTTTGGTCACTGCCGTTTTTAACGGGCTGCCTGAAACCAAAAAAAAATAGAATTAAGTTTTTGAAAAAACTAAAAATATTTTAAAACATTACATCAGATTTACTTTTCAATGCAATTTGATTTATGTCAATTTGAGTAAACCTCCGTCGGGAAGAAATTTTCAGAGTGGATTGCCTCAACATTGTCTTAATGTTATAGAATTACTTATTTGGAGAAAGTAGTGATGTTCCCTCCATCATTTTTTTTTTGTTTTTTTGAAGTTTACAATAGATAAAATAATTTTAACTAATCATGCTTTTTTGAAGATTATAATAGATAAACTAATTTTAAACTCTAAAAGTGAAAATTATAATTTATACAAATTTTCCAAGGTTGAATGCTTTTAAATTCATTAAAAAAATATCTAAAGGTTTTTTTTGGAAGTTAGACCATATCGATAATTTGTAGAGATGATGTCCTACATTTTGTCCATTGAACCAAACTTCATCAAACATATAGAAGGTACATGTTATAATACATTTATGATGAATTGTCCAATACCCCTCGGCTTTTAGGGGTTAAAGGATTATGAGTTAATAGAGTTAATTGAAAAGAAAGAAAAACTCAAGTTATATAAGGTGAGTAGAAAGTCAAGAGCAACTGAGTTGACTGGCACGGTTGCTACAAAATCCCAAAGATAGAATACATGTTGAACTAGTTTTGCCGTCAAAAAGACAACAAAAGTAATTCTAAGAAGAGTTTGGTATGAGATATGTGCGTTGGCTGACTAATGCAGCTTGCAAGCTTCCTTTTTGGCCATCCACCTTTCCCGCCAGCTACAAAATTTTGCCTTATTGAAAGATTACAGCAGCCCTGACGTCGAAAGAAAAGTGGAGTTTTCAATATGAGTTTTCATTTCGGCTGGGCTCCTAGAGAGCATAGATTTTCATTTCTGGAATTTTGGGGTTCAAAACTGAGGCTTTGATTTCAGTTAACTCAAATATGGGACAAAGGAAGTAAGGTTTAAAGATTTTAAAAACAACACAAAAAACAGACAACTAAACAAAGGACAACTGACAGTAAAATAAATAAAGCATAACATTCAGTAGCATGCATTGTTCCTACCTTGGCTCTATAGTAGATAATGTGCAACATTCCACATCCAACAATACTTCATTAGTAGCTAAGTGGACATCTGAAGACTCAAAATGATAAGCAAAGTGCATGAAGGAAAGGCAGAAGACAATCGTGAAGGCTACTGAATGTTATTAGGTAGTGACATATACACAAACAAAGAATTGAACAAATAAAAACTTAAACGAGCACCCAACCCAATCTAAGCCTTGAGCGCATTTTGGGGACATTTTGAAGCCTTCCTAATATTCAATAGCCTTTTTGAGTGTTACCTTTCCTCAACATAATGATGTGGAATATCCCACATCATTTCATCCCCCCAATAAAATGATGTAGGATATTCCACAACACATCAGTAGCTATGGGAGCACGTAGCATTAAGCAAGAGCAATCAACCATGGTGAGCAGGAATCAAAAGCACTTAGTCAATCACGATTCAACAATGTTTTGTAATTGTTTATATGATTCAGTAGTCCATTCAATTACAAAACACCGGTCATTCCATATGTAAAGGTGGACGAAACTAAAAAGCAGCCTTTTGGAAGGCTGCTGAATATTATGTTAAGGTATCTATACTTTAAAGCGTTCACCTTACCAATTGAGCCTATTTATACACATAAAACATAAAATATATTTAGTATTTCTTAATAGCAAGTTCAAGAGAATTCCAACGCACTTTAGATTGCATTATTTGGACACTGTATGAATAAGTTATGAATTTCCAAAGTGCTGACTATAGGTTGACCTTAAGTCTGATATTCAGATTGTGCACATTCTCATCAACAATAGGATTTCAGAATCTACTTATTACAGAAGATTGAGCTATGGAAGTTTTAGCCTCTAAATGACCCACAAAGATAGCATTTACGTTGTCTTATAATTGGAATTTGCTATCAACAAGAAACTCTAAATTGGGATCTCAGTAGCTAATTTAAACCGTATCAGTGATCTAAATTTCAACTTCTATTTTGAACTTAAACCCATTAAAGGTGTGGATTCATTTCAAATACAACCAAAATACAATTTATTTTACTGACCACAAAGGCACATTCAGACGTTTAGGGGTTAAGGTAATGGTTGCTTTTAGATATAGTTACCTATATGTGTTTTTTTTTCTTTTTTTTTTCTTTTTTTTGAAATGCGGAAGGCCTTTTAACCCCTAACCGCCCAACCATGCATATTTTGCTTGATGTACAGATTTCATCCGTAGTTTCTCATCCGTCATGCACTTTTTGTACTGTGATTTTTTTACTGAAATTTTTATTGGAAGTTAGCATCATGTATGTGTGATCTGATAAAAAAGGAAACAATTTGTGAAAAAGTTATGCCTCATTTTGTGTTGCAGTGTTTCACCCAAAATTTTGAAGATTTTAGTCTAAAATTGTTGTTGAAAAAATAAAGTCATAAATCAAGCATCTAAAAAATCTCCAAAAATCACAACACCTAGAGTACTACATTATAACCCATCACAACAGTTTTCATCCACATATTATCAATATCTTATTCGTAATCGAATTTCAAAATAATTTTTTATTTTATGTTTCAAAATTTATAGAAAAATATTAGTGATAGCAATCATAGATCTAACCGTATGGATAGAATCTAAAATTCAAAATGTATAACTTTTATTCATACACCAAGTTCCAAATATTCATGTTAGTTGCATTTTATAATACATCTTTGCAAAACTACCCAAACTGGACATAGGTGAGGGCATTTAGGGGTTAACTGGGGCCGGCGAAGTAGAGTTGGCTTGCAAGGGATTGGAAGAGACGTATGTACCAATGAGAGAGCTGGGAATTGCAATGAGAGGCTTCCGTTGAATTTCATTCGACCTCCTTTTGATGCTCATTTCCAGCCAAACAAGTTGGGAACAGCCACATGGCTCTCCCCCCTGATTGGCCCAAAAAAGTTATAAATAACCCAAAAGACTGAAAACCCTGACTGCCTGATTTGCAGCTGACCCACAAGAGGCATGATCCCCTTCACGTGTCGTTTTATGCCACCGGCTGGGACCCCACAATCCCTCCACTCACGACCTCCCAAGAGTCGGCTCCATTCAAGACCATCACACACAAATTCTCAATTCTGATTGGATCGTCCGTCTTTGGATCATCTAAAGATTGGATTTCTAAAACCATTACATGAAAGAAAATATCTACGCTAACAAGACATGCCAATGAATGGTCGCACAAAACATAAGGCCTTCCCTACCACAATAGAGTTAATCGAAAAGAAGAGAGAATACATGTTAGGTGAGGTGAGTTAAACTTGTATCTAAGGCAGTCAAACAAACTGGTATGATTTTCACAAAACCCAAAATAGAAAAGAGGGTGAATTAGTTTTTCCGTCACAAAGGTGGCGAAACTGTGACTAAGGTGGGTTCACAAAGAGCCAAGGCTTGAAGGCGATGGCCTACATTCAATTTGAGATTAGATGGCTCCGATAACTTGAACTGACTTGCAAAACTCATATTTAAAATTGAAGTTGGAGGGTGTTGGATTCACTGTTTGCTTTGATTTCAGTTACACTCACGAAGGACATAGACTCTGGTTTCTTGATATTTTAAAGGGCACATTACATGTTCAGATTTTGGTTAATTCAAATGAAGAAATTTACAAAGTCTCAAATTTTGAAAGATTGTGGTATGTCGAGTTGGTTGAAAAAACCGCATTCAAAAATGTGTTGTACAATCAATTTTATTGCACGTCAAACACATTGGGTATGGAAAATTACTTGGAGCCTTTCACCACACAAGCGTGCGGTGATTGGGCGATACCTTACATTTCCACACAATGATATTTTGGCTCAGTTTGTTTTTTGGATTAGCGCCCCCCTATGACCATATTAGTAAATAAAGCAATCTAGTGTTTCAACTAAATGTAATGTAAAATGAACCGTATATAATTAGAACTTCATTGTTCAAATTTTTAGGTGGTCTAATGTGATTAAATGTTGAATAGTTACGAAGTTTTTTTCTAAATTAAAATCCTTCCATTCCATGATATTTAATAACCCTCAAAAACCTAAAAATGAAAAAATGTGTGAGATCATGAAACTCGTATGAAGGATTTGTTTCTTAAAACACATGTATATATGGTGATTTAGTGAAACATGAAATTTTTATTCCAAAAATAATGTGGAAAGGGTAAAAACCATTAAAATATCATTTTTGCGACAGAAACGTTTTTACATTGTTATTACAAATCAAATTTAATGCATCAAAGATGGATAATTTTGTAAAATAAGTTTGATGGACATCATAATTAGATTTTATCTTTTTTAATTGTAATTGAAATCATTAATTTGATTAAAGACATTTTTACCACTACATTCACTACTTCAAAAGAAGTACTTAATTTTGAGGCCTTTTAGTCACCCATACCATGAGAACGCCCCATAATACAACATTATGATGAATAACAAGATGAATGAAACGAGTTTCTGTTCCCTTACAAGTAGCATTTTTGGTTTTCTCGTTTGATTTTATACTCTCAATCATCTTTTTGGTAGGAGCAATTCGCTACTGTAAATTAGAGGCTTTGGAATAATCATCGCTGATCAAACAAGTTCGTTATATATTTGTCATGAGATGTATACTCTTTGAATGGAACCACTACCCTTGTTGTTGCAAAGCAATCCAAATGGGAGCCCTCAGTTTAGAAATTTAACGACATTTCAATCATTCATTTTTGTCTATATTTTTTATATGATCTCTACTGATATTATGTGCATGTTTGGCAAGGATGTGAAGAAAATTATGGATTGAAGTATTGTTGGTGGGATGCACTAGCAGAAATGTTCTTGTAGTTTTGATCAAAACGATGACTACATCAAGAATTTAGGACCTCACTGATTTTTAACGGTTTCGTGCGACATCCGATATTTCATGGATTCATACATTTTTTGTACGGATTCCGCATGGATTTTGCGCTAATTCTGCATAGAATCTGCACAGCTTTTACATTCATTTTTTTCTTTATCTTACACAGGGAAAAATCTGTGCGGAATTAGCCACTTTGACACTACATAGGAGTTTGCCACTTGTCATTCTCACTTTCATTGAGAGGGTCATATTCTTTCTTAGTAATGAGAGTGACATGAGGTGGCATGCCATATTATTATAAAGTTGCCACATGTCATCTACATTCATTTTTTCTCTTACAAAGACATTATATCTTCTTAAATTAATTTAAATAGTGTTCGGGGACACTAAATACGCCATTCAATGTAGCTCCTCTAATTAGCACAAGCCTTGTGGCCGTATTTTTTATTCCTCTATATTGACTCATGACTTTAGGGGTAAATATAAATAACCCAAAATTTTTAGAAAATATGCTACATATCTTCTAAAACTTGGAGATTTTTTTTTTTTTTTTTTTTCCAATTTTATTTTGCTAGTCCATAGAGGGTGGAATGTACTTATGTTTCACTGCTCGGATTTGTATTTTAAATAAAGAAAGTCAAAATATTGCAATTCCAAAAACAAAGAGTCTTTTCTAAACTTTTAAACCCCCAACAAGTCCATAGTGTTCTTCAACATCCTAAGTATCTCCAAACGCAACGAAAATTGGTACACAACTAAGGAATATCATATAGAATGTGAAAGTGAAGTGCGACACGTTTTGGTAGTGAAGCTTTTTTGATGTATCCACGGTCAAAGGCATCTGAAATTTTCGAGCATGTGTATTTTGGGGGTGTTTTTTTCCACAAATGCATTTATTTTTTAATCCGCGCGGTCAAAATCAACGAAATTTGTTGTGTATGTTTTTCAATTAGTTTAGGACAATATCTTATGGTTAGAAGGTAAAAAATTACATTTTTTTGGAATATTTGCATGGGGGAGTAAAAATGGCAACATTGGAGTGTTTTTGGAGAATCTCCACATGTCATATTTGGAATTGATGTATGTTGGTTGATTGCCAAAAGAGAGACATGAGTGCATTCTTCAAAAACCCATCCCGAGGTTTTTTACCCCTAAAGTATAAGGAATGCACTCATGTCTCTCTTTTGACAAGCAACCAACATACATCAATTCCAAATATGACATGTGGAGATTCTCCAATGATATGTATAAACATCATCCAATATTTTCTACATGTATCAAAATGTGATACAAGAGAGTGTAATAAAGAAAATAAAAATACATGCATAATGAACCATGTCTCAAATGCAACCCCTACATTTGAACCAAAAGCCATACTAAAGCCTAAAATTTTATTACACAAGATGTACACAATGAAAACACAAGAGCCTATAAAATTCCGTAGTTAATTTTGGATACACCTACGAATAATAATTTGAAAATTCATAACTTACTCATACAATAATGTCGAAACAAAAAGCGTTAAAATCCTCGTTCACTTACAAAAAAATCCAATAAGGCAATATTGTTTAATAATAGTAACAGCGCTTAGTTATTATTACTAGCAATTTTAAATTGACACACCTTAATCCCTAAAAGCCTACAAAATGTACACCAAACTGCAGATGCATTGGAAAATCATCCCTCTATAAAATCAATGAAGTTTTTCTTATAAGACAAAACAATAAGCTTGATGTTCAAATTTATTAAAGTTCCAAAATAGTTTAATACTTTATTTGATGAATCCAAAAGCCTGTAGTTTTAAAAAAATCCCAAAATTATATCTAGCATTTGAAATTTGATACTATTAATGTTATATGATAGCATTTATGGAAAAAACATCATTAATCCCTAAAAGACCTCACCCCTCTCCAAATCTGGAGGATTACAAAGATGCATTATAAAATGCAAAAGGGATATTTTGAACTTGATGCATGAATAGAAGTTGTACATTATGAATTTTAGATTCTATTGCTAAAGTTAGATCTATCATTGCTATCATCAGTAATTTTGTATAAAATTTGAAACTTAAAATTCAAAGTTTTTTTGTAGTTTTGATTACAAATAAGGTATTAACAATCCATGGATGAAATTTGTTGTGATGGGTTGAATGTTATACTCTAAATGTGGTCACTTTTGAAGATTTTTTAATTCCTTAATTTTATGAGCTGGTTTTTTCAAAAGCACTTTCAAACTCAAATCTTAGAATTTTATTGGTGAATCACTTCAACATGAAATGTGGCATAAAATTTTCACAAAATCATCCCATTTCCACAAAGGTCACACATGCATCAAGCTATCTTGTCATAGAATTCTATGGTATTTTTTGGATTGCAAAGAGAGGGCTTTGATAAAATGAAATCTTACTAATATTTATCATTCATCATGGTGAATATGAATGTTTGTTCTTTTAGGAGATAATAATAAATTTTTAAATCTTACAACTAGAGTTTTAGTCCAAGCAATGGAAGCAGACACCCTTTGTGCAATTGGATTCATGGTTTTAAAATGACAAATTCATAGAGTACAAATGACATTCTTTCATTACTTAGAAAAGCGGATCTAAATGAAGATTCTTTTTTGATCCACTTTTCAAAAGGATGCTTTATTGGACTGGTCTGACTCTACTATAGTATGCAAGGCATGATTCAAACTGGGTTGGATGACGGAAAGTACATAACATAATAGAACAATTCATGCAGTCTCCTTTTTATAATTGGCATATTACGTGCATCCAGGGTCATTCTCTTCACGAGCATAGGTAGTGTAAACTTCCAATAAGTGAATTATCATGGGGACTTACGAAAATGGGACTACTAAAGTTCTAAGCATGGCTCTTGAAAGGAGAATAACCTTATGTCAGTGGTACGACCTATTGTAGAAGGTGGAAATTGGATCTCAATAAAAGATGCTCATTTGATCCCGTTCCAAAATGAAGACATCCTGAATTGAACTACTTTATTTTAATTAACCAAAAACAGGAAGAGGAGTTGAAAAGGAGTTGAAAAGGAATTCCCTCTCTATAATTCAATTTTCCGACAACCATTGTTCATGAATAGTCCCCATGGTCGGGACTCTTGGATTGGGAGAGCGGATGGGAACTCTCCTCTAGCATTGGGGAGGTCACGAGCTTCACGCCCCGTGGTGGTGCAGGGTCTTGCTTTAGATTATTCTTCAACTCATCATAGACTAATTTAGCCGTTTTTTTGAATTGAAAATGAGTTGAAGGTGACTATGAGGTGAGTTTCCACTTTGAGGCATTTTTTTTTTTGGCACAAATTGAAAGAATCGATTGCAAAGAAGAAAAAAAATACAAGGCCACCACGGCAGGACCACCACGGGGCAGAAAGGAACGGAACCTAACTAGTAAAGTTATGGGGGTTGAAAGTACCCCACGTAATAAGACCACCAACTCTCCTACACAAAAGATGTTGTATGCCCCATAATTGGTCAAACTTGTCATACTCTTGCGTGGTTTGCTGAGGGGCTTTTCTAATTCTCTTGCAAGTACGAAACCAAACCGCCCTAGCATAATCACTAAGGCCTTTCCAGATGTTCCTTCTAACACGAATGTTATCCCATCTACATTGGTTAAAGACGAGGTCATTCCGTGCGATCCAGAAAGTCCATAGAGGTGGTACCCCTAACCAGCATCAAAATCCTGCTAATGCTACGAAACATGCGAGGAGCCCTCGCAGCGAAGATAGCCTGTTTGAAGTGGATGATCTGGCTGGGGTGTCGAGCATCGTCAGGGTCCGGCGGGATTTGTCTGCCAAGTAGTTGAAGCATAATCTCGGCCACAAATTTCCATGCATCCTCCGCTTGTGGGCAGCTCCAAAATTGATGAAGCGTGTTCTCCTCGATTGACGATGGACACACTAAATAGGTGGTATCAATATTCCGAGACATCTGGCCTCTCCAGGCGTTTACTACAACTGCTTTATGCCACAGTTGCCAAATGAGTCTGCCTTCCTTGTTGACACGTTCGTTGTCCCAGGTGTTTGACCAGCAAAAATTAAAATCTCCGGGTAGTATTCCCCGCCACTTGGATTGAGCCAGTTGGATTGTGGGACGGTTGTCTTTAAGCAATTCCCTACCCATCTTGGTGGAGTAGTGAGAAAATGGCTTGATGTTGGACAATTTTATCCGCTGTGTGTCAAGGGTGAGATCCTTGACACGGCCGCAGTAGAGGTATATGACGAGTCTTCGTTGGCCTCTGGGGGATTCTTGAATCCTGATCCTGGAGGGAATACCGAAGAACTGAATCCCTTCGTTGTCTGGATTGGTCATGGTTCCTGTGGTGAAAGCTCGGGATTGTGGCTGTACTTCCGAGGCGATGCCACCTGGTCGGAGTCGCACTTGTTGTGCTTCCTGGTTCAAGATGCAGGCAGCTAGGTCACGTCCTTGCACCGCCGCTGTTGGGAAGAAGTCGCTTTGTTGTCTGAAAATGCCTATCCACTCAGAAGGCTTGGGTCTAAGGCTCTGTTGAAAAAAGAGCCGATTGCCCTCCCTGGCAAGTGAGGAACAAATTGCCATCTAGTCCCCTTCCTCGGAGTCCAGTAGGCCAAATTTCTGTTGGAGCTCTCCGAAGTCAAGAAAACTGAGCCGGGTTTGTTCCCAAACATCTCTAATAAATTGAATGCCGACATTGTGTAATTAAGAGGCCCGGAGTTTCGAAAAATAAGGACTTATAGTATCGGGGTGATTGCAAGCTACGGTCTACCAAGTGGGGAGTGCAGCTTGTGCAGCTAAAGGCCGTGCAACTCGTGCACTAGGCCACTAGCGTACTAATGCGCACCTCTCAACTTTCAATTAGATCAAAAATTTCACCATCCCAAATAGGGTTTATGCTAATACTTTCACTTTAGCAAATGTTAAGTTAATTTCAAGACTTTGGGCATTACTCAATAGCCTTTTATGTTTTTTACCGAGCAGAGGTAATTAGAGCCTTTTTTACATAACATCCTTAGCTAGGTTTTATGAAAAATGCATTTCATATCCCACCTCTAAAATTGAACCATTATTTCATTTCCAAAAAAAAAATCCAAAAAAAAGTTTTTACTGCACGAAAATCTTTTAAAAAAAAAACATCACAAAACAATTAATTAAAAAATAAGTAAGCGTAATACCCCAAAAAATAAAATATGTTAGCTTTGTACACACTTGTGGTATGTTGCTATAAATTTTTGAAGTTCAAATTTGACCCCCTTCTAGCATTTCCCATAAAATAGGTGCACTTTTGACAAGCGACACGCTACCAAATCTAAGTAGAAATGCTTAATTTGGATAGAAAGATTGAAATTTTGAAAACTTTATTGCAGTAGACATCTTAACTTTAGAATTCTAGAAACAATGCAATTTGTTTTGTCACAAAATTCTATTCCAATATTTATTGATGATTTTCCAAAGATTGGGTAAGTGCACCAGTTTGTAGACCGCGACAAAAAATTTGGGTGACCGTAGCTTGCAACCACCCATCGAATCCGGGGGTCCACCAAAAATCGGCACTCAACCATTAGCTTGGAAGATCCTTGGAAAAAAGATTCTTCAGAAGTAGAAGGTGGAACAATGCTAATCTTTTTTCCAAGGATCTTCCAAGCTAAGGCGGTACACTTCCAAACCGTTGATCCAAACTTAGCTTGGTGGTGCGGTTGGAGGAACGATTGGGGAGAGGCGTCCCACTTCTTGCCTTTATATGATTGATAATTTGCCAACGGGTGTCTAATGATTGCTTTGAGGTTGGTAGTGCCCGGCTTACAAGCCTTGACAATCCATTTAACCATGAAGGATGTCATGGCATCAAGGGGGTTAATCAAGCCAAGTCCTCCAACTTTCTTGGGTAGACAACAAGTTGTCCAAGCCACTCGACTTCTAGTGAGAGAGGGAGAGCCAATCCACATGTAATTCCTAATCTTGCTAATGGCTTTTTGAATACCTTGTTTAGAACCTCCCCAAATGGCTAGAAAATAGAGGAGAGAGGACACAAGGACGGCATTAGCTATAATGGCTCTGCCCGCTGAGTTGATCTTGGCTTGAGACCAATAGTTGAACTTCTTATCTAGTCTTTGAAGCAAGGCATTGTCGATTTGACTAGAGCTAATGGATAAGCCAAATGGGGTGCCTAAGAGTTTGGAGACCTCTTGGTTAGTTGCCCATTGAATGTGCAAATTGTTGGTCCAAGGGGGTCTATCACGAGTATCCTTACTCCACCAATAGGGCACCGATTTGGACCAATTTATAACTAGCCCGGACGCCGAGCTAAAGGTGTGGAGAAAGGAGACGGTGTTACAAACAAAATTCTCCTCAGCACGAATAGTCATGGAGGTATCGTCGGCATACTGAGCATTAACTTGCTGGTCGGGGGAATTAGGAAGATCAATCCCTCTAATCCTACCACGACTAACTTCACATTTAAGTGAAGAATTTAGCACCTCTCCTACTATAAGAAAAAGATAAGGTGCCAATGGGCAACCTTGTCTAACTCCTTGAAGGATGGGGAATTTGGAGGTTCTCCTCCCATTGACACAAACACTAGCTTCAGCTCCCTCAAATAGAAGTTTAGTCATGTTTGTGAAAATGGGAGGAAATCCCATCTTAGCCATAGCCGAGAAGAGGAAGCTAAGCTCAACTTTATCGTAAGCTTTAGAAAAATCTAACTTGAGAAACAAAAGAGAATGCCCAGAGTTTTTAGCAAAGTCAATTGTTTCATAGGTAAGGAAAATATTGTCAAGGATGTACCTCATGGGGAGGAACGCCGATTGATCTTGTGAGACGATTTCCATCAAAATTGGCTAGAGGCGGATTTGAAGCGCTTTTGCAAAAATCTTGTATGCCACATTGAGAAGTGTGATGGGTCGCCAGTTGTTCAATGTGCTCCTACTCCCATTTTTGTGAATCAGGGCTATCAAGCCTTCTGTGACACCGTTGGGGAATTTGCCTCTTGCTATGGAGTTGTGTACTATTTGGAGAAAATCAGTTCCAATACACGGCCACATGCATAAATAGAATTCGGTGAGGATGCCGTCAGGTCCCGGAGCCTTGTCTTTTGCCATAGCTTGAATTGCACTCGTGAGCTCGTTTAGTGTCACCGATTTGCTCAAGTTGCTCAGCATGGATGGGGTTAGTCTGGAGCGAGTGTCATTGAGGAAGGCAGTCATGTCTCGTTCGTGCTCGAAGTAGTTTTCTCTACGCTTGAAGAGGTCAGCGTAAAATTGAAGGCATATTTCTTCAAGATCTGCCTGGCTAGTCTTTGCTGTACCCGAACTGTCTAAAAGCTCCGTAATCCTGCTTTCTTTGGGTCTCTCCTTGTTGGATCGGAAGAAGAGTTTGGAGTTCCTGTCTCCTTGAGACCGCCAACGTATACGGGATCTGATCTCCTGCCCTTCAGCTTTCCATGTTTCGAATTCCGTCAGTTGTGCAAGAATGTTGTCGACCTCCTCCTAAGGTTGGAGGTCCCTGTCAGTGGCCGTGGGCAGGTGTTGGTTCGAAGGTCCCGCTAGTGGAACCTGCTGTGGACTCGGGCTTTGACTCCCTGTGTAAATGGCAGAATTGTCATGGGCCGACTGGGACCTGGCTTGCGTGGCAGGCATGCTGCCAGTTGAATGGGGAAGAGTGGGGTCGGGGTTGACCGGGTTGGCCGGGGGGTGTGACCTATGGTCACCGGTTGTTGGGTCTTGGCCGAGATGTCGCTGCAGTACAGCTTGAGCTTCCTGCAAGCGCCTACATATGGCCAGCTCCTTCCCCTTCCGGTCCATAGCTTTTTGTTTGCTCATATTTTTGTACCATTTAATGGTTCTCCTCATCTTGCCAAAAAAATTCTAGAGTACGGGGCAAGTTGTTCCATACCAAGAGTAAAGCTTCTATAATTTTTGGGTCCTTGAGATAGGCCCCATTCATCTTATAGTGGCTCCCTTTTTGGTTGGAACTATGGATGTTGCATTCAAATCTAGTGGGAAGGTGGTCCGAAATCCCACAATCACCTAAAATGTCATATTTGAAGATGTGGGAGGCTGCGATAGGTTCACCACTAGAGAAAGAATAAAAGCGGTCAAATCTAGCCAAAATCCTAGGGCCATCTTTCCTTCTATTGTCCCAAGAAAAGTTGAGAGGGCCTTTGTAGCTAAAAAAAACCTCTACTTGGAAGTGAGCTTTAAGTAACTCAAACTCAAACTTTTCTATGCCCGTTAGGGTGCGGCCTCTAGTGGAAGATTTGTCTCGGGGGTTCTCAACTATGTTCCAGTCGCCACCAAGAATCCATTTGTGGTTAGGATCTAGAGCGCCCACTAATTCTTGCCATAATTGAGCTCTAGCGTTAGAGTTGGAAGGGGGGGGGCGTAAATGTTAGCAATAGCTAAGGTACCACAAGGGAGGTTGTGGAGGATGATCCATTGGCCTAAATTAACACCTATAGTGCCTTTGCTATGGACAAAAGGAGCAAGTTTGGGGGAGATAAGCATACAAATCCCACCTTTTCCGGCACCTTCTTGTCCATCGTGATGATTATAACCTAACGAAGCCTCGCAACCAAAATACAAAGCATTCCTCCAAATTTTATTACCGAAATCATTAAATTTGCTACCTCTAAGCTTATGCTCTTGGAAGCAAATAATGTCCACATGACCAAAATGGTTCTGATAGTAATTTCTCACTCTAAGAGGGGAAATGGAACTATTGGCACCTTGGAGGTTATGACTAATGATTTGTACCTTCATGGAAATGGTAGGGAGCGGTTGGAAGTGGCCGGTTCGGGTGAGTCGCAAATTCGCATAATTGTCATCCCTCCATCTGCACCTCCTAGCACTCGGGGATCTATTTCCCGCCGCGTTCGAAAAACTCCATTAGCGTAGGGCACGGCTATATCTCGGCCGGTTCTCACGCGTCGGCGGGCAACCCTATCCGGGCGTGGCGCGGAGAAGGGACCCACTATTCCTTCCTCGTCTCTTTCCATAAAGGAAACTGGGCAGTTAGATTGGCTAGCGTCAAAGAGAAGGTTGATTTCTCCCGGTATGAGATGGAGCTGTGTGTAGGTAAGTCCTACGTTGGTGTAGGAGCCATCAGCCTGGTCTCCCTCTCCGGTGTGAACGCTGTTGGATAGGGTGAACGGTGAGGATGTGCCATCTTGGCAGCTTGATGTGCGGTGTGGTTGGCAATTCGAGCTTCGTGGAGTTTCGACTCCCTGTTCCTACTGGATTGGAGAGCTTAGGTAGACCGAACTGTCATTTGGACTGGGAGTCCCTGTTGTTTCTTGCATTTCCTGCTCCATTCGAGCTTCGTTCGTAGTAGACTTGGCCCCGCTTGGCGAACCTGCCTAGCGGTGTCTCCGGAGGCTTGTTCAAGTCTTGCATGACTCCATTCTGGGTTTCGGGGATGATTTCTGCGTCCTCGTGATCCTCTGCGTTTCTCTTTTGTCCGGCAGTCTTGTGTGGTGACCACGCCATTGCATCACCATCCTCCTTTTGGATCGAGTGTGTGGAATCTTCAGTGGAGGCGGGGAGCGATATGTAATCTGGGAGCGATAAGTCGCAAATGTCTTATAGATTTGTCGGGGCCGAGTTGTGTTATCAGGGCACTCCATGTTAGTGTCTTCTGTCGGCAGCTGGCTGCTGGGTTGAGGGTCTTGAGTTTCGTTACCTTGCTTCGAATTCTCTTTCGAAGCAGCTACTGCAGCTGCTTGCTGTGTAAGGTGCGGTTTTCCAACTGGCTGTGCTCCTCTGGTCATTGGTTTCCCATTGGGATCTACGTCCTATCTTGAAGAGTGGTTAGATGGTCCTCTATTCCGTCGGTTTCTTGGTATGAATCGAGTGAACGCTTCTTCATCTGTTACGGCTTTAGCCTTCTGAGGCTGGTTCCTTTGATTCGCCACTTGGGGTGATTGCAGGGTCTGGCTTGGACTGCTTTGGCGAGGCGATCCACCTTCTGCCGAGGTTGCGTTGCCCGTTGGGATGTTGGGAGCTCTGGTCGGGTCTTGCTGTGGACCCTGTTGACGCCACGATGACTGATCTCTGCTCCTCCTGGCATTGGGTCTTTCGGGACAATCTCTTACGCAATGTTGCGTGTCTAGACAAAATCTGCACCTGATAGGAAGATAATTATAGTCAATTAGGATAGTTTTTGTGATTTTGGTTACCTCATTTGTGAGTTGGACCGTTGGCTCCCAGCCCTTGCTAGAGTCCAAAGCGATGCAGAATATCGGATCTTGCGCTTGGTCGTTGGCGGTGTCAAATCCAATGACGTCTCCAATCCCTTGTGCAATCTCCAGCGCAACTGCGTGAAATTCTTTTGGAACTTGTCGTAGTGTCACCCACGTTGGGATCTTCATGCTAGAAGGGAAGTTCGTGTTAATTCCTTTCCCTCCTTTGAAGATGATAGGGTCGAAATCTGCTGACCACCGTTGGAAGATACAGAGGCCTGTGTGTCCCTATACGGTGTGGATAATAGAAGTTTTTGAATCGAGTCTGGATCATCACTTTTTAGAATGAAAAAACTCTTACCAAGATTTCTACCTAGAGTCAAATTACCTCCCACTTACTGCTAGAGCTGTTGCAGCCATGTCTGCATCTCGTATGCAAGGGGTCTGCCATCCACGAAGCAGGTGATTGTGGTGAAGTCCGTCAAATATTGCATTTTCTGATTTACCACGTCTTAATTCACTTGCACCACACGTTTCTCGTCTCTAAGGAGGAAGCCAGCGTAGCTCCTCGAATATCCCTCTGGTAGTGTCTCGCCGGGAGTCGCTTTGACTGGGTGGGGGCCTATGTCGGAATCTCCATTGGCAGACATCACCGCTTTGAGTGCCGTTTCTACGTCTCCAGTGCGGCCATCGTTCTTATCCGGGTGCGCGCATCTAGCTTCTTCGAGCATGGGGTCAAATCTCGCCGATTCGCTATTCCGCACCTTGTCTGTATATGAGATCGAGGCCTCCATCGCGCCTTGAGATGCAAGCCTTGACCGTTAAGTAAGGCTGAAAAACCTCGAGCAACTAACTATTCACTAAAAGTCAGAGTAATCTCTTGCTTCACCTGATCCTGTAGATTTGTCTAAGGTAAGATCTCACAAGTACGCAACTAGTCATCTAGCAGTACATCAAGAAAAGTTGAAGACCAAAAGCAGCTCCAAGTAATACATCGGGACTAGAATTCTAACGCAAATCACACAATCGACAGCCAACAACGAATTACAACGGCAATCACACATCGCAGTAGAGGCCACAAGCGATCGATCAACTATGGCCAGAGATCCCACCGCCCATGAATTACGGAGCCCAGATCTGAATCCATCGCGTCCTTTGTATGTGTTTGTCACGACAAGGACATTTGAGGCACTCTATTATGTTGAGGTTTTCTATTATCATTATTTATACGAAATTCAATTATTGTTCTGTTTTTATTTATGCTAAGCTGCCCGTGAAAAGAGGGGCAGCGACTACAAAACAGCTGATTGGGTAGAACCCACGTGTGAGGATGGGCAAATAAACCCACAGCCGGCATGGGGGGGCTGATGGACAAATGAAGGGCGAGCCTCACTACTCACTGCAGATGAGATGATGGCTCACCTCACTTGCTGTTGGCCAGCAGGCCCAGGAATAATGAAACTATTTTTTCCCTAAAGGATTTTTTAATACTTTTTAAATTAAACTATTTTTATTTTTTAGATTTTAGATTTTTGTACACACTGACAGGGCAGGACAGCTCCACTCACAGTCTGCCCTGCCAACCTCATCTTCTCATCCTCTACCAATCACTTCCAGCCCTGCCACGTGGCTCCAGATCCCACCCCTTTGCTGATTGGAGCCCTTCAATAATAATGTCATTCATTCATTGGCTTGTTGTTTGACCTGCTTTCATTTGCTTGGCCTCCCTTTCATCCACTCAGGTGTGTTCACCGCCATGCGCTCCCTTGTTTTTTTAAATTCATTTTTCAGAGGATGAGTGTTAAATTGTCGACATAAAATAATATTTTCCTGCGAAAAGACCTTGTTTTGACTAAAATTTAACCCCTAAACGTACCAACCTTTTGAACATAAGTAGATTCTAGTGTAAAAAGTAGATATTAGCATAGCTCAGATGTACATGAGTTGTACATAAGAAGACCATTGCAAGCATAAAATCTACCCAACAAATTTGACATACTTGTATTTAGAGGCCTCTCCAATATTATCAATAGTTCTCCATCACAAGAGATTTATTGTAATTAGTAAAGAATTTAACATGCTTTCAAAGGTGATTTGGATGAAAATCATCCAAAGTAGTATGAGAAAGTTACAAGGCTTCGAATTTGTTCGTGATCCAGTTTCTAGACGCTGGGACGTTTAGGGGTTAAGGATTAAGCGTTCTTATTCACTGAAATTCATGTAGTAACTCCTAAACGTTCCAACACCTAGAAACTGGATCACGAACAAATTTGAAGCCCTGTAACTTTCTCATACAACCTTGGATGATTTTCATCTAAGTCACATTTGAAAGCCTATTAAATTCTTTACCAATTATAATAAATATTTTTTGATAGAGAAATGTTGATAATATTGGAGTGAGAGGCCTTCAACTGCAAGTATGTCAAATTTGTTGGGTAGATTTTATGCTTGCAATGGTCTTCTTATGTACACCTCATGTACATTTGAGCCATGATAATATCTACTTTTGAGGCTAGAATCTACAGATTTCTATGCAAAAGGTTGGTACGTTTAAGGGTTAAGCTTTAACTCCATGATTACAATGGAAGTATGTTGACGATGATGCAAAACAATCCATGGATTAAGTGAGAATATAGGGAATATTTTGACTGCCGAAATATGTATACATGACCGAAATCCATAACAATAATCTATGATCAGCATGATCAAAATCCATAAGATTAAGGTACCACATTGTTTGCAATGCCATGAAGCGGTTGTCAAGCGCTCGCAAAGCTTAGTTGACGGCAGTGAATGGGTGCGGTTGGAAATCATGGTTTAATCTTGGGACAAAATTTTAGTCGATATTATGGTCTTTTGAAGGACGAAGGGAATATGGTAGTAGAACCATATATTTTTACATTCATCCATATTTTGGATAGAAAATACTTTTTATCTACATTTTTAATGTTATTTTCATCCAAATGTGGCGATTCCACCCAATGTTTTATATATAGAATTGAAGATATTTTGGCAATCTAATATTGAATTTTTGGTCATTTCATAGATAGATTATTTTTTATTAGTGCAATGTGGCACTAAAACCCCCAAAAGAAAAGGGTTGGCACCATGTGTTAAGTAGTAGATCTCTACACTTATCTCACCTCCTCCCTCACGTCACCCACAAACATTTTTTGATTGCTTAATTTTATTACTATATTATTGTTATTATTATTTATGCACAAAAGGAAGGTTTATTTCAATGTGAAAAAAACTAGAAAGCAACTACCGTAGTTGTAGAGAAAACACCAAAAACACGCAATTCGCTATTTATGCACTTGGCCAAGTGCGTTCATTTCATAAGCAAATCGTGCTTAAAAAATTTGTGTAAAAAGCTCTCTAAAAAACAACGATTTTGTCTTTCTACAAATCACTTACATTGTAAACAAACAATTCTTTTATTTATTTTTTATTCTTATCTTTATCTTTTCTTTTATCTTTTCTTTATCTTGTTTCTTTTATCTTGTCTTCTTTCTTGTCTTCTTTCTTGTCTTCTTTTTCTTTTCCTTCTTGTCTTCCTTCTTGTCTTCTTCTTCTTTTTCTATTTTTTTCTTCATACCTCTTATGGCAGCCGCAAACCCTACACCCGCACCGAGGAAAAAAACCATTTTTTATTTTATTTTATTTTTTTCGTCTTCTTTTTTGCTTAGGGCTCATGAACCCTAAAAATAGAAATTTTAAAATTTTTAAAATTAGGGTTTAGCCAGCGGCGGCTGAACCTAAACGGCGGTGGAGGAAAAAAAAACCAAAAACAATTTTTTTTTGTTTTTTTTTTGTTTTTTTTTTCTCTTTTGGTTTTCGTCTTCTTTCTTGTTTAGGGCTCATGAACCCTAAAAAAAAATTAGGGTTCAGCCGCCGGCGGCTGAACCCTAAACGGCCGGGAAAAAAAAAAAAAAAAGTTTTTTTTTTCTATTTTTAGACTACTGACGGCTGAGAGTGCGCGGCCGCGCACCCTAAGCCTCTTTTATCCCTCACTCACTCCCTTTTCCTCTTCTCTCCTCTCCCTCTCTCTCCATCCCTCCCTCTCCATCCCTCCCTCTCCGTCCCTCCCTCTCCATCTCTCCCCTCTCCTCATATATATAGGGGAGAGGAGAGGGTCTCTCATTCATTCTTCAACTCCTTCTCCCTCCCCTCACCTCTCCCCTATATATATATGAGGAGAGGGGAAGGAGAAGAAGAGGAAGAAGAGTCTTTGGGTGCGCGGCCGCGCACCCCAGCGACTAAAAATAGTAATTTTTAGAAAAAGTCAAAAAAGTCAAAAAAAAAAGTTTTTTTTTTTTTTTTTTTTTTTGGGCAGGGGTTCAGAAGCACCCCACGGCCAAAAAAAAGGGCAAAAAAAAAAAAAAAAAAAAAAAATCTTTATTTTTTTTTTTTTTTTTGGCGGCTGCCATTCAGGGTTCAGCAGCACCCCACGGCCAACCCGAAAAAAAAAAAAAAAAAAAAAAAAAAAAAAAAAAAACTTTTTTTTTTTGGTTTGCTCCCATTGTTTAGGGTTCAGCAGCCACAACTGAAGAAAAAGTAGAAGAAAAAAAAGACAACGAAGACAAGAAGAAAGACAAAAAGAAGACAAGAAAGAAGACAAGAAAGAAGACGAGAAAGAAATCAAGATAAAAAAGAAAAGATAAAAGAAAAGATAAAGATGAGAATAAAAATTTATTAAAATAATTATTTGTTTACAATGTAAGGGATTGAAGAAAGACAATAATCGTTGGTTTTTTAAAAATAAAAGTTAGACAAATAAAATCATGCGCTCGGGGACGAAGTGCATGATTATATAGCCAAGTGCGTAAATAGCGAATTGTGTGTTCAAAGATGTACTTTACACACGTGGACTGAAGATGACTCTATGTAGGTGTTGGTTTTGTTGGATATGGGGTTGGCTGTTTAATTCCCATTGGTATTTGTAACTCAAGTGCATGTATTAATAATCATTTGACTTCATAGGAAAACACAACTTTGTGTCATTGGTAGAGTGTTGAAAATGCTATGGCATCTTACTTCTAATTTCAGATTCAACTTCAAGTTTATTGTGTATTTAATCTATTATTTATATTATAAAAAACAGCTACATGTAGCTATTGAGATCTAAAAAATCAAAGACCTCATACAAACATCTAAAGAGGCAAAGTTATTGCATTAGTGTTGGAATTGTGTCTTGAATTAAAATCTAGCGACATCTTGCCTATGATTGCTAAGATATTCATTATAAGCATATACAAGTTCGAGCTTAGTGTATTTTATTCGCGATGGTCTTTGGGTCAATATTGAAAAAACCCTCATTATATGATGTCTAAGTTTTATATATCTCACCCTCCGTGAAAAAAGTAAACTGCCTAAAAATAGAATTTGGGTGGTTAAAAATAGATGTCACCAAAGTGTAAATCTCATCGCGCCCATCAAAAAAGTATATTGAATCAAATGACTATTTTTAGCCAGTTTACTTTTTCCACGGAGGATGAGATATATGAAAGTGTATTGAATTCCTCTTTCATTTGCAATCAGATTCAATTGAAATAAATTTAATTCATAATAGTAATTGTGCTTCAACATAACAAATAGCAAATATGTTTACATTTATGTTACAATAACAAGCCAAATTTACTCCACTTAATAAAAGCCACATAAAATTTGGGTGTATGCAAAGGAAATAAAAGGTTCCTTGAGGGCAATAGAGTTATCCTTAAAGTCACCTTGTATTTGAATAAGATACCGTGAATTTTGCATTAATGTACTCTTATTTGTTCACCCCAAATAGTTAAAAGGTAAGGAAGAGCTTGGTGGTCTCTCATTATTAGGTGTGTAAGAGCTTGGTGGTTTTCAAACTCACGGAAAACTAGTTTAGCCGTCTTTCTTG
Organism: Pohlia nutans; assembly: GCA_022496805.1. NCBI lineage: Eukaryota > Viridiplantae > Streptophyta > Bryopsida > Bryales > Mniaceae > Pohlia > Pohlia nutans. Next base: position 12,153,239 of record CM040090.1, read on the forward strand.
ACGGCTAAACTAGTTTCCTTTGAGTTTAAAGACCACCAAGCTCTTACACACCTAATAATGATAGACCACCAAGCTTTTCCCTACTTTTTGACTATTTGGGGTGAACAAATAAGAGTACATTAAAGCAAAATTCATAGTATCTTATTCAAACACAAGGTGACTTTAAGGATAACTCTAATGTACTATACACTTTCAACCAATGCAATCAAGTGTTCAATCACAAAAACATCATGTATTCTCTATGTATAAATGAGAGTGGCATTTCTGCAAGTTTTTAGTTTTTAAAGAAATTCAAAGATTGAAAAAAAATTCAATTATTCGTTGCAAAAATACATAAAAGAAATAATATTAGTATTTCATTTATCTTTAATGGATTATGAAAGGTTTCATTGTTGCATCATTTTTTACTTCATTTATTGGTAAAGAAAACGTTGCTAGTTGAAGTGGGTTTTTTGGATTAACATTTGAACATGTATGGTCTTCTTTTCACTCTACTCCGTTTGAGATAAAAATGAAGAGTCTTTATAAGCTCTTCACCTTTACGATATCACATGCAACTTCTCAACACTTTGTGGGAAGTGGGCAATTAAATTACAAAACTTCAATAAGATTAAATGATAAGCAATTATACTTGTTTATCTAACATGCAACAAAACTTACAATTCATAGGGTTTTGTACACATCATATTAGGCCAATTTCATAGGCTGTTTGAACTCTTGTTGATGTTGTTTTCCCATAAGGCTAGAATTGGTGAACCGTTACTGTCTTCAATCATTGATCATAAAACCTTGCATGAAGAGGTTTTTTTTTAAATCAACAATTGAGCATGGATTTTTCCATCCCACTTACCAAATCACAACTCTTTTGCAAAGTCTTCAACCAATTTCATCCAATTAGAATTTAACCCTTAACTTTCTGAACCATTTTCAGCGCGTTTTGGACCCTGATTTTTTCGGTTAGGGATACATGTTGCTCAAACTTATGTAGTTCGCTTTTTTACAAAATCAACCGTAAGATCTTGTAGATATGCAAGTTACCTTCATCTTTACAAAGGTTGATGTCAATCCGAGTTATAGGTTGCTTGGATGGGACATAAAAGTGAAGGGTACTCCAAGAAATTCATTGTTTTCTCACTGCTGAAAATGAGCTTTGACCGACTCTCTTGGGCACATACTATTTTAGAAAGTTGGTGCCATTTGGAATTTTGAAGATAATCAAGTTCCCTACGCATGACAACAAGTTTTGTATTTTTAGGATAAAAAATGAGTGAGAAAGAGGCCTTGACATACATCCACTTTTTACTAGTTCACTTGTGACTTTGAGAGAAATCTTACAAATTCCTACAAATCTGATCTTCCATTGCAAAATCAGACAAGGTAGGTTGAAAGTACACAAAAGAACACATACAGTAGGAAAAAGAATTTTGGAAAAAAGGTGAAATCCAAGTGCAAAATTTGCATTTCAGTAGCTACACCCATCCACAAGCCGCCCTGCCCAAATGGAACACGTGGGAGGTCATCATTCGCCCATCACTCTCTTGAGTTGACTTTTCTTCCTCAATTTTGTGACCACCCAGCACTTGTGGATTTTTGTAAAATTGACAATGTGCATTTCTCCAAATCAAACTACACCATTGGATAACTAACTCGTTTCTACAGAAAATTTGCCCAAATTTTGAATCAGTCGGACACTCCTTCCTCAAGATATTTTCAGTTCTAAAAATAGAGCGACCCATTTTGGGTCGCCCAGGAAGTTAAGGGTTAACACACCATTTATCAATACTCTTCATAAAATGTGAACAATTGGTCCACGTAACCTAAAAAAAAATCTAACAATACTGTAGAAGCCTCTCATTTTCATCAACCATGAAACCAAATGATTATGTCATTTTCTTATTCCATTTTACTAATGTTAATATGAATTTTTTTGATATTTAAGATTTTTTTATCTTTAATTTGTAAAAAATGCAGTCTGATTACGCAAGCTAGTAGTAAGTATAGTTGGAAAGTCAATAGAGTCCAAGCATCTTACTATTAAGGAAGGTGGTCGTTTGTTTGTTTTGTACATGGCATTGAGATCTCTTTGAATGTGTGCCTGTCAACAATGTTCTTGGTACCATTAAAAGATCTTAACGAGGAAGGGTGCACCAAAGTTGTTTCGTTGCTTTCGAATGTATAGTGTGAAAGTTATGGATTTTTGAGTTGTTCTTGGCATTGTCATAAAGCTCTCAACAAGGTTGAGTGCATCAAAGGTGTTTCATTGCTTTTGGATGTATGGTGTAAGAGTGATGGATTTTTGTTGGATTTTTTTCATCATAAATTGCATAAACTTATAGATAAATTCAAAATGAAACTAAAAGTAAAAGCATGACTACATCACGGGGAACATTGGGCCAATGGCATAGGGCCACACTAGTTGAAACATTAAATAGCAATGCTGAAACCCACCCTCAATGAATATTGTTTTTTCTATGCATTAGATCGTATTTTTTTCTAAGCTGCTACAAAGTGCATCAAGAAATGTTTTTGCACAAATTAGCATTTAATTTTAAGATGAAGTATGAAACCTTCAATTACTTAACGCTTTGATTTAGTTTTAAAGTGTGATTCTTAACAATTTCATCTAAAAGCCAAAATGTTTTTATCTTTTATTTTTTCTTCAAAATAAATATTTGACCACAAACAAGATGCGGACCTCTACAATAAATTTTTCTTCTCCCTTGATCTAGGATACCATAATCCTACCATTGAAAACATGAAGTACACTCTTTGTTTCTATTTATTGTCATTCATGATTTATTTAACACAAAAATAGTACAATTTAGAGTAAATAAGCACTATTTATAAAATTATGTACTTAGGAGCCACCATTAATAAGCTTTTCAACGAATAGTCACTTTTGCCAAGGTTACACCCACAACAATTCAATCTAAAAAAGTAAAGTAAAATGTGCTTTGTGAACTAGATATACAAGAAAATGAACTCAAGATTTCATACATGTAGCATTCAGCTACTTACAACCTTTCCACCCATCAAAGAACAAACTTCCAATTTATCAACACCTAAAATCTCCAGTTTGAAATGGATTTTTTTTTTTGAAGAATCCTACGTCGCCAATCTTAAACAACATAAGCAAAATCCATCTTTTTTTTTTTACACGCTTTTGTTGTTGAACGCCATTTTTACCATGTATAGCCCAACCTTCAATCAACAAGATAGTGGTCAATACTAGACATTTTTTTTTAAATGGTGTTCATCAATAGGTACACTAAGGTAAAGGTATCCCTAGCGGATAAGTATTCCTTAACCCCTAAAGGACCGGGGGGGGGGGGGGGGGGGGGGGGGGGGTAGATTAGCTCTTGTATTCTTGACTAGCTCTTATAACAAGCTCAATTCCTCATTGATGTGGATTAATTTTGACAATCAGCACCGTTGAAATTAAAAAAGACTTACATAGCTTTTGTATGAAAAAAAGGATCGACAAAATCGCACAATTTTGAGAAAATGCCACCGTTGAGAAGATTGATAGAACTTATTCAGGGTATTTTGTACATATGTTGAAATCGAATTGATCGAAAGTGCTCTAAAAATTCTAAAATTTCTACCATGCATAATGATCATCGTTTTGAACATATGCAAAACAAAATTCAAATAACTTAGAGGTGTGAGGAGAAAGATATGAGGGTCTCAAGTGATGCCCAAATTACCTTCTTGCAGCTCAAAAAAATCACCAATAATCGCACACTTCATGAAATTTTAATCAAGAAGTACTCACGCATTCAGCTCTCAAAAAGAACTAGAGTCTCTTTGTTGCTCACTTTACAATTCACGGTCCAACAACGAGAAATTCCTCGCTTTTTAGTTCCAGAAGCCACATGGTGACCTCGTGGTCCTTTAGGGATTAATTAACATATAGACCTTTTAGAAATTGCACATTATGAACCCAAAAGCCAACACAATGTTATCCAAAAGCCAACGAAGTGTTAACCAACCAATATTTGTCAACACATAGCAACTCTACGTTCGGAAATCAATCTCATTGTTGTTAATGTACGTGAACCTATATATTAGTCAAGGTTTTCACAGAACTTTTCACTTAATAATTTTTTAATAAATTTAATTTTTGAAAATTTCTTTTGGATAAATTACCAGTTTATAGTTCATCTCTCTTTCTCTATGAAAGAAAATTGATCTCCTCAGTGAAACTTCAACATTTTTCATGCTAAAAAACTTATTTTATCGGTCTTTTACAGGACTATGCATTAGAGTTAACCGAAAAGAAGGCCATGGAACATGCCCTTTTCAACCTTCTTTCAAGCGCTCTTTTGAGCTCCCTTGAGCTATGTTTGGGTTGAATAGTGTCGTGTCATAACTTGTCCCCTTGTGGGCCATGGGCTTGGAGCTTTGGTAGGAGGTGTGGAAGTCATTGCGAGGTGTGGATAACAATGACAGTGGCTTGCTTTAGATTGTCTCCCAACTCACCTTGAACTAGTTTTGGGTCTATTTATATTTCAATATGAGTTCAAGAGGAGTTCAAGAGGAATTTGCTAAAACTTTCCTCTTTGAGCTGACTTTTCGATTAACTCTATTGTATGCCATAAATCAAAACCAGCCACATCAAAACGGTCTTTTGGCAGAGGATGTTGATACATGCAGCAGCTATAATTATTTTATTTTATTTTTACACAAATGAAGATCTTCCATTGCAAATAATAATAATAATAATAAATAAAATAAAATAAAATAAAATCGGTTCCAGCAGGTTTGTCAGGAAACCAGAGGATGAGAGGGCAAGTGCTCTTCAACCCACCATGCCAAGTCCCTTTCTATTTCCAAGCCACACAAGTCTCTGTGTCGAGAAAGAGAGCCAGAACATTTGAATTAAATGATCAATAGTACCGGAAATAACTATCATATTTAAAATAAAATAAAAACTTCACGCTTTTTTTGGGTCAAAAACAGTCGTCTTACTACTCGAAAAGTTGTTTTTATGTTCATAATGTTACCTCTCTAAGGAGTGGCTCTTTGTGGGAAAAAACTCAGTATAAAATCTGATTGAATTTTTCTACTTTGCCATCTACCACACTGGAACATGTAGTATCCAGAGTAACTAATATTTGGTCATTAAACTTTCCAAAATATGCAATACCTTGTCATTGCTGCATAAAACATGTTGCAAAATAGGTCAGCTCCATTTGAAGTGGATAGGGCTCATGTTTGAAATATAAAGCATAGGAAAATTATTTTAGGACAAAAAATGCAAGACAAAGGGAGTAATATAACACTAGACATAATTATATTCAATCTACAATACTAGTATGGAAAGGAGCACTATAGAAGGTTCAAGAATTATATATATATATATATATATATATATATATATATATATATATATATATATATATATATATATATATATATATATATATATATATGTGTGTGTGTGTGTATGTATATATGGTTGCATCACGGCAAAGTGAAGATGATCTTTGAACGAAGAGGAGTGATGAGCTTGTATTGATAAAAGGACATCTTGAATGTAGCCCTCTACTAGACTTGTGGGTTGAGTAAGTATAAAAGTAAGACCTCAAATCTAGCAGGGGGCTACGTTCCAGAATCTATGACAAACAGCGGGAGTGACCAACAAAGCAAACCGAGAATGTGTCGGTGATTGCAAACACTTGTCCTGATGGAAGTTGGTACCTGCAAACAAAGAAGGATGTTTCAATATCCAACAAATCTCACTGCATTTGAAGACAACAGTTCATTGGCTTCTGGAGCTCTCCCTTGTTCAAATTGAGCTCAGTTTTCTTTGCAAAACAAAAGTGTCAATGATTCCTTGTCACGCCAATTCAGGGCATGCTTAACCCTTAAACATCCCATCGTCCAGAAACTGGATCACGAACAGATTCAAAACTTTGCAATTTTCTCATACAACCTCAGATGACTTTCATCCAAGCCACCTTTGTAAGCCTATTAAATTCTCTACCAATTGCAATAAATCTCTTGTGATGGGGAGTTGTTGACAATATTGGAGAGGCCTCCAACTACAAGTATGTCAAATTTGTTGGGTAAATTTTATGCTTGCAATGGTGACCTCTCAGGTACACCTCATGTACATTTGAGCCATGCTAATATCTATTTTTGAGGCTAGCATCTACTTGTGTTCAAAGGGTTGGTACGTTTAGGGGTTAAGACTCAAGAATGTTATGTGCAGTCACAATTGAGGTCAAATCACAGTTTGCATTCAAATTAGTCTCCATTCACTAATAGCAAATTTGTCGTTTAACATTCCCCACTTCTTGGAAACAGTGAACAGTGGCAGAATATTGTGATTATATTTCTATCTTCTTGTGACCAAAAGCACTCATCAGCGCTGACACAACCCATATGCTAGGCGCAATTTCATTCCTTTTTCATTTTTAGTAAGTGAAAAACGACACATTTCCTACTAGTGATCCCAAAGACCACCTTAGACACAAGTCCCAGGTCCGAAGTCAGCTTGTAAATGTTGTCTGCATCATATCACCTCGCCCACATTACATTCTAAGAAGAGTCCCTTTAATTCCTTATTTATGTATATTAAAAGGGCGATAACATGCTCATCTATCCATAAAACAAGCCACCTCGTCCACATAACATTCTGTAAAATCTCTTTGCTTCACTCTAACTCAACAGTGAATTTGAGTCCTTTGATTCCTTGTTTGCTTCAAGAAAAAACCAAAAATTGGAAGGACGACAACGTAATGTATTCTATGCAGGAATGCCATGAGCATGCTCTCGAGCCGTTCTTTTTCATTGTCATATACAGTGGAGAACTGTAAAGTAGTGTGAGCTCTTACAACGGTTATGCAATCCAAGAGTTTTTCTGGAAAAAAGATACCAACCTGACTGAGTGAGTGAGCTCCCCAGTCAACCGTTAAACTGTCCTCACTGGCACAAACAAAATGCAAAGCAAACGTCAAACACAGAGATAGGTATCACCCGTGGACACAAGTTCCAAATCAAAAGGTCAACGCTGAGAATTGCCCAAATCACGTAAATCAAACCTTAAAAACAGAGTGAAAGGGAATAATAATAATATCCAGCTCCCTGCACAACCCTAAAACCATTCAGAAGAGATCAGAAAAGCAAGAAACAAAGACAGCTGAGAAAGACACTTCTTGTTCTCAATTTCTGTGGAAAAAACCTCCATTCGATTCAACCAAAAACAGTTTAAAATTAAAGTAAATAAATGCAAATCCAAGCACTCACCCGGCCTGAAGTTTTGACGAGGGACAAAACCAGCGAAAATGCCCCTACACTTGAAGCTCCTCGTCATTCTTCTTCCCAAACCCTAAAATTACGCAACTGTTCTGCTTTGATAAGTTATTGCAGAGATTCCGAAAGCATGTGCATGACGAATGAATTGCTGTTGGTCGCAGGAGTTCAAACTCACTCCCGGCTTCTTCTTCGATGGTACCGTGATTCCAACCGTACCTGTATCCACACGTGTGCAGTGTCACAACCCTAATTCATTCCTGTGCTAAATTAAGCCCGCCGCTGCCATTTGCAGAGCAAAAGTAGCGAATATCATTGAAGCCCATGAATCCATGAGCTAAAATTGGCTGGTGTACGGTGTCAGTTTCATCCATGTACAGTATGTCCATGGCTACAGTAGTCATAAGTTAGCAAAGGTCGCATTCAAACGCAGGAAACTAAGGGAATGAAAAGAACTAAGGAGATATATCATGTGAAGGTGGGAAAATAGCAACAATTAGATGATGCAAGAGGGTGAGGAAGAGTCAAAAACATCGTCCGTTTATTTAAGGATCAGTGTACACCATGCAGCACAACTGAACCGCTCGAGAGTATACATCATCTAAGTTAATCTAAAACTGCCCAGCCAGCCAATTTGTTCGTGGCCTCCATAAAAGAGGGAGGGAGGGGTGAGAGATCGACACAGAGAACTTGTTGACGGTTGTAGTCATCATCCACCAATTACCTAATTTGAATGGTGGTGCTAGCTCCCAATCACCGCCTGGAAGGAACTCAAGGAAGGTTATCAAAAACGCATCATCGTAGATTGTTAGACTCATGGGCTCATCATCAGTCAGTCAGTCGGTCTCGTTCTTCTAAAATCATCATCATCATCATCGCACTCTAAAGTAAAGTCCCAGAAGAATATATATTAACAGAAGGGACTTGCTGCGGTAGTAGTTTCGATTTGGAGAACATTTTTCACGCCCGCGTCGCACACGTCGAAGCGCCACACGTACGAGTCATTGCTGTCCAGGCGGGCCACTTGCGACGGCACCGACATGGCGCTGTGCTCGCCTTGGTGGCTCCAGTGGATCCCCACGCGGCATGTGAATGCCGGCACGCCCTCTGGCACTTGCATTCCATCATTGCAGATCAGCGCCACGTCCCCGGCAAGGCGCGGCGGGGCGGCCGCGGCCGCAGCTGCAGCGTCGTCCCCGAGGACCGTGGTGGCCAGCCATGAGCACTTGGGCTGCCCCACCAGCCGCTTGTACGCCATGTTCACCCAGCGCACGCGGAAGCGCAGATCTGTGATCACCGACGGCATGTCGCCCTTGTTCAAGCTCTCTTGCACGGCTTCGTAGCTCTCCGTCCAGGGGGATGCGTTGGGGTTCAGCGAGTCGATGGTTTGCACTGTGATTGTGGATCCCACCGCTCGCAACGGCTGCGGCGCTATCACCTTTGCCTCAGGACTGCTGCCTTCATGCATGATGAATTTCTTCAGGAAGCCCCAGAGCACAGCTTTGCACTTGGACGCCGGAAACGGCGGTTGGAATGTCAGAATTGCCAGCTTCGTGCGAATCCCCAGTGGATCAATGTGCGGACCAATTGCCTGGCACGTCACACAGCAGGAAATTCTTTAAAAAAAAAAAACCAGTGCAGCTCTATGAATTACTGCAACAACAATTAAGAGTGCACAAATAAAAGAGGCCAGCAATTGCAACGACAACACAAAACCTACCTGCATTCGGCTGCTCATCCTCTCATTGGACAATCTTTGAAACGCAGAGTTCACCCACAAAACAGCATCGCGTTCGTCCGTGAGCATCACGGCCTCGGAAGATCCGCCATGTCGCTGCTCCAAGTCATGGGCATCTACGACCACCATTCCGCCGTGCTCAGGCTGCTGCTGCAAGAGCCTCCCAGCTCCTCGCAGGCTGGTATCTTCAACCTCGGACCAGCTGGACATGGTCAAGCTGGTGTTCAAATCGCTGGTGGTGGTGGCGGGCTTGGTCTCCGTAGTATTGGAAGACCATCGAATGTCGGAGCGCAGAAGCGAGAGCGTGGACGTGGACGAAGTGGAGCTACGGGTATTCACATAAGAAGAGGTGTCGGGAAGAAGAGAGAGCGTGACAATGTTTTTGCTTTCGGGCACCGCGTCCTCCGAGCAGACCTCGCTAAAGCTGGTGGCGGAGAACGAAGAGTAGAACGGCATCCTGGTCCTCGCGGAATTCGAATGCTCCGCGCCGTGCGTGGCGTTCAAGGCGGCCCGCTCCATGAATCCCATGTCCTGGGTCGCCACGGCCACGCCCCCGCGAGTCGGCGACCCCGGCGAGATGTTGAAGCTCAACCCATCCTTGCTGCACTGCAACGTGCTGTGCACAACCCCGCCGCCATCCGGGTGGGGGTGGTAATGGTCTTGGGACTTGGGCGCCAGCGACAAGGACACCGAAACCCCGTGATCGAAGCTGTCCTTGAAGCGCTGCAATCCGCCGGGCCCGAACACGGGCGCCACCTGCTCGCTGAAAATGGGCGTCAGATTGAACGCGGGCGGTTGAAATTCCACATTCCCTGATTCCACGCCCCCCGTGCCGCTGGATTTCCCTGATCCTGATCGTGGCTTCTTCACGTTCCGCGGCGACGACTTGGAGGCGTTGTTGGAGTTGTTCTCTCGCTTGTTACTGTTGTTGCTGTTACTGTTGCCCCCCCGCCGCTTGCCCCTGCTGTGACACTGATACTCCGAGCTCTTGTTGTTGTCCACCGACAGCGACGACACGGAGTCCGTTTGATCGGTGCTGCCACCCGTCGTAGGTTTGGGCGCGATGGGGCGGTACCGGGACATTATGTGGTCCGTCTTCGAGGGATTCATGGTGTGCATTACCCGCATAACAACGCCGCATACCCCCAAAACAACAAGCCGATAATAATAATAATATACTCATGCCCCAACGCCTATCATCGTCGTCTGGTCCTCGAAGTATCGACAGATTTGCTACCAAAACTACAATTTTTGGAAAAAAAAACAGTGAAAACAACAACGACAGACTACGATCAGAGAAGACAGAAGCGAGGAAGCCTCCAGCCTTCCCACCACGGCAGCCCCGGTACGCCTGAAACCGTCATAGGAAGAGAATGACCTGCTCGTTGGATCCCATCCTCGCGCACCAGCACCACCTCCCCCCACGACACTGACCACACCCTTGGCCTACACCATTTGTCCATAAAAAGAAGCCCCAAAACCAAACCGAAACGCACTCACTCTCCCCGCTTGGCAAATGCAACGGAACGAACACAAAAAGAGCTTCTTTCAGGCCTCTTCTACCCTACAACACTATCCTCAAGGAGAGAGAGCACAACAACAGCAGCAAAGAGTGAGGAGCAAATCGAGAGAAGAAAACCCCAAACAAACAATATGATCTCGCAGAGCAGAGGCAAGTGGGCCTGGCCTGGCCTGGCCCTGGCTTGGCCTGGCTTGCTTCCACCAGTGAAGTGAGGCTTGCTCGTCGGCCATGCCATGCCGTATACGTACATCGTATTGCACATGCGTATACGCGTATGAGTACGTATGTATGCATGGCAGTGAGATACAGATCTTGTGCGCCCGTGAGAACAACACAGACTTTGCCTCCGTGGCGGCTTCCGCTTCGTTCTAAGCTTGGTTTCGGTTGGACGATTGCTTGCTTGCTTGCTTTTGACCAACGATTGCTGAGTTCGTAACTTACGCTACGTTACATACTGCCATGGGCGACTGACGGTCGGAACGTTCGAGTGGGCGGACGGCGCCCTGCACCCTGGGTTTCGTTAGTGTGAGTTCACACTAGCACTCAGGGCAGGGCATTTCTTTTCATTTTTCATTTTTCATGCAGTGCTAAAGTGGCGATATAAAATGTTACTGCGGCGTTCTGTATTTCAACACTTGTCCATATATTGAATAGAAAATATCAATAATTTTGTATTATTTTCATTTATAATTTGGCAATTTCATCTAAAAATTTTTATTTTATTAATTTTTATGGTGAAAAGACTCATGATTTCTGGTCATTTTTTAACCGAATTTTAATGTTCTACTGCAATTTAGCGATATTTTGCCCAAAAAAATCCCTTCACTCAAGATAAAAATAGATAGATAGAAACCCCAGTCCTCTTTCGAGGCCAGCGTGGATAAAGTGTTTGTTCGTAACGTCAATGATCTAGTGTCTACTGGACATAGGGCCGTTGGAACAAAACTACTTTCCCATACCAGAAATGGACACTATAGCAACAAATAACAAAATAAAAGTAACCAGGAATTTGCTTTAAATGTGTGTTTTATGGAGGTTTTATAGAGATTGAATTTTGTTTCAAGTTGTTTCATTCAGGGAGGGTGAATAGCTCCTCTAACTCCAGCTATGATAACTATGAGTAGGGTCTACTTTCTATCCTTATTGAATGATACTATTAATTAGTGGTTGATATTTTAGTATTTTGTTGCCATTGTTTCTGGTGAGAATGTATCATTAATTTAGGTGAATTCTATTAATTGTACTATGAGATTGTCTTCCGGGTTTAGTAGCGTGGCACTTTGGTATGGAAGGCCTTTAATGCATAGAATGTCTGGTATAAGTGTGGCGTTATAGTGGCATCTTTGATGTCCACATGTGCATGGTAGTAGCCATGGGGGTATTGTGTTTTCTTGTGGATTGTTGTTAAATGTACTTGCATTCATAAGAGTGTAACATCTTAGTTTATTCGAGGATAGGATTTTATTTTTTTAGTTCCCATACTGCTTTGTTATGTCTTTTAGTTTTAAGGGCATGTATGTGGTGTTGGTTACATTTGAGGAGTACGTGGAGCCATGTGTTAGCGTCTTGTGAGTTACAAGTGGGACATGCTTTTGACAAGAATCTTTGTATGTCAAAGATTAGCTGTGTCCTAGCTTGTTCTATATATTGGCATGTGCAAAATTTAAGCAGACTTGTTTTTGTGAGTGTGTTGTTGCTGGATTAGTCCAAAAGTCGTTGGATATTTGGTTGACTATGATGGGGTTCATCATGACAATTTCCATTTGTTAATTTATGTTGGAGAATTGTTTTGCCAATAGTTCTAGGTTGTTTTCGTGGTCATATTTAGTAATATATTTTTCTAAATATTTGACCAAACCTTTGTCAAGTTTTTTTTGGGACCGGTCTATGTTTATTTTTAGAAATAGTATGGTGTTGTATGTACAAACTCGTATGGTTTGTTGACAAATTGGTAGTTTCTTTTCTTGGTAGTGTTTTTTGCAAGTTGGTCTACTTGTTAATTTCCGTCAATTTTTGCGTGTGTTTTAACCTTGTATATTGTAGTAGGTTGTATACGTCTTTTTAGCATCCCTACTATATCTACTAATAAATGTTTTATCGGCATGGTTATTATGTTGAATTGGGTGTTTTAGTTGTGTGTTTAGTATGCAATATAGGCAGTTAAGGGGAGTTTGTAAAAATTTGTGCGGGTTCGTTTGAGTATTTGGAGGTGATTAATGTGAGTGTTTCATGTATCGCTATTAATTCGGCTCTGAAGCTCGTTTGTAGGCCTGGTAGTCTTTTTGATGCTTGTACTTCCACTTTTGGTAGGTTGTAAATCCCGTAGCTTGTTTTCTTTTTTTTAATTTTTTTAATTTTTTATCTTGTGTTCATTGTCATCTTTTTTTGGTGGTACAAAGGGTCCATCAATGTAGTAGCCAATGTTGTGGTTTTGGTGATGAATAAAAAAATGTGTATTGCAAGTGGTTCTATTCGTGTTTTGTTAATTTTTGGTGGTATTGTTGGTTCTTCATATGTAATTGTATCTGCAACAAAGTATGCAATAACGTGTGTGTCTAAGAATGGTCCTGTATGTGGCGAGAAGTTTTGGTACCAATTGATGTTCTACATTGTTAAAATGGTGATGGTTTTTGGGTCATGTTTTGCTGCTAGGTGTGCTTAGTGTATTGCTTGTTGTGTTGTTTCTTCGTTGTTTGGGTGGATGTATCCAATACCTTTTCATTAGTAATGGAAGTCGTGCCAAGTGAGCCAAATTTTTTGTCTCTTGTGAATTAGGAGTAGAATTGTGTGATTTTGTGAAGCATGTTAATGGTGAAAAAAATAAGAGTAAGTAGTTTTAAATGTTGTTGTAAGGGAATCTATGATGTTGGTCAGTAGAGTGTGTTGTGATGCTTCTATTGGTTCTTTTTTGTAGATTTGGTATTTATATCTTTGATGAAGCCAAACAATTTCTGTTTCAAATGATTGTGTGGGTGGAACTAAACTGTATGTATTATAATTGTATTTGTTGTATTATTGCCATAGCTATTTTAGTTTGGTGGTTGGAATAGTGGTGGTGTGTTTGCCAGTGTCATCGTATATGTGGGTTGTTTCATTTTGTATTTGGATGGTATTTTTATTTGTATTTATGTCTTTTCTAGGTTACATTTTGTTATAAATATATGGGCAAAGGAATTATTGTGAGTGCTGGTATAAATCTTGCGTCTCTAGTTTGTTCATGTGTAAAATGTGTGTTTACAATATTTAGTAGTATATGTGTTGGTATTTTGTGTAATAATCTGTGAGTAAATTTATGTTATGGTTTATTATTGTTGGTAAGTTTAGTGGAAAAAGTTCTCGTTGTGGTATCCATTTATTATATGTTGTGTTGATTTGAGTTGTTCATTGGCAGAGATAATTTTTTTATTTTTTATTTTTTAAATTTATCTTCTGTTTCGTGTGTTTTGTGATTTAGTATAGTGTGTATATGGAAATTAAAAGGGTTATTTTTTATGTTTAGTGGGGGGTTTGGTTATTGTGGTTGTGGTGGAAATGGTGGGTATAAGGGGTTTTCTAATCTTCTTGGTCTTATTTCTTGATTGTTTGATATGTATCTTTCATTGACGCTAGGACATTCTCACCACAGGGAACAATGGCTGTATAGCTTCTTTAAAACAATTCCAATCCTTCCAATGCTTGTTGGTCTTGACTTCAAACTCTCTGTTCAAGTTTGTTGCAAGAACATCTTTAAAGAGTCATGCTTTAATCTCCCTACCAAAAAGCTCTCGAGACAACGAAGGCACCTTCTCTTCCTCTGCCATTCTTCTAAATATACGGCAAACTCCTTCAATCCAATGCCACTATATAGATCATTTGTGACAACTCTCTTGAAACTTTCAAATGTGTTCCAAAAAAATTACAAGAATTGCAGCTCACGACAATCTCGAAGAATTACCTCTCCAATGTATATTACATTCTTTAGAGCCTCCTGGTACTTCAACAAAAACATTTAGTACTTGTCGGACAAGCCATCCAGATATGCCATCTCATTTTGAAATTTCATCTTTGAATCACCATAATTTCCCTTATTGCCTTCCATTAAGCCCACAACATTGTAGCATGTACGTATGTTGCTTCAGTCCCCACCATGTGGCTGAATAAAGTGATCACATGTCAAAGCAATAGGAGTTGTAGGCAGGACTAAAATTTTACATGCACACAAGTTGCAAATAAATAAAACCCAATTATAAATAAGAGTACTATTGTTAAAAATTCCTTGTTTCACATCGAAACTTTTTATTGTCCTCCCTGAATGTTCACATCGATGCTTGATGTTTGATGTTCAAAGAACTGCATGATATGTGTGGTAAATGTCATAAGTACATTGTACAAGTTGTATTGAGTTGATATCTTTATATACAAAGTTCTTGCCTCACCCCTGCATCACATTAATGCGTTTATGCTCTAAGGAGTTAACCCCTAAACGTCTTCACCTATGTCCAGTTTAGGCAGTTTTGCAAAGATGCATTATAAAATGCAATTAATATGAATATTTAGAACTTAATGTATAAATAAAAGTTATACATTTTGAATTTTAGATTCTATCGATACGGTTAGATTTGTATTTGCTATCACTAATCTTTTTCTATAAATTTTGAAACATAAAATAAAAAATTATTTTGTAATTCAATTACGAATAAGATATTGACAATATGTGGATGAAATTTGTTGTGTTGGGTTATAATGTAGTGCTCTAGGTGTAGTGATTTTTGGAGACATATAGAGAATAATCAAACAATACCAACAAACGTAGTACATTAAAAGAGGGAGGGTAGTGGTGAAAACCACTGCTAGCCATTCTTTTCAAACAACTAGCTCAACTTGTCTCAGGGGATAGGAAGGGCCGGTTGGTTGGTACAACTTTCCTGCCATAATAACTCACTAGCAGCACCAAGCCATGTGTACCACATCACTGCTCAAACGAGCCCAACTGGTTTCGAACTCGGACCACATAACTGTGATACAACGCCCTTCACCAACCAACCAAAGAACTTATGACTTGGCGATAAAACTTAACACTAAACATACCTTTATACAAACTAGCACTAATCCAACAGTACTTCGTTTTTCTCCTTTGTTACTATTACTGTTACTTTGTTTTGTTACTATAGTGTCCATCTTCGAAAGAGGAGAGTAGTATTGTTCCAATGTCCCTTTGTCCTGTAGGCATTGGATCATTGACTTTACGAACAGACACTTTATTCATGCCGACCCTTTCTTTAGGGTCGGTGTTTCTATCTATCTGATTTTTTGGAGATTTTTTGGATGCTTGATTTTATGAGTAAATTTTTTCAAGAGCACTTTTAGACCAAAATCTTCAAAATTTTGGATGAAACACTGCAACACAAAATGAGGCATAATTTTTTCAGAATTTGTTTTTTTTTTGATCGGATCACACATACATGAAGCTAACTTCCTATAAAAAATTCAGTAAAAAAATCACACCACAAAAAGTGCATGACGGATGGGAAACTACGGATGAAATCTGTACATCATGCAAAATATGCATGGTTGGGCAGTTAGGGGTTAATAGTGTTGTTCAATTGGTTTTTCGGGAATTTCTTTTGGCAAATACATGCAAATCACTGTGGTCATTGTAAACTTAATTAATAGATTCATGATGTCTTTTAACTTTGCTTGTATGATGCAAAATCTCCTTTCCAGTGGAAGCCTTGGAAATACACCTTTGGAGGTAATTTTGTTTTCTCATTGATACCAAGGTTTGATTGTATCATAATATTTGTGATTATATGCACGTTGTCAATCCTCTACTTTAGAAATTTTTGCATTTTGATGTTGGTATTAGAGAGGTATCTAGACCATGTTTCACGAATGTTAAAAGTGCTTGTGCAATGTGCACATCAATTTTGTGTGTTAAAAAAATTAAATGACTACTTTGTTGTGCTATACAAACCATTGTAGGGAACTTTGATTTTGCCCCAATTACCTCTCTAAAATCAACACCAAAATGTCTGGATAAAATCTTGTGCGCAAATATGCCATGGGTTTGGAACAAATTTTGAAGATTCTAGTCTTGTTAGGAGCATCATATGCACATAATTCAAGGTCATGTAGTAAAACAAAAATGGTCATTTGGTGTTCCTTAAATAAGTCCTTCACAATTTAAGGAGAAAGTGCCCAATTTAAAGATCGAAAATGGGTAGAAAGCACCCTAACACCCCCTACTGAGAGCAAGCTTCTTTGTAAAGATTGGACAAATGAAAGCCACTAAGGTAGGAACACCCAATATCGATAGTGTATCCAATTCCGATAATCTCTTAACATGCCATTCATTTTAGAACGCAAATCTAAGCACATGATAGAGCCTCTATTGTTTGTGGACCAAAATGATAAACTATCTATGTTCAGTCTAAATTTACGTTTCAGAATAACTACCGTGTCTAAAAATTATCGGAACTGGGTACTGAAATACGACATCGATTCCTTGACAAGAACAACTCGATGCACTAGTTGACACTGTTTAAAAACATCAACATTCAATGATCAAGCCACTTATTAAACATTCATTTATTCATATTGAAAATTAACTCAGATGTCGTATTTCATGTGGTTCCGTTGCCGGGACCCGAGAGGATTAACGTGAAGGGTGAGAGTCAGGTATATTTAGTTGAGGATGTGTCAAGTGCGTGTTCCTCGAGCAGAACACTGCGATAAGGGAGAGCTTGACACAGTTCACACGCGTTGTTGAAGACAAGAGAGTAGAGTGCGTGCTACATATAATCGACGGATCGGTCATTGTGATCAACCGAGAAATTGTGGGTGAGGTTGACAATCAGTTACAAGTAACGACGGTTTTCTTAATATCTCTGTCAAATCAGTAGTAGAACGCCCTCTAGCTCTTGTTGTCAGTGAAGTGCCAACGAATTTGGAACAAGGTTCCTACAAAGTTTCAGATGCACCTGTAGGCTACCATGGAACTTTAGCACAATATGATGAGATGAATCCGTTTTTCTTCGCAGAAGTGGATTCTTTTGCTGAGCCGTCGTTCCTTCATCATGAGCTTTGATTAATCCTCAGTCACCAAAGTTTAAATACTATGATGTTTAAAGATTCCATCAAGTTTTTTAGGTTTGCGTCGTTACCGTCTTCGTTTAATTTGACCCGTTAGCGTACGTTAAAAAAAAAAATTAAAATTCCTTTAAAGGAGAGGAAAGATGATCCCAACTAGTTTAGAAGTGGCAACATGAGTGAAGGTCGTAATTTCTGGACTTTATATTTTGATGGTTCATCTTCTTCGAAAAACAATGTTGGAGCAAGCATAGTGTTGGAAGCCGAGACTGGAAAGCGTGAGAGTTATCAAAAAGACCTCGGACCGGGCCTTATTTGCAACCAGGCTAAATATGCAGCTCTCATCACTGGTTTGGAAATTGCGAAAGGGAAGCGAGTCAATGATTTGAAGGTGGCTGGAGATTCCAAGTTAGTCTGTAAACAAGTTGCTGGAGAGTAGCAGGTTAAATCTGAGAAATTGCAACCACTCCATCAAGCTGTAGAGGAACTCAAGTTAGGATTTTCTTCTATATCATTTACGCATATTCCGCGCCATCAGAAACGAAAAGCAAATGAGTTATCTAGGTTGCATCGAGGGAGGTAAATATTGATAAGGATAGAGATTATAATCATTAATCGGAAACTAAAATATATATATATATATTTATAGATTGGATATCATGGTGTCTATTTCTGTCTTCAAGGGTGCTAGCAAATCATATCCAGAAAAAATTCTGAGGCAATTTAAGCGAGCATGCATGACCAATGGCGACCGAACAGAGGCGACCTGGCTATCCCTATTACCCATCCATTTGGAGGACGAAATTGCCTGGTGGTACGAGAGCCAATCAGAAGAGAAAAAAAGGAGTTGGGATTCCTAAACCTAAGCGCTTTGTCGTGAATTTCAAGAAAAAGAAAGTTATCAAGTTCTCATGAGCCAGTTGAACCTAATGTGTCAAAGGCGCAATTCCGAGGGAGTTGCGGCCGAATCGGTGCGAGAATATTCTACAAAGCTGAAGGAATTTTGAGCTCAGATACTACAAAGTCAGAGGAAGACTCTTGATGTCGAGTTGGCGGTAGTTCCGGATGCTGCGACGGTGCCACTGTAGTAGCAAACACCGCAAGTGTAGATGCGCAGGTTCTGCAATCGTTCATTAGAGGGTTGATACCGTCAATTCAAGAGATAGTTTTGTGGAAGGAACCGCAAACTTTGGAGTCTGCTTTAGCGTAGGCGCAGAAAAAAGAGGATGATCTGGCTGAACTATCTGCTCCTAATGTTGTCACCTTGGCAGTACCTACTAAATTGGTTGAAAAGGTTCCCGTCTTGGTGGGCACTTTGATCTAGAGTTTGTCCTTACGTACGCAACCAGAAGTTATATATTGAAGATCCTGCAATCGTGAAGTTGACCTCCATGATGGAAGAAATGAAATTTTACCTAATACAAGATTGACAGACCGATCACCAAGCCAAAAGTCCCATGATGGAGCGATCGACACCACAACGCGCAGTGCAGTTTGTAACATCATGTCACGGCTATAGAGTACGTGGTCATTACGAACGCGATTGTCCTAAAAAAACAAATAGCAATGTACCAGTTCCAACGACCTCTGGTGTCAAGATAGTGGAGATTCACATGTTGGAGCGCATGGATGATGGTAAGGGAGGTCTTGAACATGAGATTATGATGACCAAGCGGGATCGTCGCCTAGCGGATCTCAAAGGGGATACCACTCCATATCAGAAACGCGCAAAATCCAAGAAGGGTGAAGGACCTTCTCGAAGTAAGAGGTCCCGACGAAGGATTGGAATCAATGACTTGCTCTTGAGTAAAGACCAAGCTGATTATTCCATCGTTGCAGATCTTGGCAGGCAATCGGCAAACATTACAATTGGGCAATTGGTTGTAGGATGCACATTGCTCCGACAAGAACTGAGGCACATCAGGAATTTCGGACTCCACTGATTTTGCACGATTTCAGTGCGATTTCCGATATTTCAAGGGTTCGTACAGTTTTAGCACTGATTTCGCATCGTTGCGTCATTCATCGCAACTACACTGATATGACATCACGTTCGTACAAACGGATATAGTACTGATTCGACACGATTGATACATCTATTGAAAACGTGTGAATTCTTCACTCTGCACCGTTGTTAAATGTCGTGTTTTAACCCCTAAATGTCCTCACCTATTCTGTAAAAGTCAAATCACTACAATTTGCATACTTGAAATATCACATTGGGTGATTTATAATTTTTCATTGATAACCATCAACATTATGAAGGTATAACAAAAATTTCAACATGATTGGAAGATATTATGAATATTTACAAATTTTATTATGTAAACAGGATAAAATTCAAAATAAATATACTTTTGTCAAATTTAATATGAAAAAATGTTTTTAAGGTAGATAAAAGTTACATTGACAAGTAGTAAAAATATGAAAGTGAAGAAAATAAAAGAGACCTATGATTGGAGCATCTTTAGAAAGCCCTTTGTATTTTGGACATTCAAATTGCAAATTTCTCAACGGTGAGAAAACTTCAAATGAAGTCTTTTATCCAATCCCAACGGTCAAAAGATGTATCATAACTTAACTTAAACATTTAATGAAAACATCAACTACAATAAAGCTTAAACACTTGATTTTTTGAATGTTTGACCAATAATGAAGCATAATATGATTGATTGGGCACTTAGGGGTTAATTGTCTTCAAAACTACACTGATTCAGTGCGTTTTTTGTGCGACATCATCTTTTCCATATCTAGATTTTTTTTCTTTCTATATCTAAATTTGATCCAAATAATATTATTAAAAAATATAAATGAAAATAAAATAATAAACAAATATAAAATAATTATTTTCCTCTCTACCCGCTTCAATTACACACATACTGCCCGAACCAACGATGGGGCCCGCCACCGCTTCCCAAGCTCTATTACCAACGGTAGGATTTGAACTCAAGACCTCCCGATTGCAAATCAAGCTCCAAATCACCAAACCACCTCAAACACTTGATGCAAATGATGGAACTCTTTTGGTAATTACAAAAGAATGAAACCATTGGCAATTTTTTGCCATGTGTATATAATTCTTTTTTCAAATTCTTTTTTGCACTACAACATGCAGGGCTTTTTCTACATCTACAAAAAATTTCAGAATATTTTGATTTTTTTTTTGGGCCAAAATCGTGATGGCAGATCAGGGCTGTGAGCTGTTTTTTTTTCCAGCGGACTTTGAATGTTTTTAACTATGTGAAAAAAAACTTTTTTTCCAAATTTTTTTTGCACTAGATTATGCAAGACTTTTTCTATATCTAGGATGTTTTTCATAATATTTTGAATTTATTTATTTTTTGCCAAAATCGTGGTGGCTGTGAGCTATTTTTTTTAAGCAGACTTAAAATGCTTTTTTGCGATGTAAAACAAAATTCCAATTTTTTTTTGCAGTAGATTATGCAAGCATTTTTCTGTATCCGGAAAAAATTTCAATTTTTTTTTTAATTTTGTTTTTGTTTTTCCAAAACCTTAAGGGAACTGAGCTGTTTTTTATTTTCAGTAGATTTTCGATGTTTTTAGCACTGTAAAAAAATCTTTTTATTCCAAATTTTGTTTGCACTCCACTATACAAGCTTTTTTCCATACCTAGAAAAAAAATTCAATGGTTTGAATGTTGTGGCAAGCAATTGACAGCTCATGCAATTTTATTTTTGAAACGTTGCACAAATTGAGTTCAAAGAAAGTTTGTTTTCAAACCCAATTTAACTCGCAATCCTTTGAGAGATCATGTTTTGATCGATGCCCCCTTTTATGAGCTGTCCAAGACTAAAAAACTTAAAACTAATTAAACTATAATTTTTTTCTAATAGGAAATCAGGTATGCTTTCAAACCCAATTTGAATCGTGCCAATCCAAATTAAACTTTGCTCAGAGGAAACTTTCAAAAAAAAACACCTCTACATTGTCCTGTGCTACAGATTTTTCTATTTTGAAAAAGTAATGTTGTCTTTTTCTGTACAATTTTTTTTTGCTCCTATGATGAAAAGTACAATGGTAACCAGTAAGACCAAATTTGAATTCTAAAAATATAAATTGTTATTTCTTTGAAATTTTAATGTGTATTGATTCTAAACTCTATAAATGTAGATCTAAAAATGTTTTGGGAAATTAAACCGGAAGTATAATTTAAAGAAGATTCTTGGAATATTCCAAACTATTCAAAAAATAATATAAAATATTCTGAAAGATTCCAAAAAGAATATTAAAATATTGTACACTGATGTCGTACAAAAATAATTTGCATTGTGATAGATGCTTAAATCGCACGAATATAATAAAAGGCATTGATATGATACGTATACAATACTAGATCCACATTCAAAGCAATCTCATATTATCCGTGTCTTATTAGCCATGTAATGTAGATACACGATTAATGTACGGATTTCGTCAAGCACGACTTTCGTGCGGAAACAACACTTTTTTGATAATCATTGAAAAGACACTGTATCAACATTTTAGTAATGCATGTCACTTCCGTGCCATAACGACACTTCTAAATGCACGTATGACGTGCGAAATCAGTGTTTAACGATAAACGCACTGAAATTGTGCAGAATCAGTGGGGTCCGAAATTCGTGATGCAAGGCTCTAGCACCAAATGAGTCATGAACGAAGTAAATATTGCAGAAAAGGTGAATGAAAAGATGATGGCACATCAAGTAATAGCTTCAATCCGGGGGCATGAAATTGAAGGCTGCTTACTCGACGGGGGAACTTCAGTTAATGTTATGTCTGAGTGGTTGTTTGATGAATTAGATTTATCGACAGACAAAGGTTCATCTATTAAGCTGAAGGTGGCTAATCAGAGGCGTGTAAAATCCATTGGTATGATCTCACAATTACTCGTAAGCGAAGTGGTGGTAAAGCTTGACATACACGTGTTAGCTATCGCTGATAAGAAAGATGGATACCCCATGATCTTGGGCCGACCTTCGCTAATTGGAGTCAAAGCTGTGAATTACTGGAGTTGAGGTTTCATGCGAATTGGTGAACGCCCGCACCGAATCAATGTGCAAGTAATAGATGATAAGAATGGCAAGAGGAGGGTAAGCTCTCCGGAGGTATCATATGACGAAGACTACGACTCGGATTGGAAAACTGACTTCTCAGACTCCGACTCAACCAGCGAAACAGAAGATGAAATTTACGCACTTGAAGTTTTGCCACAGGTGATAATTGGACGACCTAGCGATGAACTAGAAGCGAGTAAGGAGAAAAAGATATTAGAAAAGATTCAGTTTGGACCGCTCCTTACCTTGCATGAGAGAGATGCATTGGTAAAAATTGTTCGAGAATTTGCACATTTATTTGTCACCCGCTATCAGGACTTGCCAAGTATAACTTTGGAGGAGCATCATATCGACCTTGTAGAAGGTGCGAAACCAGTACGGATTCGTTAAAGACGTTTAGTTCCTGACAAGGCATCGATTCTAAAAATTGAAATAGACAAGTTGCTCGAGGGAGGTTTTATTATTCCAGTAAAGAACGCGGACTGGGTTTTGCTGGTGGTCATAGTTCCGAAGAAGGGAGGTAAATGGAGGGTATGCGTTGATTACAAGGCCTTGAATAAGGTCACAAAAAAAGATCGACAACCTCTTCTTTTTATTGACGAGTTGTTGGACGAAGTGGCCGGTCATCAAATGTACTCATCTGCCACTACAAGAAACCCGTGTTTTTTGTGATGTTTTGAAAAACTGCGACGTGTTTTTTTTCTGTCTTCATGTTAGCCGCTGATGTCTCGCAAAACGTAAGGATGTCTACGCGTTACTTTGTTGCAGTGGCGACTATGGTCTGTCAAAATACGCGTGTGAACCTCAAAACGCGAAGATGTTGGCAGAAACGTGCCCGTTTCCTAGGACACCTTGCAGGACATCCTAGGAGACGCAGCACTGCCACGTTGGAAAGACAATCCCGTTTCACCAAAGGTAAATTTGCGAAAGTTACTTGTGTGCGAGGTAGAATGCAGACCTGCTATAAAAAAAACAGCATAATGGGTAGCGGTTTGCAACAGCAAAAGAAAAAATACATCCTCTTATTAAATACTCTTTATTTTTTTCCGTTATAATTTCATTTTATAATACCACTACATTTAGAATATTCATTTTATATTCATTATTTTGCACTCTCAGAATTTGTCATTCGTCAATTTCGTATAATAGTATTAAATAATAATATTTTAATTATATTATTATAATATTTTAATATTATTGAATATTTTTATAATATAATATAATATAATAAAAATATATTATATTATATATTAAATTCATTTATGTATATTAAAATATTAAAATATTATTAAAAATTCGTTGTTGCCAAACATAGACTTTTATAAAATACTGTGATTTTTAAAAATTTATGGTACCACATACACTTACAAACAAAACTGAGTATTGATTTGAAACTTTTCCATTCAAACAACCATATCATGAGCATCAATGGGCAAAGTCCAAAAGTGAATTTGCAAAAGTTGTAGTGTGCGACATATAACACATTACTACCAAAGTTTGAAGAGTAACTCAATTGTGATTTGAAAGAAAATGAATTTCAAAGTTAGCCATGTCTAAAACTCGGTTTTGTGCGCTACAAGTTGGAAGTACTTTAAATTTTGTGAATTTTTTCTTATAGCTTCAATAAAACTTTTTGTGCCTTGGCATGTTGGTATACATCGTTTTAGACTGTTGTACACAAAAATTGAAGGAAGTTGACATTTATAGAATTTAAAATATTGACAATTTGACAAACATGCAAATGATGTTGGTTTTCACGATATTTGAATTTTTTTTTGGATTTGAGAGTTTGGGACTGCATTGGCCATTGTATAGAGAACATAGGTTGCAATATGACCATTGTTACATCTTAATGCCTTTACATTTGAAATAGTTGTTGCATAGGCCAATGCGTTCAATTTATATATTGGAGCTATACGATGTAGTTTTTTGGTTTAGGATTTTTGTACGAAAACTAGAGTTTATGACACACATAATCAATCCTACAAATCAAAATTAAAAAACATATTATTTTCCATATCATCAAAAAATTCAAAACTGCCAGAAATTACACTGACTTTCATAAAATTGACAATATTTTGATGATATTGAACACAAAAAAAACAAGTTTTTCAATTGGTTAATTGAGTATGTGCATCATGAACCCTAGACTTTGTACAAAAAAGTCAAACCAAAAAACTGCATCATACAACTCTAATATATAAATTGAACACTTTGGCTATTCAACAACTATTTCAAATGTAAAGGCATTAAGATGTAACAATGGTCATATTGCAACCTATGTTCTCTAGACAATGGCCAATGCAGTCCCAAACTCTCAAATCCAAAAAAAAATTCAAATATCGTGAAAACCAACATCATTTGCATGTTTGTCAAATTGTCGATATTTTAAATTCTATAAATGTCAACTTCCTTCAATTTTTGTGTACAACAGTCTAAAACGATGTATACCAACATGCCAAGGCACAAAAAGTTTTATTGAAGCTATAAGAAAAAATTCACAAAATTTAAAGTACTTCCAACTTGTAGCGCACAAAACCGAGTTTTAGACATGGCTAACTTTGAAGTTCATTTTCTTTCAAATCACAATTGAGTTTCTCTTCAAACTTTGGTAGTAATGTGTTATATGTCGCACACTACAACTTTTGCAAATTCACTTTTGGACTTTGCCCATTGATGCTCATGATATGGTTGTTTGAATGGAAAAGTTTCAAATCAATACTCAGTTTTGCTCGTCACTGTACATATGGACATATTATTCATTTTAGAATTTACAGCTCTTCATCTACATGGCAAGCAAAATTCCACGTCGGACGAACTCACACGTCATACTATTCACGATGACGACAGTAACGTCCACATGTTTCAGTGGACATCCTCTGGTATGTCCGCGATGACGTCCACGAAGCGCAACGATGTCTCTAGCAGAAACGTCCACGATGTGTCTGTACACGTCTCAAACGATGTCTCTGTAGACATCCTTGAAGACATCCGAAACGACATCAGAGAGAACGTCCATATGCATTCATTTCTCACTCAATGTCTGAGGTGTCTCAGATGTCATCCGTGATGGCGCGCTCCGAACGTGTGCTATGACATCCCGGCAGACATTTGTATGTTGTTGGTGACATGTCCGCGATGACATCCGCGACGATCGGGCCCGCGTCTCCAACATTGTATTCATGGATGTCCAGAGGGATGTCCCATCAAACATCTGCGACGCCTTTCCTAACAATGCAGGCTGTCTTGGGAGAGACGTCCACTGTGACACGATAGAAGACGTCGGAGACGTCGGGGATGACAGCGCACAATCACATACGGCACAAAGCAGCACATTGTAGAGATTGTCAACCGAAACGCTTGGATGTCTCATGGAACACAACACTATCTTTGAGGCTGAGACGTCATATATGCTTCTGCAGAGCTCACAAAGAGTGTCTCTCTAAACATCCGTGAGAATGCATCGGAGACGACATAAGTGACCTGGGGATGCACGAATGTCTCAAGAGAACTATGTACGCATTCTCTCAGAGGTCATCCGTGATGGCGCGCTCTATACGTGTGCTGGGACATCCCGGCGTACATCCGCTTGTTGTTGGTGACGTGTCAGCAATGATATCGGCGATAGACGGGCCTGCGTCTCCATAGAAACGTTCGCGCGGGATGTCTGCAGTGATGTCCCAGCTTACTCGCCGCAAACATCCGTCGTGCATCTGTGCGTGTTTGCTGAGACGTCCGTTGCGACACAGTAGAGGACATAGCCAACATCCATAATGACATGGCACAACACATCTGTCACAATCGGAGACATCAGACAGAACATCCACCGGAACGCTCGGTCGTCTCACTCAACATAGGTGGATGTCTTTATCTGAAACGCCCAAGATGCTTCTGCAGACATCATGTACGGTGACTCTCCGGACATCTGTGAAGACATTGAACGCCAAAGACGAAACCATGTCCAAGCACGGATGTCTCAGATGACGTACAAAATGTCCGAGAGGTCATCCGTGACGGCGTGCTCCAAACGCCTCGTCGGACATTCCGCAGGGCATGAGCATGTTTTTGATGACGTGTTAGCGATGACGTCCGCAACAAGGGGACCCGCGTCTCCATCTTTGTGCACGCAGGGATGTCCATACGGATGTCCTATCAAACATCGCCGCATACATCCGCCATGTATTAGGGCGTCTTTGGAGAGACGCCCAATGTGAGGACGTCACTCACGTCCGCGATGACATTGCTCAAGCACATAAGTCACACTGCAGGACATCCCCAATAACGTCCCTCGTGACTACTAAACGTATCCCTAAACATAGCTCTACGTCTCCAATTTAAACGTCCGGGATGTTGTTACAGACATCACATAGGGTGTCTTTGTAGACATCCATATGACATCATGAGTGACGTAAGAGAGAACGTCCGAGCACGACTGTCTGAGTTGATGTCCGCGATGTCTCAGAGGTCATCCGTGACGCGCGCTCCGGACGTGTCGTGTGACATCATCCTGTTCATGCGCATGTTGTAGAAGACGTCTCAGCGGTGACAACTGCAACAAGCAGACATTGATGAGGGCCGCGGTAATACTGGGCGAATACCACTTCTCCTCCACTCTTTCCTTCCACTGAGACACATCGTCCTTTCATACATCTTCTGCACCATACGTTGCGGAGCCTTCTTTGTTTAATCACCCCAACCCACTCCGGGATCAAGGTCCTTCGCATACGGACTGGATGTTTGGCCTTTTCCACGATCGTACGTTGCCATTTTGCCATCCAGATATCCATAATCGTCAACAGTGATGGATAGTCGCTCGTGCTTCACGTACGTCATTGCGTCCCATTTATGCGACAACATGTGACCCGTCTCATCGTCATACTTGCACCTCCTGAAACTTTGATATCAAAAAGCGCCTATATAGAGACATATGCGATGACACCCCCACTCCCCACGTGCAGGGAACGAAGACGTACTTTAGGACATGCCCATGTCAATTGTAACGTCGTGCGCCACATGGCGATGTCCAACAATACGAACATGAAGACACAGTACGCGACGACATGTGACATCGGGGCGGGCATCTCGCCGTCAGCGCGGGATGTCTCGCGAAACACAGCCGTGTCCCCAGGGACGTCCTAGCAAACGTGACTGTAGAATGAATACCTCCCAGACCTCTGCTGACGTGGCACGCCACGTCATGATTTCCCGGGTCCACGTCGGATTTTCCCGGGACCACGTCAGATTTTTCCACCTCCACGTCAGCAATTGGCGGGCCCGCTTCTACTTCCACGTCACCAGACGTCCGGATGAATTTCATCGCTATGTGGCACTGCCCAAAATTGTGCCGCTGATGTGGCGTCGACGTGGCACTGACGTGGCACCATTTTCTGCCGCTCGAAATCACCAAAAACCTTCCGATATCCACGCGTTCTCCAAGATGTCACCGGATGTTGACTCGTGTTACACGCGCTATCACGTCCGCCCAGTGCAAACTGGGATGTCTTTGTGTCGCATGTGACATCACTTCTAACATCCTAAAAAACGCCGGTTTCTTATAGTGTACGACGGCTATAGTGGTTATCATCATATTAAAATAAGAGATGAGAATGTACACAAAACAACATTCACGACTCCATGGGGAACTTTTGCTTATCTCCAAATGCCGTTTGGCTTGTGTAACGCTAGAAGCACGTTCCAACGGGTTCAAATGAAATTTTTTGAATCTCGATGATTTTGCTATATACGGGAGTAGATCCGATCATCCTCAACTAGTGCGAGCAGCGTTCTAACGGCTGTCGGAATATCATTGCTCATTAAGTCCTAAGAAATGTCGGTTTGGATTTCATGAAGGAGGCTTATTAGGACATGTGGTTTCCGAAAATGGTATACGTGTTGATCCTGAGAAAGTGCGAAGAATATTAGAAATAAAAGATCCGAAGAGTCAAGCTGAGGTGTCTACTCTCATGGAAATGGCTACGTATCACAATCGGTTCATACCACATTTAGTCGGGGAGGCTAAGCCAATCACTTCCTTGTTAAGGAAGATAACTCCTTTTTATAGACACCAGAATGTTCTTTAGGTCTTCAATACATTAAAAGAAGATTAAAAAGTGACCCGGTGAAGCGGCAACCGAATTGACAGATCTCGTTTATTATCAATCCTTCCTCCAGCCCGGTGTCAATTTCCACCGTGTTGCTACAAAATGATTCGACCGGTAGAGCGCATCCTATTCAATATGCTAGTAGATTATTAAATGACTGTGAGACCAGGTACTCGTTAGCTGAGCAAACACACTTCCTTTATGATTTTCGACGGTGTAGTTCAAACATTATTTGTCAGCTTGTTCTTTCCCGATAATCGTCCAAAGTGACTAAGATGTTCTGAGGCAAGTAATGCAATAGGCGGATCCGACCGAAAGAACAACGAGATTACTGGCCCCTCTCTAACAATTTGATTTCATCTTTCAACAACCAAGGAGCCAACGAGTTAACCACGCTAAGCTGGTTCTAACCACGCTAAGCTGGTCCAGCACTCGAGCTCAGAAGAGGGAGCCTTGTCTAATGATGGTGAATGTTGTGTCATTGAAAGGAAGGCAGGAAGAGTTAATTTCGGCTATGAAGAAATTAAAAGTTTCCTTGAGCACGCCATTCTTTCAAAGAATGCAACCAGTGAGCAAAGCAGAATGATTCGTAGGAAAAATATACCTAATACGTACTATGATCGATAATATCTTGTACGACGCAGGACGAGACGGAGTGCTTCGCTGAGCAATAGAACATGATGAAGCTTGTTTAGTGCTGCAAGAATGTCATATATGAGGGCGTTTGTGGAGGTCATTTTGCTCAAGATGCTACAGCCAAAAAGATTTTGATGATAGGTTATCATTGGCTTACATTTTTTAAAGATTCCGTCGAATTTTGTAAAACTTGCCCATCATGCCAGACTTACGGCAAGAGAAGTTTCCTCACACGGAGTTACATTCCATTTTATCCACAGGTGCGTTTGAGAAGTGGGGTCTGGATTTTATGGGTCCATTGCCTAAAACTTCTAATAGGAATCAATACATCATTGTCGCAATTGATTATCTTACTAAGTGGTCGGAGGCTTGGGCTACAAAAAAGAACACGGAAGCAGTAGCTGCCGATTTCTTGTTCAACCAAATAGTGTGCCGCTATGGAATTTCTTTGGAAATTGTAACGGATCAGGGTTCTCATTTCACAGGAGGTGTAGTCACCGGGTTGCTCAAGAAGTTGTTTGTTAAGCATCGTCGAACAACTCCTTACTATCCCGAAGCCAACGGTTTAGTTGAAAATTAAAGACTAACGGAATATTAGTCGGGATAATTGCCAAAGTGATTCTGAACAAAAGACAAACTTGGGATGAACAACTCGGAGAAGCTTTATGGGCGTACCGGACCACGTATAAGCTGACCACGGGATTCATGCCTTTTCAACTAACTTTCGGATTGGAAGTTGTGGTACCTATCGAAATTCAAATTCATTCGCTTCGACTTGCTCTACGACATCGTTTGGATTTTGCGGAGTCTTTGACTGAGCGATTGTTGTCGTTGGAGATATTGAAGGAATGCCGTTCCAAAGCGCTCCACAAGAACGAGTCAATACATGCGCAACGCAAGCTGCGGCACGACAAGCTGAAGAATTTGACTGAGTTTGAGCCTGGTAATTTGGTTATGATAGTTGATAGTTGGCTAATGAAACAACACGGTCAAAAATTCAGGCCGAAATGGAAGGGGCCGTATATGGTGCATCAGAAATTTGATAACAGTTCATACACCTTGAGCACGCCAGATGGTTCAAAGATCACTAACCCACAAAATGGATCAAAGCTAAAGTTTTACTTTCATTCGGAACATTTGCATGTTCCTGACCCTGGGGAGGAAATGTTGAACGGAATAATTTCATAATAATACATCTGATACAACAATGCAAGGAGAGTCCAACTGGATGCAAGTCGTGACCACATCAGAGCTTTGAGCGGTTATTGCACTTCTTGAGCATAGAGAAGGTGATAGGGAGTTAGTAGAAGTAGGAAATAACTTCCAATGAGGATTGACTGCTGTTGAGCATGCCAAGAACGAACTGGTGGCAAATAAAAGGAAGATGAGAGGAGATGTAAGGGAGAATAGGACAAATAGAAAATAATAATCGATGGTAGAAGACCGAGGATAAGAAGATGGAGACTGAGTTAATTTCGAATATGAATATATGAATGTTCAATAAGTGGTTTGATCATCGAATGTCGATGTTTTTAAACCGTGTCAACTAGTGCATGTGCTGTTCTTGTCAAGGAATTGATGTCGTATTTCAGTACATTGTCAGAATTGGGTCTTAACCCTTAAAGGACAATGCAAGCCCCACGGGCTTGGTTTTCTTTTGGAAGAATCTTGCTTATAACTTCTACTCCATTGTACCAAATGGGATTTTTAGAATGCCAAACCAAGCACCTTAAAGAGATCTATACTTCTTTAGGATAGAGCCAAAGTAAATTAAAAACAAAATCATGCTTAAAATGGAATTTAAAAGAGATTTTGGGTGCGGTATCAAGAAAGCATATGTCCTTCAAGGGTTAACATTCTTCAGCCCTTGCTAGACCACATCCTTTCTCTATAGTGCCGCTACAATGTAATGTACTAATAAAATAATTCAAACCCTCGTTGTTTGGCCCAACTGAAATTATGTAAATTCTCCAAGATACGTGTGATTCCAAGGCATTGTAGATGCAGATTCTTCAGGTGTAACTGTGACATACTTAACCCTTTAAGGTCCCAATTCAATGCTGTTTTCAAAGAAACGTTATAAAATGTTAGATGAATACCAAAAATTGAGTTGATGTACAAAACAAAGTTGTAAATGTCAACGTGAAGATCACATCTGTACGGTTGGATTTATCATGTTTTTTATTAAGTATTTTTAATTATTTTTGCAAGGTTTTCTCTTGAAATTTGATTAAAAATCCCACATTAACACCAAAAATTTAAAAAATATTGTAATGAAATTGGAATAACATGCTCTATGAGATGGTATGGTTTCCATTATTTGATTCTACTTATTTTGGAAAATCATGTTTTAGGTCTCACTTTTTGAACTAAGAATGAAACTTGACATACACCAATTGTGTGATTTTTCCAAAAATCATAATAACCCATTTTAAATATCCAAACCGCACAATAGATAGTAAACTTGCACAAGAAGGAAGAGAAAATTATTTGGATGAAAACCGTTCAATTTGGATGAGAATCCAATAACTTGAATCTGTCCATCATCCAGATATTGGACGCAGGAGCGTTCAAGGGTTAAGAATGTTATGGTACTCCTACTTGGGAAGAGAACCACTGATGGTCCACCCATTTCGATAAGAATGGAAACCATACCGTACTCTTGGGTTTTACCCATTTGGGTGGTGCATCGGTAGCTTCCAGCTTCCCAGGTCCCCTACATGGAAGGAGGCCCTGAGTGTTGTGAATTTGTGTGTTTCTGCTTTGTGGGCTAAGTTACTTTGTCGCAGTTTTGTTGCAACGTGGGGGTGCTCGCCGTCTGGCGATGGCCAAGTGGGATTCCGAATCTCTGCATGTGTGAGTTGCAGATTTGCTTACAGTGTCTCGAGGTTCGTGATTCAGGGCTTCGGAGCATCAGTTCAACTGTACAGGGCAGAATAATCGGCGTAGAAACCCATGTCTGTCATTTTTAGGGTTTCTCGTTTTGCGTCAGTGTCGGTTCTTCGTGTTTTATCACTTGCAGGTTCAGAGATTCTTCAAGGCTCACTGGGCATTGGAGTTTGTCTTAGGGTTTCTCATTTCTTTTGAGTTTTGGGTAATACAGGGTTTCCATACGCCGTGATTTCAGGTTTCGTTGATGTTGTCTTCTTTTCAATCAAGTCTCCTCCATGTAGGGTTTCACACACACATCAGGTGCCACGGAGCTTCAACGATTAGAATCTCCCGATCTACGAAGAATGAAACCCTAGTAGTACTAATGTTTTGTAGTTTCAGGTGAAGCTGGGCACGTTTTTTGGGATTGGTGGGCTGCACTAATGCTAAGTCACATTGTGGGGAATGGTTTGTTGGGATGTGTATCATATAGCGGTCTACAACCTCCCACTTTGAAATTGCACAAGAAGGTTTGTGCAATTTCAAAGTGGAAATGTACATGAAATTCTTATGCGGTTTCAAAGTGGGAGGTTGGAGACCACTGTAAGTGACAGTAGACAACGCCATTTCCATTCGAAGATTAGTGTGCGTAGACATTTAGCTAAGTCATGCTTACACCACTTGCTAATATGTAGTCCAAGCGAGTGAGTCAAGATCATATCCGTAACAGTTTCAATATTCTTTACCTTTTAGTGGTTTTGTTCCAATGGCCCTTTGTCCGGTGGGCACTGAGTCATTGACATTACGAACGGACACTTTGTTCATGCCGGCCTTCGAAAGAGGACCGGAGTTTCTATCTATCTACCGTAGAGTAAGCCAAGCGCTCAAGTGCCAAGAACTGGACTCATGCAACAAGAGAAGACAAGGCTTCTTACCTGTGAAATCATAACCTGCAAGAAGAGCTGCTAGTCTGAAGGTACACAACCTGTGAATCTGCTTTTTGAATTGGAGAAGAATGCTTTATAATTATGTTCCTTGTGAATGTGATCGTGTATGAAGCGTGATCGTGTAAAGTGGCCCATTGACATGTTGCACAAGGCTAGTTTTCCCTTTCTAAACTCATGCTTTATGTAATTCACCACCTTTTCAGATGTGTTCTGGGCATGAATGGCTAATTGGAGAGTGGTGGATACAGGGTTTTGAAGAACACACCAGAATTATTATTGCAGTAAATGGAGTGTCAAACTCAAATGTAAGGTTCAGAGTTAGGGCGGATGTGTACAGTGTTCACAGTTTTGTGGCTTTGAAATGGAGTGAGTCCTGTACACATCTGCCTTCGTTCTGAATTTTATCAACATTCTTGAGGAGCTGCCTCAACGTATCCTGATTCTGTTTTTTTGGCACAATCTTGAGCTCATCTCAGGTGGGATCTTCCAAAAGCTGAAGGGCCACTCAAATGCTCTAAACTTTTGAGTCTTGTTTTTCTTTAGTGCATCTACAGCGGAGAAGGGGGAGTTCTCACAATTGCTACAATTACATATTGCTGGTATTCAAATAGAATATTGTAAGAATTTGTAAATGACTGATCATGGCACAGCTGAAGAGGCTCTTTGACAAGAACTGGATTCCTTGCAGAGGAAAATGGTCTACTACCCAAGGAAGACCCATCATGTTGTGCTGCTCAATTGGTACTACCTCAAAACCTTGATGTTGCTTAGAGGATCTGTCCAGTCTTTCAAACACGTTTATTACTATTACTAAGGGTTAACCCCTAAAGCACCAAGGATTCATGGTTTTAAAATGACAAGTTCAAATGATCATATTGTGAAAATTATGGTTTGAATGGGACCAAATTTTGTATCACTGGAATTAGTGAAGAATATTACATATGTTGCATAAAAAAATTACCGAAAAAGAATCTACATAAAACCTACTCAAAATTACTGAAAAAAACAGGAGCCACCTGGTGGCCTTATGGTCCTTTAGGGGTTAATAATCCCTAGCTGATAACTGGGAGGTACCATGATCCTTGGGCATGTAATCTTCTATTGGTGACAAAATAATCCCTTCTCCAAAAACAACCAATTTCGCTCAGGATTATGTCATTGAACTTCGATTCCCTTTCACAAATGTTATAGATTAGAGCATGTCCACCCTACCACTGAATTCTCTAGATTCTCCGAAAACTAGATGAAATTTAGCATGTATATTTAGAGTGGGTGAGAGAGCCATTGAATATGAGCACAATAGACACTTCAATACGTTCCTCTACAACTAAGTTTAGGAAGTGCTTGGTATCTTGGATTGATGGACAATAATGATTATACCTTATCGTCTCGTCAACCCCGTCATTAGCTTCGAACCAGGTTGTTTTACTTGCGGCGACAGGATGAACAATGGCAGTACATTGCAAAATGCATGCGGTCTGTGGATAGAAAAATCACACAATGAACATCTTCTACAATGACAACATGCTCGGAGGATGAACATTCGTCATCTTTCATGTTTTCCTGCAATCTACACATTCATGTACTGAAAGCCTGAACAGACACGAGTAGACCTTCAAAGAGAACGGGAGAACAAAGACTTTGCATACATGCATTTTGAAATCTACTGGTGATGGTAGAAACTTACCATCTAGAGGATGTGGTTCAAGATCTAGACAAATTTGACTTCCGTCAACCCTGCCTTCGACAACTTTGTCTGTACTTTCCTATGGCTCTATATCGCTATCATTTGGCAAAATCAATACTTGGTCTAAAACATAATTTTGAGAACGAAAGTTTACATGGATTGCTATGACAATAATTGAAAGTGCCGGATCCCTAGCTGGCCATGGTCAATGCCAAACTCTCTTAGTATGCCTTCGTACACAAATACATGTAGTTATTGTCCCAAAAGTATTGTTGCCAACGTAGGGTGTTGGATTGATGCAGTGAAACATATCCTCAACTGACCTCGTAGTCGTTTGGTTGTACTACTCCCTCTTTTGGGCAGTCACCCCTCACGACCTTAGTTATGAGGAAACAAACAAGAAGAGATATTGAGGGTTATAACTTTATCGTAATAATAAAAATAAAAACGTAATGAAAAAAAGCAACGAGTAGATAGAGGTATGTGTACAATTTTTTCAATTTACATCAAATGTTAATACAATGTCGTCATCGTCACATATACTTACACTCCGTTGATTTTCTAAATCGTGAGTTTTTTCAATACATAGTAAAGGAATACACATCTACACTATACCTCCTCAAACATGTCTTTGATATTATTGGTATTGTTGCTCTCTACATACACACTTTTGGTTCTGCTACTTCTTACTATTGGAAATGGTATAAAGTTCCTATCAAATACTATTGAACAATGTTATTTTGCTAGTGACAAAGAGGGTAGACGTTGGTTTTTGGGTCCTAGTAGTTATATAGTGTATATATAGTACATGCAAATTACAAATGGTTGCATCCACAAAAGTCTTCACCCATGTCACTATTCCACGTGCACAATACAAACTCTTTTTCCTGCGGTTTTGAAAGTTGAACTTAGGTATGAGAATATTGTTGTTTGAGCGATACATCAGAGGATGAAGCACCAACTAATGATGTCTTTAGTAGTACCTCCTCGTCTAAGTTTTGTCCAAACCAACCACCTTCTTCTCTTGTGTCCAAGTCTTCAAATAATAGTCATCCGTCTACTTGCAAACCTCACCACTTCCACCACATCTTAGGGATGTTTTTTGTGTTGTCAGTTGCTTGATGAAGTTAGTTGCTAGATTGAGTTCAAAGAGCTTGCTTAAGAAAATCGATTTCCATTCAGTGAAGATAGATCAAGTCATATTCTTTCCTCTTTGTTTTGAAAATGACATCATATTTGAATTCTTCCCCATTTTAGATTCTAACTTTTCATCACAAGCTAAGCTTATGAAGGAATTGCATAAGAGAGATGATGGCCACGAGTAAACCAATATTAATACGTCAAATATCTCTAATAATATGAACTTGATATTACGATGTTCTTCTTGCATAGGCAATCTATGTTGTAAGAGTTCAAATTGTTATTATTTAAATCGCAGGCATCGCAAATCGTTCATTAATGAAACCGAATGGGATGGATGCACTCCATTTACTGTAGGTAAACTACCTCGACCGAAATCATCTTTGGTTTGCAAGATAATTAAGGATCCCTGTCTTGCATGGACGCTTGTGGTGCAAAGATATATTATGTTCATAGCAGAGGTAATATGACTCGTGAATGCATCTTTACAAATAACCACAATCACCTGATGAAAATAGGAGACTTCTAAAACTCAAATGCCAAGATCTGAAGTCTTACTGAAGACAAAGTCAAAAAGACACCAAAGCAACCAACTTTGCAATCACACTAGAGGAAAGTAAGGAAAATCTAGAGGAGTATTTTTTGCATTCAAAGGATGTGCTAGAAAAGAAACTTAGTCTACACAAATTACTCCTTTTGTTTAATAGGTGCATCCGTACAACTTCTCCAAGTATTTGGAATGAGGTTACAATGTTCAAATATTTAAAGAGATACGGGTGATGGATGGCATCACAAAACTTAAAGAAGTGAGCAACTAGGCATTTGTTCAAAAGTACAAGTTTCGTGGCAAAAGATCGGATTTGGATTTATTTTTATTGTAATTTGCATATTGGATGTTGAGACATATCTTTATATGCATACCTCAAATTTCAGCTTCAACAAAGTTAAATCCATCTTAGAAGATAGGGTTCTTATCCACGCCTTTGATTTATTCAAGAAGTTTTCACTCTACATGGCCTACTACCGGAATTGATCAAAACATTGGATTGGATTTGATTCGACTTGAGTTGAGTTGAATTGAGTTGTAGTAATGACTATAGACATTCAAATGAAAAAATGGAGTAATTTATTATTAGTAAAAGTATTCATGTTTTATGCTGACTTCATTTCTAATTATAATATAATGTTTTTTTTTCATATTTCTTTTTGCTTCTATTTAATTATGGTTTTCTTCAATATCCTTACATTTAGAAGAAATTTTTTAAACACAAACCGTAAACCTTAGCCTCACCTTCATTGCTAAATATAATTATAGCTTATCTAAACACAAATCTAGAATGCAACTTTTCAATTCAAATCTCATCAAGTGAACACCTAAACCATCCATTTTCTACTCTAAATTCTCCAACGCATTGAATTTTTCACAGTCATAGGTCCTTATGCTCTACGGAAATAGGCCCTTCTGCTCCACAAGATTAGGTCCACTTTAAAGCTAAAACTAGACAAAGTCCAAAATATTTAATTTTAAGTTCTAAAAATAAATTAGAATACATACTTTTTGGAGAATATGATTCAAAAATTCTTCTCATTTTTAATTTTTGTTTCTCACCGCATGCATGTTAGCATCGTTGTGGCTAGGGTATTCAAGGGGTTGGCAATTCAATCCCGGCTTTAAATCACTACTCTACGAGATAGAAACTCCTTGTCGACGAGTTACCGAAAGCAATTCGCCAGCTTTGCAAACCAACTCGTGTGCCTCAAACATAAAAAACTTGTAATTTAAAAAAAATAAAAAAATAAAAATAAAAATAAAATACTGTCAGAGTACTGATTACTGTGTGACTCAAAGTAATGGTAATAATCGGTGTAGAGGACTGGTGCAAAGTTTGTGGTCAGTTTGCTACCTGGTTTTCTGACCTCTAGCGACCTATTCCAGGCATGCAAATCTATTGCTTGCTGCTGAACGCACTCTGAGCCCAGCAAATCCTGAACCCTTTTGAGTTCCACGCTCATCATATCTCAGCTTTGGTGAGACTTCTTTCGCCCCATGTGTTTTGTCCTTTGAAGTATCACACTCCTACAGTACCTTACAAGCTACTTCTGAAGCTAGGTTAGTGCATACTAGCCCCCAACCCTAAATCCCCCGGCCGTTTAGAGGCTAAACGTCCCAGCCAGTGATCTCAAAACTGGCTAAAAGTAGCTGGATTTCTACCCAAAAAAATGGGGCTGCTAAACATACCAAGAAATAAAATGAAAAAAAATTGAAATGTAGCAAGAATGCTCATCGTGATATAAATATGTAGCAACTTCATGAGGTGATATCCGCGGATATCATCATGGTATCACTTTAATATATCAAGGGTATTGTTGGATATCATAGAGGTATCATGAGTATTGTATGCACTAGGTAGCAAAAGTAGATGCCATTTCTGTGGGAGGTCGCATAATGTTCTAAATTTCATAAAGTAGTTCTGAGATCACTGGTTCCAACGTTCAAAAATCGAATCACAAACAGATTCAAAGCCTTGTAACTTTTTCATACAATCTCGGATGACTTTCATCCAAGTCACTTTTACAAGCCTATTAAATTCTCTACTAATTAAAGTAAATCTCTTGTGATGGGGGAGATGTTGATAATATTGAAGAAGCCTCCAAATACAAGTATGTCAAATTTGTTGAATAGATTTTATGCATACAATGCTCCTTTCATATACACGTATTGTACTGTATATGTGAATCATGTTTATATTTATTTTTGAAGTTAGCATCTACT
Source organism: Pohlia nutans (assembly GCA_022496805.1). Taxonomy (NCBI): domain Eukaryota; kingdom Viridiplantae; phylum Streptophyta; class Bryopsida; order Bryales; family Mniaceae; genus Pohlia; species Pohlia nutans. Next base: position 12,192,039 of record CM040090.1, read on the forward strand.
TGTGTTCAAAGGATCGGTACGTTTAGGGGTTAATGCAAGGATTGTTCACCCATGGACCTCATTTTCTGAAATTTCCATTTTGGGCACCCTAGGGTCCTTTTTTGGCAAGTGTTTTTGAAAATTTGGAGCCTATGGTCCAAATGTGGTATGAGGGGACCCCCTCGGGAATTTTAAACCTTTGGAAGAGAGGGTTATTTTTTAAAGTGGGCCCCTACACGTTCAAAACAGGGGGCAGTTTTTGTCCTCTTGCGTTAACGTCCGAGGGTGAACTTAGAGAAATTCTATAGTAGCAACATTACTTAATATGTATTTGATGTTAGAAAAAAGAGATGAAGCATCTAGTACATAGCATAATAGAGCAACGCCCTTTTGCGACAAGACCACATTCTAGTTAAAATTAGAAACTAAGGGCCTCTTTACACTAGAGGCGAGAAATCGCGAGGAGGAAAATTTCAGCCAATGAGAAATTGGTCTTCTCCGTTTTTAGGTCTCCCATTGGTTGAAATTTCTCTCCTCACAGCTTCTCGCTTCTAGTATAAAGAGGCCTTAAGTTTACGTGGCAATGACACGATAGTCCCAAAATTCATGGAATACAAATGACATTCTTTCATTACTTAGAAAAGTGGATTTAAGTGAAGATCCTCATTCGGTTCGGTTTTCAAAATGATGCTACATTGCATTGCTCTATTATACTATGTAGAGTCTAAACTCATCAACAATACAATTTTATTTTTATTTATTTAATTTCTATTGAAAGACTGTGAGCATTCATTGTATTGCACAAAGATAAAAATTACAAGGGGAGTTAGCCCCCATCCTACAAAAAGGCAAACAATTAAGCCACGAAACGAGGAGTGAGGTGCCACGTGGGTACCTCCAAACTATTGGAACAAAAAATAGAATTCAAGCACCAAATATCCTCAAACTTTTTGGCCATTATGGCTTGCTTAGACTCACTACAAGAGTAGTAAAATTTGAAAAGAGAATTCCTATGCACCATGCCCACAAAAATGGTGTCGGGCCACGCCAAGAATAAAAAAAAACAAACAATTTATTTTGTGTGATGTATAATACCGTAGTCAGTCATCAAGATCAACAAAAAAATTATAAGAAATGAAGCCCAATTTTTTTTTAAATTCATATATATTTGTTTAAGAAATTCATACATACATACATACATATACAATTCTGTGAACATTCTTCGTATATATATATATATATATATATATATATATATATAATATAAATAATCTTCAAGAATGTTCACAGAATTTGGTGTTTTAAAATATAAAAATAAAAATAAAAATTATATAATGTATATTAATAATATATGTATACATCATTAAATGAGCACGGTCACGACCTGCATGTCACCTTTCATCCCCGGATTTCATCCTTCATCCAATTTATTTGTTTCCCAGCTCTTTTGTTTTTCAAACGATGGCAACATACTCGAATTGAACGGGCTTTGTTCTAATATATGTATGTATGTGTATATAATGTGCTTATTGATGACCACTATTTACTAAGTTCTGGATCTTGTGTTGGCTATTTAGAAATAATTCAAGTACTCTATATTGATATACCATGAATGAAACTAAATAGAACTAAATAATGTTGCAGTCACCAAACATCCTTGATTATGTTGTAGATAGTACAGCATGCACTAGTAGAAATCTTGACCGCACAGAGAAAAGAAAAGACCCACATGACGAACTAAACCAGTTGTGGGTCTTTTTGGACACGCTTCTTTGGTCTATGCAACTAACGTTTCTATCATATTGATGTGTGCTTTTTGTTTTTGTTGCTAACAGTACTTTAGTTTTTTGAGGTTCCGTTTCGTGTGTGCTGAACATGGTGCTCAAGAGGACTGGATTTGTGATGATCAGTCACTTCTGGCCCTCATTCCTATTCATTGTCTCAGCAAACAAAAAGGGAGAAAGTGGAAAAAAGGGTGTGCAATGGATGTCCTAAAGCCTGGCTGCAAGCGTTGGACGGTTTACTGGAATGAGCACCATTCAAATAATACATCGGGATTGGGCTAATGCTACTAGTAGAAATGTTTTTTTTTTTTTTTTGGAAGCAACAGGACGCTTTATTCCGTTGAGAGAAAAAACATCATAGTGGACCAAGGGAACAAACCCCGGAAAAATTGTATATTTTTTTTACTAGTAGAAATGTTGGCCGCTTAGGTCAGAGCAGCGTGCCCAAAAGACCCACAATTGGTGTGATTCATCATGTGGGGTCTTCTCTATGGTTTATAAAGTCTGATTCATCATGTGGGGTCTTTTCTAGGGTTTATAAAGTCTGAATTCCTACTAACGTATATTGTACAATGAGGCTCCCAAAAAAACTATGCCACACGTACTTATTTTTTTATACCTAACTCAATTCATTTATCTTTTTTTGGAAAGAAATTGAGGAATTCATTGCAAAGAAAGTGACCACCCCTTACAAGCGGAATAGACCCTGGGGTGAATTTCTTTTTTTAGGTGCGTACCTATTTAGTATGTACCATTGTCAATGCATAGAAGTAGCATTTTCTTGGACAATTTATCACTAAAATCCTATTCAAAATGTTTTATTCGAAATGAATTGCTGAAATGTGATTAAAAATAATAAAACAATAAAAGTAAATTGTCAGGATCACCGGAAAAGGGTGTAAAACAAAGGTAATATCATTTGGATGAATTTACATGTTTAGATGAGTAAATATAAAATCATCCATATTTTACACATTTCGTAAATGTAAATAGTTTCATTATTTCACTACTTAAAAATATTTTAAAAACAATATCACTACATACAAAATTTTCAACAGATCAATCAATAGATAAATCAAAGCATTAAATGCTCAAATTAGGTGTAAGGTGGATATACCTAAAACCACCCAAGATCCAATTTTGCACTTTTTCATTGACCTCAATCCCACATCACTTCAAGTGAACAATAAATGTAGTAAGTGATAGGTGGAATTGAATGCAAATAGAGCGGTTTAGGCATGAACATGAGATCACAAAGTGATGATTACCAATAAGCAATTAGGAAGCAATTTAGCATGGCCATTAAGTAGATTACTTGGGTATAAATGGAGCAATTTAAGGTAAATGAGCCTCATATTTGTTAAACATATACTGAATCCAACCAGACAGATGTGATCTTCACATTGACATTTACAACTTTGTTTTGTACATTAGCTCTATTTTTGTTTTTCATCAAACATTTTATAACAAATCTTTGAAATCAATGTTGAGTTGGGACAATAAAGGGTTCAAATTGTAAATCTGTGGTCTTTTAGGGGCCAAATAACCTCTAAAAGACAAAGAAGCCCGAATCGAGTCTTGTATTTAATTTACTGCAGTTTTGAGTAAGTCTTGCATGGGCTGTATTCTATTCAATTTTTGAGTAAGTCCTACAAAGGCTTTATTCTATTCAATTTTTGAATAAGTTCCACATGGGATTTATTCTATTCAATTTTTATTTTTTTGACCAACATGTTATTCAAATTTTTTGGTGATATTAGAGTTATCCGCAAAGTATTCCAAACCATGGATTTGTAACTTCTAAATTGGAAATCACAGAGTCGCCGATGCCACTGGCAGGGTTTCACTGTAGATCAGAAATAGAACTCGAGATAGACTCAATTCAGCCGTCAAGAATTCCAAAAGACCAGTTTTTTCCTGGCTTTTATTAAATGCCAAGTCAAGTCACAAGTTCCTTGTGTGGTGATGTCACGAACGTTGGTCGTGAGTTGAGGAACGTTGGTGGACTTGGATTTCGAAGTTAGATGGCTTAGATCTAAATGAGGGAGGTAGTGGTAGTCAGCATAGATTTGTACCATTTTTGAGGAGATTTGCGCCATTTGTGGCAATTGAAACCTCCATAAAACACTCAAATCTTGATTTTATTTCACGTGATTACTTTGCAACTTACACTCAAATACACGTTAGATTTTCTTTTCCATGAAAAAAGGAAGGCAAAATACCGGTTTCCTTTACAAATAACTCTATTAACTTTTGTCACATATGAATTTTTTAGGGTCACAACAATCAACAAGGAGTTACACTACGAGGAGCTCTGGCCGGAAGGACGAGAATGTGTTTTAGTGGAATCATGGACGGAATATATTTACTACAGTGATATTTAGCCCAAGAAAATGGGTTTCTCTGCAATACCTCTTCCCTATAGTTAGAGTCAATAAAATTTATCATATTTTAAAACCATGAACTTTTGGTCCTTTAAGGGCCGGTTAATGAATTTTAGGGCCGCTTCACACTATGGCCGTCCAAGTCGAGAGGCCGTGGGATTGAAAGTCCAAACTTTGTTGAGAGTCCAAAGAAATCTACTGAAAATAGGCAATAAAATATAGGTTTCATTTTTTATGAAAAAAAATTCGACGGCCTCTCAACCATAGTTTGGGTCTCCATTTTTGCATGACCCAAACTTCCTCTCGAGAGGCCGTCGCTTTGGTCAAAAAGTACTGCCACGTAGGCATTTTGGAAAGCAACGGCCGATGGACTTTGGCCTCTACTCTGAAGGGTCGAGAGGCCGAATCCATGGTTTCTTGCAATTCAGTAATTTCTTAACCCTTAAACATCAAAGTAAGCCCCATGGGCTTATTTAAAAGAGAATAATGAAGAAAAAGTTGATTTTCTCAACGAAATTAAGTGAGACTTGTTGCGTTGGAAAGCTACTGAAAAAGCAATCTAGATTCCAAATTTTCGCCTCATTTGAGAGCTTGTGGAATCGTTGGTAAGCAATCAAAGTTATCAAATTGAACAAGTTTTGAGGTTGGGGCAACTAAAGTTCAGCAGTGCCGCAGTGCTATAGTGCTAGTTAGCAGTGCACTGCAGTGCTGTTTTTGCTAAATTTTTTATTTTATTTTATTTTATTTTTGTTTTTCCCAAAAAAATTAGATGCCTTGTGGGCTGCCCCGTCCAGGCCCTCTTGACGTTTAACCCCTTAACGTACCGATCTTTTGAATGCAAGTAGATGTTAGCCTGAAAAGTAGATTTTAGCATGACTCAAATGTACAATAAGTGTACATGAAAGGACCATTGCATGCATGAAATCTACCCAACAAATTTGACATATTTGAATTTGGAGGCCTCTCCAATATTATGGATCTCTCCCCATCACAAGAGATTTACTCTCATTGGTAGAGAACTTAATAGGCTTGCAAAGGTGACTTGGATGAAAGTCATCCCACGTTACATGAAAAAGTTACAGGACTTTGAATCCGTTCATGATCCAGTTTCTGGACGCTGTGACGTTTAGGGGTTAAGGGTTAATGACTGAGGCCCTCTTTACACTAGAGGCGAGGGGCCGTGAGAAAAGAAATTTCAGCCAATGGGATGCGTAGAAATCGAGAAGACCAACGAAGGTCACTTTACACCCGAAATTTTCAGTCCAAGGGACAAAACGAGGAGAAAATGACATGGACATCACTTTTGTCCTCGGTGGTAGCAAAAAGGCACATTTTTTAAGTCCCCCGGATTTTGCGTCAGGCCCACCTCTTGAGGTGGGCCTGACGCAAAATCCGGGGGGCCGTTTGGCCAAAATTCTCACAGCCAATCATTTTCATTTTTTAAATAATTTTTCAAAACGGCCACTTTTACTGACGGCCAGTTTTTTGACCCGTTTTCTACCCACAACTATTACTATTCATTCCCGATTTTCGTCCTTTTCCGTTACAATTCATTAGTGCATTTCATATGCAAGCATATGATAGTGAAAACATCCTCAAAAATGTCAAAAAAACAACCGGAAGAGCCTCATTTGAGGCCCTAAAGAATGAGGACAGCATAGTCAGTGGCCGGTAAACCCATAATGTTTGTCAACCCATAATGTGTATGCCGGGTATAAGCGCCCCCCCCCCCCCCCCCAAAAAAAAAAAAAAAAAAAAAAAAAACACAGGGCATAGAGTGTAGAGTCTCGGCCTTGGGGTAGAAAGGAGAGGTAGTGGGGTAGAATGAGAGGGGTATTAAAAAAATCAGCACATTGTTTTAGGGCCCCTTCTCACTTTACACTATATCCAAAGGACGTCAAATTCAAAGTTTGGCTTCTCAAGAATGAGCCATGGCCCTTGGCCGGTTTTCTCCACGACTTCTCGTTTCTAGTGTAAAGAGGGCCTGAATTCAGTAATACACCCTAAACAGGGAGGAGCCAATTGACAGAGAGTGGGGAAGAAAGGACAGAAAGTGATAAATGAATGGCAGAGGAGGGCCAGCCAGCAGGCACAGAAGGGGACGGGGGGCAGCAAATGGGCTGAAATGGCTGAATCCGCCAGCCCAGCAAATGGGCTGATGCGGCAAGGAAAAGATTGGCGCGGCCAATCCCGGCGCGGCCTTGGATAGGATTCTGTGATGGTGCAATGTCAAATTCTGCGCGCCCATTGGCCCCGACCCGACCTTCCAGGTCAACACCAATCGGCTCGCGCCCGTCCATGCCGCCCAATCAGCGCGCCCCGCGCCCTGCCTCGCATCCGACGGCCCTGCGCGCTCCCGGCCCCCGTCGCACCGTGGATGCCCCGCCACGGCGGACGGCGCATGCGGCCCGTGGGGCCCCCCCCGCCCGTCCGCCACTCGCATGCACGCCCTGCCACAGCCTCTCCCCCGCCCCCACTTGGCCCTCTCTCACGCCCCCGTGTCGGTACCCTGCCCCCACTTACTACTTACCTTTTCCGGAACTCACTACCCTGCCCTGCTCATCAGGAAGGACAGGAAGTTGCTACTACTCTATATTATTTTCTGCAGTATTGCATGCCATGCATTCATGCAATATTAGAGTTATCCTTAAAGTCACCTTGTGTTTGAATAAGATACCGTGGATTTTGCTTTAATGTACTATTATTTGTTCACCTCAAATAGTCAAAAGGTATGGAAGAGCTTGGAGGTCACTGATTATTAGGTGTGTAAGAGCTTGGTGGTCTCTAAACTCAAGGGAAACTAGTTTAGCCGTCAAGAAAGACGGCTAAACTAGTTTTCCATGAGTTTGAAGACCACCAAGCTCTTACACACCTAATAATCAGTGACCTCCAAGCTCTTCCATACCTTTTGACTATTTGAGGTGAACAAATAATAGTACATTAAAGCAAAATCCACGGTATCTTATTCAAACACAAGGTGACTTTAAGGATAACTCTATTATCTTAGTTCAAACCCATTACCCAATGCCAGCCAGTTTCAAGCTCGATTACAGTTTTCCCAAAACAAAAGTTGTGTTTGAATAAGATACCATAAGTATGTTTTGCTTTAATATATTCTTATTTGTTTACTCGAAATAGTTCAATAAGATGTAGAAGAGTTTAGTGACTTCTCATTATTCGGTGTGTAAGAGCAGGGCCACCCGTGCACGCGAGGACTAACTCGCTGAAATTATTCACCTGTGTCCTTGCATTCACACTACCCCACCCTTGCACGCTCCTCACATATCAAAAGTGCACATCAAATAGTCAATGGACCAATCCCAAGTAGAATGTGAGGAGATAGTTAACTAAATAGTGATTTGAAGGCCCAATTCCTAACACGTTGGGATTGAGAGTCAAGAGGTATTTTTGAAGGGCCCTTAGCACTTTTCATCTACTTCTTGAGTGTGAGAAACTCTGGGAGGGCATGGGTAGCGATGCTCTAAGAGCTTAGTAGTCTTCAACTCATGAAAACTTCTTTTGTCATCAAAAAGGATGTCTTAGGAGTTTTCCTTGAATTTAGAGACCACTCAGTCTTACACATCTAATAATGATAAACCACCAAGCTCTCCCATTCCTTTTAACTATTTAGGGTGAACAAATAAGAGTCTATTAAAGCAAAATTCATAGTATCTTATTCAAATTCAAGGTGACTTTCATAATAATCCCTATTAAAGGTATTTGCAAAGTCCTTCGGTGGGTGACTGGTACTATGGCAATTCATATTGTAATATAGAAAAGATATGTAAACTCCAAGGTGCACAAAAATGCAGGGTGTATAGTTGTGTGTCTGTCTAGTAAAAGAAGTATACGCAGCAGGGATGTGTTGGTTCAGCTCGTAAGGTGCGTTGTTCAAGCTCCGCTATACCGGCCCAATTACGGCGTCGTTCTGGAATAGACTAAACCTATTCGTGTGGCACGCATTCACATGGGGCCAAACCTTCTTGTCCTACATTTTTTCTGAAAATATAATTGGTCCCATGGTTTTTTTAGACTTCGACGCGACTTCCTCAATTTTGGCTACACACAGTACTTCAATGAATCATAGAATGAATGACCTCTCTTTGAAGGACTTTGCGGATATCTCTATTGCAACAATATTGTATCGATGTAAATACCTATTGAATTTTAGAAAATGCATAGCACACGATCTACTTCAATAATATTGTTGTATAAGTATTAATCGCCATTATAATTGTTTAATTGGGACTTTCCACCATATTGGAATTCTATACCAAATTCTGATTTCAAAGAGTCCAAATATGATGAAAAGTCCCAATTAAACAAATATGGCGTTATTAATAAACTGTTTTGAAACGATGTTGTTCTATTTGGAAATAATTGTCATGTTTCAATGGCATTTTTTGTTCCAAAATAATTGTTCTATAGTTTTTAGAGTATACTTACAATTTCAAAGTGTTTTAAAGACTTTTTATACATTGTAGAAAAAGTTTTTCTATCAAATTTCTGTTTAGGTAAGCTCGAAAAGCATGCCCTTACAAGAAGCTTTAACAATAATACATATGAGAAAAATACTAGAAAGCGTAATTTATTTAAAAATGTGAGAAATTGATGAAGTTTGACCCGGTAAATGTAGTGTGGATGTTTAAGGGTTGAACATGAGGATAAATCATATAAATGCCAATCATATGTGCAAGGATTAAACAAGCACTACAAGAAAACCAGCCCAATGTGACTAGGTTTTATGACTACAATAGGGCATAAACCAAAATGTGACTAGCACTGTTTGTAGTCATTTCGACTTAGTCGCTTCGGACAATCTGACTGGGGGTCATATCGGACACTTCTTGTTCCCAATGCTGCGTTCCCACAGTGTTTTGGGACCTCAAAACGGGACCTGCAGTGGGACTTGGGACCATATGACTCTAAATAGTCATACATTTATGACTACACGTAGTCATCTATATGCAAATAGCGACTGATTGACATGACTATTTTTAGTGAGGTGTAAACTGAGGATTTTCCGAATGGCATTTTGAAGTTAAAATGGTGTATTTAACAATCTTTAAATGAAGCTAAAAGAAGTGGAAAGAATGGAAGAAATATTAAATGTGCAAAGTAAAAAGGTTTCATGTTAAGCGTCAAAGTTATGAAGCAATGTTAAGGAAAATACAATCAGTTGTATGGATTATAAGTGCAAGAAAATATCTAAAGGAAGTATAACAAAACAATGTTAGAAGAAAATCAGGTTAATAATTTGGAGGAGAACGGAGTGGGAAAAGGGAGTTCTGCTGCGCAGTCCGTTTCTAACGGAGCAGATCAGTTGACGGAAACGGACTAGTGTAACGGAAAATAGTCCGTTAGTGGACGTGGGTAACGGAGACACAACGAAAATCTGTTTCGATGTCCGTTGGAAAATTGGATGTCCGTTAGTGGATGAGGAGTAACGGAGGAGTGTCCGTTATAACGGACAGGAGAACGGAGGGAGCGTGGTCAAGCCGTTGAGAGCAAGCAGGTTCCGTTGATAACGGAAGACGAATTCCGTTATAGCAGTTCCGTTTCAGTCTCAGTTTCTAGTTCCGTTGGTAAATCCGTTGTGTGCAGTTCCGTTGCGTTGGCAATTGTGGTTGGAATTTCCGTTGTGCAGAATCCGTTTTGGTGAATTTCAGTTATGTAATTTCCGTTGCAATTTCAGAACGGAGTTAGTTTCCGTTTTAGGTCAATCAGTTGATTATTTTCAAGGAGTATATAGTGGAGATTAAAGAGTTATTTTTAGAGGAGATTTGGAAAGATGTGGCTTTTGAGTCAGAAGTATAAGAGAGTTGAAGTTGAACTTTATTGTTGCCAAACCATCCACAAGAGATTGGTGAGCCAGGGGAGCATAAAAGCATCCTCTTTAGTTTAGTTTTTATTGTATTTTATGATAACAATTGAAGTGTAAATTGATATATAAGTGATTGGAAATATAACAAGACCATAATTGAAAGGTGATGTTGTGTGTGTGTAAAATTTGTATGAGAAATTGTGATAACATTGTATGAAGTAAATTAGAGAATAAAGAGGAAGAGAGATATTGAAGTGAGGGATTAATTGAATTGAAGTGAAATTAAATTGAGTGATAACTAAAATTAGGTTTGAGAGAAAGACATCATCAAAGTTATTAATATTCAATTAAAATAAAACCGAATTAATGAGGAAGTAATTGATTGAATAATGGGAAGAGTGATGTAAAAACTAGAAGTGTAAGGAAATTAAGAAGAGAAGCGATTCATACAGATTTCTTGTGTGATTTCATTTGATTATTTTAGTGACATGCAAGGGGAAATGCTATTATGTGAGCAGTGAGCAGTGAGCGGTGAGCGGTGAGCAGAGATTTTGGAAATAAATTCCGCAATTTTTTTTATGAAGCACCTCCTATTACCGTGGTTTTAGAGTGTTATAAAAGAAAATTTTAAGTTAATGCGTTTAATAAAAGGACCTATTGCCGTGCCTTAAAGGACTTGTTCTCACGTAGTAAAAACATTCAACAGCTTCAAAATAATGAAAACATTCAAAGGATTTGAAATTTTCATCCCATTCAACAAAAATAATTCCCATTCATCCCAAGCTTTCATGATCTCCTCAGTGAGCACAAAGTCCTTCCTTTCTTGCTTAAGGTAATTCACAAAGACAGGAGGGGATCTAGAAATGGCGTTTGCGAGGAATACAACTTGCTTGAAATATCGATATAAAACACGGTGAAAAGTAGACTTGAAAAGGTACTACTTTTCAATTTGATAGTTCATGTTGATGCCCTTATCAACAACAAATTCACTGTAAAGGCAGTGTTACAGAGGGAAATTTGCACCTGCTTGATGTAGTCAAAGATAGTGGGAATCGGATCACCACCGTTTGGGTGGTAATTGATGGTGGCTTTTTGATCACGAAAAATGCCCTTAAAAATGACCCCAACTTCGACGATCAATTGCAGAAGAGATAACTAGACTGTGAGAAGGACGAAATGAAATGATAACAATGTGTGATAAGTTATTCAATGGACAATTCTACAATCATTGTATCAAATCATATTGCAAAGAAATTAAGGTACGTACATGAGACCACCAAGTAGCTTCATGAAGCCAGACTAAGAGCAAGTCATCACTAAATCCAAGCTTGGGAAATCTAAGTTGAACTCAAAGAACAAGAGGTTGATTTCAACGTTCAAGCCAGAGAACCTTCATTGAAAGATCTATGGCGCATGTGCCAAGCATCCACAGCTTCTCAATTTTCATCTCTGGTTCTTCATCGTGACATTCATAGTGAGATTTCACATCATCAAGGAAGGATGAAGTGTTGACTGGATCAACAACAAGAAGCATCTTCTTCAACTGGCTCTTATAGTGAACCTTGGTTTTCTTCACAACTTTGCTTACAAACTCATCAAGTCTTTTGACGGTCCAATCTTCTGGGTTGGGATACTTCTTATAGAACTTCCTTTGAGCAACAACAACGACTTCTTTAATCTCTTGTTGCATTTAAAATACAACAAAACTCATGGAGATTTGCTAAGATAATGAAACCAAAATAGGATAAAAAAAAGTTGTATTGTAGAAAGAGTGGTATACCTGATTGAAAAGAGCACTAAGAGAGTCAACGGCTAGTGAGAACCAAGTATTAGTCTTGGGATCTTTCTGCATTATCTCAGACAGTCAAAGCTCTTCTGGTGACACCAAAGACTGGAAATATGAGAGAGGTTGGGAACCAATGTTACGAACTCGATAGGATCGGTGCACAAGGTTTGAAGTGACATGGGACTTCTTGTTTCTCCTGCAGAAACAATTCAATTAGAACATGTATCGGTTTGAGAGGATGAAATGCAACATGACGATATCAAACTTTGAGTCATAGAAATTGTACCAATTGATTTTGTGGAGAGTGGACTCTTCATAGATGTAATCTTTGGAGTAACAAGTTTAGTCTTAAATACCTTTGTTATCTTCAATGGCCACATAGAAACACCGTTGCCTTCCAAGTATCCAGTCTTTATAAAATGTGAAGTCAGTTTCATAATGTCATTCTTGAGAAATGATCTCACAACAAGAAGGCATACTATTCTACAAAGGTGAATGAGCAACCTAGATTTGTGACAGGGTTGGAATCAAAGACAGTCAATTTGAGATCTTATGTTTGGAGTCTCGCTCAACAAAATGGAATTGAGCTAGGAATGAACATCTTGCTCGCTTAGCCGTCCTCCTTGCGTACTTTCGTTTAGGTCAACAAAGTCAACTTCAACAAAATATAGTCACACAATTTAGTGTTTCAATGGTCAAATCATGACATGTAAAGAGCACAATTATGAGGAATGAATGAGCACCTTCAATGTCATCTTCATTTTCCTGAGAATCACCATCCGCATCCATTCTTGAAGTATTTACAAAATCACTTAATGTGAGTTGTTATGATATCTAAAGCATGATTATAAAAATATATGATGGAAACTCAAACACTATAAATAGAGAGTAGCCAGCACTGGCTGGGGTGGGGCTGCCCTTGTCAAGCACAAACTAGACACTGTTCTCAAACACTCTGTTCATAAACTTAATTCTAAAAATTCGAATTTTTTTCTACAAACTCAAACACACTACTTGGATGGTAGCCGGCACTGGCTCGAGTAGGAGGGGCCCATGTGATGCATAAACTAGACACCCTGATCTCTCACATTGGTTTCAAAAGATTGATTATAAAAATTTGAGATTTTTTTTCATAAACTCAAACAAATTGTTTAGAGGGTAGCCATCACAAACAAGACACCGAGTTCTCATTCAGTGGCGTGTGGGAGGGCCATGTCATGCACAAATTGAACCCATTGATCTTGAACACATGGTTCTTAAAATTGATTCAAAAAATTTGAAATTTTTTCTCTACAAACTCAAACACACTGTTTGGAGGGTAGCTAGCACCGGCTGGGGTGGGAGGGGCCCTTGTCAAATACAAACTAGATACCCTGATCATTAACACACGGTTATAAAAATTGATTCTGAAAATTTGAAATTCTTTTCTACAAACTCAACCACTATGTTTAAAGGGTAGCTGGCACCCACTAGGGTGGGGGCGGGGCCATGTCAAGCACAAACAAGACACCATGTTCTCTACCTCTCGCTTCTTAAAACTCATTCTAAAATCTTGAAATTTTGTTCTACAGACTTAAACACCCTATTTGGAGGGTAGCCAGCACTGAATGAGGTGAGTAAGGGTCCTTGTGAAGCACAACGTAGACACCTTATCTTTATCACAAGGTTCTTAAAATTGATCTAAAAAAATAGAAACTACTCTCTACAAAAATCTGAAAGGTCAGTCACAACCAAATGGGGTCCCAAAGCTGCCGTGACGGGACTGAGAATTTTCAAGTTTAATGCTGCTGGAGTTTCTTAGCGATGAAGGGACTCTGATTTTTAAATCTTGAAGCGTGTAATATACCGTTGGAAAGGTCTTGAGAATACCTTTCCAATGGTATGTTATGCGCCCTTGAAATTGTGGAAAAAGGTCTGCCGGTACCGGCAGTCCGATTGGGGTCCCGAATCGGCCATGATAAAATTGAAAATTCTCTAGTTTGATTCTGCTAAAGTTTCTTTTTGGTGTAGCGACTGCAATTTTTCGAATCTTGGGGCGTGTAATATACCGTTGGAAAGGTCTTGAGAATACCTTTCCAATGGTATGTTATGCGCCCTTGAAATTGTGGATAAAGGACTGCCGGTACCGGCAGTCCGATTGGGGTCCCGAATCGGCCATGATAAAATTGAAAATTCTCTAATTTGATTCTGCTAGAGTTTCTTTTTGGTGTAGCGACTGCAATTTTTCGAATCTTGGGGCGTGTAAGATACCGTTGGAAAGGTCTTGAGAATACCTTTCTAATGGTATGTTATGCGCCCTTGAAATTGTGGAAAAAAGACTGCCGGTGCCGGCAGTCCAATTGGGGTCCCGAATCGGCCATGATAAAATTGAAAATTCTCTAGTTTGATTCTGCTAGAACTTCTTCTTGGTGTAGCGACTGCAATTTTTCGAATCTAGGGGCGTGTAATATACCGTTGGAAAGGTCTTGAGAATACCTTTCCAATGGTATACTATGCGCCTTTGAAATTGTGAAGAAAGGACTGCCGGTACCGGCAGTCCGTTTGGAGTCTGGAAGTCGCCATGACAAGATTGAGAATTCTCAAGTTTGATTGTGCTGGAGGTTACATATGTATGTGCATTTATACGTTTTAGTTCAATTTATGCTGGCCATGCTAATTTTAAAGAGATTGTAGAAAGGAATATGCCAAAATCGCAGTTCCGGTACCGGCAAACCAAAAGCACGAGCAAAACTTAAACACTTAAGGAAACCAAAATCGCAGTGCCGGTACCGGCAGACCAAATGCGCGAGCAAAACTTGAAGACTTGAGGAAACTTAAATCGCAGTGCCGGTACCGGTAGACCTAAAGCGCGAGAAAAACTTGAGGACTTGAGGAAACCAAAATTGCAGTGCCGGTACCGGCAGACCTAAAGCGCGAGCAAAACGTGAACACTTGAGGAAACCAAAATCATAGTGCCGGTATCGGCAGACCAAATGCGCGAGCAAAACTTGAACACTTGAGGAAACCAAAATCACAGTGCCGGTACCGGCAGACCTAAAGTGCGAGCAAAACTTGAAGACTTGAGGAAACCTAAATTGCAGTGCCGGTACCGGCAGACCTAAAGCGCGAGCAAAACTTGAAGATTTGAGGAAACCGAAATCGTAGTGCCGGTACCGGCAGACCAAATGCGCAAGCAAAACTTGAACACCTAAGGAAACCAAAATCGCAGTGCCGGTACCGGCAGACCAAATGCGCAAGCAAAACTTGAACACCTAAGGAAACCAAAATCGCAGTGCCGGTACCGGCAGACCAATTGCGCAAGCAAAACTTGAACACCGGAGGAAACCCTAAGCGCAGTGCCGGTACCAGCAGACCAAAAAGGCAAGCAAAACATGGTCACTACTCAGAACTTGAAACCCTCAGAAGCTCACGAGCTTGACCCATGAGCTCAGAGCCAACACTCAGAACTTGAAACCCCAAAATTTGAATGCCCCAAATACTCAAAACTCTAGCTATTGAGGAAGGTGAAACAAGACCCCAAGGCTTACCTTCATCTTCAGTGCACTTTGTCTCTATCTAGTCATCTTTGCTCCCCTGAGCGATGTTCTCCACCTCCATTTGTTGCTTTGAAGCCATCCCAAACAGTGAACCCTCGACTCCCAAGTCCGCCACTTGCACGACGATAACAAGTACTTAAAGTGCTCGACAAAAGAGTCTTAAGGATTCTACATAAGACACGGTTCCGCCATAGGAATTTTGCATTGGTGCTACATCGCATTGGTGCAACCTACCCTATATTGGAGTCCATACAGTTACTATTGCGTTGTCTTCACTACTATAGCGTTGGGTCCAACAAGTTGTCGTAGGCTTCATGTAGAGTTAATTCTAATATGTCCACTAAGTTCCTTACTCAAATCTTTGAAAGATTCACAATTGATACTATATGTTAGTACTTACCGTGTTCTCCAAGTTGTAGGATTCCATGTTGTCTTCTTCGCTTTCACCAAGACTTAGCTGCTCCCCTAATCCGTGGCTCTCTGCAATTGATATCAATACCAAAGTTGTGGGTGAACTTCTTGTTTGCTCATCTCAGCCCACACCCACGGCATCTATTTTTTTCCTTTCTCAACATTCTAGTTCTCCTTAGAGTTTTTGAGCTACTAAAATATAGTTCCTTTCTCTTCCTTCTCATCCTCCTCTACCTTCTCTCCCTCATCTCCATGCGCTTGCAAGGTCCAATGCTATTCTAATACTCCAGACATAAGCAATATACACTACTCTAAGGTAAACACTTCTATAAGTATATATTACAGAACTTCATTCTGGGCTATCAATCATCAGCTTGGCGTTCTTTGGCTACCATATTCAAAGTTAAAAGTAAAATTCAGAATTGACGCATACTCCAGATATCTTTCTCGCTCAATAATTCAGAACTCAATGATTTGACACTACTAAACAACAGTTGGCAAGGTTTGAATTTGCAGTGGCAATCATGGACTCCTAAATCCCATAATGATTTTCCAACTGCAGAGCAAAGCAACTCTATGGAATGGACAAACACCTTGACGGGCAGGCTTGGACTCGTATCCACACGTCAAACATTGTGAACAATTTAGGTTTGATCTTCCGTACCTCGTATTACTGTGGTCATCTACAATGTAAGAATGTCGAATGTGATTTTCTAACCTGCGTGCATCGAACGGCCGTTGTTAATGAAATTGAGTGGGATGGAGTCTCCTCTTTCGTTTTTGACGTAGGATATAATCCTCCTAAAGGATCCACTTTGGTTTGCAAATGCTGTAAAGTTCCTCCTTCGTGTCTTGCAACCTGCAATGCCAAAATCTATTATGTTCTAGCTAAAGACAACATGACCAGAGCTTATGTTCATTTTGGCAATCACAACCACCCCGTCAAGATTGGTGCTTATCGTGACGATATTGCAAGAGGCGAGAGCTTAGTCGAGGAGCAAGTGCAGCGAACTTCTACTGCAACCAACTCTGCCATTGTTTTGGAGGCTACAAAGGAGATAGTCGGGGAGATGTTCGTTGTTGCTGAAGGTGTGCAATCAAAGACACTAGAGCTCAATTAGCTCTTTTCACTCTTCAATAGATGTAAGGAGCTCACTTTGCCTTGTATTCGCAATAAAGTGACCGGCTTCAAATACTTTTGCAGGTTTGGAGCTATGGACAGCATCACCAAGCTTCGCGGCTCGAGTAAGTGGTCTTTTGTCCAAGAGAACAAGTTCTCCAATCAAGGATTGCAGTCAGACAGAGTCTTTGTGTTCAAAATGTCTAAAGTTGGGCGGGTAGCGGAGTTGACCTCGTCCAGCGCATGCAGCCTAGTGGAGACCTCCAAAACGCATAGCTTATGTTTGACCATGTTAAAAGGGTCAAACAGTGGACCACCATAGGCTGCCACATCTACAACCCCACTCATTGTCATGTCATGACCATCGCACTTTGCAATATGCAGTCTGAGGATGTCGCTGCCTAAATGGTCATCTGGAAGAATCTCAACGCCATCGTCGGTCGCCACAGAGTTGAGAATCCAAATTTCAAAGGCTTCATGGCCGACAGTGCACAAGCAAACTGGAATGCTATACTCATTGTATATGGAAGTGGAGATGCATCAATTCCGATGCCAAATAAGGAACGAACTTGTTTATTCCATTAGGTGCAGTCCATGGAGAAGCAAACCAAGGCTGACATTCGAGCTGACCTCCAGGACCAACATCGCCTCCTATGCAAGCAATACAAGAACGCCTCAACGCAATCGGATGCTGATACCCAGTATCTCGCTATTCGAGCTTGGTGACTGTTATCCGGAGCTACAACTGAAGATGGTTTGCGACGTCTTGACCTCTGGCACTTCCGATACCGCCAGTGAAGAGGTTTCATGCAGCTGGTAAGTGAAGGTGAACATGGTTCCTGTCCCGCCCTTGGATGCATTGTCACATTGGATTTCGGCACACATCCGACGATTCAGCAATACCATCTCACAATTTTGCAATTCCCAAACTGCTCCTGCGCTTATTTCAAAGAGATGTAGACTAAAGCTAAGGGAGGCCGTAGTCAATGGACTTATTGCAAGCATTTGTATTTTATCTTCACCGTCATACACTCATATGTGGATTTGATGCTGAAGTCGATGCCTTCATACATGCACCTACTCTTAGCTTCAATGAATTTAAGCTAGTTCTTGAGAGTGGATTGTTGCCTCACCCAACATCTTAGGGTAGTTCACTATTCCTAGTTCCATTGTTCGCAATTGCATACTCTTTAGGTCAATGAAACAGTAGTGAGACTAAAAGGGCCACTACTGTAGTTCTTAAACTTGGGTACCATACTAAACCCTAATCTATGGAATTTGTTCTATTTTGCACCCTAAACCGTAAATGGTCTATATCAACAACCTAGCACTCATTTCACAAAAATCGATGTAGGAAATCTATCTCTTCATGCTTGAATGGTGTATAACAATGGCCAAATAATGATTTCATCTTGTTTGAAATAGTTTCAAGTCTTTGATTCACGGTTATAGTAATATTGAGTTTTCCTTTCATGTACCTTGAACATTTTCCAATGACCCAATTCCACGGTTATAGGTACTAAATATTCCACGGTTATAGGATAAAAAGTTTACTAAAAATATCTGAATATTCGAATATTTACTAATTATAGTACCATTGACCATGGTTGACCTGAAATTTCTGCTCTAAACCCCACATTTCTCCGCTCATCGCTCACCGCTCCCCGCTCCCCGCGCGCATACTATCCTCGTCCGACATGCAAGTGATTGTGACCGTAACTTTTACTCATTAGCGTTTGAATCTCCTGTGGTTCGATCCTGAACTATACTGTGCTTTTAACAATCACATACAACGACAATCTACATGAGGTATGAGTCAATACATGACAGGTTTTATCACTACGCATAGTAGTGAGATGGTGACTGAATTGAGTCATACATTGAGTTGGGAGAATACGACTCTGTAGAGCCACATCGAAGTGACTATACATAGTCTCCAATGCTGAAATCATGAGATGGACATGACTTATTATAGTGAGGTATTAGAGAATATAGCAATGGTTTGATCACTACGTATAGTGATGTGGTTGTGACTGTATTGCATCATACACACACGTGAGATAATACGACGCTGTAAAGTCAAATATGCTTCACTACACATAGTCACCCATATCATCTGATGACTGCATGGAGTCCTTGTATACTCGTTTCTTTCACTACTGGGAGTCAAATTTCAATATTAAATCGGAAGCATCTGACTAGGACTTGACTGTCCGTAGTCTAATGCAAACGTATGCCATGCAGTCGAATCTGCCATTCTTACGGTGCGTAGTCATAGATTTCAGTTTCAGATTAGGGTGATAATGAGATCTGTTGACTATTACAAGTCAACCGTGCGGTTGTGAGCACTGCGTCAGGTCATGCAAATGATTTTCACACATTTCATTGAAATAGAAATTTCGGTGCTGAAATAGGATGCACTGCAACTGGAACTTGATCAGTCTAAACTGCTTGGGAGAAGGACAGATCAATGTCCATGAACTCTGTGGGCCACAGTACAAAGTGCCCTACTGCTTGTCCTACCAAGGTCACGGGTGGATTATCTAGATCTACGGGTGCAAACAAACTGTAGTCGTCATCTAGGCTTTTCTGCACTTCTACAGACACGGTTCCTACAATTATGGTTTTCCCGTGTAGAGAAGCCCCAGCTACATTCTGCACTTTCCCGAGTGCCACAACTTTGTTCTCCTCCCCTTCTTCAATTCCCTTGAGTCTCACAGGGTCACCCTTCTTGAACTCCGGGTCCTCACCTTCTTGTACAACCTATAATAATAATAAAAAACACAAAACAAGGATCAGTAGGGACTAAATTGCTGCTTTGATACAAAGATGTACTTCTCCAAGGCTCATGGCACTTATTCAAATTCTATGACTGTGAGAAGTCACATATTCTAACGTCATTACTAATATCAGTCACGTATTCTAACTTCGTGACTGAATCTAGTCAAGCCTGGTCACTCGTTCCATATGAATGACTACAAACAGTCACAAACTTGGCATAATGAATTTCTAAAGAACTAAGGCACAACATTCCAAGAAGTGGCTCATGGCACTTACATGTTCACTTATCGGTGCGTTCATGTTTTTCTTTGAAACTTTGATCTGCAACAAATCATAGCCTAAACAATCCCTAGAAACACAAATATATCACTATAATCTTTGCCATTACAATTTTGTAACTTGATCCGCCTAATACATAGATCAAACAAATCCATAGAATTATGCAGCCCAAAATCCACGCATGATGTGATTTCACCCATAGTAGGGGCTGAAAACCTTTACTAACACACACAAATGTATACAATCCTACACTAAGACTCCTTCCACAGCACCTCTGCCCCTCTCTAACTTTCCTAACCAAGTTACAAGTGGACAAAATAAGAGAGAAGGTTCAAAAGCCCCTTAAGAAGGAGCCGCCACCCTAATCTCCTCTGAAACCCTAGCCGCCACCCTATTCCATAGCCCTAATTAGCTGCAACCCTAATCTACAGTCAATGAAACAGTCATGATGACTAACCAGAGTAAATGAAATAGTCATGATGACTAGAATCTCTTCACTTGATACAAAATAAAGTGAGTTTATTTTAGATTTGGTAAATTCAGTTTCAACATAAAAGAAGGTTTTTTTGAGCTAAGGAGGGGGGCCGGGGGGATCAGCCTTCAAACAATGTGAACTTTCTAGCAACGAAATGTAATTTTGCAATCATTACCAATATAAGTAAAGAAAACTATGCACATGACTACAGTATTTTGCAATCACTTTGATATCTCAAAAAAGTACGGAAAGGTGATCAGTAATAGCTCATTTGTCAACATGGGAAACCAATTTTTGGACTCTCTTGCAATTAGTTAGTAATTGTTTGAAGTTGTATTTATAGGTGTTGCTAAAACGCAATTCATTACTAATTTAAGTAAAGGAAACTGTCTAGATGACTATATTATTTTGCATTCATTACTAATTTAAGTAAAGAAAACTGTCCACATGACTACGTTATTTTGCAATCACTTTGACGTCTCCAAAAAATATGGGAAGGTGATCAATTATAGCCCAATGTGTCAGCCTGGGAAATCTAAAGCAAAGTTAAGCATACAAGGCATTTTCGTGCATCTGGAAAGTAAGTGGACAGATAGAGCAAGTGCTAATCATGATTTTTGGACTCTCTTGCAATTAGTTACTAATTTTTGAAGTTGTATTTATAGGTGTTACTAAAATGCAATTCATTACCAATATAAGTAAAGGAAACTGTGTCGATGACTATGTTATATCGCAGTCATTACTAATTCCAGTAAAGAAAACTGTCCACATGACTACGTTATTTTGCAATCACTTTGACATCTCAAAAAAGTATGGGAAGGTGATCAATAACGGCTTCTTTGTGAGCATGGGAAATCTGTAGCAAAGTTAAGCATACAAGGCAATTTCGTGCATCTGGAAAGCAAGTGGAAAGATAGAGCAAGTGGAATCATGATTTTTGGACGCCCAACCCATTTACTTACTAATTTTGAAGGTGTATTTAGTAGTGTTTCTAGAATGGTGCCCTAAAATGACATCCTATAATGTTTGCGCGCAGACATGGTAGTGTTGAATAGACAAGCTATTATGTAAGTGAAGATTATGGACCTACTCCTATTTTACAGCACTCACCCATTGAGCCAACTAGTAGAGGACTTCAAAATCATCTGATTGAAATATATAACTACTATTAGTCAGGTTATTTAGTACATGACTGCATGTAGTCACCCAAACCAACTCTATTACTACAGTAAGACATACATAAACCATATACCCATACAATCCGACTACATTAGTATGACTACACATAGTAAGCACTCATAGCATGACTCTCGGAATCAGGCAGGAGAACATATGTCCCGTTCCTGTAGACGTTCCCACCCAGGTCCTCAAAAATATGACTACTTATATGACTAGTCCATGACTGGACCCTCTTAGGACTGATTTTAGACTAAACCAATGACTGAGGTGACTACATAGTCATATGCGCTTAGTCACATCCGGTCACATTGGGCTGGTTTTCTTGTAGTGAAGAGAACAAATTGTATCACCAACAGTTATATGTGCAAATGTTAGGCAATAGGAAAAATCACATCACTACCAATCATATGTGCAAAAATGAAACAAGAGAACAAATTACATTGCCGCTAGTGAATTCTAAATAAAGTAATTGTATTTTCCAAATGTGGTTGATTTGAGTGAGTTTAATCCCAAAATAAAAGCTATTTCCATCTTTTTGTATGATTTAGGCTTCTACAGTTCAAAGGGATATAAAACAATGCATTATAGTTGCAATACAGTAATAAGATATGTTATAATTAAATATTTAAATGCAATATGTCCTATCTACTACGAGTTCATATGTTCAAAAACAATTGTCCTATATTAAAAAAGTTTTAATTTAACCATATTTTTGCCAAAGAAAGTCGCCTCGGTACTTGAAAGTTGCCTTTGTTTTAATAACGTTACATCTCGAAGGAGTGGCTATTTTTGAAAATTGATGATGATAAAACGTTCATTTGAAGTTTTCAACCTTACCATCCGCTACATGGAACATGTCAGTGGAATATTCATAAATGTTATGAATATGTTAAATGCTAAGTTGGATTCTCGAAACTGTGTTGGAGTGTGATTCAGCTGTGGTGGCATTGACTTAACTAGCTTAGGGTCATCAGGGATTAACCTTCACACATATGATTGGCGGTTATGTGGTTTGTTCTCTTGTTTAACCTTCCCACATTACAAAAATACCACTTTAAAAATAATTCAACCTGGTACACAATAATCAAAATAGGAGACTATACACAAATAATATTCTTTTCTTTTACCTTTTTTCACACACGCCCTTCATGGATTTAAAATAAAGTATAAACATCTATTTTGTTTTTTCCATTCAAATTTTAGTCTTTAAATTTAAAATGATAGTAGTTGTAAGAATTTAGTTTAACAATAAGATGTCAAGTAATGAATTGACAACTACTTGGGCTAATATGTAGTACTAGCCTTTGCTTTTGAATTATAATAAATTGAAGTGGAGGTTTTAGTTTTCATATTTTGAAAAGAGCTACGATGGTAGCATAAAATATTTAAATGAAGCTAAATAATCATACATTCATCTATATTTTGGACATAACATTATTTTTCATCCAATTTAAATACTAATCTCTTTACTAATTTAATCCAAATGTGGCTTCATCGTCAAATTCTTTATATCTTGTACAACACAGAATTCGCTATTTACGCACTTGGCTATATAATCATGCACTTGGTCCCCGAGCGCATATTTTTTTTGTAACTTTTTTAAAAAAAACCGACAATTATTGTCTTTCTTCAATCCCTTACATTGTAAAAAAACAATTATTTTAATTATTTTTTTATTCTTATCTTAATCTTTTCTTTTATCTTTTCTTTTTTATCTTGATTTCTTTCTTGTCTTCTTTCTTGTCTCCCTCTTGTATGTCTTCTTGTCTTCTTTTTGTCTTTCTTCTTGTCTTCGTTTTTGTCTTCGTTGTCTTTTTCTTCTTCTACTTTTTCTTCAGTTGAGGCTGCTAAACCCTAAACAACGGAAGCAAGCCAAATTTTTTATTTTTTATTTTTTATTTTTTTTCAGCTGCCATTTAGGGTTCAGCAGCACCCCACGGGCAAGAAGAAGGGAAATTTTTTATTTATTTATTTTTGTTTTGTTTTGTTGGGTAGTTGCCATTTTAGGGTTCAGCAGCACCCTACAGCCAAATTTTTATTTTTTATTTTTTTTATTTTTTTTAATTTTTAATTTTTTGGCTTGCTTCCATTGTTTAGGGTTCAACACCCCCAATTGAAGAAAAAGTAGAAGAAGAAAAAGACAACAAAGACAAAAAGGAAGACAAGAAGATTGACAAAAAGAAGACAAGAAGAAAGTCAAGAGGAAGACAAGAAAGAAGATAAGAAAGAAATCAAGATAAAAAAGAAAAGATAAAAGAAAAGATAAAGATAAGAATAAAAAATAAATAAAATAATTATTTTTTTACAATGTAAGGGATTGAAGAAAGACAACATTGATGTTTTTTAGAGAACTATTTAACCAACTTTTTTTAGAGGCAAATATGCTTATGAAATGAGCGCACTTGGCTAAGTGCATAAATAGCGAATTGCGTGTTGTACTTGAAATTTTGGTTTTTATCCCTTTTTTTGGAATTTTGATAACTATATACCAACAAAATATTTTTTTGGTGTTTTTGACGTTTAATCCATAAACTCCCAAGACACCATTTTGTGGTTGCTCCCTGTTTCCCGGGTGTTTCAAGCTCAAAAAAATAATTTCTTTTCAAAACAAAAATATAATGTCGTAGGTATTAGAGTCTTTTTTCGAACCTAATTGCAACTATTTCCATACAATCAAAACTCTTTTTAGGGGAATTTTTCAAAACGAAGCACTTCAATGTTGAAATGAACTTCAACATTTCAGGTAGGGTTGCCAAAAAATTTAACCCTTGAACGTCAAGAGGGCCTGAATGGGGCAGCCCGGAGGGCATCTAAATTTTTTTGGGAAAAAATAAAATAAAAATAAAAATAAAAATAAAATAAAAAATTGCAAAAATGGCTCTCTAGTGCACTGCTGGCTAGCACTGTAGCACTACGGCACTGCTGAACTTCAGCTGCTCCAACCTCAATCTTGTTCAATTTGATAACTTTGATTGCTTACCAACGATTCCACAATCTCTCAAATGAGGCGAAAATTTAGAATCTAGATCGCTTTTTCAGTAGCTTTCCAACGCGACAAGTCTCGCTTGATTTGGTTGAGAAATGAAACCTTTTTCTTCATTATTCTCTTTTAAATAAGCCCATGGGGCTTACCTTGACGTTTAAGGGTTAAACCAATGAAATTCATTGGGCACCTCAAAGGAATTTTAGTTCAACCCACATGGGCTGCAGGCCATGAATTATGGGCTCTTCTAATTAGAGGAGAGTTGAAGGGATAATCTAATTTTGCCAAAATCTTTTACTTTCCTTCATACCCTTACCCATTACAAGGTTTTTGAAAAATGCTGATGAATTGAACATCATGTGAAATTGAGTCATGCATCTTGTTAGCTACTTCATCTTGACGATGATAAAAAATGACAATTCATCTCAACTTTTTTTTGATTTAGGAGTCCATCAAAGCAAAGTTGGTTGGATTTTTCAAGGCTTGAAATTTCAAAATCTCAACTTCATTTGTTCATATCTTGACATTCGTACATTCAAACGTTTTGAAAGTTTGAGTGGTGGTTTATGTGGCCTAGGAGTACAAGATCCTATGGTTGGAATGTGGAAACATAATTCCAAAAAGCATTCAAAGATCATCATTCAACAAAAACAAGAAAAATGAGGTAGTTTTGAATGGGGGAACCCTTGTGGCGTTTAGGAGTTAAGGCCTAATTAGAATTTTGGGAAAATAAGTTTATTTTAAATTTTTAGCAATTTTGAAAAAACAATTGCAATTCTAAGTTTTTGATTCTACTGTTGATTTTTTTCTTGTAATTGAACATAAAGAATACCTTGAAGTCAAACTAAATTTTAGATTACATCTACTATTGTTTTTTTTTAATTTCTCAACGGAGACAAGTTGGATTACTGGATTTGATTATTATTTGTGAGTTATCGTATGTGAAAAATTCAATATATTTTTAAATAGATTACAAAACACATCATCATTTTACTAGACCTTATACAAAACATTTTTATCCCCTAAAGGCCCTTAAAAGCCAAAATGGCTTTTTGCTGTTTCGGGCAGCTTAGATGGAAGGTCTAAATTAAGAATTTTAGACTATAATTTGGCGTGGGCGTGGTCATACATACAAGGTGTGTGTGGTAAAAATTACAAAGTCAAATTCGGATTTTATAAAAAAATTATTGAAATTTTTGGTTTCAAGCCCAATTGGGGCAGAAAAAAACTTTTTATTATAATCATTTTTTCAAATTTTTTTTTTTGGAGACATGCTCTTCACCACATTTAGGCTCAGAATTTGAAGTGACCCATGTTGATTATATTCTTGGCTTGACAAGGGCAGCCTCCAAAATAAAAGAACAGCAACCTCCAAGGTTTTTTGTAATTTCACATTCTTTTATTTCGAAATTTGTCAAAATTTGAGATTTTGAAATTTTTTAAAAATAATTTCGCCTAAAATTTATAAATCATAGAGGTACCTAATCACCGTTCATTTTTTTCCAAAAATCAAATACAATTAATGTGATGCATGTTTCACCAAATTGCCATTTTTATACCTACTTCTGGAAATTAATTTGGATGAAGGTTTGAAACGCGTAATGAGTCTCTAAAATTTTGCATGAGCGTACCCAACTTAGTTATCTACATGGAAAAAAATATGAGCAAAATGTTTGGAGTAACAATCTTCAAGTCCCCCTTTGCACTATGGAGACAATGCCTCCCAAACAATGCCCAGAAAAACTTTTGCACAAACTTTGGATGTTATGATCTTACAAATGATAAACATCCAACGGTCAATTTTTGAAGCGGTAGCTATGAATAGGCTTAGGTATAAGATCTTACGGTTGGAATTCTAAAAGAAGTAAAAAAAACTTGGTTCACATCCCCGGGAGTACATAGAGGTAGAAAATCGCAGTTTTGAGGTTTCAAGCTCCCAAAAACAGAAGGAAATTTAGGGGTTATATTGATTAAGTTCTTCCCCTTTTTTGTCCTTGTGGATGGGTAGTCCTTGGCTTTTGAGATGCTTTTGTGTTTTGGCCATGAGGGCCTTCTTTGCATCTTCGAATGGTTTTTTTTTTTTATTCCTCGGATTTCGGGTTTTCAGATAACAAAGTAATTTTAATTTTGAAAAATTGTATTAATTTGAATATTGAGGATGAAATTATGAAAATATGTGCATTCTTCATGAACTTTATTTTCCTACATGGAAAAAGTTTAATTCCATAAATAGTTAAAAGTTTATTGTTAGAAAAGGCCAAATTCCTTAAGTTGGAGGTTAAAAGACAATATTCCTTCCTTTTAGCAACAACTTCAAACCTTCATACTTTGAGCTTAATTAGAGATAATCTAAAGAAGTGGAATTTTGTAATTTTATGGTGAGTTTGCATCCCAATATTATCAATTTCTGACAAACATTGTTCATGAATAGTTCCTTGGTTGACTCTTTTAGGCTTGGAAGAACTTGTGGAAATTCTCCTTTAGCGTTGGGAGGTCACGACATCCTATCCCCCGAGCAGTGCAGGGCCTTGCTTTAGATTATTCTTTAATTCAACATAAACTAGTTTTGCAATCTAAGGGCCTCTTTACAATAGAGACGAGAAGCTATGAGGTCAGAAATTTCAGCCAACGGGAGGCTTAGAAACAGAGAAGATCAAAGAATGTCACTTTACACTCAAAATTTTCAGTTTAGGTGACGAAAGGAGGAGAAAATGACATAGACAACAGTTTTGTCCTTTGTGGTAACAAAAGTGCACATTTTCCAAACCCTTCAAATCAAGAGGTGGGTCTAATGCAAAATCCGGGGGGCCATTTGGCCAAAATTCTCACTACCAATCATGTTTTATTTTTTAAAAATATAAAAGAACTTTATTTAAAAAAAGCAACACTTTATTTTGTGGTCTCTTCTCACTTTACACTGTATCCAAAGACCGTCAAGTTCAATGGTTGGCTTCTCAAGAATGAGTCACATGTGGCCCTTGTGAGGTTTTCTCCACGACTTCTTGCCTCTAGTGTAAAGGGGGCCTAAGGTGAGTTTTCGGTTAACTCTATTAGAGTTATCTTTAAAGTCCACACCTTCTAACTATTTGAAGTGAAGAAATAAAAGTATAATAAAAAAAAATCACGGTATCTTCTTCAAAATTTGATGGACTTTAACCCTTAGACGCGCCTGCGTCCAGAATCTGGACGATGGATGATTCTGGACGCGTCCCTTCACCACGCAATTGGATGTTTTTCATCCATTCAATTTAAAAAAAATTATTGTGCTAGTTGATTACCATTTGTACGGTATGGATCTTCAAGATAAGATATTGAGAGTTTTTGAAAAATAGCAAAAGTGGTTTATGTCAAGTTTCATTCTTAATTCAAAAAGTGAGATCTTAAACATGATTTTCCATAATAAGAAGAATCAAATAGTGAAAACCATACCCTCTTGTAGTGCATGTTATTCCAATTTCATTACATTATTTAAAAAAAATTTAATGTTAAATTTGGATTTTAAATTGAATTTCAAGAGAAAACTTTGCAAAATTAATTTAAAAATATTAATAATAAATATGATGAATCCAACCGTATAGATATTATCTTCACATTGACATTTATAACTTTGCTTTGTACATCAACTCCATTTTAATTTTTCATCAAACATTTTATAACAAATCTTTGAAAACAGTGTTGAATCGGGACCTTAAAGGGTTAAGGATAACTCTATTGTGTTTAAAAGAATTATCTGAAAAATAAAAAGTTTTGGATGAAACCTGATACGTCGACACGTCGACGGAAGTGGATTCAGGTGACGTAGTTCGGGCTACGTAAGTAGGTCGAAGTGGACGGACGACGCAGTTCGTCGACGGAAGTTGTCGGTCCGTCAGTGACGGCGAAGCTACGGCATGGTGCACGGAGCCAGCTTAACTTACCTCTTTTGATCGCGCTAGCTGGCTGCTTCGCTCGGGGACTTGAGAGGCCTGTGCTGCTTTGGTTGGCCATGTGTTCGGATTTGTCGTTGCGCTTGGACACTTGTACGTGATGGCCGCGCACGATCACCGCTTCTTTCCATGGTTGTCACTGCCAATTGCCCGCCCCGAATTGGCTTAGTTGCAACTCTCTCTCTCGGACGTTCCTGAGAGGTCAGTGCTCTCAAAATGTGATATTCCAGAAAGAGCTGCATCTTCTCTCTCGAAACGTTCGTCGCTTCAGTTAGTTCACTGTATATCTCTTTGCATGTGACCGACGGACAACAGCTTCTGATGGCTTTAAAGTTGCGTCATCGGTTGGACAGTCCGTCAGTGTTTCACGTGCCTTGTATGGGATGTAGAATCCTTATCCCGGCGCTGAAACGCCAACCCTAGATTTCTTTTCGATTCTTGCAAGCAAGTTGTTTCTTTTCCTTTTTTGGGTTGAACGTGCGACATTGGAGTTTTCAGTGGTAGTTGTTTTCCAAACTCAGAATACGGCAGTGGGAATGAGCAGGAATTAGATGTGGAGGTGAGCTTGTGGAGTAGTTCGGTGGCGAGCGCGAGAACGTAGAGCTTTGGGGTTTGTTAATAGATATCCAGGTTGTGAGAAGTCAGAGTATGAGCGCCGTAGTGCAGCGAAGGATGAGAGAGACGCAGCAGCCGTCGTACAACTCGGGGTTTGCAGATGGGCGCATGCTGGTAATGCGCCCCGTGAGCCTGCAACAACCAGGGACCGCGCAAATCCTGTCGCGGTACCGCCCCATCGCACCCAAACCCGTGTCCGATCAGACCCCCACGGGGTCGGCATCGGCGCAGTCCTCGCTTTCCACGGATAATGCTAGCACCACGAAATCCAAGCCGCGCGGCTCCCGCAAGCGCCCGTCGGAGGCTTCTTCCAGCAAGAGCTTGCCCAAGTCGAAGAAGGCTCAGACCAAGCCGACGACGGAGGATGGGGTTCTGAATCATCATCATCATCATCATCGGCCAACTGAGATGGCGGTGGAATTTCATCTCGGGTACGAGAATCTGACGCCGCTCTTGCCCGTGCGCGTGGCGCACCAGTTCGGCCCCGGCGGCTGGCAGCGCTTCCACGACAGCTTCGCTGCGCCTCCATCCGACACGGAGACGCGACCCGAATCCGACGCAGCCTTGAGCCTCCACATTGGAGTCGGGGGTGCACAATTCTCCGCCGCCGAGAACGAGATGTCGCGCTTGTTTCAGCCGCGCGGGTGCTCGTCGACCAGCTTCGGCACCGACAGCGAGGTCACGTGCTCCTCGGAGAAATCCGACATCGTCACTCTGTCTCTTCTTCCCGACACGCCGTCGAATTTTCGGTGCGCAACCTCTGTCGATCGGTGGTTGCCAGCCACCACCGCCGCCGCCCCCGCCGCGACGAGCGGCGATTTGAACACCAGCTTGAGCATAGGATGCCGCGGGATGCCGCAGGACGCCGCCGCCGCGGCAGTGACGACGACGCCCGTCGTGGACGTGCAGCACTTGGAGCAGCGGCACGGCGGATCGTCCGAGGCCGTCCTGCTGGCCGACGAATTCGACCAGCTCTTGTGGACGAACGCTGCGTTTCAACGATTGTCCAACGAACGAGCGAGCAGCCGCCTGCAGGTTCGTTCGTCCTCCGTCCACTCCACCCCACCCCACCCCGTCTTTCCTTTCGTTTCGTTTCAGACAGGATTCTACCCCATCATCGCTACTTCTAGCTACTGAACACATTTTCATTTTTATTGCTAAGTGAAAGAGCATTCCAACGCACTTTAACATGCCTTGTTTAGACACCGTATGAATAAGTTGTGAATTTTTTTAAGTGCTCCCAAAATCATTGTAATCAATATTTAGTTTAATCTATATTTAGTTTTTAGGTTCTAAGGTAAGGGTTGCTTTTTACACAGGGAGGATTATTATTATGATGTGTGTACGTACCTTATTTCTTTTTAAAGGAGTGTGAGAGAATTACTTAGGCTACTACACGGAGGTGGTTCTAGAGATTGGCTTTCTGTGGGGCTACAATTTCAGTCACTATGGATAAGTCACAACGGAATTTAGTCATTAAAAACAAGTCACATTTGACATGATTTCTACTAGTGGCTAATAATCGTGTTGTTGGCTGGTCATGGCAGGCAATGGCTCCCCACATTGATCCATTGGGAATTCGCACTCAGCTGGCCACTCTGACATTTCAGCCACCATTTCCAGCTCCCAAGTGCAAGGCAGTGCTGTGGGGCTTTTTGAAGAAATTCATCCTGCATGAAAGAATGGAGCCTGAGGATGTCCATTCACAGAGCTGGTTGTAATTAATTAATTAATTAATTTTTTTGGAGTCAGAGACCTCACATATTGGTGGCGATGCATCCCATGTACTTGAAAGAGTATGTCATAGAAATTGATTACAGGTAAGTTTGGAAATTCTCGTATCTGGCTGATTTTGCTTAATCATCAATTCTCCTACTTTTTTTCATGTCATGTTTGGTATGTAAAAAATTGTTGATATTTGTTTGTGCAGGTGTTGTATTGATTGAAGGGCGGTCTTCAGGTCACATGTGCAAGTGTTTCTGTGGAAGGGAATATGAGCAGGTATTTTATTTTATTGACACACTTATTGATTGCTGAAATAAGGCGATTACACTGATACTATTTTTTCTTTTCTACACTCCCGTTTCTTATTTTTCTGCTTTGGTCAGGGATGCAGATAAAAAAACGAAGCTATGGTGAATGGGAGCAAACACGCCATGATGAATGTGCTCACATGAAGGGGTTCAAAGTTGTTCATTAGGGCTTACTCTTGTGAGTGCTGACGAAAGCATATGAGAAGCTATACCATGCGGTGGTAAGAATTAGAGACTCTGCTGTATGGGTACCCAGAAAAGGAAGGCCTTAGGTTTGTCTCACAACAACATTTATTTAGTTAGCGATAGGATAGTTTCGAGGAGGTAGGGAGGAAAGAAGTTACTTCTACATAATCATATGCATTACATAAAGTGTGGTCTCGATAGGCTCTTCGTTGAGTTGGGCATTGTGCTATCATCACCATCCTTAATATATGTTGAGTTGGGCATTGAGCTATCACCATCCTCAATATGGATTTATAAGCGATATTAGGAAAAATGATTGCTTAGTGTAAAATGAGTGATTTTTGGGTTAAGTGTAAGGTAACTATACCTTACACTTAAGCGTCCATCTTACCACCCTAAGGGTCTTAACTCCTAAGGGTCCCTAGAGTTCTTGGGCTTAAAATCATCATCGCTTTTGATGTGTTACAGGTCTAAATGTAAGTGAGGTATAGAAACCTCAATCGTATAATCTTGTAACATACATGTTGTAGATCATGTGAATCAATTTTGGGGTCATTTGGTCATATAGATTGCAAGATCATAATGTTTAGTGCTGAAAAACGATGCTGAAATTTTCTTAGCAACACAATTAGAGGTGAAATTTGTTTTCAAAATTACTCAAATGAAAGAACTTTGAACAATCTAGACCCGTGCACTAAAATGACTCCCAAACAATCATAACAACATGAATTGACATGAAAATTTTATCATGATAACTAGACTTCAAGGGGAATTCAACCCAACAAGTTATATTGAAAACGGACTTGGGATGAAGGAGATACAAGCCCCTAAAGTTGCTGCCATCAAAATTCACAGAAACTGTCCAAAACAAAGATACCTACTTTCAAATGATCACCAAAAATTCAACATATCTTGGATTGATCTGAAATTTTTACCACACATTCCATACATCACCCGGTTCTTTTTTCCAAAATTTCATTAAAATTAAACACGTTTTGTAAAAGTTGCAGCTCTTTGAAGATGAATGTCTCCCAAAAATGTTCAAAATATGGATGTTGGGACGGTTAGGGGGTTAACCCCTTAACGTACCAGGGTGTCCCTGGAATTGACAATTTGAGAAAAAACATTATAAACTACCATTTAGAAGAATATTCTGGAATTGATATACATATGAAAGTTCTAGATCTTGAATTTTAGATTCCATCCGTACGGTTCGATTCATTAATACAATCACCAATATTTAATTATAAAATTTGAAAGTTAAAATTAAAAATTCCTTCTAAATTCGATTACAAACTAAATTTCAATATTTTTTGAGTAAATTTTTTTGGAATGAGTTTGAAATGAGATACTCTTAAGTGTGGTGATACTTTGAAATTTTTGTGTTTCTTAAATTTATGACCTCATTTTTCACGATTCCACTTTGAACTAGAGTCAATGCAATTTTGGCTTGGTCAACGACTTGACATACTTCTACATTTGCAATTTTAGAAAAATATGTACTCTAGTATGACTAAATCCAGCCATTAGATAGGACAACAACTTGATGAAGAATCTCCAAAAAATTGGATGAGTTTCTTCCAAGCGTTGATGAGAACGTGAGAAGGCTTTGAAATCATTCGTCGTCGAGTTTCTGGACGCTGTGACGTTTAGGGGTTAATAGCAAGTTCAAGAGGATTCCAACGCACTTTAGCATACATTATTTGGACATTGTATGAACAAGTAATGAATTTCCAAAGTGCTGACTATAGGTTGACCTTAAAGCGACCCTAAACTCTGATGTTCAAATTGTGCATATTCTCATCAATAGTAGTGTGTCATAATTTACTTATTATGGGAGATTGAGCTAGGGACGCTTTAACCCCTAAAAGCCCGAGGGGTATTGGACAAAACATAGATGTGTTATAATATGTGCCTTCCATATGTTTGATGAAGGTTGGTTCAATAGACAAAATGTAGAGTATCATCTTTACAAATTATCCGTACGGTCAAACTTCCAAAATAATCTTTAGATCATTTTTTAATGAATTTAAAAGCATTAACCTTCGAAAATTTGTATAAATTATAATTTTCAATTTTAGAGTTCAAAATTTAGTACGATTGGTTAAAGTTGGGCTATCTATCGTAAACTTCAAAAAAGCAAGAGAAATGATGGAGGAATCATCATTACTTTCCCCAAATAGCAAATTTTGTAACACAAAGACAATGTTGAGGTGATCTACTTTGAAAAATTCTCCCGGGTGGAGTTTAACTCGGATTGCCATAATTCAAATTGGGTTGGAAAGTAGACTTGATGTAGTATTTTAAAATATTTTTTATTTTTTCAAAAAATTATTTTTTTGTTTCGGGCAGCCCGTTTTTTCCGGGCAGCGACTAGAAAATGGTCGCTCGGGAGCTTAGGGGTTAACCCCTAAATGTCAAAGTGTCGAGAAAGTGAACGACTAACAAATTCAAACCCTTCCCACGTTTTCATCAATGCTTGGATGAAAGTCATCCAATTTTGGAGATTCTTCATTAAGTTATTGTCCTATCTATCGATTGGATTTAGTCATACTTGATTACATATTTTTATAATTACAAATGTAGAAGTATGTCAAGTTGTTGATCAAGCCAAAATTGCATTGATTGTAGTTCAAAAGTGGCCTTGCAAAAATGAGGTCATAGATTTAAGAAACACAAAAATTTCAAAGCATCACCATGTTTAAGAGTATCTTGTTTCAAATTCATTGTAACAAAATTTACCCAAAAGATATTAAAATCTTGTTTATAATCAAATTAAGAAGGAATGTCAAATTTTAACTTTCAAATTTTATAATTAAATATTGGTGATAGTATTAGTGAACTGAACTGTACGGATGGAATCTAAAATTCAAAATCTAGAACTTTCATTTGTATATCAATTCCAAAATTTTCTTCTAAATAGTACTTTATGATGATTTTTCTCAAATTGTCAATTGCAGGGATACCCTTGTACGTTTAGGGGTTAACCCTTAAACGTCAAAGCAAGCCCACGGGCTTGGTATAAAGGAATAATTGGAGAAAAAAGTAGATTTTCTCAACCAAATCAAGTGAGACTTGTTGCGTTGGAAAGCTACTGAAAAAGCGATCCAGATTCCAAAATTTCGCCTCATTTGAGAGATTGTGGAATCGTTGGTAAGCAATCAAAGTTATCAAATTGAACAAGTTTTGAGGTTGGGGCAACTGAAGTTTAGCAGTGCCGCAGTGCAACAGTGCTAGCCAGCAGTGCACTGCAGAGCCGTTTTTGCAAAAAAAATAATAATTAAAATTAAAAAATTAAAAAAAAAAAAATTTGCAAAAAAAATTAGATTCTTTCTGGGCTGCCCCGTCTAGGCCCTCTTCACGTTTAACCCTTTAGTGCCTAGCAAGCCAGATTATGGTCACTGCAACAGCGGAAATGCAAATAACAGAGAATCCGTGAAGAATTGGAACTTCAGTTCTGAAGTTCAGATTTGCGCACATACATTACGCACCTTCCAGAAAAAGAAAATTTCAATTTGGAATTGTACAACTATCAAAATACCTATCAACAGAACGCAAAAATACTGCAAATACTTGAAAATACAGTAAATACTTACAAATACAACATATGTACTACGTAGTATTTCTTGTGTTTGGAAGTTTGTTATCTTGTTTTATTTTTTTGGATTGTGTTCTCTCCTTCATCTTCCATTAGTGTGTGTAATCCGATCTTGACTAATGTACCCACTCCTGTCAATTTTCAACGTATAAAATTTTGTCCTAAACCGTACATGGAGAAGTCACTTTCACTTATAAATCTCACAATAATTATGTGTGAGTCTATTTTTGATATGAAAGATTGCAACGGAGAGGTGTTGACATAGGGCATAGCTGAACGTCTTTGCTTTTATTTTTGAAAATTTACCTCAAATTCTATTTAACTTTGAAGTCACACACCCCCCAAAATCTCGTTTTTGAGCGTGCATTATATAGTTCAAATACATACTATAATCTTCCGATCCCACCATCGGATGATTCTCAAATTTTGATAAAATGTGTGCTCTCGAGTTGAGAATAGAATTGTACGGTTACTTTCTAATTTAACCCATTCTATTTTTGGTAGTCTCAACCACAGTGGAAAAACCCACTGAAATCCAGAGCTGTCTGCTACAGTACCCTAGGCACTAAAGGGTTAAGGGTTAAGGAAAGGGTTGCTTTTAGAAATTAGTTACCTTACATGATAGCGTTCCTGTCGTCTACAGGGAATACTGACCATAATGTGGTGCCATGCTCGAGATGTCTCAGCAATTTGTACCCAAGTACGTATTGTTGCCAAATTGAAGAGGATGTTCGCACTAGGACATTCCTATCTCCACGCAGGAGCCCCTATTGTTGTGGATTTGGACAAAACCCTTACAAGTTCACACGGTTGAACAAAGTTTTGGGACTGGCCTTTTATGAGATCCGGATGTAATACACACTTCTCCGTAATTTTATTTTATTTTTTATTTTATTTTTTTGGTTGGATCTGACCATAGGTTAGAGGCATTGTGGGGACACTCATTTTTTTGGCTAAATATCATTGCAGCAAATATATTCTGTTCATGATTTCACTGAAATGCATTGTCGTCCTTTCACGTGTTCTAAGGTGGTTACCCCATTACCAACTGGCGCCTTAACCAACAGCTAGGGGCATTTTCCACAATCAATGCTACAATGATGTTGGTATTAGCATGAGTTACATGTTGGTTTTAGTGTATGTAAGTATGGTTATGGATTCGTTGTTATTGGTTTAAGCATCTTTAGTGTGTGCAATACAAATCTTCTTTAAACAAAAATAGCTCTACCTATGTGACGTGAATGGGATGTGTCATGCTTCAACTTTGAAAATTTATAACTAATTCATTCTTCATCCAAAAATTATGTTTCAACTTGTGTTGAAATCTATTCTTCTTGCCTAACTCTAAAAATAATAATACTAAATAATATCAAAGTCTCATATCCGTATTTCTTTTTCAATTGTGAATGGGTAACCACCTTATTCCGGTCTGCTTCTTCGCATAAAGGTCGGTAGAAATACAAAATTTCAAAAAGCACTTCCTGCGAGTCTATATTCACACCACAAATGAGGAAATTGGGAGATGTGCCTCATCCGGGCAGTTTGCTAGCAACTTCCCGGGCAGTCGAGTCCGAGCACAGTCACATCTTGGAGCTCGAATCTTATTTAGTGTTGCACTTGTATGTTGAATAGCAGGGAGAAATTGTTGAGCAACATATGCAGTTTGATTTCTTCATTGCTTGGCGACGTCTACTTTTGTGATTTGATCAAGTTTTTGCAGATTTTATTGTCCGCTACTGTGTTTTGCTTGAGAGTGTAAGGTAGGAGCATCCAATTCCAAGAGTGTACCCAATGCCAATAATTTCTTGACACGGTAATCATTCTAGAACGTAAATCTAGGTAGACCATAGATAGCTTATCATTTTGGTCAACAAATAATAAGGGTTTCATGACGTGTTTAAATTTGCGTTCTGAAATGACTACCTTGTGTAAAAATTATCAACATTAGATACAATGTTGGAATTGGGTGCTCCTACCTAAGCAGCGGTTTGAAGATAGTGGTCGTGGAGTGACTCATTAGCACCAATGGCAATCTGCAAATTAGTAACTCGCCAGGTAAGTAGTTTGTTGCGTTTGTGTGGTTTTTGGGGATTAATTATGGTGGTTTAATCCTTAAATGTCCTTAGCCCATTGGAGGGGCATCCGCCACAATAAAATATAGGTAAATCCCAAAGCCAAAAAATAAAAAAGATAAAGTACAAAGCAAGCCAGTTGTTCAACCACAACCTCCCTCTCTCCCCAATTCTTTCATTTGGTCATAAATCATTCTACAATTTTCTACATCCAACACAACTCGAGAATTTAGCCTCGCTTCTTCAGCAACTTTCCAAAGCACTAATTCTCTCCTTTATTGATTGTTAAAACTATATGAAGTTTTCTCCATTATTCTCTCAACACTAAGCCCGTGGAGCTTAGTTTGTCTCTATTAGGCGAATTAAAATTTCCTAGAGGAACTATAAGCTTCTGTCAATTTTTTATTTTATTTTTTCATTTTGCGATTTTTTTGCACATTCTCCTAGTTTCAAGGTCTTCCACGGTGTTTCTGTTGCAGGCTTTTTTTTTTTTTTGGAATGAGAGGTTCTTGAACTTGTGTGAGTTATGGTTTAGGGGATTGAATGTTACAAGAATGAGAGGGATTTATACTAAAGCCTAAATTTTGGTGTGGACTTGTAGTCTTCGTTTGGTTTGCCAGCTTAAGCTCTAAGAGCATCTCCACCAGTTGCTCCGAACGCACTGGGAAAGGGCCTGCGGGGCACTGTTCCGGCCAGTTCCACTCCGGCCATTGGTCAGCTCCACTCCGGCCAGTTCCGGCCACGCAACTGGTGGAGATGCTCTAATTGCGTAGTCAACCGTTTTTTAACTGCTGTACAAAATTGAATTTTGTTTTTTCATTCGTCATATACTTTTTGCAAGTACAAAGAATTCTATAAAATTCTATAGTAAGATAGCTTCATGCATGTGTGATCTAATTAGAAAGGGGATGATTTGTGAAAAATTTATGCATGTGTCATTTCATGCCATTGTTTTCTACCAAAGAATTCTAAGATCTTAGTTCAAAACGAATCAAAATTGTTGTTGAAAATTTCAACGCGTAAAATTAAGCAACCAAAAAATCTACAAGATTCACTACACTTAAAAATTATTACATTTCAACCCATCACAACAAATTTCATTCACAAATTGTCAATACCTTATTTGTAATCGAATTGCAAAAGAATTCTAAATTTCAAGTTTCAAATTTTATACAAAAATGTTGGTGATTGCAATCATAGATCTAACTGTATGGATAAAATCCAAATTCCATAGTGTACAACTTTTATTCATACATCAAGTTCAAAATATCCCTCTTTAGTTGCATTTTATAATGCATTTTTGCAATTCTCCAAGTCTAGAGAGTGCTCTAGGCATTTAGGGGTTTAGAGGAGGGCCACCCATGCCCTCCCAGAGTCTCACACTCAAAAAGTAAATGAAAAGTGCCAAGGGCCCTTCCAAAATGCCTCTTGACTCTGGATCCTAGCATGTTAGGAATTGGGCCTTCAAATCATTGTTTAGTTGACTATATCCTCACATTCTACTTGTGATTGGTCCATTGACTATTTGATGCGCACTTTTGATATGTGAGAGACGTGCAAGGGTGGGGGAATGTGAGATGAATAATTTCAAAAAGTTAGTCCTAGCGTGCATGGGTGAGAATGCTCTAAGGAGTTGTAATTGATCTTAGAGGTGTGTACTGAAGAAAAAACCCACTCGTGGTTTTAATGCTGTTAATATTGCCCAGACGCGCTCTTAATATTTAAGATTTTATACGCAAAAAGCCCAGTTCTTTGTGCAGGATGATCAACAAACACGCTTGAATTGTTCTGTTTTGCACATCCTATGATCCGTAAACGACACGTTCGTGTTCTGATTATTGTATCACTGGTTTTGAAGTTTTTGAATTGCTGTTACAACTGTTTGAAATAGTCACACTGAGGTGGCATTTGAGAGTAAAGTCTATTATACACTCCACAAACCTGAAGGAGCTTCTATTCAACGTTTAGAGCTCTGAGGGAGGATGTCCTAATTTTTGTAAATTTTCAATGTTTATTCCTCAGACCTCCAACAATGGATGAAGAGTACAATATTCAGTGTCTCTCCTATCCGCCCTAAATATGCAACATTAACCCCTAAATGTCACAGCGTACAGTTTCTGGACGTCTAGACGACTAACAAAGTCAAATCCACCCTCACACTCTCATCAATGCTTGGATGAAAGTCATTCAATTTTTTTTGGAGATACGTCACCAAGTTTTTGTCCTATCTAATGGTTGAATTCAGTCATACTTGAGTACATGTTTTTCTAAAATTACAAATGTAGAAGTATGTCAAGTTGTTGAGCAAGCCAAAATTGCATTGACTGTGGTTCAAAAGTGACCTTGCAAAAATGAGGTCATAGAATAGTTCAAAAGTGGCCTTACCAAAATGAGGTCATAGATTTTTTTTTTTGGGTACAAATGGAACAAGCTTTATTCCATTGCAAGAGAGAAAAAAACAACAACCAAGCATGGGGACCCCATTGGTCAGACAATAATAGTCACAGCTTACAAGTCTGAGGTCATAGATTTAAAGAACACAAAAATTTCAAAGAATCACCATGTTTAAAACTCATTTCAACAAAAAAATTCAAAAAATATTAAAATTTTGTTTGTAATCAAATTTAGAAGGAACTTTTAATTTTAACTTTCAAAATTGATAATTAAATATTGGTGATAGTATTAGTGAATCGAACCGCATGGATGGAATCCAAAATTCAAAATCTAGAACTATCATTTGTACATCAATTCTAAAATATTCTTCTACAAAGTAGTTAATGGTGATTTTTCTCAATTTGTCAATTACAGGGACACCCCTGGTACGTTTAGGTGTTGACTACAAGCACTTTTCATCGACGTTTTAGAATCAACTAAGAATTTAGTGTTAGGGTGCAGATGATCTTATAATCACAAACAAAATTGACTATTGTTACACAACCTTTGCATTTAGATAATTATACCATGAATAATTCAATCTATCATAATTAAAATTGAAATATTCAATAAAGGTTAATTCTCAAAAATTTAACTTGTTTCAAAATTTTGTCAATGTTTTCTCATCTGTCATGCACTTTTTGCAATTTGAATTTTTACTAAATTTTCTACGGGAAGTTAGCTTCATGCACGTGTGATCCAATTACAAAGTTGATGATTTGTGAAACTTTTTTGCCTCATTTCATGTTGCACTATTTCACCAAAAATTTCGAAGATTTTGGTTTAAAAGTGTTCGAGAAAGTCAACTCATAAAATTAAGCAACAAAAAAATCTCCAAAAATCACTACACTTAGAGTATTGCATTTCAACCCATCACAACAAATTTCATCCACAATTTGTCAATATCTTATTTGTAATCAAATTACAAAATGCTTTGAATTTTAAGTTTCAATTTTTATAGAAAACATCCCTCTTATTTGCATTTTATAATGTATCTTTGCAAAACTACCCAATTTGGACAGGGGTGAGGACATTTAGAGGTTAAATTTGTAATGTATAATATACTAAATTTAGAATGAAATCAAAATATACATGTTTTATCTTTGAGCATTGTTAACCCTTTAAGGTCCCAATTCAACATTGTTTTCAAAGAAACGTTATAAAATGTTAGATGAATACCAAAATTGGAGTTGCTGTACAAAGCAAAGTTGTAAATGTCAACGTGAAAGATCACATCTGTACGGTTGGATTCATCATATTTTTTATTAAGTATTTTTAATTAGTTTTGCAAGGTTTTCTCTTGAGATGGTATGGTTTCCATTATTTGATTCTACTTATTTTGGAAAATCATGTTTTAGGTCTCACTTTTTGAACTAAGAATGAAACTTGACATAAACCAATTGTGTGATTTTCCAAAAATCATGACAACCCATTTTAAAAATCCAAACCGTACAATAGATAGTAAACTTGCACAAGAACCAAGAGAAATTTATGCGGATGAAAACTGCCCAATTCGAATGAGAATCGAACAACCTGAATCTGTTTGTCGTCCAAATATTGGATGCAGGAGCGTCAAAGGGTTAATTCATCTTATGCTTGCATATATGATTCAAATCAATAGAAATCATTATTTTTGTATGGTTCAAACAAATTTAAATATTCCAAAAAAAAAAAGAGGATAATATTCAATAAAATGGCATTTGATTATCATGTACTTAGAATTAATAGCATGAAATGTCTATAGACATCACAAGGAACATTGTTGCATTGACTTAATCTTGCTTTGAAAAATTTGTTACATTTTACAAAATCCATAATAATTTCAACTTGTATAATGGAACTTTGAGATAATTTTCTGTTCAGGCTTCTTTTTCTTCACAATGTTGATTCACATAGGTTTCTAATTTGCCACATTAATTTTGACAAATTTTCGTAAAAAGAATACTTAGTGCCATTTAAAAAAATGTCCAACCATTATCGATTTTTTTATTTTTTTATTTTCTCATCAGTGTTAGAATTGCTGAGAAAGCCACAGCCATAGCATAATTCAAACATGAGTTGTACTCCACGTGTATGTACAGTACCCGGCAAGAGAGATATGGACACAGGCATTTTCGAACCAGGACCCTGTGAAGACTCTAAAATTTGAAATGCTGTAACTCATTCAAAAATACATGAAATTGAGAACCGTAAAGTGCAATGGAAAGCTTAGAGAGACTACTTTCAAAATGTAGAATATATCATGTTGAAAAATACAAAATATACAACAATTTGGATAATCTCTGGACTGCTGTCTACCATCTACTACTACCACCTTGAGCATCAATAACAGCCTTCATCCTGTAAGGCATTGTGGATATGAGTGTATCAAGCACATCTCTAGAGACTCCATTCCATTCACGTTGAACGGCAGAGGCCATTTGATCCCGATCTCGTGGCCGATGCTTGTTTTGAACTTGGTCTTTTACAATCTTCCATAGATTCTCTATGGGGTTCAGATCTGGGGAGTTAGGCGGCCAGTTTAATTTCGCCATGCTTTGAGCTTCTCTCCACCTATTAGATAGAGAACTACGATGGACTGGAGCACCATCCTCCATGAGACTCATGTCATTTGAACGATCATGGAGGGAATAAAAGGAAAATAATGCTCCCTCGTACACAATGTTCACAAAGTCAGCAGCAGTTCTTCTACCTGTAGGGATTATGACTATAGGAGACTTATGATAGCCACTAAAAGCACCCCAAATCATAATGGAAACACGACCCGACTTAAAACTTGGGCATAAGCAATCCCATGCGTACCTCTCGTTAACTTGACGCCAAACTCGTACCAACCGTGAATGCTTGCCAACCTCAAAGGAAGATTCGTCTGTCCATATGACATTCTTCCAATCCTCTTCACTCCAATGTGCATGAGCTTGAGCAAAAGCAAGCCTTTGTGCCTTGTGTGCTTTACTAAGAAAAGGCTTTTTGACTGCAACACGATTGTTGAAGCCAAGAGCCCGAATATATCGCCTCAACGTACGAATGCAAACCTTTGTTGTCATTTGAGCTTGAATTGCAGCAATAGGTGCACGACGATCACGAAGTATGAGATGTTTCAGTTGTCGCTTGTCACGCACACCAAGCTTACATCTTGCACCTGTAGGCTTTGGAGAAACAACGGTACCACGAAGCTGAAACCGCTTCAAAAGAGCAGAAACAGTTTGACGTGCTATGCCTAATTGACGTCCGATTTGAGCACCAGAGATTCCTGCTTCATGCAAACCAACAATCCGACCCTTCTCTTCTGTTGTGAGATTCCTCAACTTCATTGCAAACAAACAGCTAGCTACCAACTCTCTTTGAAATGTCACAATTCTACTTAAAAGAGGACACTCAACTAAACTCCCTATGTCACCTTCTCTCTTTACTGATTTGTCTTAGAGATATGTCATGGTGCATATACACAAGAGGGTTGTGCATATCTAAGTCGAAATGTGAACATGTACGTTGACATGTGTGTCTCAGATAAGAACAATCACAGTTGCAGATTAACATCAAAACAACACATGTTCAATTTATCCTTGATTGATCATTAAGGCAATGCAATTAAATTAGTTTAACCTTTGATACTTGGAAACAACACCTATATGTAGCTGCTCCTAGAGCCCCGTGCAATTTTATGAGAAACATAATTTTTGGCATCCACCTGAAGTTCACCCTGTTTTTGGCATTCTGCAAGTTGTCCATATCTCTCTTGCCGGGTACTGTATAGAGAAAATAATTATTGCTGGCGATCTGGGTTGTAGTAGATCAATGTACAAAAAATGCTGTTTTCTATGTAAACAATCAATACTTTACCAAGTCAGGTTCGTACTCCTATGGTTAAGAATCTACAGCTAGCTTGTCAATAGCAGTGAAGAGCTCATAAAAGGCCTTGAAATGCTGATACGAAATGTCTACATCTTCAGTTCCGCACATTTCCCGTATACTGCAAGTACAGAAACAAAAACCTCAATACCAAGTCAAATTTTCACGTGTCTGAAAATGCCATACCAGCATTGTTGAAGACACGAGCCGCTTTTTAAGAGTTATAACCGAACGGTCAAACAGTTCACAAGGTCATGAGATGAAATATGCATTATACAACAAAGCAATATAATAATATTACAACACGAAGAGTAGCTGGGAAAGGTCCATGAACTGGTCAAGTGCAGATCCTACCTGTGCATGGATAATTGAGGCATGCCACAGTCCACAGTCCGGATACCAATGCCAGATGCAAGAATTGGGCCAATTGTAGATCCACAACCCATGTCGTTTCGGACCACAAAGTTCTGCATCAAATAACAAAGAAAAGTCCACTATTATTACAATACTGGAATAAGAATATAAAATTACTATGATATATTGTAGGAATCAACATTGATATTACTAACATATAGTAACAGAAGAGCTTCATTTCTTATGTTGCCTCAAATCTATAAGAACAGGATGTCTCATACGCCCATAATAATATCATCATTCTTAAGCCATATTATAAAGTCACCTTTTGCTACTACAGTCCCTCCATTGTCAATGGCCATCTCGCTTCTCAATGCCCAAGTGGTCAAATGAATAAGACTCTAAAAGTTTAGCCCAAAGAAGAATTGTTTTGACTCAGTGTGACTATATGATTGGTGCATAAAAAAAACAAAAAGAGAGGAGTGTTGTACCTGAGTTGGAACGCCAGCAGCTTTTGCCACTTCTTTGAAAAGG
Organism: Pohlia nutans; assembly: GCA_022496805.1. Lineage (NCBI taxonomy): Eukaryota > Viridiplantae > Streptophyta > Bryopsida > Bryales > Mniaceae > Pohlia > Pohlia nutans. The sequence continues at coordinate 12,236,163 of CM040090.1, forward strand.
AAAGCCGTTACAGTATTAGTAGCATAACGCTGGTTGGCATTATATTTGATGACTAGACCCTCATGCAGCTTGGGTTGATGGTTTTCTTCATGCCTATCAGCATAATTCGGATGCAGGGCATGCGCCATGTCAGCTGACACTGTCCACATGGAGGTACACACCACATCTTCAGGACACATAATCTTCAGCATTTCTAATTGGAAAAATTAAATTAAAAATCAGATGATAAGAGACCATGTCAATAAGGAAGCAGCAAATCTACTCCTCAGTAATCAACAGGGGAGAACTTGGAGAGACTTGAATCGTAAGAAGATATATCGACCTAAAATTTCCACAAGTGATCCATGTGAAAGTCAAATTCCAAATCCCAATAGAATACGGGTACGTAAGACTGTCAAAATGAGCGAATTTTCTTTTTGATCTACTACGACAGGAGATGAAATAACTGACAATGACTTACCCAGAAACGACTTCCGAATGGTGCGCTCTTCAATACCCTCGGTGGGAGTGTGTCTAGTGAGCCACCTTGTGATGCGACCCATAGCTTGAAACATCACAGGTGATCCCGCCCCTTGAGCTGAATCTGACCCAACCTGTGCCGAGGTCACAAGAAAACCAGAGCCTTTACAATCCACAAGAAAACCTTGAAGAAAGTGACCGATTAATGAGAACATTTGTGTTCCTTAATGACAAGATTAGAAATCAGGAAACACAATGAAATCAGTAAAAAAAATGGTTATAAAAGTGAAGGTTACCTCTTCATTGTCAAACAAGGCAATGGCTCGAATGCAGCTCTCATCGGCCAAGGCGGCTGTATCGGAACACGAATCCAGAAGAGCTCGCAATGCGCAGTATGACGATGCCAGATTGTCGAGCCTGCCTGAGAAGATGAACTCTTTGCGAGCTCCGCCAAGACAACTGGGTTGGGTATCGCAGACATTCAACTCAAAGTCCACTATCTCCTCCACCGAGCAGTTCAATTGCTCTGCAAGGACCTGCAAGGTTACAAATCCTGGTTCTTGATTTCCAATAGAATCGCCTGTAGTAATGACTTCATTACCTTAAGAAACAATCAGTTGCACCCACAGTACAGTAGAGCATTCTACTTCAAAATAATGCCTCAAAGTCACAGCAGTTAAATAAACGAAGCTGGTAATGTGAGTGACCTCCAAAAGCAATGGGTGATGAGGTTTCTTTGAGGAGTTTGTTGCTCCATTGCCACCTTCAATCTGGCTTCCCAACTCAGACTTGCCAAGAAGCTCTGCCTTAATTTGAGTAGCCAGTACTGGAGCTAAGTGAGTCTCCAGGTTTGGTTTGAAGCCGTCAGTATTCACGGTCCTAAGCAGAGAGAACTATCAATATCAGGTGAGCAGCCTAAAAAATTTCAGAATCTGATTTTCATCACAAGCTTTTCTTTCCCATTAGAAGCGCAGTCTCAAAAAGATGATGAAATTTTGTTGTACATCACCTCTTTTGTATATTTCCAAGCTATTTCCTGAAAGGTAAAGGAGATATGAATATGATAGATACGTACCTGTCGAGGTGAATAGCCAAAGTGGGTATGCGCATGATTGGACGCTCAACCTTTACGAGCTCTTGCACCACAGTGCCATTTGCCCTTTTCAAAAGTACACGCCCAGCGACACTCAGATCACGGTCAAACCAAGTATGCCACAATCCGCCCCCATAAGTTTGCACCCCCACGTTCAAAAATCCTGCTTTGGCGGCCGCTGATACAGGCTTGAGTTTAGGACACGGGCTGTCCGTGTGTGCTGCCACTATGTGAAAGCCATTGCCAACTTCATATCTGTCGCACATTTGAAGGGGCATATAATAAGTGAAAATAGTTGGTAAGAGTTCAGAACTACAATGAGAGTTTAAAAAGACTATGCTACTGAAAATACTTCTGGAAACTACAAACTGTGAAGTAGAATCCTTTCGGCCAGTTGCGAGAAACCTACTTACTTTTGTCCGATGGCAAACGCAAAGATGGAGGACATATTTCTAGTGAAGAAGTAGCGACCACCGGGTTGTACCGCCCACTCTTGTTCCTCGTGCAGCTGCTGAAATCCTGCTTTCAGAAGTTGCCGCTTGGCCTCCGCTGAAATTGAAACACACTATCGTCACTAATTGACCTATCTTCAAATACAACGCAACAGCCATTTTGCCAACTACCAAGTTGATCACATTCCTCATTTCACCCCCAAGTGCCCACATGGCCAACTAGCCACTTCCATATTTATAGGAGTTGAAATGAATCATTTAGAAAGCTTCAAAGAAGGTAGCAACCTGTACCAACAGAAAGAAGAGATCATGTCCTACATATTTGAACGCTAATTGAAAGGTATTATAAACAACTATTAGCTTCCAAAGTGGACTTTCTATTCGGGCACTTCCGGGTGAATAATTCACATCACTCAGATGACCTTAGTAACTTAACCCTTAAACGACAATGCTAGCCCCACGGGCTTGGTTATATTTTGGGAGAATCTTGCTCATAACTTCTACTCCATTGCATCAAATGGGGTTTTTAAAATGCCAAACCGAGCATCTTAGAGAGATCTACACTTCCTTAGAAAAGAGCCAAAGTAAATTAAAAACAAAATCATGCATAAAATGGAATTTAAAAGAGATTTTGAGTGTGGTATCAAGATAGCATATGTCGTTTAAGGGTTAACCCTTTAAGGTCCCAATTCAACGCTGTTTTCAAAGAAACGTTATAAAATGTTAGATGAATACCAAAAATTGAGTTGATGTACAAAGCAAAGTTGTAAATGTCAACGTGAAGATCACATTTGTACGGTTGGATTTATCATGTTTTTTATTAAGTATTTTTAATTATTTTTGCAAGATTTTCTCTTGAAATTTGATTAAAAATCCCACATTAACCCCTAAAAGCCCGAGGGGTATTGGACAAAACATAGATATGTTATAATATGTGCCTTCCATATGTTTGATGAAGGTTGGTTCAATAGACAAAATGTAGAGTATCATCTTTACAAATTATCCGTACGGTCAAACTTCCAAAATAATCTTTAGATCATTTTTTAATGAATTTAAAAGCATTAACCTTCGAAAATTTGTATAAATTATAATTTTCAATTTTAGAGTTCAAAATTTAGTACGATTGGTTAAAGTTGGGCTATCTATCGTAAACTTCAAAAAAGCAAGAGAAATGATGGAGGAATCATCATTACTTTCCCCAAATAGCAAATTTTGTAACACAAAGACAATGTTGAGGTGATCTACTTTGAAAAATTCTCCCGGGTGGAGTTTAACTTGGATTGCCATAATTCAAATTGGGTTGGAAAGTAGACTTGATGCAGTATTTTAAAATATTTTTTATTTTTTCAAAAAAATATTTTTTTGTTCCGGGCAGCCCTTTTTCCGGGCAGCGACCAGAAAATGGTCGCTCGGGAGCTTAGGGGTTAACACCAAAAAAATTTAAAATATTGTAATGAAATTGGAATAACATGCTCTATGAGATGGTATGGTTTCCATTATTTGATTCTACTTATTTTGGAAAATCATGTTTTAGGTCTCACTTTTTGAACTAAGAATGAAACTTGACATAAACCAATTGTGTGATTTTTCCAAAAATCATAATAACCCATTTTAAATATCCAAACCGCACAATAGATAGTAAACTTGCACAAGAAGCAAGAGAAGATTATTTGGATGAAAACCGTTCAATTTGGATGAGAATCCAATAACTTGAATCTGTCCATCGTCCAGATATTGGACGCAGGAGCGTTCAAGGGTTAAGGACCACTTCACACTCTTCTGTTCGTAGGAAAAAAGCGACCATCTGATTGAGAAGACTGAGATGCTCACCAGTTGCATGAAAAGGTGTCCACGATTCATTCAGAAAGTTGAGCATGTCAGTGACAATTGAGACATCGCGGCCAACTTCCTGCAGCTCAAGATTCACACTTTCAGTTTACAAATATCCTGCCCAGATGTTACATTCTCTTCGAGAATCAGACTGAAAAAAAAAGAATGTAGAATTGAAACAAAAGCATACCACACCTCCTTAACCCCTAAAGGTCTGAACGTGCCGTTGCGACCAGTAGAATACGGTGTATTTTGGTTGTATTTGGAATGGATTCATACCTTTAATGAGTTTGAGTTCAAAAGAGAAGTTGAAATTTAGATCAATGCGGTTCTAGTGAGCTATTAAGATCCCAATTTAGAGTTTCTTGTTGGTAGTAAATCTCAATTATACGACAACGTATATACTATCCCCATGGGACGTTTAAGGGTTAATTCACAAATTCCTTACGAACTAGATCATGCATATAACAATACCAATTTGAACTTCACCTAGAAACGCATGTCCGCACAAGAGTGACAACAGGTGCATTCCTGCTCTGAAAGAGAAGAATTCTATCTACAAATATTTCGTTCCCCTATTTCGTTCTTCTTCTTGCAACACAGTTAATAACTACCCCAGGAATTAGGGTTTGGAGAAAGCACTAAATTTCAAGAGGTAAGTATTAGGGTTTGCGCATCATATACTTGTGATTATTGAACCAAAACCACATTTCCTTCCAAATAAAAAGTTACTAAACATTCGAAATATACTACAATTGCATCCGGAGCCTAGAATTTTTTCAAAGATTCTACAATCAAGCAGTATCCACAACATTGTAGTACCTTGTGAGCCGAGACGCCCTGACTGCTGGTAGTCGCACCGCAGATTGTACCCGAAGCTCGAGAATTATTATGTACAATCCTGCTCGGTTGTGAAAATTTATGGGTTCCACAAGAAGCGCGAGTGCCACGCCAGAAATGACGAGGATTCGGAAGTAATCGGAGGCTGTCCGTTTCCAAAAAACGAGCAGCACAGCCAACGTCGACGGAGTGAAACGCACTGAGACTTCGGCGGCATGCCATTGAGGAATCCCAACAACCTAAGAATGAGGTAGACGACATGCTCCTTCTCCACGAATTAAGTTATGCAGCGCTGCAGCAGCAGATGAAGTTGTTACAGAAGAAGATGTGACAGCGTCAATGACGCCGAAACACACAACGAGCTCCGATTCCTGCCACTTCTACCATCGTTGCCTGATCTCTGCCAACAAAAGAGAAGCAAAAGCAAAGATGCTCCTCCGTTTTAGGTCACAAAAAACAGAGCGGGCTGTGGCCGGAGGCCGCTTAACCCCTAAAGGACCAAAGATTCATGGTTTTGGAATGATAAATTCAATTGATCATATTCTGAAAATTATAATTGAAATGAAACCAAACTTCATACCATGCAATGCATTGATCAAAACATGAATAAAACTGAATAAAAGGAACTCCACTTAGAATCTACTCAAAAACGCTAAAAACACATTCAGGCCCAAATTGGGCTTCTTGGTCCTTTAGGGGTTAAGGTTGATTGTCCTAAAACCATCAGCTTAAGCAATCTAGCCTATTTTTGGCAGTCCTCAATTTGAAAAACAAAATATGACTGTATTCGAAATAGATTTTTGATGAGGATTGCAAAAATTTGCAACATCTAATTTGCATTTGTCAATCTATTATACAATACAATCTCACTTGACCGTTCCGTGCTGGAATCCGTCGAGGAGACAACCCAAGCTCAAAAACAAATGTGTTCAACGGCACGGGTCTCACTAGTCTATCTATTATACAATACAACATGGTTTGTCTCACTCGACCGTTCCGCGCTGGAATCCGTCGAGGAGACAACTCAAGCTCAATGTGTTCAACGGCACGGGTCTCACTAGTCTATTATACAATATAGCTCGGTTTGTCTCACTTGACCGTTCCGCGTTGGAATCCGCCTCAAGGAAACAACCAAAGCTCAATGTGCTCAACAGCACGAGTTCCACTAGTTTTATACAAAATTCCTGAAAGTGGAAAGCAACATGTGACCCAAATCAAACCTCTAGGTTTCTCTATGTTCACACCATGTGGTACTAACTTTCACTCATAATGATACCCAAAACCACCAACTATTTCTTCACAATGTTTGGCGTGCCATTGGTCTTCTTCAATAGTGAAATTGGTGGTTTTGGGTTGCAACTGTGGTGGCCTTAAGAAAAGTCTACGTGTCATAATTGGGGGAGGTGGTGGTTTTAGGACATCCTATTGAGCAATTGGGACATTAGGTGGAATTGTGGAAATGTACTTGACTTATTACCATCCATGGACATGCCATTTTTGAGGGGAAGTGGAATTTAATCCAAGTGAAATCATATATTTATTTATTTTCAGTTTTTTTTGGTAAATTATGTGAATTCTCAAAAGTGGTTTGACCTTGCAAAATACAAAATTGTCTCTATATAGTGGCCATGAGCATCCCAAAAATGCTCTATAATTATTCAAAATCAGCTTATAGTTGACAAGATAGTTGATAGAAAAGTTACCTTAGAATGCCTCATTTTCATCCAATTCTACCCAAAGAATCTATTGTATTTGATTGCTGTGATAATTTGTTAACTTTATTTGTGATCTCATTGGAGGAACTAAAATTATTTATACTCAATTTCATTTATCACTTACTCCATTTAGTGTTCAGATAGATAGATAGATAGAAACTCCGGTCCTCTTTCGAAGGCCGGCGTGAATAAAGTGTCCATTCGTAATATCAACGACACAATGCCCATCGGGCAAAGGGCCATTGGGACAAAACTACTCTTCCCTCTTGGGAATGGACACAATAGTACTTTAGTGTTCACTTGAAGTGAGGTGGAATTTGGGATCAACGATAAGGTATGGAATTGGAACTTAGGTAGTTTAGGTATGTCCACCTTCTAAGCTAATTTGCACTACAATAACTTACGGGTATCCTATTATCACCCCTTACATAATGCATAGTCATTAACACATGCTATCCACAACGGATTCGTGTCTAAACGGTAGTCTACCATGTTATTCATAGTGTTGTATACATGCATGTGCCCCACAGCGGTTCTACCACCGGAAAGGTTCCTATCATGAGTTGCACATTGGCACTTGCCCACCTAGTCTATTACAAAGTTTAGAGACAAAGAAGCTTTAACCCCTGTTGGTCCTAACGGTCATATTTCCCGGGGAAGGCACTCTCAAGAATTTAAATAACTATGAGAGAACAAATATAGAGTGGCTTTTGTTCATTTGAGATAAAAATTATAAATTTATAAAAATAATATAAGTTGATTTAAAACCAAATTGGGAATAATTAGAAATAATTTTATAATTTATACGAAATATACCCTAAATATACTATAAGTAGTAAAACATTTTGATTATTTCATAGTCCCCCATTAAATACCCTCTGTTTCCTCAACCTAAATCCTAAAACTGCATACAGGGCACTATTACAATCTCATAAATAAGCTTTACTTGAATGCGGTCCTACCAAATGAATAGATAGATAGATAGATAGATAGATAGATAGATAAATAGATAGATAGATAGAAACACCAACCCTATTGCAAGGCTGGCGTGAATAAAGTGTCGGTTCGTAATGTCAATGCCCCGATGTCCACCAAACAAAGGGACCTTGGAACAATACTACTCTCTCCTTTCGAGGATGGACACTATAGTAAACAAAACAAAGTAACAGTAACAGTACCAAAGGATAAAAGCGAAGTAGTGATGGTTGAGTGCTAGTTTGTATAAAGGTATGTCTAGAGCTTGGTATTATCACCAAGTCATGAGTTCTTTGGTTGGTTGGTGAAGGGCGTTGTATCACATTTATGTGGTCCGGGTTCGAAACCAATTGGGCTCGTTGAGCAGTGGTGTGATGCACATGGCTTGGTGCTGCTAGTGAGTTATCATGGCATGAAAGTTGTACCAACCAACTGGCCCGTCCTATCCCCTGAGACAAGATGAGCTAGTTGTTTGAAAAGAGTGGCTAGCAGTGGTTTTCACCACTACCCACCCCTCTTTTATTGTACTACGTCTGTTGGTATTGTTTGATTATTCTCTATACGTCTTTTATGTAAAAGGATAGATCCGGCATATTGTATGGCAAAGGTATTTATTGCTTTGAATGTGTGTTTTATGGAGGTTTCGCAAATGTTGAATTTTGTTTCTAGTTGTTTCATTGAGGGGACGTGTGTGGTTCCTCTGGCTCCAGCTGTAATGACTATAATAGGGTCTACTTTCCAACCTTGTTGTATGATATTAATTAAAGGTTGGTATTTTACAATTTTCCTGCCAATTGTTTCTGGTGAGAATCTGTCGTTTGTGTATGCGAATTCTATAAATTGTATGGTTAGGTTGTCATCGGGGTTTAGAGGAGGTGGAATTTGGTATGGGAGGCCTTTAATGCATAGTATATCTGGTTTGAATCTGGCATTACATTGACACCTTTGTTGATCACAAGTAGATGGAAATAACCATGGAGGAACTGTGTTTTCTTGTGGGTTATTGTTGAATGTGCCCGAGTTCATGAGAGTGTAGCATCTTGAACCAAATGAATACTCTCTAACATACTACGAATTTCGAGACGATGACTCCTTGTGCAGAGTAAAAAAATTGACGCTTAACCCTTAAACGTCAAAGCAAGCCCCACGGGCTTGGTATAAAGGAATAATTGGAGAAAAAAGTTTCATTTCTCAACCAAGTCAAGCGAGACTTGTTGCGTTGGAAAGCTACTGAAAAAGCGATCTAGATTCCAAATTTTTGCCTCATTTGAGAGATTGTGGAATCGTTGGTAAGCAATCAAAGTTATCAAATTGAACAAGTTTTGAGGTTGGGGTAGCTGAAGTTCAGCAGTGCCGCAGTGCTAAAGTGCTAGCCAGCAGTGCAATGCAGAGCCGTTTTTGGCCCAAAAAAAAAAAATTCCCCAAAAAAATTAGATTCCTTCCGGGCTGCCCCATTCCGGCCCTCTTGACGTTTAAGGGTTAAGCTCCATCTCCACACGCTAGCTTTGTAAGTGGTCACAACTTTATTCCATGAGAGAACAGTACAAGATAAAATGAACTGAAGGTCTGGTATTCATTGCATGAATGATCTCGAGTCTATCCGAAGGGAGAAGAATAGATAAAAAGAGATTATCTGTAAGCAGATGGAAGACAACTACAAATAGGATCCAGAGACAGTTATTGGCAATGGTTAACTATTGGTTAATGACACATTTACGTTTTGGTAATAGGGTGAAGTCGTGGTTTCCTCCCTAAAGCAGAGGCAATTTTGGAATGAAAGACGGAGAAACTAAAAGTAAAGGAATAAGTAACAACTAAAAGGATGGAAATTTTTTAGGACTCACACAATAGAGTTAACCCTTAAACGACAATGCCAGCCCCACGGGCTTGGTTATATTTTGGGAGAATCTTGCTCATAACTTCTACTCCATTGCATCAAATGGGGTTTTTTAAATGCCAAACCGAGCATCTTAGAGAGATCTACACTTCTTTGGAATAGAGCCAAAGTAGATTAAAAACAGATTCATACTTAAAATGGAATTTAAAAGAGATTTTGGGTGTGGTATCAGGATAGCATATGTCGTTTAAGGGTTAACCGAAAAGAAGGCCATGGAACCTCCCTTTTCAACCTCCTTCTAACCTCTCTATTGAGCTATGTTTGGGTTGAATAGTGTCCTATCATAACTTGTCCCCTTGTGGGCCATGGGTTTGGAGCTTTGGTAGGAGTTGTGGGAGTCATTGCGAGGTGTGGAGAATAATGACAATGGCTTGCTTTAGATTGTCTCCCAACTCATCATGAACTGGTTTTTGGTCTATTTATATTTCAGTATGAGTTCAAGTGGAGTTTGCTAAAACTTTCCTCTTTGAGCCAACTTTTCGGTTAACTCTAATACTCAGAATAAATTCATGTAAAAATTGAAGATTTTTTAAAAAATTAATAGAGACTTTTTGTACAAAAATTAGAGTTTGTTCCAACTACTCAAAAACATTCAAACATTTGTTTAAAATATCCAATGGCGTTGTTTTGGTACCAGTTTTTGATATGAAGTACATTTAGATTTGTGATAATTTTTGAAATGAGAAATTTGAAGGATTACAAATATTATGTATTTTATACTGCAATGCCTGCAAGTGTTGATTTCCAGCAATTTTTCCCACGAAGCATAAAAACATGAAAATTAATTTATTCTATTCAAAAGATATATTTGAATTAAATTATTTAATGTCATCCAGGTGTGAATATCTTTGTTTTGTGTACTTTGTGTCATAGAGGTTGATTTAAGAGTTAAAAAAGCTTTTAGGAGTAACTATATCATACCATTTCCCAACACTTCAAAAGAAATGATGTTTTTAAACCCAAAAAGCTAGGAACGCTTAGTGGTTAAACACATTGACATAAAAAATTAAAGAAGGAAACAACAAAGACAAAGAAGGTGGACCAAATTTCTTTTAAGTTTTGTCGTTTGTTACCTACACAAATGTTTCTTCTACATTTCTATCTAAAATTAACATTAAGTTGCATTAAAAAAAAAATTAAAAATTACAGTGCATTCGGTAATTTTCTACGAAGATGAGATTCTGTAAGATCAAGAATGTTATGACAAGCTGAGCTCGAGTTCTCTTTCCATTTCTCTGAACCAGATTTCCAATTGTCGCTGAAATTTCCTGTTACAATTGAGTGCCAAGGGATGAACAGAAGCTTCCGTCCGTCCACGAAGAAACGAAAACGACTCTTTCGTTAGTCACCTCGATTATTCGTCCGTAAGAGCTCCAGGTTCGTCCAACACAAAATGAAAGAGCTTTTCGTTCGTCAACTGATGGAGCGGAGAGTACCCACCTACAGTAACCGAATACAGTACATTCCAAATGTACTGTAATTATACTGTATAGTACGAGATACTTTTGGATGAACTTCCGGATAAGATACGTATGATAATAAGGTACAGTAACTGAACTGAAGGTAGATATTCGTGGGCTCATATATCTAAGTTATGCCATCGAAAATATAATTTTTAGTATTAACCCCACTACAGTAGAAGAAAAGGTGGCGCTTCCACTACAGTAGGAGATGCTCATGCAAAATCACTATGCATGCGTGGAATTCGGCGTTACTTCCCTTGGCAGTGCCACCTTTTCTACTAATGATCCTTTGACGTCCCAATTCAACCCAACTCAATACTAAAAAACATGCCCGAAAACTTCCAAAAACTACTCTTTCTATTTTTCACTCATTGCTACAAACAAAAACAAATCCCAGCTTCATGGAAAATTAGTTTAACCATACTACTTTATAAAAAAGGAAATCCAGCACAACTGCCAAACCACAGACCAATAGCACTTGCAAACACAATATACAAACTCTTCACTAGTACGCTAACATACATACTATCAGCATACGGTGAAAAATACCAAATCCTACACGATAGTCAAGAAGGATTTAGAGCAGAAAGAAGTACAGCAAGACAATTACAACTCCTCATAGCAGCACTAGAAGATGCAAAATTTACAAACCAGGACATATATCTACTTTATATAGATTTCAAAAACGCATTTGGCTCTCTAGATCATCCAAGACTCCTAACTATAATGAAAGACCTTGGATACCCAGAAGATGCAATTCTGTTAGTTGGCAACATATACTCCCATTCAAACACCATCTTTACCGGTGAACACTTTGGCAAAACAAAACCAATACCGATTCAAAGAGGAACCATACAAGGAGATACACTTAGCCCATATCTTTTCATAATTTTTCTCGAACCACTCTTGAGATGGCTACAAAGAGGGGAAAATGGCTACAAATTTGGTACATCAAAAATCCAAATTCGCTCTGCAGCACACGCGGACGATCTAGCAGCTATATCAAACAATACAAAATCACTACAAATACAACTAAACAAAATTGACAAATTCTGTGAATGGGCGGGCATGGACTTGGGAGTCACAAAATGCGCCGTTACCGGTTGTCCAAATAGATCCAAAATACCACCAAACAAATTTAAAACCTACATCACAAACCAAAAAATCAATTACAGAAACCAGACATTACCAGTACTCCATCAAAATGAACCGTATGTATACTTGGGTATACAATTAGTTCCATCACTAAAATGGAAACTTCAAACACATATCACCACAACTAAAATAATAAACCAATGTAAACAATTATCAAAATGTCCTGCCACCATCAAACAAAGAATGAGTATGGTGGACACAATAATCAGGGCAGGCATAGCCTACAGCTTCTTCGCAGTCCCATACTCATTACCAACCATTAAAAAACTTGACAAGAAAATTATTGCAGTCCAAAAAACAATATGCGGACTACCTAAAAGCACCGCAAACATAATAACTCAACTTCCTCATGATTTATTTGGACTAGAAGCCTTCTCTCTAAAAAATGCCTACCTTAGAAGTATTGGGGAACAACTTCGAAATGCACTTAACGACAAAGGAAGACTAGGAATAATATATAAAGGACTCATACAACACATACGTGTCAAAGCCGGAGGTGCCGATGCCATCCCAAGAATTAAACGACAAGACTGCATTACATCACCTACAACACCAACACTATTCCTTCTGAAAATAGAAGTTGGTATACACCTTAAAAGCACAGAAGAGAATTTTCAACTCTACATGACTGAACTAGAAAAAGAATGGCGTTCAGCAGTCATAAATGACCTACCACAATTAGACCCGAAACTCTCCATCAAATTATTATATAAATTAATGGCACACAAAATTTACAATATTAACCAAATCATCCTTCCCAACGGCACAAAACTAATGTCACCAGAAGAATTTAAAATATATTATCAAAATCCAACTAAACTAGACAAAAGTGCACTAAACATAGCAGAACAACTCTTTTGTGAACCAAAATGTGACGAAGATTGCCCAAATCCATGTCAATTACACTTACCACCCCGTACACTAAAAGAAAAATACAAAATATATTACCACAGAATAATACCAAGAACACCAATAAATCCCGTACAAGTCCCTCAACCTCCACAACAACCAGCCCCACCACAAAACATAAAAAACGACCCCATAAGATTCCCCATCCACACAATATTAAACCACAAAACAATTCCAACTAAAGACAAATATAAAATACCGAAAAAATACAACACCTATCTATGTCAATGGATAGACTCAAACCACATAACATACAATAAATGGTTAGTACAACGCGAACTATTCCCACTAAATCTACCAACAGTGATACATCATAATATAAACCTACTTACAAAATACTATACAAATCTTAAAAACAAACACTATCAAAATATTATAAATACACAATTTACACTCGAACAAAATAGAGACACTAGACACATCCCACCCCCAACAATAACTCCCTACATCAAAACATCCACAATTGAATGCAACCCAGAAAAAGACATAGACACAAACAAGTGCACCATTCAAACACAAAATGATAAAACCCACATATATAATGACACCGGTAAATATATCACCACGATTCCCACTACAAGAATAAAATGGTTATGGCAACAATATAACAACAACAAATACAACATCTACAGATTAATACCTGCTATACAAACATTTGAAACGGAAGTAGTTTGGTTATACCAAAGATACGAACACAAAAACCACAAAAAGAATACAATCAAAACACTACACCATACCATTCCATCCAACATTCTAAACACACTAATAACAACATTTAATATAACACACTCATACTTTTCCTCACCAATTACATGTCCCATGAAATCTACCCAATTCTTCTCTACATTCCCTAGAGATAGGATTTTTGGCTCACTAGGAACAGCCTTTCAATACAAATGGAAAGGTATTGGATATGCTCATCCAAATGACGCCGAAACAGCACAACAAGCAATACACTGGGCTAGACTAGCAGCAAAACAAGACCCAGAAACTGTCACCATCTTAGCAATCCCAGACACCAACTGGTACCAAAACCTATCACCGTACAACGGACCCTTTCCGGATACGCATGCCATTATACACTTTGCCGCGGACACCATTACATATGACGAACCAACAATCCCACTAATACCCAACAAAACCCGAAACGAACCACTTGCAATACACATATGGTGTATTCATCATCAAAACAACAACATTGGCACAATAAACCAAATAAACACCATTAACACAACAATTCAAAATCTACAAATTACACAATACCATACATAAACAGCACTACCAACACCATTAAACACAAAAGTTAACAAAAGCACAAAATGGAACAAACTTCTATACCCACCATATAACAACCTACAAAACACGTGGATTGATCCTCTTCCAAACTTCGAAATAAACACTACACTAAAATTTCTACCACAATACAGCTATTACACAGATGGATCCTTTTTACCACCTAAAGAAGCGGATGATGGCCATTGGAAAAAAGAAAAAGCTGGATATGGCATATACAACTCAACAAAACCAGATGTACAAATATCCAAAAGACTGCCTGGTCTACAAACATGCTTCAGAGCAGAATTAATGGCCATACACGAAACACTTTCAATAATCACCAATCGATATATGAACGAACCTGCACATATTTTTACTGATTGTCTAAATTGTATACATGTTCTAAACACACAACTAAAACACCCTACCCAACAAAATAACCACGCAGATAAAACCATATTAAAAGAAATGGTTGAAATGCTACAAAAGCGTACACAACCCACCACAATCTACAAAGTTAAAGCACACACCAAAATCAACGGAAATGAACACGCAGATCAACTCGCAAAAGAAGGAACCATGAAAAGAGGCTATCAACCAACATCAGACCCACACGAATATGCACATACCACACCTTACTACTTCCAAAAAGATACCTGGCCCGGCTGTATCAAACGACCAGACAAAGGTCCAGTTAGATGCTTGGAAGAATACATCAAGAAACATGACCGTGAACATAACCTCGAACTACTGGCAGAACACTTCCCCAACATCAACAAATGGACAACAAACCCCATCATAGATAACGAAATGTCCAATGACTTTTGGAAAAACCCAGAAATAACAGACGCACAAAAAACAAGCATACTAAAATTTAGAACCGGTCAATACATGGGTAATGCCAGAAAACAATTAATTTTCGGCATACAAAGATTCCACTCAAAAACATGTCCCATTTGTAATTCACAAGACGCAGATACATGGCTACATGTACTTTTAATATGCAAACAACACCATATACACGCACTTAGAACCAAAAGACACAACAAAGCAGTATGGGAATTAAGAAAATTAATACTATCCTCAAATAAATCAAGATGCTACACTCTTATGAATGCAGGCACATTCAACAATAACCCACAAGAAAACACAGTTCCTCCATGGTTATTACCATGTACTTGTAATCGACAAAGATGTCAATGTAATGCCAGATTCAAACCAGATATACTATGCATTAAAGGCCTCCCATACCAAAGCCCACCGCCTCTATACCCCGATGATAACCTAACCATACAATTCATAGAATTTACATACACAAACGACAGATTTTCACCAGAAACAATTGGCAGGAAAATTATAAAATACCAACCTCTAATTAACAATATCATACAACAAAGCTGGAAAGTAGATCCCATCATAGTCACTACAGCTAGAGCCAGAGGAACCACACACGTCCCCTCAATGAAACTACTGGAAACAAAATTTAAAATTTGTGAAACCTCCATAAAACACACATTCAAAGCAATAAATACCATTGCCATACAGTATGCCGGATCAATCCTTCTACATAAAAGACGTATAGAAAATAATCAAACAATACCAACAGACGTAGTACATTAAAAGAGGGGGGTAGTGGTGAAAACCACTGCTAGCCACTCTTTTCAAACAACTAGCTCAACTTGTCTCAGGGGATAGGACGGGCCGATCGGTTGGTACAACTTTCCTGCCATGACAACTCACTAGCAGCACCAAGTCATGTGTATCACACCACTGCTCAACGAGCCCAACTGGTTTCGAACCCGGACCACATAAATGTGATACAACGCCCTTCACCAACCAACCAAGAACTCATGACTTGGTGATAAAACTTAACACTAAACATACCTTTATACAAACTAACATTCACCCATCATTACTTCGCTTTTTTCCTTAGTTACTGTTACTGTTACTTTGTCTTGGTTGCTATAGTGTCCATCCTCGAAAGAGGAGAGCAGTATTGTTCCAATGTCCCTTTGTCCGGTGGGCATCGGGTCATTGACATTACGAACGGACACTTTATTCACGCCGGCCCATACTTTGGGTTGGTGTTTCTATCTATCTATCTATCCCAATTCAACATTGTTTTCAAAAATTCATTATAAAATGTTTGATGATAAATAAAAATGGAGTTGGTGAACTAAAAAAAGATGTAAATGTCACTGTGATGATAACATCTATACGGTTGGATTCATCATATTTATTATTATTTTTTAAATTAATTTTGCAAGGTTTTCTCTCAAAATTCAATTTAAAATCCAAATTCAACACAAAAAATCAAAAAAATCAGTAATGAAATTGGAATAATATGCACTACAAGATGATATGGTTTCTATTATTTGATTCTACTTATTATGGAAAATCATGTTTAGGGTCTCACTTTTTGAATTAAGAATTAAACTTGACATAAACCACTTTTGTTATTTTTCAAAAATTCACATTATCTTATTTTGAAGATTCGTACCATACAAATGGAGTCAACTAGCACAAGAATCAAGAGAATTTTGGATGAATGAAAAACATCACCGTGTGTGGTGAAGGGACGCGTCAAAAATCATCGAGCGTCCAGAATATGCACATTAAAGGTGCGTCAAAGGGTTAATATTTGAATTTTGTTATAATGGATTCAAATTTTAGGCTATCAACATGGTATAATAATTTCATTGTCTTTGTTCCACCTAGGGAGAGACTACGGAAATAATTTGTTTTTTAGGAGTATCAGGAGTTACATGCATTGACAGTAAAAAGAAGTTATAAAAATAAATATGGAACAAATACCAAGACAAAGACTCTACAACTAGCAGCTTGTTAAATATCCTACTTAGTTTGTTTTTAAGCATGGAAATGTTTTGATAAAGAAAACCCTAAAATAATTGAACATTTTGATCCCTCAATATTTATAGAAGCATAGCTCAGGAAGAAATGGGGGGACGATGGACAGCTAAGAGCATCCGCACCCCTGCGCGGAATGCCAGATGCGCCAAATGGGGTTTTCAGGGTCGCCCGCTCCTCTTGCGACTCGGAAAATTCTGGGTCCCTCACCCATACGCGCGAAAAGTCTAACAATGCGCTGCACATTCTGCCGAGGGAATCGGGGTGCCATTGGAAATCCATTACTCTGTTTCTCGTTTCATGTACTTGTGTCTAAATCCTACCTCTTTGGTAGTGGTAGCCTAAATTAATTACTGTAGCGAGCTATTTTGGTTCAAAGAAAAGTCTGACAAAGGAATTCTAATCAAAATTAGGACGAAATCAACCACAAAACTCCCGGGTTTGAGGCGCTCGGAAACCAAAGCAAGTACAGCAAAATGGCGAGTATGGATTTGTATTTAACGAGCCCGCGTCAGCCAGGCCCGTTCCGAGAGTCCCGATGGGTGGGTCAAACAAGCCCGGGCCCGCAACAGACCATCGCGGCCCAGTATTCCGCGCAGGGGTGCGGATGCTCTAAGACACAAGGAGAGGCAAAGATCTATGGCAATCAATGTAATTTGAATGCAAACGATTGTTTAGAGTTCTGCAACGTTAGAGATGACTTCCGTACCGTAGCCTAGCTTACTGAGCGGTAGCAAGCATTACTGGCATACATAACGTTAGAGGTGACTCTCGCACTGTAGCATGAAAATTGATCAGCAACGTTGGAGCATCCGCACCCATGCGCGTCATACCTGGCCGCACTAGACCTTGGTTGGCCCATGCATGATCGGCCCCCCCACCAGCACTCGGGCAACAACTCTTTCTACAGCGACCTCGTGAAAATTTGCTCCTGGCTCGACATTGTTCAGAGTCACAGAGTTTCTTGAGTGCGCCCAATTGCCGGATTATTTTTGGGAGATTGTATTGGAAAACCCCTTTCTACCCCACCATACCAGCATAATCATGGCATCTCCCCAGCAATCAACCGCAGCCTCGTCATTTTCCGCGAAAAGAGTTGTGTCAGACCTCGAATCATGGTTGTACAGAAGTCGACGGTTTGCAGAGCCGCGGGGGAAGACACAATTTCTGGCGAGTCCAAAAGACGTTGAAGAGCCCTCCAGATAGATGGAAACACCAACCCTAAATAAAGGGCCGACGTGAATAAAGTGTCCGTTCTCAATGTCCATAACCCGATGCCCACTGGACAAAGGGACATTGGAACAATACTACTCTCCCCTTTCGAAGATGGACACTATAGTAACCAAAACAAAGTAACAGTAACAGTAACAAAAATAGCAAATTAATGATGGTTGGGTGCTAGATACTATAAAGGTATGTTTTGGGTTAATTATTATCGTCAAGACATGAGTTCTTTGGTTGGTTGGTGAAGGGCGTTGTATCACATTTATGTGGTCCGGGTTCGAAACCTATTGGGCTCGTTTCAGCAGTGGTATGATACACATGGCTTGGTGCTGCTAGTGAGTTATCATGGCAGGAAAGTTGTACCAACCAACCGGCCCTACCTATCCGTGAGACAAGATGAGCTAGTTGTTTGAAAAGAGTGGCTAGTAGTAGTTTTCACCACTACCCACCCCTCTTTTATTGTACTACGTCTGTTGGTATTGTTTGATTATTCTCTATACGTCTTTTATGTAAAAGGATAGATTCGGCATATTGTATGGCAAAGGTATTTATTGCTTTGAATGTGTGTTTTATGGAGGTTTCACAAATGTTGAATTTTGTTTCTAGTTGTTTCATTGAGGGGACGTGTGTGGTTCCTCTGGCTCCAGCTGTAATGACTATAATAGGGTCTACTTTCCAACCTTGTTGTATGATATTAATTAAAGGTTGGTATTTTACAATTTTCCTGCCAATTGTTTCTGGTGAGAATCTGTCGTTTGTGTATGCGAATTCTATAAATTGTATGGTTAGGTTATCATCGGGGTTTAGAGGAGGTGGACTTTGGTATGGGAGGCCTTTAATGCATAGTATATCTGGTTTGAATCTGGCATAACATTGACATCTTTAACACCCAATTCGCTAATTTTGCACTTGGCCATATAATCATGCACTTGACCCCCAAGTGCATTAAAAAAATTGTTTGAAAAAATCTCTTAAAAACAGGGATTTTTGTCTTTTTACAATCTCTTACGCTTTAAAGAAACAATTATTTAATTTATTTCTCATCCTTATCTTTATCTTTTATTTTATCTTTATCTTGATCTTTATCTCAATTTTTCTTTTTTCTTGTTTTTTTTCTTGTCTTCTTTCTTGTCTTTTTTTGTCTTCTTTCTTCTTTTCCTTCTAGTCTTCCACTAGTCTTCCTTTTTCTTCCTTCACCTTGCCATTTTTGGAGTTTAAATGATAATTTTAAAAAATAAAAATAAAATCAGGGAGCAGGCTGAATCCATTACAGGCCCAGAAGAAAAAATTAAAATTAAAATAAAAAAATAAAAAAAGTTTTTTTTTTTTTTTTTTTTCCGGTTTTTCCGGGAAGAGGGTCCGCGCGCGCAGACCCTACTCTTCTTTTGATCCACTATCCTTCCCTCCCTCCTTTCTTTTTTTTCCCCTCTCCCCTTTATAAACCCTCCCTCATTCTCCCTCCCTCATTCTTCTTTCCTCCTCTCTCTTCTTCCTTTACATTGAGGAGAAGGAAGAAGGAAGAAAGGAAGAAGAACAAGAGAGGAAAAGGGGAGGAAGGAGAGTGTGAGGGAGGGAGAGTGAGAGAGGGTTTATATAGGGGAGAGGGGGGAGTGAGGGAAGGAGAGTGGATCAAAAAAAGAGTAGGGTCCGCGCGCGAAGACCCTCCCTGCCCGGAATAACTGGGAAAAAAAAAAAAAAAAAAAAAAAAAAAAACTTTTTTTTTTCTTTTTTCCCCGGTTATTCCGGGCCTGTAATGGATTCCTGATTTTTATTTCTTTTAAGAAAAATTATCATTTAAACTCCAAAAATGGCAAGGTGAAGAAAAAAAAGGAAGACAAGTGGAAGACTAGAAGAAAAAGAAGAAGGACGACAAGAGGAAGACAAGAAAGAAGATTTTTTTAAAAACAAGATAAAAGAAAAAGAAAAGATAAAGATAAAGATAAAAGATAAAGATAAGGATAGAAAATAAAATAAATAATTGTTTCTTTACAATGAAGAGATTGTAGAAAGACAAAAGTCCTTGTTTTTTACAAAGAATTTCAAACAAATTTTTTTAAAGCCAAGTTTGCTCATGAAATGAGTGCACTTGGCCAAGTGCAAAATTAGGGAATTGGGTGTTCTTTGTTGATTACAAGTTCATAGTAATAACCATGGAGGAACTGTGTTTTCTTGTGGGTTATTGTTGAATGTGTCAGCATTCATGAGGGTGTAGCATCTTGATTTATTGGAGGATAGTATTAATTTTCTTAATTCCCATACCGCTTTATTGTGTCTTTTGGTTCTTAGTGCGTGTATGTGGTGTTGTTTGCATAGTAAAAGTACATGTATCCATGTATCTGCATCTTATGAGTTACATATGAGACATGTTTCTGAGGGGAATCTTTGTATTCCGAAAATTAATTGCTTTCTGGCATTACCCATGTATTGACCGGTTCTAAATTTTAGTATGCTTGCTTTTTGTGCGTCTGTAATTTCTGGATTATTCTAAAAGTCATTGCACATATCGTTGTCTATGATGGGGTTTGTTGTCCATTTGTTAATGTTGGGAAAGTCTTTTGCTAGTATTTCTAGGTTATTTTCTCGGTCATGTTTCTATATGTATTCTTCCAAACATCTAACTGGTCCTTCTTCTGGTCGTTTGATACGACCAGGCCATGTGTCTTTTTGGAAGTAGTAAGGTGTGGTATGTGCAAATTCATGTGGATTTGCTGCTTTTTGATAGTCTCTTTTCATGGTTCCTTCTTTTGCGAGTTGATCTGCGTGTTCATTCCCGTTAATTTTAGAGTGTGCTTTAACTTTGTATATTGTGGTTGGTTGTGTTTGTTTTTTCAGCATTTTTACCATATCTTCTAATAGGGTTTTATCGGCTTGGTTGTTTTGTTGGGTTGGATGTTTTAGTTGTGTGTTTAGAACATGTATACAATTGAGACAATCAGTAAAAATGTGTGCAGGTCATTTATGTATTTAGTGGTGATTATTGAGAGTGTTTCATGTATGGCCGTTAATTCTGCTCTGAAGCATATTTGTAGTCAAGGCAGTCTTTTTGATATTTGTACATTTGGTTTAGATGAGTTGTAGATTCCATATCTAGCTTTTTCTTTTTTCCAATGACCATCATCAGCTTCTTCAGGTGGTAAAAAGGATCCATTTGTGTAATAGTTGTATTGTGGTAGAAATTTTAGTGTAGTGTTTATTTCGAAATTTGGAAGGGGATCTACCCACATGTTTTGTAAATTGTTATAAGGTGGATATATGAGTTTGTTCCATTTTGTGCTTTTGTTAACTTTTGTGTTTGGTGGTGTGGGTGGTGCTGTTTGTGTATGGTATTGCGAAATTTGTAGATTTTCAATTGTTGTGTTTATGGTGTTTATTTGGTTTATTGTGCCAATGTTGTTGTTTTGATGGTGAATGCACCATATGTGTATTGCAAGTGGTTCGTATCAGGTTTTGTTGGGTTCTAGTCGTATTGTTGGTTCGTCATATGTGATGGTGTCTGTGGCAAAATGTATGATGGCGTGCGTATCCGGGAAGGGTCCGTTGTACGGTAATAGATTTTGGTACCGGTTGGTGTCTGGGATTGCTAGAAAGGTGACAGTTTCAGGGTCTTGTTGTGCTGCTAGTCTTGCCCAAAGTATTGCTTGTTGTGCTGTTTCGGTGTCATTTGGGTGAGCATATCCGATACCTTTCCATTTGTATTGAAAGGCTATCCCTAGTGAACCAAGAATCTTGTCTCTAGCGAATGTTGAGAAGAATTGGGTAGATTTCATGGAACATGTAATTGGTGAGGAAAAGTATGAATGTGTTATTTTAAATGTTGTTATTAGTGTGTCTAGAATGTTGGACGGAATGGTATGGTGTGGGGTTTTGATTGTATTCTTATTCTGGTTTTTGTGTTCGTATCTTTGATATAATCAGACTACTTCTGTTTCAAATGATTATATAGCAGGTAATAGTATGTGGTTGTTGTATTTATTGTTGTTATATTGTTGCCATAACCATTTTATTGTTGTAGTTGAAATGGTGGTGATATATTTACCGGTGTCGTTGTATATGTGGGTTTTATCATTTTGTGTTTGAATGGTGCACTTGTTTGTATCTATGTCTCTTTCTGGATTGCATTCAATTGTGGATGTTTTGATGTAGGGAATTATTGTTGGGGGTAAGATGTGTCTTGTGTCACTAGTTTGTGCGGGTGTAAATTGTGTATTTATAATATTTTGATAGTGTTTGTTTTTAAGATCTGTATAGTATTTTGTAAGTAGGTTTATATTATGATGTATTACTGTTGGTAGATTTAGTGAAAATAGTTCTCATTGTACTAACCATTTAGTGTATGTTATGTGGTTTGAGTCTATCCGTTGTCGTAGATAGGTGTTGTATTTTTTCGGTATTTTATATTTGTCTTTAAATGTAATTGTTTTGTGGTTTAATATTGTGTGGATGGGGAATCTTATGGGATTGCTTTTTATGTTTTGTGGTGGGGCTGGATGTTGTGGTTGTGGAGGTTGAGGAATTTGTACGAGATTTATTGGTGTTCTAGGTATTATTCTGTGGTTATAAATTATATATTTCTCTTATAATGTACGGGGTGGTAAGTGTGTTTGGCATGGATTTCGGCAATCTCGTGTACATTTTGGTTCACAGAAGAGTTGTTCTGCTATGTTTAGTGCACTTTTGTCCAGGGTTGTTCATCATGTCGGTCATGTCGTGTCATGTCGTGTCATGCCCATCATGTCGTGTCATGCCCATCATGTCGTGTCGGACCCGTTCGGCACGACATGATAGGGTCAACCTAGACTGCAGGTAGGGTCAACCTAGACTGGAGCTAGTCTTTTCACCAGTTAGGGTTAAAACAGTTACCTTTGTGCCACCTTGCAAGCTATACGTGGCTTAAGCAGCACATGTGGCATGTCCACGTAGGACCCCTTGGAAGTCGTGTCCTACGTGGCTATGTGGTCCCAGGTAATTCTTTTACCCTCAGTCCGCTTGCCTCACTCCGGACTGCCCCTGCCCTCCGACTGCCATGCCTCCCGACTGCCCCCGCTCATGCCAACTGCTTCAATCCTACGGCTTAGATCCATCCGCCCCTGCCGACTGCCCCAATCCAACGGCCCCTCTCCGACTGCCTCAACCCGTTTGCCCCTCATCCCGTCTGCCCCTCCCCGTCTGCCCTCTAGTTTTTACCCTTTATTATTATTCAATTGCCTTTTCAACTCCCGACCGCCTAGTCCGACTGCCCCGACTGCCTAGTCTGACTGCCCCGACTGCCTAGTCTGACTGCCCCGACTGCCTAGTCCGACTGCCTCTTGTTTTTACCCTTTATTATTATTCAATTTCCTTTTCAACTCCCGACCGTCTAGTCCGACTGCCCTATCTACCTATCCCGACTGCCTCTAACCCGACTGCCTTTTTTCAACTCCCCAATGCTTCTAATCTAATTTCTCGGACTCCTCATATTCCAATTGTCCCTTCAACTCCCAACGGCCTCTATGTGTCTTTGAACTAATGCACAAATTTTCGCAATTTAATTCCCAATATTCAAATTGATACAAATTTTCAAAATGACTACCTCTAACCAACTATCACTTTTCAACTCCGATTGCCTTTAGCTAAATGCCTTCGACTTCCCCCCTTCAACTATGCTTCTAGCCCATTTTTTCCCTTCAACTCTCAATTGCCCCTTTTCAACTCCCGATTATTTTTAGCTTAAACTCCCTTTCCAACTCCCAACTCTTGAGTGCCTCTAGTCCAATTGTTTACCACATTATTTGTAGATTGTTTGGTTGAATTTTTCTTGACACAAATAATTATTGCATTAATCACTTCAAATAATGTTTTGTTTGAGCAACCATGAAAATGTTCAGTTTGATTAATTTGACATGGGCTTTGGTCCTTGTTACCATAGTCACAATCATGCTTGATTTTAACTAAACCTCTATTATTAAATCCTCCTAAAAAAAGGCTCTCAGTACCTCAACAACCTTCACTAAAAATTCTTTTTTTCTAGAGAGAGTTTAGCAATTTTGCTACTTTAACCTCTACAGGATTGAAAAAAAAAATTAGTGAAAAAAATATTATTGCTTTTGATGTGCCATAGATAAAAATTGAAGTGATATATGGAAGTCTCAACCGTACAATCTTGTCGTATACATGTTGCAGACTGCATGGATTAGATTCGGAGTCATTTGGCCACATCAATTGCAAGTTCATCATGTTTTAGTTTTGAAAGAGGATGCTGAAATTTTCCTAGAAATACTTTAAAGATATTTAATCTCAAAAATCCTCAAATGAAAAAATTTAAACTCCAAAGTGGTTCAAAATCATCATATAAATACATTAGTACTAAAAAAAATCTTTTGGAAAAAAATTGATTTATCCTAAAATAGCCCTAAAAGTGACCCACTTGACCCATAAAGCAAAAAGTGTCCAAAAGAGACATGTGCATTAAATGACTTACAAGCAATTAGAACAACTTGGACTCAAATGATAATTTTACCATAGTAACTAGACTTCAAGGAAAATCCAATGCTACAATTTTAATAGAAACAGACATTGAATGAGGAAGAAACAAGCCCTTGAAATTCTAGTCTTTATAATTCACAATATTTGTCCTAAATTAAAACCTGTGTTTCCAAATGATTCCCATAATTTTAATACATCTTGGATTGATACAAAGTTTCTAACATAGAACCTAGACATCATGAGGGGGGTTTTCCAAAATTTCATTAAAACCTAACACTATATGCAAAAGTTACAACTCTCCAAAGGTGAAAGTACTCCAAAAAAAATTTAAAATGAACGTTGGCGCAATTAGGGATTAACATGCGGATGAAAGCATGATATTGTGTACAAAAAAATTGATCAACCAAGTTCAAATTACAATGTTTTGGTCAAAGCGGCTATAAAAGAGTATCAAATTTTCTTTTCTATTGGTTCTAATTTCATGGCGCCCTATGTTGTTCTTATAAGTGAATGAATCCAAACTTTCAAAGTAAGAATCATTTTAAAAAATTAGTAAAACTAGAACTCAAAAATGATGTCCATATTCAATTTTGGGAGCAAATTTGATGAACTAAATCATATTTAATATCAACGTGAATTTTATATTCTTTAAGTCCATTCTGTATTTGAGGGCTCCAAACAAAAAGATCTTAAAAAATATATATTTAATGCATTTTCAACTTCATTTATATCAACTATTCAATTTCGTTCAAAATTACTTTTTCAATTTAGACTACTTCAATGTCATTACAATATACATAAATAATTATTGAAGATGAAATTTTCAATACTCTTTGTCAAGCTTTGTTAAACATCATGTCTTTTATTTTATTAGCAAAAAAAGGTTTTACAAAAAATAAAATTTTAATGAATTTTTCGACCGTGCATTGTTGCTTTCTCATGGGGATCAATGTTGATTCACTTTACTATGCTTTCATCTATGCTTTGTAGAGAAAATCCAGATTCCTAGGATGCTCTTTTTATATTAAAATGTAAAATATATCAAGAATATATACATGCACTACATTGTTACATTAAAGCTACTCATACAGTACTTGGATGACACTTAGGTTTCAATAGTCTATAAATCTCCACTCCATGTAGGAAATCTAGTTTTTATTCCCATTTAAAAAAAAAATTGTATCAATCAACTACGTTAAATTTTAAAGATGAATCTTGTTCAAATTAGCAACAAAATTTTGATAAACTTCACAACGTTGCGCATTAAACATCACAAAGGATATCAAAGCTACTCTTCAAAAAACTCTTCATGTCTTTAGAATTTCTATGTAAACATTGCTCTCTCACATTATAAATTTATAATATGAATTTATATCATATGAAACCTATGGACTACAGTCAAACTACTGACTACAGACAACCGGGAGTTGAAAAGGGGCAGTCAGACTATAGGCAATCGGGAGTTGAAAGGGGGTAGTCGGCTTAGAGGCAGTCGGGAGTTCAAACTTCAAAGGGGGTAGTCGGGTTAGGGGCAGTCGGGAGTTCAAAGGGGCAGTCAGGAGTTGAATAGGGAATTGAAAAGGGAGTTCAACAATGAAACTATATACCTAGAACTTTTAATGTTTGTGTCAGACTACATTAATGATGGATTGACTTAACTTTTGTTTTATGTCACTTCCAAAATGAGCCCCGTCCGGAGACACGCAAAGGGAAACACTACTCATACAAAGGTGGATTCTTAGTTTTGAGCCCAACAGCTCCCTCCCTGAGTCGGACTAGAGGCAGTCGGGAGTTGAAAGGGGGCAGTCGGGTTAGGGGTAGTTGGAAGTTGAAAGGGGCAGTCGGACTAGAGGCAGTCAGGAGTTGAATAGGGAAATAAAAAGGGAGTTCAACAATGAAACTATATACCTAGAGCTTTTAATGTTTTTGTCAGACTAAATTAATGATGGATTGATTTAACTTTTGTTTTTTGTCACTTCCAAAATAAGCCCCGTTTGGGGACACACGAAGGGAAACACTACTCATACAAAGGTGGATTCTTGGTTTTGAGCCCAATAGCTCCCTGACTGCCCATCCGACTGCCCCCACTCCTCGACTGCCTCCATCTGCCCTTCGCCCTTGCAATGTAATCTTGAACTACCCCACCCGACTGCCCAATTCCAACTGCCCCATTTCGCCGACTGCCTAGCATCCGAACAAATGTTTTGAATTCAAAAACCACAAATCCATCTCCATACCACATCTCTCCACTCCAACCTTGCTCAAGAGACACTTCAGAATAGAATAAGAGGTGTAGAATGAAGAATTTTAAATTCATAATCACGTTGAACAAAAAACTATATACCCAAAGCTTTCAATTTTTAAGTCAGACTGAATTAATGATGAATTGACTTAATGTTTGTTTTTTGTCACTTCCATAATACGCCTTGTCAAGGGACACATGGAGGGAAACACTACCCAAAGAAAGTTGGATTCTTGGTTTTGGGCACAACAACTCTCCGTCTGCCACTCTGTACATCACCAATTAGAAAACCAAAAGTCCCTCTTCATACAATATCTCTCCATAGAGCATCCTAGAAGGCATATTATATAATCTATTAAGCTTTGGATATAATTATATCAATTTCTAATATAAAACACATGTGTCATATCGTTTGGATGATGGTAGAACATCGTGGAAGGCATATTATATAATCTATTACGTTACGGATATAATTATATGCTCGTGTCTAATATAAAACACATGTCACATATCATTTGGATGATGGTAGAACATCGTGGAAGGCATATTATGTAATATATTAAGCTATGGGTATAGTTTTATGTCCATGTCTAATATAAAACACATGTGGCATATCATTTGGATGATGGTAGAACCTTGTGGAAGGCATATTCAATAATATAGTAAGCTTTGGATATAATTATATATTTATATGCCCATTTTCTAATATAGAACACGTGCCGCATGTCATTTGGATGATGGTAGAACATCGTGGAAGGCATATTATATAATCTATTACGTTACGGATATAATTATATGCTCGTGTCTAATATAAAACACATGTCACATATCATTTGGATGATGGTAGAACATCGTGGAAGGCATATTATGTAATATATTAAGCTATGGGTATAGTTTTATGTCCATGTCTAATATAAAACACATGTGTCATATCATTTGGATGATGGTAGAACCTTGTGGAAGGCATTTTCTATTATCTATCAAGCTTTGGATATAATTATATGTCCAGTTCTAATATAGAACACATGTCACATATCATTTAGATAATGGTAGAACATTATGAAAGGCATATTATATAATCTATTAAGCGTTGAATATAATTCTAATTTAAAAAACATGTCGCATATCATTTGGATGATGTTATAACATCGTAAAAGGCATATTATATAGTTTATTAATCTTTGGAGATAATTATATGTCTATGTCTAATATAAGACACATGTGGCATAAAAGTCGGATGATGGTTTAATATCGTGGAAGGTGTATAATATAATCTATTAAGCCCTGCATATAGTTATATGCCCATTTTTAGCCCTAAACCCTCAAACATATCTTAAAAATAATTGTAACTTCAAGTAGAATAACAACATGAGAAACGTTTAGGAACTTAAAATAAATAGGTCATTGTTACTTATAAAATGACATGGGTGAAGTGTAGACATCATTCAAATTATGTGAAATACGTGATTCAAATAAAAGAAAGACATGTACTAATACACAAATACTATAGTAATAAGATACCATGGGTTACTCGTGACATGACATCATTTGGATAATATGGCACATATGTTTGATATGATGTAAGAGTATATACTAATATACATAGTCCTTAGTTATATATAAAATGTCATAAAAGATATACAAGTATCATTCAAATGATACAAGACATGTATTTGATATGATATAAAGGCATATAAAAGGATACTAAGAACATGTTTATTTGTAAAATGCCGAGGATGATATGTAGGCACCATTCAAATAATATGAGACTTGTTTTTCATATAATATAAAGGCATACACTAATATAAAAAGCTCATGTTTATACATAAAATTTTGTGGGTGATGTGTGGCATCATCCAAATATATGGCATATGTGTTTCTTATGATAGAAAGGTGTATACTAACATACATATGCCATTTGTATATGTGTATGTGTATATATACATGTATGTATGTATACGTGTACATACATATATACATATATAATGCTATATGGCTATATGGGCATTAATCAAATAGTATGATATAGTTGTTTAATATGATATGAAGACATACAATAATATATAAAGCCCATAGTTGTACATAAAATGATATGAGAGATGTATAGGCATCATCTAAACAATATGATAGAGGCATTTAATAAAGGCACATACTATTATACATTGTACACATTGTATATAGAGACCGTAGTTATATATCGCATGCCATAGGTGATATATGAGCATCATCCAAATACAATTGTATTACATATGAATTTCATTAAATATGAGGCTATATAAGAATAAACAAAGGCTAGAGTTATATATTAAACGCTACAAATAATGTTTGGAACCCTTCAAATAATATGTCACGTGTTTTTCAAATGATGTAAAGGCATACACATATGTAAAGGCCACAATTAAATCTAAAATGCCATAAAAGATATATGAGCACCATTCAAATAATATGACTTGTGTGATCATATCATATAAAGGCATATAATTATATAGAAAGGTCATAGTTATATAAAATTGCCTTGAGTGATGTATGGACATCATCCAAATAATACGATACATGTGTCATATCATATAAAAGCATATGATCACGTGGAGATGCCATAGTGAAATATAAAAAATTATATGATTGATGTGTAGGTACCATTCAAATATTACGACTTGTGTGTTTATATCATATAAAAACATATAATTATATATAAAGGCCATAGTTATATATAAATGCCATGAGTGATATGTAGACATCATTCAAATAATACGACACATGTGTCTCATATGATGTAAAGGCATGTTGTAATATACACAAATGCTATAGTTATATTTAAAATGTGATTAATGATGTGTGGGCATCATCCTGTTAACTTGAGATAAATGTTTTATGTAATATGAACTCATATATTAAAATATACAACGGCCATAGTTATATGTAAAATGTGATAGCTGATAAGTGGACATCATCCAAATAATATGATATACATATATACATATATATATATATATATATATGTATATATATGTTTCATATAACATAAATGCATATACGTATTACATATATACATAGCCTATAGTAATATATAAAATGCTAATGGAGATGTATAGGCATTATCAAAGTAATATGAAACATGTGTTTTATATAATACAATGCCATATAACAGTACAAAAAGACCATAGTTAACTATTAAACACCATGGGTGATGAGTGAGCATCATCAAAATATTATGACACATGTGTTTCTTATACTTCTATAAAAACATCTCTTACTAGAAAAGCCCATAGTTATATGTCAAATGCCCATGACAAGGTGTGGGCATCATCCAAATTTTATAAAATATGTTCATCATATGATATAAATGCATATCCTAATATACAAAGCCCAAAATCATATATATAAAATGTCGTGGGTGATGTATGAGCATCATTCCAATATGATCTGTATGCACATATGATATAAAAACACATTCATATATATACATATATATACCATAGATGTATATTAAGGGGCATATAATTACATCCATAGCTTGAAAGATTATATAATATGCGTTCCACGATGTTCTACCATCATCCAAATGATATGCGACATGTGTTTTATATTCGAAATGGGCATATAATTATATCCGGAGTTTAATAAATTACATAATATGCGTTCCACGATGTTCTACCATCATCCAAATGACATGCGACATCTGTTCTATATTAGAAAATGGGCATATAAATATATAATTATATACAGAGCTTACTATATTATAGAATATGCCTTCCACGATGTTCTACCATCATTCAAATGATATGACACATGTGTTTTATACTAGATATGGGCATAAAACTATACCCATAGCTTAATAGATTATATAATATGCGTTCCACGATGTTTTACCATTATCCAAATGATATGTGACATGTGTTTTATATTAGACACGAGCATATAATTATATCCGTAGCTTAATAGATTATATTATATGCGTTCCACGATGTTCTACCATCATCCAAATGATATGCGACAAGTGTTCTATATTAGAACTAGACATATAACTATATCTTGAGCTTACAATATTATAAAATATGCGTTCCACGATGTTCTACCATCATCCAAATGACATGCGACATGTGTTCTATATTAGAAAATGGGCATATAAATATATAATTATATCCAAAGCTTACTATATTATAGAATATGCCTTCCACGATGTTCTACCATCATCCAAATGATATGACACATGTGTTTCATACTAGGCATGGGCATAAAACTATACCCATAGCTTAATATATTACATAATTATGCGTTCCACGATGTTCTACCATCATCCAAATGACATGCGGCACGTGTTCTATATTAGAAAATGGGCATATAAATAAATAATTATATCCAAAGCTTACTATATTATTGAATATGCCTTCCACAAGGTTCTACCATCATCCAAATGATATGCCACATGTGTTTTATATTAGACATGGACATAAAACTATATCCATAGCTTAATATATTACATAATATGCCTTCCACGATGTTCTACCATCATCCAAATGATATGTGACATGTGTTTTATATTAGACACGAGCATATAATTATATCCGTAACGTAATAGATTAAATAATATGCCTTCCACGATGTTCTACCATCATCCAAATGATATTACACATGTGTTTTATATTAGAAATTGATATAATTATATCCAAAGCTTAATAGATTATATAATATGCCTTCTAGGATGCTCTATGGAGAGATATTGTATGAAGTGAGACTTTTGGTTTTCTAAGTGGTGATGTACGGACGCTAGGCAGTCGGGGCAGTCGGGAGTGGCAGGGGCAGTCGGGAGTGGCAGACGGAGAGTTGTTGGGCCCAAAACCAAGAATCCAACTTTCTTTAGGTAGTGTTTCCCTCCATGTGCCCCTTGACAAGGCGTATTATGGAAGTGACAAAAAACAAATATTAAGTCAATTCATCATTAATCCAGTCTAACTTAAAAAATAAAAGCTTTGGGTATATAGTTTTTTGTTCAACGTGATTATGGATTTAAAATTCTTCATTCTACACATGATATTCTATTCTGACGTGTCTTTTGAGCAAGGTTGGAGTGGAGAGATGTGGTATGGAGATGGATTTGTGGTTTTTGAATTCAAAACATTTGTTCGGATGCTAGGTCGTCGGCGAAATGGGGCAGTTGGAGGCAGTCAAGGGGTGGGCAGTCAGGGAGCTATTGGGCTCAAAACCAAGAATCCACCTTTGTATGAGTAGTGTTTCCCTTTGTGTGTCCCCGAATGGGGCTTATTTTAGAAGTGACAAAAAACAAAAGTTAAGTCAATCCATCATTAATATAGTTTTGGCAAAAACATTAAAAGCTCTAGGTATATAGTTTCATTGTTGAACTCCCTTTTCAATTCCCTATTCAACTCGTAACTACCTCTAGTCCGACTGCCCCTTTCAACTCCCGATTGCCCCTAACCCGACTGCCCCCTTTCAACTCCCGACTGCCTCTAGTCCGACTGCCCCCTCAGGGAGCTATTGGGCTCAAAACCAGGAATCCACCTTTGTATGAGTAGTATTTCCCTTCGTGTGTCCTCGAACGGGGCTTATTTTGGAAGTGACAAAAAACAAAAGTTAAGTCAATCCATCATTAATGTAGTTTGACACAAACATTAAAAGCTCTAGGTATATAGTTTCATTGTTGAACTCCCTTTTCAAATCCCTATTCAACTCCTGAGTGCTTCTAGTCCGACTGCCCCTTTCAACTCCCGACCTCCCCTAACCCGAATGCACCCTTTCTTCTCCCGACTCCCTCTAGTCCGATTGCCCCGTCAGGTAGCTGTTGGGCTCAAAACCAAGAATCCACCTTTGTATGA
The DNA here is from genome assembly GCA_022496805.1 of Pohlia nutans. NCBI lineage: Eukaryota > Viridiplantae > Streptophyta > Bryopsida > Bryales > Mniaceae > Pohlia > Pohlia nutans. Next base: position 12,268,856 of record CM040090.1, read on the forward strand.
GTAGTTTTTCACTTCATGTGTCTCCGGACGAGGCTTATTTTGGAAATGACAAAAAACAAAAGTTAAGTCAATCCATTATTAATGTAGTCTGACAAAAACATTACAAGCTCTAGGTATATAGTTTCATTGTTGAACTCCCTTTTCAATTCCCTATTCAACTCTCGACTCGCCCTTCAGGGAGGTGTTGGGCTCAAAACCAAGAATCCACCTTTGTATGAGTAGTATTTCCCTTCGTGTGTCCTCGAACGGGGCTTATTTTTGAAGTGACAAAAAACAAAAGTTAAGTCAATCCATCATTAATATAGTCTGAGAAAAACATTAAAAACTCAAAGTATATAGTTTCATTGTTGAACTCCCTTTTCAATTCCCTATTCAACTCCTGACTACCTCTTGTCCGAGTGCCCCTAACCCGATTGCCCCCTTTTAACTCCCGACTGCCCCTCTTTCAACTACCAATGTCTTTAGACATATTCCCCTTTGAAGTCTGAACTTCCTTTAGCCCTATTGCTTGTTTTAATTCCCTACTGCCATAGCCGGGCATATTTCTACTCGAGGTACTCCAAAAGACAGTCTTAACTCTTAAATGAGCTCTTATAGCAACTTTGATTATGTTCTTATTAATAAGAGAAAATAGAAATTGAATCTACCAAATGGGGTTTTGATTTCCTACACTCATGAAGTACTTAAGAAAAAATTCATGTCAAAATTGAAGAGCTTTGAACATTTTAAAAGAGATTTTATGTTTAAAGATCAATGTTTGTCCTATCTACCAATAAACATTCAAAAAAATTATTTAAAATATCAAATGATGTCATTTTGGTACAAATTTTAGATACAAATGTTCATTTTAGATTTTTAGGAATCATATTCCAACAAGCAGAAAAATATGAAAAGTTATGTATTCAATTAAATGGTTGAACTTGAATTGAAGTATTTAATTTCATCGAGGTGTGAATGATTTTTTGATTTAAAAAATAATGATTTTAGTCAATTGAAATGAAAAAATTCAATAAAATTTGGAAGTTAGGAAGCAAAATTCACCTATTTGTCATGTAAAAAGAGGGGTACCCCAATTGGAACTATGCATACTTCTATTTAACTCCTTTAGCCCTTTCAAGTCCCAACTCCTAACCTCAATGCCCCTTGAACTCCTCAACTCTTAAACTACTTCTAGCATTACTGTTTCCCTTCAACTCCTAGCTCTTGACCAACTACTTTTCAACTCTTGACTTGCTTCTAGTCCTACTCCTCCTTTCAAGTTTGGACTCCTTTTAGTCCAATTGCTCCTTTTAGTCCAATTGCCCCTTTCAACTTCCAACTGACTTTAGCCCTACTCTCCCATTTAACTCCAGATTTCCTTCAACCTCGTTGCTCCTTTCAATTCCCAACTTGTAGCTCACTTCCTTCAAGTGCTTCTTGTATGATTGTCTCCCTTTGACTCCCAAATGTTTCTTTGCCCGATTGTGTGTGTTTAAATTGACTACTTTCAACTCCTAATTTGCGTTTCAACTTTTAACTTGCCTTTCAACTTTTGAGCCTCTAATCCGATTGTTCCTTTTCAATTCCAAACATTCTTTAGCCCAAATGATATTATGACAACTCCCAACCGCCTTCTCAATTGATTTTACCAATTCCCCTTTCAACTCTCGACTACCTTTCGTTGCTTCTAACCAACCGACTCCCTCCAACCTCCAAGCGAATGCCTCCTTTTATTTCTCGACTACTTTCACCGTGTCTACCCTTTCCAACTTTCAAATGTCCCCTTTCAACTGCCTTTGCCTTTGTTCGACTGCCTCTGCCTTGGTCCGACTGCCTTTGCCTTGGTCCGACTGCCTCTACCTTGGTCCGACTGTCCCTTTTCAACTTCCAACTGTTTTTACTTAACTACCCCTTTCAACTTCCAAATGCACCTTTTCAACTCCCGACTGCCTCAAGCCGACTGCCACGGCTGACGGGGAGGGGCAGACGGAGGGGGCAATCGGACCGGGGGCCGTCGGCGAGGGCAGACGGGAAGGGTCCGTCGGCTCGGGCAATCGGCGAGGGTAGACGGGGAGGGTCCGTCGGCGAGGGCAGACGGGAAGGATGCAGTCGGGGGGGGCAGACGGGCAGTCGGCAGTCGGGTGGGGATGATGGGTAAAACCATCTAACTTTACTGAAGGACCTTCATTTCACCATCATCGTCCACGTCATCAAGTAGTCCACGTCAAATACTAACGTGTCGACATGCGTGGTAAAAGTGAAAAAAAATTACCTGGTAAAAAAACAGGCTGGCATGATCCCGACACGATCCGGCATAATGCCGACATGACATCATGCCGGCATGACACGACATTCTGTCGGGATTTCTCTTCGACACGACATTGTGTCAGGATTTCTCTTCGACACGACACGATGAACAACCCTGCTTTTGTCTAGTTTAGTTGGATTTTGATAGTATATTTTAAATTCTTCTGATGACATTAGTTTTCTACCGTTGAGAAGGGTGATTTGTTTTATATTGTAAATTTTGTGTGCCATTAATTTATATAATAATTTTATGGAGAGTTTCGGGTCTAATAGTGGTAGATCATTGATGACTATAGATCGCCATTGTCTTTCTAGTTCGGTCATGTGGAGTTGGAAATTTTCAACTGTGCTTTTTAGGTGTATTCCACCTGTTGTTTTCAGAAGGAATAATGTACCTGTTATAGGTGATGTAATACAATCTTGACGTTTAATTCGTGGGATGTCTTCGGCACCGCCGGCTTTAGCAAGTATGTGTTGTAATAGTCCTTTATATATTATTCCTAGTCTCCCTTTGTCGTTAAGTGCATTTCGAAGTTGTTCACCAATGCATCTAAGGTAGGCATTTTTTAGAGAGAAGGCTTCTAGTCCAAATAAATCATGGGGTAGTTGTGTTATTATGATTGCGGTACTTTTAGGTAATCCGCATATTGTTTTTTGGATTGCAATAATTTTCTTGTCAAGTTTTTTAATGGTTGGTAGTGAATATGGGACTGCGAAGAAGCTGTAGGGTATGCCAGCTCTGATTATTGTGTCCACCATACTGATTCTTTGTTTGATGGTGGCAGGGCATTTTGATAGTTGTTTACATTGGTCTATTATTTTAGTTGTGGTGATATGTATTTGGAGTTTCCATTTGAGTGATGGGACTAATTGTATGCCCAAATAGACATAAGGTTCATTTTGATGAAGTACTGGTAGTGTTTGGTCTCTGTAGCTGATTTTTTGGTTTGTCATGTGGGTTTTAAATTTGATTGGTTGCATTTTGGATTTATTTGGGTATCCGGTGACAGCACATTTTGTGACTCTTAAGTCCATGCCTGCTCATTCACAGAATTTATCAATTTTGTTTACTTGTATTTGTAGTGATTTTGTATTATTTGATATAGCTGTTAGATCGTCAGCGTATGCTGCGGAGCTGATTTTAATTTTTGATGTACCAAATGTATATCTATTTTCTCCTCTTTGTAACCACCTCAAGAGTGGTTCTAAAAAAATTAATAAAAGATATGGACTAAGTGTGTCTCTTTGTATGGTTCCTCTTTGAATCGGTATTGGTTTTGTTTTCCCAAAGTGTTCTCCAGTAAATATAGTGTTTGAGTGGGAGTAGATGTTTCCGACTAGCATTATTGCATCTGCCGGGTATCCAAGGTCTCTCATTATAGTTAGGAGTCTTGTGTGGTCTAGTGAGTCAATTGCGTTATTGAAGTCTATATATAGTAAGTATATATATCTTGATTTGTAAATTTTGCATCTTCTAGCGCTGCAATGAGGAGTTGTAGTTGTCTTGTTGTGCTTCTTTCTGCTCTGAATCCTTCTTGACTATCGTGTAGGATTTAGAATTTTTCACTCTATGCTGATAATATGTATGTAAGTGTGCTGGGGAAGAATTTGTATATTATATTTGCAAGTGCTATTGGTCTGTGGTTTGGTAGTTGTGCAGGATTTCCTTTTTTATAAAGTAGTATGGTTAGACGTATTTTCCATGAAGCTGGGATTTGTTTTTGTTTGTAGCAATGAGTAAAAAATAAAAAGAGTAGTTTGTGAAAACTTTCAGGCATATTTTTTAGTATAGAGGTTGGAATTTTGTCTGGGCCTGGTGTTTTGTTGTTGGAAAGATGTTTGAGACACATTTCGTATATTTCTTTGTCAAAGTGTTTATGTAGTAGGATTTGTGGGTTTCCTCTTTTTTCTATTACGAATCCATCAAGGTCGTGTCATGGGTATTGTCTAACTCCACAAGTACATTGTGATGGGTGTTTGGGTTGATAGTAGCAGGTACGTACTGTAGGTCTATTGGTAATTGATTGTTGTATGTGGATTTCGTTTGCTATGTCTTCTGGACTGGTTAGTATGTTGTTGTTTCTATCCAATATGCAATCTAATGGTGGTGTCTTTTGATTTTTGAAAACTCTCTTGTTTATTTTTTTTGGACTTTTGTCGTATAATTGTCTATATTTTAATATTGCCTTTTTAATACAGTTTTGGGTATATTTTGTGGTGATTTCACGGGCCTGTATTTTTGTTGTCTTGGATATTTCTACTAGTGTTTGTAACCATTCTTGTTGATCATGTTCTTCGGTTGGGAGTGGTGGTATGATTACATTTGTATAGGTTTTTATTTCTTCCATTATTGGATGAGTTGGCTAGTTTTGTGTATTTTTTATTATGTAAATTGTTTTTCTAATTAGATGGTAGGTAGAGAAGTGTTTTTTCCATGCTTTTTGTAGTTTTCTTGGTAAGAAGCCTCCTTGTTGGGAAGTGCGATTTGTTAGTGTCGGGAGTGGTGGTGCACTACAAGTTTCTAGGATTTTATCTGAAATATTTTGTATCATGTGATCTAGTTTTGAACATGATGTTTGCCATTGGTCGTCTGTTAATTGGTCATTTGATAATATTGTGGTGAATTCGTTTATTTGCAGCGCATTTTCTTCAAAGTATTCTATTTTGAAATTTTCAATGTTTTCTTGTGGTATAGGGTTTAGTATTCTAGTTGTTTTGTTTGTTATTGGTACGGGTCGCGCTAGTAGAGTGTTTGTTGGTATGTGTAATGTTACTGGTGAGTGGTCTGAATTGTATCTGTTAAAATCACACATAGTATCACACGTAGTATGTGTGTAGAATACATACCAGAATGCTACACACATACCAGAATGCTACACACATAGTATCACACATAGTATCACATGTAGCATTCTGGTATGTATTGATTTGTTGTGTTATATTTCGTTGGATCATTGGTATATATTGTATGTCTTCTGCATGTGATGGCATATACATGTGGATAATTAGCCACATTTGTAGTGGTTTGTTGTCTATTTTTATTATTTGTAGATAAGGTGATATTTCTCTGGGAGTTGGGATTTTAGTGACATTACCGGGGTATGCATATTTGTGATGTATTAGTGTGAGGAGGCCTCCTCTTGCGAGGATGTATGATATTCTTTGTTGAATGCAGCTTGCTAGGACATGTGTGTTGTTAAAAATTAGTTTGTATTTTGGAAATAGGTTTTGTATGTATTTGGTGGATTTTGTAGCGGTTATTTTAGTTTCTTGTATTGTGATGATGGCGGGTTCATCTAGTGTGTTGGTAATTAGTTCATGTAAATTTGGAAGGGCCGTATTTAGTGATGAGGCATTCCATGTAATAAATCTTGTATTATTATTTGTTGTTTGTATTTCTTGCGGTTGTATTATAGGTATATTTGGGAGAGGTGGGGGATGATTATATTTATGTAGTGGTTCATATATATTTAGGGTTTCTTCTAATAAGTTGATAGGGAGAAATGGGAATTTATCAATCATGTTTTGGAGGGTTATAGAATCATTGTGTTGGTGAATAAAATTGTAGATTTCTTTGTGAATGTTTTTTGGTGGGTTTATTTGGTTTTGGTTATTTTTTGTGAATTCTGTGTATGGGTGTTTGGTTAAAATGTGCCTTTCGGGTGGGTTTTGTAGTAGGGCCATTTTTTCTAGTAATAGAGTTGTCCAGTCAGGGTTTGGAATTTGTATTAGGAGTTAGTCACATGTTTCTTTTGATGGACTAATTGTAATGATAAGAGCGTAAAGTATTCCTGGTGGTGGGTGATGTTGATTTTGATAAATATAATTTGATAAGTGTGGATAGCCATTACGGGTTTCCGCATGATTTGGATGCGTTATATTTATGATAGGTGAAAATTGTTTTGCTAAATGTTGGTATTCTGGTTGTAATTTAATCGTACTTGGTATAAAGTATGCTTTGGATCTTCTTCGAAGTGTGGGCGGGTGTGTTTTTAATAATTCGGGCATGGGCCCGGGGTTGGTTTCTATGTCCCCGCATAATATTAATATTTGGTGGAAAAAGTTTCTTTTTAGAAGAGATTTTTGGGCTATTTTTTCTTTTTTCTTTTTTCTTTGTCTATTTTGGGCGAGGCCAGTAGGCCGAGTCCATTGTTGTTGGTGTTTATTTTGGACGAGGCCGTGAGGCCGAGTCCTATTATTTTGTTTGTTGGTTTTTTTATTTTTGTTGGGGTAATTATTATTGGGGTTTTTGATATTTTTTTATTGTTTTGTGTATTATGTATTTTGTATGTTGTAGAATATTGGATACCGGTCCCGGGTTGGTTTCGATATCTCCACTTAGCACGGGGCGGTCACTTAGTGTGCAAGTTGGAACCTACGTGTGACAAGAGGGTATTTTATTGGGGGGTATTTTCTTGGAGATTTTGAATAATGTGTACCCTATTGTTAGATCTAATTCTAACACGTAGTAATATTTGATACCCTATAAATTTTTATAATACCTCGTTGAAGTGAATTAGTGGACCCCTATTGTAGTTTCAAAAAAAAATTCAGCTGAAAGTCTTAGTGATGAAAAAAAAACACACAAGTGACTTAGTGATGCTAGAAAACACACAAGCGTCGTACGGTATGGAGTATTGACTACTGAAAATGAAGAACAAAACAAGTACTTACCAAAACAAGAGCTCAACACACAACTTCAGCACATAGTGACATAGCAACGAGCACATACAACTTGTGGAAACACAAAACTGCAGCACACAACAACTTCACACACATAACTTCAACACACAAGTTCTGCACACATACAACTTCAACACACAACTTGAGCACACCATATCAAAACACACAACTTCAGTACACCACACAGTAATACACAACTTCAGCACACAACTTCAGCACAACTTCAACACACAACTTCATACACAACTTCGTACAAAACTTCAGCACACTACACAGTAACATCAAAACAATACATAGATGATAGGAAAGCCCAACAAGGGTTACTGCAGCAAAGAAGATACAGGAAACCTATGCAAATCACTTAAAAAGCATGCAGCTTTGTATTCAGAAACACAAGATAGGAGCCAACAACAAAACTGTGAGTCATGTTCATAAAACGTGCAATGTTTGTGTTGTGTTCAGAAACACAAGCTTCATGCAAATCATGCTAACAAAATAAACCGGTATTCTAAAAATGCCGCATTTCTTAGGGATTCAGAGAGTTCATGGTTTCAGAATTGTCATAAAACTCGAAAAACTCGAAAAGCCCTGATCAGCATTTCAACTACAAAGACAAAGGTTTATGTACAATCGAGCTACTAAGGATTAGGGTGGCCACCGTGAGTGTTTGGGGTGGATTTATGGATCTTCAGCTTAGCTTCCGTCCGGATCGTAGCCAACTCTAGTAGCTCCATGCGCGCCAGGTCTTCTGCCGTTGCTGCCAGGGATGCGAGGGCGTTCCAGTTGCGTGTGTAGGACATGCGAACATACTCCTGGCGGTTGATCCAGCATAAATCCTCCTCCTGGCTTTACTCCCAGCACGCAAGGCGGAAGGCATGGAACTCCTTGCAATCAATCCAACCAGCACACACGCGACAAATGAACGAAACCCTATGTCTGTAGGAAGGCGTAAGCTTAATCGGAAAAACTCAGTGAATGCTTGGCCGCGTGAACATTTCCAGTAAGAGCAAGTGAGAGAAGGCCTCGTGAACGAAACCCTAAACCGATCTTCATCCTTTAAACCGTGGATGGAAAACCGACCATTTTTCTTACATTACAGGGATTACAAGCAAATTTTCATTCATCCAAGCAGTCACCTTATACACTACTCCCCCATAGCTTACGGATGTACCCTATTTTCTATATAATAAAATTGTAAAATCTAGTATTTCCCATGGCCCTATTTATTTATAAAGGTGTTTATGCTATGTTAGAATGAAAACAAATATAATTATTACCTACAATTAATATAATGGACCCTATCTTTTTTCGCACGTTGTTCCTACCGCGACGAGGAGTGGCCGCCCCGTGCCACTTAGTAAAAGTAAATGGTGTAAGGGGAATGTTTTATTTTTGAAAGGGTGAGTTTTTATTTTATACTTTGTGCTATTAATATTGGGGTTCTTAAGTAGTCTAAGTTCGAACTTGGGGTTTCTAAATTACCCAAGTTTAAACTTGGGGTCAATGTCACCGAGGAGTAATAGTAGTAGTAGTATTAGAAATAGTATTTGTGTGTATTTTCTTTTTCTTTTTCTTTTTGCATGTTTTTTTATTATTTTGAGTGTTGGTTTTATTATTTCTTTGGACGAGGCCGGTAGGCCGAGTCCATTTTTGAGTTGTTGGGTCTACTATGGTAGTTCTGGATGATAGTATGTTTTGGTTTATGTTGTGGTTTAGGTGGTTTTTGTCTGTGTTTTTGGGCCCCGGGTTAGTTTCAATATCTCCACTAAGTATCAGTAAAAGATAGGGAGAGAAAGTGTTATTTTAAAAAAGGTGGGTTTTTTCTTTGTATTTTGTGTAATTAGTAGTAAGTTGAAGGTTACTACATGGGGTTTGTGTCATATAGTTAGCTTTATTATTGGGGGGATTATTTTTGTTTGATTGTTGTTGTTGTTGTTTTGTTTGTTGTTGTTTGTTGTTTTTTGATATATTTTGGTTTTTTGTTGTTGGTGTGTTTTTTGAAGTGTTTATTTGTTTTTGTTTTTGGTATTTCTAAATACCTTATTGTGTTTTGTTTTATCATGTTTTTTTCTTCTTTTTTTCCTTCTTTTTTGTTTTTTTTTTTTAATATGTTCAACATTTTTTGGTTTTTTTCTTTGGTTTTTTTTTTTTTTTTTTTTTTTTTTTTTTTTTTTTTTTTTTTGTGTAAATACACATTTTTTGTAGGCAAACTATGTGATTGTTTGTCCAATCTAGTTTTCCAACCGTGGTTGTTCTGGGGCCAAGATAGAGTCTAACGCTTTCGTTGTCAAATCAACCCCTTGAGATGTCGCAGCAAGTTGCTTTCTGATTTCTGCCAATTGGAGTTTGACATGTGTTGTTAAGTTTCTGGTGATTCTCTCTTCACGTACGTCTGCCTCCAAAGACACCTCTTTCTTAAACTCTCCTATTTCCTTGTGCAATTCTGTTTTGAGCTCTGTTGTGATCTCTGCTTTGAACTCTAATTTGAGTTGTCCATTTCTTTTGTCCATAGCGGTTTCAACCAATGCATCTATGTCATCATGTGTTACCATGCTACTCTTCCTTTTGCTTTGTGGTGCGTTACGTGTTGCCTCAAGTGTGCTAGCAATCGCTGTGGAGATGTCACAAAAACCAAATTTTTCTTGCTCCTCTTTGGTGGGTGATATTGCCCCTAGTAAACTCTTCGGGAGTGGCGCAAAGTTCACATGTTTGCCAAAAATTTCTATAGTCTTGCTTACAAATTGTCTATAGACAATAGCGTTGAGACATTAAACATTTGCTGTTCCTTTGTGGAGATCACCTATTTGTCCCGGGAAATAAAATGATGCCATATTTAATCCTCCAAGAACTGATTTGATGGAGTCCTTTGTGTCTTCTACTTTCTTCTATTCTTCCAAACATCTAACTGGGCCTTTCTCAGGTCGTTTGATACGACCGTGCCATGTGTCTTTTTGGAAATAGTAAGGTGTGGTATGTGCAAATTCGAGTGGATTTGCTGCAAATTGATAGTCTCTTTTCATGGTTTGTTCTTTTGCGAGTTGATCTGCGTGTTCATTCTCGTTAATTTTAGAGTGTGCTTTAACTTTGTATATTGTGGTTGGTTGTGTTCGTTTTTAGCATTTTTACCATTTCTTCTAATATGATTTTCTCGGAGTGGTTGTTTTGTTGGGTTGGATGTTTTAGTTGTGTGTTTAGAACATGTATACAATTGAGACAATCAGTAAAAATATGTGCAGGTTCGTTTATGTATTTCGTGGTGATTAGTAAAAGTGTTTCATGTATGGCCATTAATTATGCTCTGAAGCATGTTTGTAGTCCAGGCAGTCTTTTTGATATTTGTACATCAGGTTTAGATGAGTTGTAGATTCCATATCCAGCTTTTTCTTTTTTCCAATGGCCATCATCAGCTTCTTTAGGTGGTAAAATGGATCCATTTGTGTAATAGCTATATTGCGGTAGCAATTTTAGTGTAGTGTTTATTTCAAAATTTGGAAGGGGATCTACCCACATGTTTTGTAAATTGTTATAAGGTGGATATATGAGTTTGTTCCATTTTGTGCTTTTGTTAACTTTTGTGTTTGGTGGTGTAGGTGGTGCTGTTTGTGCATGGTATTGCGAAATTTGTAGATTTTCAATTGTTGTGTTTATGGTATCTATTTGGTTTATTGTGCCAATGTTGTTGTTTTGATGGTGAATACACCATATGTGCATTGCAAGTGGTTCGTTTCGGGTTTTGTTGGTTCTAGTGGTATTGTTGGTTCGTCATATGTAATAGTGTCCGCAGCAAAATGTATAATGGCGTGCGTATCCGGAAAGGGTCCGTTGTATGGTGATAGATTTTGGTACCAGTTGGTGTCTGGGATTGCTAAAATGGTGACAGTTTCAGGGTCTTGTTGTGCTGCTAGTCTTGCCCAATATATTGCTTGTTGTGCTGTTTCGGTGTCATTTGGGTGAGCATATCCGATACCTTTCCATTTGTATTGAAAGGCTGTCCCTAGTGAGCCAAAAATCTTGTCTGTGGCAAATGTTGAGTAGAATTGGGTGGATTTCATGGAATATGTTATTGGTGAGGAAAAGTATGAGTGTGTTATATTAAATGTTGTTATTAGTGTGTCTAGAATGTTAGTTGGGATGGTATGGTGTGGTGTTTTGATTGTATTCTTTTTGTGGTTTTGTGTTCGTATCTTTGGTATAACCAGACTACTTCTGTTTCAAATGTTTGTATAGCGGGTATTAGTCTGTGGATGTTGTATTTGTTGTTGTTATATTGTTGCCATAACCATTTAATTCTTGTAGCCGGGATGGTGGTGATGTATTTTCCAGTGTCGTTGTGTATGTGGGTTTTGTCATTTTGTGTTAGAATGGTGCACTTGTTTGTGTTTATATCTCTTTCTGGGTTACATTCAATTGTGGATGTTTTAACGTAGGAAATTATTGTTAGAGATGGGATGTATCTTGTATCTCTATTTTGTGCGGGTGTAAATTGTGTATTTATCATATTTTGATAATGTCTATTTTGATATTATGTGTAGTATTTTGTAAGTAAGTTTAGATTTTGGTGTATTACTGTTGGTAGGTTTAATGGGAATAGTTCGCATTGTACTAACCATTTAGTGTATGTTATGTGGTTTGAGTCTATCCATTGGCATAAATAGGTGTCGTATTTTTTAGATATTTTATATTTGTCTTTTTTTGTAATTGTTTTCTGGTTTAACCCCTAAATGACGGAGGGGGTAAGGGCAAAACATATATGTGTTCTAAAAATTTACTTCTTCAACTTTAATGAAGTTTGGTCCGAAAGAGAAAATGAGGAGCTTGATCTTTAGTAATTTCCCATACGGTCAAATATCAAAAAATAGCTTTTTATCATCTCATAATGAATTTAGAAGCATTTAACTTCAAATATTTATCAGAATCACAAATTTTATTTTTCGAATTTAAAATTTTGTATGATTTGTTAAAACTAGACACTCTATTCTAAAATCAAAAATTGCAAATTTTTTCAACGGAGAGAACATCATTACTTTCCCCAAATAGTAAGTTCTCTAACACTAAACAATGTAGAAGTGTTTTTCTTTGAAAATTTCTCGTGGGTGGAGTTTAACTCGGATTGACATGATTCAAATTGAGTTGGAAAGTAGACTCGATTACCTATTTAAAAATACTTTTTATCTTCTATAAAAATGTTTTTTCTATTTTGGGCAGCCCATAAAAAAAGGGCAGAGACCATAAAATGGTTGATCCGTCACTAGGGGTTAATATTGTGCTAATGGGGAATCTTATGGGGTCATTTTTTATGTTTTGTGATGGAGCTTGTTGTTGTGGTTGAAGTGGTTGAGGGAATTACACGGGATTTATTGGTGTTCTTGGTATTATTCTGTGATTATTTATTTTATATTTTTCTTTTAGCGTGTGGGATGGTAAATGTATTTGCATGGATTTGGGCAATCTAGGGTACATTTCGGTTCACAGAAGAGGTGTTCTGCTATGTTTAGTGCACTTTTGTCTAGTTTAGTTGGATTTTGATAGTATATTTTAAATTCTTCTGATGACATTAGTTTTCTACCGTTGAGAAGGGTGATTTGTTTTATATTGTAAATTTTGTTTGCCATTAATTTATATAATAATTTTATGGAGAGTTTCGGGTCTAATAGTGGTAGATCATTGATGACTATAGATCGCCATTGTCTTTCTAGTTCGGTCATGTGGAGTTGGAAATTTTCAACTGTGCTTTTTAGGTGTATTCCACCTGTTGTTTTCAGAAGGAATAATGTACCTGTTATAGGTGATGTAATACAATCTTGACGTTTAATTCGTGGGATGTCTTCGGCACCGCCGGCTTTAGCAAGTATGTGTTGTAATAGTCCTTTATATATTATTCCTAGTCTCCCTTTGTCGTTAAGTGCATTTCGAAGTTGTTCACCAATGCATCTAAGGTAGGCATTTTTTAGAGAGAAGGCTTCTAGTCCAAATAAATCATGGGGTAGTTGTGTTATTATGATTGCGGTACTTTTAGGTAATCCGCATATTGTTTTTTGGATTGCAATAATTTTCTTGTCAAGTTTTTTAATGGTTGGTAGTGAATATGGGACTGCGAAGAAGCTGTAGGGTATGCCAGCTCTGATTATTGTGTCCACCATACTGATTCTTTGTTTGATGGTGGCAGGGCATTTTGATAGTTGTTTACATTGGTCTATTATTTTAGTTGTGGTGATATGTATTTGGAGTTTCCATTTGAGTGATGGGACTAATTGTATGCCCAAATAGACATAAGGTTCATTTTGATGAAGTACTGGTAGTGTTTGGTCTCTGTAGCTGATTTTTTGGTTTGTCATGTGGGTTTTAAATTTGATTGGTTGCATTTTGGATTTATTTGGGTATCCGGTGACAGCACATTTTGTGACTCTTAAGTCCATGCCTGCTCATTCACAGAATTTATCAATTTTGTTTACTTGTATTTGTAGTGATTTTGTATTATTTGATATAGCTGTTAGATCGTCAGCGTATGCTGCGGAGCTGATTTTAATTTTTGATGTACCAAATGTATATCTATTTTCTCCTCTTTGTAACCACCTCAAGAGTGGTTCTAAAAAAATTAATAAAAGATATGGACTAAGTGTGTCTCTTTGTATGGTTCCTCTTTGAATCGGTATTGGTTTTGTTTTCCCAAAGTGTTCTCCAGTAAATATAGTGTTTGAGTGGGAGTAGATGTTTCCGACTAGCATTATTGCATCTGCCGGGTATCCAAGGTCTCTCATTATAGTTAGGAGTCTTGTGTGGTCTAGTGAGTCAATTGCGTTATTGAAGTCTATATATAGTAAGTATATATATCTTGATTTGTAAATTTTGCATCTTCTAGCGCTGCAATGAGGAGTTGTAGTTGTCTTGTTGTGCTTCTTTCTGCTCTGAATCCTTCTTGACTATCGTGTAGGATTTAGAATTTTTCACTCTATGCTGATAATATGTATGTAAGTGTGCTGGGGAAGAATTTGTATATTATATTTGCAAGTGCTATTGGTCTGTGGTTTGGTAGTTGTGCAGGATTTCCTTTTTTATAAAGTAGTATGGTTAGGCTTATTTTCCAGAAGGCTGGGATTTGTTTTTGTTTGTAACAATGAGTAAGAAATAAAAAGAATAGTTTATGGAAGCTTTCGGGCATGTTTTTTAGTCATTAGGAGAAAAAGGGGGTCCCAAAGGGGCCCTGTAAACTTGCCCGGGTTAGGTGAACCGGCTGCCCAAACACCATTTTCTATGTTAACCCATTGGTGCAGTCGCTGCTCGCTGACAGCGTCGGAAGCCTTAGTGCTGGCAATGTTGGCAGTGTCGGCACTGTTGGCAGCGTCGATTGGCGTGACCTACGGAACTGCACTGCAGGCAGCCACGGTTGCACCATTAGTGCCCTCGTGTAAAGTGCACGGTTTGGCTTAAATTTTTCAGCTCGTGTCAAAGGCCAAGGCCTATTTGTGACTACAGATTTTTCCTAATGATTGAGTTGGGGATTTTGTCTGGGCCTGGTGTTTTGTTGTTTGATAGTTGTTTAATCCCTAAGCTCTCGAGCGACCATTTTCTGGTAGCTGCCCGGAAAAAACGGGCTTCCCGGAACAAAAAAATAATTTTTTGAAAAGATAAAACATATTTTAAAATACTACATCAAGCCTACTTTCCAACCCAATTTGAATTATGATAATCCGAGTTGAACTCCACCCGGGAGAATTTTTCAAAGTAGATCACCTCAACATTGTCTTTGTGTTACAAAATTTGCTATTTGGGGAAAGTAATGATGATTCCTCCATCATTTCTCTTGCTTTTTTGAAGTTTACGATAGATAGCCCAACTTTAACCAATCGTACTAAATTTTGAACTCTAAAATTGAAAATTATAATTTATACAAATTTTCGAAGGTTAATGCTTTTAAATTTATTAAAAAATGATCTAAAGATTATTTTGGAAGTTTGACCATATGGATAATTTGTAAAGATGATACTCTACATTTTGTCTATTGAACCAACCTTCATCAAACATATGGAAGGCACATATTATAACACATCTATGTTTTGTCCAATAGCCCTGGGGCTTTTAGGGGTTAAGACACATGTCGTATGTTTCTTTATCAAAGTGTTTACAAAGTGGAATTTGTGGGTTTCTTCTTTTTTCTATTACAAAGCTATCAAGGTCGTGCCATGGGTATTGTCTAACTCCGCAAGTGCATTGAGCTGGGTGTTCGGGTTGGTAGTAACATGTTGGTATTGTAGGTCTATTGCTAATTGATTGTTGTATGTCGATTTCGTTAGCTATGTCTTCCGGACTGGTTAGTGTGTTGTTGTTTCTGTCTATAATGCAGTCTAATGGTGGTGTTTCTTGATTTTTGAAATTTTTTTTGTTTATTTTCTTTGGGCTTTTGTCGTTTAATTGTCTGTATTTTGATATTGCCTTTTTATACACATTTGGGTGTATTTTGTGGTGATTTTACGGGCTTGTATTTTTGTTGTTTTGGCTATTTCTACTAGTGATTGGATCCATTCTTGTTGATTATGTTCTCGGGTTGGGAGTGGTGGAATGGTGACATTTAGGTGAGTTTTAATTCTTCGATTATTGGATGTGTTTGCCAATTATGATTATTTTTTCTTATGTAGATTGTTTTTCTAATTAAATGGTAGGTGTATAGGTGTTTTTTCCATGGTTTTTGTAGTTTTCTTGGTAGGAAGCCTCTTTGTTGGGAAGTACGTTTTGTGAATGTTGGGAGCGGTGGTGCACTACAAGTTTCTTGTATTTTTTCTGATATGTTTTGTATCATCTGGTCTAGTTTTGAACATGATGTTTGTCATTGAACTTCTGTTAGTTGGTCGTTTGATAGTGTTGTGATAAGTTCATTTATTTGTAAAGCATTTTCTTCGAAATATTCCATTTTGAATTTTTCCATGTTTTCTTGTGGTAGGGGGTTTAGAATTCTCGTTATTTTATTTGTTATTTGTATGGGTCTTGCTAATATGGTTTTTGGTGGTATGTGTAGCGTTACTGGCGAGTGGTCAGAATTAAGGTTATGGTCATTATTTGTAGTTGATGTATATAAAGTGTTATCCGGTGTTTTGATATAGTATCCATCGATTAGACTGGTTTGATTATAGTTTAGTCCCCCTTGTCTGGTGAATGGGCAATCTGTTGGGATGTATTCTAGTTGGAGATTATTTGTAAATGTTCTCCATTCTATGTCTTCTATTTGTGATGGGGTTGTGTCGGTTGCATTTTGTCTTCCAATAAGTGCTATGTCTCTATTAAAGTCACCGCATAATATATGTGTGGCATTTGGGTGTGCATTTATTTGTTGTGTTATGTTGTGTTGAATCATTGGTATAAATTGAATGTCGTCTGCATGTGACGGCATGTACATATGAACGATTAGCCAAGTTTGTAGTGGTTTATTATCAATTTTTATTATTTGTAGATATGGAGATATTTCTTTAGGAGTTGGGATTTTAGTGATATTGCCGGGGTATGCATATTTTTTATTTATTAGTGTGAGGAGACCACTTCTTGCGGGAGAGTATGGCATTCTTTGTTGCATGCATCTTGTTAAAGCATGTGTGTTGTTAAAAAGTACTTTGTATTTTGGGAAAAGGTTTTGTATATATTTGGTGGATTTTGTAGCGGTTAATTTAGTTTCTTGTATTGTGATGATAGCGGGTTCATGGGGAGTGTTGGTAATTAATTCATGTAAATTGGGAAGGGCCGTATTCAGTGATGAGGCATTCCATGTAATAAATCTCGTATTATGATTTGTTGTATGTATTTCCTGTGGTTGTACTGTGGGTATGTTTGGAAGTGGTGGGGGGTGAGTATATCCATGTAATGGTTCTTGTATTTTTAAGGTTTCTTGTAACAGGTTTATAGGGAGGAATGGAAATTTGTCAATCATATTTTGAAGGGTTATTGAGCTATTATGTTGATGAATAAAAATATAGATTTCTTTGTGGATGGTATTTGGCGGGTTTATTAAATTCTGATTATTATTTGTGAATTTTGTGTATGGATGTGTAGTTGAGACATTAGGGGAAAAATGGGGTCCCAAAGGGGCCCTGTAAGCTTGCCCGTGTTAGATGAACCCGCTGCCCAAATGAGCCTCTGTTGGTGCTAGCGGCGGTTTGCAGCGCTGCCCACAGAGTTATTGCCGATGTCGGAGAAGAGCAGTGTGGCACCGAGGCCGGCTTGCTGGCGTCGACGTGGCCGGGGTGTTTGGCCACCGACCGGAAAAGAGCATTGAAGGCGCTCTGCACAACCTTCAACGCGGAACGATCGTTGCCAACGGCATGGTGAAGCCGGCGATGGCAAGTTTGTTGGCACAACAGCTTCACGGTGGAGTGCAGCCGGCGCCACTACCATCGCCCACTAGGAAACGCAACCATGAATCGGCATGCGTACAATTCGGCGTCTCCAGAACGGCTTGGGATTACACCCGTGAATTCTTCCCAAATTCATGCTAATTCATGCCAGAAGCGTCCGCTAGCACCAACGGCTTAGGAGGTCCGGCCAGCAAGCGCACGCTGGTGGCTGTGCCTCCGACATCCTCAGATTCATGTGAAGGTTTGTTGCCACAGCCAGTAGCCGTAGCGTGTTTCTTGATGGCAATTGAGGATTGTGAATTCTGCAACCCTCGGAGTTTGCTAGCAGCATGGGTTCCTCCGACTTCCGCACAACCCACGCCCAGGGCTTCCCATATCGGTTTTAGGAATTATGGCGCTTGGGTAGATACAAGGGAGTTTCTAAAAGTCCTACCTCGAAATACTCGATGCATGCTGTGAGCGGCATTTTTTCCACCGTCCTAGGGTAGGAATTGTGGAAGCTTTCGATTTTGCTTCCAGCAACGGTGATTAGCGTTTAGGGCTACTTGTTGACAGCGATTGGGTTTAGAGTAATTGGAAACCACCTCAAGGAGAGTCCGCATAGCGTCATGATCGTTCTGTAGCCTTGGGAAATTTGGTCACTGCTTTGTATTTTTGGGTTCTCGATGGCAACAAGGCGGGCACCTAGTGCTTCATATGTTCTCCAAGTTGCGCTTGATGCGTGCTATGCACCAATTATTAGGAGAGGTTCTCTGCGATCTGAACGACCGTGTCCATCAACGTTTCCAGCACGGAGGGCAGCCGGGGATACAAACATTGACTTGTGGACCGATGGCAGCATTTACCCGGTTGATCTAGTAATGGGGAAGCCCCCTCCATTCAGAACTCTTAAGGAATGCCTCTAATTCATATGCCATGGAGAGCTGGGCCTGTATGGTTATACATGCAGATTAGAGCTGGGACCCCAAGGAGGTCCACATCGAAGTGTGTTGGAAATGCGATGCAGACTGCTGCAAGAGGAAGTGAATGAGGGTAGAGGCGAAGCTGCTGTCAGCATCGAACGTCTGGACCGTTGCAGAGACTTAGAGAATACATGCATGGAATTGCGGGCTGAATTGCAGGCTATACGCGAAGAGATGGACGACAAGGAGAAAACTTATAACATGAGGGTGCAAGGTCTGGAATCTGAGGTGTATATTTGTAAGCGAGAATCCGAGCGCCTCCAGCGAAGTGCCGGTGCAATGAAAGACACGCCTGTGGGAATCCGATGTAGGGCTCGGTTGCTTAGAGGGATTCATGAGTTGAATCTTAGTACGGGTGGTGCAAAACGTAGAGTGAAGCTCATCAGAAGAGTGTTGCAACCACATCTCGTGCAAGCTATCAATGACCGCAATAGGGTCGAGCGTGAGAGCCAACGACTTCATGGGGATAAAGACTCACAAACTAGAACCGCGGTAGCTCTAGCCAAGATACTATCTAGGCCACGGCAGCTCTCACGAGTTGAGATGCACACAGGGAGAGTTAATTTCGGTTTTGGGAGCAGGGTCTGCCGGGGAAAGAGGTTGATGGGTCGGTAAAGGGCCTGTTAGGGTTTGTTGATGCAGGGCTCAAACGTTGAGATCTGCAGTCTCCCTGATCGATCAATCGCATCAGCTACGGTTGGCTTGCGGTTTCCACACCGCCAGCCTGCTCACGTCAGATGGCCTTGATCGCTTGCAGCACACAACACTCCTTCAGTGTTCACGGCGATTACCCTGTGCAATGACACAAACCAGCTGTACCTCAATTACGGGGAACACTGATCAAGTCGGTGCTGGCCAACTGATTTTGAACACTGTAGTACTGCCGGACTGCAGACACCGATCCAGACGCTCTTCAGCGGGCGGCACTGCACTGCGTGGACGCGTGCAACTCGAACACGACGATCTGCACATACCCTGCAGACGATCTGCACAAAAACCCACGGAGAACTGCACCCACCGGTGCACACTCACCAATCGACCACTGATCGATACAGACTCAATCCGATGCACAGGCTCTCACCGATCGACTCCGGCTCCCAACAATCGAGTGACACAGGTTGGGACGATCTACTCTCCCTCGACTGTTCGTTTTCACAAACAGATCGCACTCACAATCTCCAGAGAGTTGTTCTCCCCAAACATGCTCACCAACCTGCAACCAATCGCCGAAACTACTGCAAACACCACGGTACACACTACAAGCCTGAAACTTCAACTTGGATCTGGATCTGGTTACACCCTCGGAGTTAGAATCAGCCACGTTCGATGGGAAACTAGCACTCACAGCCCTCCTACATGAGCTCAGACTGCCGCAGCTCTCCTCTCCTCCCGCTCAGAGCTCTCAGAAGGCCATCTCCGTCGTTCAAACAAAACTCGAACTCGATCCAATAGAAAAAGGGCCTTGCAGCTGTTCCCGTCGACTTGTCTTTGAATTCAAGCTTACAAAAAGTTGAATCTGCCACCAGCAAGACTCTGAAGAGCCCTCCACATGTCATTCAGTGAGCGTTGGGTAGGGAGGCATGGTGCGGATGCTCTTAGGAGTGATGTCCACACCAATGCAAAAGATTAGCCAGTTGTTTTGCAGAGCCAGATCTCATTTGCATGATTGAAGGCTGCTAGACATGGCTGTTTTGAGTGCCCCGTGTACAAGCATGTGTATTTTTTATTTTTATTTTTGCACAAATTGAAAACTCAATTGCAAGAAGGTACAAGCATGTGTATTGTGTCGTCCAACGTTTGGAACGATGGACTTGGGGGTATTTTTTGGGCCCCTAAAACTATGTAACAACAATGTTTGATGAACACTTTGGTTAACCCCTAAAGGACCACAGCTATGCTCCTTTCCGAACACTCCAAAGTATCCCTTCTCATAAAAAGGCATAGTTTTTTATCTATGACTTTTTTTACCAATCCAACCGCAGGATATTTCAAGCAGCTTGAAATTATTACCACCTACAAATTTTCAACCGTTTAAGGTTCTTAAGTAGTAAGATTATAAGCTTCAAAGTTAGTTGCACCTTTTCTTTTGGCTTGTTGCCCATACTCGAAACAATCTGAAAATGCCGAAAATGCAAATTTTAGTCTCAAATTTGGTAAAATGAATTTGGCAGCTATGTGTATGAGGGTGTTAGCTCATTGTGTGCAAAAATTTAGATGCATAGCTCATTGTATGAAAATTTTCAGGAGCTGCCTGCAGTTAGGTTTTTCACCTTTGCATGATTGTATCTTTTGATTTATACATCACCTACGTACGCAAATTACCATCCCATCTTTGTTACAAAAAGTAGAATCATCACAAAAAAAATATCAAAAAATGAAGATCAACACTCATTCCACAATGAGTTGACCGAACTTGGAAAATCAACCTCGGTCCTTGAGGGATTAATGATCATAGCCAATGAGGACAGAACCTCCGCCCATTTTACTAATTTGAATTGTGTGTGTGTGTGTTTACCAAATTTTTGAGGGACCATTATTACTTTCTCCAAATAGAAAATTTGATAACATTAACACAATGTTGAGATTAAGGTGATCAACTGAAAAATTTCTCCCATGCAAAGTTTAACTTGGATTGACATAATTCATATTGCATTGGAAATTAGATTTGATGTAGTATTGTAAAATATCTTTTATATTTTCAAAAACTTATTTTCTTGTTCTAGGCAGTCCGTTAAAAATGGGTAGCAACCAACAAAAAAAATCTTGGGACCTTGGGGGTTAAGCGCGCATCCAAAAAATCTCTAAAAATCACTACACCGAGAGTATTAAATTTCAACCCATTACAAAAAAAATCATTCACAAATTGTCAACATCTCATTTGTGATTGAGTTACAATATTTTTTTGAATTTCAACTTTCAGACTTTATACAAAAATATTGGTGATAGCAATTGCAAATCTAATTGTATGGACAAAATCTAAATTTTATGATGTACAAATTTTATTGAGACATCAAGTTCAAATATTCCTCTTCGTTGCAATTTGTGATGCATCTTTGCAAAACCGCCAAATTTGGAGAGGAGTGAGGACATTTAGGGGTTAACATTACTTTACCAAATAGAACTGTCGTCACCTCAAGAAGAGGTACATCTAAGGAGCTCAAAGAGCCAAAAAATAATAATATCCCCATTATTGTAAAAAATATATCAATAAATGCTTTCATTTTGGTGACCATTGTAGACTGCAATGTTAAATGCCAAGGATTGAAATGTTTAAAAAATAAAAATAAAAATAAACAAAAAGATGTGAAATTCATGAACATACTAGCCTCTATCATCTTCTATTGAAAGCAAAAAGGCCACCAATTGCCTGTCTAAGCATAATCCCCTAAAAATATCCAACCACCCTTCATTTTCAACCCAACGTTGTTTTTAATTTTGGATTTTTTAATTTTTTTCCCCATCATCATAAAAGACTTTTGCGGTTCAATTTTACATCTTGCAATGTTGAAGGCATTGTTGATCCTTCAAATCTAACACTTTGATGCGCTTGCGTCTTTATAATAGACGACAAACAAATTGCAACCTTTCTCTTGATTACATCCTATACAATTTTTCATTTAAAAACATCACAATTGGTTTATATAAAGTTTTGTTGATAGTTCAAAAAGAGAGACCTTAAACGTGATCTTCCAAATAAGTAGAATCAAATAATGGAAACTATACCATTTTGTAGTGCATGTTATTCCAATTTTATTACAATACTTTAAAAAACAAATTGTGTCAATTTGGGATTTTAAATTGAATTCAAGAGAAAACCTTGCAAAAGTAATTTAAAATATTAATGATAAATATGATGAGTCCAACTATACAGATGTGCATGAACTCCACTTTGCTTTGTACGTCAACTCCATTTTTGTTTTTCATCAAACATTTTATAACAAATCATTGAAAACGGTGTTAAATCGAGACGTTAAGGCGTTAAACACTAATGAAAATGTGAAAAAACAAGTATAGACTAAAATAACTTGGTTTGATATAAAATAGAATTATAGAAGTCATAGCAAAGTCACCACTCAAGGGTTGTTTACACTTACTCATCATTGGTTATTAGGTCTCGTTTGCAACGAGCAAATAAGAAGGAATAGCTAAACGAATGTTACTTTTCTATAGGCACTGACTCGTAGATGGGTCAAATCTAAACACTTTATTCATGTCGGCCTGGCAAGAGGATTCGAGTTCTTATCTATCTTACTTTCCTATACATCTCTTTAATTCTCCCTAACCAATTCCTACTTCTTTATGAATAAAGAATTAGCTTCTTAACTCCAAAATCTTCACACACAAAACATTCGAATTCTTGTAACTTTGACTACTCAAAACCTCTCTTTACATTTGTTAGTTACTTCTTTGTATTTATTTGGTGCGAATGTTGCACTCTACCATTCAACATGCTTCCTTCAACAAATTCTTCATTCACATTGGCCCTTTGAGTCACAATTCCTATCTCTACGCTAAATAAAGACAACACCTTATAATACAAACTAGATTTTAGTATAACAAGGTAAAAATAGGTTGTGGTCAACCTACTGATGGAGTAAATGGAAACGATGCTTTAGAAAAGCAACATAGCATAATAGACGAGTTCAAAAAGTCCTCCTTTTGGAATTGGATCGAATGAGCATCTTCTGAATCAAATTTAGTTTTTACCATCTACAACACGTTGTACTAACTTCGACTTTAGTTCCTCTCATTTTTCTAGGTCTCAATGGTAACTAACTCTTCCAAGCTAGTAACACATCATGTCTGACTTGAACACGTGAGCATGGAGATACGAACTCCCCCTTTCCCATGTAAGCACAACATATCTAATTTGAATTCAATTCATGAAAACGTATCTAACTTGAATTAAATTTATGAATACAATGTGTCTCACTATAACACATAGGCATAGAGACCTAAAAAAAATGGGTTATTGGACAGAGTTAATTACACCATTACTGTGTTACTCGTTTTGAATAGTTAGTTACCATTGGGACCAAAAAAATGAGAGGAACTAAAGTTAGAGGCATGGCTGACCTTGGATGATAACATGTTAACCCTTAAAGGCCCAATGGACCCTTGGTACTATTAGAGTACATATTTCTCTAAAATTACAAACGTATAAGTGTGTGAAATTTTGACCAAGCCAAAATTGCATTGATTTTAGTTCAAAAGTGGCAAAGCAAAAATGAGGTCATAGATTTAAGAAACAAAAAAAAATAAAAAAATCACCATTTCAAGGGTATCTCATTTCATATCCAATTTAACATTTTATACGCAACAATTATTAATATTTTGTTTGTAATCAAATTTAGAAGGAATTTTTATTTTTTACTTTCAAAATTTATAATGAAATGTTGGTGTTAGCATTGGTGAATCTAACCATATGGATGGAATCTAAAATTCAAAATCTACAACTTTCATTAGTATATCAATTCCAAAATGTTCTTTCAAACAATACTTTTAATGGTTTTCTCAAATTGTCAATTCCAAGAACACCTTGTGACCTTTAGGGATCAATTATGAAAAATGGAGGAGTTCAAAAACTGCTCTACATAACATTCAATAGCCTCTGTGACTATTGCCTTCCTCCAACAAAATGATGTAGAATATCCCACATCACTTCATCCCCCAATGAAATGATGTGGGATATTCTACATCATATCAGTAGCTATGGGACATGTGGAATTGGTGAACAATTATCAAAAGCACTCACTCAATCACAATTCAATAGTGTCTTGTAATTTTTTATTTGATTCAATGCCCCATTTCAATTACATGCTACTAGTCACTTCTTATATAAAGGTGTATGAAACTAATATGCAACCTTCTTGAAGGCTAAGGTAACTATACCTTAAAGCTTCCACCTTACCGGCTGAGCCTATTTACACACATAAAACACAAATTTTTTTCATCCCGTCTTGATAGCAAGTTCAAGAGGATTTCAACGCACTTTAGCATGCATTATATGAACATTCTATGGATAAGTTATGAATTTTCAAAGTGCTGACTATAAGTTCAGCTTAAAGGGACCCTAAACTTTTATGTTTAGATTGTGCACATTCTCATCAGTAGTAGGGTGTCAGAATGTACTTACTATGAAATATTGAGCTAGGGACGCTTTAACCCTTTAGTGCCCAGGTAATCGCGAAGTGGTCACTAGATCACGAGAAAATGAAATGATGTAAAATCAATGAACCATCTCAGTCCGGTGTCTAAAGTTCATATGTGTAATATTTGATTCTAGATATGATGCAAAAATAAATTTTGGAATTTGACTTTTTTAGATAACCAAATACCCATGTACAAAACACCAAAATACTGCAAATACCTCAAAATACAGCAAACACTTACAAATATAGCATATGTACTAATGTTGTATTTCTAGTGTTTGGAAGTTTGTTTTCTCGTTTTTTTTGGATTGTGTTTTCTTGTTTATGTTCCATTAGTGTATGTATTCTGATCTTGATCTATGTACCAACTCCTTTCTTATTTTAACGTATAATTTTATGTCCTAAACCGTACATGGATAAGTCACTTTCACTTATAATTAAAATTCACAATAATTATGTATGAGTCCGTTCTTGACATGAAAGATTGCAATGGAGAGGTGGTGGCACCAGTCATTGGTGAACATCTTCACTTTCATGTTTGAAAATTTAACCCAAATTCTAATTAACCTTGAAGTCACACACCCCCTAAAATCTCATTTTTGAGTGTGCATTATACGGTTCAAAGACTCACTATGATTTTATCAAGATTTAACTAACACTTATTTTATTAAGCTATGTTTACATTTATACAATTGGATCCTATTAATAGTATCCCTAATTTCAACAAAGATTTTCTTCTTCTTAAAATATCACCCAAGAACTGTGCTTTCTCTAGAACCACTATAGGCATTGAAGGGTTAAGGAAAGGGTCGCTTTTAGATATAGTAACCTTACTCAATGTTATGTATTGGAGTTATCCATAAGGTCCCTCAAAAGTGAGTAAGTGGACCATAGTTTGAGTAAATAGTGACATTAATCCTCAAAAAGGAACATGTGTTGGGCACTAAAAAAAACTGTGGATGCAAACTTTGAAAGCACCAAAATCGATGCTAAAAAACTTCTCACTCAATTTCCTGTTATTCACCTATACACATGAAGAAGGTCATTGCTAGCCCCTTTTCTGACAATAGATTCTCGCAATACATACCTAGACCGTCCCCGGATTTCTCTAAAATCCCCGGTGGTTTTGAATGAATGGGGACAAAAGTGCCCCCTATTTTTGTCCAATTGAGGCTACACTTTAAAAAAACAACCCGCTCCTCCGATGTTTTTTTATTCCCTAGTAGGTTCCCCCTAGGATAAATTGGGACCTACGGCCCTAAATTACAAAGAAAAAAAAATTGCCAAAAAAGCACCGAAGGTGGCCAAAATGAAAATTTCAGAGAAAGAAGGGGTGGATGAATAGTGCCCGCATTCAAGACCACCGGGAAATTTAGAGACGAGGGACCGTCCCCGCTCACCCATTCTTTTGATTTCCTAAAACTTCTCTCAATAGTTTTTGTTTCTTCAAATTTTAGTCAAACTAAAGGCCTCCTTCCATGCAAGGGGGGCAGTGGGTGGCCGGTCTTCCAAAGGAGGAAGCTCCACCGAAATCGGTGGAAACAGGAGGATTCTAGTGTATAAATTTCATTTGTACCGATATGGGTGGAGCATGGGTGGTTCTTGAGACCTCGATTCTTGTCTTTTAGTGCCTTCCACCCACTGCCCCTTGCATGGAAGTCCGCCCTAAGGCCCATTCAACCCTTTAGTTTACGGATAACTCTATTATGTTATAAATTTCAAGAAGAATCGTATATATATGATTTCCGTGCTCAAAAGACAATCCACAAGGGATAATGACACGCCTTTCGTCTGCTGCTTTTCACGTGAAAGACGGGCTCCAACTTTTGATATTCAATGCACGCCACCAAGCGCAGCCTGCCCGAGAAAGAAAAAAAAGAAAAAAAAGAAAAAAAAGAAAAAACCACTGTTGGAACAATATACCCGCCACACACGGGCAGGGCTAGAGCTCATGCAAATTTGCATGATGGGCCCTTGGCTTCTCCAGCTGGCCCTGCCCCTCCTCGTCCCTTGCGCCTATTATCACTTTTTTTTTCTCAAGGACCCAGGATTTATAGTTTTAAAATGACAAATTAAATTGTTCATATTAGAGTTAACCGAAAAGTCAGCTCAAAGAGGAAAGTTATAGCAAACTCCGTCCTCTTGAACTCCTGTTAAACTCATATTAAAATATAAGTAGACCAGAAACTAGTTCACTATGAGTTGGGAGACAATTTAACCCTTTAACCCCTACAGGACCATGCTCATTCCTAAAATTTTATCACTTTCTCGTGATGCTTTCAGAAAGGCAATTGTATCTCTTGATTGGTATTCATGTAGAAAACTTCACCGTTGAAGTTCATAAAGGACTTAGTCATGAGACTGTACATTAGTTTTCAGAACAATCTACCGTATATATTACATGATAATAAGGTTTGAGCATAAGTTGATTTTTGCAAATTTTGAATAAAACCAACAGGTCATTCATTGCAAACTTTCTCATAAATTTAGAAACTATGATTAGCGTTTGAAAGTTTAGGAGCATACAAAGATGTACTATATCTAGGTGCCCACAAAAAATGGTGTTCTAAAACTAAATACAACAACAATGATTGATTCTCAAAGATTTATGTTTGGGTGAGGTGACTTGTTGGTGACTCGTTGAGCTGGTGTTTGTGATCGTTATTAATTTTTACATTGCAATTTTTTTAAAGAATTCAAATATATATTTGGAATATTCCAAAATATTCCAAAATAATATAAAATATGTAGAAAAGATTCCATTCATTTTGAAAATATTCCATTTAAAATATATTTAAACATTTTCCGTAATTATTTTATAGTGTTAATGATGCAGTATTGGAAAATATTTTACATACTGGACACTTCTTTTTTTTTACAATGTGACGTCCAAGTGTGAAAACGCCCTTCAAGTCATCAACCGCCCTAACTACTATGTCCCAGGTTCAGCTACGTTGACATTTTAGTTTTTTCCCAATGAATCAATCAACGTAATTGCAAATCTTGAATTTTTTTTGTGTTCTTGAAACGAACATTTTCAATTCTCTAGTTAACATTGAGTCAAAATTATGAAATCCAAACAAATTATTCAAGTAATGAAATTATTCGTCAACACAACGTGTCCTCTTGGTCCTTTAGGGGTTAAGAACCGCACATTCAAATAGTGGATGTTTGTTGGCCAAAGCCAATTTTGACCTTGAAGATGAAGTTTTTTGCTGTTGCTTTCAATTGAGAAAATGAAGTTTATCGAGTTTAGTTTTCACTTCGCTTTTCGGATCTTATAAATTTCAAGTATTAAATATTTTATTTTTGTTGCAAGCTAGGTAGCTCAAGGTTTGAATTACACTGCATATGATGTCTACCTTTTGAATTTTAAAATTAAAATTAAAAAGTTGTACAAAAATATATCATGTGATTCTCCATTGTCATTTGCACATGTTCTAGAAATTTTGTATTTTTTGAAGATTTTTTTTAATTAATATGAATTTCATAAAGTATTTGACCTACAAATTCGTAAAAAACTCATTTTGTGTGAGAAAAATTGGAAAATTTTAGGACTAACAGAAAACATACAATTTCATGCATGAAAAATATTAAAATATTTATTTTAACAAATCTTGAGAGCTAAAATGTGCGTAAAAGTGTAGTTTGACTGTTTTAAAAAGGAATGGGACGTTAAAGGGTTAAACCAAGCCACTGTCATTATTCTCCGTACCTTGCAATGACTCCCACACCTTCTACCAAAGCTCCAAACCCATGGCCCACAAGGGGACAAGCTATGACACAACACTATTCAACCCAAGTATAGCTAAAAAAAGAGGTCAGAAATAGAGCAAAAAGGGAGGTTAGATGGGCTTCTTTTTTGTTAACTCTATTGTGAAAAATATAATTCACATGGGCCCAAATTTCATATCACTAAAATAAGTGAAGATCATCGTATGTGTTGGTCTAAAAATTAAAAATTAAACAAGAGGAAGTTCAAATAAGACCTATTCAAAACTGTTATAAGAACACGATGACCATTCTTGTCACCGTGAACGCTTAGGGGTTAACCCCTTAATGGACATTTCAATGTTTGGCAAGGTTCCCATAGTGTCAATTTCTATCTTGGTTTTTTGAAATTTGGTATGTCAATACAAAAATAGGGATTCAATTTATTTTTTGATTCTAACTTCGTAAGTGGAAGTTAAAGAGAGAAAAAAGTTTTTTTGGGGGAGAATGGGGAGTGCGAGCAAGGTTTAAAATAAACCTTGGAAATTGATTTTTTGCATCTCTAACTATAGAATCTTACTTTAAACTACAAAATAATGCATGGTAAACCTTTAATAGAATTTGACTGTACAAAGTACAAGTTTGTAGTGTTTGTAGTGAAAAGATGAAATTACCTTTTTCTGACCTTTTATGGGCGCCTTTAGAGACATGGGGAATATTGTTAAACTGGTCATAAGAAACCTTTATATTTAAAAAATGTTCAAACTCGCATCAGCTATGAAGAGCAATAAAAAAAATTCACAAGAATTAAAATGAATAGAAGAAGTGAAAATGATGCTCTAAAACAAGAAAAACCTACGGTCCTTTAGAGGTTAATACACTCTTAGGTCTTGGTCTTAGACATCCGGTGTTTGATTCAAAAATGATGCTCATAAACAAGAAAAACCTACGGTTCTTTAGAGGTTAATATACTTTTAAGTCTTGGTCTTGGACATCCAGTCTTGACTCAAAAAGTATTTCATGTCATTCAGGCGCTAGAATTTTTTAATTAAAAATAATTTAATTTATTCAATTAAAGCAAAAAGAATTGTCAAAATTTAGAAATTTGGAAATTTCAAACATATATTTGCTTTTCCGAATTTTGACGAATTTTTCCATTTCAATTGACTAAAATTATAAATAAAAATTTCATAAAAATACCAGCACCTGGACGACGTGAAATACTTAATTCAAGTCAAAAGTTTTTCTTTTTCTTTTTCTCCTCTGCTGCCGTTAGGGTTTTAGCAGCTACTTTGATCCTTGAGCCCTAAACATAAGAATAAAACCAATAATTATAATAATAACAATATTAAAATTAAAATTTCAAGAGAAAAATATAACTTTTGGTGTGGGTGTGGAATCCGCAGCTGCCACATGAAGAAAAAAGAATGGAAAGAAAAGAATCAAGAAAAATAGAAGAAAAAGAAGAAGACAAAAATGAATACAAAAAATAAAAGCTAATAGAAAAGATAAAAGAAAAGTTAATGATGAGAATCAAAAATAAATAAAATAGTTTTTAATAAAAAATAAATAATTATTATAAAAGTTAAATATGAGAATAAAAAATAAACAAAATTATTTTAATGTAATCAATTGTAGAAAGACAGAAATGGCTATTTTTTAGATAAATTTTTAAAACAATTTTTTTATTCGCCCGGGGGCCAAGTGCATGATTATATGGCCAAGTGCATAAATTGGGAATTGTGTGTGCAACTTAAATGTAAAATCCAAAACAAAAAGATAGTCAATCCTTAAGTTCAATTAGAAGAATAAGTGAACTCTCAATCCATAACTGATGAATTCTCAAACCAATCCAAGGTTAGAACCAATTGAGGTAACCATATCTAAGATCAAACAAAAAACAAAAAGATGAAACAATGACAAAGTCTAACATATTCATTTATGTGTGGGTTGATTTAAATACGATTAAATGGAGATAAACATAATCATCTAATTATGTATGTGATAGTCGTCTTTTACTTTATATTGAGTTAAAGTAAATTAAATATGCTATCGGTCATCTTTGCAAAATGTTACTTGTACACGTGTTTGCTAATAGAAATAATATTCATGTGCAAAAATTTAATTTAATTTTTGAATCATCTAAAAAGGAGGATCTACTATATTTATAAGGATTGGATTATCTTTTCATAAATTATCTTGGTCCATTACCCACATATAATTGACTAAAATATTATACATATGAAATAATATTTAAATTAATACATGTTTAAAATTAATAATGTTCATCCCACATATGATCGTTTTTTTTGTCTTAGTGCTCTTCGATTGTATTCATTAAACAATCTATTTTGTGTTGATAAATGAAATTTTTCACAAGACAAGTGAATTTGATGAAGTCATCATATTTTGGCATAGTTGCATCAAAATGCTTTATCAATTGGCGTCATTTTTGCTTCAAACCGCCAATGCCTCATTTGACTTGCACCCTGCATTCAACGTGCATTTTATTGAATGCCTTCACTACTCTAGCATCCGCACACTCTGTCGTCTCACGGCCACCTAAATACCTCGTAATAGACATCTCTTCGCCATTATATTCAAGAACATCCAAAATATATTGTTAGTAATCATTGGTATGGACAAAACAATTTTGTCAGTCTTGATAAATTGGTGAATGTCGCAAAAAATTCATATCATGATAAGATCTTGAAAAACCAACATTCATGTAGATGAAAATGTCATTGTGATCAATTACAACAATATTGTTTATGGAATACATATTTTTTCAACCATTGAATTAGAGTTATTTGTAAAGTCTCTCAAATCCCTTCTTTTTGACCTGTAAAATGGAAAGGAGAGGATCGGCATGATCTTACTGTAGACCCAAAATAGAACACTGGATGGATTGAAATTTTTATTCATAAAAATTTGGAGGGAGGGAGAAGAATTGGGTAGTGGGGTGGGACCATGAGGAGAAGTGGTGTCAGAATGCTCTGGTACTAGCTCTGGTCCATGAAAAAAGCAGGACAAAAGACCGGATGCCTTTACAAATAACTCTATTATCTAGTGCGAGATTTGGAGTGATTTTTGTTGTGTCAAGGCCTTTAAATTTTTTATCAACGTACCATCAACGTAACCAATACAACTTTTGAATTGAGGCCATCTTTGATCTAATTTCATAACCCTTTGCTAATTAAGACATTGAATTTCATTACCTATTGCAAAACAAATAGGATGCCACAAACACTACAACGTCGCATACTGAGCTCACAACCCAATTCTAATTAAATGACTGGTACGTCGTGACATTGTCATATTTTATGCAATAAATGAAATCTAGCAGACTTTGTTCACAAGACAACTTTAGTGAACATCTTAACACCCAATTCCCTAATTTTGCACTTGGCCAAGTGCACTCATTTCATGAGCGAACTTTGGCTTTAAAAAAATTTGTTTGAAAAAATCTGTAAAAACAGGGATTTTGGTCTTTCTACAATCTCTTCATTGTAAAGAAACAATTATTTACTTTAATTTTTATCCTTATCTTTAATCTTTATCTTTATCTTTTCTTTTACTTTTATCTTGTTTTTTTTTCCCTGTCTTCTTTCTTGTCTTCCTCTTGTCTTCCTTCTTCTTTTTCTTCTTGTCTTCCTTTTTTTGCTTCACCTTGCCATTTTTGGAGTTTAAACAATATTTTTTTTAAATAAAAATAAAAATCAAGGAGTAGGCTACAGGCCCGGAAGAAAAAGAAAAAAAAAACGAAAAAAAAAAAACTTTTTTATTTTTTTTCTTTTTCGATTTTTTCGATTTTTTTCGATTTTTTTTCTTCCAGGCCTGTATTGGATTCAGCCTGCTCACTGATTTTTTTATTTATTTTTAAATTATCGTTTAAATTCCAAAAATGGCAAGGTGAAGAAAAAAAAAGATAAGTGGAAGACTAGAAGAAAAAAAGAAGGAAGACAAGAGAAAGACAAGAAAGAAGACAAGAAAAAAAAACAAGATAAAAGAAAAGGTAAGATAAGATAAAGATAAAGATAAAAGATAAGATAAAGATAAGGATGGGAAATAAATTAATAATTGTTTCTTTACAGCGTAAGGGATTGTAGAAAGACAAAAATCCCTGTTTTTAAGAGATTTTTTCAAACAATTTTTTTAATGCGCTTGGGGGCCAAGTGCATGATTATATGGCCAAGTGCAAAATTAGCGAATTTGGTGTTCTTTGTAGTTGTTGAGGTGCTCTAGTTGATATTGTATTTCCCGCTATGAAAAAGCAAATTAAAGACCATAGTTTGTCAAATTCTGACATCGTCAAATTTATCAGAGTTTTGAGCATAGGAGGTGTCTCCTTCAATCAATTCAATAAATCATAAACTCTTCTATTAGAATCCAGTGATATTTGGCCACCATATTCCTTTCGTTTGTGTTGAACAAATGATATGAATTTGTCTTAGTAATAACACATTAAGTTACCATTCAGGCCTTCGCATGCATAGTGTTAAAGTCGTCGTCGTTACTATAAGACCGGTAAAATTGCTATTAGAAAGCCCCCTATTGCCCATAATGCTCCGCTTACACGTCCTAGCTGACAACTTGTATGTTAGAACCAAAAAAAAAAAGATTGAGAAATTTGAGCTTCTATAGAAATTGTATAAACTTGTGTATTACAAATATGTACAGTTATGTAAAACTTAGGTATTTTATCTATGTTTTTGGCTTTTAATCACAAATTTTGTCCTTAGATCTAAAGTTTTGTCTTTTGATAAAAAAAACTTTTATTCTTTGATCTATATTTATTGCCCTTTAAGCTATATTTTTGTTCTTTTGTCTATATTTTTTTTCCTTTAAACTATACTTTTGTTCTTTAACCACAACTTTTTGTCTTTTAATTACAAATTTTAATCCGTCAATCTAAACTTTAGTATTTTTATCTAAACATGAACAAAATAGTAGTGTGTGGACACTCAAAAGAATATTAATTTTAACAAAATAACGAAGCGCTTCATATCTTTTCATAAGATATTCTTACAATGTCCAAATTCACCAAAATCCAACTTCAATATATTGAGTTATCGGTTATTGAAAAGGCCCATAGTTCTACCACTTAGAAAAAGAAGCCACAGTCTTATTGTCACATCATTCTATAAACAATAGACTTTCGACATTTATAAAAAGTTTGATTAAAAACTTTACTAAACAAAACAAGGAAATCTTTGCAACTCTAGTAAAGACTCGTCCCAAAAAGTCTAAAATCGCAAAAATTGATCATTGCACAAAGATGTAACGTGCACATGAAAGTGGAGATGTGGTGTTCCACAACCATCAAGTTTATACCTTAATCACTTCATCTTTCAAAATATTTTTTAGAACTGTATTTTAGTTTGAAATGTATGCAATAGACTGTGCATTGTCAAAAGGGCGGGCAAGAAGTTAATGAGAATCCCAATGTTTTTTGGGAGCAATAGAGACCACAAACATCATTTGAATAGAATACTTGACTTACTAGTTAAGCTAGGGCCGGGAAAAAACAAACAAAGTTCTCTATAATCTTTAATAATTCAATTTGAACTTGGACTAGTCTTTTTATTCTTGTGGCTCAACACACAAAAATAATCAAATGCGTTTAAAAGTTGATTGCAACTTCTTTTTTAAAATGTAGTTTAACCCCTAAGCGTCCCGGCGTCCATATTTTGGACGTTTCTGAAGGACATTCAACTTCAAAGAGCTGCAACATTTGCAAAACGTGTCCGATTTTGCTGAAATTTTGCAAAAAACTCCCCACATAATATACAAAATGTGTGGTAAAAATTTCAAATCAATCCAAGATGAATTGAATTTTTGGTGATCTTTTGAAAGTAGGTATCTTGTTTTTGGGACAGTTCTGTGTATTTTGATGGCAACAACTTCGGGGGCTTGTATCTCCTTCATCCCAAGTCCATTTGCAATAAAATTTGTTGGGTTGGATTCCCCTTGAAGTCTAGTTATCATGAAAAACATTTCAGGTCAATCCATGTTGTTGTGAATGTTTCAAAGTCATATCAATGCACGCGTCTAGTTTGGACACTTTTTGCTTTTTGGTTCAAATGAGTCACTTTTGGGGCTACTTTTTGACATTGCAAGGCCATTTTAGGACACATTAAATATTTTCATGAGGCTTTTTTGGTACCAATGTGTTAATATGATGATTTTGAACTACTTTGTAGTTCAAAGTTTTTTCATTTAAATGATTTTGAGAACGAATTTCACCTCTAACTTTATTGCTAGGAAAATTTCAGCATCCTTTCTTAGCACTAAAACACTATGATCTTGCAGTCTATATGGCCAAATGACCCCAAAATTGATCCACATGATCTACAACATGTATGTTACAAGATTGTACTGTTGAGATTTCCATACCTCACTTACATTTAGACCTATAACATACCAAAACCGATGAGGATTTTAAGCTCAAAAAAGCTAAGGACCCTTAGGGGTTAAGCCTTTTCACTTGAATGCATTTACCTCTTGTAAAACATCAGCTATTGCATTTCAATTTCAATTTAATTCATAATTCTACCTTATACCATTAACTTTTTGAAAATAAAAATTATACCATTAACACATAGCTAAAAAGTATAATACTAGTGTAAATCACCCTATTGTATTAATAACTCGGGAAAGTCACTTCGAAATATTACATAACAACGTGCAAGCAAAGATAGTGTTCAGAAAAATCTTTGAAGGTAAGTTTTATAAATGATTTATGTTAATATAGAATGTTCAAAATTGATTATAAGAATAAACATGAAAATATTCTCATAATATTACTAATTATTGTAAAAATTCTTTCAATTTCATAGTATTTTTAAATACCCTTCATTCACGTCACATAATACTCAGAAGATACAAAGAATACCCTCACCGTAATTAATAAAACAAAATATACTAAGAAAAAAAACAAGCGTGGTCATACACACATATGGAATTTACAATGTTAGATTTAACCCTTTAGAGCGCCGGCGTCCAGATTTTGGACGCCGGATGAATTTCAGCAGCTCGATTTCTGTAGGTACCGGATGTTTTTCATCCATTTTTATTTTATTTTTCATTCTTGTGCTAGTTGAATACCATTTGTACGGTATGGATTTTCCAAATAAGATAATGTGAATTTTTGAATATTTACAAAAGTGATTAATGTCAAGTTTCAATCTTAGTTCAAAAAGAAAGACCTTAAATATGATTTTCCATAGTAAGTAGAATCAAATAATGGAAACCATACCATCTCGTAGTGCATGTCATTCTAATTTCATTACAATATTTTTAAATTTTTTTTGTGTTAATTTTGGATTTTTAATTGAATTTCAAGAGAAAACCTTGCAAAATTACTTTAAAAATATTAATAATAAATATGATGAATCCAACCATACGGATGTTATCTACACATTGACATTTACAACTTTGTTTTGCACATCAACTCCATTTCCGTTTTTCATCAACCATTTTATAACAAATCTTTGAAAACAGTGTTGAATCGGGACGTTAAAGGGTTAATTGTTACTATATTACTTTAACGCTACAAATATATACATATGTATGTACTCGTATATATATATATATATATATATATATATATATATATATATATATGTATGTATGTATAATTAGAAAATTACATAGTAGTGAATTAGATTGTATAGAAAATTTGGTTGCCTTGCCCCAAGAAAGTTACTTCCTAAACCATCAAAGTCAATAAATAATTTCACTAATATTTCCATTTTTATATATGGATATTCATGAGTCCCAATTACAAAAAGATCTAGTTTCCAAACCGTAAAATCTCCTACAGTAACACTAAATACTTACATAGTGTAAAATGTCAAGAACTTCGTGAGAAACAATTCAATTTCACTATTTAGTGTCCATTCCACAATGTGTAAATTTTTACTAATAGTAAAAAAAAACTTAAAAGATGAAGAAATAGGGGCTTTGGGTTAGGTTCACACAAGGTTTGAGATGAGATGGAGAGGGGATTTGAGAAGGTTTTGAGAGGGAAGGTTCATGTTGGGTTGAGAAGAAATGCCCCCGTTTAATTGTAGAGCGAGGTTACACAGCTGTCAACCACCGAGCCCCTCGGTTGGCAACTGGCCGCTGCTCGTGCCAGGTCTGACCCTGAACCTCAGCCAAACAAAGTTGAGTCCATCTTTGCAACCGTGGGATGCCAATTGAGGAGGCAAAACACTCTCCCACATCGTTCGTAGTGTAGCTGGAACTTCTAATCTCCCCATGACATTCTATTATTTACTTGTTCCAATTATAGTAGCTCTTGATCCTACATGATCTATGTGGCTCATGCGTTCTAAAAGAAATAGCTCAACCCTCCTATGTTCTATGAAATCTTCTTTGTAACATTTAATTTAATTTATGGTTACACTCTTTTACAGATATATCTAGCCCTTCCATGAGTATGAAATGAAAAAATTAAAGGCCGCCATTACATATGATTCTAATGGATTGAAACATATCAAGATGGTAGAGTAAAAAATTAAGTACAATTTAACTCCTCCACTAAGATTAGCTTCATAAAATCTTTCAAGCACGTAAGATGAATCCTCGATAAAGACTAATACGATACAATGTAACAGACAGTCAGAACTACAACAACTATTAAAGCAATCTAAAACATTCACTACCCTTCCATCAGGTTGCCTTTTAGTTTCCTCCATTTTTATATCTAGAGAGACTAGTGATTTGTAATTGAATGGAATCTTGAATTAAATAAGCAATTACAAAACACCATTGAATTGTTGATCGAGTGAGTGCTTCTGTTCACTATGACTGTTTGCTCTTGCTTAATGCCACCTGCTCCCATAGCTACTGATATGATGTGGAATATCCTACATCAATTCATTGCGGGGATGAAATGATATGGGATATTCCACATCATTCTGTTGGGAAAGGCAGCAGTAACAGAGGCTACTGAATGTTATGTCACTCACGTTCAAGAATGAAACATAATCTTCAACATTCACAAGAAATGCAGTAAGTTAGCCAACGACCGTCGGACGCTTCGTCCTATCGATCGTCCGTCCAGGCGGTGTCAACCGACGAATGAGAAATCAATCCAAACTCCAGATCTGACAAATGAAACGCCACGCAGAGCCATCCTGTTTACTCCGAGATTCCTTCACGTTCTCCACGGAGTTCCCACGAGCGTACCCACGAGCGTTCCCAAGCATATCATAATTGCCATCACTGCGAACGCCTGCTCCCGAATATAGAGCAAGCGGAGGAACCCGCGGTCCGGGTCAAGGGTACCGGGAGAACCGGTTCCACTTGACCCTCTCTTGTCTCGCACCTCTGGCTAGACCTCCGTCGCTTACCACTAGGCCTTTTGCATGCTGCTGGAGATGAGCCATTGCAGCGTCACGGCCCGTTTGTCTCCACTGGCCCCCATTCCGGCCGCTTTCTGTTCGGATGTGGCACGCCTCTAGCTGTGGTTGAGCTTCCGGCCTTCTTTCGAAGCTTTTCGGTGGTCTTATGATGCGACGATTCGTCCAGGGGCGTCGGCCGTGGAGCTGGATTCACTCCACCCAGGGTTTCGTGATCGGTCGCGGTCCTTTCTGCTCCATCGCCGTGACCGTGCCCCGGCGTGTACAGTTCGACTCTGGCTCGCCCGCTCGCACGGGATGCGGTTGGATGCAGGCGACGTGAGCGTTGCGCGGTGATGGTTTTCTACACGGTGCTCTGTGTGGAAGTTTCGGGACGGGATGGTAGGTGATTGGCGCGGACAGGGGGACCGTGGCGGTCGTGTACGAAATGGGACGGTGCACGGATAGTGCCGTTTGGATGTTAGCGTAGCATGTTCCACGCGCATCGGTATTGGCAATGGACTGGGGCAGGAAACGAAAGGGAAGTTTGGTCGACCTACTCTTGGAGGAGCAGGCTGCATATCCGAGCGGAGAGAGCGGGTTTCAGAAGCGGGACGAGGTTCTTCGGTGAGTTTGGGGAGGTGGTCGTGTGAGCTCGTGGATATTTATCGGTCGGGGGATTGGATTGGAACGGGCGGGGAGGTGGCGTGGCGTAGATTATTATGATAGTTGTGTATCTGGCACGTAGGCGCGGCGTCCGCAAGTGCGAGGTGCTGCAGATCAAGACGTCAATTTGAGACGTGGTTTAGGATAGCCGAGCGGTGGTACTCGTGATAAGTAGGGCACGGAGGAGCAGAGTCCGGAATCGAAATGGCGACGGCGGCTTGCACCATCGTGTGGTTCAGGCGTGATCTCAGGCTGGAGGACAATCCTGCACTGATTGCTGCGGCAAGGGCAGGCAGTGTGATTCCGGTGTTCGTTTGGTCACCTGCGGAAGACGGGCAGTTCCACCCCGGGCGTGTATCGAGATGGTGGCTGAAGCAGAGCTTGATACATCTGGAACTGTCTTTGAAGAAATTAGGCTCTCCTTTAATCATGAGAAAATCTTCGGATACACTGAGCGTGCTCCTGGAGATCGCGGAGGCCACGGGAGCAACTCAAGTGTTTTACAATCATCTTTACGGTGAGTGACACTCTGAGCCGCTAGGTTGAGGCAGTCATTGGTTGCTTGGAGTGGTGGACTTGGAGGCAATCGTGAGCTGCTTGTTGTACTCCTACGTCCGTAAATTCCAGGTTGCTTGCTGCTATTGTTGCAGTGAGCACTGCAGCATGGTCGGGCCTGCGAGGAGTACGTCATGCGGAGTTAGGATGTGTAGTTTCGATGCTCTTAGGTTGAGATACGCAGGCTTTGTGTTAGGCCGGCGATTGAAGGTGTCTGAACATTTGATGTGGTTACTGCAGACCCGGTGTCTCTGGTGAGGGATCATCGAGTGAAGCAAGGTTTATCGCGGCGTGGGATCGTGGTTCACACGTTTAACGGCGATTTGCTTTACGAGCCTTGGGAGGTTTATGACGACGAAGGACAAGCATTCACGTTGTATGACGATTTCTGGAAGAAATGCATGAACATGCCATTTGAGCCCGAGGCGCCACTTCTACCTCCCAAAAGACTCGTAGGACCAATCGGTACGTGGTTTTTCTGATCGGAACGTGCGTGTTCTGACCGTACGGATTCCCTGCAACATCAGAACTGAACGGAGTCTTGCAGTGGGGGGGTTTGTATTCATTTTTCATGTTGGGATGCATCCTGAGAGAATGTTTCCGATGCCCATGGCCGTAGTCGTGTTGGTTCCGCACGGTGGGGTTGGACTTCGTTGCATTGCAGTGGGCTGGTATGGACTGTTTCTAAATTCTTACCGTCAATTGAAGCCGCTGTGTTGGTTATGTTTGGGATGTGGCAGGAAAAATCCTGAGCTGCAATGCAGAGCAGCTGGGTCTGGAAGACGAATTTGAGAAAAGCAGCAACGCTCTTTTATCGCGGGCATGGTGTCCGGGGTGGAACTATGCAAACAAGTCTTTAGATGCATTTTTACGTGCCCCCCTTTGTGACTACGCGGTGGACCGGCACAAAGCAGAGGGGGCCAGTGGCACCCCGACATCGCTACTGTCCCCTCATCTGCATTTCGGAGAATTGAGCGTGCGCAAGATTTTCCACGAGGTTCGGAGAAGACAAGCGACGTGGGCCCGAGAGGGATTTGCGGCCGGGGAACGAAGCGTGAACATGTTTCTGCGGGCTTTAGGGTTTCGAGAGTACTCTAGATATCTGAGTTTTCACTTCCCATTCACACACGAAAGGTCGCTGCTGGCGAATTTGAAGTCTTTTCCGTGGTGCACGGACGAGGGGTACTTCAAGGCATGGAGGCAAGGGCGAACGGGGTATCCGTTGGTGGATGCCGGAATGAGGGAGCTTTGGGCGACAGGGTGGTCGCACAATCGAATTCGTGTGGTGGTGGCGAGTTTCTCGGTGAAGTTTCTGCAACTTCCGTGGCGGTGGGGAATGAAGTACTTTTGGGACGTCCTGCTGGATGCAGACTTGGAATGTGACGTCCTCGGGTGGCAGTACATTTCGGGCAGTCTACCAGACGGCCATGAGCTAGACCGAATAGAGAACCCTCAGGTATTCAGCAGCACCGAAATGCAGTGACTTGCGGATTGCTTGGTTGAGGGGTTGTTGTCAGAAAGTGCATTGTTCAAGCCTCGGTGGTGCTGTGGTGGATTCGCGGTAGACGTTTGTAGGCTGAAGGGTTGTGCCCCGTTTGTAGTTTTTGAAGTTGATAGCGGGATGGGATGTCGGTGGTACCTTTTGGTCGCTTTTTGTGGGTTTGCCGTTTGGCACTGTTCCCGAGTCTAGTCTTCTGGTTGGTGATCATGGCCCGGTGTCGAAGACTTGAGGAATTTCCACATGGAGATGTTCTGAAGTTGTGCGTTTGGTTGTGCATCAGGTGGAAGGGTATAGGTTCGATCCGGACGGAGATTATGTACGGCGGTGGCTGCCAGAGCTTTCGCGGCTGCCAAACGAGTGGATTCATCATCCGTGGGATGCTCCACCCGGCGCTCTTCGAGCAGCTGGTGTGGAGTTGGGAACAAATTATCCGCGTCCGATCGTGGAGATTGGAGCTGCGAGAGAGCGACTCCAGGCGTCGCTTGCGGAGATGTGGGAAAGAGACGCCGCAATGAAAGCTGCGCTTGCGAACGGATTGGAAGAGGGGCTTGGAGAAACCGTGGAAGTGGTGGGCACTGGAGGGCCCATGCACGAGAGGATGGATGTACCGAGAGTGATAGTGCACAGAGATTCGGATGTGTCGTCTATCAGCTCGAGAAGAGACCAACTGGTGCCGGAGATAATACCGAATGAGTTCCATCTGCAGGCTCACGAATCCATCATGAACAGGAGCCCAACCGGCGTGGAGGATGTGGAAGATGTTGCAGTGGCAGCACCGGCTCCGTACGTGCCTCAATGGAGAGGCACGAC
The DNA here is from genome assembly GCA_022496805.1 of Pohlia nutans. Lineage (NCBI taxonomy): Eukaryota > Viridiplantae > Streptophyta > Bryopsida > Bryales > Mniaceae > Pohlia > Pohlia nutans. Next base: position 12,309,866 of record CM040090.1, read on the forward strand.
TGCGAACAACCCCAGCATGCACATGGAAGGAAACAACGGTCACGTGGCCCCAGCTAGGGCGCCCGTAGCGTGGCCCACTGTGACGGCGATGGATTATGATTTGGATTCGACTGCGGAATCGACTTCTGTGGCCGGGCCTGCGGAGAGTGCAGGTGGGACGGTTCCTGTGTGGTCGGAGTCGCTTTCTGCTCGTCCTACGGTACAAATCCGTGGAAGTCTGGTGCCAGTGGTTCCGGAGGTGTTTAGGGGACCGGGTTTGTCTCGAAGGCAATTGCACGCCTCTGTGCAGAGAGTGAACATCGAGGCGATGACGTCAAACAAGGTGAGGGTTCGATACCAGCATCTGTTTGAAGATAGGTTTGTGCATTGATAGCGTCTTTGATACGGTTGAATTTCCTGCTTCAGCGTTTCCGGTTTGTTTGGGGTGGCTTGTGGTAGAGGTTAGGAGTGATGGGAGGCGTGGTTTGCGGGAATATGTTGGGTGCGTGCGTGTGTTGGGCCATCTTGAAATCCTACAGATTGGGGCTTTGTGCTTGTCTATGGTGCAGACAAGCTCTCTCTCGGTCTAGATTGGTCCAAGGTGGAGCTGGAATGTGAGGGCTGAAATATCGCCACATCTACTTGGTGACCTGACTTCGTGCGGCTTGCTTTCTTCTTTGGTGGTTTCTATTACTCCTCTCTCGCGTGGCACTTTGGCTTCCTGATTGTGTGTATTGCACGGTGTTGTGCTTTGGTTTATACAGCAGGCTTGTGAAGAGGAATTTTATGTACCGAAGCTGGGCAGATGGACCCAACCCCGCAAGCGACGTGTCAAGCAAGATGGCTGACCGGAGTGTCGCTGGACACTACTGGGATGTCGCCTTTTTGTAGAGCTTCAGAGGGTCAGTTTCACCACTCACTCCACAGCCGCCAAGGGTTCCCTGGTTCAGTTCACATGGGGAGCCGGAGGCAGTAGCATGCGGGGGGGACAATCCAGGACCATCGAAGCCAGTTAGAGATGGTTTGGGTGGTGAACTCTACAGCGCCACAGTTGTATGTTGGAGCCCGTGAGTGGGGTTTCGAGTCCATGCTATTTTGCACACCCAGAAACTGTTTACTCCGATGAGTGGAAGTGGGTGAAGTGCAGGAAGTGGATTGAGGTTTTGGTCGTCTCCAAGTTTAGTTGTATTACAATACCAGTGTTTGGTTGTGGGTGTGTCGTAGATGCGAGGCATATCTGGTTCGTCGTGCAGAATTGCTTCCAGGAGTAGTTGTGCGTGGTGGAGGTCTTCCGAGGTCATTGTAGCACCAATTGTAAATGAGCAAATGGCCAGAGAAGCTAGGCGAGTGTAATATTGGCTGCAGTTTTAGGCAGCTAAATGCTGTACTGCATCTTGGTTGCATGCTCTTGTTAATACGAAGGGTTCAACTGGATTGCCTCGATGATGGGATTTGGGAGGATACAGGAAGTCACGGAGCTGGTAGTAGACTTGGGAGTTGGGATGGCTTCTTGGAAATGCATGGGATGTTGGTTTGGCATAAGGTAGAGATCACGTTCGCGGGTGGGGAACCGGACGGCATTGCAGGAAGTGTGTAAGGAAAGGGTATTCCACGGAACAAGTTTCACTAAACGTTGGAAGTGGAAGGGGTTTGCAGTTGCATCAATAATGTGTATCTTGTATCAATCAATTGTGTCTTTCATCATTTATTTCAACCAGCAAGCAATACCATCATGCTTGGTGGATAAAGTCACGAATCTTTTTGTCCGTCAAACAGTATATTTTGTACTTGTCGACCTCATGTTCATAGGCTACAATATGAAGTACTTTATGGATTCAACTCACCTGCGAGAATTTGCTCTGAAAGATTGAGTTATTTACTTTTTTATCTATGCATTTTGAATTCCTAGCACACTGATGTTTTTAGTGCATTGGATGTGGGGTGGTTTCATTCAACTTACTAGAGTCTTGAGATGTGAAAGATTCGTTAACATCAACGACACGTGCCTGTAAATCCATTAAACCTCTTTGAGCAGAGGGATAGTACATAACATTCAGTTGTATTCCAAGAAGGTGCCTTTTAGTTTCATCTGCTGAGTGACAGGTGATTTGTTATTGAATGGACTATTGAATCAAATAAAAAATTACAAAACACTGTTGAATTGTGATTGAGTGAGTGCTTACGATTACTATACACCATGGTTGATTGCTCTTGCTTAATGCCACCTGCTCCTAGAGCTATTAATGTGATGTGGAATATCCCACATCATTTCATTGGGGGATGAAATGATGTGGGATATTCCACATCGTTCTGTTGGAGGAAGGCAGTAGTCACAGAGGCTACTGAATGTTATGTGGTTGAGCTTGCGGTTCATCACCCAACAATGATGTTCTATAGGATTGAGGTCAGGAGATTGTGGAGGCTACTTCAGGGAATCAAACGGTTGTTTTGACAGCCACTCCTTGAAACTCTTTGTTGTATGCTTTAGATTGTGGTCGTGTTGAAATTTAACCCTAGTTGGATTCAAGTGGTACTTTGTGAGAGTACGGTTCAAGTGGGTTTCCAAGATTTCACGGTACACATTGATTAATTATTCCTTCTCTCTTGCAAGTCAAACCTTGTCCAAATGCAATCAGACATTCCCAAATCATTAAAGAGCCATCACCGTATTTTACAGTGTTCTCATTGTCTGCTCAGTAGGACATTCTTTCTTTTTCAACCCAGCATCAATATTGTCCATTAAAACAGAATTGACTGATCTTGGTCTCGTCTGAGAAGATTATTGTCTTCCCGTCATCAATTGTCTAGTGAAAATGAGTTGTCGCAAATTTCAATCAAGCCTTGATGTTCTTCTATGAGAGAAGAGGTTTGTTTGTTTTCATACAGACAACCACACCTGCAGAATTTAGTGTCCGTCGCACAGTTTGCATACTAATCTCATTGGCAAATTGTTGCCTAACCACTCTGGTCGCATCTTTTGTAGTGTCTTACCCGCCTATCGTAACTGTTGTTATACAAACCCTCTTCACCGAGTCCAACATCAATGGGATGTGCCTCCAATCAATATAATAAGTTTAAAGATGCGCCTCAATTGCTGATTCTTTGTGGATTGGCTAACATTTGTACATTTAAGGCAGGATGTCCTAAAACCATCAACTTAAGAAATATGGCCTCATTTTAACAAGGTTATTTATGAGAAACATTTTTTGGTCATTTGGAAGAAGATTCCTTACAGAATGCACGAATGTTTGCAATTTAATTCCCAATATTCAAATTGATACAAGTTTTCGAAGTGAAAAGAACTTCGTCATTCAAATCAGACCTCTAGGTTTCCCCATATCCACACCATGTGGTACTAATGTTCACTCATAATGATACCCAAAACCTCCAACTATTTCTTTGCAATACTTGGCATGCTATTCGTCTACTTGAATAGTGAAATTGTTGGTTTTGAGTCTCAACTGTAGTGGCTCCAAGAAAGGTCTACATGTCATAATGAGTATGAAAGATTGGTAAGAAGATCGGCAATGATGTTTGCTTCAAGACACTCATTAGCCAACACAAGTCAGTAAAGTCACTAAAATCATCAAAGCCAAGATCATTAGGAGAAATGTGGGGTCCCAAAGGGGCCCTTGGTTTTGGCACGTGCAGAAAAATTTGAGGGTTGCCCGGATGCTTTTGACGTTGGCATCATAAAGGGTTGTAGCGATGTATACAGCGGAATCCATAAATGAGTTTTTGAGGATTGTATGTGAACTTGATTTTCTCCGCTACGTGCCCAGATCATGAAGTGGCATATGTAACAAAAACATGATACCTGATTCTCTTGTCACATGAACTTGCCAACAATGCTTAATAGTCTTTAATGAGGTTGCCATTGTTATTTAAAGATAACCTCATTCCAAAAGTCATAGTTTTGTGACATACTACATATACTCATAAATACAATGGGATGTACGATGATAGATAACAATGCTATTTGGTTTTCCACGATGCAAATAACAAAGAATATGGAATTTGGGAGGGTCTTTGATTGTGTCTATTTATTTAGGTCTTTCTATCTTATACATCTTAACTCTCCATTGCCGAGGGGTCGGCTATGTTGTGTGTTTTTGAGCTTGGCTACATGGGGTGGATTAGGAGGGTTATAACGATGTTTATAATATGTAACGCCACATTGGACATGTTTGATAACTAAGCACCATGGATAACAATCCAATCCTTTCTTCTAAGATACAAATTAAAGATGTCAGTGTTGAAGCTTTTGATTTGGAGCTGGTTGTATCATGCATGGCAACACATCAACAAACTAACTATAATAAAGAAAGGGTGGTACATGTGTGGCTTCGATTGACCATTCCGAAAAGCATTTTAGACAAGTGCAATGGAAGAGTATATGAAGAACCCTTTGTTCATAGAAAGATCGGATGCAGAACAAGATTCCAACGAAAAAGAGGATAAAACAAATCCAAATGAGAGTGTGGAAGCTGTAATGGAGAATTTTTTCTTTTGTTACAAAGATTACAGCTGAAAAAAAAGATCTATTGTTTCTACTAAGAAAGATTGGGCCAAAAAAAGGTATGTCTATTCCTGCAAAAGTCTAAGGAAAAAAAAATTGATTTAAATCTCAAATGTTATTTTGTAAAATGTTTTAATCAACATGAATTTTTTTAGAATTCTGGTTCTTACTAATACTAACAGCCTGGTCCTCGTACAATATTTCATCTTTAACCAGAACCTTGCAGAAAGAACACTGAAAGAATGAAGAAAAAATATGAAGTAAAAGAATGAGGGATTGGAGCATGCCTACTGTTGGTCACCATGTATAGGCTTGTGCACAATCAACCTCTTCTAGTAGCCGTCGTTTCTGTACCACCTCTAGCCTCTGCGCAACAGCTTATAGCCTTCAACCTCCTCAACTTGCAACAACTTCCAACCCTTGCAACTCTAGTAGAATCTCTAATTGCAAAAACCCTAACTACGCAACTTCCATGTCTCTGGCAATCAATTTCTCTCTCCTCCCAAGCCTCCCCGACTAAAACAACCTCCCCCTTTGGTTGAAGCAACTCCAATCTTCATCTCTCCTTTTATTAAAGCAGCCTTCGCTTGAAAGACCCCAACCTTTGTCTATGCTCTAATTGAAACGAAATCTGCTCCGACTGAATCAGCTTCCACTTCTAACCTCTCCATGCACCTCCAGTCTTTGCGACAATATATATGATAAACATTTTTGCCTTAAAAGCCCAAATCTCCAGCCTCTTTTGTGATGGCAGTTCCTTCGTATACATATTTACTATGCCACTGATGGGTGTAAGAACTGTAGTTACATATCCTCAGGATTACTAGTATTACGGTCTATTCCTGTATTCACTACAGGAAACATCTAATCACATGCAAGTAAAAAGGGATATCATATGAGCAAGTAAATATTCATGGATTTGCTAGTGAATTCAAGAGAAAAGCTAATATCTCTTGAATCACTGGTCTTACCAAGTTGGGGATCTATATAGGTGTGCCACATGTCATTTTAACTTTCCTCCAGTACCTACTCAATCGCGGAACATTTCCTTGGAATGCTATTTTTAGATTGTTCTTTGTCGATGTAGTTGCGTTTTTCCCTTGTCAATAATTTCGCTTTACTGGGTTATTAGCATTCCATACAACATTCCTATTTCTTTCGAATCCTCCCATTCCTTTAAATTCTGTGCTACAGGGCCTCCAAGTAGCAGTCGTTTCAATACTTTACTGGGTAACTTTAGAGTGTGATTGGTATATTTATATTGCCCAAACCATGCCAACTGCCAATTCATTTTTATACTAAATTGGGTACTATAATATTTCAAGCAAACATTGTACACTTCAAAAACGAGACATATTTGCTCACTGCACTAATCTCCCAATCAAATGAGGCCTACCACTTGTTTTAAAGTCTACTCACAATACTCATGTCTGGCCTCTTCAATCAAAATTGCAAATTTCCTGCGTATACCATTCACAACTACATGATCCTCACAAGTTTATTTCCCTATGCAAAAACATACTGTTAGTCCAGTGGTTTAGTCCCCTAATTAATTTTTTGAATTAGATGGTATGCTTGTATCCTTTTCGTCACAGCGTTGAATACTACCTTCCTTATTGGATTCCCCACTGTCATTTTCCTCACCTTCAGCACCATCCATCTCGTCTTCTCCATCATCCTAGTCATCATTTTCGCCTTCCTCAGCTTCCGACCGTGAATCGTTTGATTTAACTGAGTCGGAGTCTTTATTACCCGTTGTACTAGACCCACTGTCACTGTCTACGTATTCGTCGTCGTCCTCCTCTTCAGAGTCCGTTGCACTCCGTGCACTGTCCTCCTCACTGCTGCCATGAATTTTGGCAATTTCTTGATTTAGAATGCTACGTTTATCGCCTTGGGTTGCTTTTTATTTTTTACTTTTTCCTTTGTGTTAACCGTTTCAGTCACACAAACTACACTCTTCCCCTTCGTATAGCGTCACGCGTGCGCTCAAACAGTGCAGGGACTACTGCTCGCTTCGCAAAAGCCACCTCTTCGTTTGTAATTGGCTTCTTGAATTCTGCCTCCTGCACATCAGTTTTGTAAGCCTATATGATATCCATTCACTCTAAATATATAAAAGTATATGCTACAAAACAGAATATCCTAAAACAATTTGCATCACATGCAAAATGTAGTGAAATGTATTCGGTTGGAAAAAACTTACAAACTTTGTCATTAGACCAGCCACTCCTTGTGGACCTAGTCGATGTGTGAACGCAATCCTCCTAGTTCTTTCAGCGGCAGCCACTTTGCATTTATTAGATTTTTCCAAGTATTTTGAGTTAGTAATTGAATCCCAAATTGCATTCCAAGATTCCTTTGTTAGTCCATGGGAAATAGGGGTAAATTCTTTGCAACCGTTCCTCTTCATATGGTTTCTTACCTTCACCCTTCTTTGTCTAAATAATATTGTTTTCCACTTCTGAAAGAACAAAGCTCTCCTCATATTCACCAGGATAAAGACATTTCTCTCGCAACTTAAATACCCTGATCATCTATGGGTCTTGTTGAGGCCATGGCAAATGCCATTTGAAGAGCCACGATGCTCTATCATGGAGGTAACTTGGCATGTGTTGCCAAAATCTCCCAATGGGTTCCCCTAAGGCATTTGTCTCACATGGTGGCACATCCTTCACGGTATCCCAAGTCCCAATGGAGTGAGGATTTGACATAGCTATGCTAGTCTAGCCACGAATGGTATTGCAAGAATCAATTGAAGGGGACTTTTTGGGATTGCCTCTCTTACTATTGATGACGTGTTTGACTGGTGCCACAATTGCTTCCTCTAGTTCTTTGTTAGATGGCTGGCCTTTAGTACTCTCTTTTGGTGATGGTGCATGACCATGCCGCCTTTCCTTGCTCTTCGCCAACAATCTTCTTTTCTCTATTTGGAGCTCCAAGACTGTCCTTTTCAGGACCTGTACCTCTGATTCTGTTCTTCTATCAACGAGCACGGGTGTCTTGGACTTTTTCTTGGGCAACTCGGCATTGTTGGATTGTCTTTTTTGAAGGCTCTCCATCCTTTGCTTGCCGTCTGGATTTAAACGTTCTCTTCCGTTTCTCCGTGGCCCCTATGGACCCCTAGAACATCTCCTAAAACATTGAGACACATCAAAATATTTGGTAAGTTACATTACAATCATAATTGATTCTTCAAAATTAATGAATGACTACAAAAATTGCGGCATACATTACACAACATACAACAAGTTATACAAAACTGCTTTACCTTTGTTTTGCCTTCAAGGAAACGCGCTTTGTGGGATGGTGGAAGTTGTCCTTGCATCAACTCCAAGTCCCTCCTCATGTCTTCGTGGTATCTGACTACATGACTGACATGCTAATTCTATGTGCTGCTTGTCTGGCCACCTACCACACTCTGAAGACCTAGTACTAGAGTGAGAGGTGTGTCGTTGGTTGTGTAGTTCGCTGGATACTGTGGCCACTATTGAACATAGTCGGAATTCGAGGTAGGAATTTTGGAATTGGTCTCATAGTGGCAGATGGCATTTCAGTGCTTCGTGGTGCGTCTTGGATTATACAAGTGTCAATTGCATATCTAGGAAGGCCTCCTAAATTTTGCGGTTACATAGCACCTTCATGTGCTTTAGCAATTTCTGAGATAACAACAGCACCTACGGCTCTTACTACTTCCGTCTGCATAACTACTTCTGTCTCCACTACAACATCCGGCTGGGCATAAACATCGGCACGTACCAATATCGCTGCATGTGGATCCTATGTTGTAACTATAGGCATGACTTGAGTGCATGCAACGTGTGTAGACGCGTTGGCCTGTGCATCTTTGTTTAAGGACGGCGCACCGTTGAGGCCGGTGTGTAAGGATCTCACAGTGCCGTCAGTCCGTGCCCGTAGCTGCTCCCGCTCTACAGACAGCTTCGGCAATTGCATCACGCTCGTAGACTCCGTTCCCACATCATACTCTCCCTCGGCGTCTACACCTGCAGAGGCTGACGTTGTGCCCTTCTACTGAACGGCCGCTCGTTCTGACTCAGAATCTCCGTTGGTAGAGGACGACAATTCAACTGGCCAAATCTCAACCTTCTTACGGTGCTCCTTCTGTTTTTTGCTCACGGAAGATTCAATGGTGAGGTTCATGAACACGTCATTCTATAAAATTGACATACGAACAGAGGTAAGTTCATTGTTACCGTTCTTTTTGCGCCTTTCTTTGGACTCCCCGGAGCTCCTTCTCAATTTCCGTTCTTGAAAGACTTGTTCTGCTGTTCCTTCCTTCTTCCGTGCCACTGCCTTCGTCTTCTTCTCTCTCGCAGTATTCCTCTGGCATCTAGACTGATTTTGGTGCAGTCGACTTGCCGCCGTTCCTTGCAACGCTGGTTTAGCGGAATCACTTGCGGTCCTCTGCAGTTTAGACCTTGTCGTTCCCCTCGTCTTCACCTTCACAACCCTCGCTTTTGGTCCACTCGACGCGTTCTTCTCGATTTTGTGCGCTTGTACTTGTACTACCGGGTGACCTGTTTTACCAACACTCTGCCGCAAATACAACAGTCACGTCCATGGGCCTCTCTCGCAAGACATTGTTTTCGTCGTCCACGGATCGTCCACCCTTTCTATGCTTCCTCGGCATCTCCGCCTCCGCTTCACTACAATGTCGTTTCCTTTTTTTGTCTATGTCCCTCATGATGCAGCTAGACTGAATGTTTAGAAAATGATGCACCCCTCCCTTAAATTCCTTAAAAAAGATCTCTCCTAGGCTCCTGCTGTGTACCGGTCTCACGTAAAAACATATACGCTTCAAACCTGAACTTCTTCCCCTCCTAGTATCCACTCTTAAGAACTACCACTGCTCTACAAGTTGTCGCTTGCAATAAGTCTGCATATAGAGAAAAATTCAACTGAATGCATATGGAGGAGAATTAAACGTAGATGGGGTTCCTGTGCGGAGTATAGACTTGCGCTTCCGCATACAACTGCTCTGCATGATCTGCCAAGAGGAGTGGTAAGCTACGAAGAGGAGCGACAATTGGATGAAAATGAGGAGAGGCAGCGGGTTAGACCGGAGAGAAGGCTCAGAAGCTTCCAGAAATTTACCTCCTCTTTGATGATGACAGGACTAAACTATCCAGCCTAATCTTGCAGAATGTCTATCTCCGTGCAGGGTACACTTCATAGACATCAACGTTGACAAGACAGATTAAGATCTTACCTGTATTCTACATCTCTACTGAAGGTACTTCTGTTTACCTGTTCTTTCAAATTTTTAACCTATCTTAAGGTGCATGAGACTCCTGTTTGACAGAGGTTAAAAATTCAACTGAACACAATTGTTACCTATTTACTGAGCATTGTAGGGTAAGCTTGTTCTATAAATAACTATGAACAATCAGCTCGGGAGAAAAGGAAACCAGTCATATACTTTGTCCTAACCAATAATGTGAATTACTGTGTTTAGTGTTCACATCGCATGTATTCACTGCTACTAATCATATACCTAATTAACAAAACGTAAGTCTGCTGTATGTGGTCATGTTAACAGTAAAATAGTTACCTACCGGTAGTACTACCGAGCTCCTTTTTACTAGGTAGGTAATTTCCCAAATTACCTCCGAAAGTAGATCTAAAACGGCTTTTTGACCGATCTGACCGTTACAAGTCGGATCGGGTTGAACATGTATAAAAGCAGTAGAGCCAAACCTCTTGGCAAGCGTTGTTTTTCCCATTATCATTTCCTATTGTGTTATTTTGTTTCCTTGTGTGTTTTGCAGGGTTCTTCTCTACCTTCAGCTCTCTCCTGTCTTCTTGCTGTTGCATTTACGATTAGATACCTTTCTCCTTTACCTTCCTTTCTCACCTTAGAGCTATGCTGAGATGTCAGATCTACTACCGAGTAGAGTCCGGAAGTCCTAGATTTACTATCGAGTAGAGTCCGGAAGTCCCAAATCTACTATTAAGTAGACTCGGAAGTCCTAGATCTACTACCGAGGTGAGGTTGGAAGTCCCAGATTTACTACTGAGTAGGGCAGAAGTCCCAGATCTACTACCGAGGTGAGGTAGGTAGTCCCTGATCTACTACCGAGCTCGCTACCGAGTAGAGTTTCATTGTCTCTATTTTCTATATTCCTTCTGAAATTACCTCTTCCAGATCCTGGTAGTCCACTATCAAGCTCCTGTCGAGAAAGGGGAACTACCAGGTCCTATTAGAACTATACCAGCCGTCGACAACAGGAAATTCATATTTTGAATTACTATACAACGTCAATCATAACAAGGTATTAGTTATTGTATATGTTGTGTTTATAAATGTGGAAATAAAAAATCAATTAGTTCGGTCTTGTTCAATGAGCAGTGCAAGATCATAAAACCTATATCTGTGGTATTCCTGAATTGCCAATTTTTTTATTTTTTATTTTTTGTATTTCATGCTATATAAATAATCCATTAACACCACTGGAAACGAATGTACATGTAGAAGGATGATAACTGACCAGAATGTTCTCCAAGCCTATTGTTTGAATTTCTACATCATCTTCTAAGTGCACAATAGCGCCTAATACATGTACTAAATGTGTGTAGGGATCCTACAATGACTTGAAAGTACAAGTCTGTCGGGGTAGAACAAATCACCGCTGCCAATCCTATGGCATTTCCTTCTGCGATCCCACCTCAACCGAGGAGTCCTACACCACCAAGAGGCGCAAGAGAAGACGCAATGAAGACCAATAACAATTACGACTCCGTCCACAATACAAGATTTTCTATCCCTGTTGCAAATGTGCTAGGAATGACAAGCCACAATCGCGGTTATTATCAACTCTAGAAGACTACATTCGGTTGCACAAGATATCGAGTAGATTTCAGGTTACCTCCATGTTATCACACTCCATAATTACCATCCCTTTGGATTTTTACATTTTCACCTACTTATGCAATATCCCAAAATGTGGTCCACATTTGTTATTAATGAATTCGATACATCTGTACCAAGGATTTCAGTTCAAATGATAATTTTTTTATAAGAGTAGTGTTGCAGCGTTATCAAGTTCTTGCTATAGATGAAACAAGAAAAATGATAACATATGAAATAGTGAGACAAGAAAATTATTAACATATGAAATAGTAGTACGGTGGAACTACTTTATAAACAGATATGTTCTAAGTGTCTACGTCTAAGACATTTAAACTGGAGTAACTTTTTAGCAACACAAAACTACGAGCTCGAGCTTAACTTATCTAATAAAGAACGGAGTTGAGTGCCTCCAAGGTGAGTGTGTACCAAGTCTTTCTCTTCCTAGCTTGCTTGACCTTGGAATTCTCAATTGCCATCTTTGACACTAATCTTTCAAAGTATGCCAAAGGCTAGAGAGCAATATTCTAGATATGGTAAAACTTATGAACCAAGGTTGTATTAACATGCAATTTTTGGTTCTTCCTGCCATATCAATGCTCATTAGAATTATTCATATGATATTTAAATCAATGTTCATGGCCAAGATTTTCATTAAAGCAACTGTCATCAAAAGATTCAAAGCTCAAGATTTATTAAAAAAGATTCAAATTAAATATAAATCAATGCTTATAGCCAGGGTTTACACAAAAGTCACTCTCAGAAAAGGATTAGAAATGAACCAGTTAACTTTGTGAAGTGTCGTGAGAATTGAAGGTACATCACTATGCGGGTCCAAGATTACACTTTCTACACTATAGTGCTAACCGATGCCACGAGCATGGTCCTAGTCAATTATGGGAATCTGGGTGGTTGCAAGCTACGGTCACCCAAGCTTTTTGTTGCGGTCTACGAATTGGTGCACTTTCCTGATCTTTGGAAAATCATCAATAAATATTGGGATGGAATTTTGTGACAAAACAAATTGCATTGTTTCTAGAATTTCAAAGTTAAGATGTCTACCTCAATAAAGTTTGAAAAATTTCAATCTTTTTATCCAAATTAAGCATTTCTACTTTGATTTGGTAGCGTGTCGCTTGTCAAAAGTAAACCTATATTATCGCTGTGCGCTTTTCTGTGAAAAAATTCTGTCAATTTTCACCTCGCATGTCGAAAATTCTGGAAATAATTCAATCACCTTTGCATTTAGTAATGCGTGTTTTGAACGTGGGCTATGGAAAATGCTAGAAGGGGGTCAAATTTGAACTTCAAAAATTTATAGCAACATACCAAAAGTGTGTACAAAGCTACCATATTTTATTATCTTTGGTATTACGCTTACTTATTTTTTAATTAATTGTTTTGTGATGTTTTTGTTTTTTAAGATTTTCGTTCAGTTAAAACTTTTTTTTTGTATTTTTAAAAAATGAAATAATGGTTCAATTTCAGAGGTGGGATATGAAATGAATTTTTCATAAAACCTAGCTAAGGATGTTATGTAAAAAAGGCTCTAATTACCCCGGCTGGGTAAAAACAAAAAAGGCTGTTGAGTAAAGCCCAAAGTCTTGAAGTTAACTTAACAATTGCTAAAGTGAAAGTATTAGCATAAACCCTATTTGGGATGGTGAAATTTTTGATCTAATTGAAAGTTGAGAGGTGCACATTACAACGCTAGTGCATGAGTTGCACGGCCTTTAGCTGCACAAGCTGCAATCTCCACTTGGTAGACCGTAGCTTGCAATCACCCATCTATGCCTAAGACGATGGTTCCCATTCCAAACCATTAACATCTTGTTGGAGAAAATCTGGAGATCGTTGTCTTCAAAAAGTTTTTTCTCCAACTCGTCATCAACTTTTGACCACTTAGGGCTCTACTTTGCAGAGATGGTTGGTGTAACATCAAAATTGTTTTTGAGTGCTATATAGAAAAATCCATTCCCCTCTATATATCCATACTTCATGAAGTGAGATGCTAAATTTAATACATCGTTCTTTGGATAGGGTCTAACAACAAGAAGAGATATCTTGTATTGAGAGTCTCGTTGGATACCAAGTCATGGAATTGTCTCTTGACCTCCTCTTTGGATAATGAAGTCGAACTTGCATTTGAACATTCACAAAAATTGACATTCAAGTTTCATGTTTTAAGAAGTCTAGATTTCAATATATGTTCATGCATGATGATACTACATAATTTAGAATTTTAAGTATCCAACACATGGAAATTCAAGTTTGTAATAAAAATGCACTTGAAAATGAAGAAAAGCCAATAGAGTTCTTATCCGGAGAGATTGCATCCATCCCCTTGTCCTCAGCCGGAGAGATTGCATCCATCCCCTTGTCCTCAGCCGGAGAGACGGCATTCATCCAAAAAACAATATGAACAATATACTACAAAAACAAGCTTTCTAAATAATCGGGTGTCCCTTCAAAAGCTCTCTCGCTTAGCTGAGAATAAAAACAATGTAATGCTTAACTACTAGAGTCACATAATTTTGACATGCCACAGGGTTTGCCAGGGCGGGGCCCATGCAAACTGTCATGCCCCAAATAGCAATATAATTCATTGCTACATAGGAAATAAACTTCACCCACGCAAATACACTGTGGGAATCCAGATCTTATTAAATCTCTATCCTTGTAAGAAAAATGTAAATAATACTGATGAACAACAAGGTGTAGGTGGAATTTGTTTGAGCTTATATAAAAAGAAAAATTAATTTTTAGTAAATATTGGAATTTTAGAGTTTTGAGTCTTAAAGTGGTGTAAAAATTGTAATTTTATCAATTTTGAAAGACAATAAACACTAATAGGATTTTGGTCCTTTATAACTGGTCCTTTGTGACTTAAATGGTCGTTTGTGACTCAATTCTTTTTAAAAAGAGTCGTTTCGGACCATTCAAGTAACAAAGGACTAGTTATAAAGAACCAAAATCCTACTAGTGAAATTGGACTAGAAAGTAGAAGATAGCCTCCACACTTTCTTAGTTGGAACCATTTTTAATTTGAAATCAAGAACTATAAGAAAATCAACGTTTGACTGAATAACAACCAAACCTAGCTCCATGGGTTCTTTGCAAGCTTAGGAATTACAATTAGATCATTCATCAGTTGTGATAGATTGAATTTATGTCGTGATTTCTCGAGTAATTATGGGCTAAACTCGGAATAGACACTCTAGTTACCAGTAACCAATAGAACTAATTTAAGAGAACGTACGTAGTTAACTCGGAAGTCAAGTATAATTAGAAATTTAGTGTGGTGTATGATTGTCAAATCATGAGTTATTGTAATTGGTTTGTGTTGAAAGGTAATATAGTAACTACCGGTATTCTACCGACATGGGTTTTTACTACCTCGGTAATTTTCCAAGCTACCACAAAAAGTAAATCTAGGAAAGTCTTTTTTATCAATATGACAGTGCTAAGTCATATCACGGGTTGTACTTGTATACAAGCAATAGAGCTAAACTCCTTGGCAAGGCACATTTTTTCCAAACTCTAGTTTCATTTTTCTCCTTACATTGGATTCTGTTTTCCTTTCTGCCTTCACTCCTTCCAAGTACTATCACCTCGGTACTTGTGTTACTATGTTTCTTTGACTATCTTGAATGAAGTTCGTACTAACTACCAGGTCAAGGTCGGTGGTTGTAATAAGTTATGTGTTTTGGTCCTCATAGAACTTAGCTCAGAGTATTTTCTTTGATCACCTCATGTTTCTATAGACTCCGTAGTCAGACACCGAATAGTTGTAGAAGGAAAAGAGTTCCCAGTTCGTGAAGAATGATATATCACAATTATGTGGTTTGGATTCGATTTGTATTGGATCTATTTGAGCAATGTGATATACACCCAAAAAAGTCATTGTCAAGAATTTTGATAACTATGAGAGAACAAATATAGGGTGTCTTTTATTCATTTGAGATAAAAACTATAAATTTATAGAAGTAATATAGGGCGTTTTAAAACCAATTTGGAAACATTTTAGGAATATTGCTAGAAATATATATAGAATATACCCTAAATATACTATAAATAGTATACTATTTAAATAATTTCATAGCCCTCCATTAAATACCTTTTGTACACTCATATGTACCCAAAATTTACACTAAGTGACTTCCCCAAGGATATACATGACTTGGTACTACTAGTGAGTTATCATAGGCAAGAAAGTTGTAACATCCAACTGGCTCCATCCTTCTTCCCTCAGACAAGTGTTTACGTTGAGCTAACATAAATAAATAGTGGTCTTAACCACTATCCTTTCCTCCATTTTTTTGTTTTTTTGTTTTTTGTTTTATGTTGTATGCTTGATCCAACATGGTGTATAGCAATAGTATTTATTTCTTTGAATGTTGGTTCAATGGAGGTTTTGGGATTTTAAATTTTGTTCCGAGGAGTTTTATAGAGGAAGCTTGAGTTGTTCTTTAGGCCTCAGATGTTATAACTATAAGTGGATCTACTTTCCAACCATGAGCATGATGATTAATGGTTGGTATTTTTCAATTTTATTATTGATTAGAGTTACGTATGTAAATTCATTAAACTATATTGTCAAAACAAGGGTTTCGTTAAAAGTGCCTATTGAAATGTGCACTATTTTTTGGGATTATTTTTGAATATTTTAATCACAAATTTTGGTATGTATAAGCAATAATATTGTACTTTGGCTAGAGTCTTTTCAAACATATTTTGATAAATCTTAAGGGGTGAGGCACATGCCACAGCCCTCGTGATGATATTTTTCTTACTAGGATAATTATAAAATGATCATATTTTCAATGAAATTTATAAATTTCCAAAAAATTGTTCATGTGCACTTTTACATATTGAATTGCACTTTTAACGAAACCCTTGTTTCAAGTTGTCTCTTGGGTGTAATAGTGGGATCCTTTAGTATGGGAGTCGTTTGATGCATAGTATATTAGGTTTGAATCGGACATTACAGTGGCATCTTTGACTTCTATATGTATAAAGATGAAGCCATGGGGGTACTGTGTTTTTTTTGTAGGGTACAATTAAATTTTCCTGCATTCATGAGAATGTAGCATCTAGATTTTTGAGCCAGTAGAATTAGTTTTTTTAATGCTCATACTGCTTTGTTGTGTCTTTTGACTTATATGGCATGTGTATGGTGTACATTTTGTAGGGTATTACTTCTACATCTAGGGAGTTACATATGGGGGCAAGCGATTGATGGGAATCTTTCTACACCAAAAAATAGTTATTTTTTTTTAGCATTTCTCATGTATTGACCTGTGCAAAATTTTAAGAGGTTGGTTTTTTATGAATTTGTGATGGTGGGATTGGACCAAAATTCATTGGAGAAGTCATCGTTTATGTCGGGGTTCATTGTCCATTAATTCTAAAAAAAAATTTCAGTCAAGTTCAGTGTTGTATGCTTCAATACATTTTACATGGCTTTCGTAAGGTGTCTTGTTAGTTGGGCCCAAAAGTCTTTTGGATAATAATGTGGTTTAGGGTTTAGGATTTTAGGGTTTAACCCTTAAACGTCCCATAGGGATGGTATATACATTGTCGTATGATTGAGATTTACTACCAACAAGAAACTCTAAATTAGGATCTTAATAGCTCATTAGAACCGCATTGATGTAAATTTCAACTTCTCTTCCGCATTCAAACCCATTAAAGATGTGAATCCGTTCCAAATACAACCAAAATACACCGTATTCTACTAGTCGCCACGACAAGTCAGACGTTTAGGTCCTAAAGTATGTGCAACTATAATTGACATTTATTACCGTACGAGGAAGGCAGGGTCGGCACTTTGGTGTCGAATAATTAATAAAATTTCAAACTGTGGAGGTCGGCACTTTCAAAAACAATTATTAAAAATTCGGCTATTAATAACTAACATTAAAATTTTCTAGCGGCTAAACATTTTCTTTTGTTTTTTGTCTATAATTTTTGTTGACTTTATTTTTGTTGATTTCGACAAAATACTTGATAATTTTATTTGATTTTTCCGGCATTTTTTTGGGGAATTATTTTCTGCGGACCCTGCCTTCCTAGTACGGTATATACCCGCTTAAATTGAGAGCATTTTGGATAAGGGAATGCTATCATGTCTTATTTTGCCAAAAAGAAAAAAAGAAAAAAAGAAAAAAAAAGAGAAGAGTTTGATGTCGTAGAATCAGAAATATTCAGCCTATAGTTGGAATTCGGACGTGACAGACATCCCACAAGGAAATCTTTCTACCGCCTTTGATTTGCTCGAGCGGCCATCGCAGGATTCGAGAGGATCATCCGCTCAAGAGATCATCAATCTACAGTCGGTAGTAATCTGCATTCCGGCAAAGAATTGTCAGTCGTTCGTTTCATTGGTTTTCCGATAGCGCGCAAGGATGAACGCGCAAAGAGTTCGTGATTCCAGTTTGCGAGAACGAAACGAAGGACTGAAGGTGTGAAAATCATCGTCCCGAGGTGATTTCTGGGTTTTGCATTGTTGTTGGTGGCGATGGCGGACGAGGACGCAGCTGCGGACGACGCCGACGACCTTCGGGCGATGCAAATCCCGTCCCATCGCGTGCTGGACGTGGACGACGAGCCTTTTCCTGCCGACGATGATGAGCAGGAGCTCCCCGCGCGCTCGTCGTCGTCGTCGTCGCCCAAGCACAAGGAGCGCGGCCGCTTCCGAATTCACAACGTCGGAGGCTCGCTCACCTTCCTCCTGCAGGTTCCTCAATTCATTTCTCTGCCCCTTCTTCTGTGCAAAAACTAGGGTTCCGGTTCTTGTTGCTGCAAACTCTCGAATCTCTGAGCAGCATTTAAGGTTTGTACTTGCATTACCATCACAGTAATTTTAGAGGAACCCTCTAAATTGGCATGGAAAGGAATGAATCCCTGGCTCCTTGGAAGCGAATAAGCCATTGTCTGTGTTACTCCCTCCGTCCCAAAGTTATTTTCATGTTTGAAAGTCATGTTTGAAAGTGCTTTTTTAAGTAGGTCAAAAAAATACTTCCTTGTGGCTAATTTTATTTAGGTTGCAATGAACACATGCAATGTTCTTCAATCATTCTAGTGACATAATTTGGAACCTTTTTCAATCATGTTTCTTACAATATGATCAATGAAATTGTATGACAATAACTTTGGGACGGAGGGAGTAGAACTTTAATTTTGCTGAAGAACTCCTAGTTGGCACTATTCTCTAAAGATGCCATGCCGCTATTCCTCAAGACGAATGTTACGACGAATGTCATGAATTTGAATTTCAGGCGAAAGGAACACTTTGTACATTATTGGGTACTTGTAATTACAATCTTGGGCTTGTTCGGAATTCTTCTTGCCTAGGGTTGCGTTGGTGCAACTTGAAAGTTCACAGAAAAGCCCTCAACAATGAAAGTCGCCACGTCAAGGTCACCCTGCTTTTCACTTCACAGAATTGATTCAACCTGAAGAAGGAAATGAATTCGAGAGAAGTGATAGGACGCTAGCTGTGGTAGTAGCATTTGCCTTTGAGATCCAGATTGCACAAGAGCAATGTAATTTCTAAGTGTTTAAACACACAGTGCTGAAACAAATGATGCTGGCTTTGTCTTTGCAGAGTTTAGTTGAACAATCAGTTGCAAATTGGAAAGAGCTGAATTCCTAGATACTCCCTCCGTCCCAAAGTTACTGTCATGTTTGAAAGTCATGTTTGAAAGTGCTTTTTAAAGTAGGTCAAAAAAATAGTTCCTTGTGGCTAATTCTATTTAGGTTGCAATGAACACATGCAATGTTCTTCAATCATTCCAGTGACATAATTTGGAACCTTTTTTAATCATGTTTCTTACAATATGATCAATGAAATTGGCTCAAAGAAATACCAAGCAAACAAGTTGGACAATAACTTTGGGACGGAGGGAGTACTCACTTATGTGACGTCCTATGATATCCGGAGTTCTCCTTGCACTACATAAGTGGCCACTGATTCATTCAGTCATTGTTGTTATAGCACTGGATCATTGACCATATTGTGTCGCTTTCGTTTCATTGAATCACGAACCTATGACAACATGAACCTATGTTGGGGTGGCAAAGAGTTCAGAGGCTGACTGAATATGAATGGTGGTGACATGATTAGATAGCGCTGTTCGCATGGGGGATTCGGCAACTGCGGAGCGTGCTCGCATGGCGTCGCCAGAACAAAGCGGCGCTGGGGAGTAATGGAGGGCGAGTGAACGTGACGCCGTATCGGCCTGTGGAGCCTCCGTTGTTCGCTCACTTGAGTCCCATGGCTGTCCACATGTTGGTGCAGCTCGACCCTACCCCCTTCCTTCTCATTGATGTCCGCCACCCTGACGCCGCCCAAAAGGAGCCCAAGCTTTTTGACGCCGTTATCAACATTCCCGGTACATCTCATCCTCTAAGAGCTCAGACACCCGGTATGAATGCCGGCCTTTTTGCATCATTAGCCATTCTTGCAAAAGTATCTAATTGGGGATCTCTAGACAGTCCCTTTTATAAAAGTTCTAAAGAAGAAAAAGTTCTTTATCTAAGGTAGGAGCACCCAATTCCGATAGTGTACCCAATGCCGATAATTTCTTGACATGGTAGTCATCCTAAAACGTAAATCTAGGTAGACCATAGATAGCTTATCATTTTGGTCAGCAAACAATAAGGGCTCTATGACGTGCTTAGATTTGCATACCGAAATGACTACCTTGTGTAGAAATTATCAGCATTGTTGGAATTGGGTGCTCCTACCTTATCTGTCGAAGAAGAAGATGAATATTACCGAATAGCTACCGAAAATTGCTTAGCTTTAGATCAAGATAAACATCTGTTTGCGCCTTTACGAGTTCTGATTTTGGGAAGATCAGTTAGTACAGAGATACAAGAGCTAAAATCTCTTCAGATCAAAACCTTAACGCCATACATGAAATCCACAAACATGAGCTCATGTCTATTGATGGATGGATGGATTGATTTCAGAGCTTGGAGAAGTCAGTGCCGATAGTGGAATTCACAGAGCAAACGACTCATTTAAATTTGAACTTCTGTATAGAATCACAAATACTGTGAAGCTAGACATCAAGTGTCGATGAATATCAACACCCCAAGTCGATTAACCCCACTCCGTGGTATGGGCTCTGGTTGGTGGCATGATTCGTGCTTAGGGTGCGAAAGGCCGAGAGTTTGAATCCTCAGTGCCTGCAAAAATCATACCCCCATTACTACAAGCGTTCCAAACCGGATTAACGAGTACTTCGTGCTTTGCGGATAGGCCAAGTGCTCTGCTCTGTGCTTTTCTTCTTTGCAACTGCGAAATATGTGGAGTCATAAGCTAACACCCCTTATGCTGCCATCTTCTCAAAAAAATGCAGAATAGGGGTGTCACAGTTTGCGATTCTCATCATTCAATGTGGGAGCTTGTCTACCATTCTTAGTGGATAACCCCATTTCCATTCAACGATCAGTGGCTGCTTACACCTCTTGCTATTAGGTCCAACCAAGTGTATGAATAGAATACCGTAGATGAGTTGTTGTTGTTGGTGGTAACAGGGGACGGGATCAGGTCCCTCACGGTTTTGGTATCCTCTGGACTTTGATTAGTGGCAGGACCAGCTAACCGTGGGCCGTGACGTTGTCATGTAGAAACGGAGGTCAGAGCTTGTCTTCAACTGTCACCAGCGAAGTGGAACGAGAAGTTTCCCTCTGCAAAGAAACCAGGACGGGAGGATTTGATGGTTTTTTTGTCAACTCGTGGTAAGCGTGCTCAGCGCGTTGCAGCAGCTGCTGCCGACCTGGGTTATAACGGGTAACTTTGGCGTCTCAAGAATTCCCCTACTTTGGATTGCTTGGTATTTCTTTTTCTCTCTTTCTTCACGGTAACTATGGTTGGTATGTATGTATGTAAAAGTAGTGCTCAATCTTGGTATTCGTGAGTGGTGCAGGTGTTGTATACTGAAGGGCGGTATTCAGGCTTTACGTGCAAGTTCCTCCGCTAGTGTGGAAGGGTTGCAGTACATGAGCAGGTAATCGATTGACACACTATTTCTTGATTGATTAACCCCTAAAGGACCAAGAAGCTCATGTTTTTTTTTAACAGTTTAGAGTAGGTCTTTTGTGGACTTTCCTTTTGCTCAAACTTCTAACTCGTACAATATTCTTCACTGATTCCGGTGATATAGAATTTGCTTCCATTTGAATTCTATTTTTCACAAAGTGATCAATTGAATTTGTCATTTTAAAACCATGAATCCTTGGTCCCTTTGGGGTTAAACAGACTAACTCTTTCTTTTTCTACATTTGTTTCTTATGTTTTGGTATGCGGGCGGCAGGGATGCAGTTGCTCTGTTGCTCCAGAATAAAGAAGCGATGGCAGATGAGAAGAATGTGGGAGCAAATACGCCGTGGTTGATCGACCTTCGCAGGCACGATGAACGAGCTCTGTATGGTCACATAAAGGGGTCTATGCACATTCGAGGTACAAATACAGCTACTCTCCATTACGACTTTCAAACGAGTCTGTGAGTGTTCTTGTCTTGCGCAATTTAACCCCTAAAGGACCATAAAGCCACCAGGTGGCTCCTGTTTTTTTCATTGATTTTGAGTAGGTTTTATGTAGGTTCTGTTTTGTTATTTTTATTTTTATTTTAATTCAACATATGTAATATTCTTCACTAATTCCTGTGATATAAATTTTGGTCCCATTCATATTATAATTTTCAGAATATGATCGTTTAAACTTGTCATTTTAAAACCATGAATCCTTGGTCCTTTAGGGGTTAAGCAACCATGCTTGGACCTGAGAGAGAGAGCTCATGTGGCTGTGCAGTGGAGGAGTGGCCTAAGGCATTGGCAAAAGATGCTGCTGCATATGAGAAGCAATACCACGCACCTAAAATTGCCACTGACGACATAATCATCCTCCATTGTATGTCATGTACCCGCCCCTGGGATGAATTGATTCCATCTCTGCCCTCAAGATCTTTCCAGAAGTTCTAATATCGAGGTTTCTGAATGCATGCCTCATTAATCAAAGCTGTTGGCGTTTACCCTTTTATATTATGTTGGTCCTTTCTGCTGCCTGAATAAGTCAGTCAATCTCGATGACGGTGTTGTGAAGAGTTATCTCAGGGCCATTTTTTTCAGGAATCCAAACTTGTGTGTATTGACATTCTGAATGTCGGCATTATTGATTTTGTGGAGTTTGAATTCCTCAGGCAGATCAAGTAGGCGTGCCTCGTGGGCTGCTTATTTGGCTCGAGATGCTGGTTTTAAACGGTACTAGTAACCAAGTTTCGCATTTCATGTGGATGTGTCTGCTTTCTTTTGAACGTCATTACTTGCTGTTCTCCTTGAAAGAATTGCCTCCTTGATGACAATTCCTTACAACGGAATATCTATCAAAGAAATCCCTACAAAGCTCATATCCATGTGTTTGTTTTTTTTGCAGCTGTTTTGTTTACAGGGAGGGCGCTTATGGATGGCGTTTGGACCCAACAGTGCTACCCTATGACAGCTATGAATTGGTAAGCTCCCTCATATTTTCCAATCAACCAAGAATGAGGGTTCAAAGATCCACCTTTTTTTTATTTAATTGTGCTCACTTTTCAAGTGCCATGTGAACAAGTGCTGAAGCATGTTACGATTTGCAGGGCGATGCACCGCCGGAGCCTGTTAAGTTTGACTTGGAGAGAGTGAATTTTGAGGCTGCACAGTTGGAGCTGAAGCACTTAGGGTTGATGAAATTTAGAACGTCAGAACATTAGTATTAATACTGGGTACAGTGTAGTTTGAACAGTACTCATACGGCATAATTATTTGAGGTCAATATGACTGTGCAATTGTTGCACGGTCGCTCAACATGACATGCTACAAGATTTCTCAGGCTACAAATTGTTGGTAACACTCTGAACTAGTCATTAGGTGTTCATCCACCTTGAAGGACATACTAAGGTAACTATACCTTAAAAGGGAATACTACCATAACCCCTAAACGTACCAACCCTTTGGAGAGAAGTAGATGCTAGTCTCAAAAATAGATACTAGCATGGCTCAGATGTATATGAAGTGTACATGAGAGGACCATTGCAAGCATAAAATCTACTCAACAAATTTAACATACTTGTAGTTGAAGGCCTCTCCGATATTATCAATAACTCCCTATAACAAGACTGGGAAGAATGGCTTGGGCCAAGACTCAAGCAGAGGTCCAGAGACACAGTGCCCAACCCGAGAAAGTGTCCTAGATTCTTTCCTAGTTCAAGACATTGTGGTGCAAAAGGAGGTTATTTGCCAAGTGGGATGGCATTCAATCTTGTTGGCATATTAGTGGTCCTAGATTTAGCTCGATGAGCTCAATTAGCGAGGTCTAGGTGTCTACCGGTCTTGCCAGACCTGGCAGGGCAGGTTTGTATTTGTGTTCTCTCTATACAGTAAAGGTTCTCCTCTATTTGTGTCAAAAAATTAAAATTAAAATAGAAAATGGGTGGGGCATTGAAAATTCAGTCCAAAAATGCTAAAACAAGGGTATGAATAATATTGAGGACAGTTAGGGGTTAATAGAATTTTGGCATTCAGCATAGTAGATGTAAAGGGTATGAATAGTATTGAGGACATTTAGGGGTTAATAAAATTTTGGCATTTAGCATAGTAGATGTGCAATACAGGAGCCTCACTTACATGATCACACTCAACATACTTTAAGGTAGTGCACCTTATTTTTGCCACAACTTTAGATGCATCCTTTTGAAAATGTAATGTTAAAAAAGGGTAAATTTACAACACATTATTTATAGAAAGCGGAAATTTATATTTTTTCGACATCATATATAATTTATATAATTTATCGTAAGTGTTATCAAAAAAAAATTCGACATCAACGACAATGTTTATGCAAAGAACACTACATTGTTCACCTCATATAGTGAGAATTCAAAACTAATGTGGATCACTAATCTAATTTATGTCAAGTACTTGTGTGTCAACTTTGAAGTGGTTGCCCATTTTCAATCACTTGCTCATAGGTTGGATGTAATTTTCAATTACCACTAGTGTAGATCTTCAGAATAGTATGGTCCACACTACATGAAGTGATCGGTGTAGTTCGTGATGTGGAAGGCATTGATACCCGGCCATTCCAATGGCTACCCCGCACCACATACCCTGCTAACCGGAGTGACAGATACCCGGCCATTCCAATGGATATCCCGACACTGATACCTGGAGTGGCAGGGCCCTGACCCGATACCAGGAGTGGCCCCATTCACACGAGCGCCTGGGCTCGCAGGATATCCGGCCGCTACCCCGCCCCAGATACACTGATACCCGGATCAGCAGGGACCTCGGACCGATACCCGGAGTGGCCCATTCACACGAGCGCCCGGACTCGCAGACGCCGACGAGGACGAGGACGACGACGACGACGACGACGACGCTTCCGTTGCATCGTCGGGAGCGCGAGCGACACTCACACTCCCTCAGAAGAATCCATCCCCCGTGGGGTTTAACCACCCTCCGCGCATCGCATTCAACGAATCTGATGATGATGCCCAAGCCCCTGGACAGATCCATTGCTTGCTTCCTTTCGTGATTGCTTGGATCCCGCTTTGAATGATTCTGTTTCCCCCTCGCAGCAACACACAGAATCAGATTAGGGTTTGCGGGGAGCGCAGGGCAGGGATGTGGGATCATGGGTTCCAAGAATCATAATCAGCCGCCACCGCAGCAGCCCAAGCAGCAGCAGCAGTACGTGCCGTGCCAGCATTTGGTGGAGTTTCGGCAGCGCAGCGGGGGTTTAGATTTCCGCGTGCTGCAGCGCTGCGTCCGGACCCCGGGGCGTCGCGGGGCGTGCATTCAGCGCGCGGATCGGGAGGTTCCGCAGTGCAGCAGCTGCAATTGCTGCTCGCCTCTCTACGCCTGCCTGCGGTGCGGCAGCATTAATTGCTGGGACTCCTCTTCTCTCCATGCACGAGCCCATGCAGAAACCAACCCCGGCCATGCCCTCGCGGTCGACATCGAGCGCGCGGAGCTTTTCTGCTGCCTCTGCGGCGATCAGGTGTACGATTCCGAGTTCGATCGCGCCATCATTGCAGCTGCTGCGAATCATCCTCACCCAGCAGCCGTGGCGAATGGAGATTCTGCAACGAAGCGGAGACGCAGCGGCATTGATTTCAAACCGTGGGTGCCCTCCGCTCTGGAGCAAATTTCGCTGAAGCAGGATTCCGTTCCTTTGATCGAGGAGAAGTTTCCAGCCGGGTTGCGAGGCTTGAATAACCTTGGGAATACTTGTTTCATGAATTCCGTGTTGCAAGCTCTCCTGCATACTCCGCCCCTTCGGAACTACTTCCTCAGTGACCACCACAACCGCGCCGTGTGCCAGCGGAGAGCCTCCCACCTTTGCCTTGGCTGCGACATGGACACTATCTTCGCTGCTGCGTTTTCCGGCGAGCGCACGCCTTACAGTCCAGCCCAATTTTTGTACAGGTTGGTCATGTTGTCATTGCCAATGTGGATTTCCTTTCTATTGCTCGAAATCTCTCTGTATTCGGGCGCAATGTGGTTCACGTTCCTTAACGCAATTGCATTCTTGAGATAAATGTTGCCGGAAGTAAGGGTTTCGTCATGTACATGAAGCAAAGTAAGGAGTTATAACAATTACAATTTTAACTTACAGCCACTATAACATGAATTTCATGTTATGGATGCTTCATGCACAAGGTGTTACCGGTATATTTTTAGCTTTCCTTCTGCTCGTTATAGGATGCTCTTGTGGAATATCGCCCTGCCTGTAGATGTGCTGGTAGCGTTTTCTTGTGTGCATCATTACAAGGGCTGTTGGTTCTACTGTTGCCTTGACATTGCTATCAATGTGTTCACACTCACTTGAGAGATTATCAGTAATTAGTTTCTTTTTCTGTCCTGGTCTTTGGTAGAGGCAAATTTCATATGTCTCTGTTCCAGTGGCGTGGTTGTTTCCTTTTCGCCTTACAGATGTATTTACATGGTTGTGGAACTGCTGTTGTAACCCTTTCTCTTAGTAGTACTAAGAGATCGTTGAGCTTCCATACTGTCTAGCATTTATGTAATTTAATTGTGCAGAAGTTGTATAGATGCAATTGTCCAGTACAATGTGGCAAGGTGCGATGGGTTTGTGACATGTATGAAGTCGGGATCTTGGTGTTATGTTTCTTAATCAGGGGATGGGAAGGTGTGTGCGTTCATCCTGATGTTCGTCACTTAGCAGTTGAAGTTTGTCTTGCTTCGTCCTTTGTCTTTTTCAATCCGGAAAAAGTTGAATTACTTTCGACGTTTCGAAATGGGTTGCAATTATGTGTGTAAAAATGTCTGGACACTTGGGATAGTTCAAGAGTACTCAACCTTATGATACTTGAATGCAGCTGGTGGCGACATGCCGCGAACCTGGCAGGGTACGAGCAGCAAGATGCTCACGAATTTTTTATTTCCACAGTGGATGGCGTACATGCCAACTCAGGCACGACCTCCCCTCGAGCTAAATCACAAGATGGCAGGTATGGTCATTCCTGAGCTACACCTTTTGTTATGTACACTGATCTCAGAACCACTTTATGACATTTAGTACATTATGTGACCTCCCACATAAATGGTATCTACTTTTGCTACCCAGTGCATACAATACTCACGATACCTCTATAATATCCGGCAATATCCTTGATATATTAAGGTGATACCATGATGATATCCGCGGATATCACCCCATGAAGTTGCTACATATTTATATCATGATGAGCATTCTCGCTACATTTCAAAAAAAAAATTCATTTTCTTTCTTTGTATGTTTAGCAGCCCCATTTTTTGGGTAGAAAGCGAGCTAATTTTAGACAGTTTTGAGATCACTGGTTATGTATGTTGTCGACAGAAGCCATGAATCATGACTAGAAATGTTCCGAGTTTAACCCGATGTCCTGGCTTAACGTGTTACTAGAATCTAACTACAGATGTGTGGTGACGACAGGGTAGGAGACGTGGATTGCCGTTGCATTGTCCACCGCGTTTTCTCAGGACTTCTTCGGTCCGATGTAACATGCACTGTGTGTGGCTTCAGCTCCACCACATACGACCCCTGTGTTGATATTTCGTTAGATCTGGAGCCCGATTGCGGAACAGAGAAGGGCTTCACAGAGTCAATAATAAATGAATATGGTGGACGGACGTCCAGGGCAGCGTCGAGTGCGCTGGGGGCTTCCACGTTGCTGGGGTGTTTAGATCGGTTTACCCGGCCGGAACGACTGGGGGCAAACGAGAAGTTTTTCTGCCAGCGGTGTCAAACTCGGCAGGAGTCCATCAAGCAAATGTCGGTGAGGAAAGTGCCACTGGTTCTGTGCTTTCACATCAAGCGCTTCGAACACTCGTCCAGTCGTAACACGTCTCGGAAAGTGGATCGTTACGTGCAGTTCCCCTTTTTCCTGGACGTGCTACCCTACCTCTCCTCTTCGATTGTCAGGCTGAGGCATGGCAATCGGCTCTTGAGTGTCAGTGGTGATGCAGGTACTCTTCCACCCTCACAAAGCCCCTCAGAGTTTGAGCTTTTTGCTGTTGTCACTCATTCTGGAAAGCTAGATTCGGGACACTACGTGTCGTTTTTGCGGCTGAACAAGTGTTGGTACAAATGCGACGATGCTTGGATTACTCGTGTCAGTGAAGACTATGTCCGCGCTTCGCAAGCCTACATGCTCTATTATGTTCAGAAGACCCTCTTTTACAAAGCTAGTGACCCCGGTCGTCCTCTTTTATGAAAATTCCACTCCGGTTTTCTCTGTACAGCGCAGCCTCGGAGTCTGTAAGGATGAGTTTGACCACCATAATTTGCATGGTGAGCCACTGTATCGTTGAAAGGACATTGTATTTCCAGTAAGTATCAGAGCTAGCCTCTGTTGGTAGTAGCTTTTTGGAGGTTAGGAACTGCCCCCGTGTCAGCTCTGGAGAACTGTAGCAAGTATGTATGATAGCTCTTTGGCATAGCAAGCATGGGTTGGTTTCTATGATACTCATACTGTGAGTCAAAAAAGCTTGACATCACTTAGGTCTCATTCGGTTCCAGGCAGTCAAGAGAAATTCTCCTCTACCCATATCTAGGTGAGGCACTTGCTGCCCATTGATGCATTGTTTTGACAGTGACGAGAAATGTACACTACCTTTGGTATGCCCTGGTTGTCACAGGTTTGGTGTTTTGGCTCTATTGAAAGCTCTCCATTGCTATCATTTTTTTTAGGTTTCCCATTCTATGAAACTTGTGCCTGTGTGTTCTGGTGTGATATAAATGAGTTCTAAGTGTATGCGTAACCCTGGATTTAGGCATCTGTTGGTTTGCTTGTTCCATTGAACTAATGTTAAGGTACCTATTCCTTAAAGCGTGCGTATCTACTGCAGGCTGAAATGTCACTGCAGTAGATATGCACGCTTTTAGGTATATGCTCCCTTTAAGGTATAGTGATGCATTAGCAAGATGCAATGGTTTATGCATTTTGCTTTCTTTTGTCCTCGAGTCTTCTTTTTCCTTAAAGCAGGTGTCAACCTCCATTCCAGGGCCAGTAGGTTTTGTAACTTGTATCAGCAGCCTTTGCTAAGCGTGGGAGTGAGGTGGCAATCTCTTGTTGCATGCAAGCTTCAAGTTCTCCCCTATCTTCACTCACATTTCACATTAGTTTTGAAAATCACTCATTGTATGCACAAACTTGAGAATTGGAAGTTGGATGTGGTCTAGTCCAAAAATAATTGTGACAGCTTTGATTTGATACCAAACTCAAAACTTGAGGTTTCTAATCATGTCCACAATTACCAAAAATGAAAAACCTAAAAGACAAGCTTAGGCTTTTTGAAATCCTCTTGAGATGTACTACAAGACAGAGTGTTTGTTTTATTTGATAAAAGAATGTTGAAGATATTAGAGTTGATTGAGATGAGTGTCTCCAAGTGGAACTCACCTTAGTCTCACCTTAACATTATCTCTCATAAGTAGTTGCATATGTTGATCATATGTTTTGAATATATTGTAGGATGTATAGGATAATGTGTGTACACTCAATTTCAATTTTTTCCAATCATATTGAAACCTAATATTTATTGATCAAAATTTTGGTGCAAAACAAAACTTATTAATGTGTGCACGATTTAAAAAGTTCTTTGATAGGAAGAATGTTCACTAATTCTAGATCATAATTATGCTAAAACTCTCAAAAATTTTGGAGCTTTATTGAGGAAGATCTTACTGAGCGAAATAGGACCCAAGTTTTTTACTTTTTCAATATTTTGACTTTAAAATTCAATTTTTTTAGAAAGATAAAAATATAAAATTTACATACTTTTGTACATTTTGCAATGGGACCACACTCTAGTTATAATTAGAAACTATGTACGTGGCAATGACACAAGAGTCCCACAATTCATGTCTCCATTCCACTGTTCTATTATGTTGTGTATTTTTTCCGGATTTTTTAGGGTTTAGAGTCAAAATATTGAAAAAGTAAAAAAATTGGGTCCTATTTCACTTAGTAAGATCTTCCTTATTAAAGCTCCAAAATTCATGAGAATTTTAGCATACAAAAAATTCTTCCTATCGAAGAATTTTTAAATCTTGCACACATAATAATAATATTTGTTTTATGTCAAAATTTTGCTTAGTGAATAACAGGTTCTAGTATGATTGGAAAAAATGAAATTGAGTGTACAATCATTATTCTATATGTATTGCAATGTGTCCTCATAGATATATGTATACGATGTATATGTATATGTATATGTTTGTATTATCATATAAAGATTGCAAAACTACATTGAATGGTGTATGTAGTGCAATGAACACTATTTCTCAAATCCAAACACTATTTATTTTTTGGAAGATATAGTATCCTCGGAAGGAAAAAATGAACGTAGTGTTCCAATGACATAAGGCAACTTTATACGGAGTAATAAATATGGCATGCCACCTCATGCTACTCTCATTACTTAAAAAGAACATGGCACTCTTGAGCAATGAAAGTGGGAATGACAAGTGACAAACTCCAATGTAGTGTTAAGGGACACTATTTCTCTTCACCTTTGAAGAAAATTGTGGTGAAAGACATCAATAATCTCCAAACACTAAATGTGCTATTCAGTGTAGTTAATGTTGAATTCAAAAATAATCCAAAGCAAGGCCTTGCACCACCCAGGGGAATGGAACTCGTGACCTCTCCAACGCTTAAAAAAAGTTCCCACAAGTTCCTCTCATGCTTGTCATGAATTGATAATATCTTATGCTATTGTCAGATTTGATGTAAATAATTAAAACATGAGATGTTGAAAATTTTCGGAAATTCTTAAAGCTAAATGTTGAATGTTAAGAAAATTCCTAGCTAAGACATGGACTATTGAATATCGCCTTAAATTTGGCCATTTTTAATACAATCTACTCAAAATTTGGAAAAATGTTGAATTCCCAAAAATTTAGAAACTATGCAACTAAAGCTCCAGGGCTTTAAAATTAAAGTTTGTCTTTTGCTTGTTGAATCTGACTATAGTATGACATTGGGATGCAAACTCACCATAGAGGTTATAGAACTCTACTTTTGTTTTTGGTTAACTCTATTGAACATTCATTACTCACAATATAAAATTCAAATTCAAAAGATTCTCACATTACTATATATATATATGGTACACTCTTTTTGTCAATTAGTGTATATTTTGGAATTGTATGGATTGTACAGTACTTGGAGTGATCTATATTAGCACAAACTTGGATTTTTGTTATTGTATGTTACAATTTGAAAAAATGAAAATAAAAATAAAATTGTTATTGCATGTTATATGGAAACCCTATTATTTGTTGCAATACCTGATGAAAATTGGACGTAGACTTTTGTTGTAACTTATACAATACACACTAATTGCAAAACTAGAAACAAGAATTTGATGCATATTTGGTATGTACCAGTATAAATTATTTCTTCAAAAAATATATTGTTGATTTTAGATTACTGTGGTTCACATTAATCAAAAATGTGAATGCTTAAAAAATAGTGTGGTTTGCGATCTTTGAAATAAAAAGTGTAGTTTTCATAGTTTTACTTTGGGACTGTGTACAAACTCTTAGTTGATTGAATAATTCCCTTCTGTGTTTTTTTACTTATCATGGTTGTGTAGCTATCCTCAATTTTTATTTTTTTTAAATGTAAATATAGAGACTCAAGTTTCAAATTATACATGAGATCTTTCATTTATTTTGAGGGGAGTTTACTAAATGAATCTATGGAATATCATGTGCAAACAATAGATTTTCTTGGTAAGGACCCCAAGTGCATTCATTGGTGGCACATAAATTTAATGTGATCAAACATTTGGAATGAAAATGGTAATAATATATTATAACATGATACTTTGACAAAATGAAACAAAGTTATGATCCATGAAGAAATAGACTACAAAGAGAACTACTCCCTAAGTTCGTTTCATAATAAGAGTTCACTTTGTAGAAAAATTTGAGATTTAAGACGGAAATATAGCCCATGAAGTCAGTCTGTAAAAAGGCAACACAATGAATGTAGACTCTTAAATTGACGCAAGAAAAGAAGTGGTTTTGGACTCTTTTTATGAAACAAGAGGAAGTATGAAAGAATCACAATTTTATAATTTTACACAATTTTATGCTGATATCTCCAAGTTTTTTCAAATTTATATAAAAACAATCTTTCAGTTTCAATATTAATAGAATTATTGATGTTAATTACAAATTGAATTACATGTTTTGAGGAATCCAAAAATACACCAATGAACATGCAATTCGCTATTTATGCACTTGGTCAAGTGCGCTCATTTCAAAAACATATTTGACTTTTAAAAAAAATCAATTAAAAAGTTCTCTAAAAAACATCAATATTGTCTTTCTACAATCACTTAAATTGTAAATAAATAATTATTTTAATTATTTTTTATTCTTATCTTTATCTATTCTTTTTCAACTTGAATTCTTTCTTGTCTTCTTTCTTGTCTCCCTCTTGTCTTCATTGTCTTTTTTTTCTTCTACTTTTTCTTTAGTTGTGGCTACTAAACCCTACACAATGGGAGCAAACTCAAATAAATAAATAAATAAATAAATAATCTTTTGGTTGGCCGTGGGGTGCTGCTGAACCCTAAATGGCAGCCGCCCAAAATATATATATATATATATAGGACTTTTTTTCAAATTTTACTATTTTAAGCCTTTGGGTGCACGGCTGCGCACCCAAAGACCTTCCCATCTCCCTCTACATCTCCCTCTCATCTTCTTCCCCTCTCCTCACATATATAGAGGAGAGGAGAGGAGTGCCTGTCACTACCTGAAACATAAAATAAAACTAAATAAATAAAACAAAAACACTCCTTAAAATTTGAGGGTGAGTGGATTATCAAACAATGAGAAACTTGCATCTCGTCCATCCAAGAGAGAGAAACAGATGATTAATCCTTTCCAATTATCAATAATCTTCACTCCAAATGTTTTTTTGGAAACAATTTTCTCATAGGAAAACATTGAAGTGAGGGAGATGTCATAGACATACACCTTATCTTTGACAATACAAATGAACTAAATGCATGTATAAGGTTCTTTAGCAGTTAGTGGAATCTACCATGTTCAATAGTAGCATTGTAGTAGCTTCAACTGTGTCTCACCACCCAACTTCTTAGCTAAAGATGATTTGGACTTGCCATGATTCATGGTATTGGTACATTGATTCGGA
Organism: Pohlia nutans; assembly: GCA_022496805.1. Lineage (NCBI taxonomy): Eukaryota > Viridiplantae > Streptophyta > Bryopsida > Bryales > Mniaceae > Pohlia > Pohlia nutans. Next base: position 12,342,963 of record CM040090.1, read on the forward strand.
AATAGTAGCCAGATTATGAGGTGTTGTAAGAAAAGTTAAAGAACCTTATGTGCATGCAACATTTTTTTAACATTTCCTTCAAAGTAGGAGCACCCAAAATCAACAGTGTACCCAATTTCAACATAATCAAAGCACAGCAGTCATTCTAAAACATAAATCTAACTGAGCCATAGATAGCTTATCATTTTGGTCAACATACAATAAGGGCTTTATGATATGTTTAGATTTGCGTTGTAAAATGATTGCATGGTCTACATAATACCGGAATTGGGTGCAATGTTGGTTTTAGGTGCTCCTACCTTATATCAATTTGGAGGAGTTCTCATTCTCTTTGAATCTATGATACAACCAAACTAAATCCTCATGGCATTTTCCCGGTCACGCTCCTCATAGCATCTTAGAAAAAAATTCATTATCTATGATACAATTGAGTTAACCAAAAACAAGCAAGACTCTGAACTAAATCTATGTGGAGTTTGTAGCCTTTTATTATCAATTTCTTGCACTACTTGCACATGAATAGTTGTTTAGTTTCCTCATGAATAGTTGTTTAGTTTCCTCATGAATAGTTGTTTAATTCCCTCATGAATAGTCCTTTAAATTTGGAGGAACTTGTGAGAATTCTCCTTTAGGATTGGAAAGGTCACGAGTTCCACTCCTATAGGTGGTACAAGGCCTTCAGTTGGATTATTCTCCAACTCACCATAAATTAGTTTTTCTGTATTTTTGAACTGAAAACGAGTTTAAGGTGAGTATGAGGTGAGTTTCCACTTTGAGACACTCTTTTCAGTTAACTCTAATTGCATTAAATGTTTATGGCATTTTTCTAATAAAACCAAAATTTTAAAAAAAATTATGTATATTTATTTAGTATTTTAGATGACATTTATAATGTCTTATGTGACTACATAAAACATTCAAATCTCTCTTTGTGGAACGATATTAAATTTATAATATAATATGTATTGTATACCTCTGATGGCCTTGTAAATTTAAATAACTTGGCCTTGTATATTTAATTGTGAACCAACGTTCTCTTGTTCAAAACATTAAATTTTCTTGTTCCATAGGTATGCAATTCAGAAATCATTGTATCTTTTAATAGGCACTCTTTATGGTGTGACATTAACATTACCGTACGAGGAAGGTAAGGTCGGCAGAAAAATAATTCTCCAAAAAAACGCCAAAAAAATAAATAAATTATCAAGTATTTTGTAGAAGTCAACAAAAACGAAGTCAACAAAAAGCCCAAAAAAATGAAAAGCTGAAATTGGATGAAAACATAACTCTCAACGAAAAATGTACACAAAAAATAAAATAAAAAGTTTAGCCGCCAAAAAAATTAATTTTATCTGTTAATAGCCAAATTCTTAATAATTACTTTTGAAAGTGCCAACCTCAACTGTTTCAACTTTTAATAATTATTTGACATGAAAGTGCCGACCTTGCCTTCCACGTACAGTAGTGGAATCACTCATATTGAACATTTGCCAACTTTGTTCAAGTATCAATTTGATGTGAAAATGAGTTGACTTTACATTTCAAACATGGTGGGTGAGACAAAATCATCAATAGTAGTACATACAAACCCTCTCTTGGAAAGTTTCCAAATGTTGTGTGAACTCAATGTTGTGTGAACATGACAATCAATTTACTTTTTAACATCTAATTTCCATATTGTACAGCCATCAATTTATAAACTTTAATTTTTACATTTGCTAATTTTTTAAAGGTTCAAAAAGATATCTACTTTCATTTAGAATTTTTTAAAGGCCCCTTTTTTTTTCTAAACATTCATCATTATTTTAATAAAATTATCTTGTTATTAAGTACTTTCTACATACTTGTATTTAGAAAATCAAGTACTTTTTACATAGTTGATATCTTGTGATTAAGTACTTGTGGGTTGAAAATCCACCTACCAAACTTTTTTTATCATTGAATGATTGGAAACTACTAAAAAAAATTATCATTTGTATAGATTTTAAAATGTTTTGTATCCTTGTTTCATCCAAAAAAAACACACCACAAAATTGAACTATGGTAATTCTTGAATTTTTTATAAAAAATGATTTAAAAAAAAATCTAATTAGACTTTGGTTTATAAAAATTCTAGAATGAAAGACTTACAAAACCCATTACAAAATAGATAGTATAACACATCTGTAAATATATAAGATAAAATCTTATGAAGTGACATTCTAAATTAGAAACCTTGATCAATAACAAAACTCTTAAAAAAAAATGCACATCAAAGATTTTTTAAAATATATATTTACTTTTTAAAGATTTGAATTCATTAGAGATATCCCAACCTTGAAAAAATAATATCTTTACTTCCAAATATGTTTCTTATTTCTTTTCATATTTCCAAGTGAATGATAAAGAATTGATGTCTCGATAAAATAAAATAAACTCCTTTCCTATACAGGCAGTTGATTCTCAACGAGGAATACTGATGCCAACGTCCTCTGTATGAATTTCAAGAAATTTTAATGCCAATTTTAGGAGAAAAAAAACATTACCCTTTGGTAAAGAATATATTATTCATTGGGATATTGCATTTAGTATGTTAGGAATTTCACATTTAAATTTGAAAAATATGATTGAAACCCAATTAACCTACCTTCAACACTTAATCTTTCATAATTAGATGATCCATTTCGATGAAAACGGCGCGACATCTCAAGCTCTCTCCTTGTCAAACTAGCAAAGATATATGATTGCCTTAACTTTGCTCGCATTACCACCAACCCCAATATGAGGCCCAAAATTGCAGACCATTGCAGCCAAGTGTTTGATAGTATATCAAGTGTAGATGTGAGTTCTTTTGGGGCTTCCTGCATTCCATCAAACAATGAACTTAATCCATAAACACATAACTATGCCATCATAAAGTACAAATCAATGGTCAGGAATGTATGTTTAAAACAAATTTTATTACAAAAAAATTGATTAAAATATCAAACTTTTTGGTAATTTTCACTAGAAGAAATGTGGGATTTTACGACTACAAATATACAACTCAAATAGTCCAAAACTAGTCCGTAAAGACTATCAATAGTCATTATGGATTGGCAAATATATATATATATATATATATATGTATTCTCTCTATTCCATAAAAAGTTCATGAAATTACTTTGCTACAGAGTAATTTTCATGGTACTTTTATGGGATAGAGGGAGTATGTATATGATTTTGTGTATAGAGAGAAGAAAATAAAATCCAAATTTAAAAAGGGTTTGCTTGTGAGGCATTAAATAAGTTTGAAAAGTACTCAAAAATGTTGGGGTTGGTTCAAAACTTTGAATATTTTGAAACTAACAGCAATAACCTCTATGACTTTAGATAAATAATTTTAATGTGGATCAATCCCACTTTGCATTATGAAGTTTTAGCTATATGTTATGGTATTATTGGTGATTAATTTTTTTTAATTTTTTAATTTTAAGCAAGAATGAATTTATACCACATGAAAAGAACAAAAGAAAACCCAATTGTAACCTTTTAAAATTTCTTTAAAATCAAGTGCAATTTTAGCAACTTTGTGAGTTGATATTTGACTTTTTGTACGTGTACTAAACACTTTTGAATTGCAAATTCCAATGCAAATCTAAGAAAGTAATTTGCTCACAAATCCTACTTGAAACAAAGCATTCTAAAATCAAACTTTAGTTTTAAGGAATTAGAAGGTTTTACAACTACTTTTATATTAATTACGTATTTAAATTCTTTCTTTTTTTCCTTTTTTTTCCCTAGAAGTTTGTATTGTATAGTTAGAAAAACTATTAAGGTGAAAACACCTATTGTCAACATTATTCATATTGCCACCATAATGTACTTAATGCTTTCATTCTAAAAGGGCAATGTAGGGCAACTGAGCATGCCTACCGGTTTTTAAGAAAAAATCAAACCATGTACAGTGGGGTCCAACATGGAATGGCGTTTTTGGTTTCGCAGTGAGAAAAATTTCAGTACTGCCAACTTTGAAAGCCTCCCGAGAGCTCAAATATTGGTATTTTGCCACGAAAATTTTACCAGAGACTTATCTTTAAGTTAATTATATGTATGCCAAATTTCAAGGCCAAAAGATTCACCAAAAAAACGTTATTCAAAATCTACCAACATTGGTAGTTATTCACTGCTGCCAACTTTGACAACCTCCCAAAGATTGAATTAATTTTTTTTTGCCATGAAATTCTTGGAAAAAGAACTTCTTTATGTTAATAACATATGATAAAAATTTCAAGGCCAGAAGATTAATACAAAAAATATATTGACAATCTACCAACATGTGTAGTTGTGGGAAACAATGGGGGAAACTTTGCTACCAACTTTGACACCCTCCCTACGGTTGAGAAATTGTCTATTTACCATGAAATTTTTGGTACAACATGCTCTTTATGACAAAATCATTCATGCCAAATTTCAAGGTCAAAAAATCTATACAAAGAAAATTATTTACAATCTACCAATGTGTGTAGTTTCCCCCATTGTTTCCCACAACTACACATGTTGGTAGATTGTTAATATCGTTTTTTGTATTAATCTTTTGGCCTTGAAATTTTTATCATATGTTATTAATATAAAGAAGTTTTTTTTCCTAGAATTTTATGGCAAAAAAAAAATTAATTCAATCTTTGGGAGGCTGTCAAAGTTGGCAGCAGTGAAAACATTTCCACAGCTACCAATGTTGGTAGATTCTGAATAACTTTTTTTGGGTGAATCTTTTGGCCTTGAAATTTGGCATACATATAATTAACTTAAAGATAAGTCTTTGGTAGAATTTTCGTGGTAAAATACCAATATTTGAGCTCTCGGGAGGCTTTCAAAGTTGGCAGTACTGAAATTTTTCTCACTGCGAAACCAAAAACGCCATTCCATGTTGGACCCCACTGTACACTCACCCTACATCCTCTTTTTAAGATGAAGGTTCCAAGTACATTCTGATGGCAATAGGAAAATTGTTGATGATTGGTGTGCTTATCTACCTTATGAGAGAATGTTTGAATTAACCTTTAAATGACACAGAAGCCTTTAATTTGCGGTTATATAATATATTCTGTATTTGGTGGTATTTGATCAAAATAACAATGATCAAACACTTTTCAATTAAAAAAAAGAAAAATTGATAACTATAAAAAGTTCATTTTGTATCAATAGAATCGGAAAATTTTAAGACTAATAGGAAACACACAATTTCATGCATGAAAAATAATACAAAATATATTTTAAAAAATCTTAAAAGCTAAATTGTGTATAAAAGTGTAGTTTGACTGCTCTACAAAGGAATGGGACGTTAAAGGGTTAAGGATTAAAAGAGGTTGCAAAGAAGAACCTTGATGTAATTATTGAGCATTGTATACATTGAAATGCGACCGTGTATTGGACCACAAAATGACGCACTTGCTGTTGTAAACTCAATGGATATAGGAACGATGCTGAACAATAAGGTACCCAGAAGCATGCCGTACGTAAGATTTGAGGTGCGCGATGCACTGTATGGCTTTTGTACGGGCTTACACGCGTAAAATAACACAATCTGAAGGGACACGTCACTTTTAATATCGTAGATAACAACAATAAATAATTACTTCTTTCTACATCCAAAAAATCCATGTATTTAAAAACGGCTTCCCATGGAGAGTATGGACCTTCATGGTGATGTCATCCACAATTACTTGCATTAGAAGGAAAATGAATCCTCTAAGGGGCTTTTCCAATGCTCAGGCAAAAATCCAATTTTTTATCGGAATTTTTTTCTTAAATAAGAATATTTTAAAAATTAAATGTTAATAAAATAAAATAAAATAAAATAGTTTTAAAATGTTAGAAAATGTTTAAAAAATGTTCAAAGATTTTTTCAACAAAATTTAATATTTTAAGTATATATTTAAAATTAAATAATTTTTAATATTTAAATATCCAATATCAAATGTCAAACTCATGCCACATCAGATTTCATTTTTTAAATATTTTTTATTAATTATTATTTTTAAATCCAAAAAGTTTTTTAAAATAATTAAAATAATAATAATAATAAAATAAAAATTTAGGCCTCTTAAAGGGCTCAAATTTCTTGTAATGCTTGACAAAACATGCATAACATTCAGTAGTATGCATTGTCCATGTCTTGGCTTTATAGTAGATGGTGTGGAATATTCCACATCCAACAATATTTTATGAGTAGCTAAGTGGACATATAGAGGCTCAAGGTGATGAGCAGAGTGCATGAAAGAAAGGCACTTAGCATGAGGCTACTGAATATTATGTGCCTTTGGGGGTGTAGCTTAAATTAATTGAGTGCTTTGGAGGTTGTAACATGTTGATTTTTCAAGTGTTTATAATATGTCAGAACTTCTGGATAAATTTTCCAAGCTTCTGGTCTTGTTTTCTCAACTTTGCAAGACTAGGATTCAATTCCCAACCTGCACCTTATTTATTCTTCCTACCTTCTAAACATATTAGGAACTACCCATATGACATCACCATACAGGTTCAGACTCTCCATGAAAAGCCATCCTAATCCCAAAAGAACCAAGAACAAGACCAAGAAGCCCAAAATGAGGCTTGATGTCTTATTTAAGAGTTTTGAGTAGGTCATTTGTAGACTTTCTTTTGTTCAAGTTTTTTTTGGGACCACCACATGCAATTTTCTTTACTAATTCTAGTGACATAAAATTTGGTCCCATCTAAATCATAGTTTTTACAGTATTATTGATTGAATTTGTCATTTTAAAACTACAAATCATTAGTCCTCTAAAGACTAATATAGACCAATTTTATTTTTGACCCCTAAAGGACTAGGTGTATGTGGCTTTAAAACAAAAAATAAATTGATTATATTGTGAAAAATATTATTCAAATGGATCAAATCTTACTGCAATCAGAAAAGAACATTGAAAATATTGGTAAAAAACAAATAACTTTAAACCAATAAAAGTCTACACGTGACTTTCTCAAAATCACTAGAAATTTATGAAACTCAATATGGGCATCTTGGTCTTTTAGGGGTTAACTCATATCAAATCGTTTTGTTTTGGGCTTAGTTTGGGGATGATTTGAATTATCATCTCTTACAATGCAAATTCGCTATGTGAATCAGTAAAATTATTCTCAAATACAATAATTATCCAAAACTAGTTTCATAAAAAAATTACATATATATTTAGAGAGATATATATAACTCCACAATACAACCTTCTTTCACTGTACATAGCATAATAAAGCAATGGGAGCTAATACCCTTTTGCACTGGGATCACAATCTAATTACAATTAGAAACTAAGTTTACGTGGTAATAACACAATAGTCCCAAAATTCATGAAATACAAATGGCATTCTTTCATTAATTAGAAAAATGAATCTTTCAAAAGGGTGCTCTATTGCATTGCTCTATGACGTTATAGTACGTTTTGATGTAGTAGTTTACACTATTTCAAAAAATAACGGATTACTATTATTATAAATAAATAAAAAATAGTATATTACTAATTTTTAAGTTTTATAAGAACCATTAATAAAACAACCAAAATTAACTTTATGAATTCTTATAATCATCTATAACTTTTTGAAATAGAGTATTCTACTACATTGAAACTACGATAACCACATATTTAGAATATTGAAAGTCATACTTTAATGTTTTATTTTCCAAATTGAAAAATGAAATTGATTTTAGTAAAATTGCAATTTTCAACTATTGTACGTGGAAGGTAGGGTTGGAAAAAAATAATTCCCTCAAAAAAGGCGGAATAAATAAATAAATTTACTAAGTATTTTGTCAAAATCAACAAAAAGTCGAAAAAATTAACACTCAAAAGTAGCTGAAAACATAACACTTAGCAAAAATCGTAGACAAAAAATAAAATAAAGCGTTTAGCAGCTGGAATTTTTTTGATGATAGCTATTAATAGTTGATTTATTAATAATTACTTTTCAAAGTGCCGACTTCCACTATTCCAAGTTTTATTAATTATTTGACATGAAAGCGCCGACCCTGCCTTCCACGTACGATAATCCACTTTATTTATTATTTATTTATTATTTTTAGTTCTTTTCTCTCTAGTCATATTATAGTTGGATGGTGAGTGGTTATTTTTAGCATTATTGAATAAATAGTGTGTTCACCTTGAAGCAAATGAAGGTAACCAAGTTGGAAAAGCAACCAACCAAACATGCCAAAGGACTGAAGACTGAGGTTATCCATATCAATGCTTGCATGTACACTATATCCACAACAAAGTCCGTGATATCAAGTGATCCTTTTGTCTGCAATATCAACATCTACTTTAGTAAGAAATTATTAATTAAAGTGAAATTCTGATTTTTTTTTTAAAATTTAAATCAATACATTATTAAGCCCTAGATTTTTTACTCCTACTAAAGTTTTTAAGATTCCTTAAGATTTTCTCCAATATTTTAGGATACTTTTTTCTTCACATCTTAACTCCTAAACGTCCCTTGGAGATAGTAGATATGTTGCTGTATAATTGTCATTTGCTAACAGCAATAAGCTTTAAATTGGGATCCCAATAAGTCACTAGAACCTCATTGATCTAAATTCCATCTTTTTTAATGAACTCAAACCCATTAAAGGTGTGGGTTCATTCCAAATACAAGGAAAATACATTGTATTCTACTTGTCGCAAAGGCATTTTCAGATGCTTAGGGGTTAAGGAAGTTTTACTTGTTTGATTTTTATTAAATTACCTCATACAATGCCAAATGTCTTCTCTTACTATAGTTTCAAGAAAAGTTACTACATCTGTAAAATTTGATTCAAACAGCAGGGGTTTGGGAACCCTGTTGTTATGAAATGTTATGTGATAATAATAAATTGCATTCTTCTTTTAACCCCTAACTTAACCCCTAAACGTTCTCACCCTTTTTAGACTTGGCAGTTTTCCAAAGATGCATTATAAAATGCAACTAAGAGGGATATTTTCAACTTGATGAATCAATAAAAGTTGTACATTATGCATTTTAGATTCAATCCATATTGTTAGATTTGCAATTGCTATTACCAATATTTGTGCATTAAATTTCAAACTTAAAATTTAACACTCTTTTGTAATACGATTATGAATAAGATATTGACAATCTAATAATGAAATTTGTTGTGATGGGTTGAAATGTGATACTTTAAGTGTAGTGATTTTTGGAGATTTTTTTTGCTTAATTTTAGTAGTTGAATTTTTCAAGAGCACTTTTACACTAAAATCTTTCAAATTTTGGGTGGAACACTACAACATGAAATGAGGCATAAAAATTTCACAAATCATCCCATTTCTAATCGGATCACACACGTACAGAGCTAAATTCCCATAAAAGTTTCAATAAAAAATTCACACTACAAAAAGTGCATGATGGATGAGAAAACGGACTTCAAATCCGTACATCATGCAAAACATGCATGTTAGGGGTTAAGAGCCCATAGCCTTTTTTTAAATCAAATGTTGATTTTCACCTAGTTCCTAATTTCAAATGAAAATGGTCCCAATTGATAAAGTCTCGAGGTTATTTTCTACTTTCTAATCCAATATATTATTCTTCAGCATAGTTAAAACCACTCTTTTTACAACACTTTAAAATATGCTTTAATCGTTATATTTTCAATACACATGATATTTCCAATAAATATCTTATAAGATATTAGTACACCAATGTGTTAACAATTTAGGTAGTAGAGTTAACCAAAAAGCCAGTTCAAAGAGGAAAGTTTTAGCAAACTCTTCTTGACTCACTCCTCTTGAACTCATATTGAAATATAAATAGACCAAAAATTAATTGATGATGAGTTGGGAGACAATCTAAAGCAAGCCACTGTCAGTATTCTCCACACCTCGCAATGACTCCCACACCTTCTACCAAAGCTCCAAGCACATGGCCCACAAGGGAACAAGCTATGACACAACACTATTCAACCCAAGTATAGCTCAAAATAGAGGTTAGAAGTAGAGCAAAAAGGGAGGTTAGATGGGCTTCTTTTTAGTTAACTCAAGTATGTACTGGGAGTCAATATTTGCGTAATTTTTTTCTATTCAAAAAAATTCCAAAATTGTTGAAAACGTTTTTCTTATCGTGAATAATATTTTGAAGAATGTTTAAGGTTACTTTGAATGTCAAACATTTTATTTTTATTTTTTAAAATTAATAATGTGGCACAAACGTGCTAACCCTTCCTTCCACAAAGAAATGTTCAACAAAGAATCAAACAAATTTGGTACATTATCCAACAATAGAATGCTTAGACTTTGAAGCATGGATTAAAGAGTATTTATTCTTTCTAAATGGCATCCACTTATAATGCCAACAATTAAAACACATTAAATTCTTTTAACTCTTAAACGTCACGGTAAGCCCCATGGGCTTATTTAAAAGAGAATAATGAAGAAAAAAATGGATTTTTTCAACCAAATCAAGCGAAGATTGGTGCGTTAGATAGCTACTAAAAAAGCAATCTAGATTCCAAATTTGCGCCTCATTTGAGAGATTGTGGAATAGTTGGTAAGCAATCAAAGTTATCAAATTGAATAGGTTTGAGGTTGGGGCAGCTGAAATTCAGCAGTGCTACAGTGCTACAGTGCTAGCCAACAGTGCCTAATAGAGCCGTTTTTGCATTTTTTTCGTTTTTTTTAAATTAAATTATTTTATTTTATTTTAATATATTTATAATTTTTATAATTTTTTTTATAGGTTCCTCCAAAAATTTAGATGCCTTTCAGGCTGCCCCGTCCAAGCCCTCTTGACGTTTAAGGGTTAAGAAATAATTATTGAACTTATATATAGAATGAAAAGTCTTATGAAAACTTATATTAAAATTAATTAAAAGGTTAAAAAATGATTTTTTGATTATTTAATAAATTTAATCTATTATTGAAAACATGTGCAATTAATTCACATTTTCATACATTCCTATACAAGTATTTATAAGACATGGTATCTGTCTGTATTTAATATTAAAATTGTAAATTAACTATCTTAATTTGATTACTTGTAATACATTTTATAGACTCAATTCGATTCAATTTAATATTATATAAATTCATGATGGTTACATATGTGAAAATTCAATAAATAAAATTTAGTGATATATTTATATAGTTTATCTTGATTAATAAGAAAAACTATTTATTAATGCCATAGGTAGAGGGCAAGGTCTGCAAAAAGAATTTCTATAAATAAATTTTAAATATTTAATGAACTATTTTTTCAAAAACAACACTTCTTATATAGTGAAAAAAAAATCTTGAAGAATATTTTTGAACACTATTTGCTGAACTATTATTTTTGAAAAAAAATTCAATATTCAGCAAACAAGTAAAAAAAATTTGTACGTTTTTCTATGTCATTCATAAAGGATGGAATTGCCATGGACCTGAAATTAACATAGCTTTTAAAATATTTCAAGAAATTTTGCACTTCATGACATTGAATTAAAAATAAATAAAAATAATGCAGATTCAACCTCCATGTTAAAGAAAATATATGTATTTTTTCAAAAAAAATATTGGTTTTTATTAGTTTTATATAAAATTAGTCCCAATGTCCCTTTACTTGGTGGGTACTCGGTCATTGACATTACAAACGGGCACTTTATTCACGCCAACCTCGTGTAGAGGATTGAAGTTTCTACCTGTCTATATTAAATTTCAGTGTAAATTTCAGTGTAGTATTTTGATTTAATTGCAATTACTAATTGAAATAAATATTTTACATAATACAAAAAGAAAAAATAGTTAAAATGAGAATCAAGTACTTTATACCACAAAATACTAAATAAGGCCCCTGTAATAGATACTCCAACATTCATGAGTGTTGTGATAACTATCATCCCTAACAACTCATTTGCCACCCAATTTTCTGTGCATCCTGCTACACAAAGATTGATCTGCAACATCATACAACACAGATTTATATAAAAATAAAATAAAAAATAAAATAAAAAACATCTTACAAACCACACCATTAATTCCACAAATTTGTATACTTGCGTTCAAGATCCTTAGGGGCCATGTTTGTTATATTGAGACTTTTCGCAGATTTTGAGATAGAATGCTAATTATTCAAAAATTCATTTTAAAAATAGTGACCCAAACCAAAAAATAAATAAAGTTCAAATAGTGATTCTATAATGAAATTCTAAAAGTTAGTGTTGTTCTTTGTTTATAAAAAAATATTAGTAAAGAGATAAAACAACTTATCTTTGAGTAAAAGAAAAAATGAGACTGCAAAAGTCTCAATGTAACGAATATGGGACTCTTAGTAACACAATGGGAGGCTTTGTTTATAATTTGAACAAAGTCTCTATTATTAACGGAGTTGTAAGTTTTGAATTTTTTGAATTTTAATTTAAAAATTCTCAATGTAATACTTTATTTTATTTAGCTTGGGCATACAGTCACTTACAATTTCTCTAGTCCTAATGAAATTAGTCAACAAATTAAACCTTTTTGAAGAGCATGACTCTTTGTTTATAACTCATTTGCTATTATTTTAGTAATTATTATGATGGAATAGTATGGCATAGTAAGATCAGCATCAATTTATCAATTTTATATTATAATATTATATGATTAAGATACATTAATATTTTACATTTTATTTGTATTGTACAAAACATATACTTAGAATCTGAAATTCTTGAATTTTATTTTTATTTATTTTTAATTTTTAAAAGACAAAGAATAAACCTGTTTTGATGTACAAAGGTGCCATTCTCCAATATTGGAAGATGTACAACAAATAAAACCGTCCATACAATCATCAATCACAAGACATTTTGTGCTTTTATCTTTTCCTTCAATTTCTGCCCATGAAGCCCATAGTACTGAATAAGACCTGCAAAGCTATAGTAAAAAAAAATTAGCGTCATTACGGAGTCCTTATTACAGTAAAAGAATGTGTCATTTTTACTACACCTAAAAGTAAGAAGCATCATTCCTTAAAATCATGAAAATTTTGAATCTGAATTGTTGTTAATGCTATTCTTTTACACCGGACCTAACTGTTAACCCTTAAATGTACCACTCCTTTGTAGGAAAGTCAAACTACACAATTTAGCCTTCAAGATTTATCAAAATATATTTTGTAATATTTTCATGCATGGAATTGAATGTTTCCTATCAGTCTTGAAATTTTCAGATTTTTTTGATATAATACGGCCTTTTTAACAAATTTTTAAGTCAAATACTTCAAAAAATATATATATTACAAAAAAGCTTTTAAAAATTAATATTTTTTTGGGAGCAGGTACAAATTACAATGGAGAATCACATAATATGTTTTCCATAGAATTTTTTTATTTAAATTTTGAAATTCGAAAGGTGAACATCCTATGTAGTGTAATTCAAACCTTGAGCTACAAAGCTTGCACAAGCAATAAAATACTTAATAATTGGAATTTTTAAGATTTGAAAAGTGGAGTACAAACTAGAGTTAATAAAATTCATTTTCTTAGTTGGGTGTATTAGCAACAAAAGTCATCTTCAAGATCAAAATTGGGTTTGACCAACAAACATTTAGTAACTGGATGCGTGAACATTTAGGGGTTAAGGTTGGCAAGTCGATCTGAATGATTAAATTTTATGCCCAAATACTTTTCAATAAATTTCAAATTCTGTGAAAAATTGTTAAGATTGTATTTTTCACCATAGAAAATAGGTATTTTCTTTGAAAAATACCTTTTAAAAGATTTTTAATAATCAATTTTTGCTGACTTTGATAATTGGGTACAATATTAATTCTTTTAAGATGTTGCATGAATCACAAAGGAAATATTAGAGTTATCTGTAAACTAAAGGGTGGAGTGGGCCTTAGTTTGACTGAAATTTGAAGAAACGAAAACTGTTAAGAGAAGTTCTAGGAAATCAAAATAATAGATGAATGCGGACGGTTTAGGTATATATAGCGAGAATCTATTGCCAGAGAAGGGGTTAGCAATCACCTCCTTCATGTGTGAAGGTGAATAATAGAAACTTGAGTGAAATTTTTTTTAGCACTGATTTTGATGCTTTCAAAGTTTGCATCCAAATTTTTTTTTAGTGTGTGACACATGTTCATTTTTTAGAATCAATGTCACTATTCACTCAAACTATGATCCACTCACCCACTTTTGAGGGACTATACGAATAACTCTATCGAGGTTACCTTCCATCAATCATACTAACCTATAAAGAATTGTTGAAAGGTTAAGAATTCTCAAAAAATATAGTTTCACAATTGTCACTTTTTCATGTGTCGCCGGTTTCCAGTCTTCCATACTGACTAGCGTCTTAACCATTCGTGGACTTATGCTGTTGACTAAAGATATAAACACCGAATCCGCATAAACTCCTGACATCATCCCTCCACCAAATAGTATCGGTTATTTCACTGCTTAGAAATAATCATTTTAGTATATTATCATTTCAGTACCACTTAATTAGAATTTTGATTTAGTGTTCAACGAGAATTGACTTTGTTTACCACAATTCGTTCAAAGATCAGGAGAAATAGTGTCCCTACAATACATATTCCCATCATTTTCCAAAAAGACCTTGTTTTCATTGAATGCATGGATTAAGCTTAATTCCACGATTACAGAGGGAGTATGTTGACTATGATGCAAATTCATGAATTAAGTGAGTAAAAAGAGAGTATTTCAACTGCCAAAAAGTGTATACATGACGAAAATTCATGACAATACTATGATCGGTATGATCAAAATCTATGGATTCAGGTGCCAAATTGTCTTTAGTGCCCTAAAACAATTGTCAAGTACACACGAAGCTCAATTGTTGGCGATGAATGAATACGCTTGGAACTCATGGTTTTATTTTGGGACAAAATTTAAATTGATATGATCATGGTCTTTTTGCGGGACAGATGGAGTAGGAGTTTGCCACTTGTCAATTCCATTTACACTAAGAGTGTCATGTTTCTTCCAAGTGATGATCTCGAGTGACATGAGTTGGTATGCCATGTTTATTATACACTTACCATTTGTCATTGGAACACTACATCCAAAAGGTTTAGTTGAAGTTTTTATATTTTATATTTTCCAATGAAATGCTTTTCACATAGACACTATATCTACAAAAAGTCAAACAATGTTTGTCTTGAGAAATGGTGTCCCGGACACTAAATCGCAATTTTGGTGTAATAGAAAAATCGTACTTGGGCATCATGCTCTAAGGCTAATCATTGGTGCCCAAAGATTAGCCTTTCTGCTAATTCATTTATATAAACTTTTGTGTTCTATAGCAATTTTAATCCAACAACAAAATTTTAAATTTTAAAAATAAATAAATGCGTATTACATGTATTATTTTTAAAATACATCGTTTATCCCCATAATGGGATTAAAATACATACCAACTCGATCACTTATTTCATTTTCAAATGTCACAAGGAAATATTCACATCCAACTGAAACTGCCAACAACATTGGCCACAATAAAAGCAGAGCTAGATATCTCTGCAAGTTTTCACAACAAAAGAAAATTATGTTCCTTTTCTTTTCAAAACTTTGAATGAACAACATATATACCATTTTTTGGATTTTTTTCCATTTTGGCAGATAGATAGAAACTCCTGTCTTCTTTTGAGGCCGGCGTGAATAGAGTGTCCGTTCGTAATGTCAATGACCTAGTGTCCACCGAACAGAGGGTCATTTGGACAAAACTACTCTCCCCTGCTAGGGATGAACATTTTTTGAAATGATTTATGTCGGACCGGATATTAAGCTATGATATGTTGTAATTCAACCCCTAAGTGACCGGGTGACCATTTTATAGTTGCTAGCCTTTTTTTACGAGTTGTCCAAGATAATATTTTTAAATTATAAAAAAAAGAAAAAAAAGAAAAGGAATCAAGTCAACTTTCCAATCCAATTTGAATCGTGTCAATCCAAGTTAAACTCCACCAAGGAGATTTTTTCAAAAATAATTATGACCTCAATATTGTCCTAGTGTCATAAAATTTACTATATGGGGAAATTGATGATGCTCTCTTGTTTGAATTTTTTAAAATTTTAGAATATTTTCTTTAGTTTTAACCAACCATACCAAATTTTAAGATTTATAAATAGAACCTATAATTTTGGTGAATATTCAATAATAAATGATTTTAAATTCTTTAAATAAGTATTCAAAACATTTTTTGAGAATTTGACCGTATGAATAACTACTAAACATCATGCTCTTATTTTCTCTTTTGAACCAAACTTCATCAAAGTTATAGAAATTACATTTAGGTCTTACCCTTACCCCCACTGTTAGGTAGGGGTTATATAATGATGATATATGAAGCATAATAGAGTTATTTGTAAAGGCATCCGGTCCTTTGTCCTGTATTTTTCATGGACCAGAGCAGGTACCAGAGCATTCTGACACCGCTCCTCCTCACGGTCCCACCCCACTACCCAATTCTTCTCCCTCCCTCCAATTTTTTATGAATAAAAAATTCAATCTATCCAGTGTTCTATTCTGGGTCTACAGTGAGATCACGCCGATCCTCTCCTTTCCAAATTATAGGTCAAAAAGAAGGGTTTTGAGGTACTTTACAAATAACTCTAATGAACGTGTACCTTTATAAGTGTAGCAGGTTTTTCTTTGGCTTCCTCTATTTTATTTTTATCATCAGCTAAACGTTCACGGAATTGCATCCGTATACCTCTTCGCATGATGGTTGCACCCTGCCATTTTCACTAATTATATTAATGCAACAAATAAAAAAAATTCTTTAATCATAAAAGTCTATAAATTATTCTAATGTAAAACATTTACATTAGAATTTTGAAAACTTTCAACACTAGTAGGAGAGGTGCTTGTGCCGAGGCTCTGTATTGTTCAATTTTAAGTAAGTGCTGCCCATTTGCCTGAGCATCTGTCTCCGCACAAGCACCTTTTCTACTACTGTAACACTACATGAGTAAATGTGAATTTCATGATACCTCATATGAAGTAAGATGAAAATCCCATGTTGCAAATGTTAGTGTGGCAAAAGGATAAAGTACATTTCCTGATGCTCCTAATGTTTTTGAACCAGTTTCTAAAATTCGAACAGTAATTCTGCACATTTTTAATTGCCACATTTCAATTCCTCAAACAAGTTCAATATACAAAGTGAAACGCTAAAACTCAACTTATACTTTTAAAAACAAATACCCAATCAATAGTATATGATTACTTTTATTGGTTATTGGTCACTAAAGTGTCTATTCTTGGCAGGAGAGAGTAGTTTTGTTCCAATGGCCTTTTGTCTGATGGGCATTAGGCCGGTAACATTTCAAACAAGCAATTTATTCACGTTGGCCTTGAAAAGAGGATTGGAGTTTCTATCTATCTATCTACAAAGTGAAACTCTGGCACTATTCCTTGATGTCCGAAGATCCCTTTTTTATTAGCACAACATAAATACATTATTACAAGAATTTATCAAAAATTCCTTTAACTCACAATTATTCAACTTTTTCATTGATTTTAACCAAAACATGTTGAAACATTGACGAGAACGTTGACAGGCTTTGAAATTCATTTGAGTTAATCCTTAACTACCTAGGCATCCATTTTTTGGATGTTGTACAGATTTCATTCAAGTTTTCTCATATGTCATGCACTTTTTGCAGTGTGGATTTTTTACTATAGATTTTATGGGAAGTTAACTTCATGCATGTGTGAATTGATTAAAAAGGGAACGATTTGTGAAATTTTATGCCTCATTTCATGTTGCAAAGGTTCATCCAAAATTTCAAAGACTTCAGTGTAAAAGTGCTTTTAAAAACTTTGACTCATAAAATAATACAACTAAAAAATCTTCAAAAATCACTACACTTAGAGTATTACATTTCAACCCCTCACAACAAATTTCATCCACAAATTTTCAATATCTTATTTTTAATTGAATCACAAAATAATTTTGAATTTTGAGTTTCAAACTTTATACAAATATATTGGTGATAGTGATCATAGATCTAACCGTACGGATAAAATATAAAATTCATAATGTACAACTTTTATTCATACATCAAGTTCAAAATATCCCTTTCAATTGCATTTTTGCAAAACTACTTAATTTGGAGAGGATTGTAGGCATTTAGGGGTTAACCCCTTAACGTACCGATCCTTTGAACGCAAGTAGATGTTAGCTTGAAAAATAGATTTTAGCATGACTCAAATGTACAATAAGTGTACATGAAAGGACCATTGCATGCATGAAATCTACCCAACAAATTTGACATATTTGCATTTGGAGGCCTCTCCAATATTATGGACCTCTCCCCATCACAAGAGATTTACTCTCATTGGTAGAGAACTTAATAGGCTTGCAAAGGTGACTTGGATGAAAGTCATCCCACATTGCATGAAAAAGTTACAGGACTTTGAATCCGTTCATGATCCAGTTTCTGGACGCTGTGACATTTAGGGGTTAAAAGCTAACTTTAATTTAAATAGTTTTGTATCCACCATACCTAACCGTTAGGGTGAGTAGGTCATGCCAAATGATTTATTTATTTAGTCCAAATACTTTTCAACAAATGGCAAATTATGTGAATGTTTGATAAGATTTTCTTTTTTACCATAGAAAAGCATAATTTCTAAAGAATTGGAGCTTCTCTTTATGTAATTATTTTTTCGGACACGGTACGGTATTGACGTAATGAAATAAATATAGTTGAAAAATGGATATTTGGAATCAAACAAGAATAGGTTGTGGATACCTGCCCAATACAACGAGCAAAGATATCAAAATGGTTGCAACAATGGTAAGGGGATACATATAATCCGTGTGATACCAACCCGTTTGTTCACCTTTGGCATATAAGTATCCACCATAGTAGAGAAAAGATTTATCAATTCCAATACCCTGCACTGTTACCAATTTCAAGACTTGTTGCTTTTTAACATAATCTTACCCCTATAATAACTGATAATAATAATAATAATCATCCTAAGACCATCATGAACAAAGAGTCCATTTGGGGTAAGAATGTCTCAAAGGGCTAGGATAGGGAGTTTTACCCTCACTAGCAAAAAATAAATCATGTTAGAGATAACATGGAAATGTCAAATTCAATGTGTTATGAACGTGAAAATTGTGTTATCTTGTTTATTCATAAGTTAAACGTGCATTCAACGTGACATTTTTGTGTTATCTCTAATGAGTTTCTTTTTAAAATTTTAAAATTTGATTTTTTTTGGTTCCAATTGTTGCTTGTTGTTAGGGGTAGGCTCTTTGACACGGATTTGAACTGTTTTCTACCATATCTTAGGGTTGAATTTGGAGGAAAGAAATTCAAAAAATAGAAGCCAAATTTTTTGGAAAAATATTTTACAAAAATAAATAAATTTGTGTATGGACTAGAAAAAACTGATGTCGGGATAAATTTATTTTGTTGAAAACATATTTGTGGGAAATATTAATTATTCGACGGAAACTGCCTCTAAAGTACAGTACACTACTTTTTGCCAACAATGCCACCCACACTAATCATTTACTTGAGTTTACATGAATATTTTTACCAATAGAAAAAGATATTGAAAGTATACATGTATGAGGAAATATGTAATTAAAACATAGTTGGTAAAAATATTCATATTGCGTAAAAAGTTATAGCCTTTTGAAATGAGTCAATGTAGATGTCACTATTAGCAAAAATTAGTGTAGGAGCAAGTAATGCCTATAATTGATGCTTACACCAATAAAATACTGATTTTTAGTATAAAAAAATAGTGCTAAAGCTTGGTGCCTTAAATCACTACTGACACTATAATAGTGACGATAGTGACTTTAGGGTTGGATAACCTGTTACCACCACCTCCTCCAATTATAACATATAGACCTTTCTTGGGGCCACCACAGTTGAGACCCAAAACCACCAATTTCACTATTCAAGGAAACCAATGGCATGCCAAGCATTGCGAAGAAATAGTTGTTGGTTTTGGGTATCATTATGAGTGAAAGTTAGTACCACATGGTGTAAACATGGGAAAACCTAGAGGTTTGATTTGGGTCAAATGTTACTTTCCACTTTGGAATTTTGTATAGAATTGACAAATGGGAATTAGATGTTGCAAATTTTTGCAATCCTCATCAAAACCTATTTCAAATGTGGTCATGTTTTTGAAATTTAGCACTGCCAAAAATAGGCCAGATTGCTTAAGTTGGTGGTAATAGGTTATCCAACTTTAAACACATATTAAGCTCTTGCACTGTTCCTTGGTACCCAAAGACCACCTTTTTGCTAATGTTATAAAAAATAAAATAAAAAATGTATGTATATGTATGTATGTGTACGTATATATATGCATATATATATGTATGTATATGTATGTGTACGTATGTATATGTATACGCACCTGCAAGGCTAGCAAGAAATTCTTTGCCTCGAGGTCATCTCTGAAAGTGGTCCAGCTAAATTCTTTGGGTGGGTTAAGAATGAAAGGAAGAACAATTGCACAAAACCATATCAAACCAAGGAATAGATTAAGGAGAAACACCCATCGCAAGAAGGCAAACGTTATCATCATTGATGATCCAAAACTACATTCCATCCACTTCAGGTCTTTTGCCCAAAGTTTGAATCTCTGCGCGACAACTAATTTAAATTTGAACTTGTAAGGTAACTATACCTTAAAGCATTCACCTTACCAAGTGAGCCTATTTACACACATAAAAAGAAAATATTTTTAGAGGATGTTAATAGCCAGTTCAAGAAGATTCCAACGTGATTTTGCATGCATTATTTGAACATCGTATGAATACGTTATGAATTTCCAAAGTGCTAACTATAGGTTGACCTTAAAGCGTCCCTAAACTCTAATGTTCAAATTAAGCACATACTCATCAACAATAGGGTGTCAGAATCTACTTATTATGGAAGATTGAGCTATGGATGCTTTAAGGAAATGGTCGCTTTTAGATATAGTTACTTTAGTTACAAAATCAACAGTTTTTGAGAAATCTATAAGCAAAACTTCAAGAATTCATTGCTTATTTCTATTATATTTGAATAAAGTGTATTTTATTGCATTCAAAATGGGGACAAAATTTACAATTTTTTTTGTTTATCTGATAATAACAACAATAATAATAAGCACACTTAACTTGTATAGGACTTAAGATTCATGGTTTTATAATGACAAATTTAATTGATCATATTGGGAAAAAATTAATTCATACGTAGGATCAAATTTTATATTGTTGGAATCAATGAAGAACGTTGCGTGTGTAAGGTCAAAAATAAATAAATTTGAACATAAAGAAATCCACATAGGATCTAAAGGAATAAAAGGCCCAATTTGAACTTTTGGTTTTTTAGGGATTAACAACTGAAAACAAAGAGAATGAAGAAACTACACTACTTTCTGTTAATAGTGAGAGTGGGTTTATAGGAAGGGAGGATAATTAGTTAAGGTGACACTAAAATACAAAATGAGTGCAATGAAGATTTCAGCTAATGAGTGAAAATTTCAACACTGGCCAATTTCATAATTTTGCAAAATAGAGCGAGTATCTGGAATTAGTACTACACGCACTATAAGCAAAAAGTAATGTACCTTACATTAATAGAATGTAACAAAAATGTATGAGCTCAATGGATTAAAACTCACCATGAAATGCTCAGTTGACCTATCCAAATACTTCCAAGTCTTTTTAAATAATCCTTTTGCACTACTGATGAGACTGTCCTGTCTCTTTCGTCTGAACTTGGTTGAGGTCATCTCTGCAACTCTTTCTTGTGCTTTTGCCCAAGCCTGTGCTGTCTGAGGCCAAGGAAAAAAAATGTATTAAGCATAGGATTTCCATGTGACATATGTACATCAAAATACTGTACGTGGAAGGCAGGGTCGGCAGAAAATAATTCCCCCCAAAAATGCCAAAAAATAAAATAATTTTATTGAGTTTTTTATTTTATTTTATTTTATTATTTTAATTTTTTAAAACAAATGACGAACATTTCATTGCACAAAACGAACATCACAAGAACGAGATGGAACACCACCGGTATTAAGTTATTTGTCAAAATCAACAAAAATAAAGTCAACAAAAAGTCGAAAAAAAAAAAATAACACTTAAAACTGAATGAAAACATAATACTTAACAAAAATCGTAGAAAAAAAGTAAAATAAAACTTTTAGCGGCCATATTTTTTAATTTTAATTATTAATAGCCGATTTATTAATAATTACTTTTGAAAGTGTTGACCTCCAGTGTTTTAACTTTTATTAATTATTTGACATGAAAATGCCGACCCTGCCTTTCACATACGGTATACCCTAATTTGATTCATTACAGTGGATGGCCCCAAGGATGGCCCATAAATCAACGCTTTGAGCTTTTCACACAAATCAGGTATTAGTATAGAATTAGAAGCTTTCAATGAACACCTATTGGAGATATTGTTGGTCAAAACAGCAACACCCATTTTGAGAAGCACATTTTTGAGACCTTTCCAACAACATATTCCAAAAGTTGCACTTGCATTGAACAAATGAAAATTTTGCACATGAAAATTTTGCACATGTGTTATATATTTGCGATGTTGGGTGGTCTAAAAATCTGTAAATGACAAACTTGTACATTGTTTTCTTCCAAGTTTTCTTATAGTAGAGTTATCCGTAAAGTCCCTCAAAAGTGGGTGAGTGGACCACAGTTTGAGTGAATAGTGACATTAAGGTTGATTGTCCTAAAAACACCAACTTAAACAATCTAGCCTATTTTGGTAGTGCTAAATTAAAAAAAATATGACCGCATTCATAATAGGTTTTGATGAGGATTGCAAAATTTTGCAACATCTAATTTGCATTTGTCAATTTTATACAAAATTCCAAAGTGGAAAGTAACTTGTGACCCAAATCAAACCTCTAGGTTTTCCCATGCCCACACCATGCGGTACTAACTTTCACTCATAGTGATACCCAAAACCACCAACTATTTTTTTGCAAGGCTTGGCGTGCCATTGGTCTACTTGAATAGTGAAATTGGTGGTTTTGGGTCTCAACTTTGGTGGCCCCAAGAAAGGTCTACATGTCATAATTGGGGGAGGTGGTGGTTTTAGGACATCCTACCTTAATTCTCAAAAAAGAACATGTGTCGGGCACTAAAAGAAAACTGTGGATGCAAACTTTGAAAGCATCAAAATCGGTGCTAAAAAACTTCTCACCCAAGTTTCTATTATTCACCTTCACATATGAAGAAGGTGATTGCTAACCCCTTTTCTGAAAATAGATTCTTGCTATATATACCTAGACCATCTTCACTCACCCATTCTTTTGATTTCTTAGAACTTCTCTCAATAGTTTTCATTTCTCCAAATTTTAGTCAAACTAAGGCCCACTCAGCCCTTTAGTTTACGAATAACTCTAGTGAAGGGATAGACTTGAAATCGGGTGAGGCTTAGGGTGGTGACATCTTGTAGCTTTTCATTCCAAACTTTGTGGAAACAATGAATAGTGGCTGAATATTATGTTTATAGTTTTGTCTTCTTGTGACCAAAACTACTCACGAGCATTGACACAGCCCATGTGCCTGGCGCAATTTCATCCCTTTTTCAATTATAGTAAGTAAATTTAAACGACAGATTTCCTACTATTGCTTATAGTGAAGGGGACAAACCTGAAACCGGGTGAGGCTAAGGGTGGTGGCATCTTGTAGCACGGGAGGCAGATAATGCAAGTCTAACAGAGGATGACGCACGGGATGCTCCTTGTCCATTTCCGAGTCTCGCCAGATCCTCATTTGGGCGGCGGCCAGTTTGCGTCGTTGCAAAAAATCCAACTGATTCACGGGTGCCACCGGTAGCAACTCCAGTGGGTTCGACTCCCCGCTCTCCAAGGTTTTTTTCTCTTCCGTGACTGTTTCCTTTTTTTTATGACGACTGTGATACTTAGAAAATTTCTTGCCCGGTTGCTTTCCATCCCCCATCAGTGCACTCTCCATTGCATGCCCCATTGTCAGCAACGAATCTTTGATGTTGCCTGCATGAGGAGGTTCCGGTTCCACCACCATGTTGGCTGCTGCTCCAAGTGACGACGACGACGACGACGACGAATCCTTGGCTTTTTTCCTGCTGCCCGAACGTGTTCTTTTGAACGAAAACAGACCTGGCCCTGACCCTGACTGCTTCATGTTGAAGCACTACAAGCAGAGGCGTCGTTTCTTACTCTCGAGGATCCTGTTCACTCTACAAGCTTGTCCTACGAGACGAACCACGCTCACCAAATCCAACCAAAAAACTGGTGTGTGCGAAGTGGCACTGTTTAAACCATTATGAACCGAGGATTCATGAATTTAAAATGACAAATTCAATTGATTCTATCGTGAAAAATATAATTCAGATGGGGTCACTTTTTATATCACTGAAATCAATCAAGAATGGTGCTTGTCTTCTTTAAATTTACAAATAAATTTGAACAAAAGAAACTCTATATAAGCCCTACTCAAAACCGTTGAAAAAACATGCGGCCCGATTCAGGCTTCTTGGTCCTTCAGGGATTAATTCACAAAAGGAGTGAAAAGCGACGCCTTCTCGTACACACTACAAGCAAATTGGTTGCTATTTTGAGCCATTTCAGAGTTGGTGAGTGCGTTTTGGTCACATTAGACAAGGAACAGATACTTTTCTGCGATTTCAGTGAGTGAGAAACGATCATGGTTTTACTTGCAGTGCAATAAAAATGGCTGCCTAACATAACCACAACCTTGACAAAATTCCCCCCAATATTAATATGTAATTTTTAATTCAAAGAGCAGTTTGCAATACCACCTCAGAGCTATGAACTGAGAACTGTATTAATTATTGCACCACATAGATCTGAGGCTCACGAAGCTCTGCCTTTAATTTCTTTGCTACCACCGAAATCCTTATTAGGTCTGACTGAACAATTGAGTTGTATAATTTGCATGTTGATTTCATGTGATACTTTCTTTTGAAATGTGAAATCCCTACCAGTAAGAGCTTACAAGTAAAATAAAAATAAGCTACTGTAGTCAGACCTAATAATTGAAAAGAACTGAAGGACTGATAGGCAATCAGAGGAAATTGAAGCATTGGCAATATTAATTTGCATCAAATTAGAAGCTGCTTCTGTTAAAAGTGCACACCATTTTTGCACTTTAAAACCAAATTTACAATTCAATTCCTCAAAATTGTATAATAACATTGTGAAATTCAAAGTTCAAATTCATAATCATAATTTTGTGTCATGTACACTTTCTGTATAATTATATGTGCACTTTTAATGAAAGAGATGTCAATAAAAAAATATAAAATTGATACATAAGAGTAACAACTGACATTGAGATGCCACACTTATTTAGGTTTTCAGGTTTATTATTTTGCACCCGGCCTGTCTTGTATGCAACAATTGCAAATCAGAAAGATAAGAAGAGACTTAGAATTGACAGTTGGTAGAATGAAACAAAGGCTTCTTTTAGCTCATTTGATAGTAAGTTATCCAACATCCCAAATCATGCCACGTGCCCATGCGGATGTGGCAACATCAATTAAAGCTTCCAAGTCCGAACCCCTAATACCTGGAGTCCGCAAAAAAGAATTGTAAGAAGAGAAGCCCAAATCTTTTGGAAATTATTTTTACGAAAACAAGAAATTATTTAATGGTGGAAAAGAGAAATTTGAAAATTATTCATAAAAATTTGCATTTATTTTGACAAAAAATAATAATTATTTGGCATGAGTATACCAACCTTGACTATGGAATCTTGTGATCTTGATTCCTAAAGGACCACAATTATGTTTCTCTAAACACTCTAAAACTACATAAAAGTACCAATAGTTTTTGTTCTAAAACCTTTTTGACTAATTCAACCATAGGATATTCCAACCAACTTGAATTTATTAGCACTTACAAATTTTCAATCGTTCAAGGTTCCTAAAAACTAAGATTATAAACTACAAATTGGAATGCACTATTTTTTTTGGTCTGCTGCCCAAGTTTGAAACTTTTTGAAAATTCCAAAAATGCAAAGTTTAGTCTCAGTTTTTGAAGCATATTTATGAATTTTTCTTTCATATATCATCCTTTACAAGAGTAGTATGTACCTACTTTTCTAGAATGTAAATCACTTTTGTATTTTGAGGTTAAAACTCAAAACTCTTCTTTCTTTCTAAATTAGGAAATGTCCTTGAAGGGATAATATGACGGTATTATTGTTTCAAGTAACACTTATTACATTATTAACCCCTAAACGTCCTCATACTTCTTTAGATTTGGAGAATTTCAAAGATGTCTTATAAAATGTAACTAAGAAGGATGTTTTGAACTTGAATATATGAGTAAAAGTTATACATTATGAATTTTTGATTCTATCCATACGGTTAGATCTATGATTGTTGTAACCAATATTTTTGTATGATAAAATTTGAAACTTAAAATTGAAAATCCTTTTGTCATTTGATTACAAATAAGCAATTGACAGTCTGTTCATGATTTTTTTTTGTGATTGGTTGAAATAAAATACTCTAATGTAGTTATTTTTTGGAGATTTTTTGGTTGATTGATTTTGTGAATTGAATTTTATAAAAGCACTTTTACACTGAAAATCTTCAAATCTTTGGGTGAATCACTACAACATGAAATGAGGCACAATCTTTGAAGATTTCTCATTGATGTTGAAATCTTTGATGTGAAATCTTCAACATGAAATGAGGCATAATGTGATATAAAAAGGGGCTGTGAAATTTTTGAAATTTTGGGTGAATCACTACAACACAAATTCATCCCCTTTCTAATAAGAGTACACATGTATAAAGCTAACTTCCCATAAAATACATAGTAAAAAATCCACACTCCAAAAAGTCAATGGCACATGAAAAAACTATGTTTGATTTTGTACATTGTCCACTTTTTGAGTGGTTGGACGTTTAGAGGTTATACCTTAAAGTTTCTACCTCTACTAAAATTTCCAAAATTCTCTCTGATGTTCTTAAATACTCTTGGATGCTCTTTTTTCACATTTCAAGTAGGTCTTCCTTGTTAAAATTCCCTCATACAATACCAAACTCTCTCTCTCTCACCATAGCTCCAAAAAAACTTATTGTACCGTACGTGGAAGGAAGGGTCAGCAGAAAATAATTCCCCAAAAAAAATGCCAAAAAAATAAATAAATATATTAAGTATTTTGTCGAAATCAACAAAAATAAAGTAAAAAAAACTGAAAAAAATAAAAATAAAACAGTACACTCAACAAAAAATGTAGACAAAAAATAAAATAAAAAGTTTAGCCGCCGGAAAAAATTAATGTTAGCTATTAATAGCCATTTTTTTAATAATTACTTTTGCAACACCTCCACTGTTTCAACTGTTATTAATTATTTCACATGAAAGTGCCGATCCACGTACGGTATCTGTAAACTTTAATTCAAGCAAATTTGTATCTGTAACTTTTGATCCAAGTAAGGAGTTTGAAACCCTATTGTTATAAAATGTTACGATACATGCGACAAGTCATTTCTAGGACTAATCCATGCCTACCACCTTCCAAATTAGGCTTCCCAAATATGCCATAATAGAGAGGGACAACCGAAAATTAATGCGCTAAGGGGCAAGCAAACGTCAACAACAAGGAAGCCAGCAACCAACCCTAATCTCTTAATTCCGTCCGCTACATCTCTTAATTCCGTCCAGGAACAAAATGCCGGTAAGTATCGTTGCAGCGTTTCTCTTTTCTCCCTTTTGATCCCTCTTATGGAAGTAAATGTCCAACTCCAACCCCTGCATTATTAGGTGAAACGTCCCTGGTCCTTGGACAATGCGTCGACAAAACGGACGAGTGTAGCTTCTTTCTTTGTGGATGGAGATGTTCAACTTCATGCAGCAGAGACATTTTCTTTTTTCTTTCGTTGAAACGACTGCAAGAATTTTGTCAAGGCGAATTTTGCAGAATATTTTTGTTACAATACTGCATTTTCGTCCTTCAAGATCCTGTAGGCTTGTAGCTAGACCTTAGCCAACGAGGACAGGGTTTGGACTTTAGGTACTTGCAGCATTGGTTGAGATGGACTTCTTTCTTAGTTGGCTTCCTTATCTCCGCACGATACTGTAATTCGATATGAAATTTCGAGGTTCTTGTTACTGTAAAAATTACATTGAGTATCTTTTGAAGTGTTTCCACTGTGGCTCTCTGTCTTCTCATAGTTGCGTTTCTATTTGCTCTCTTTTGTACGTTGTTGAGGAAGTGTATGTTGAGGAAGTGTATGTTCGCAGAACTTGAACGCTAACCCCTGCATTATGAGTCACGTGTAGAAGAAGTGCGTAGTCATAGGATAATGTCTACCGTAGGACATGGTCGGTTTTGACGTTGATTATATTAATTTGACAGTTTTGGAAATTGTTGTCATCAGTATTTTTTTGTATACAAAATTGTATAGGAAAAATTTGGGAATTTGCCAGAATATTTCATACTTTGTAATGGAATTAAAAATTTTACGACTTGCCTTGGACGGATCATTCTGTAGGGCATGTACAACTTTGCTGAGCTCCACATGATACAATAATTTGATATGAGAATTGGAATTTCTTTTTAACTTGGGTCTTCGTCAAAGTTTTGTTATGTATCTTTGAAGTGTTCTCCATGTGGCTTACTTTCTTCCTTTGGTTGCGGAGCTACTGCTCACTATCATAATAAGTGAGCAGCACCTTCGTGTGCTGATTTAGCTAATTGGAGACAGATATGTTTGTTAGATCGTTGTAGAATTATTCTAATCGATGCTCAAAGAGTACATTACATGCAAATGTGCATGATGTAGGAATGTGTTTATGTACTCTCAATTCCCTGGTATTGAGTTTGCTTCCTACTTACGAAACGAATAGGAACTCATGATTAGCAGACACATTGAATGGTTGCAGGGACTTGTATGGATGGAGTTGTAGCTTCTTGTGAGCAACGGGTTGGTTGTATTATCCGACTTCAAGGTACAATATGCTTCTTTCTTTCTTTCTTTCTTTTACTGTGCATGTAATCTGATATTCATTATTTTCTTCACACTAATGTCCTCTGTCAATCCTCTCTTTGTTAGTCTAGTACTATGAGAGTGCTGCTCGACCCTATTCTTCATGTCTTCGATCTACAGACCCGTAATTCTCTGTGTAATTTTCGTTCCAACGAAAAGACTATGGAAAGGCTCGTAAAGAATTCTCAATTTGAGTGTATTACATTTTTGCAGGGACGATATTTACGTCTGCCAGCATCGACAGAGATCAACATCATGAAAACTAGATCAGCTAACAAGAAGAAATATGTGAAGAGTGGCTGTGGTGGCTCAAGCACCGCCTCCGACTTGGATGAGAATCTCTGGGGGGACTTGCAGCACCACATCAACTTGGCGGAAAATGTCTACTCTAAGCTCCCTTTTGAGGAGTTCTTCCACCTCCGCACAGTCTGCAAAGACTGGTACAACATTGCACGCAAGCGTTTGGGGCTCAAGGAGCCGATACATGAGCCATTTTTCACCTTGTTCACCAAATGTGCGGATGGCACACTCGACGGTATCCTAGTTTACAACGGCTTGTCCCGGTCTTGGGATTGGAGAACGGGTTATACTCACAATACTAATTGTCACTTTGTTTCGAGGAAAGGTGTGGTTTTTTCTCCCTGCGTCAGGTATGGTACTTATGAGTTGTATAGCGCAGCGGGTGCATTTCACTGGCAATCCCAGACGTTCCAGGTGCTGCCTCCGGTACCCGCGGCGCTGAACATGGATGAGAGGGTGATTCTTGGGATGAGTGTATCAGAGTATCAGGACCCTTTCTGCGTGTTCAAGGTTGTTTGCGGTAGCCAGGATTCTGACACCCAAGTGTACGAGTCAGGGAAATGGCAGACAAAGCCGTGTCGAGTACCGAAGAAGCCTGAAATGGGTGGGAATTTGCATGACACCCAAGTGTACGAGCCAGGGAAATGGCAGACAAAGCCGTGTCGAGTACCGAAGAAGCCTGAAATGGGTGGGAATTTGCATGACACCCAAGTGTACGAGCCAGGGAAATGGCAGACAAAGCCGTGTCGAGTACCGAAGAAGCCTGAAATGGGTGGGAATTTGCAGGCGAGCACCGGGTGTGTGGACTGCAATGGGCGAGTTTACATCACCACGGAACACAGGAGGGAGATTTTTGTGTACGATTTCGAAAAAGCCAGTTGGAGCTCTCTTTCTAGTCCGTCGAATTGGGTTTCCAAGGAACCAGCACACTACAACCCCGATACGTTGGGAGCATGGAATGGTCGCGTCTTTGACGTGACGAATGACTTTAAACCTGGACGGTCTGAAAAAAACTACTGTGTGGAGCTTATCGTGTGGGAGCTGGTTGATGAAAGCCTGGGCAAGTGGGAAGTGTACAACCGCATGCCGAAGGGCTTGTATTCGTGGCTTCGGTCTAACGAAGGCTTTCTTCCTTTGAAGCCCAAACTCGGGGACGTGTCCATCCAGTCAAGCTTTTGTGGAGATTACATGCTTCTGTATGCATGGGACTTCGGAAATGGGTGTGCCGGGAGGTTTTGCTTGTTCAACATGGACACAAAGAATTGGCAGAAGTTGAAAATACCTGCGGGAACTCTTGCCTTTCATCAGGTGTATTCATCAGATCCTTATGATCCTTATGATTCAGATGATTCATCGGATTATGATGCTTATGCTAATGCATCATATTTGGACGAATTCAGGATGGATGACTATAGCTCTGACGATGACTCTGAATCTGACTTTGGCCTCTAAAAATTATGGGGATGAGGTTAGAATCCACCTTCTTTGTTTCTTGTAGATTGCGGATGTGGATAGCAAACTAGCTGGATGAGATTCATGACGGTGTTTGAATTTTGGGACTTTAACACTGGAATGCCACAGTTGTAAATATGGTGGATGTACCTTCCAAGTTTTTCCCAGGTACACGAAAGTTCTTTTATCGAGATTTTCTTTTTTCATGAATCTCCTGGACGTAATCTGTGTTTGAGCGAAATTATCCTGTGATGAAGAATGTTTCTATAGCTGACGAGCCGTGGTAGCAGCGAGTTGGTTATCATACATAACCGGTTGTTCACTTTTCAATCTTAAAACCCTGGATCTACATGAGATAAATGACAAGCTACGGTAGCAACAAGTAGGTAATCGTACATATTAACCAATTGTTTGCTTTTCAATCACAACCCTTGATCTTCATGATCCAAGGGCGTAGGATGCAAGTTGAAAAGAGAGAAGGTTATGAGTTGCAACTTGTGATGGCGATGGTATGACTCCTTTCAACTTGCATCCTACGCCCTTGGATCATGAAGATCAAGGGTTGTGATTGAAAAGCAAACAATTGGTTAATATGTACGATTACCTACTTGTTGCTACCGTAGCTTGTCATTTATCTCATACATAATTACCTCTTCTTGAATATTGTCCAGCCTAGATATTTACCTAGAATGAAGATGTTTATTATTGAGGATGTACCCCCATTCCCATGCATCTAGCGTTACCCACGACCACTAAAGCTTCTCTTCTCAGGTTTATTGGTAAGAGCGAATTTAACCCATTCCTTTTTAGAATAGCCAAACTACACTTTCATACACAATTCAGCTTTCAAGATTTGATAAAATATTCTTTTTATGTTTTTCATGCATGAAATTGTAAGTTTCCTATTAGTCCTGAAATTTTTCAATTTTTTTTTTGATACAAAATGAATATTTTACAAATTTTTAGGTCAAATACTTCAAGAAATTCATATTAATTACAAAAAAATCTTCAAAAAATATAAGTTTTTTAGAACATGTGCAAATGACAATGGAGAATCACATGACGTATTTTTTGAAAAACTCAATTGTGATTGGAAAGAAAAAGAATTTCAAAGTTAGCCATATCTAAAACTCGTTTTATGCATGAGACACATGGACTATGTCAATGTTGATGAGTGGTTTTAATCATAAGTAGACAAAATTATAAACATAATATTCAGCCACTATTCACTGTTTCCACAAAGTGGGGATTGAAAAACGATAGATTAGCTACTAGTGTCAGTTCTCGCCAATCGGATCCGGGATGGTCAGTGTTTCCTATACTTTCATAGGTTTCTCATCATTCTTGCTGTGAGGGAGTATTCAACTATCTTGGTGGGAGCATTCCGGGGTGTGTATTTAAGCTTAAAGCACTCACTGGCTGCTTATAAGTCCGTTGTAAAGTGTGCATGTAACGTTATCGGGCTTATTCGAGTTTAACTGTGCAGTATAGCGTTTACCTATTAACCCACTTCCGATTGGAAGGTAGCCAGCTAGTGCTTTATAGTGGGTTACACTCACCATGACCCGGGCGCTCTGCTATGCTTTGCTACTTGCTCTCGGGGTACTGCCCTTGAACTGGTAATAGACCATCCTACTCTTGTAGGTGAGCGTAATCCCTTACGTCATCCCTCCTCCTGTGATTTTCGTGTTTGTGCAAGCTTTCGGAGTGTGTGCATGCTTATTATTGCCTAGATTGCAACAACTTTCTTACTGTGAGCAGTGAGGCCAGTTGGTTACGTTCAACTCTCAATGTCCTCTTTGGGACACATGTAGTATCGGGAACCTCACCTCGTCAAATGTACCCTTGGCTACACTCTACAGGGGATAATACACGGGAGGTTCCCGATACAACATTCTAGCCGAGGCGGGCAAAGAGGCCATCACTAAGGCCAATCCGCTTGTGGTGAAGGACAAGATCCTCAAGTTTTGAATATTCTGCATCAGTCAAAATATGAATTCAAGGCCATCAACATCAATTTGTTTTTGAAGTTAATAGAATTTGTAAATGAATTTTGTTGATGCATTGCCATGCACTTACAAGTGATTTGCAAAAATTTACCTATAAAAATGAAACCATTCACATTACCCATTAGTTATGATACAGTCATCAAATTAGTTATTATATTTTTCTATCCTACTCAACAATATCAACCTACTTACAGAATGAGCCCTTCCAGGTTACTGCACAAGATATCCCTTAAACGTCAAGAGGGCCTGGACGGGGCAGCCCGGAAAGAATCTAATTTTTTTTGAAATTTATTTATTTTATTTTTTATTTATTTATTTTGCAGAAACGGCTCTGCAGTGCACTGCTGGCTAGCACTGTAGCACTGCGGCACTGCTGAACTTCAGCTGCCCCAACCTCAAAACTTGTTCAATTTGATAACTTTGATTGCTTACCAATGATTCCACAATCTCTCAAATGAGGCGAAAATTTGGAATCTAGATCGCTTTTTCAATAGCTTTCCAATGCAACAAGTCTCGCTTGATTTAGTTGAGAAAATCAACTTTTTTCTCAAATATTCCTTTTTGAAAAGGCCCGTGGGGCTTTTTTGACGTTTAAGGGATATCGAACCTCTGCAAGCAACAGTTCATGTACAGTTCAATGACCTACTCCAAAATGGGCATTGTGATTCCATTGTGGTTCTTGTACGCTAGATGGACGATTGCAAGAATGACAATTCTCATTTTGTCACATATTGTGGATTCGAAATGTTTTCATATGGAGTTTTGTGACCATTGATCAATTGCAAAAATGCCCGGGGAAGTCACTGTAGATGACTATGAGAGAACAAATATAGGGGGTCTTTTGTTCATTTGAGATAATTTATTTTTATTTTTATAGAAGTAATATAGGGTGTTTTCGAAAACCAAATTGGGAATATATGGGAAATATTCTTAGAACATATCTGTATTATACCTTAAATATACTATAAATAGTTGAAGATTCCAATTATTTCATAGCCCCCCATTAAATACCCTTTGTTTGCTCATATGTAGTCGAAATTTACACTAGGTGACTTCTCCAAAAAAAAATGACTTAAAGGGAAGGTGAATACAAGCATTAATCTTTAAACGTCAATAAGGCTTGGGCGAGGCAGCTTGAAAGGCATCTAAATTTTTGGAGGCCAAAAAGAAAAAGAAATAAAAAAATAAAAAATTGGTTTTTTTTGGAAAAAATGGCTCTGCTGGCCCACATCATTGCGGCACTGTAGCACTTTTCAGAAAACGACCTCAACTGCCCCGACCTCAACTCCTGTTCATTTTGATAACTTCGATTGCTTGCCAATCTTTCCACAATCTTCTAATGATGCGCAAATTTGGATATTGGATTGCTTTTTTCAGTAGCTTTCCAATGCACCAATCCTCGCTTGATTTGGTTGAGAAAATTCACTTTTTTCTTCATTATTCTCTCATAAATAAGTCCATGGGGCTTACCTTGATGTTTAAGGGTTAAGAACAAATCACAACTTTTATATCAATTATATAATGGTGTTGAATCAAGGTTGTGTGGTTGAGACAAAGTGTCTATGTCTTGAACATCGACTAAGCACTCCTCTTGAAATTTACACAATATAATTATGAAATTAATCTTATATGTACGTGAAGTTAGGCTTCCAATAATGATCCCAAGGGGTGCACTTTACAATACAAAGTCACACTACAAAGAGAAGGCGTCGCTTCTCACTCGGTAGGTGAGTCAAACATACGGCGCCACTTTCCACTCACTGCAAGCAAGACTTGGTGAGCGCTAATCGTCCCGTGGGACAAGTGTGTATGCTAAACTCTCACACTGTCCTAACCGTGCCTTTGCTAGTAGTGTCACCTACGTACGTTTATGGACTCTCAATTATATATTTAATATGAATATATGTCAATATCTTTAGTTCATAAATATGTTTATTATATGTGCACTTTGTACGGAAGTGTTAAAATTAATGCCCCATTTGTACACTCAAGTATACTTTAACAAATTTAACTGATAGTTCATTCCTAGCATACTAATATTTAATAGCTTCAAAAGCCTTTAGGGCTTGAAGCCACCATAATTGACAATTTTACATAACATTTTATAGCAATTGGAAGAGTAAGTTCATTCTCGTCCACGATTCCCTACAAGTAGATGCCAAGAAATATAAAATACTAAGCTATAGAGAGCATGTACATGGCATTCCCGTCCATAAAACCACATGCACTGCAAATTTACAACTTGAGAGTACAAAAGCAACTACAGTAATTTGCTAGTTGGAATAAAAAGGTTCCAAACAGGCTGTTTGAAATAAATAACTAGG
The DNA here is from genome assembly GCA_022496805.1 of Pohlia nutans. Classification (NCBI taxonomy): domain Eukaryota; kingdom Viridiplantae; phylum Streptophyta; class Bryopsida; order Bryales; family Mniaceae; genus Pohlia; species Pohlia nutans. The sequence goes on from CM040090.1 coordinate 12,378,008, forward strand.
CTAATATCTACGGCTTGCAAGTCTGTTGTAGAGAATGTTCTGGATCAACATACAGTGCAACATATTTGAGGATTTCAAGAGTTGCAAAAACTAAGAAAATCTGATAACGTGCTAACGCAGTGTTTATAAGATGAGAATATATATTTGAAAATTTTAAGAGCTCTGTGATTGTAGAATGTCAGTTGAAACTCGATGAGTCCTCACCCTTGAAACAACATTTGGTGTCAACAAGTGTTCACAACCTTAACTTGCCCAATTGAATGCTAACTCTCGCTCTAGATCATTTTCTTTCGCATCATATATAGAAATCGATCAGTTTGGTCATCCAGTACACTAAATAGGTAGATTAGTGTTAGATACACTAATTTACATAAACATGTTGTAAGTTTTTACTGTTGACCAATTTTTTTACCCTCTATATTGGTCAAGATGGGGATCTTTCAATAGTATTGGAATCAATGTCTTTGGTAAATTTTTTTGTCGAGAGTAAAAATCTATAATATTTTCAAATCTTATAATTATCTAACACTAATCTACCTATTTAGTGTAGCTAGTACGTGTTCGACGCCACAGCCGAGTGCCGAATTCCATTAGCCTGCGATCGATCAGGCCCCGTCTGTCCGTCCGTCCGTCAGCAGCCCACAAGCCCAAGGCAATGAAGCCTCGGAAGGAGGATCATTCGCATAAATTGATGCAGAAACACCATATTGGAATTACGAACAGTCTTGTAACCCAAGATTGATTCCACAAGTACACGAACAGACTTACACAAGATTGATTCCACAGTACCTGAACGGATTGAGCATTCCTGTGGCAACCATGGCGAAGGTGACGACGTGCCCGCTGCCCTATTGCCCCGCTCCCATTCTTTTCCACAAGGAGCTCATTTTGGTTCCCCTGTGTTGATTCCCCCGTGAGTGCCACTTTTCCCTGTGATTTGGGATTGTGACATGTGTACAAAATCACCTGCTTAAGCTTAGTCACCTACTTATAGAAGGAAAGTTTAACATGTGACGAGTTCTGAAGCTCAGAGGGGAAAGTGGCACTCACAGGGGAACCAAAATGAGCTCCCTGTGTTCGTCGCCAGGAGAGGCTCACAGGTGTACCACTGCATTGAATGCGGGCGCAACTTCACTCCCGGCGCCACACGAAGATGCGGAGATGAGCTACAAATACGGCCGCACAGAAAGAGGCTGCGCCTTCACTCACGGGCGCAGAGGGCATATGGGCTGCCGCCACTACTCCTCTACCCCAAGCGGAAAGTTATCCACAGCCCTAATTTGGAGTGCGAATACGAATCAAAAGGTGCCTCGTTTTGAGTGCTTTGGAGAGTCCTTTGGAGAGTCCTTTGGAGTGGAGAGTAGCTAGAGACAAGAAAGTCATGATTTTCATTCAAAGAACAATTTTATAGTGTATTTTTTTCAATTTTCATTCATGACATGATCATCATTCTCATTCAATTATCCTAAAATTTATACCAAAAAAGTGTTTTTTATCATTTAGAAAAGTCCTAAGTGAGTCATTAAAACCACTGCTGACAGACCTATTCTAGTGCATTTGATAGCTAATTGTTTAAATTATTTCTTTCATCTTGTACTATATGTTTTATATACATGTTGGAAACATTGACATATCACTTTCCTCTCTAATTACAATTTAAATCAAACATCAAATAAAAAATGCCTTGAAAAAAGCACCGCCGACAACTTAGGTGGTTCGTATTAGGTTGAATGGACCCTGCAGGTATGTGAGAAGTTCCATGTTTGAGTTTTTTGGGATCATGCAATAACTGGTACGAGCTTGCCTTGGTGTTTCCAAACATTCTAAAATTGCATGCGCAATGTGGCTGAATTGGAGCCCTTTATTAATTTAATGATCATAAATTTGTCCTAGGATCTAACATTGCATTGGCAAATTAATGGCTCCCAAATCGATCAAGCCGCTATGTGTTCTGCCAAATGGCCACAGGGATTGTCAACTTCTGCTATCAAAAGATTCATGATGCTTGGCCACAGCCCTGGCTAGAACACTTTAACTCCAAAAGGATCACAATTATGTTCCTCTCCAAACACTCCAAAGTACCACTTCTCATAAACAGATAAATACATTTTGATCTATGACATTTTTGACCTAGCCAACCGTAGGATATTTCAAGCAACTTGAATTTATTACCACTTACAAATTTCCAACCGTTTAGGGTTCTTCAATAGTAAAAACATAAGCTACAAAGCTAGTTGTACCTTTTTGTTTTGACATGCTACCCATATTTGAAACTTTTTGAAGATGCCGAAAATGTAAAGTTTAGTCTCAAATTTGGTAAAAAGAATTTGACAATTGTGTGCATGTGTGAGGGTGTTAGCTCATTATGTGCAAAAATTCACATGCATAGCTCATTGTATGAAAATTTTCAAGAGCTCCCAAAATTAGGTCATTCACATTTGCATGATTGTATCTTTTGATTTGCACATCACCTACGTACTCAAATTACCATCCCATCTTTGTTACAAAAAGAAGAATCACCACAAAAACACTCAAGAATTGAGGATCAATACCCATTCCACAGTGAGCCGACAGAACTTGGAAAATCAGCCTTCGTCTTCAGGGGTTAATAATAATCAAGCTAGCTCACTACCATACGGGGACTACCGGACTAGTGAGAACTGAAAGTCACAGGACCCTAGCTGGAGCCGGCCTGTCATGTTCCTAATTCAAATTTGACGTTTCAAGACACTGCAAGTTGACTCTGCTGGCAAATATTAAATAATACAACACTTTGATTCACAAATTAACTGTACGCTCCATTTGGCGTACTTATATCTGGCTCAATTTGTTTCATTAGAGCATGTAGGTATCCATATATGATACATTGCTGTATGCACATGTGGAGTTTGCAAATTTAGTTTTCACGGTAAGAGGACTGAACCTGGCTGCTGTCCGAACTAGAGTTCATGGCGCACATAATGAATCAGGCGCCACAATGAATCAAGCAGGGGTGACTGTGGCTATGGCAGCAGCTTGGAGGAGGTTGTAGCTATGGCCAATCCGTGCCCTCGTGGTGAAGGACAACATCCTCGAGCTTTGAATGTTCTGCATCAGTCAATATATGAATTCAAGGCCACAAATTAATTGAGCTCATGTTGACTCGAAAGTCATTCAGCTATGAAATTTAAAACTAGGAGGGAGCTTGCAACCTCAACATCATTTTATTACCTATAATTGTTTTTGAAGTCAATAGAATTTGTAAATTTTGTTGATGCATTGCCAGGCGCACTTAAAAGTGCTATGCAAAACTTTATCAACAAAAATTAAACCATTCACATTACCCATTAGTTACGATACAGTCATCAAATATTATATAATTTTTCTATCCTCCTCAATAATATCAACCTAGTTACAGAATGAGCCCTTCCAGTTTATTGCACAAGATATCAAACCTCTGCAAGCAACAGTGAACCTCTCCAAAAATACCCGGGGATCTCACTCTCAAGAATTTAGATAACTACGAGAGAACAAATATAGGGTGTCTTTTATTCATTTGAGATAAAAATTATAAATTTCTGAAAGTAATAGAGGGCGTTATAAAACCAAATTGGAAATATTTGAGGAATATTGTTAAAATATATATGAAATATACCTTAACCGTACTATAAATAGTAGAATATTCCAATTATTTCATAGCCCCCCATAAAATACCCTTTGTTTGCTCATGTGTAGCCAAAATTTACACTAAGTGACTTTCCCTAGCAAAAATGACTTAAAGGGACGGTGAATACAAGCATTAATCCCTAAAAGCCCGAGGGGTATGGATCAAAACATAAATGTGTTATAATGTGTGGCTTCTATATGTTTGATGAAGTTTGGTTCAATGGAAAAAATGTAGGGTAGCATCTCTACAAATTATTTCTACAGTCAAACTTCCAGAAATAACTTTAGATCATTTTTTAATGAATTTAAAAGCATTCACCTTTGAAAATTTGTATAAATTCTAATCTACACTTTTAGAGTTTGAAATTTAACTTGATTGGTTAAATTTGGTTTATCTATTGTAAAAATTTTAAATGCAAAAGAAATGATGGAGGGAACATCATTACTTTCCCCAAATAGCAAATTTTGGAACACTAAGACAATATTGAAGTATATTTTCTTTGAAAATTTCTCTTGGGTGGAGTTTAACTCGAATTGACATAATTGAACTTGGGTTGGAAAGTAGACTTGATGAAGTATTTACAAGCATTTTTTAGTTTTTCAAAGTCTTATTTTTCGCCCGGGGAGGTCACTCCATTGTCAAGTTGAACACCACGTGCGAACAAAGTTTGCTACCCCTATATTATATGCCATAAATAATTTTAAAAATTATGATATTTTTTCTACATATACGTAACCATTGATAACATCTTTTGTATATTTTTTTGAAATTTTTAGTCATCCTCATTTTTTTTAGTAATTGTTTTAGTTCATTTCTACGTCATTCTAGTTAGAAACGGTATGTTTTATAAAAAAAGAAAGATCATCAAATTTGGTTATCTTTTTTACTATGTAATAGATACTGAGTATATCTACTCATGAAAAAAAATTGATAAAATTTTGACCCATTTGGGTGATGCAACTTAGAAAACTTAGATTTATTTTGTTCGCACGTGGTTTTCAACTTGACACTGGAGTGACCTCCCCGGGATTTTTCGGTTTCAGGCAGCCGATTAAAAATGGGCAGCGACCAAAAAGTGGTCTCTTAAAATGTGTCGTTTTTCACTTACTATAATAGAAAAAGGAATGAAATTGTGCCAAGCACATCGGCTGTATCACTGCTAGTGAGTAGTTTTGGTCACAAGAAGACAAAAATATAAACATGATATTCAGCCACTATTCACTGTTTTCACAAAGTCAGGAATGAAAAAGGACAAGTCTGCTACTACTGACTTGACTGAATGCAGGCTAGGTATGTGAGAAGTTCCATGTTTGAGTTCCTGCGGTCATGCAATAATTGGTAGCTAAGTGACTTGGTAATTCCAAACATTCTAAGATTTCATGCGCAGTACTGTGGCTGAATTGGAGCCCTTTATTAAGTTTAATGATCATAAATTTGTCCTAAGATCCAACATTGCATTGGCCGATTAATGGCTCCGGGCTCCCAAGTCGATCAAGTCGCTATATATTATGCCAAATGGCCACAGGGATTGTCAACTTCTGCTATCAAAAGATTCATGCTTCGCCACAGCCCTGGCTAGAATCGTTCTACTCACAACACTTTAACCCCTAAAGGACCGCAATTATGTTCTTCTCAAAAGTAACCGGCACTCCAAAGCACCCCTTCTCATAAAAAGACAAATAGTTTTTGATCTATGACCTTTTTACCAATCCATCTGTAGAAGGATTGAAGCAACTTGAACTCAATATGACCTACAAATTTTCAACCGTTCAAGATTCTTCAATAGTAAAATTATAAGCTTCAAAGCTGGTTGCACCTTTTTTTTTGGCATGCTATCCATATTTGAAACTTTTTGAGAAAGTACAAAGTTTGGTCTCTTGGCAATTGTGTGCATGAGGGTGTCACCTCGTTATGTGCAAAAAATTAGATGCATAGCTCATTGTATGAAAATCTTCAGGAGCTGCCCACAATTAGGTATTGCACCTTTGCATGATTGTATCTTTTGATTTGTACATCACCTACGTGCGCAAATTACCATCCCATCTTCGTTACAAAGAGTAGAATCACCACAAAAAATCTCAAGAATTGAGGATCGACACTCAGTCCACAGTGAGCTGACTGAACTTGGAAAATCAGCCTTGGTCCTTTGGGGGTTTATCACAATCAAGCTCGCTAAATAACTACCATACCGGGACTACCGGACTAGTGAGAACTGAAAAGTCAGCGGACCCTAGCTGGAGCCTGTCATTTTCCCAATTCATATTTGATGTTTCAAGATACTGCAAGTTGACACTTGAAAATATTAATAAAATAATACAACGCTTTGATTCACAAATTAACTGTACGCTCAATTTGGCGTACTTATAAGTGGCTCAATTCGTTTCATTAGAGCTGGTCCGATTGATAACTTATGGCATCCAAGGTTCTGACGTGTGTGAAGCTGCTGATGTGAACTGAAGACTAAGGATTTGTTTTAAGGTTCATGATTTGAGCTCGCGGAGAATGGAGTGCTAGCTTTCCATTCGGATACATGTAGGGACCCTTTTCTATGATCTACGTTGCTGTATGCATGGAGTTTGCAAATTCAGTTGTGATGGTAAGAGGACGGAACCTGGCTGCTGTCCGATCGACTTGTGGTTGATTCTCTCCATTTTCATGGGTTGCAGAACATAATGAAGGCCGGTCCCGCTAAAGTTTCCCTGCCACGTACAATGAAAGCTTCCTGAAGGTTCCCTGTCACTTACAATGACAGAGCTGGAGAATGTAGACTGTCTGGAAGCTTATGACACAAGAAATCTGGACTTTCCAAGATTACTGTCCGAGTTATCCAATGCGCGAATTACTTTACCCGAGTACGGTACTGGCTTACTGTAGCAGCTGGAAAAGATTACATCATTACCCTCCTTACTTTGAATTCGAATACCAAGAAGTTCCCTCCAATTAATTTTAGCCACGGAGTAAGTCCAGCTGTGTAGGATAAGTCGGGTGTGAATCCTGAAGTCTGCGTGGTAATCTGTAGAGCGTTAGCCTGTTTCGTATGCTCCAAGAATTTGTGTCAGTGAAGCGTGTACCAGCGTGCTCTTAAATGTGAATGTTCTTTTCCCAAAGCCTGTACTCTCGTGTTATGCGCAGCCCCGTGCGCAGCTCCGTTTACTGAGTTACATGTACTAGTCTGTGTCTCTTGTTTACTGCTCGTGTCATGAATAGCAAATAACTGGACATTTTCTTTCATAGTACAAAAAAGATTTTCGACATATATCTTCGTTTTCGCAAGATTTCCTTCTCTTCTCATCTTGGAATGGAATGGTTCAAAGCCTTTCACAAAATCCATGAAGCATCACGTCACGTACCACAGCATTAAAAAATAACGGAAACGACCTATTCATCATACTAGGAAAAATTTATCCTCACTAGGACGAAAGACAAAGAGTTCCCACAGGGATTCTCAACTTCTGCCAATTCTTTGTGTCCATGTTGAACAAGCAAAACCTCCCGGCACACCCATTTCCGAAGTCCCATGCATACAGAAGCATGTAATCTCCACAAAAGCTTGACTGGATGGACACGTCCCCGAGTTTGGGCTTCAAAGGAAGAAAGCCTTCGTTAGACCGAAGCCACGAATACAAGCCCTTCGGCATGCGGTTGTACACTTCCCACTTGCCCAGGCTTTCATCAACCAGCTCCCACACGATAAGCTCCACACAGTATTTCTTTTCAGACCGTCCAGGATCCAAGTCATTGGTCACGTCAAACACGCGCCCATTCCATGCTCCCAACGTATCGGGGTTGTAGTGTGCTGGTTCCTTGGAAACCCAATTCGACGGACTCGGAAAAGAGCTCCAACTGGCTTTTTCGAAATCGTATACAAAAATCTCCCTTCTGTGTTCCGTGGTGATGTAAACTTGCCCATTGCAGTCCACGCACCCGGTGCTCGCCTGCAAATTCCCACCCATTTCAGGCTTCTTCGGTACTCGACACGGCTTCGTGTGCCATTCCCCCCACTCGCACACTTGGGTGTCAGAATCCTGGCTACCGCAAACAACCCTGAACGAGCAGAAAGGGTCCTGATATTCTGATACACTCATCCCAAGAATCATCCTGTCATCCATGTTCAGCGCCGCGGGTGGCAGAGGCAGAAACTGGTACGTCTTGGATTGCCAGCGAAATGCACCCGCTGCGACACCCAACACATGTCGAGTACCTTCTCTGTGGCAGGGATAGAAAACAACGCCTTTCCTCGCAACAAAGTGACAAGGAGTATTGCGAGTATAATTTTTATTCCAATCCCAACACCGGGACAAGGCGTTGTAAACTAGGATACCGTCGAGTGTGCCATCCGCGCATTTGGTGAACAAAGTGAAAAACGGCTCATGTATTGCTTCCTTGAGCCCCAGACGCTTGCGTGCAATGTTGTACCAGTCTTTGCAGACTGTGCGGAGGTGGAAGAACTCCTCAAAAGGGAGCTTGGAGTACACATTTTCCGCCAAGTTGATGTGGTGCTGCAAGTCCCCCCACAGATTCTCATCCAAGTCAGATGCGGTGCTTGAGCCACCACAGCCACTCTTCACATATTTCTTTTTGTTAGCTGATCTAGTTTTCATGATGTTGATCTCTGTCGATGCTGGCAGACGTAAATACCGTCCAGGCTGCAAAAATGTAACACACTCAAATTGAGAATTCTTTAAGAGCCTTTACATAGTCTTTTCGTTGCAACGAAAATTACACAGAAAATTTCGGGTCTGTAGATCGAAGACATGAAGAATAGGGTTGAGCAGCACTCTAATAGTACTAGACTAACAAAGAGAGGATGACAGGGGACATTAGTATGAAGAAAAGAATGAATATCAGCTTACATGCACAGTGAAAGAAAGAGGCATAGTGTACCTTGAAGTCGGATAGTACAGCCAACCCGTTGCTCACAAGAAGCTACAACTCCATCCATACAAGTCCCTGCAACCATTCAATGTGTCTGCTAATCATGAGTTCCTATTCGGTTCGTAAGTAGAAAGCCAACTCACTACCACGAAATTCTGAGTACATAAACACATTCCTACATCCTGCACATTTGCATGTAATGTACTCTTTGAGCATCGATTAGAATTATTCTACAACGATCTAACCAATATGTCTGTCTCCAATTAGCTATATCAGCACACCAAGGTGCTGCTCACTTATTATGATAGTGAGCAGTAGCTCCGCAACCAAAGGAAGAAAGCAAGCCACATGTAGCACACTTCAAAGGTACATATCAAAACTTTGATGAAGACCCAAGTTAAAAAGAAATTCAAATTCTCATAGCTCAGCAAAGTTGTACATGCCCTACAGAATGATCCGTCCGAGGCAAGTCTTAAATTTTTAGACTCCATTACAACGTATGAAATATTCTGGTGAATTTCAAATTTTTTCTATACAATTTTGTATACAATACAATAGTGATGACAACAATCTCCAAAGCTTTCAAACTAACATAGTTAACGTCAAAACCGACCATGTCCTACGGTAATATTGTATACAAACCAATACTGATGACAACAATTTCCAAAACTTTCAAACTAATATAATCAACGTCAAAACCGACCATGTCCTACTGTAGACATTATCTTCTGACAAAGCACTTTTCTACACGTGACTCATAATGCAGGGGTTAGAGTTCAAGCTCTGCGGACATTCACTTCCACAACAACGTACAAAACAGAGCAACTAGAAATGTAACTATGAGAGAACCACAAACGCCATATTCATTAAATTGGCCAATCTTGATTATATTGGCCGCTCAAATAGTGTGATTTCAGTTCATTTACTCTCTTTATTTGAATAGAGTGGCGGACAATATAAATAAGAGTGGCCAATTTAATGAATATGGGGCTCACAGCTGAAACACCTCAAAAGATATTCAATGTAATTTTCACCAAGACCGGAGTTATTAACACAGAGAGATTTCGGAGCGTTAGCCCCGGGGCAAATGTGGTTAATCCCTCAATAATGGGGGCTAATCCCTCAAACATTATCCGGGGCTAATGTACTTTAGCCGGGAAAGGAGACCATTTTTGGGGCTCATGTCCTCATAGAAATACGGTTCCTGAGTTAAGAAACGCATTGATACAGGGGGCTACGCATGAGGCGTTAGTCCCGGCTAAGTCCTGCAAATCTACTAGTGCCAAGAAGCTCGAAATTTCATACCGAATTACAGAGTTATACATAAGGAAGCCAACCAGGAAAGAAGTCCATCTCAACCAATGCTGCAAGTACCTAAAGTCCAAACCCTGTCCTCGTGGCTAAATATCGTTTTGGTCAAGCTACAAGCGTACAGGAAATGGAAGGACGAAAATGCGATTATTCAGCCAGATATCAGTATTGTAACAAAAACATTCTGCAAAATTCGCCATAACAAAATTCATGCAATCGTTTCAACGAAAATTAATATAAAAATGTCTCTGCTGCATGAAGTTGAACATATCCACCCACAAACAGTTAAGTTACACTGATCCGTTTTCTCGACGCATTGTCCAGGCAAGGACGAGGGAATTTTCACATAATAATGCAGGGGTTGGAGTTGGACGTTTACTTCATAAGATAGATCAAAAGAGAGAAAAGAGGAACGCTGCAACGATACTCACCGGCATTTGATTGTTGAAGGTGACCAATCGAGTGCGCCACTCGTCGGCCGACAGGGACGGCAAACAGCACCGGATCAGGAATTAGAAGACTGAGGCATCGATTGTGATCAAGGAACAAGGAAAAAGCTCGCATGGCCATAGCTGTGAATCTGTGATTTGGTCACCTGGAGTGCGCGGGTAATGCCGCCGCCGGCATGGACGATCTGCGCCCTCCAATCGAGCCTCTACATCGTGCGGCTGTGGATGTAAGGGGTTACGCTCTGTGGCCAGTTTGAGGGCAGGTCACACGAGTGTAACCTGGCGTAAAGCATTGGCTGCCTCCCGATCGGACGTGTCTACAAGAATCGTAATAAGGTAAATGTTTATATTTCCGTCCAAATTTCAGGTTTGCATGGTTAGAACTGTGAAAGAAAAAGTTTATTATTTTTGAATGCTCTGCAAAGCTCATGCAAAGCCGCAAAGGTATCTAAAAAAAAACATTTTCTGAAGACGTCCACAATTTTCTGTGAATTTCTAAATCGTGAAGCATACTAGACCGGCCATTACTCGTGCGTAGAGTTCATGCTTTATCCACAATGAAGTTGAATTGTCAATAAAAGAGCAATTCAATTAGGAAGATTGAGAAGATTGATGGAACTTGTTTGGAGTAAATTTTGTACACATGCAGAAATTAGATTGTTCAAAAGTACGCCAAAAAATCTGAAGTTTTTACTATGAGTGAAAACCATCATTTTAACATGTGCAAAAAATTTCAAGTAATTTTGAGGTGTGAGGAGGAAGATATGAGGGTCTGAAGTGACTTCTAAATACCCTCCGTGCAACTCAAAACAATCACCAAAAATCGCTTACTTGATAAATTTCTGACCAAGTACCAACAGATTCAGCTCCCAAAAAAAACTAGGGTCTCTTTGTTGCCCATCCTACAATTCAAAGTCCAAAAACTTGAATTTCCTCACTTTCTAATTCTAGAAGCCGCGTGGGGACCTTACAGTCTTTTAGGGGTTAACCCCAGTAAACGTCACGATGTCAAATTTCTGAACGACTAATAGATTCAAATCCACCCTACGGTCTCAATATTGCTTGGATGAAAGTCATTTAATTATTTGGAGATTCTTCACCAAGTTGTTGTCCTATATATCTAACGGTTGGATTTAGTCATACTTGATTACATCTTTTTCTCAAATTACAAATGTATTAAGAAACACAAAAATTTCAGAGAATAACCACGTTTTAGAGTATCTCAATTCAAATTCATTCCAAAAAATTCTACTCAAAAAATATTAAAATTTTGTTTGTAATCGAATCTAGGAGGAATTTTTAACTTTAATTTTCAAGTTTTATAATAAAACATTGATGATAGTATAAGTGACTCAAACCGTGCAAATGGAACCTAAAATTCAAAATCTATAACTTTCATTTGTAAATCAATTCCAAAATAATCTTCTAAATAGTACTTTATGCTGATTTTTCTCGTGGCCATTTTAGCACATTTTAGTTGATAGTTACGACCATATTTTAATTGTTTTGGAGCACCAATAACTTCTCAAACATCATCAAATTTTAGTATATTGTAGAATGACATATAATATATGTAGTTACTAATTTATATTGCATTATCAATTCAAATGATAATAAGATTATTGCTTAATACTCCGTTAAAATAATCACTGGTTACAGTTTCCTTTGCTCTTTATACTGTGAATGTACCCTCCTGTGCAGGCGCCACATGGCTATGGCAGCAGCTTGAAGGAGGTTGTAGCTATGGCCAATCCGCGCGCTTGTGGTGAAGGATAACATCCTCCAGTTTTGAATGTTCTGCATCAGTCAAAACATGAATTCAAGGCCACAAATTCATTGAGCTCATGTTGACTTGAAAGTCATTCAACGATGAAATAAAAACTAGGAAGGATCTTGCAACATCAACATCATTTCATTATCTATAACTGTTTTTGAAGTTAATAGAATTTGTAAATTTATTTTGTTGATGCATTGCCATGCGCTTACAAGTGCTTTGCAAAACTTTACCAACTAAAATGAAACCATTCACATTACCCATTAGTTATGATACAGTCATCAAATATTATATGGTTTTCTATCCTACTCAACAATATCAACCTAGTTAGAGAATGAGCCCTTCCAGTTTATTGCACAAGATATCGAACCTCTGCAAGCGATAGTTCATGTACAGTTCAATGATCTACTCCAAAATGGGCATTGTGATCCCATTGTGGTTCTTGTACGCTAGATGGACGATTGCAAGAATGACAATTCTCATTTTGTCACATATTGTGGACTCGAATTGTTTTCATATGGAGTTTTGTGACCATTGATCAATTGCAAAAATGCCCGGGAAGTCACTGTCAAGAATTTAGATGACTATGAGAGAACAAATATAGGGGGTCTTTTGTTCATTTGAGATAATTGTTTTATTTATTTATATTTATAGAAGTAATATAGGGTGTTTTCAAAAACCAAATTGGGAATATATGGGAAATATTCTTAGAATATATTTGTATTATACCTTAAATATACTATAAATAGTAGAAGATTCCAATTATTTCATAGCCCCCCATTAAATACCCTTTGTTCGCTCATATGTAGTCAAAATTTACACTAAGTGACTTCTCCAAACAAAAATGACTTAAAGGAAAGGTGAATACAAGCATTAATCTTTAAACGTCAAGAGGGCTTGGGCGAGGCAGCCCGAAAGGCATCTAAATTTTTGGAGGCCAAAAAGAAAAAGAAGAATAAAAAACAAAATTGGTTTTTTTGGAAAAAATAGCTCTGTTGACCCACATTATTGCGGCACTGTAGCACTGCAGCACTTTTCAGAAAAAACGACCTCAACTACCCCAACCTCAACTCCTGCTCATTTTGATAACTTCGATTGCTTGCTAATGTTCCACAATCTCCTAAATGAGGCGCAAATTTGGAATTTGGATTGCTTTTTCAGTAGCTTTCCAATGCACCAATCCTTGTTTGATTTGGTTGAGAAAATCCACTTTTTTCTTCCTTATTCTCTCATAAATAAGCCCATGGGGCTTACCTTGACGTTTAACCCTTAACTTCCTAAACCATTTTGAGCGTGTTTTGGACCGTGATTTTTTTATTTAGGGATACATGTTGCTCAAAATTATGCAGTTCAGTTTTTTACAAAATCAACCGTAAGATCTTGTAGATATGCAAGTCACCATCATCTTTACAAAGTTTGGTGTCAATCCAAGTTATAGGTTGCTTGGATGGGACACAAAAGTGAAGGGTACTCCAAGAAATTCACTGTTTTCTCACTACTGAAAATGAGCTTTGATCGACTCTCTTGGACACATACTATTTTAGAAAGTTGGTGCCTTCTTGTCATTCTGAAGATAATCAAGTTCCCTACGTATGGCAACAAGTTTTGTATTTTTAGGATAAAAAATGAGTGAGAAAGAGGCCTTGACATGACATCCGCTTTTTATTAGTTCACTTGTGACTTTGAGAGAAATCTTACAAATTCCTCCAAATCTGATCTTCCATTGCAAAATCAGACACGGTAGGTTGAAAGTACACAAAAGAATACATATAGTAGGAAAAAGAATTTTGGAAAAAAGATGAAATCCAAGTGCAAGATTTGCATTTCAGTAGCTACACCCATCCACAAGCCGCCCTGCCCAACTGGAACACGTGGCAGCTCGTCATTTGCCCATCATTCTCTTGAATTGACTTTTCTTCCTCGGTTTTGTGACCACCTAGCACTTGTGGATTTTTGTAAAATTGACAATGTGCATTTCTCCAAATCAGACTACACCATTGGATAGCTAACTCGTTTTTACACAAAATTGGCCCAAATTTTGAATCATTCGGGCACTCCTTCCTCAAAATATTTTCAGTTCTAAAAATAGCGCGAGCCATTTTGGGTCGCCCAGGAAGTTAAGGGTTAAGAACAAATCACAACTTTTATATCAATTATATAATGGTGTTGAATCAAGGTTGTGTGGTTGAGACAAAGTGTCAATGTCTTGAACATCGACTAAGCACTCCTCTTGAAATTTACACAATATAATTATGAAATTAATCTTATATGTACGTGAAGTTAGGTTTCCAATAATGATCCCAATGAGTGCACTTTACAATATGTCCGAAAATTACACTACAAAGAGAAGGCGTCGCTTCTCACCCGGTAGGTGAGTCAAACATACGGCGCCACTTTCCACTCACTGCAAGCAAGACTTGGTGAGAGTTAATCGTCCGGTGGGACAAGTGTGTACGCTAAACTGTCACACTGTCCTAACGGTGCCTTTGCTAGTAGTGTCACCTACGTACGTTTATGGACCCCTCTCAAATATATATTTAATATGAATAAATGTCAATATCTTTAGTTCTAAATATGTTATTATATGTGCACTTTGTACGGAAGTGTTCAAATTAATACCCCATTTGTACACTCAAGTACACTTTCACAAGTTTAACATAGTTCACTCTTAGGGTATTGACATTTGATAGTTTCAAAAGCCTTTGGGCTTGAAGCCACCATAATTGACAATTTGACATAACATTTTATAGCAATTGGAAGAGTAAGTTCATTCTTATCCACAATTCCCTACAAGTAGTTGACAAAAAATATAAAATACTAAGCTATAGAGCGCATGTACACGGCACTCCCGTCCAAAAAAACCAAATGCATTGCAAATTTACAATTCGAGAGAACAAAAGCAACTACAGTAAATTGCTAGTTGGAATAAAAAGGTTCCAAACAGGCTGCTTGAAATAAATAACTAGGCTAGTATCAACGGCTTGCAAGTCTGTTGTAGAGAATGTTCTGGATCAAGCATACAGTGCAACAGATTTAAGGATTTCAAGAGTTGCAAAAACTAAGCAATTCTGATAACGTGAGAATCATTCGCATAAATTAATGCAGAAACACCATGCATACTCGTGTCAGGCATTTCCGGCCTCTTACTGTGCATCTTCAGCTCTCTCTCTCTCTCTGCGAGCGCAGTGGGAAGAAGTCGGAGCTAGTGTCACAGCTTTACTGCAGTGTCCGACCCGGGGCCCCGGCTGCCTTAAGTGCATACCCATTGTGCTTTTGGACAACTACTGGACGCAGTGAGATTTGACCTTGCACGTTAATTAATTAATTAGCATTCAGATAGTAGTGCCACAGTGTGTCGACGATCGACGTGCTAGAGCAGCCGGCGCGTGCGCGTGAATAATAATTTGTTACTGTGTAAGTTGTTTTTGACATTGAAGGTGCGATCGAGCGAGCATTCCCGTGGCAACCATGGCGAAGGTGACGACGTGCCCGCTGCTGGCCCTACTGCCCCGCTCCCATTCTTTTCCACAAGGAGCTCATTTTGGTTCCCCTGTGTTGATTCCCCCGTGAGTGCCACTTTCCCTGTGATTTGGGGTTGTGACATGTGTACAAAATCACCTGCTTAAGCTTAGTCACCTACTTGTAGAAGGAAAGTTTACCATGTGACGAGTTCTGAAGCTCAGAGGGGAAAGTGGCACTCACAGGGGAATCAGCACAGGGGAACCAAAATGAGCTCCCTGTGTTCGTCGCCAGGAGAGGCTCACAGGTGTACCACTGCATTGAATGCGGGCGCAACTTCACTCCCGGCGCCACACGAAGCTGCGCAGATGAGCTACAAATACGGCCGCACAAAAGTGGCTGCGCCTCTACTCACGGGCGCAGAGGGCAGATGGGCTGCCGCCACTACTCCTCTACCCCAAGCGGAAAGTTATCCGCAGCCCTAATTTTGAGTGAAAATAGCCAAATACGAATCAAAAGGTGCCTCGTTTTGAGTGCTTTGGAGAGTCCTTTGGAGTGGAAAGTAGAGACAAGAAAGTCATGATTTTCATTCAAAGAACAATTTTGTAGTGTATTTTTTTCAATTTTCATTTGTGATATGATCATCATTCTCATTCAATCATCCCAAAATTTATACCAAAAAAGTGTTTTTGATCATTTAGAAAAGTCCTAAGTGAGTCATTAAAACCACTGCTGACAAACCTATTGTCCTATTCTAGTGCATTTGATAGCTAATCGTTTAAAATATTTCTTTCAACTTATACTATATGTCCTATATACATGTTGGAAACATTGACATATCACTTTCCTCTCTAATTACAATTTAAATCAAACATCGAATTAAAAATGCCTTGAAAAAAGCACCCCCGACAGCTTAGGTGGTTTGTATTAGCTTGAATGGACCCTGCAGGTATGTGAGAAGTTCCATGTTGGAGTTCGTGGGATCATGCAATAACTGGTACGAGCTTGCCTTGGTGTTTCCAAACATTCTAAAATTGCATGCGCAATGTGGCTGAATTGGAGCCCTTTATTAATTTAATGATCATAAATTTGTCCTAGGATCTAACATTACATTGGCAAATTAATGGCTCCCAAATCGATCAAGCCGCTATGTGTTCTGCCAAATGGCCACAGGGATTGTCAACTTCTGCTATCAAAAGATTCATGATGCTTGGCCAAAGCCCTGGCTAGAACACTTTAACTCCAAAAGGATCACAATTATGTTCCTCTCCAAACACTCCAAAGTACCACTTCTCATAAACAGATAAATACATTTTGATCTATGACATTTTTGACCAATCCAACCGTAGGATATTTCAAGCAACTTGAATCTATTACCACTTACAAATTTCCAACCGTTTAGGGTTCTTCAATAGTAAAAATATAAGCTACAAAGCTGGTTGCACCTTTTTGTTTTGGCATGCTACCCATATTTGAAACTTTCTGAAGATGCCGAAAATGTAAAGTTTAGTCTCAAATTTGGTAAAAAGAATTTGACAATTGTGTGCATGTGTGAGGGTGTTAGCTCATTATGTGCAAAAATTCACATGCATAGCTCATTGTATGAAAATTTTCAAGAGCTCCCAAAATTAGGTCATTCACATTTGCATGATTGTATCTTTTGATTTGCACATCACCTACGTACTCAAATTACCATCCCATCTTTGTTACAAAAAGAAGAATCACCACAAAAACACTCAAGAATTGAGGATCAATACCCATTCCACAGTGAGCCGACAGAACTTGGAAAATCAGCCTTCGTCTTCAGGGGTTAATAATAATCAAGCTAGCTCACTACCATACGGGGACTACCGGACTAGTGAGAACTGAAAGTCACAGGACCCTAGCTGGAGCCGGCCTGTCATGTTCCTAATTCAAATTTGACGTTTCAAGACACTGCAAGTTGACTCTGCTGGCAAATATTAAATAATACAACACTTTGATTCACAAATTAACTGTACGCTCCATTTGGCGTACTTATACATGGCTCAATTTGATTCAATAGAGCTGATCCGATTCATGACTTATGGCATCCATGGTTCTGACGTTTGAAAAGGTGCTGATATGAACTGAAGACTAAGGTTCTGTTTTGAGGTTGATGATTTGAGCTCGCCAGTCCGCTTTCCATTCGGGTACATGTAGGTATCCATATATGATACATTGCTGTATGCACATGTGGAGTTTGCAAATTTAGTTTTCACGGTAAGAGGACTGAACCTGGCTGCTGTCCGATCGACTCGTGGTTGATTCTCTTCATTTTCATGGGTTGCAAAACTCAATGAAGGTCCCGCTGAAGTTTCCCTGCCACGTACAGTACATTGAAAGCTCCCTGAAAGTTCCCTGTAACGTACAATGAAAGAGCTCGAGGATGTAGACTGTCTTAAAGCTTATGCCACAAGAAATCTGGACTGTCCAAGATTTTCGACCTATATCTTCAGTATCGCAAGATTTCCTTCTCTTCTAATCTTGGCATGGAATGGTTCAAGCCTTTCACAAAATCCATGAAGCATCACGTCACCACAGTATTGAAACATAACAGAAATGACCTATAAATCATCATACTAGGAAAAAATTCATCCTAGCTAGGCGAAAGACAAAGAGTTCCCGCAGGTATTTTCAACTTCTGCCAATTCTTTGTGTCCATGTTGAACAAGCAAAACCTCCCGGCACACCCATTTCCGAAGTCCCATGCATACACAAGCATGTAATCTCCACAAAAGCTTGACTGGATAGACACGTCCCCGAGTTTGGGCTTCAAAGGAAGAAAGCCTTCGTTAGACCCAAGCCACGAATACAAGCCCTTTGGCATGCGGTTGTACACTTCCCACTTGCCCAGGCTTTCATCAACCAGCTCCCACACGATAAGCTCCACACAGTAGTTTTTTTCAGACCGTCCAGGTTTAAAGTCATTCGTCACGTCAAAGACGCGACCATTCCATGCTCCCAACGTATCGGGGTTGTAGTGTGCTGGTTCCTTGGAAACCCAATTCCACGGAC
This sequence comes from Pohlia nutans, assembly GCA_022496805.1. NCBI lineage: Eukaryota > Viridiplantae > Streptophyta > Bryopsida > Bryales > Mniaceae > Pohlia > Pohlia nutans. The sequence goes on from CM040090.1 coordinate 12,396,558, forward strand.
TAGAAAGAGAGCTCCAACTGGCTTTTTCGAAATCGTATACAAAAATCTCCCTCCTGTGTTCCGTGGTGATGTAAACTCGCCCATTGCAGTCCACGCACCCGGTGCTCGCCTGCAAATTCCCACCCATTTCAGGCTTCTTCGGTATTCGACACGGCTTCGTCTGCCATTCCCCTGACTCGTATACTTGGGTGTCAGAATCCTGGCTACCGCAAACAACCTTGAACGAGCAGAAAGGGTCCTGACACTCTGATACACTCATCCCAAGAATCAGCTTGTCATGCGAGTTCAACGCAGCGGGTAGCGGAGGCAGATCCTGGTACTTCTGGGATTGCCAGTGAAATGCCTCCGCTAAACGCAACACATGTCCAGTACCATATTTGTGGCAGGGATAGAAAACAACGCCTTTCCTGGCAACAAAGTGACAACAAGTATTGCCAGTATCATTTGTTTCCCAATCCCAACACCGGGACAAGGCGTTGTAAACTAGGATACCGTCGAGTGTGTCATTTGCGCTTTTGGTGAACAAGGTGAAAAACGGCACAGGTATCGGCTCCTCGAGCCCCAAACGCTTGCGTGCAATGTTGTACCACTCTTTGCAGACTGCGCGGAGGTGGAAGAACTCCTCAAAAGGGAGCTTAGAGTAGACATTTTCCGCCAAGTTGATGTGGTGCTGCAAGTCCCCCCAGAGATTCTCATCGAAGTCAGAGGCGGTGCTTGAGCCACCACAGCCACTCTCCACATATTTCTTCTTGTTAGCTGATCTAGTTTTCATGATGTTGATCTCTGTCGATGCTGGCAGACGTAAATATCGTTCCTGCAAAAATGTAATACACTCAAATTGAGAATTCCTCAAAAGCCTTTGCATAGTCTTTTCGTTGCAACGAAAATTACACAGAAAATTACGGGTCTGTAGATCGAGGACAAGAAGAATAGGGTTGAGCAGCACTCTGATATAGTACTAGACTAACAACGAGAGGATGACAGGGGACATTAGTATGAAGAAAATAGCGAGTATCAGATTACATGCACAGCGAAAGATAGAGGCATAGTGTACCTTGAAGTTGGATAATTCAGCCAACCCGTTGCTCACAAGAAGCTACAACTCCATCCATACAAGTCCTTGCAACCATTCAATGTGTCTGCTAATCATGAGTTCCGATTCAGTTCGTAAATAGAAAGTAAACTCTCTACCACGAAATTGAGAGTACATAATTTACACATTCCTACATCATGCACATTTGCACGTAATGTAGTCTTTGTGCATCGATTAGATTAATTCGACAACGATCTAACAAAGATATCTGTCTCCAATCAGCTAAATCAACACACGAAGGTGCTGCTCGATTATTATGATAGTGAGCAGAGGCTACGCAACCAAAGGGAGGAAAGTAAACGACATGTAGAGCACTTCAAAGATACATAACAGAAATTTGACGATGACTGAAGTTAAAAGGAAATTTCAATTCTCATGTCAGATTATTGTATCATGTGTAGCTCAGCGGAGTTGTACGTGCCGTGCAGTATGATCCGTCCAAGGCAAGACATAAATTTCTAGATTCCATTTGAAGGTGTGAAATATTCTGGTGAATTCCAAATGTTTCCTATACAATTTTGTATACAATACAATACTGATGACAACATGTTCCAATACATTCAAATTAATGTAATTAACGTCAGAACCGACCATGTCCTACGGTAGACATTATCTTCTGGCTACGCACTTTTTCTACACGTGACTCATAATGCCGGGGTATGAGTTCAAGTTCTGCGAACATACACTTCCACAACAACGTACAAAAGAGAGCATATAGAAACGCAACTATGAGAAGACAGAGAGCCACAGTGGAAACAGTTCAAAAGATACTCAATGTAATTTTCACATTGACTGATGGTAACAAGAAGCTCGAAATTTCATATCGAATTACAGTATCGTGCGGAGATAAGGAAGCCAACTAAGAGAGAAGTCCATCTCAAGCAATGTTGCAAGCACCTAAAGTCCAAACCCTGTCCTCGTTGGCTAATTATCGTTTTGGTCTAGCTGTAACCCTACAGGAAATGGAAGGACGAAAATGCGATTATTCAGCCAGATATCAGTATTGTAACAGAAACATTCTGCAAAATTCGCCATAACTAAATTCTTGCAATCGTTTCAACGAACAAAAGAAAATGTCTCTGCTGCATGAAGTTGAACATATCCATCCACAAACAAATAAGCAACACTCGTCCGTTTTCTCGACGCGTTGTCTAAGGACCAGGGACTTTTCACATAATAATAATGCAGGGGTTAGAGTTGGACATTTACTTCCTTAAGATGGATCAAAAGAGAGAAAAGAGAAACGCTGCATGCAACGATATTCACCGGCATTTTGTTTTTGGAGGCGACCGATCGAGTGCGCCGCTCGGCAGCCAACAGGGATGACAAACAGCACCGAATCAGGAATTAAAAGATGTAGCGGGCTATGCAGAAGACTGAGGCAGCGATTGTGATGAAGCAAGAAGGAAGGAGCTCGCGTGGCCATAGCTGAATTTCTGTCACCTGGAGTGCGCGGGTAACTCCATCGGGCTAGTCGCCGGCATGGAAGATCTGCACCCTCCAATGGAGCCTGTACATCGTGCGGCTGTGGATGTAAGGGGTTATGCTCACCTGGTGAGGGCGCTATGTGAAGGGTAACGACGGAGTGGCAGGGCGTTCTGCGAATGAGGGACTCACCGAGGCCGGCAGGCCAAGGGTGGGTCCCTCATTCGCAGAACGCCCTACCACGAGGTCCTTGCCCGGCGTGAAGACCCATCATCGGCGTAAAGACCCATCACCGGCAGCAGGATGTTCTGCCCCGTAAGGCGCCATCCGCTCCTTAATGAAAACCGGTGCTAGGTCTTTACGGTCTGTTGCCGGTTTGAGAGCAGGTAACAGAAGGCCTACGCACATCGATCCGCTACAGTCGTGGCACTAGTATGAGTGGTACAGTGTTGTCATTGGAATATTGGCGAGATCCTTCAAAATGCCGCTGCGCTCCTAGGTGGTCAAAAATCTTGTAGTCGTTTGCAATCTCTATTGAAGGCTGTTACAGCCCTGGTTGAGCTTCTAAGGCAATATTGAATGACTTCCCGAACATAGCGAGCCATTCTTAACTTTCCACATGTATTTTCATCAACGAAGCCTACAGCAGCCGATAACAGCTTGCAGCTACATGTGCGTGGGACAAGAGCAAAGCGCAAGAGTGTAACCTAGCGTAAAGCATTGGCTACCTCCCGATCGGACGTGTACACAAGAACAGTAATAGGTTAACATTCTACTATACAGTTGACCCCTAAACGTCACAACGTCCAACTTCTGAAGGCTTAACATATTCAAATCCGCCCTACGTTCTCATTAGTGTAATAGTGCTTGGATGTAATTCATTCAATTTTTTGAAGATTCTTCACCAAGTTGTTGTCTAATTTAACGGTTGGATTTTTTCATGCTCAATTACATGATTTTCTTAGATTTCAAATGCAGAAGTATGTCAAATCGTTGACCAAGCCAAAATTGCATTGTCTCTAGTTCAAAAGTCGCCTTGCAAAAATAAGGTCATAGATTTAAGAAACACAAAAATTCCAAAGAATCACCACATTTAAGACCATCTCATTTCAAATTCATTCCAACAGAATTTACTCAAAAAATATTAAATTATATTTTGTAATCGAATTTAGAAAGAGTTTTTAATTTTAACTTTCAAATTTTATAATAAAATATTGGTGATAGAATTAGTGAATTGAACTGTACAAATAGAATCCAAAATTCAAAATCTAGAACTTTCCTTTGTATATCAATTCCAAAATATTCTTCTAAAAGGTACTTTATGATGATTTTTCTCCAATTGTCAATTTCAAAGACACCCTGGTACATTCAGGGATTAAAGGGTTAATCTTACCAATCCTTGCTACGTGCACTGAAATTTTCAAGGCAAGGTCTCATCTTCAGACCTCTTTAATAGGAAGGTACGTATATTTCTGACAAATTCTAAAGAATTTTGTGAACAACAAACGAAGATTCCAAAGGGGAACGTAAAGTGACGAAAAAAATTGAGTATTGATTTGAAACTTTTTTCATTCAAACAAGCATATCATGAAAGGAAATGAATTTCAAAGTTAGCCATGAATGTCTGAAACTAGGTTTTGTGCACTATACATCATGTACTGTATCCGCTTGTACGATCACGATGTCATTTCAGTGCGGTTGCGATGCATGACGCAACGATGCGGAATCAGTGCGAAAAATACACGCACCCTTCAAATATCGGAAATCGCACTGAAATTGTGCAGAATCAGTGGGGTCCGAAATTCCTGATGATCAGAATTACTTTAAAAGAATTAAATTTTTTCTTAGAGCTTAAAAAAACTTTTTGTGCCTTGGCATGTTGGTGTATATCATTTTACAATAGATTGTTATACACAAAGATTGAAGGAGTTTGACATTTATAGAATTTTAAATATTCACAATTTGACAAACATGCAAATAAATGAAGTTGGTGCTCACAATATTTGAATATTTTTTTGAAATTGAGAGTATGGACTACATTGGCCATTGTATAGAGAGCATAGGTTGCAATATGAATCATTGTTACATCTTAATGCCCTTGCATTTGAAATAGTTGTTGAATAGGTCAATGCGATCAATTTATATATTAGAACTATATGATGCAATTTTTTGGTCTACATTTTTTTTTTACAAAACCTAGAGTTCATGGCGCACATAATGAATTTGGCACCACAATGAATCAAGCAGGGGTGACTGTGGCTATGGCAGCAGCTTGGAGGAGGTTGTAGCTATGGCAAATCTGTGCGCTCGTGGTGAAGAACATCCTCAAGTTTTGAATGTTCTGCATCAGTCAAAATATGAATTCAAGGCCACAAATTAATTGAGCTCATGTTGACTCGAAAGTCATTCAGCGATGAAATAAAAACCAGGAGGGAGCTTGCAACCTCGACATCATTTTATTACCTATAATTGTTTTTGAAGTCAATAGAATTTGTAAATTTTGTTGATGCATTGCCAGGCGCACTTAAAAGTGCTATGCAAAACTTTATCAACAAAAATTAAACCATTCACATTACCCATTAGTTACGATACAGTCATCAAGTATTATATAATTTTTCTATCCTACTCAATAATAATTATCAACCTAGTTACAGAATGAGCCCTTCCAGTCTATTGCACAAGATATCAAACCTCTGCAAGCAACAGTGAACCTCTCCAAAAACACCCAGGGAACTAACTCGCAAGAATTTAGATAATTGTGAGAGAACAAATATAGGGTGTCTTTTATTCATTTGAAATAAAAATTATAAATTTCTAAAAGTAATAAAGGGCGTTATAAAACCAAATTGAAAATATTTGGGGAATATTCTTAAAATATATATGAAATATACCTAAACTATACTATAAATAGTAGAATATTCCAATTATTTCATAACTCCCAATAAAATACCCTTTGTTTGCTCATGTGTAGTCAAAATTTACACTAAGTGACCTTCTCTTGCAAAAATGAATTCAAGGGATGGTGAATACAAGCTTTAACCCCTAAGAGCTTGAGGGGTATTGAACAAAACATAAATGTGTTATAATATGTGGTTTCTATATGTTTGATGAAGTTTGGTTCAATGGAAAAAATGTAGGGTAGCATCTCTACAAATTATTTCTACAGTCAAACTTCCAGAAATAACTTTAGATCATTTTTTAAAGAATTTAAAATCATTAACCTTTGAAAATTTGTATAAATTCTAATTTTCATGTTTAGAGTTTGAAATTTAGCGTGATTGGTTAAATTTGGTTTATCTATTGTAAACTTTTTAAATGCAAAAGAAATGATGGAGGGAACATCATTACTTTCCCCAAATAGAAATTTTTGTAACACAATGTTGAAGTGATTTAATTTGAGAAATTCTCCCGGGTGGAATTTAACTCGGATTGACATAATTCAACTTGGGTTGGAAAGTAGACTTGATGAAGTATTTACAAGCATTTTTTATCTTTTCAAAAACTTATTTTTTGGTATCGGGCAGCCCATTAAAAACGGGCAGCGACCAAAAGGTGGTCTCTTAAAATGTGTTGTTTTTCATTTACTTTAATAGAAAAAGGAATGAAATTGTGCCAAGCACATCGGCTGTATCACTGCTAGTAAGTAGTTTTGGTCACAAGAAGACAAAAATATAAAGATGATATTCAGCCACTATTCAGTGTTTCAACAAAGTCGGGAATGAAAAACGACAAGTCGCTACCACTGACTTCCCTGCACTGAATGCAGGCTAGGTATGTGAGAAGTTCCATGTTTGAGTTCCTGCGGTCATGCAATAATTGGTAGCTAAGTGACTTGGTAATTCCAAACATTCTAAGATTGCATGCGCAGTACTGTGGCTGAATTCATTTGGAGCCCTTTATTAATTTAATGATCATAAATTTGTCCTAAGATCCAACATTGCATTGGCCAATTAATGGCTCCGGGCTCCCAAGTCGATCAAGTCGCTTTAACCCCTAAATTTCCTTGTGTTTTTGGGAGCTTGAAACCTCAAAACTGCGATTTTTTACCTCTATGTACTCCCGGGGATGTGAACCAAGTTTTTTTACTTCTTTTAGAATTCCAACCGTAAGATCTTGTACCTAAGCCTATTCATAGCTACAATTTCAAAAATTGACCGTTGGATGTTTATCATTTGCAAGATCATAACATCCAAAGTTTGTGCAAAAGTTTTTCGGGGCATTGCTTGGGAGGCATTGTCTCCATAGTGCAAAGGGGGACTTGAAGATTGTTACTCCAAACATTTTGCTCATATTTTTTTCCATGTAGATAACTAAGTTGGGTACGCTCATGCAAAATTTTAGAGACTCATTACGCGTTTCAAACCTTCATCCAAATTAATTTCCGGAAGTAGGTATAAAAATGGCAATTTGGTGAAACATGCATCACATTAATTGTATTTGATTTTTGGAAAAAATGAACGGTGATTAGGTACCTCTATGATTTTATAAATTTTAGGCGAAATTATTTTTAAATTTTTTGAAAATCTCAAATTTTGACAAATTTCGAAAGAAATGGATGTGAAATTACAAAAAACCTTGGAGGTTGCTGTTCTTTATTTTGGAGGCTGCCCTTGTCAAGCCAAGAATATAATCAACATGGGTCACTTCAAATTCTGAGCCTAAATGTGGTGAAGAGCATGTCTCCAAAAAAATTTGAAAAAATGATTATAATAAAAAGTTTTTTTCTGCCCCAGTTAGGCTTGAAACCAAAAATTTCAATAAAGAAATTATAAAATCCGAATTTGACTTTGTAAGTTTTACCCCACACACCTTGTATGTATGACCACGCCCACGCCAAATTATAGTCTAAAATTCTTAATTTAGACCTTCCATCTAAGCTGCCCGAAACAGCAAAAAGCCATTTTGGCTTTTAAGGGCCTTTAGGGGTTAAGGTAGAACCACCCAATTCCGATAGTGTACCTAATGTCGATAATTTCTACACATGGCTTTCATTTTAGAACGCAAATCCAAATACGTCATAGAGCCTTTATTGTTTGTTGACCAAAATGATAAGTCATCTATGGTCTACCTAGATGTGCGTTCTAAAATGAAAGCCATGTGTAGAAATTATCGGCATTGGGTACTATGTCGGAATTGGGTGCTTCTACCTTATATTATGCCAGATGGCTACAGGGATTGTCAACTTCTACTATCAAAAGATTCATGCGTCTCCACAGCCCTGGCCAGGACAGTTCTACTCACAACACTTTAACCCCTAAAGGACCGCAATTATGTTCTTCTCAAAAGTAACCGGCACTCCAAAGCACCCCTTCTCATAAAAAGACAAATAGTTTTGGATCTATGCCATTTTTACCAATCCATCCATAGAATATTTCAAGCAACTTGAACTCAATATGACCTACAAATTTTCAACCGTTCAAGATTCTTCAATAGTAAAATTATAAGCTTCAAAGTTGGTTGCTTCAAAGTCCATATTTGAAACTTTTTGAGAAAGTACAAAGTTTAGTCTCTTGGCAATTGTGTGCATGAGGGTGTCACCTCATTATGTGCAAATAATTAGATGCATAGCTCATTGTATGAAAATCTTCAGGAGCTGCCCACAATTAGGTATATCACCTTTGCATCATTGTATCTTTTGATTTGTACATGACCTACGTGCGCAAATTACCATCCCCAGTTTCATTACAAAGAGTAGAATCACCACAAAAGATCTCAAGAATTGAGGATCAATACCCATTCCCCAGTGAGCCGACCGAACTTGGAAAATCAGCCTTCGTCTTGAGGGTTAATCATAATCAAGCTAAGTAGCTAACTAACTACCATACGGGGACTACCGGACTAGTGAGAACTGAAAAGTCAGCTGACCCTAGCTGGAGCCTGTCATGTTCCTAATTCAAATTTGATGTTTCAAGATACTGCAAGTTGACTCTGGCAAATATTAATTAATACAACGCTTTTATTCACAAATTAATTGTACGCTCAATTTGGCGTACTTATATGTGGCTCAATTCGTTTCATTAAAGCTGGTCCGATTCATAACTTATGGCATCCATGGTTCTGACGTGTGTAAAGCTGCTGATGAAAACTAAGGATTTGTTTTGAGGCTGAAGATTTGAGCTCGCGGAGAATCGAGCGCTAGCTAGCTTTCCATTCGGGTACATATATGTAGGTACCCATACATATGATCTACGTTGCTGTATGGATAGAGTTTGCAAATTCAGTTGTGATGGTAAGAGGACGGAACCTGGCTGCTGTCCGATCGACTCGTGGTTCGTTCTCTCCATTTTCATGGGTTGCAGAACTCAATGAAGGCCGGTCCCGCTAAAGTTTCCCTCCCAAGTACAATGAAAGCTCCGTGAAGGTTCCCTGTCACGTACAATGAAAGAGCTGGAGAATGTATACTGCCTTAAAGCTTATGACACAAGAAACCTCGACTGTCCAAGATTTCCGACATATCTCTTCATTTTCGCAAGATTTCCTTCTCTTCTCATCTTGGCATGGAATGTTTGAAAGCCTAAGTTTCACAAATATCCATGAATCTTGGCATGGAATGTTTTCAAAGCCTTAGTTGAATCACAATATCCATGAAGCATCACGTCACCACAGAAATGACCTATTCATCATACTAAGAAAAAATTCATCCTAGCTAGGACGAAAGACAAGAGTTCCCCCAGGGATTGTCAACTTCTGCCAATTCTTTGTGTCCATGTTGAACAAGCAAAACCTCCCGGCACACCCATTTCCGAAGTCCCATGCATACGCAAGCATGTAATCTCCACAAAAGCTTGACTGGATGGAAACGTCCCCGAGTTTGGGCTTCAAAGGAAGAAAGCCTTCGTTAGACCCAAGCCACGAATACAAGCCCTTCGGCATGCGGTTGTACACTTCCCACTTGCCCAGGCTTTCATCAACCAGTTCCCACATGATAAGCTCCACACAGTATTCATATTTAGACCGTCCAGGTTTAAAGTCATTAGTCACGTCAAACACGCGCCCATTCCATGCTCCCAACGTATCGGGGTTGTAGTGTGCTGGTTCCTTGGAAGCCCAATTCAACGGACTCGAAAAAGAGCTCCAACTGGCTTCTTCGAAATCGTACACAAAAATCTCCCTCCTGTGTTCCGTGGTGATGTAAACTCGCCCATTGCAGTCCACGCACCCGGTGCTCGCCTGCAAATTCCCACCCATTTCAGGCTTCTTCGGTACACGACACGGCTTCGTCTGCCATACCCCTGAATCGTACAAGTGGGTGTCGGAATCCTGGCTACCACAAACAACCTTGAAAGACCAGTAAGGGTCCTGATACTCTAATACACTCATCCCAAGAATCATCCTGTCATGCATGTTCAGCGCCGCGGGTGGCGGAGGCAGTAGCAACTGGAACGCCTCGGATTGCCAGTGAAATGCACCCCCGAAACGCACCACATGTCGAGTACCATATCTGTGCATTCTGTAGCAGGGATAGAAAACAACGCCTTTCCTCGCAACAAAGTGACAAGGAGTATTGCGAGTATAACCCGTTCTCCAATCCCAACACCGGGACAAGGCGTTGTAAACTAGGATACCGTCGAGTGTGCCATCCGCGCATTTGGTGAACAAGGTGAAAAATGGCTCATGTATTGGCTCCTTGAGCCCCAAACGTTTGCGTGCAATGTTGTACCAGTCTTTGCAGACTGTGCAGAGGTGGAAGAATTCCTCAAAAGGGAGCTTAGAGTAGATATTTTCCGCCAAGTTGATGTGGTACTGCAAGTCCCCCCAGAGATTCTCATCGAAGTCGGAGGCGGTGCTTGAGCCACCACAGCCACTCTTCACATATTTCTTCTTGTTAACTGATCAGTCTAGTTTTCATGATGTTGATCTCTGTCGATGCTGGCAGACGTAAATACCGTCCCTGCAAAAATGTAATACACTCAAATTGAGAATTCTTGAAGAGCCTGTACATAGTCTTTTCTAGTGGAACGAAAATTACACAGAAAGTTACGGGTCTGTAGATCGACGACATGAAGAATAGGGTTGAGCAGCACTCTGATAGTACTAGACTAACAAAGAGAGGATGACATGGGACATTAGTATGAAGAAAATAACGAATATCAGACTACATGCAGAGTGAAAGAAAGATGCATAGTGTACCTTGAAGTCGGATAATACAGCCAACCCGTTGCTCACAAGAAGCTACAACTCCATCCATACAAGTCCCTGAAACCATTCAATGTGTCTGCTAATCATGAGTTCCTATTCGGTTCGTAAGTAGAAAGCAAACTCACTACCACGAAATTGAGAGTACAATCATAAACACATTCCTACATCTTGCACATTTGCATGTAATGTACTCTTTGAGGATCGATTAGAATAATTCGACAACGATCTAACAAAGATATCTGTCACCAATCAGCTAAATCAACACACGAAGGTGCTCCTCGATTATTATGATAGTGAGCAGAGGCTACGCAACCAAAGGGAGGAAAGTAAATGACATGTAGAACACTTCAAAGATACATAACAAAACTTTGACGAAGATTGAAGTTAAAAGGAAATTTCAATTCTCATGTCAAATTATTGTATCACGTGTAGCTCAGCGGAGTTGTACGTGCCCTGCAGAATGATCCGTTCAAGGCAAGACATAAATTTCTAGATTCCATTTGAAGGTGTGAAATATTCTGGTGAATTCCAAATGTTTCCTATACAATTTTGTATACAAAACAATACTGATGACAACAATTTCCAAAAACTTTCGAATTAATATAATCAACGTCAAAGCCGACCATGTCCTACGGTAGACATTATCTTCTGACTAAGCACTTTTTCTACACGTGACTCATAATGCCGGGGTAAGAGTTCAAGTTCTGCGAACATACTCTTCCACTACAACGTACAAAAGAGAGCATATAGAAACGCAACTATGAGAAGACAGAGAGCCACAGTGGAAACAGTTCAAAAGATACTCAATGTAATTTTCACATTGACTGATGGTAACAAGAATCTCGAAATTTCATATCGAATTACAGTATCGTGCGGAGATAAGGAAGCCAACTAAGAAAGAAGTCCATCTCAAGCAATGCTGCAAGTACCTAAAGTCCAAACCCTGTCCTCGTTGGCCAAGTATCGTTTTGGTCTAGCTACAGCCCTACAGGAAATGGAAGGACGAAAATGCGATTATTCAGCCAGATATCAGTATTGTAACAATAACATTCTGCAAAATTTTCCATAACTAAATTCTTGCAGTCGTTTCAACGAAAAATAAAATAAAAATGCCTCTGCTCCATGAAGTTGATCATATCCATCCACAAAGAAATAAGCAATGTTCACTCGTCCGTTTTCTCGACGCGTTGTCCAAGGACCAGACATAATAATGCAGAGGCTAGAGTTGGACATTTACTTCCTTAAGATGGATCAAAAGAGAGAAAAAGAGAAACGCTGCATGCAACGATATTCACCGGAATTTGAATTTTGGAGGTGACCGATCGAGTGCGACACTCGTTGGCCAACAGCACCGAATCAGGAATTAAAAGATGAAGCGGGCTATGCAGAAGACTGAGGCAGCGATTGTGATCAGCAAGAGGGAAGGAGCTCGCGTGGCCATAGCTGACTGAGTTTCTGTCACCTGGAGTGCGCGGGTAACTCCGTTGGGGTGGCCGCCGGCGTGGACGATCTGCACCCTCCATTCGAGCCTGTAGATCGTGCCTGTAGATCGTGCGGCTGTGGATGGAAGGGGTTACGCTCACCTCGTGAGGCTGTTACCGGTTGGAGAGCACGTATCAGAGCAGACACTAATACTTGTCATTTTTCATGTGGAAATAATGAATAGTGGCTGAATATAACGTTTATAATTTTGTCTTCTTGTGATCAAAACTACGCAACAACACTAACACAACTCATAAGTTTGGAGCCGTTTCATTCCTTTTTCATTTGTAGTAAATGAAAAACAACACATTTCCTACTAGTGAGTGTGGAGGTGTGTATCATGGCGTAAAGTATTTGCTGCGTCCCGATCTGACATGTGCACAAGAGGAGTAATAGGTTAACAGTTCACTATACAGTTAACCCCTAAAGGTTACAGTGTTTAATTTCTGGACGAGTAACATATTCAAATCCACCCTATGTTCCCATGAGTGTTTGGATGAAAGTTTCCTATGCACATAGAAAATACAAGTGAAGCAAGAAGCCACAGCAATCAACATATGTAATTGGCCTCCTTCAAGATTCATTGGACCATTCCTACGAAAATACAGCACCTGTATCACCCATAGGAAGCCAGCTGCTACTACAACACATGATGCTAATCCGACATGCCAAATTTGGACTCAAGATTCATCATACTTTCCCCCAAGTTGCATCCCAAGTAGCTTCATGCTGACTGGCCGGTTACTTTTGTGAGTCATTGTACAGAAGCTCACTCGCACAATGCTAACAAGGGTGGTTGATCTTCTTGCAGCTAAGGGTAGATACACACGCTGGTAGACTTGTAGATGATGTACCATCTGCCACTTACTAGCTTTCAAGTTCATAGCATATACTTTGATCAAGTTTAGTTTGTGTTTTCATGATTTCATATCAAATCAACAAAAGTTCTTGGCCATGGTTGTTGCACACTTCTTTTAATTTCTCATTTCAATGTAATTTTGTTTTCATGAAATTGTAAGTAAACCACATGTTCCTCACAGCAGATGTGGTCTCTATGACTAATCTTACCTATTAATTCTCATTAGTTTAGAAGTAATTGTCTAATTTTCACGTTCACAAATGGTAGCCCATAACTTTTGTGAGTCACTGTATATATCATGCCAAATGCCCACAAGGATTGTCAACTTCTGCTATCAAAAGATTCATGATGATTGGCCACAACCCTGGCTAGAACAGTTCTACACATAACACTTTAACCTCTAAAGAACCGCAACTATGTTCCTCTCCAAACTCTCCAAACTCTCCAAAGAACCTCTTCTCATAAAAAGACAAATAATTTTTTATCTATGATCATTTTCACCAATCAACCGTAGGATATTTCAAGCAACTTGAATTTATTGCAACCTACAAATTTTCAACCTTTTAGGGTTCTTCAATAGTAAGATTCTATGCTTCAAAGTTGGTTGCACCTTTTTTTTGGCATGCTGCCCATATTTGAAACTTTCTAAAAATGCCAAAAATGCAACTTTTGGTCCCAAATTTGGTAAAACGAATTTGGCAATTGTGTACATGAGGGTGTTAGCTCCTTGTGTGCAAAAGTTCAGATGTATTGCATGAAAATTTTCCGGACCTGCCCGCAATTGGGTATTTCACTATTTCAACTTTGCATGATTGTATCTTTTAATTTGTACATCATCTACGTACGCAAATTACCATCCCATCATTGTTACAAAGAGTAAAATCACCACAAAAAATCTCAAGAATTGAGGATCAATACTCATTCCACAATGAGCTGACCGAACTTGGAAAATCAGCCTTGGTCTTTGAGGGGTTAATTTGAGGGGTTAATCACAATCAAGCTAGCTAACTACCATACCATAATAGTCAGCGACCCTAGCTGGAACCTGTCATGTTCCCAATTCAAATTTGATGTTTCAAGATACTGCAAGTTGACTCTGGCAAATATTAATTAATACAACACTTTGATTCACAATTAATTGTACGCTCAATTCGGTGTACTTATAAGTGGCTCAATTCTTTTAATTCATTAGAGCTGGTCCGATTCATGACTTCTGGCATCCATGGTTCTGATGTGTCAGTGTGAAGCTGCTGATGTGAACTGATCGAAGACTATGGATTTGTTTTGAGGTTGATGATTTGAGCTCGCGGAGAATCGAGCGCTAGCTTAATTTCCATTTGGGTACATGTAGGTACCCATATATGATACGTTGCTGTATGCATAGAGTTTGCAAATTCAGTTGTGATGGTAAGAGGACGGAACCTGGCTGCTGTCCGATCGACTAATGGTTGATTCTCTTCACTTTCATGGGTTGCAAGAACTCAATGAAGGTCTCGCCGGAGTTTCCCTGCCACGTACAATGAAAGCTCCCTGAAAGTTCCCTGTCACGTACAATGAAGAGCTGGAGAATGTAGACTGTCTTGATGCTTATGACACAAGAAATCTGGACTGTCCAAGATTTTCGACCTATATCTTCATTATCGCAAGAATTCCTTCCCTTCTCATCTTGGCATGGAATGGTCCAAAGCCTTTCACAAAATCCATGAGCCATCACGTCACCACAGTATTGAAACATGACAGAAATGACCTATTCATCATACTAGGAAAAAATTCACCCTGGTTAGGCCGAAAGACAAAGAGTTCCCGCAGGTATTTTCAACTTCTGCCAATTCTTTTTGTTCATATTGAACAAGCAAAACCTCCCGGCACACCCATTTCCGAAGTCCCATGCATACACAAGCATGTAATCTCCACAAAAGCTTGACTGGATGGACACGTCCCCGAGTTTGGGCTTCAGAGGACGAAACCCTTGGTTAGACCGAAGCCACGAATGCAAGCCCTTCGGCATGCGGTTGTACACTTCCCACTTGCCCAGGCTTTCATCAACCAGCTCCCACACGATAAGCTCCACACAGTATTTCTTTTCAGACCGTCCAGGTTTAAAGTCATTCGTCACGTCAAACACGCGCCCATTCCATGCTCCCAACGTATCGGGGTTGTAGTGTGCTGGTTCCTTGGAAACCCAATTCCACGGACTCGAAAGAGAGCTCCAACTGGCTTTTTCGAAATCGTATACAAAAACCTCCCTCCTGTGTTCCGTGGTGATGTAAACTCGCCCATTGCAGTCCACGCACCCGGTGCTCGCCTGCAAATTCCCACCCATTTCAGGCTTCTTCGGTACTCGACACGGCCTCGTCTGCCAAACCCCTGAATCGTACAAGTGGGTGTCAGAATCCTGGCTACCGCAAACAACCTTGAACGAGCAGAAAGGGCCCTGATACTCTGATACACTCATCCCAAGAATCATCCTGTCATGCATGTTCAGCGCCGCGGGTGGCGGAGGCAGATACTGGTACGTCTTGGATTGCCAGTGAAATGCACCCGCTGCGTTACCTTGCGCATAAGTACCATACCTGACCCAAGGAGAAAAAACCACGCCTTTCCTCGCAACAAAGTGACAAGAAGTATTGTGAGTATAACCCGTTCTCCAATCCCAACACCGGGACAAGGCGTTGTAAACTAGGATACCGTCGAGTGTGCCATTCGCGCATTTGGTAAACAAGGTGAAAAATGGCTCATGTATCGGCTCCTTGAGCCCCAAACGCTTGCGTGCAATGTTGTACCAGTCTTTGCAGACTGTGCAGAGGTGGAAGAACTCCTCAAAAGGGAGCTTAGAGTACACATTTTCTGCCAAGTCAATGTGGTGCTGCAAGTCCCCCCAGAGATTCTCATCGAAGTCCGAGGCGGTGCTTGAGCCACCACAGCCACTCTTCACATATTTCTTCTTGTGAGCTGATCTAGTTTTCATGATGTTGATCTCTGTCGATGCTCGCAGAAGTAAATACCGTCCCTGCAAAAATGTAATACACTCAAATTGAGAATTCTTGAAGAGCCTGTACATAGTCTTTTCTAGTGGAACGAAAATTACACAGAAAGTTACGGGTCTGTAGATCGACGACATGAAGAATAGGGTTGAGCAGCACTCTGATAGTACTAGACTAACAAAGAGAGGATGACATGGGACATTAGTATGAAGAAAATAACGAATATCAGACTACATGCACAGTGAAAGAAAGATGCATAGTGTACCTTGAAGTCGGATAATACAGCCAACCCGTTGCTCACAAGAAGCTACAACTCCATCCATACAAGTCCCTGAAATCATTCAATGTGTCTGCTAATCATGAGTTCCTATTCGGTTCGTAAGTAGAAAGCAAACTCACTACCACGAAATTGAGAGTACAATCATAAACACATTCCTACATCTTGCACATTTGCATGTAATGTACTCTTTGAGCATCGATTAGAATAATTCGACAACGATCTAACAAATATATGTCTCCAATTAGCTAAATCAGCACACCAAGGTGCTGCTCACTTTTTATAAAAGTGAGCAGTAGCTACGCAACCAAAGGAAGAAAGTAAGCCACATGTAGAACACTTCACTCTTCGTCAAAGTTTTGTTATGTATCTTTGAAGCCAAAAAGAAATTCCAATTCTCATATCAAATCATTGTATCACGTGTAGCTCAGCAAAGTTGTACATGCCCTACAGAATGATCCGTCCAAGGCAAGTCGAAAATTTTTAAACTCCATTTCAACGTGTGAAATATTGGTGAATTCCAAATTTTTCCTAAACAATTTTTTGTACAAAACAATACTGATGACAACAATTTCCAGAACTTTGAAATCAATATAATAAACGTCAAAACCGACCATGTCCTACGGTAGACATTATCTTCTGACTAAGCACTTTTTCTACACGTGACTCATAATGCAGGGGTTAGAGTTCAAGCTCTGCGGACAGTCACTTCCACAAGAACGTACAGAACAGAGCAACTAGAAATGTAACTATGAGAGAGCCACAGTTGAAACACCTCAAAAGATATTCAATGTAATTTTCACCAAGACCAAAGTTAACAACACAGAAAGATTTCGGAGCGTTAGCCCCGGGGCAAATGTGGTTAATCCCTCAATAATGGGGGCTAATCCCTCAAACATTAACCGGGGCCAATTAATGTACTTTAGCCGGGAAAGGAGACCATTTCTGGAGCTCATGTCCGCATAGAAATACGGTTCCTGAGTTAAGAAACGCAGTGCTACAGGGGGCTACGCATGAGGCGTTAGCCCCAGCTATGTCCTCCAAATCTTCTAGTGCCAAGAAGCTCGAAATTTCATACCGAATTACAAAGATATACATAAGGAAGCCAACTAAGAAAGAAGTCCATCTCAACCAATGCTGCAAGTACCTAAAGTCCAAACCGTGTCCTCGTCGGCTAAATCTCGTTTTGGTCTAGCTACAACCCTACAGGACATGGAAGGACGAAAATGCGATTATTCAGCCAGATATCAGTATTGTAACAAAAAAGTATTCTGCAAAATTCGCCACAAACAAAATTCATGCAGTCGTTTCAACGAAAAAAGAAAGAAAAAGGTCTCTGCTGCATACAAACAAATAAGCTACACTCACCCGTTTTCTCGACGCATTGTCCAAAGACCAGAGACTTTTCACATAATAATGCAGGGGTTAGAGTTGGACAATTACTTCCATAAGATGGATCACAACAGAGAAAAGAGAAACGCTGCAACGATACTTACCGGCCTTTGATTTTCGGAGGCGACCGATCGAGTGCGCCACACGTCGGCCAACAGGGACGACAAACAGCGCCGAATCAGGAATCAAAAGATGTACCGGGCTGTGCAGAAGACTGAGGCATGCAAGAAAGAAAGCGCTCGCATGGCCATAGCTGAGATTAGGTGACCTGGAGTGCGCGGGTAACGCCGTCGCCGGCACGGAAAATCTGCACCCTCCAATCGAGCCTGTACATCGTGCGGCTGTGGTTGAAAGGGGTTACGCTCACCCCTTGAGGGCGCTGTGCTCTGTTACCGGTTTGAGAGTAGGTGTGGTTAATTGTCCTAAAACGACCAACTTAAGCACTCTGGCCTATTCTTGGCAGTGCGAAAGTTGAAAAAAATATGACCGCATTCGAAATAGGTTTTGATGAGGATTGCAAAAATTTGCAACACCTAATTTGCATTTGTCAATTTTATACAAAATTCCAAAGTGGAAAGTAACCTCTGACCTATACATCACATACCAATTTCCTAAGTTCACACATTGTTGTTCCTAAATCCGCTCATGAGGTAACCCAAAAGCATTGGTTGCCTCCCGATGGGAAGTGTGCACAAGAACAATAATATAGTAGATGTTCGTATTTCCACGTTTGCATGGTTAGGTCTATGAAAGAAAAAGTATATTATTTTTGGATGCTCCGCAAAGCTCACGCAAAAACATCCCCAAAAAAAACACATTTTTTGAATACGTCCACAATGTTTTGTGAATTTCTAACTCTAAAAGTGTGGACTAGCTATTATCCGTGCATAGTGTTTGTGCTTTATTCACAGGTTGAATTCTTAATAAAAGAGCAATTTGATTAGGAAGATTGAGAAGATTGATGGAATTTGTTTGGAGTTAATTTTGTACACATGTAGAAATCGGATTGTTCAAAAGTGCTCCAAAAAATATGAAATTTTTATTACGAGTAGAAATGATCATTTTAAACATATGCAAAACATTTCAAGTAATTTGAAGGTGTGAGGAGGGAGATATAAGGGTCTAAAGTGACGCCTAAATACCCTCCGTGCAACTCAAAAAATCACCAAAAATCGCTAACTTGATGAATTTCCGATCGAGAAGTACCAACAGATTTGGCTCTCAAAAAGAGCCAGGGTGTCCTTGTTGATCATCCTACAATTCAAAGCCCAAGAACCCAAATTTCCCCACTTTCTAATTCTAGAAACAGTGTCGGGGCCTTACGTTCTTTTAGGGGTTAACCCCTGAACGTCACAGCGTCCTAAACTTTTGAAGACTACCAAGCTCTTACAGAGATAGATAGAAACTCCGGTCCTGTTATAGGGCCGGCGTGAATATAGTGTCTCTTACACACCCCTTACACACCTAATAATGATAGACCACCAAAATCTTCCACACCTTCTAACTATTTGGAGTGAAGAAATAAGAGTATAATAAAGAAAAATTCATGGTAACTTCTTCAAAATTTGATGGACTTTAAGGATAACTCCACTATCAACACTCATTATAGAGTACATCCAAACCTCTTTAACATCAACTTCTCTAATGTCTCATTTTTTGAAATCTCACAAAGTCTTAGGAAATGAACACCGAGTTCAAAACACTAAGTCATATGTCGTAGAATTTCACATCATCACCTCTAATTTGAGTAACTCCAAAATAATACCAAATTTTTGTTTGATTACAAAATAAAGTAATTGACCTTTTTTTTCTCATTTTCTGTGACATTACTTACTATGAGAGCATGGTGTTACAAAAAAATTAATAAAATTAGAAAATTACTTTATTATATAATTAAACTAAAATTTAACCTTTGTTTTAAAATTTTGAATTGCATGTGAACACAAAAATACCTAGGAATACCGTTATCTTTTACAACATCATATTGTTCCATATCGTGACTTCTACTTTCTACCAAAAATTTGGATCCTTAGCACCTATTGGGTATCATATATGATTTTTATAAACCGCACATTTTCAAGGTACCAAATTTGGCCCAAAAATGCTTTATGTCCAAACCGTGGCACATGCAAAACTTCATGGTCAGCGAACCGTCCTTGTGAGTGTGATAAATGTTTTAGTGTGAGGTTTGAAAGTGGGGATGCAAGACTTATTGCAGGCCATTGTACAGTAAATTCTGTGGACTTGTACAGTACAGAGGACTTTTTTAGAAACCTATGCATAATTCCTTCTATCAAATATACACCAGTTTTGTTATCAACGTCACCACTTTGCAAATGATCACATGGATCAGTTATTAATGAAATTGCATCAAGACATATCAACAGTCAAGTGCAATTACATAGCAGCTACAATAGAGAAATTCGTAAAGTCCTGAAATCTCAGGCTTCCGGTATTGCGTCAGTAAAGATTCTGGCTCATGGGACATTAAAAGTAGGAGTGTCGGGCTCCAAAAATAAAAACCGGATGAGCTATATTTCCGGTAAGTGAAGTTGGGTGAGTGAGTTTGCTCCCGTGTCTAGGCGCGCCACCGAGGATGCCGCCGGGGCTCGCCCATTAATACACCACAATAGAGGCCGCCAAGGTTTGAACCTTGGACCTCGTGGCCCCCAAGAACCTTACACACTCCCAAAGTTAGCCCAACACACCTCTCTTGAGCTTGTGTGAGAGACTTCTCCGATATCAGAATTATACGGGATAGAGGATGCAACTGTGGACCACTGGTCCTGTGAGTTTGCGAATTTCTCTAATGACTCACACATGACCAGCACCACTGTATTTGACAGCATGAGACCACCTGCACCGCAAGCTTATTTTGCCCCGCCAACCCCATTTACGAGGGGTGGTTGGCGTTGAACTATCCCACCCGCCCAAAAAAGCACCCCGCCAACGCATATATTCCGGGCTCCCTGCCCCTGGAAAGCCATCTTCCCTGGATAGTTGAGGGACCTCGCGGCCCATCTCCCTCCCCTCCAAAGTAGGATCTTTTTAGTTAATTATGGCTTCCGGGTCTCTTTTTGGGTCAGAAGTTGTTAGTGGTCAAGGTAGTCAGAGTTTGGGCAAGGGCAAAAACTTTACGGTGAGGGAAGATGAGTAAGTTTGTATTTTCCATATCAATATTTGAAATTTTTCTAAAAGCCTTCAATTTTTGAAAATCATAGATGGGAGATTTAAAATCATAAATGGAAGATTCAAATGTTTAACCCCTAAAGGACCAAGTGTCCTAACTAGGACATTTACAAAACCGGGTAGGTTCCGATGAATACATTTTTAATCAAAGTTGCTCAAAAATTTAATCGTGGATTCCCCAGTGTGTCACGAGAATGTGGGTCTTTTCTTTTTTGAAATCCGACACCGTATGTGGAAGTTATGTGGAGAAATGTGTTTTTTTCGGGAGATTGGGCAACAAGGGCAGCACTTTTGAGTTGAATTTGAGGAGAGGGTAGTGAAATTCCAACCACAGGGCAAAAGGCGGAATTTTCAAATGTGTGGGGAGGGACAGCGGGTCGCCCGTGGGTTTGAAGACCCCCCCCCCCTTCCAAGACTCCACCCGCAAGACCCCGTGGAAGTCACGGGGGAGGGTCTTGCGAGGTTCTGCAACTGCTACCTTCCCAATTCCAGGGTTGGCCAAAGTTGACCCCGGACCCCATTATAAAACAATTCATTTTTTATTTTTTATTTTTTAAAATAATTAATATAATTTCAATAAATAGTTTTTAAAAATAATTTTTAATATATTAAAAAAGTTCCGTCCAATGAAGGACTGCCACGTTGCAGTCCACTATGAGGGTCTTCAACCCCATCTTGGAAGTTGGTGGGATCATGAATGATGCAATGGGTTGGATGAGGTGGCACTTGGATTCCCTTTCTCCACCCTTTATTTCCTCTCTAACCCCCAAAATTCTTAGAAAATACGCTATATGTCTTTTAAAATTTGGAGATTTAATTTTTAAATTTTTTTTTTCGCCATTCTATAGAGGGTGGAATGTACTTATGTTTCACCGCTTGGATTCATATTTTAAATAACGAAAGTTGAAAATATTGCAGTTTCAAAAACAAAGAGTTTGCTTTAAACTTTTTAACCCCCAACAAGTGCAGGGTGTTCTTCAAC
Source organism: Pohlia nutans (assembly GCA_022496805.1). Taxonomy (NCBI): domain Eukaryota; kingdom Viridiplantae; phylum Streptophyta; class Bryopsida; order Bryales; family Mniaceae; genus Pohlia; species Pohlia nutans. Next base: position 12,418,380 of record CM040090.1, read on the forward strand.
ATCCTAAACATCTCCAAACGCAACGAAAATTGGTACACAACTAAGTAACATCGTATAAAATGTGAAAGTGAAGTGCGACAGGTTTTGGTAGTGGAACTTTTTTGATGTACCCACGGTCAAACGCAGCTGAAATTTTCGGGCGGGTGTTTTTTTGGGGTGCTTTTTTTCATCAAACGCATATAACTTGCAATCCGTGCGGTCAAAATCAATGAAATTTGTTGTGTATGTTTTTCAAATAGTTCAAGACAAGATCTTACGGTTAGAAGGTAAAAAATAACATTTTTTTGGATTTTTTGCATGGGGGAGTAAAAATGGCAGCATTGGAGTGTTTTTCCTCCAAAAACACTCCGGTCCTTTAGGGGTTAAATGGAAGATTGAAAATCATAAATGGAAAGTCAAATATCATACATAGACATTCGGTACATAGACCAAAATCTACCGATGATTTTTTAAAATCCAAAAATGAAAATTAAAGATCCAAAAATGATAATTGAAGATCCAAAAATGAAAGTTGAAGGTCCAAAAATGAAAGTTGAAATTCCAAATATGAACATGAAAAATATATTTTGATGATATAATTTCAACAAGTCAGATGTCTTTATATACTATACTCAAGCGATAAAAAATAAAAAAGTGAAAGTTTTTTTTTTAAAAAAAGTGAAAGTTTAAAAAAATAAAATACGACTCAAATTTAAAATTATCTTAAGATAAAGTAAAAGTAAAATCTAAAATAAAACTGGAGTTATTCCTACTCCATACTTCAAATTCTGCCGGGTTATTGAATCTTTCCAAATTTGTTTACGCATAGTTTCATTTGTCTTATGGTATTTTTACCACTTCCATCACATTCATATTGTCCTAATTAGCTAGTATACACATTAAAACCACCTTCTCCCCATCATTATCGTATTCGCCCCCTTATTCAAATTTCTGGGGGGTCCACATAAAACTTAACACATAGATTCCTTATTCCTATGTTTTTTTTTATTATTCCATCATTTTTATAGGGTTATTATTAGATTTTTCCCAACCTTTTATTCATTTTCCCCCTATTATTCAAAGTTCCGATGTGTTAAAATATCTGCAAGGAAATAAATGCATATAGATGAGCCTTTCCCAAAAAAATTTAAATATCACCATCATTTTTATAGGGTCATAATTTGCTACTCCAAGATTTAAAATTAATTTCTTCCCCTTCTTCCTATCTTCCACCAATTATTCAAAATTCTGCTCGGTAGAGGTAAGCTAAAGTAATTCGGAAAAAATAGTTCCGATTTTCCTAAAATTGTTTTGATGATTCCATAATTTTTATAGGGTCCTTATTAGCTAGTACAAGTACAAAATCCACCTTCCTTCCTCTTTGGTCCCATACATCTGCATGCACATCCTATCTGTCACTTCGAGTTGGTTGCCTTAAGAACTCTGCTTCAAAACAAGCTCGAACTGCTACTACAAAATGTTTCAAGCACCCAACGTTGTGCTTTCACCAATCCTGCAGTACTCATCTGTCGCATCATCGGTTGTTCCATACGCTAGCATCCGTAGTGCTGCTGTGCACTTTTGATAGCTTGTCAAACCTTCCACACCCAGAGCATCTCTTTTTTGAGCAAAGGAGTTGTCATACTCTGCAACACTATGCATAATGTGTAAAAACAAAGACCTTGACATTCGATACCGTCGTCTGAAATGTGGATACACAGGATCATCAGCAAAGTAATCGTTGTAGAGGTATTCACCATAAAGTTGTCTTTGTCTATTAAGAATAGCAGCACGACCTTGTCTAGAACCACCATGCCGAGTTGGGTCCTCCATCTCAGCCACAAATTCCATGTTTTGTTGTACTAGATCATGTGCAAACTGATCCTCTGCATCATCATCCATGATTTCTTCTTAGAATGCAGCATTTCGGCCTTCTCTCCACCTATTCCATTGCTCAGCCATATAGAAAGGCTAGACTTTAAAGTGTTCCTGTGTCAAAAATAATATAATAGAGCAAAAATGAAGACTTAGACAATTTTTGAGTTGTTAAAAGAAGTTGTAATTTCTCAATTGCATATCCATTGGAAGCAAAACAAACTAAAATATCTTCCTCCATTCCCAACTATAAATATGCTTATTTAAATGTAGGTCTAAAATTTATAGAACCCAATATCTCTACAAAAATTTAAAGACTTTCACAATTTGAACTTTTGTTTCATCTGAAAATATTTCAATACTACTTCCTTGTTTATTATCATTCTCAAACACTATATGTAGAAAGTAAAAAATTTAATGGTAAAATTAAAGTTATTTTTTATAGAATTTGAAAAAAGGTTAAAAATTGTTGGAAACACTAACCGTATTTTTAATTGGAATTTAACCCCTAAACATCTGAAAGTGCCTGTATGGCCAATAGAATATGGTGTATTTTTCTAGTATTCGGAATGGATTTAGACCTTTTATAGGTTTGAGTTCAACTCAAAAGCTGAAACTTACATCAATGCGGTTCTAGTGAGCTATTGAGATCCCAATTTAGAGCTTCTTGTTGGTAGCAAATGCCAATTATACAACCATGTATCTACTACTCGGGGGGTTCACTGGCAAAATTTTTAGAAACAATGTGCGATAAAAAATAGGGTCCAATATATTCATTGTAGATAAATTTTGTAAAAAATGTACATGTAAAATAGGGGATTTTTAAAAAGCGAAACATGTTTACATGTAAAATACCATCACATACAATATTCTCAGGCTTTATATATGTAAAATACCATCACCTAATAATATTTTTTGCTAATTTTTTTTGCTAAAATAACCCCCCAAATAAATAGGTCATTATCGCACGTGTATACAAAATATACAAGGGAGTGACCTCCCCGAGATCTACTATCCCCATAAGACATTTAGGGGTTAATAGTAAATAAATAAAAAACTTCACTGCTCAACAAAAAAGGAAAAATAATAATAAAGTGAACACTGATAATCTAACAAGGCTTCAAATTTTTTTCAGTCTTGATTCGCAACTTGAAAAGCATATGGTATTTAATTACATCAAGCTTACAGTTAGTGAAGGTTAATTAAAAGAAAATAATACCTTCTGTCGTGTACTCTAAAAATTTGTTGTGTAGTTTATTCCATCAGAAAGTGAGATTTTATCTTCTGTTAAAATCTTAAATTTAGTATCACGGTTGTATATTTATACTTAGAAAGTATGTCTTCTTCTATTTTTTTCCCAAACCCTCTGTTGAGAAAATTTTAACTCCGAGATTTGTTTTATTTTTTATTTTGCTTTGAGAGTCAAATCTTCACTTATCTTTATTTTTAAACAATTTGTATTCACATAAACTTAAGATAATTTTAAATTTGAGTCGTCTTTTATTTTTAAAAACTTTCACTTTTATTTTAAAAAAACTTTCACTACTTTATTTTTGAAAACTTTCATTTAAAAAAAAAAAAAAACTTTCACTTTTTTATCACTTGAGTATAGTATATAAAGACATCTAACTTGTTGAAATTATATCATCAAAATATATTTTTTATATTCATATTTGGGATTTCAACTTTCATTTTTGGATCTTCAACTTTCATTTTTGGATCTTCAATTATCATTTTTGGATCTTTAATTTTCATTTTTGGATCTTTGATTTTCATTTTTGGATTTTAAAAAATCATCAGTAGATTTTGGTCTATGTACCAAATGTCTATGTATGATATTTGACTTTCCATGTATGATATTTGACTTTCCATTTATGATTTTCAATCTTCCATTTAAACATTTGAATCTTCCATTTATGATTTTTAATCTTCCATTCATGATTTTAAATCTCCCATGTGGGTACATTCACAGTAACACGACCCAACCCCGCCCAGTTATAACGACTCTTGATTAGTGCTTAGAAAATAATATCTTCAATTTATGTAGATATTAGAAAAATTTAAGGACATTTTGCGACATATTTTGAACATTTTAGCACATTTTAGTCGTTATTAACGACTGGTTACGACCATATTTTAGTCGTTTTGGAGTACCAATAACTTCCCAAACATTGTCAAACTTTAGTATATTGTATAATGACATATATTATATGTAGTTACTAATTTATATTGCATTATCAATTCATATGATAAGATTATTGCTTAACAATCCGTTCAATTAATCACTGGTTACAATTTCCTTGGGTCGTGTTACTGTGAATGTACCCATGTATGATTTTTATCTTCCATATATGATTTTAAATTCTCAATCTATGAACTTTAAAACTGAAGACTTTTAGAATTACATAAACTTACGAATTCCTAGTTCTACTTCTAGTTTTTCACATTATTTTTGCAAAACGCAATCGGTCAATAAAATTTTGAATTTTTACCTCACTTTCTTTTTGTCCTTTCTTTTAGTGTCTTCCAACTCCAACGTCCTTCCTTCACTGTCTTCCGACTCCAACTTCACCTCCAGAGTCCTCCGTATCTCCTTCTTTGAAGAAAGTTCCTCCTTCCCCTTCACTTTAGAGGTCTGTGTCTTTCTATTTGTCCGTCTTCCACTTCTCATCCGGGATCTAAATCTGAAATGTTGCTCCTTGATTTCAAAAGCCTCCTTCCTATTCTTTCAGAATTCACTCATCTCACATATAGTTGTTTCTAACTTGTAGAAAATGCAACAATAAAAAGAAACTATGAGACGTGAAGACAATTATGAGAACAGAAGGCAGCGCTAAGAAGAAATGGCAACACTAAGAGGAGATGGCAACACAGAGAAGAGATAGCAACGCTAGGAAGACAAATGAAATTGTTTGAGAAGGTGCTAATGTATAGAGAAGGTGCTCGGTTTATATTGGAGGAGGAGGAAGCCCTTTCAGGAAGAATTCAACAAAAGGGAGCCCCGGAATTAGTGTCTTGGAATTAGTGTCTTGGAATTTCAATTAGTGTCTTGGAATTTGTAGCTAGAGAATCTTCCCTAGAAAGTGTGCACTAAACTCCAAATTAGAGTTTTTGGGGTGGGGCACTCAACTCCCATCCAACCCCTCCCCTGCATAAATCCCTCCAGCAACCCCTCCATTATCCAGATCAAGGGGCTCTTTGGAGGAAAAACGGTGCAAATGCTCTGAAGGAAGGTGTCCAAAATTACTGATATGCAGTGTTAGAACATCAGCTCTGCATACTGGCAGAGAAGCAAGCCCAATTACAATAAATGGTCACTATTACCACACTACTTTAAAAAGGTCAATATATCTAGGAAATAAAGAGAATCTACAGTTTGCAAATGCTGTCACAATTAACGCTTCTTGTTGTATTTGAACCTGGAGGGCTTCACAGGAATGAATACCAATTGAGGGTTACCGTATATGTTCAAAGCTGTTCTGTAACATCAACTGAAGATCTGAGTGACGTACTTTCAATATAATCAAAGAACGCCATATTCAGTGTCGTAGCACGTGATACCGGATATTCCCCTAGAACGCACTTTTTCGTATTAAGAACGCTCGTAGAGGTGATTTCCGGGTTATCGTTCCGCGGAGACTCTGTGAAGTGGGAAGTTTCCGGAGATGGTCCCGGACTGGTGATCTCTCTCTCTCTCTCTGTCACCAGCTGAATTCCTCTTTCCTACCAAACCGGGCCTTCTCCTACTGACTGACCCGGTTACGACTAGATCCGGTATCTTTCCGGGGAGGACTTCTACTAATCTTCCTCTCTCCCGGTCTACCGTTATTACCTGATCCGGTTTCGTTTAACCTCTGTTTTCCCCCTCAGAGGGTTCTCTATTCACATTAGTGGTGCTGGATTGAAAGACACACCCCTCCCTACTGATTCAAGTGATGGGAAATTCACTACCTTCCGGTTATACTCAAAAATTCCTAATCCCGGGTACTTACCGTACTACCCTTTCAACTGCTAGTTTTATCCAACCGGCAGCCGTGTCACGCAAGTGCAATCCGGTTTCCCCTTTCTCCCACTTACTACAACGACTTACTAACCGGAATAGACATTATCCGGGGAATCCGAAACTAGTATTCAGGAATCCTCGCGCCCTGTTTTACTCCCGTGATCCCGTATTTCCCCTCGCCTGGACCTTCCTAGTGCTGGCACCTCAACCGGACTACCCGTCCAGGAGTTCTGAGCAACCCGGAGTACCCCCTCCTACCTGCCCAGCCACTAACCCGGATTACCTAGCGTACCGGACTTAGAAACCACTCTTTCAAACAGTCCTCAAATCACCCAAAAACCATATTCAGACTTCACACCCGAATCACTCGAGAACCCGGATTACCTACCCGGTTACCAAGGGACTCTTGACTGCTGTACCCTTCCACAAACAACCCCACAGCACATACACAAATTTCGGATAATGCTCTATAGTAGTTTGCTTTCAAGGAAACAGTAATACAAAAAGACCCCAAGAATGCCAAGCATCCCTGGGCAAGTAGTGGCCCTCAACCACCGGACCGGATTTCCCGCCCAGATCCTACAAACCCGTGATCCGGAAATCAAGGGAAATCTCATCCAAAAGATCCCAATCCTACCCTACTGGAAAAAGCGCCTAACCCACCACGAAAAGGTCCAATTCACACGCGGGCTAGTCTACCTAGATTAAAGCCTACTCCCTAGCCTGATCCGATTCACACTGCACTCCGGATCCTACTGATCTTCATACCCCTCCGGGCCACTGACCCTGTCGCCCTCCGAGCCCCCGTCCTCTTCATGGTTGGATTTCGGAGAAGCATCCTCCTTCTTCTTGGACCGGCGCTCCCGAACTCCCCCCTGGTCACTTTCCTCTTCGGACTCCGGTTGACTCCCATCCGGCTCGTCCTCCTGGGTCTCGTGTTCCTCCGGTTTGCCCGCATCCACTTCGCACTCCTCTGGCTCACCGGCATCCGTCCTGTCTTCCTGGCCACCTACATCAAGTTGACCGTCTACCTCCTGGTCTTCTCCGGGTCCTAACTTTCTACCCGGGGTAGTTCCGATTTCCGCCAAATCAGCAGCATGGTCTGCCAAATTAGCCAGACTGGCCTCCGATTGGTCCCCTCCGGTACTGGCATCCGGATTTCTCCGTGGCATACTCACCACCGGACTCGCAGCTAGTCTTGAAGTCTGTTCCGGAGTGGATTGGCCTCCGGCCATCATCCTATCCATCTCCCCCATTCTGGGTGCATCCTGCGATACATGGAACGCGGCCAACAAATCACTATTGGCTAAGGGTGAATTCATACCTCTCTGATTTGCTACCCTCTCATCCGGTTCGGACCCGGATGAGAATCTTGCTTGATGCTCCGCCAGCAGTTTCCGGAATTCCATCAATCCTGCCTCGACCCTTGCGGCGTACTTCTTTGCCACATTCGTCACTCGGGCGGCATCGTCCAATCCGGCTTCGACCACCTTCTCCCGGTACAACCGGGCCTCCGTCTGGGCCTCCCCATCCGATTTGAACAGCGACGCGAGGAGCCGGTAAGTAGGCGACTTCTGCTCATTCAGAGCCCGAATCTCATCTTGTTGCCTTATCAGTGCCAAGCTCCTTTCCAAAGCTTCCTTCCGGAGTTTGTCTACTTCCTTCTTCATTCTCCGGACGATCTCTGGGTACCTCTCCACCTGTGTACTCTGGATGACACGCCCAACTTCCTTCATCGAAGTACAGATGGGGCGGTACTTACCTTCCATCGTCTCTAATGCCTCCCTGACTGGTTTGAGGAAGTCCTCCTCCGATTCTTGTAGGGGGATGTTCTCCAGTTCCGGTCCTGCATTCCAGGGAGCTTGCTCATGAGTCCGGGTCTCCTCCGGATACTCCTCTTCGTCCCGCACCGGTTTTGATTCTCTCGCCCTCTTGGTTTTCACCTCGACGTTATTCTGACGTCCGCTCGACTCCGGTGCCCGTCCCCTCTTTCTTCGGCTATCCACCGGTGTCGTCTTCCTATGTCTCTTCCTCGGAGGAACCCTAACCCCGGTCACGATCGTGTCCTTGTCCTCATCCTCTTCTTCTTCCTCCTCTTCCGGAATCCTCCTCCGGTGCCTCTTCACCTGCCCTCGGGATGGTGTCTCCTGGTCCAGTTCCTTCTCGGGTTCCGATTCGTCTGGAATCTCCTGGAGTTTCTTGAGTTGGCCTCGGGTGCGCGCCCTGAAATGGCCCACCCTCACCGGTGTCTTCTGACCCGGTTCCTCCCCTTCTGCTCGGGTCTCCGAGGGCTCCGGTTGGCCTTCCTCTATATCCGGATTGACCGCTGCTTCGTCCGCTCTTCTTTCTTCCTGCTCTTCCCGTTCTTCCTCGTCCGGGCTGTCCTCGTCCTCGCTCTCATCCGGATTCCCTTCCCGGGCCCTTGGCGGCTCCTGGTTCATGATCCTCCGACAGTTCTCCCATTGCTCTCTCTCCTTGGCCTTGAGACATCCGTGCTTGTCATACAAATGAAACAAAAAAGGGGTTAGAGGACATCCCTTCCTGTTTTCGAGTTTGCGCGCTTCCCGGACCACCAACTCGTCCACAATGAGTCCCGATCCGGTCTTCCGGGTGTTGAAGTAGGCCTCGTAAATGGTCTTCGTCAGCTTGATCGTGCATGTGGTGGGCTTGTTCGGGCTCAAAATAGGCACCAGAAACCGCAGCAGGCGCCTCTCCCGGTCGTCTATGCAGTCTTGCACCCGGAATCCGTGTTTCTCTGAGACCGGTTGAGAAAACCTTTCCTTCACCCATCCGTAATCCTGCTTGGTCTTGTCGTATCCAAACGGGCTTTCGGGGAAGTTGTACGTCACGCGCCAGTGTTCCGAGGTCCACTTCTTCCACTGTCCCGGAATTCCGCCGGTACAGGTTTTCCACCTAACTCCTGCAACATAGTATCACTGTGGAGATCCCAGGGTAGGTACAGAAATTCTTCACAACCCATTTTGCGCAAATCCTTCCGCAGCTGTTCCCTATGGCCCGCATCGGCCGGAGCAACCGGGCGCACCAACTTATCCGGAACCGGCAGTCCGAGCCTCCAATCGTCCTTCCGTCCCATCGCTGCTGGCTCCAAAACTTCCTTCCCTCGATTGCGCGCGCTCCGCCTAAGCTCCCGGAATACTTGCTCGCCACCCGGTCGCTCTCCCCGCTCTCTCACAATATCCGGAAACACAAAACTCTGGTGCAGGGGTGGACTGGAAACACTATGCGAAAATGAACAGTGAACCGCCCTAATTAAAGCCGCCCATTTCAAGGCGTGAAACGTGGCCGGGTCCATTCCTGACCCGTCCATCCCCTACCCGGTTTCCAATCCGGGTCCCGTGACCAACCCGGACACCTATTGTCAAAACCGGATCCTAGCAATAACTCTACAGCGCGCAAGTGCCTCCTCTATATAAATAACTAAATGTGCCATTATGGTCCCTCCCACACTCATTTATGGAGATTCGGACTACTCCTGGCTACTCTAAAACCCTAACTCTCTACTTCGAGGTCGAACGAGGTTTGACATTCAGTAAATTGGCCAATCCTGTTTATATTTTACCCACACTAATCTGATAAGGAGAGAAAATGAACTCAAGTCACACTATTTGAGCGGACAAACTAATTGGGAACGGCCAATATAACGAATATGGCGTTAACCCTTAAACGACGGGCCTACAACCGTGGAGAAAAAGAGACAGTCGGTCCTATGACTGTGGGAGTTCAATTGCATCGAAATAGAAGTTTCAGAAATGAGAATCAGGAACGGTATGGTCAATGGGAGGACAATAATGGCAGTTGGCCTTCACAATAATGGAAGAAGAATGACAAAACAGCAGGCAAGTTCTAAGCATGGAGATTTGAGTGACGGTGTCTCTATTCTGAGAGGAAGGGCAGCTTCAAAAACATGGTCATGTAGCTTCAAAAAAATGGTCATGTAGCATCAAAAAGAGTTGACACGGTTTTTTTGAGTACAATGATATTTTTATAGAGGAATCATATATGCAGAACACTATTGAAATCCAGAAAAGAGAGACGCATGTATACAAAAATAGCCTTGTATTGGATAGATGTCCCCCAGGGAGTGCACTATTCAAGTACTGTAAATATACACGTGCATGCACAAAAGGGGTATTATTTAGAACAAGCATGTACAAAATGTACATACAAGAGACATATTGCTATGAAGCAGGAAGTAGATATACATGAGGCTGGAGATAAGGCTATAGAAAAATATATGTAAAGTATGGGTTTACGCGTTTACGGGTTCTTGTCAGACCTGGACCAAGAATCATGCGTTTTTTCATCCACTAAGTAACGACGTTATTTGGATGTACACTAGGGGGTGAGGATCCATGCTCGGGTAGGGTTTCAGACGCTCATTTCTGCCTTTGTTCTCTGCGTTTCTTCTTTATTCCTTCTGCGTGCACTTGAACTTACCTTTTCGTTTTGCTCATCTTCTCTGTCGAAGTTCTCTTGGCGAAACTGCTTTACTTGCACACTTGCAGCTTGGGTACCGATTAGCTTGGGTACCGATCAGCTTGGGTGCGGATCAGCTTGGGTACCGATCATCGTCGACATCTTTTGCGAACCAATGATTCTAGGGCTCCTTTGAAGGCGAGATCGGGTTGCACCAAACGTCAGTAACTCAATCGTCTCGGGGGGTTCACTGGCGAAAATTTTAGAAACAACGTGCGATAAAAAATAGGGTCCAAAATATTCATTGTAGATAAATTTTGTAAAAAATGTACATGTAAAATAGGGGATTTTTAAAAAGTGAAACATGTTTACATGTAAAATACCATCACATATAATATTCTCAGGCTTTTTACATGTAAAATACCATCACCTTATAATATTTTTTGCAAAGTAAATAACCCCCCAAACAAATAGGTCATTATCGCACGTGTATGCAAAATATACAAGGGAGTGCTCCCCCCGAGTCAATCGTCGACCACTGCTTTTTGGTAAGCTCAATCGAACAATGACCATCATGTTCATTGTTCTTCGATTCGATGGTCCATTCTCCCGTTTGTTTTGATAAACCCTAAGGCATGGTTCACGGTCGTGCAGAAAGCGGAACCCTAAAGCATGGTTCACGGGTAATTGTTGATTGACTGTTGTTGATGCCTGGCAAGGGCATAGGAGGTGCTTGGACTCTGATGTCGAGATGACGACGACGATCTCTCGGAATAGCAGTTCTAGGCGTGGAAGTTGTCTATTGGAGTGAAGCGCCACGGGTAAGAAAGAACTTGTTTCAATTCGAACTCCTTAGACTCAATGATGTTTCAGAGATGGAGTTTGACTCTGTTTTTCCTTGCCTTCTTTACCAGCGGGCCTGCTAGCATGTGAGCCTGGGAGAGGAAAGAACTCAAGATTTTTGTTTGCCGCATGCATTGATGATGCATACACCCATGCCCTAAAATGGTTTAACACACTAAAAATTTGAATGAAAAATGTGGCGAACCCTTCCAAATAGCCTATGAATCTTTCAATTATAGCGTATCAAGCAATGACTCTTCAAATTTAAGTTTAGTAAAATATCTCGGGGGGTGCACTCTACATTAAGTTTGAGAATTAAGTGCGTTCATGACCCCTTCTAAAAACCCCCTAGTATACAAGAGGTTATATGTCTAAATACCTTTGTATATAGATATATTCCTTTTTAAATATGTGTCTAATGTAAGTATACGTGAATATTTTCAGTTCTAAATGTGTTTATTGTATGTATACGTAATATGGCAGTGTTCAAATTAACCCCTAAAGGACCAAGTGTCTTCACTAGGACATTTAGAGAATCGGGTAGGTTCCGGTGAACAAGTTTTTAATCAAACTTTGAATGAAATTTAATAGTGGATTCCCCAACGTGCCACAAAAATGGGGGTTCTTTTTTTTTTGAATTCCGACACCGAATGTGAAAGTTATGAAGGAAAATGTGTTTTTTTCGGGAGAAAGGGCAGCGGAGCAATAGAGAAATAGTTGAATTTTAGGGCGGTGTGTGGAAAATGGGGTGGCCTATGTGGGGAGAAGACCACCCCATTTCCAAACTCATTCAAAAAAAAAATTGAATGTTTTGAAACTTTAAAATATTTTTTTATAAATAAAAATGAAATTTTAAAATGAAATTTATTATTTTAAACTAAAAGTTCAATTTTATAATTATAATATATTATTTAAATTTTTGAAAATTAAAATCATTTAAAAAAATTAAAATTAAAAAATTAAAATCATCCAATGAAGGACTGCCACGTGGCAGTACACCTTGAGAGTTAGTGGGGTCATGAACATTGGAATGGGTTGGCACTTCAATTCCCTTCCTCCACCCTTTATTTCCCCCCTAACCCCCAAAATTTCTTTAAAAATGTGCTACATGTCTTCTAAAACTCCAAAAAAAAAAAATTTCAAATTTATTTTTTTTCAAATTTATTTTTGCCATTCTATAGAGGGTGGAATGTACTTGTGTTTCACCGCTCGGATTTGTTTTTAAATAAAGAAAGTTGAAAATATTGCAGTTCCAAAAACATATAGTCTTTTCAGAACTTTCAAACCCCTAACAAGTGCAAGGTGTTCTTCAACATTCTAAACATCTCCAAATGCAACAAAATTGGTACACAACTAAGTAACATCATATAGAATGTGAAAGTGAAGTGCAACAAGTTTTGGCAGTGAGGATTTTTTGATGTAGTCATCGTTAAACGCATCTGAAATTTCCGGGCATGTGTTTTTTTGGGGTGTGTTTTTTCCATCAAACGCAATTATCTAGCAATTTGTGCGGTCAAAATCAATGAAATTTGTTGTGTATGTTTTTCAAATAGTTCAAGACAGGATCTTACGGTTAGAAGGTAAAAAATAACTCATGATCTCACACTCTAGCGTAGCTTTAAAAGCTCAATTTGCTCACCGCGTCACATATGGCAACGCCGACTAGATTTTCAAATATTATTGAACAATTTTCTAGTTTCGTTTCCACGGGAAAGGTAGTTCGGGCACAAATTAATTCAAAATTTCTAGAATCTACCGCGTATTACTTTTTGATTGGTCGTGACCTCTTAAAGAGTCGACGTGGTAGGTCAAAAGGTTGATGTGATTTCTCAAAAGTGCCAAAACTACTATCAATTTACAATACTAGAACAAAGAGAGGGTTGCCCTTTTCCAAAGAAATAAAAGTGTGCTGAGGTTGCTTTGAGATCCATCACAAAGACTTTTTCTCAACAAAAATTAAAACTAATATTAAGTGTTGAAGTTGTTTTGAGATCTACCTCAAAGCAACTTCAAGACAAATTAATTTTGACACTCTGTTAATGTTGGAATCAAACTAACCCTTAAAAAACCAACGATTCATTGGTTTAACCTTAAGGGTCCAGAGAGCTCTTTCCGACAAGTATTAATGAGCTATTGGGGTCTCAATTTGGAACTTTCTATTTACAACAAATGTTAAATATACTCCAAAGTATCTACTATCTCCATTAGCCATGTTTCTCTAAATGACAGAGGGGGTAAGGGCAAAACCCATATGTGTTATAAAATGTTATTCATGCAACTTTGATGAAGTTTGATCCAAAAGAGAAAATCAGAAGCATGACGTTTAGTAATTATCAATACAACCAAACTTTAAACAAATGTTTTAGATACTGTCATTTAATGAATTTAGAAGCATTTATTATTGAATATTCACTAAAATACAAATTTTATTTTTAGAATTTTAAATTTGGTATGATTGATTAAAACTAAACATTCTATTCTAAAATGGTCAATGGAAAAAATTTCAAAGGAGAGAACATCATTACTTTTCCAAAATAGTAAGTTTTATAACGGTAGGACAAATAAGGGTTAAAACAACAAATGCAATAGTCACATTGTGAAAAATATAATTTAAACGGGATCAAGTTTTACATCACCGGAATCAATGAAGAACATTGCATGTGTTAGTCCAAAAACAAATACATTTGAACAATAGTCCGAGCCCGCCCTCGCCAGCTCCAACTCCATAGTTGCAGATCACTAACCCCTTAACGTACCGATCCTTTGAACACAAGTAGATGTTAGCCTGAAAAATAGATTTTAGCATGACTCAAATGTACAATAAGTGTACATGAAAGGACCATTGCATGCATGAAATCTACCCAACAAATTTGACATATTTGCATTTGGAGGCCTCTTCAATATTATGGACCTCTCCCCATCACAAGAGACTTACTCTCATTGGTAGAGAACTTAATAGGCTTGCAAAGGTGACTTGGATGAAAGTCATCCCACATTGCATGAAAAAGTTACAGGACTTTGAATCCGTTCATGATCCAGTTTCTGGACGCTGTGACGTTTAGGGGCTAAAGTGTCTATTTTGTCAAAAAAGAGTAGTTTTGCACAACTGACCCTTGGCACAGTCACAATGGTCTGGGATCACCCTCCATGGCTGATTGGCTGGGGAGCTCGCTGGGGAGCGCTTCTACAGTGCAAAAAAACTGTCAATATAGTCTGCACTCCACAGCAGCCACACGAAACTTCCGCTGGCGCCCTAGTGACTCTTTCCTAAATCCGAGATTCTGAAGAATCCCAACAATTGAGTGCATCCATTTGTTGTGCACCGGCGGAGCCGACGGACGGCGTCCATGTGGAACCAAAGTCGTCCACAAGGACCCGATGGACGGCGTCCATCAGGAAACTGGGGAGCAGGGAAATCTGTATAGATCCTGTATGGTTTCTTTTGATGTGGCCACCTATACAAGAGTTGTATTGTAATTGTATGTGTGTCGTATGTTAACAGCATGGAATCCGAGCCAATTGAATCGATACAATATTTGTTACTATGAGTTCTATATGGAATTACTCTTTGTAGCATACCTATATTGAAAATGTATTGTCGGACAGATTCTACATATTCTGTATAAGTATATTTCATTGTTGTTTCAATATGAAAAGTATAGTAGCAGTCGTTTCAATATTGAAAATGTATTGTTGGTGAGATTTTATAGATTCTATATAAGTATATGTCAATGTCGTTTCTATATAAGAATTATAGCAATGGTCGTTTCAATGCAGGTATCTTGTTGAGACCAGAAATAAGATATAGGTCATATTGTTCATACCGTAGTACTATAGCAAGTTCATCCAAAAACAATTCTAAAAATAAAAAACATAAAAGTTAGAAAATTCTGAAGACAGAATAAGGAAAATAGAATAAATTAGTTTTTTCAATATTTTGTTATTTCTAAGCTATTTAAGGTCGTTTTTACTTCGTTTTTTGCTAAAAAAAACGAAAATTGAGAAATTCAGTTCTTGAGAGGTGAACCTTATTTTTTCAAAATAAATAAATATTCGTTCGCCAGGTGGCAAACCTGCTATAGTGTTACGGTATATATATTACATATTTCTTCTTTTTCATATATATTCCTTTTCACATTTAGTAATCCAAAGATTTAGAATTAATGCATAATAGTGAATTTATTTTTTGGTAGTATCGTAATCAGCTGTGTACATGGAGCAATGGTTTTAGGATAGAGAGCCCATGCCTAATATTTAATTTTTGTCGGAATGATGCTAATATTCTTTAAAAAGTTGTAGTTTCCAAAAGAATTTTTTTAGCCCAAAAAAACCATACCCCTCCAAAATTCCCCATTTCACCTATTGGAATTGCTTATTTTTAAAAATAAAAAATATTAGGTGAGATATACACATCTTTTAATTCTACATATTTTGAAGTCAACAAAGCTTTGACATTGTATAATTCCATGAGGTTATATCCTATCATGATGTTTTTTTTTAAGTGTGTGAAATGAATATTTATTTGTTTTTGTTTTTTAAATTTCTAACTTTAGGTCATTTCGTCACCCAAAAACCAAATAATGTTCTCCTAAGCACTGTTTGATGCCCTACTTTGGAGCAATGATTTTTTTTTTGCTAATTAGATCAATTAGGGTAATAAATTACATATTTTTTTTGATTTTGGTATATAGTATAATTTACAATTAGATATTTCTCAAAAAACTAAAAGGAAAGTTGTGAAAATAACCTCAAGAATGAGAAATTTTGATTTTCTTGTAAGTATTACTTCTTTCACGCATGAGCGTTCATATGCTGAACGATGAACACATTCAAACTATTCTCGTGACTACTTACTTGGACACTTTTTATCCATCCAGACTTCTCTTTGTTTTCAGTCAGTTGACTATAATTTTTATAGTATAAATATTCAAAATACGATTTTACGATTTTTTTTTAAAACAACAAAATTGGTTCATGTCAAGTTTCATTCTTAGTTCAAAAAGTGAGACCTTAAACATGATTTCCAAATTAATTATAATCAAATAATAGAAACCATACCATCTCATAGTGCATGTTATTCCAAATTCATTACAATGCTTTTGAAAAAATAATTCATTCGGGATTTTAATTGAATTTAAAAAAAAAAAAAAAACCTTGAATAGTTAATTAAAAATTGTTAATAAAAAAGGCAATAAATCCAACCCTACTAATGTAATCTACACATTGACATTTTCAAGTTTCCTTCGTACATCAACTCCATTATTGTTTTTCATCAAACTTTTTATATCACATCTTTTGAAAACAATGTTGGATCGGGACGTTAAAGGGTTAATCCTTTAGGAAATAAAAATGAATAACTAACACACTTGTTAAATGAAGTAACAGACGGAGGGCTGCTGGTGGGAGTGACTGGTTGTGAAGAAAGAGGTTCCAGGTTCGAACCCAGGGGAAAGGTCATCGTTATTGTTATTGTATAGCTGGTGGATGTGAAATGCAGTTGGGGCCATCCGTGGGCTAGTCTAGGCGTACACGTGGCTGCAGAGGGGTGAGTCCTCATGCTGGGCTACCATGGCAAGTATTGTAGTCACTTTTTTTTTGACGTATTTTAATGTACGTGTACATTAAATAATGTATAATAAACTTATTATAATTATGTAATAATTATTCAGTACCAATATTCATAATATATTGAAAAAGAGATACAATAACAATACAGCTTCAGTACAAATGCTGATTCCTATACTGAATCAATACAGGTATTACACAGCACGCCACTACAAAAAAATTCATACGATTATCATATTGTTTCTGTATGGGAATCCCTTCCTCGAACTTTCCTGATGTCCATGTTGCGATTCGGTGGGCTTCACAGTCCTAACGTTCGGTTGGCTGAGTACTAGTATGAATCACTAAGTGTATATCACAGAGGCCCGATGACACTAAGTGTATGAATCACAGAGGCCCGATGACACTAAGTGTATGAATCACAGAGGCTCTCCTTCAATTCTTGCGACACTGAACTCGATCATCGAGAGTGACTAGGAAATCGGACACATTCATTCAGCGCTTTAGATCGAACTAGTTCCTGATCGATTTTCTTTCCTCAAGGATTTGATGATCTGTTATTCGTGTATATCGATTGGCTGAGTACTAGTACGCCGGTTATCAATTCATGTTTGACAGATCAGCCTGGCATGCGAAAGGGCCAAAATTCAATTTTCAGGAATCTAAGTTCCGTTTTATTTATTTTATTTTTTGCTAAATCTTCCTTTTACAAACGAAACAACAACTTCATTGCAAGGAGAAGGACTTCCAGTTCTAACTAACAAGCCCGGCTCTGTTTTGATGCTGCAGGCAGGTTCTTGGTAACAAGTCTTCGTTCAGGCACCACATAATTATATTAGCAGATATATCAATGGATCCTCTCTTCATTCTCTGCACCAGGCTCGCCATGGCCGAATCAACCAATTCCAATAATAATAATAATAATAGAAACACCAACCCAAAAAATATGGGCCGGTGTGAATAAAGTGTCCGTTCGTAATGTCAATGACTCGATGCCCACGGGACAAAGGGATATTGGAACAATACTACTCCCCTCTTTCGAGGATGGACACTATAGTAACCAAAGCATAGTAACAGTAACATTTAACAAAGGAAAAGAGCGAAGTAATGATGGTTGAGTGAAAATTTGAAATAAAGGTATGTTTAGTGTTAATTTCTATCACCAAGTCATGAGTTCTTGGTTGGTTGGCGAAGGGCGTTGTATCACAATTATGTGGTCCGGGTTCGAAACCAGTTGGGCTCGTTGAGCAGTGGTGTGATACACATGGCTTGGTGCTGCTAGTGAGTTATCATGGCAAGAAAGTTGTACCAACCAACCGGCCCGTCCTATCCCCTGAGACAAGCTGAGCTAGTTGTTTGAAAAGAGTGGCTAGCAGTGGTTTTCACCACTACCTCCCCCCCCCCCCCCCCCCCCCCTCTTTTAGTGTACTACGTCTGTTGGTATTGTTTGATTATTTTCTATACGTCTTTTATGTAGAAGGATAGATCCGGCATATTGCATGGCAATGGTATTTATTGCTTTGAATGTGTGTTTTATGGAGGTTTCACAGATTTCATAGAGGGGACGTGTGTGGTTCCTCTGGCTCCAGCTGTAATGACTATGATGGGATCTACTTTCTAGCCTTGTTGTATGATATTGTTAATTAGAGGTTGGTATTTTACAATTTTCCTGCCAATTGTTTCTGGTGAAAATCTGTCGTTTGTGTATGTAAATTCTATGAATTGTTTGGTTAGGTTATCATCGGGGTATAGAGGCGGTGGGCTTTGGTATGGGAGGCTTTTAATGCATAATATATCTGGTTTGAATCTGGCATTACATTGACATCTTTATTGATTACAAGTACATGGTAGTAACCATGGAGGAACTGTGTTTTCTTGTGGGTTATTGTTGAATGTGCCCGCATTCATGAGAGTGTAGCATCTTGATTTATTTGAGGATAGTATTAATTTTCTTAATTCCCATACTGCTTTATTGTGTCTTTTGGTTCTTAGTGCGTGTATATGGTGTTGTTTGCATAGTAACAGTACATGTAGCCAAGTATCTGCATCTTGTGAATTACAGATGGGACATGTTTTAGAGGGGAATCTTTGTATGCCAAAAATTAGTTGTTTTCTGGCATTACCCATGTATTGACCGGTTCTAAATTTTAGTATGCTTGTTTTTTGTGCGTCTGTTATTTCTGGATTTTTCCAAAAGTCATTGGACATTTCGTAGTCTATGATGGAGTTTGTTGTCCATTTGCTAATGTTGGGAAAGTCTTCTGCCAGTATTTCGAGGTTAGTTTCTCGGTCATGTTTCTTTATGTATTCTTCCAAACATCTAACTGGTCCTTTGTTTGGTCGTATGATACGACCGGGCCATGTGTCTTTTTGGAAGTAGTACGGTGTGGTATGTGCAAATTCGTATGAACTTGCTGCTTTTTGATAGCCTCTTTTCATGGTTCCTTCTTTTGCGAGTTGATCTGCGTGTTCATTTCCAATGATTTTAGCGTGTGTTTTAACTTTGTATATTGTGGTTGGTTGTGTTTGTTTTTTTAGCATTTTTACCATATCTTCTAATATGGTTTTATCAGCGTGGTTGTTTTGTTGGGTTGGGTGTTTTAGTTGTGTGTTTAGAACATGTATACAATTGAGACAATCAGTAAAGATGTGTGCAGGTTCATGTATGTATTTAGTGGTGATTATTGAGAGTGTTTCATGTATGGCCATAAGTTCTGCTCTGAAGCATGTTTGTAGACCAGGAAATCTTTTTGATATTTGTACATCTGGTTTAGATGAGTTGTAGATTCCATATCCAGCTTTTTCTTTTTTCCAATGGCCGTCATCAGCTTCTTCAGGTGGTAAAAAGGATCCATCTGTGTAATAGCTGTATTGTGGTAGAAATTTTAGTGTAGTGTTTATTTCAAAATTTGGAAGGGGATCTACCCACATGTTTTGTAAATTGTTGTAATGTGGGTATATGAGTTTGTTCCATTTTGTGCTTTTGTTAACTTTTGTGTTTGGTGGTGTTGGTGGTGCTGTTTGCGTATGGTATTGCGAAATTTGTAGATTTTCAATTGCTTTGTTTATGGTGTTTATTTGGTTTATTGTGCCAATGTTATTGTTTTGATGGTGAATGCACCATATGTGTATTGCAAGTGGTTCGTTTCGGGTTTTGTTGGATACTAATGGAATTGTTGGTTCATCATATGTAATGGTGTCCGCGGCAAAATGTATAATGGCGTGCGTATCTGGGAAGGGTCCGTTGTATGGTGATAGGTTTTGATACCAGTTGGTGTCTGAAATTGCTAAAATGGTGACAGTTTCTGGGTCTTGTTTTGCTGCTAGTCTAGCCCAATGTATTGCTTGTTGTGCTGTTTCGGCGTCATTTGGGTGAGCATATCCAATACCTTTCCATTTGTATTGAGAAGCTGTTCCTAGTGAGCCAAAAATCATGTCTCTAGAGAATGTTGAGTAGAATTGGGTAGATTTGATGGAACATGTAATTGGTGAGGAAAAGTATGAATGTGTTATATTAAATGTTGTTATTAGTGTATCTAGGATGTTGGATGGAATGGTATGGTGTGGTGTTTTTATTGTATGCTTTTTGTGGTTTTTGTATTCGTATCTTTGATATAACCAGACTACTTCTGTTTCAAATGTTTGTATAGCTGGTATTAGTCTGTGGATGTTGTATTTGTTATTGTTATATTGTTGCCATAACCATTTTATTCTTGTAGTTGGAACAGTGGTGATATACTTACCGGTGTCATTATATATGTGGGTTCTATCATTTTGTATTTGAATGGTGCACTCACTACAAGAATTTGGGGGGTACAGCAACACCACAAACGTTGCTCAATACACTGGACAGTGGTTGTTTGGGGGGCTCGTTAAACGTTGCTACGCCAACGTTTTGAACACTGCTCAGAATGAGCAACGTTTTGGTACATGAACGTGCAACGTTTACAGAGGGCTCGCATCGGGCTTGGGATCTTCTACACTTCAGCGTTCCCTTGACTGGTGAGGCGGGTCCACCGTACTATTTAAATACCTCTTTCTACGTGACGGTTTTCACTAGTGGAAAATCTGATTTACGGATTACATTCACACGTTCGGTTAGTTCGTTAGTTTCTACGCAGGTAAGTCATGGTGACATAGTAAATTTTGGAGATAATTTTTTATAGTAAGTTTGGACATGCGTAGTTTGTGGTGAAAAGTTACTCTGCCGGATTTCACGGTTAACTGAACGTGAAAAAAAAAACCTCTGTAACTGAAGTTACTTCTACCTTCTTGTGCCCACGTGTCAATTTGTTGTCGTGTCAATGTATCGCACACTTGCTAATTCAGAATCCCTAAAGTGTTGTTTATGATAACTTTTTTCTGTAATTAGATGATTGTCTTCAATGCTCTGTTCTGTACTTCTGAAATTAGCCAAATGTGGTGGCCCAAAATGTGTGACTTCGCTTGTAGTAGACTTACTAGTAACCTAATGATAGGATTATTGAGGTAATTGATGCAACGTAGTATTGCTAGAAGCCAAAGACGTACGGGTGCTAAATAATGGTGTGTGGGAGGAGGGGTTAGGCATGGGCTGATCTCTAGAGTGTCCTTGTGATGAGTTATCCCATATGGTTTGTCCATGGTGACCTCCTAGTGTACACTACTTAAGGTGGAAGGCCTTTGAGTAAAGATCATCTCTTTCTACGCATTCCTTGTGTTTGTGTGTGTGTGCCTTGTGCAATCTTCTCTACCTTCAATAGGTTATGGGCCCACTCATGTGTGTTTCATGAGTATTAGATTGCATTTGTGCAAGTATTTTGAGGTCGGTGCGCAACGGGCGGTTTTGGAGCATTGTTGGAGGTTTTGGAGCTTGTTGAAGCGTTGGTGTTTCTTGGAGGTGTGCATGGGCTGAAGTTACATGTTGGAGCACTCTCTTTGGTCAATTTCTTCCCTTGATCTCCTTCTTTTCTTTCTTCTATCTCTTCGTTGCGAGTGGAACTTCGTTTGGTTCAATTGTGAGCATTTGAGTAAATGCAAGTGATTTGTGAGGTGTGAAGACTCTCGTGGAGGGTCTACCATCTGATCCTAGTGATTAGGCACTTGCTTTGAGGTGTTGCATGTGTTTCATGCTCTTGGGGTGCTCAAATTTTCATTTGGAGCTAGTTTGTGCACAAAGGTGCGGTTTTGAGCAATTTCAATGCGATTGGGGTTTTGAGGGACTTGTATGAGTTCATGTGCATTGAGTGAGTGCTCTTGAAGGACACAAAGGTGTCATTGACGTGCATTGAGTGATTTGAGGGGTTTTGGTGAGCCTCTTTGCATTTTTGGGTGAGGGTTCTCACATTTGAGTGTTGGGAGGCGTGTGTGGAGCACAAAAGTGCTGATCTAGTGTTTGGGGTTGTTTTAAACCCATTGGGTGCACAAAGGTGCAATATCAAAGCAAAAAATCACAAAAACAAAGTTGTGTGTTTGAGTTTGAGGTTTCATTTGTGTGGGGAGGCATACGTAAGTGAGGATCATGGCATCTTTTGAGGGTGAGGGTCCCAAGGTCGTGGACAAGTTCGATGGGGTGAATTTCCACTTGTGGAAGTTCAAAATGGAGATGGTGATGGCCGAGAAGGAGTTGTGGGAGATTGTCGAGGGTAGTGAGGAACCTCCTTTCTCTTCTACGGATCCTAGGATCATGCAAGCGTACACGAGGAGGGAGAAGAAGGCATTTGCCATTTTGGCACTCAACCTCGCGGATTCGCAACTTGCGCACATTCGTTCGTGCAAGACACCCGCGGAAGCATGGTCCAAGCTTTGCAACATTCACGAAGCGAAAACATTGGCCAACATTTTGTTTTTGAGGCGCAAGTTCTTCACCATCAAGATGGGCGAAGAAGATGACATGTTGGCGCACATCAACAAGGTCAAAGCTCTCGCGGATCAACTCAACGGTTGCGACGTGTCGGTTACGGATGGTGACATCGTGATGACACTTTTGGAGAGCCTTCCATCATCATACGAGTACCTCATCGTGGCGATGGAGTCAAGACCCATTACGGAGCTCACATTGGACTATGTGACCTCACGGTTGTTGCACGAGCTTTCGCGGCGAAAGGAGAACGAGTCTCGAGAAGATGGAGCGGCACTCGTGGCGAAGCAATCCAAGAATGGAGGCGGTGGGAGCTCAAGCGACAAGGTGTGCTTCTATTGTGGTAAGAAGGGCCACATTGCCAAATTTTGCTTCAAACGCAAGAGGGATGAGAAAGGGGAGAGTGCAAACAACACTAAAACTCGTGACGATGATGAGTACGCATTTACGGCTAGATATGAGGCAAGCATGAGCGATGGCATCGAGGGTGATGC
This sequence comes from Pohlia nutans, assembly GCA_022496805.1. NCBI lineage: Eukaryota > Viridiplantae > Streptophyta > Bryopsida > Bryales > Mniaceae > Pohlia > Pohlia nutans. The sequence goes on from CM040090.1 coordinate 12,441,415, forward strand.
AAGCATGAGTGATGGTATCGAGGGTGATGCAAGCATGAGTGATTGGATTGAGGTTGGTGATGAGTATGCAAACATGGCAAGCAATGTATCGTGCAATGGTAGTACGAGTGATTGGATTGTTGATTCGGGGGCTACAAGCCACATGTCACCACATAAAACTTGTTTTCATTCGTATGCTCTCATTAATCCAAGGAGAGTGATTTTGGGAGATGATACGGTGCTTGAGGCCGTTGGCAAGGGCCAAATTGTTGTAGACACCGAGGTGAGGGGTCGTGTGAAGACAATCACTGTCCAAGATGTCCTCCACGTTCCCAAACTAACGGCAAATTTACTATCGGTGAGGCAACTAGTGGCAAAGCACTTGAGAGTAGAGTTTAGTGATAAGGGGTGTTATGTGTTGTCACCGAGTCGAGATGAGGTGGCCATCATTGAAGAACACGAGGGCTTGTACCACATCAAGTTCTCCAAGGTGCATTCGAAGGAATCGGCGGCGTTGGCGCATTCAAACTTGAAGGACGACAAGTTGGCGTTGTGGCATCGTCGACTTGGCCATTTGAACATCAAGAGTGTGAAGACACTACGCGGCATGGTAAGCGGTATGGATCTTCATCAATTGAAAGTGGATGCTTCTACATTCACGTGTGAAGGTTGCATTGAAGGCAAGCAACAACGGTTGCCATTTGCGGGTGAAGGGGCGACACGGGCCACAAAAGTTTTGGAGATCGTGCATTCGGATGTGTGTGGCCCCATGAAGACCACATCGATGGGAGGTTGCAAGTACTTTGTGACCTTCATCGATGATTTTTCAAGGAAGATATGGCTCTACCCTATCAAAGCCAAGAGTGAGTGCTTTGAGAAGTTTAAGGAGTTCAAGACATTGGTGGAGAACCAATCCGAGTTGAAGATCAAGGTGTTTCGGTCGGACAATGGCGGCGAGTACATGTCCAAGAAATTTGACGAGCTTTTGAAGAATGAAGGCATCGCACGCCAAACTTCGGCCCCGTACACGCCTCAACAAAATGGAGTTGCGGAGCGCGCAAATCGCACCATTGTAGAGATGGCGAGGAGCATGTTGCACGCTCAAAACTTGAAGTTGGACCTTTGGGCGGAAGCGGTGGTGAATGCGGTATACACACGCAATCGGTGTCCAACAAGCGCGGTTGAAGGCATGACGCCGGAGCAAGCGTGGAGTGGGAGGCAACCATGTGTTGCACACATGCGCATCTTCGGATGCATTGCATATGCGAAGGTTCCCGACGAACGGAGGACGAAACTCGAGGCTAAGGCCTTGAAATGTGTGTTTCTTGGGTATTGTGAAGGTACCAAGGCGTATAGACTCATGTCGGTGGACACGAGGAAGATCATTCGGTCACGTGATGTGACATTTTGTGAGGAGTCTACGATGGAGGCTCCTTTGGAGGTTGGTCCAAGTGGGAGTAGTGGAGACGTTTTGGTGGACACACCCTCCAAGTCTCCTAGTGTTGTTGATGTAGGTGATGATGACGGTGATGACGAAGCTGGCGACACGGAGGTTGTTGAAGCGCCATCGAGCTCAAAGGCCAAGAATGGCGCAAAGGGCACGCAAGAGGAGCAAGTTTCTTCAAGCGAGCGGCGGTACCCCGAGAGATCGCGCAAGCCACCTGGAGAATGGTGGAAGAACCACATCTTCCCTCAAGTGGAGGACGAGCATGCGAATGTGGCATTATCGGATGGTCCATTGACCATTCGAGAAGCCATGCAAGGTGAGGATGCGGTCAAGTGGGAGCGCGCCATGCAAGAGGAGTACGACTCTCTAATTGCTAACGGTACGTGGCAATTAACTCCCATTCCAAAGGATCGCAACCCCATTGGTTGCAAATGGGTGTTTCGGACAAAGAGGGATGTTTCGGGTATTGTTGTGCGTCACAAGGCAAGATTAGTAGCCAAGGGGTTCGCGCAAGTGCATGGGGTGGACTTTCACGAGACATTTGCTCCCGTGGCCAAGTTCACCACCATTGGATGCATTCTTGCCATTGGAGCGGCCTTGGACTTGGAGATGCATCAAATGGATGTGAAGACCGCATTTTTGAATGGCGATTTGGAGGAGGACATCTACATGGTGCAACCTGAGGGGTTTGTGCAACAAGGTAATGAGCACCTTGTTTGTAAGTTGCAAAAATCATTGTATGGGTTGAAACAATCTCCAAGAGCGTGGTACCAAAAGATTGACACGTTCTTGGTTGCACACGGGTTTACTAGGAGCATTGCGGATCATAGTCTCTACTTCATGCAAGACGGGCAACATGTGGTGATTGTGATCATATATGTTGATGATTTGATCATTCTTGCAAGCCTCATGAGTTTAATGAATGCATTAAAAGGCATGCTTGAAAGAGAGTACGAGATGAGTGATCTTGGAGAATTGCACTTTTGTCTTGGTGTTGAGTTTGTGCGTGATAGGGCTACACGCACTATCACCATGAGTCAAGGCAAGTATGTGATGGACGTGCTCAAGAGATTCGGGATGGAGGATTGTAAGCCCGTGGCAACACCATTGGATGCAAACTCCAAGCTCGTCAAGCTTTCGGAGGAGGAGTATGCGATGGAGGCTAAATCGATGGCGGAGGTGCCATACAAGCAAGCGGTGGGGTCGTTGATGTATGCGATGATTGCGACACGGCCCGACCTTGCGTATCCAATTAGCGTGGTGAGTCAACACATGGCGAGACCGGGCTCGATGCATTGGATGACGGTCAAGAGGATCATGCGTTATTTGAGGGGCACAAGCGATGTGAAGTTGTGTCTTGGAGGCAAAGACATTGTGTTGAGCGGCTATTGTGACGCGGACTACGCGGGAGACACGAGCGATCGAAGATCGACAACGGGCTACATGTTCAAGGTCGGATCGGGAGCGGTGTCGTGGAATAGCAAGCGGCAACAAACCACGGCGACATCAACGGTGGAGGCCGAGTACATGGCTACGAGCCATGCCACGAAGGAGGCCATTTGGTTGAGGCAACTAATGGTGGATGTGGGTTGCACACAAGGTGAGGCTACAACGATTATGTGTGACAACCAAGGGTGCATTTCACTTGCAAAGAACTCTACACATCATTCACGCACGAAGCACATTGATGTGCAATACCACTTCATTCGGGAGAAGTTGGAATTGGGAGTTATACATTTGGAGTATTGCCCAACGGAGCACATGGTGGCGGATGTGCTCACAAAGGGTCTTTGTAGAGACCGACACCAACGATTAGTAATAGCATTTGGACTTAGAGGCTTTGGCTCTACGCAAAGTGGGAGTATTGAGGTAATTGATGCAACGTAGTATTGCTAGAAGCCAAAGACGTACGGGTGCTAAATAATGGTGTGTGGGAGGAGGGGTTAGGCATGGGCTGATCTCTAGAGTGTCCTTGTGATGAGTTATCCCATATGGTTTGTCCATGGTGACCTCCTAGTGTACACTACTTAAGGTGGAAGGCCTTTGAGTAAAGATCATCTCTTTCTACGCATTCCTTGTGTTTGTGTGTGTGTGCCTTGTGCAATCTTCTCTACCTTCAATAAGGATTTGTGTGTACATGTGGCGTCCACCACTTGGTAGCATCATTCACCATTTTCATTGCACAGCTGCTTCTTTCACAAAGCCAATTTTATACATGCGGTTTTCATCCATCATATAGAAAGGCATCCAGCATAATTTGGATTCATCAAATTAAATGTCACGCATGTAATGACAATACTTTAGGGTACTATGAGGCCTTGTACAACTGGATCACACTAGCCATGCATTACATACTATTGAAATTAGGCCTTCTCAATTGCCTAATCTACAAGCTGTATAAATCCTAAATCATTCAACGTTTACAATTACAATGTCACAGATAGTATAGTACATTGTAATATTCATTTGTGTGTCCAAACATAACATAGAATGGCATTGTAAGTGGTATTGTCATTTCCCACAACTATGAAAATGTTCAATGTTTCAGTGGTGGCATATATTTGCAGCCAATATGTCAAAAAAAATCAGTGATGATTTCCAATAACCTATACTTTCACATAATACTTCTACATGCCTAACATACCTTCCAGACTTTGTACAACATGTGTGATATGAACACTATTAACAAGTCGTGAAACCATGAACCTGAAATCATGAAGAGAACCGGATGACATAACCCATGCACTAACAAAGACTCCCACCGTCACCTGGTTACCTCCACAGCCAAGGCCAGAACCAGCTACTCCTCACCACTTGCATCACTGCCCTCACAGTCAGACCCATCCTCGTCAGAGCCATCGTCATCTGAACCCTCAGACTCCTCGTAAGATCCCTCAGAAGATTCTGATGCGCTTTCGCTTGAGGCACTGTCCTCATCATCAGGATCTTTGTGCTTCTTGGACTTCCCCTTCACTTGGGATGCTCGCTGCTTGGTCTTCCCCTTTATATGTGGCTCCACTTGGGCTGTGGAGGATGCATTTTGATCAATGCATGCGAGTCTTGCATTCTCCCGCTCCTCCATCTTCTCAAACCCATGCCTTTTGCCGTACTCCAAATCCGACTCAGTTGACACTCTGTCGAACGCAGCCTTCTACACAAGAGCCAGTTCATAATCTATGATTAATACTTACAGTCACTTTGATACAAATTGATATCCGAGGCTCACGATACAATTCAACTCTAGATACCAGCAAGGATTTATGAAAAGAAAAAACAATAAGCATAACTAATCTTAGTGCTACTACAACATAGCTACATCTAAGTTAATACATGGCTGAACTTACAGCTATTGTGTGAACTAAGAAGACTTAAAAACAATAAGATAGTTAATACTTTTTATCTGACTACTACTTAGTTAGTCTAGAACTAATATCCTCTATGTCTAAACCTGATTGCAATCATAGCAACACGTAGTCATTGTTGAAATTATAATAATTGTGAAGTATTCCAACTGTTTGTTACATAAAAAATACGGTATATACATTCCATTCACATTGACAAGTTGCTTGCAGATTGTCTACTGTCATTTCACCCACACACACACAAATTAGCCAATACATAATGAAACCGGGGCCAGTCACATCAAAAAACATATACAAGGAACAAATTCAATTCAAATACACTCCTTGCTGATTTATCCATACTGGTTCATGTATGGGTCAGTTAGACCATGGTGGAGCACAAGCGAGGAAACAATAAAATCAAAATAAAAAACAATATTAAACATGGCTTCAGATTGTTGCTACGTGTTACTGTGATCCATATCCCATCCATGCCTGAACCTGACATGATCTGCACATTCAAGGCACTGGTACAAAACACTGCCCGGACAAGCATTTGAATAAAAAAATTCTAATTTAAGGAAGCAAAGGACTCCCCACTGCGATCGCGATTGAAATCACCAACTAACCCTACTTCTGCATCGTAGATGCAATTAAGTGTTTTCACAACATGGAATCCTCTTAGTACCATAGTGATGAAGATAATATCATTTGTATCACAATTAAGACGTCGATGACCGAATCTCAAAATACTTTGACTAACAAGTAAAGGTAAATAACAAGAGGGACGGGTCAATGATTATTACTACAAGTTGTTCTTGGGAGACTGAATCACACTACTGTAAGTAGCCCAATTTTGGGGACATAGAAAGACACTTACAAATCTGTCGCTAAGTCCCTTGAGTCCCGTTGGTCCACATTTGTGGGAGTACCCCACTTCCTTCATCCTTTTGTTTGCCGCACTCCGGCAAAGTTCAGCTTTGTGGTTCACCTTTGCATCCTTGGTGAGCTCATATATTTTTTGGAATGACAAAACTGTACAGCCACTTGGTCTTGGCACTGTCCTCCAGTTCTTGTATGTCTCAATTTTTTTTTATAATCGGCACCGTCTTTCCCTCAAGTTGGCACCCACAGCGTTGAGAATTGTTTTTGATTCCCATGGTCCAGGGTATACCTTCCTGAGTCTCATAGTGAACCGTGCCTTTAGCTCGGGGCACTGGCGGTTCCAATTCACATGCCAGGGAAACTCCTTGCTCGCCTGATCAAATGCATATTGTTTCATGTGGTCTGCAAAGTGGCCCGTGGGTGCTGCGAGTGTATTGACTTCGAATGGAGGGATGTCTCCTGGTGATCCCCACGTGGCCCGTGTGACTGAGTCCGTAGAATTTCTGGAGTGCTCAGAGACAGTGTTCGGAGATGCTGCTCCAGCTGACCCTCCGCTGGAGTTATTAGGATGTGCCCTCGTCCTTCTATGCTTGCGGCGTGTTTTTTCCTGGGCTGCACCCGCGGGACTTACTGCCAATGGAGGCTTTGAGGGGCCAGGTGCATCTGGGTTAGCGACAGCAACTGTAGCCCCCTCCTTCTGCGGTCCTGAAGAGTCTCCAGCTATGTCCTCTCCATGAAATTCAGCCCCACCGTCGTCTAATCTTTTGCCTTTAGAGGTAGATGCCACTGCCGCATGGGAAATGCGCTTCCTCTTTTCCTTGGTCAATTTGGACTTCTCGCGGATGGCATTCTTTTTCTTGTGTTTTGCTACTGGTCTGCTGTCAGCAGCGTCGTCTAGGCACTCCCTTGGTGGTGGAATTTGCGAGTTGTCCCGGTCCACCTGCAAACTCGGTCCTTCTGGCTGTGGTTGGCTAACGCAAGGGAACTCTACGTCCGGGACTGCAGGAGGACTTGGATTCGCTACAGGGCTGGCTGTGGGCTCTACTGTACCCAGTCCCTCAATTTCGGTCTTGCCTTCAACTGCTACATTGGACTTGGTCACTACAGGAATGACTTCGACAACGACTTTTTCGCTAGCGGCCCCTACAACAGCCTCTTGTGGTACTTGTTGTTCTGCCTCGCGTTCTTTCTGCCTCTGGAGGTGAAACTCTAAGAGCCTGTCCACACCTTTCTCGTGGCGAATCTGATTCTCTCTTCTATCACGCTCCATTCTTTCTTTCCTGCCTCTCATGTCTGCTGGAGGAATGCTAGAGATGATCTGTATATCTTCAACACTTCTAGAGTTGGCAGAGTGGTGAGAGTCTGCTGCAACGTGACTTTCAATAGGCACTGATGGTGAGGACATTGATAGACGAGCTTTGGGGTGCTTTGACAGAAAACATTGTTTTTCATGGGGAGGCATGAAAGACAAAAGGTATGACAACGATGTAGTGGGCTGCTGTAGCATGGGGAGAGAGGCATCTATGTTCGGAGGAGGACTTGAAGGCCCTGCAGTTCCCCACACTGGCGGGATTGGCGCAATGGGCGAGGGGTTCTGTGGTAAAGTGGACTCTGGAGCATCTCCCACATTCTCATGTCTTTGGGTGCTATCTACGACTGGGACTGTCTGAGGGGTGGTAACTGCACACTCAGTAGGGACAGCAGCGGATTTACTAGCAGGTGGCTGTGATTTGGCGGCAGAAGGAGACACTGGCGGAATTAAGCAACGAGGTGGAAGCGGGCTTCTAATTGGCGTTCCAGTAACCACTCCAGAGGTGCTCTCTGAACCCAAAACTCTGCCTCTCACTAATGGTGTGTCTGTGACAACTTGGCTGCTGGGAGAGAGAAAGAAATTGATGTGCACACCACCTGATGGAGAACATGGTGGTGTGCACACCACATCAGGCAAGGGTTTGATGCCACCAGTTTTCAGCCGTGTACCTTCAGGTTGCGCGGCTGCTCTCCTCGCTTCAGCGACGTCACTCCCAGCCGCCTTCAACGACTCCGCCATAGCCAACACCTCCGCTACCGCGTCGTTCATCGCCGCTCTTCTGCCACGACCCCGACCACCTCCCTTCCCACCTCGTGAAGACATTGCTCTCTCCTTCCGCAAGCTTTTCAACGGTGATTCCTTCAGCTTTTTCCTCCTTTGGGGTTCAGGACTTAAACACCCGGTGGCTTCTTCGATCTGGTCTTGCCTCTTAAAATTTTTGGCTATGCTGTCATCCGGAGCTTTGGCAGAGGCGGACTTACGTTCTTGAACTCTCTTCGCGTTGGTTTCGGGAGCTGCATCCGACTCCACCAATTTGCGCTTCCCTCTGACAGGTTTGGTAAGCGCCATCTATGAAAACATTTGTCCCACAGAATGCGCAGTTAGAGCTCCAACATAACAACCGCATAAACTATATTCATCTGCCATACCATTCATTTCACTCCACGCACTTTTGACATTCTAGAACTATAGAGATCAACGACAAGCACTGTGAGATAGAATATACTTTAATTTCAACACTAACAGTGGCGACAATGTGAAGGCATGCAATGCAGGGTGTCTGACCTTCAAAGGTGCGCTGCTGATGTGAAATAGCGCCTGGCTTTTCTCCGGAGCTGTGGTAACGACAGTGCGGTGCAAGTCAAAGCTATTGCAGAAATACAATGCAGCAGATCGCATTCGCAACAACGCCGCGAAACTAAACTACTAGTTCTCAACGCATGCTACGCTGCAAAAACTGTCAATGCCTTGCGGACCAGGTGATCAAAGTAGTACCGTAAAACTAGGAACGCAAAGAAAAGAACTGACTGTGCGCACTGGCGATGCTGCTTAGAGCGCAAAACCGGGGTGACGGATGCAACGACTCCACCGTCAGGCTCGCGATGGCGTTGGAAGCGCAAAACTCGGAGCAAGAGTGAGGCGCGCAAACAACGACACACTAGAAGACGCTGCCAGGGTTTTGGAGAAGCGAAATCCACGCTAACTCACCGGCGGGGTTTTATTGACGTGGCAGGGATTTCCATTCCAGCTGGCACCACTTCAGCCAAGGTGGCAGAGTTGGGAGATCCTAGTTGGCGAATGACTGGTTTTTGAGGGGTCACCTGCGTGACATGGTAGATCCAAAAACGTGAGGTGGCAGGGTAACAAATGAGGTGGCAAATGGTGGTGTGATGTGGAGCGGTCGGTGGCACAGAGTAATGGGCACGTACAACACACCATCATTGGTCCCAGTTGAGAAGGGGTGCAACGACCTACATTTGATGACACTACAGTAGGTGGACTTCTCCAATCAATCAAGTGTTCATAAAATTGCACATGATATGGATATGTCCTTAATTATCCCCTAAACACAAACTGATTAGGAGTTATCACCAAATCAAGAAACAAAACCTGATTTGGTGTAGTACGAATATGATTGAGAAATCATAACACCTAGTAAAGTAAAACGTGGACTATAGGTTACCTTGGGACATTTAATTTTGTACTAACCCAATGTATTCATAAATTTTACGGTTTAAGGTTCCCAATTGAGTAAGCAAAATGCCTCGGCGGAAAAAAAGGGGTGTTGATTTTGAAACGGTGGACCTTGTTGATGAAGTGGTGTTAGACCACTTTCCAGACCTTAACGTACGAAGAACCAGGGGTAGAATTGCCAGAAGGGGAGATGGTGATGGACAATCGGGAGAGGCAATTGAACTTGATTTTTACAATATATGCCCTTGCCTCTCATGTGCGGAATTTCCACGACCCACGGTTAGACTCATGTCCGTTATTGGAAGACATCTAATGACGCGGCCATTAGCACCGAGATATGAGGTACAATGTCTACACTTTTTTTTTCCTTCCTCCGGTTTTAATTGTTACCTTCAATACATGATTTCAAATAGAATATCCGTATTGCATGATATTCATCTGTTTATTATATGTTCTAAGTGGAAATGTGACTTATAAAATGCCTACATTGAAATTACAACTTTGTATTTGTACGGTACTATGCTAGAGTCGCTTTACTTTTTAAATGCCCTAAATTATAATGGCTAAATTAAGCAGTATAACGGATGGGGAGCTTTGGTGTTCAAATTGGCTCAATTGACATGGTAAATTTATATAATAGAATGCTCTAGGTTGCTGTACAGTTCCCCGTGTTTAGAGCGACATGGTTACCCGTAGAGATAGAATGAGCTTGTATTATTGGGAAGGGCTCAAATTAATTGTAGAATTTTAAGATAATCTATGGGAACATATTAATTTTAAAATATTTTACTGCATGATAATTTTAAGATACAATTAGATATTGGGAATGAAAGTGGAGTGTCAATTTAATATCCATTTTAATATTGAAAGTCAAATCAATAGCAATGGGTTGTACAAATGGGAAATAATATAATAATCATATTGGAAATATTTGATATGATTTTATTGCGTTTGTCACATCCATTGAATGTTTGGTGTGTAATCTCTCCCATACCATTACTCACATGCAATTAAATAACATCTAATAAAATATGTTATGGTTTAATTACATATCCAATTATATGTTCACATTGAACATATTTCTATTTTAATTTTCTACATACGGGAATGAATTCCTTTGTGAGGATCATTCGTTGCATCATTGATCCTTCCTAGTATAGTTTGTATTATATTCCATGCTTTCCAGTCTTCCATATTTACCACATTCTGATTTGGCAATTTCATATAGGATGGGTCTGAGTGATGGGGCCCATCAAGTGTTGAGAACTAACATGATATAAAATTCATTGTGTAGGCTTTCTATAGAGCAGGGTTGGGAGAGCTTCAAGATTTGGACGGAGGACCTGATTTTACAGCGCCAACAAAAATTGGCCCCGCAGTTGATGACATGGCCAATGTGGATAGGTCAGAAGGGTTAGTCGAAGGTGAACACCCTGACTTGGTCATGGCTGATTTTATTCTGGACCACTTTGGCACTGCCCCAGGACCACCTAACTCTGAATCAGCGGCACATGAGGGCGAAGGGATAACAAACTTGGAAAAGGAGGCCTCTACACCCATATTCAATGGAGCATCCACAAACCGATTAGCGTTCATAATGATATTTCTCAAAATTCAAGCCAAACATCCAGGCATGACCAATAATTGTATGGATGATGTTTTACAAGCTATTAATGACCACGTCATCAACAAAAAATTTGATTCCAAAATACCACGAACCCGAGCGGAAGCAAGGCGTGTGGTGACTGAAATTGGGTTGGATTACATTACAATTGACGCATGTCCATGTGATTACTTTCTGTACTATGGCCATATTGACTCAAAATTGAACACTTGGCCCGAGTGTAACAGATCAAGGTACAAAGAAGGACTTGTCAGCAAAAAAGTACCAAGAAAGGTAAGATTTAAAATTTACAGCTTCATATTCGTTTGACTTGATTGTGCTCATTGCTCCAGGATTGGTATATTTCTGTGTTAGGCAATATAGATTTTACACATTGTCGTGTGATGTGTTGTTTTGGTTTTTCATACGATTCCTATAACTTTATAATATCACATCAGGGTGCAGTATTTTTTTTAAGCGGCGTTAGTAAAGTGAGTTAATTGTTTTCTCTACTTGTGTGAAAACAGAGGATGCACTATTTCCCAGTCACGCCAAGGATACAATCAATATATCGAAGTCCTTTTCTTGCTAAATTGATGACTCACCACTTTGATCATGCTAGTAAGGACGGTGTAATGAGGATCCCATCTGATAGCAAAGCATGGAAACACATGACTACAAAATATCCTCAAAAGTTAGGGAACAGGTTGGGGAATGTTTTCCTCGGGTTTGCAACCGACGGGGTAAACCCCTGGGGCAACAACGGCACTAGCCATTCCACATGGCCCATTATGTTGGTGAATCTTAACATTCCACCTTGGCTAGCGATTAAGGCAAGCCACATAATTTTGAGTGCCATTATACCAGGTACTCCTTCCGTCCCAAAATTATTGTCATGTGTGAAAGTCGTGTTTCAAAGTTCTTTTTTATGGGTTGGCAGAGATCGAAAACATTAGTTTTATAGAAAAAAAATTAAATTAATTAGGTAATCAAGTCCACTTTTGAACCCAATTTGAATCATAACATCATTCGATTTAAACTCCACCCATGAGAAAATTTCAAATAAAAACACTTCTACATTGTCTATTGTTAGAAAACTTACTAATAGTGGAAAGTAATGATGTTCTCTCGGTTCAAAAAATTGTAATATTTGATGTTAGACTAGAATGTCTTTTTTTAACAAATCAGACAAAATTTTAAATTCTAAAAGTAATTGTTTTGATCTTATAAATATTTGAAGTTAAGAGCTTCTAAATTCAACATGAGATGATAGAAAGCTATTTCTTGATATTTGATCGTATGGAAAATTACTAAACATCAAGCTCCTCATTTTGTCTATTCGACTGAACTGCATCAACGGTGAAGAAGTAATTTTTTATAACACATTTATGTTTTTCCCTTACCCCCTCCGTCATTTAGGGGTTAATCATGTTTGTCTTACAATATGATCAATGAAATTAGCTCAAAGAAATATAAAGCAAGCAGTGTGGACAAATGGACAATGACTTTGGGACGGAGGGAGTACTAAATGTTAGATGTTCAGACATTGGCCCTTTTTCCGTGCAAGTGGGTTAGACTGTACATATTTAGATCTACTCTGAATTGGGAGTGACTAGTACAGTAAATCTAAAAGAAGGTATCATGACCATCACTGGATTTTTACTGATCAAGGAAAATCTCTAATTGAAGCATGTGTTATGTATCCAATAAAGGGAAGAAAAAGGTGAAGGAGTTTAATGTGTATCTTCGGCCACTCATCGATGAGATGAAAAATCTATGGGACCATGGAGCACGAGTGACTGATATGTCCATTGCAACTGAGTCAGAGCGTTCATATGTAGCAAGAGCTGTTTTGATGTGGACCATGCACGATTATCCTGGTTATGGTATTGCATCATCTTTGCAAACGCAAGGCTATTATGCTTGCCCCCCATGTGGTCCAGAAGAAGTTCCATCATGCGGAACAGTGCATCTCGGGAAGACCATTTACCATGGTCACCGCAAGTACTTAGCTAGAGGTCACAAGTAGAGACATCAACGTCATAAGAAAAAATTCAATGGAAAAGTGGAACCAAGTGTAGGGCCCCCAGAGAGGTGGAGTGGTTGGCACTGGCTTGCGCAATGGGAAAAGGTAGCAGAAGGGACAATATCGATGGAGGAAAGCGGCATGAAGGGGTGTTCTATTTTTTATGAGCTGGAGTACTGGGCGGTAAGATATTAGAAGTGTGTTAATTTTTTTTTTAAATAATATTAAGAAGTTCGCAAGCTACATAGCAACTTTGAATTTTACATTTGAGACACCCAAAACCGATCAAATAAGACATGTACTATACTTGGGATAGATGAATCGATATTTTAATTATTTTCCTCTTTCATAACTAGTAAGATGATGAGCAATTTTTTTCTAATTAACTTTTTTTGATAATTATTTGAACAAGTACATATTTTTTAAGAGCCCAGTTGTAGGTGTACCTAGAACCAATCATATGCTCTACTGTAGAAAAGAGGTACATATTTCCTTTCAAAATCTAGAAATAATGTCTGATCGGTTTTAAATACCTGGTCGGGAAAGGGTGTCTGAACCTTAGGTTTGAAAAAAAATTACAGAATTCTATCACACCGCAGCCATTTCCAGATGTTAATGAAATATATACGCTTCAGCAAATATCTTCCGTACTTTGTAATTAATATTAAATCCGTTAAAAGAAATTGTCTTACAGATAGGCAACACTTGAACTTTGCTTAAAACATATACTCTACGTTTATTTAAACACAATTTGATTGCTCGACTGTGTATAAAGATGTAGGTTTAATATTCTACAAAGGGCTATGATGTTACATAGTTACAAAAACTATGGTTGCTTTGGAAACTGTGATGATAATTGTCTGATATTACATTTTTAAATTGTGCACAGGAACACCTCATACCGCATCTCCTAGATCCTATGCACATTGAGAAGAATGTGTGTTCCGCTCTGTTCAAAACTATTACTAATGCCAAAGGAAATTCAGTGGAGCAAAGGCTGGAGATGGCCGCCATGGGCATCATGCCACATTTGCATGCAAAGCGTTCTGGAACAGATGCAAAGGGCAATTCCATCAACACCTCAGCCGCAGCACCGTGGGTGTTATCTAAAGCCGACTTTGAGGAGGTAATTGATATTTTAAAAAGTATTAAAACACCTCGTGGGTATGGGTCTTCCTTCCAGTATAAGTTTCCAGAAAACAAAATATCTGGAATGAAGACACATGATTACCACAATCTATTGCACGATTTATTGCCTATAGCAATTAGAGGTTTTCTGACAGAAGGTATTAGACAAATCATTTACCGATTGGGGGCCCTTTTTCGGTGGTTGAGTTCCAAAGAAATAGTGAAGGCAACAGTGCCTAGCATGGTGGATGAAGCTGTAGAGCTGGTGTGTCTTATGGAGCAACATTTACCACCTAGCTTTTTTGACATTCAACCACATTTGATCGTGCATCTACCCGGGGAGGTGGAAGTAGCGGGCCCCATCCATTATCGGTGGATGTACTTTTTAGAACGTTATATGAAAGTCATGAAAGGGTGGGTGAGACAAATGGCACGCCCAGAGGGATCCATGGCTGAGGGATATGTCCTTTTTGAAGGAATGCACTACCTCACAGAGTACACTACCCGCTTATCTCCAGAGTCTCCACAACTATGGCGTCTAGGTGGTGATCCGAAACTTTCAGGGTCGTTATTGCCAAAATCCCATAAACTACGAAAGTTGGATCGAGACCCTCTTGGGCGGGTTTTTCTACACCAAGTCCACAATTTTGTTCTTAAAAATGACCCCGCAATGACACATTGGAGAGCTACATATGACGGCCAGGACCCGGAGAATCTGCCAAACTTCAAGGAGTGGGTACTAGCTCAAATCCAAGCACTGATAGGCATGGGAATTAATGTATCTGACAGAGAATACCATCTAGCACTAGGGCCTCATCAAAAGGTGCGGTTTTTCATCCATATGTGGGTTGAGGGTAAATTTTTCCGGATCCAAGCAAGGGAAACAGTGAACAAGATCAGTTAAGACTCTGGTAAGATTTTTTGTATTATCCTTACAACTGTTACTTGATTTGTTTTTATTATTCTCTAAGCAAATGAAATGGTAGTAGAGTACCCTTAACAGTACGTATAATAGTAGTATACGACTATACCTTGTTAGAGTATAAAATGATGAAGATCTGTGGGGGAAAACTTATAAATGCTTTGCACATTTACTGTAATCAATAAAGTAAGAGAGCTAAATTTGAATAGTGTTGTAAATAAAAATGTCTGAAATAAAAGATATGGAAAACAAAAACACGTAAGATAACTGATCTGTAAAAAAATTTAACAAACCTTTACCAGCGGACATTGAACTACTCTAAATAGGTAGATTAGTGTTAAAAAAGTAATTTAAGTAAACATGATTTTATTTCTTTGCACCAATCATTTGACCCTATATGTTGGTCAAGATGGGGATATTTCCATGGTACTACACTAAACAGTGTAATTAGTGTGAGGTAATTATAAGATTTGAAAATAGTAAAAATTGTTTGATAGTAAAACATACAACATGTTTATGTAAATTAGTGTATCTAACCCTAAATAAAATATTTAGTGTAGTTCAATGTCTTTCATAATTCTTGTTGTCGAGAGTAAAAAAATATACTGATTTCAAATCATAGAATTACGTAACACTCATCTATCTAATTACTGTGTAGCGATTAAAGAAGTTTTCTCTAACATTTGACGATGTGACCTTTTATAGGAATCAGTGCTCATTTCCATGAAAGTGCTTCAAATGGTGATCAAAGTACATCGACACAATATTTTGGGCGCATAGAAAATATAGTACAAGTGCATTTCACCTCTTTCCAAGTAACCCTATTGAAGGGAAAGTGGTTTGATAGCAAGTCAACCCGCAAGTCATCTCCAAATTTAGTACAAGATGAATGTGGTTTCCTACGCGTGAAGACCAGAACTACTCTGCCTTCAAACTTACCAACACATGAACCATTCATGTACCCAGAAGATTGCGAGCAAGTGTTTTTCATCGAAGATAGAATCAACAAGGGCTGGAGTCTAATTAAAGTAATGGATCCAAGATCAACCCCTGTGGTATATAAAGGCGGGCCAGCTCCAAGTAGTAGCGGAGATGGTGAAAGTGATAGTGAAGAACTAGAGGGTTTGTTACCAAACACTGTCACTGGCGTATCCAACACCGACACAGGGAATGAGCCTGTAAATGCTGATTTTGTGAATGAAGAATCAAAATCAAACGAAGAAGTTGATGATGACGATCAAGATTCGGAGTCAGAGGAGGAGCAATATGAATACGAACTAGATGTCAACGTTTTAGCATCGGAGGGGACACAGAGAACAGAGCCACCAAAGCGCAGATCCGTTGTGCGTAGATATGTTGGAAATCAGTTAATATCGGAGGAGACCGTATCAGAGTCCGAGTCTGACAGTGGAAGTGAGGACTATTTAGGGGAGTCAGGCAGTGAATAGACGCACTGTTACTTCAATAAGTTTAAAAGGTTTCTACCAATTAGGTAGAACTGAAGCATGCGTGGAGTTTGTGTTAGAAGTACATGGAAATGATAGCTCTGACATATGACAAATTGTGCTCATTTCTAAATTAACCCTTAGAATATCCAGCAAGTTGAACAGAAGTACAGGATATTACCATGTATGTTAGAAATTAGCATGGGTCAGAGGTAATTGATATACACAGTTCGGTCAGCATGTGAAGCATGAAATGTGAAATTGCAAACATGTTTTTTACCTCAGTATGGCTGAGGTGGATAAAAGTGTATATAAACATCAAACGAAGCACCATAGACTAACGGAGAGGTATTTGAGTTTGTTACGGAAAAAATACCTCACTAATACAGTAGAGCAAGTGATCGGTTTGAAGTAAATCCTGAACTTTAATTTTGGGAATTTGTACTTATTAACCCCTAAAGGAGTAGGACCATATTCTCACATAAAAACATGAAAAACGCAGCATTTAGAAGTGGCAGAAGAAAACATATGTTTTGAATTTTGGTGCAACATTGAACCGTAAGATCTAATACCGAACCGTAAGATCTAATTTTCACTTTAGAAATTAATATCTTTTTTTTTTAATGGGTTAGAAATTCATTGAATGGCAAGGCCATGTGAACAATTGAGTTAAGTCTTCAAATATAAAATCTTGTCAGAAAAAAGCTCATGTAAATTTTTTCACAAAACGATTACTGGAAGTGGGTACAAAGTGAGAGGAAAAAGAAAATCATTCATAAGTTTGACATGGAATTGAATGATGTCAATATGAATGGTGAGAATGTTGTACTTAGAAATCTTCCCCGAGTGCCTTGTATTTCATTAAAAAATATTACTACATTGAGTTTAGTAATGAGCTAGAAATTTTGTTTGCTCCAAAATGCCCAAAAAACAGATGTCCGCATAACTATCATCCCATGTCTCAAAATGGGTAGATTCCAAGCTTCATTTGTAGATAAAGATCAATTAATCATGAATCAAATAGAAATTTTGAAAAAGAGTAAAAAATAAAAAAATGCTAGTTGCCCGATTTCACTTCAAAAACTTCAAATGCTTATAACTTTTGCAATGCTTATTGGATTGATATGAAATGAAGTGCGACATGTAGAGTGTAGTTTTTGGAAGCTACACTGAAATTTTTACCGAAATCTTTTAAAAATATGAGATCCATGGAGGTTGCCCAAGAAGTGGAATGCTCAAAATATGGTCGCTCGAAAATTTAGGGGTTAAATGATAACCTAACCCAAAGTGAAAGGAAATGTGAAAAATTGTCAGATGTTTATTGCTAAAAGAGGGAAATACCCAAAATGTACTTGATTGTATCCCGTGTGATGTGCATGTTTTATTTGGTTGGTTTTAGGTGATTCGACCTTATTTCCCACTCTGAGTAAGAGTAATTTCATTTTGAATTTGGTTTTTTCTTTTCTTTTCACACAAATGAAACTCACAGGTAATTTCAAATTGACCACAAAAGTACCAACTCTCCGAACTAGTACATTACAATGTTCGTGGAGGTTTTTAATAGATTGAGCCCTTTTAATTTAAAAAAAAATTAATTATGGACTCCGATGAACTACGTCGACGTTCTCGGTTTCTGTTACGTTTTTCGTCAGGCAGGTGTGGGGTTTCCTTCGTCACTCGCGGCAGATCTTTTCTTGCTTGCTCTCGACACTGGAGCCTCTCATCTTAGGGTTTTTCGAACGTTTCTGTTCAAACGTGGAGCTGTCCTCCTCCGTGCAGTGCTCCCGTGACTTCTCGATCTCGTACTCTCCTGAATTGCTACACTTGCTCCAGAGCTCCTGCAGCTTCCTCTGACGTTCACTCTTGTACTCCTCTCCTCTGCTGCGTCTAGTGCCGTCACGTATTCGGAGCTTTGAGCTCGGGAGGGCGACGAGCAATTCAAGGACGGTGTCTCCGGAAGTACAAACTACCATCGGTGACTCTGGACCGAAGCAAAGGAGCTCGTGGCCAGGTAGTTATCAAGATCGTGCTTTAATATTCAAGGAAAGATTGACAAACGACATCCCAGGCTAGGTGAGACTTGTCTGCAACAATCGCAACAGAAGCTAGCTTCCTTGTCAATTATATGCCGGGTTATCTGCAGGCTTAGTGCAATCAGTGAAGCCATAAGGTAATACAAGCTGAAGCAAAAAAACATATGAACTGGTTACAATCAGTGGATCAGATTGGTTGACTACTGTGTTTATCTTGTTGCAGAGAAATGGGAAACACTACCTGGGTGCAATTGTATTTTCTAATGCTTGACTGGACGGCAAAAAGACACCTGTCATTGGCTTTTTTAAATACTGCTAGTTCAGATGAGATTGACGTTTTAGGAAGACTAGCAATAGCAACAAAAGCAGGCACAGAATATTACAAAAAATGGGAAGAGGATCATACAATATGGTTGAACTGAAGGAATTTCTGTATTACTTCTTGGGAGCAGAGTTATCGAAGAGAAACAAGGGATGACTGTTTTGGCAATGACATGGGAACCGCCATGGCTCGCAATCTTGTGAATGATCTTTACATCATCGCTTCTTTGAAAGTTTTTTCAATACACCGTTTGCTGGACATTGGCTTGAGCTCCTTTTCAATTTTCAGTTAAAGTTGAAGGAATGTTACGGGAAAATGGAATGTTATTGTTTGTAACAGTTTTTCAATTGCATTTTGAGTGGACTGAGAGTAGGTTGATTTCAATTTTGGGTTTTATCATTTCTGTGCTTAAAGAAACCAAGTCTACTTTCAAACTCAATTTCAGTACTGGCAATCCTAATCCTTAAATTCCTTCCAGTAGTACAGCTTATAAATGAGTTGTAGTCAATGACAAGAGATATATGAGGTACACAGTGCATTGTACATATGAAGCATAGAAATGTACCTCTGATTTGCATTAGAGCATGTGAAAGTTTGACTTGACATATGGTTGTCACATCGGAAATAAGCACACTTATAATTAACTACCAACAAAATCTAAGTATATATTACATCTTTTTAAGGAAGTAAACAATGTTAAAACATCATAAACAATAAGCCCTATTTGACATAGGGGTAGAGTCAAAACCTAAATGTGTAATAAAATGTTGCTTTTACAAGTTTGAAGAAGTTGGTCCAATAATGAAAAGATATGCAGAATGTTTTGAAAATATCTGGACGGTACAACTGCCATAAAAGTTTTTAGACCTTCATAATAGAAATTGAATAAGCCTACATCTATGAATATTCCCCACCGTTACGAATTCTATTTTTTGCAGTTGAAATTTGATTACATTGGTCGAAATTAGACATTATGTCATGAAGTTCAGAGAAGCCGGAATTTAGAATGTGGGAAGATCACAACTTTCCAAAAAAAGTAAGATTTGAATTATTACGACAAAGTGAGGTGAATTAACACAAAGGTGAATTAACGAAGGTGAATCAACACAAAAAAATTTAAAAATTTTGTAATGAAATTAGAATGACATGCAGTACAAGATGGTATGGTTTCCATTATTTGGTTCTACTTACTATGGAAAATCATATTGAAGGTCTTTATTGTTGAAATAAGATTGAAACTTGACATTCATCACTTTTGTAAATATTCAAAAATTCACATTAGCTTATTCGGAAGATCCATACCGTACGAATGGCATTCAACTAGCACAAGAATGAAAAGAAATAAAAATGGATGGAAAACATTCGGAACCTACAGAAATCGAGCTGCTGAAATTCATCCGGCATCCAGAATCTGGACGGCGGCGCGCTAAAGGGTTAATCAACTAGATTTCTGACAGCGAATTACAATTTATGGAAAATGTAGTCATGAGTCCGGGGGCCCAAACATAATTAGGAATACATGTGATTTTACACTATTACAATGTATGTTGACTTGTAGAGTGGAACATTCACGGGGTTGGTCAAATTTGTATTCTGTACACTAACCGCAGACTAGTTAAAATAAATGTGTGAAGAGAACATCATTACTTACTCCAAATGTGAAATTCAGATCCTTGAGCCACAAAGTGACGATCAGACCAGTGTATGGTTTCTACCCTAGTTTTTCGGGTAAGCTGTGTTAAAAGAAACTTTATTATAGACAAAAATACGTTGAAAAAGAGAAAAAGTCTACTTTGCAACCCAATTTCAATAATGGCAATCCTAATACCTGATGTCCTTCCAGAAGTACAGTCTATACATGGGCTGTAGTCAAAGGCATGAGCTATATCAGGTACACAGTGCAGTGTATATATTAAGAATACAACTTTACCTCATATATGCAGTAGAGCATGTGAAAGTTTGAGATACACATATGGCTTTCACTTCAGAAATTAGCACCTTCATAAGTAATTACCAACAAAATCTAAGTGAATATGAAATCTTTTTAATTTATTCATGGTCAGTGAGACCAAGACTTGAAATGTAGATCCATGTATACTATGTGTAGGGCATGTAAAAATTTATTGGTTGTAGGAGCTGCGACCTTATTTCCCAATCTGATTGAAAGAGGAGGACGAAATTCAGGTGTGTGTGTATGTATGAATTTTTTTTCTTAACCCCGAAGCGCTCAAACGACCATTTAGAGTTGCTGCCCTGAAAAAACGGGCTGGGCGGAACAAAAAAAAATAAAAAAATAAAAAAAAATAAAAAAAATACTACATGAAGTATACTTTCCAACCAAATTTGAATTATGGCAATCCGAGTTAAACTCCACCCGGGAGCAATTTTCAAAGTAGATCACGTCAACATTGTCTTAGTGTTAAAAAATCTGGTATTTGGGGAAAGTAAAGATGATTCCTCCATCCTCTCTACTGCGGTTTTTTAAGTTTACGATATATAGTCCAATTTTAACCAATCGTACTAAATTTTGAACTCTAAAATTGAAAATTTTAATTTATACAAAGAATCGAAGGTTAATGCTATTTAATTCATTAAAAAATGATCTAAAGATTATTTTGGAAGTATGACCGTACGGAGAAGTTGTAAAGATGATACTGTACATTTTGTATACTGAACCAACCATCATCAAACGTTCGATCGTCACATATTATAACACATCTATGTTTTGTCCAGTACGCATCGGGCTTTTAGGGGTTAAATGAGTGTAACTCGAATTCACAAAATTCAAAATGGGTTGAAAAGTAGACTTGATTTCCTATTTTAAATTATTTGTTTATTTCCTTACATTATTTTATCCATTCAGGGAAATTCATTAGTGGAGGAAAAAAACACGATTGGATGACTGACATCAAGGTAAAAACCTTCAAAATTTTGTTACATTAATCGAAGGCAAGTTTTCTAATTATATTGGCAGTTGGCAAATTCTAAGTCTTTTACTAGGAATTACAGTCAGTGCAAAATGCAGCTATGAGTCCGAGGACTCCATTTTGGAAATATTATTCAGGGTTGGGAGCCTAGCAACAATGGGACGTGCTCCAACATATCGATATGATTATGAAATATATTTTCCATATAATATTGGGAGTTTACAAAATCTATGCATATTGTCGGGGTTGTTGAAACAGAGGAAAATGCATCCATGAGTACTGGGACACGTTATAGAACCTTTTTTCATGTTTGGGTGTCTAACATCATTGGAAACACCGTCATATGTTATATGTACTTATGTAAAATATTATTTCTTATGATATCGGGTTTTCGCCGATTCTATGTTCTATGACCGAAATTTGCAGTATGAGGAAAATGAGTCCCTTGAGTCCCGGGACTGCATTAATTTTTTTCTTTGTCACAAATGCGTGCAAAATGTTTGGGAGTATCCCCCTAAAATTTATAGTTTTGAAAAACTTTTTTCCATGCGTTTTTGGGATTTAGCTTACTCTATGCATTCTGACTAGGATTTGCAAGAAGTGGAAAATGCAACCAAGAGTCCCAAAACTCCATTTAAGAATCATTTTGCACAGACGGGTGCCTAACATCATTAGGAACACCCTGAATTTTAAATTTTATTTTTAAGAAATATAATTTTCCATACGTTATTGGAATTTTGCGAATTCTATGTTCTTTGAGTTAGGTGGAAAATGCGCCCATTAGTCCCTCAATTATGTTGGAATTTTTTTGCGCAGATGGATGCCTAACAGCATTGGGAACACCCTTAAATTATTTTTAATATTTATGATTCATATTTTTCCATATGTTATTCGGATTTTGGTCACTATGTGATTTTTGACTAGGATTTGCAGTACGTGGAAAATGCAACCATGAGACCCAGGACTCCACGTTGGATTTTTTGGGCACAAATGGACTGTAAACATCATTAGGAACACCCATCAAAGTTTTTTCATACGTATGGAAAATTATTTTCCGTACGTTATTGAAATTTTGCGAACTCAATGTTCTTTGAATATGGTGGAAAATGCAACCATGGGTACCGACACTTCATGTTGGAAATTATATGCGAAGATGGATGCCTAACATCAATGGGAACACCCTCAAATCAATATTTATATTTATGAAAAATATTTTTCCATATGTTATTCGGATTTTTGTATCTATGGGCTTTTTGACTAGGATTTGCAATATGTGGAAAATGCAACCATGAGACCCATGACTCCATGTTGGAATTTCTGGGCACAAATGGACCATAAACATCATGTATTAGGAACACCCTCAAAGTTTTTTTGATACGTATGGAAAATAATTTTCCGTCGGTTAGGGGAATTTTGCGAACTCTATGTTCATTGAGATTGGTGGAAAATGCGATCACGAGTCCCGAGACTTCATGTTGGAATTTTTTTGCAAAGATGGATGCACAACATCACTGAGAACACCCTCAATTTTTTTTTTAATATTTATGATGCATATTTTTCCATATGTAATTCGGATTTTGGTAACTATGTGATTTTTGACTAGGATTTGCAATATGTGGAAAATGCAACCATGAGACTCTGGACTCTGCACAGTACTTACTGGGCACAAATGGACCCTAAACATCATTAAGAACACCCTCAAATTTTTTTGATACGTATGGGAAAAAAATTTCCGTATGTTATTGGAATTTTCCGAACGCTATGTTCTTTGAGTTTGGTGGAAAATGCGACCATGAGTCCCGATACTTCATGTTGTAATTTTTTTGCGAAGATGGATGCCTAACATCATTGGGAACATCCTCAAATCTTTTTTTTTTATCTATGATTCAAATGTTTCCATAATTCTCGCGAATTTTGGTAACTATAAGCGTTTTTGACAAAAACTTGCAATATGTGGGAAATGCAACCATGAGACCATAGACTCCACCGTGGACTTTTTCGACAGAAATGGGTGCCTAAAATCATGACGAACACCCTCAAAGTATTTTGACATTGATAAAAAATAATTTTCCGTATGTTATTGGAATTTTGCAAACTCTATGTTCTTTGACTTTGGTGCAAAATGCAACCATGAGTCCCGGAACTACATTCATGGATTTTTTAGCAGGTATAGGTGCATAACATGATTGGGAACACCCTCAAATTCGATTATAATTTTTTTTAAATTATACTCCATTTGATATTGAGATTTTGCAACATCATTAGAAACACCCTCGATTTTTTTTTTATATCTTATAAAAAAAAATTCCATATGTTACTGGGATATTGGTAATTTTATGCATATTGACACTACTTTAAATTATGTGGAAAATGCAGACGTGAGTCTTGGGACTCCATTTTGGAATGTTGTTTGGAAAGATGGGTGTCTTACATCATTGAAAACACCTTTAAATTTGTGTTATATGTATGAAAATTGATTTTCCGTATGTTATTTGTATTTTTATAATTCTTTTCATTGGACTAGGATTTGCAATATGTGGAAAATGCAGTCATGAGTTCCGGGACTGTATCTTCAATGCTCTTTTGCACGGACGGGTCCATAAATTCATTAGGAACACCCTCTAATGTTTTTGATATTTATGGAAAACAACTATCCATATGTTATTGGAAGTTTGCACACGCTCGGTTCTTTGACTTTAGTGCGAAAAACAACCATGAGTCCGAAGACCCCATTCTAATTTTTTTTTTCCACAGTGGGAACACCCCAAATTTTTATTTTATTTATGAAAAATAATATTCAAGATGTTAATGGGATTTTGCCAACTCTATGTTTTTTGACTAGGATTTGCAAAATGTGGAAAATGCAGCCATAAGTCCCAAGACTCCATTTTGGAATTTTATTTGCACAAATGGGTGCCTAACATCAGTAGAGACACCACTGGCAATATTTGGAAACTTAAACCATAAGTCGAAATACCCCATTATCGAAATTGTTTTACCAATTTGGATGCATAACATCGTTGGAACCACCCTCCTCTCTATATTTTTATTTTTTAATTTAATTTGGATTTTAATTTATTATGAAAAATATGTTCCATATATTATTGGGAGTTTGTAAACTCCATGGTTTTTCAGTACGAATTGGAAGTACCAATCAATATAGCCATGAGAACAGGGACTAAGATAAGGAATAAGTTTTCATGGTTGCGTGCAAAACATGTATGGGAACACCCTCACAAAAAATAAAAATAAAAATAAAAATAAAAATAAAATAAAAATAAAAATAAAAATAATCGCCCATATGTTATTAGGATGTTGCTAAATGTTCGTTTTCGATTGGGAATTGCAAATTCAGGTAAATGCAGAAACCATGCTTTTTAGGAGTATATTATTTGCACTGTTGGGTTCTGAATCTATTATGATTACAGTGAAACTAAAAGCACATATAATAAATTAGAAATCTCTGCAAACAAGGAGGTGTTGTTTCAACTGGCAAGTTACTTCAAGGACCATACTGGCCCTACCATGCTCAAAACTGCCGGCCCTACCGTGCAAAACCAGAATTACTCCCTATTTTAATAACTGCTGTGCAGCGGTGCATTCAAGTGTAGCACCACGGGAACTCTGGGAACGGTGACAGCAAATGGGAACTCGAAAACGTTGCTACAAAACTGTAGAGCCCACCCGAGCCCCGCGACAGCAACGTTTCGTCAATCCAGCGGGGCTCTTCTACGAACGTTGCTGTACCCCCCTGATTCTTGTAGTGACTTGTTTGTGTCTATGTCTCTTTCTGGGTTGCATTCAATTGCGGATGTTTTAATGTATGGGATTATTGTTGGGGGTGGGATGTGTCTTGTGTCTCTATTTTGTTCGGTTGTGAATTGTGTATTTATAATGTCTTGGTAGTGTTTGTTTTTAAGTTCTATATAATATTTTGTAAGTAGGTTTAGGTTATGGTTTATTACTGTTGGTAGATTTAGTGGAAATAGTTCGCGTTGTTGTAACCATTTATTGTATGTTATGTGGCTTGAATCTATCCATTGACATAGATAGGTGTTGTATTTTTTTGGTATTTTGTATTTGTCTTTTGTTGTAATTGTTTTGTGGTTTAATATTGTATGAATGGGGAATCTTATGGAATCATTTTTTATGTTTTGTGGTAGGGCTGGTTGTTGTAGAGGTTGAGGGACTTGTACGGGATTTATTGGTGTTCTAGGTATTATTATGTAGTTATATATTTTGTATTTTTCTTTTAGTGTACGGGGTGGTAGGTGTATTTGACATGGATTTGGACAATCTTCGTCACATTTTGGTTCACAAAAGAGTTGTTCTGCTATGTTTAGTGCACTTTTGTCTAGTTTAGTTGGATTTTGATAGTATATTTTAAATTCCTCTGGTGACATTAGTTTTGTGCCATTGGAGAGGATGATTTGATTAATATTGTAAATTTTGTGTGCCATTAATTTATATAATAATTTAATGGAGAGTTTTGGGTCTAATTGTGGTAGGTCATTTATGACTGCAGATCGCCATTCTCGTTCTAGTTTAGTCATGTCGAGTTGAAAATTTTCTTCTGTGCTTTTAAGGTATATACCAATTTCTGTTTTCAGAAGGAATAATGTACGTGTTGTAGGTGATGTAATGCAGTCTTGACGCTTAATTCTTGGGATGGAATCGGCACCTCCGGCTTTGACAAGTATGTGTTGTATAAGTCCTTTATATATTATTCCTAGTCTTCCTTTGTCGTTAAGTGCATTACGAAGTTGTTCCCCAATGCATCTAAGGTAGGCATTTTTTAGAGAGAAGGCTTCTAGTCCAAATAAATCATGGGGAAGTTGGGTTATTATGTTTGCGGTACTTTTAGGTAGACCGCATATTGTTTTTTGGATTGCAATAATTTTCTTGTCAAGTTTTTTAATGGTTGGTAGTGAGTATGGGACTGCGAAGAAGCTGTAGGCTGTGCCTGCTCTGATTACTGTGTCTACTATACTGATTCTTTGTTTGATGGTGGCAGGGCATTTTGATAATTGTTTACATTGGTCTATTATTTTAGTTGTGGTGATATGTGTTTAAAGTTTCCATTTTAGTGCTGGAACTAATTGTATGCCTAAGTATACATACGGTTCATTTTGATGGAGTACTGGTAATGTCTAGTCTCTATAATTGATTTTTTGGTTTGTGATGTGGGTTTTAAATTTGTTTGGTGACATTTTGGATTTATTTGGGCAACCGGTAACGGCGCATTTTGTGACTCCCAAGTCCATGCCCGCCCATTCACAGAATTTGTCGATTTTGTTTAGTTGTATTTGTAGTGATTTTGTATTGTTTGATATAGCTGCTAAATCATCCGCGTATGCTGCAGAGCTAATTTGGATTTCTGATGTACCAAATTTGTAGCCATTTTTTCCTCTTTGTAGCCATCTCAAGAGTGGTTCCAGAAAAATTATGAAAAGATATGGACTAAGTGTATCTCCTTGTATGGTTCCTCTTTGAATCGGTATTGGTTTTGTTTTACCAAAGTGTTCACCGGTAAAAATGGTGTTTGAATAGAAGTAGATGTTGCCAACTAGCATAATTGCATCTTCTGGGTATCCAAGGTCTTTCATTATAGTTAGGAGTCTTGGATGATCTAGTGAGCCAAATGCATTGTTGAAGTCTATATAAAGTAGATATATGTCCTGGTTTGTAAATTTTGCATCTTCTAGTGCTGCTATGAGGAGTTGTAATTGTCTTGCTGTACTTCTTTCTGCTCTGAATCCTTCTTGACTATCGTGTAGTATTTGGTATTTTTCACCGTAGGCTGATAATATGTATGTTAACGTACTGGTGAAGAGTTTGTATATTGTGTTTGCAAGTGCTATTGGTCTGTGGTTTGGCAGTTGTGCTGGATTCTCTTTTTTATATAGTAGTATGGTTAAACTAATTTTCCATGAGGCTGGGATTTGTTTTTGTTTGTAGCAATGAGTGAAAAATAAAAAGAGTAATTTTTGGAAGTTTTCGGGCATGTTTTTTAGTATTGATTTGGGAATTTTGTTTGGGCCTGGTGTTTTGTTGTTGGATAGGTTTTTAAGACACATTTCATATGTTTCTTTATCAAAGTGTTTATAGAGTGGTGTTTGTGGATGTCCTCTTTTTTCTATTACAAAGCCATCAAGGTCGTGCCATGGGTATTGTCTAACTCCGCAAGTACAATGCACTGCGTGTTCGGGTTGGTAGTAGCATGTTGGTATTGTAGATCTATTGCTAATTGATTGTTGTATGTGGATTTCGTTTGCTATGTCTTCTGGGCTGGTCAGTATGTTGTTGTTTTTGTCCATAATGCAGTCTAGTGGTGGTGTTTCTTGATTTTTGAAGACTTTCTTGTTTATTTTCTTTGGGCTTTTGTCGTATAGTTGTCTGTATTTTTGAATTGCCTTTTTTATACAGCTTTGGGTGTATTTTGTGGTGATTTTACGTGCTTGTGTTTTTGCTGTTTTGGCTATTTCTACTAATGATTGGATCCATTCTATTTGGTCATGTTCTTGGATTGGGAGTGGTGGGATGTTTACATTTGTATGGGTTTTTAATTCTTCAATTATTAGATGTGTTTGCCAGTTTTGTGTATTTTTTGTTATATAAATTATTTTTCTAATGAGATGGTAGGTAGATAGGTGTTTTTTCCATGATTTTTGTAGTTTTCTTGGTAGAAAGCCTCCTTGTTGAGAGGTACGATTTGTTAGTGTTGGAAGTGGTGGTGCACTACAGGTTTCTTGAATTTTGTCTGATATTTTTTTTATCAAGTGATCTAGTTTTGAACATGATGTTTGCCATTGGATGTCTGTTAGTTGATCATTTGATAGTATTGTGACGAGTTCGTTTATTTGTAAAGCATTTTCTTCGAAATATTCTATTTTGAATTTTTCCATATTTTCTTGTGGTATGGGGTTTAGAATTCTTGTTGTTTTATTTGTTATTGGAATGGGTCTTGCTAATAAGGTGTTCGGTGGTATGTGTAGTGTTACTGGTGAGTGGTCAGAGTTAAGGTTGTGGTTGATGTGTATAAAGTATTATCTGGTGTTTTAATATAGTATCCGTCTATTAGGCTGGTTTTATTATAGTTTTGACCCCCTTGTCTGGAATATGGGCAGTTTGTTGGAATATATTCTAGTTGGAGATTATTTGTGAATGTTCTCGATTCTATATCTTCTATTTGTGGTGGGGTTGTGTCAGTATTATTTTTACGTCCAATAAGTGCTATGTCTCTATTAAAATCTCCACACAGTATGTATGTGGTATTTGGATCTGCATTGATTTGTTGTGTTATGTTTTGTTGGATCAATGATATGTATTGTGTATCTTCTACATGAGACGTCATATATATGTGGATAATTAGCCAAGTTTGTAGTGGTTTATTGTCTATTTTTATTATTTGTAAATAGGGTGATATTTCCTTGGGAGTTGGGATTTTAGTGATGTTACTGGGGTACGCGTATTTTTGGTGTATTAGTGTGAGGAGTCCTCCTCTTGTGGGTACATATGGCATTCGTTGTTGCATACATCTTGTTAGAGTGTGTGTGTTATTAAAAATCAGTTTGTATTTTGGAAATATATTTTGTATGTATTTGGTGGATTTTGTAGCAGTTTCTTGTATTGTGATGATAGCGGGTTCATCTGGTGAGTTGATTAGTTCTTATAGGTTTGGAAGGGCCGTATTTAGTGAAGAGGCATTCCATGTAATAAATCTCGTATTATGGTTTGTTGTACGAATTTCTTGTGGTTGTACTATAGGTATGTCTGGTAGTGGTGGAGGGTGAGTATTCTTGTAATGGTTAATATATTTTTAATGTTTCTTTTAACAGATTGATGGGGAGGAATGGGAATTCATCGATTATGGTTTGAACGGTTATTGGACCATTATGTTGATAAATAAAAGCATAGATTTCTTTGTGAATTGTATTTGGTGGGTTTATTATGTTTTGATTATTGTTTATAAATTCTGTATATGGATGTGTAGTTAATATATGTCTTTGTGGTGGGTTTTGGAGTAAGGATATTCTTTCTAGCAGTAATGTTGTCCAGTCAGGGTTGGGAATTTGTATTAAAAGTTGATCACTTGTTTCTTTTGATGGACTTATTGTAACTATGAGTGCGTATAGAATTCTTGGTGGTGGATGGTGTTGATTTTTGTGGATATAATTTGATATGTGTGGATAGTAGTTCTTGGCTTCTACATGATTTGGGTGGGTTATTTTTAGGATAGGTGCGAATTGTTTTGCTAAATGTTGGTATTCTGGATGAAATTTAATCGTGCTTGGTATAAAGTATGTTTTGGATCTTCTTTTATGTGTAGGTGGGTGTTTTTTAAGTAAGTCCGGTATGGGTCTAGGGTTGGTTTCGATGTCCCCACATAATAGTAGTAATTGGTGTAGAAAGTTTCTTTTTATGGGAGATTTTTGGGCCATTTTTTCTTTTATTTTCTTTTTTTGTTTAATTTGGACGAGGCCGGTAGGCCGAGTCCATTTTCGGTGTTTATGTTTGTTGTTTCTTGGGAGTTTTATATGTTTTATTTTTATTGTGGTGTTTTGTTTGGCTTTTTTTTGGGGTGTAACTGTAAAATATTTTTTAGATTTATTTATTGCATTGTTAGTATATATCAAAAAAAATTGAGGAGTTTTTTGGGTTATTTTTTCTTTCTTTTTATTTGTTTGTTTATTTTGGACGAGGCCAGTGGGCCGAGTCCATTTTTGGTACTCATGTTCTTTTATTTTGTTTTTTGAGCATTTTGTGTGTTTTATGTTAGTTGTAATATTTTTTGTTTTGAGTATTGTGTATTTTGTATTGTGGTTATTTTTATTTATTTTGGTATGGTTATTTGCTTTGTTTTTGTCGTTGATTTTGATTTTGGAGTTGGTATTGGCATTTGTATTTTGGGTATGGGTATTTGTGTTAGTATTTGTTTTGGTATTTGTATTGGTGTTTGTATTAGTATATGTATTGGTATTAATACAAAAGAGTATAGTATAAACGTATATGTATTTTTTGGTATTGGTATATACCTTTTTATATATGGTGTATAGTATTACAGTATGAGTATACCAAAGAGGTATGTATATGTATTTGGTATTTCTATATTGTATAATACTAGAAAGTATGTTGTATAAATACTGTATAAATACTGAATAATATATAGTATAAAGTAGGGAGTATCTAATACTATAGGGTATAAAAAATACTATGTATTCTACTCTTTGGTCTTTTTTCAATCTACATTTTTTGAGTATTCTATGGCGGGGCGGGAAGTACTACCTTTGATGTCTCCAAGGCCTTGGATTGCAAGCATAATATTTTTGTGAACGGCGTCAATTTTTGCTTGTAGTTCATCGTACTTGGCATCGTTGACAATTCTCTCTTCATTCATCTTCTTCTCCATGGAAACCTCCAAATCAATCCTCATCTTCTTGTTCTCCTCCCTAATGGTCTTGTTGTTGTCTTCCAAAATTGCTTTCATGTCTTCCTTCAAAAGAAATTTTACATCTTCTTTGATGATGGTTGGGGTTGCCGTTACAAGTGTGGTCACGGTGTTGATCAAGGCCTTGTTAATGTCATTAAAACCCCACTTTTCCACCATTTCTTTCGTTGGTGGTAGCAAACCATCTAGGCTCCTTCTATGCAGAGAGAACTCTACATAGTTGCCTCCAATGACATATCGTTTGTTCACAAAGGATCTATACACTATAGGATTCGTGCATTGCACGTTAGCACTCCCGTTGTGCATAGTCCCAACTTCCCTATGGAACCAAATCGAGGCTACATTCTTGTTTTCCATAACTCTAAGAATCGCCTCGGTGGTGTCCACTACCGACATCAAGATGGGAAGGTATGAGAGAGTAAGAGATAGGGCATCTTTTTTTGCTTTATCTTCGGGTGTGATACGTGGTGTGTTATACACCTTTTTTTGAGGTTTAATAACCTCATGGTTAGCCGCTATGTGAAGTTTCCTAATCTTGTCCGCTTGGTTGGAGGTAGGGGCTACTACGAAGGCATGTGTCTCGTAAGTTTTCTTTTGGACATCCTTGACTTCAAAGTCATGTCTTTTGACGAAGCTATTCCTCAAGATGTCAAAAAAAAAAAAAGCTAGCGGTAGTGTCAATCAAATTGTCACTTTTTATTTTAACCAAAAGAGTGTCATTTCTAGCAACACTATGAAAGCTCTTGCATACTTTGCCCAAGAACTTTTTAGTACAAGGTGTGTTAGAGTATCCATCCAAGGTGTCATACTCTAGAATAAAGGGGCGGAGCCCTTGGAGCAATTTAATGCCATCAACTCCCGGATTTTGGAAGTGTAGTTTAACTACACCATTCCAAACTCCACGTTGTCCTCCCCTTTTGGCACTATAACATAGTACCGCCATGGGGTCAATGATGCCTTGGCCAAGAGGGATTTGCATATTTTCTAACCGGTTAGTGATTTTGGCTTTGGCCTCATCATGAAGAAGTGGGGTTTCTATGTGGACTTCGAAGTGGATTTCCACATGGAAGTCCAAGGCTAAACCAGTAGTGGGATCTACCGGTATGTCAAATGGAATTTGGGTGAGATTGTAGTGTTGTCCTACAATCCCATCCTCCCTATCCATTGGATAAAGAAGTTGTGGCGTTCGAGGGAATGCCACAACTGCATCTAAGGTTTCTATGGCTTCTTCACGAACCATACCTCTAGTTACCATGTCATCTATCGATTCATCCATAAAAATCTCGTCATCATTGTTCTCATGTCCAAGGTTTTCCATGTGGCTAAAACCAAGCCAAAAATTAGGATTCCGTGGCCCAAGGTCCACGTTTACACTAACGTTATGTGAAATGGGGGGGTTCTGACCAGGAAGCTCGAAATTGAGGTCGTCGCTGTCTTCCTGCATGTTGTCTAGCTGTTGTTCGTCCTCTTCTGATCGCCTCTGACCGTCTGCTGATTTTTTTGCCTGCATCGCTCGCTGGCTTCGTTTTCGCAGCTCCTGTGTTGTTGCCGGCTCCCTTATTGCTAGTCCCTCGTTTGTCGTTGTTATCTCCTTCGTCGGAGCTGCTATGTTCCTCTGTCTCGTTGCCGCTGTCTTCTCCCCCACCGCTCCTGGTTCTTAGTCCTTCGGCGCTGGCTACTACGGCTGCGTCCTTCGCGTTCTTCGTTGCCTCTCTGGACTTGCGTGCGATGGTTCCTTCGGCGACGCCCTTTACGGCAGTCGTTTCCGCTCGTGTCTTGCGTGCGCTGGTTCCTTCGGGGATGTCCTTCGCGGCAGTCGTCCCCGTTCTCGTTATGTTGGCATCGGTTCCTTCGACGGCGACGGTCTTCTC
Source organism: Pohlia nutans (assembly GCA_022496805.1). Taxonomy (NCBI): domain Eukaryota; kingdom Viridiplantae; phylum Streptophyta; class Bryopsida; order Bryales; family Mniaceae; genus Pohlia; species Pohlia nutans. Next base: position 12,474,297 of record CM040090.1, read on the forward strand.
GCTCGTAGTTTCGGCTCTGGCTTTGCGGGCTCGTTCTCGCTGATGGCTTTCCTGGTATGCGTCTTCCTTCTTCTTGCTGCATTTTTCTTGGTCTTGGTTTTCGTTGCTGCTACCGTCGACGCTGTCGGTGGTGCTTTTGGACTTCTTGCTGTTAATCGCTTCTCTTGCTGCTTTGTCTGCTAAGAGCCTCTTGAGATGGATTGTGGGCCGGTCTATGTCCATGCTCTGTTGTTCACCTTCTGGCCTTGACCAAGAAGACATTCTCCCTTCCATGTTGTTTGGTCTGCTGTTGGGACTAACGTTCCTGCGCACCCAACCTTCCTTGCAAGCAATGTGGTTGTCTTTCGCACTATAGTGTAACAAAAAATAGAGATGGCTCAAAAAAATTAAACAATGGAAGTTGAGTTTGTGACACGTACCTGAATTGGTTAGGGGCAGCTTAAGGCTATCGTGGTAACGACAATGGTAGCAATGCTGGGTCGCAGAAGGCTTTGGGAGCTTGCAGTTAGGGTTTTGCTTACCTTCAATGGAGTTCTGTTGTTGGAGATTAGCCTTGCTATTGCCTGTCGCTATTAGATTGCTGTTGTTGTCTTTCTTTGTAAGAGCAGCGTTGAGCAAGGGGGGATCGGTATGGGGGGTAGGCTTGTCATAACAGTCCACAACTCGATTTGCAGTGTGCCGAGATTTAGTCACTGCTCTACTCTGGCTCTTGCGGGGCTGGATGGGGCGATTCGTGCAGAGCAAGAAATTGAAAGGAGTATGGGAGTTTGGATTAGGAGGGATAGTACACTTACCTGAGAGATTGGGTGTGTGGTAGGTTTGACGCTTCAGTAAGTTGCTTGAGGTGTTATGGGGCTTACCTGATGCTCTACATCTAGAGTGTTTGTGTTAGCTTTGTCGAACTTCGTTTATTCCAAAACGGGCAGTTAGGGTTTGTGGGACAGTAAAAGGTAGCCTAGCCGCCATAAATGGGAGAAATTGCGTTCATAATGACCTCTTTAAATTATTTGGTGAGAGTGGTGCTCTCGCGCGCATCTTAGATGTTCGCTACGGAGCCTGAGAATGGCAGCGGACCGGACAGGAGACCGGATGGGATGCCGGAGGTCTGGAGACGGGCCTCTGCCCATCTCGGCCACGATCTGGGATTTGAATTGGGCCGCCTTAAATTGGGCGGCCCACTATTCTTTTCTCCCCGATTCCTCCAGCCCTCCGCGTACGCCATTTTTCGTAGTTCCGGAGAGAGATAGAGTTTCCATTTTGCGCCCGGAGGTAGGGAGCAGCGAGCGACCATCTTGTGCAGATTTTGAGCGTCCGGGAGTGAGGGAAACTGAGCACCCGGTGAGAAACAGCGACGCGAGAATAGAATTTGGAATAGGCGAGCATCCGGACAGTGCGCACCGCCATTTCCGACGGAGTTTGAGGAAGAAAGTGAGAGCGCAGCCAGGAAAAGGGTCGCGGGGCCTCCGGGACGTCAGGAGAACACCACGGAAGAGGAAAGGGAAGGGCCCGGAACGGGAGGCACGAGGATTGCCAAGGAAAGAAAGAGCGCATCCAGAGAAGGAGCTGCGCCACACCCGGAGTGAGGAATTCTGCCCGGGGGCAACAGCCATGGCACGCAGAGAAGCCGGGGCCAAGATTTCGGAGAAGCGCATTTGCCCGGACATTCCGCAACACGAGTAAGACTTCAACGAGCTAATGCAGGACCTCCAGAATATGGGATGTTTGGGATTGTTTGGGAGAGTGTGGGATGTGCAGGACTCCCGGATGCTGGAGGAAATCGAGGGCGGGCCAATGGTGGACGCCTTCCGGACAACCATCCGGGCGAAGTATGGCAGTTGGACCCCGGAGATGTGGCGGGCACTGTACGACTTCCCGGATACCAACAAGGACATGGAACCGGGAGGCAAGGGCGACACGGATTGGATGAAGGCGCGGTTCAGTCATCTTTCGGACAAGGACGGGTTCAAGGTGGCGGATTGCATACTGCCCCGGGAGCAACGGCTGCTCCAGTACGTAGTGCTCATCCTCAGTCCGGAGAAGCCCACCACCCTCACTGTGACGCTAGCCCGGGGTATCTACTCCGCCCTTCTCCGGAAGAAACGGATCAACTGGGCGATCCTGATTCACCGGAACAGGCAGAAGTGGGCGGGTAACCTCGACAACAAGAAGGGATGCCCGTTAGCCCCATTTCTCTATCACTTGTATGAGAGACATGGGTGCCTCACGGAAGAGGAGAAGAAGAGGTTGGAGGTGGTGCCTATTCCGGGAGTGAGAAGCCCGGCTAAGAAAAGGACGGCTCTTCCAGCAGGAGGAGCGGGGACCAGCAGACCCGGTTCGTCGTCTCGACCGGAGGAGAGAAGGATGGCTCCACCTACACCCCAACCGGCAGGGTTGTTCATCGTGTCGTGTCGGAGAGAAATCCCGACACAATGTCGTGTCATGCCGGCATTATGCCAGATCGTGTCGGCCTGTTTTTTTACCGGGTAATTTTTTTTTCACTTTTACCCCGCATGACGACACGTCAGGATTTGACGTGGACTACTCGATGACGTGGACTTCTGGTGAAATGAAGTCCTTCAGTAAAGTCAGATGGTTTTACCCATTATCCCCACCCGACTGCCCAGTGCCCGTCTACCCCCCCCGACCGCATCCTTCCCGTCTGCCCTCGCCAACTGCCTTCGCCGACGGACCCGAGCCGACTGCCCTCGCCGACGGCCCCCAACCCGTCTGCCCACGCCGACGGCCCCCTCCCCGTCTGCCCGAACCCCAACCCGTATGCCCTATCCTGACTGTCCCAGTCCCATCTGCCCCTGCCCCGACTGCCCTATGCCGACTGTCCCTGCCCCATCCGCCCCCAACCGACTGCCCAACCTCGCCCAAAATTCCCCTGTCTCACTGTCATGATTCTTCTTCAAGGTTCTTGCATTCTTCAAACTCGTGATTACATGAGACCTCTGAACTACAATTGCATTTCAAATTCACTTGAAATTTCAAGGGTTTTTCCTTGGGTGGTTTTGTTGTCCTCTTCAGAACAGGTCGCTCCAGCAATGACTTGTACGTACTACTGCTGGTGAAATTTTCACCGTACGCCTTCATTGGGAAAGGAACTAGTTTGAATTGGTGAGGCTTGGATCCAAACCTCCCATGCTGTAGTTTAACAGATGGCTGCCATGGTTTCCGATATGAAACCTTAGACTCGACATTCATCACGTTCCTCACTGAGGATAGGAGCCCTCCCTCTTGCACCTCTTCCCCCAACTGACGACTTCCCATTGCAAAAATGAAAACAAAACTGTGTTACAATGCTTATATATTAGCTTCGTGGCCCCAATTCTCCGACGGCCTTTTCCCCGACTGCCCCGACTGTCCCGACTGCCCCGACTGCCCTGTCTGCCCTGACTGCCCCGACTGTCCCGACTGCCTTGTCTGCCCCGTCTGCCCCGTCTGCCCCGTCTGCCAGGCCGTTCGTGTGAAATGTATAAATGTAAGCCATTTTGCATCATTCCCTGCCCAACTCATCATAGTGTTGTCTTGAGACTGTAGTTCTGATTGAACTATTGCATGAGACCCATTGATTGAGTTGGGTCCAAGGTTTCTTTTGGAGCATTCGTTGCCCAACTCATCATAGTGTTGTCTTGAGACTATGGTTCTACTTGAACCATTGCATGAGACCCGTTGATTGAGTTGGGCCCAATTTCTGTTGGAGGTTTAGGTGGTTTAGTTTAGCAATGCCGAAGCGTACAGAGGAATGGGATAAGTGGTTCAAGGATTTAGGTGTGCTTGCGGGTACAAAGACTAGGAGAGTTGAATGCGTGTATTGCCAGAAGCAATACCTATACAGAGCTGATAGAATGTTGGCTCATTTGGGGTACAGAGACGGACATAACTCTTTGGATGTTGGAGCATGCCCCAGAGTTCCACCAAATATCAGGGCACTCTTTGCTTCGTGTGGGGGAGTGCTTCCCGAGCCTCTCGAGATCATTGATAATGTTGGTAACGAGGAGCGTCGCATTAGAGAACTAGTACCCTCTGAGATTGATAATTGTTCAGGAGAGGATACTGAAGTAGCAAATGATAACCCTCCATTGATTTCGTCGCAAAATTCTACCCATGGTGGAATTATCCTTCCTCCTGCACAAGTTCGAGCTAGTTCGGCGGGAAGGGGTCTCCGTCAATTATCTATGCAAGAGGGGCTACAGTCATCTGCAAAGTTGACTTTGGATAGAATTTGGTCAACGGCGTTCTATGAAGCCAACATTCCATTCAACGTTGTGAGACATCCGTCTTTTATCAACGCTGTTAAACAAACTGCAGCAATGAAGTTAACGTACAAGACCCTTTCATACTACGCCATGCGAACCTCTCTTTTGAAGGCTAGACGGGCACAAAGAGAGGTTGAGGTGACCGCTAAAACGAAGGATTCCATCTGCAAGTACGGTGTAACGGTTTGTTCCGATGGATGGGACAATGTTCAGAATCGGCCCCTCTTGAATGTACTGATGTGTTGCCCTGCTGGTGATACGTTCCTCGGATCTATTGATACGGCGGGCAATAAAAAGGATGCACCTTACATTGCTAAGGAAATGTCTGCACATATCAATAGAGTAGGTCCCGCCAACGTGGTTCAAGTCTGCACTGACAATGCTAGCAGTATGGTGGTAGCGGGCCGCATATTAACCCAAAGACATCCTCACCTTTATTTTCAAGGATGTTGTGCCCACATCATGGACTTACTTTTGCAAGACTGGGGTTCGGAAAGATGGGTAAAAAGCTTGGTGAAAAAGGCTCAAAAGATTTGCGTTTTTGTAAGAAATCACCATGCTCCACAAGCCCTGTTTCGAGTGTACTCACCCAACCACATTCTACGCTTGCCTGCAGACACCCGTTTTGCAACCAATTTCATCATGATTGAAAGACTTCTTCAAGTTAGGGGGGCTTTAGAGAGGATGATCATAGATGATCGATGGGGTATATATTTAATAGAATTGCGTGCAAGAGGAGGCAATTCTCACGAAACAATGGGAGCCGTGCGGCGTTCGATTCGTTCGGATGGGTTTTGGAATTCTTGCGAGAATTTCTTGTTTATGGTTACGCCTATTTTAGAGGTTCTCCGTGTTTTTGATGGAAAACAACCTGCGATGGGGAAGGCGTGGCTAGTCATACATGAATTACAAAAACACGTTCAAATATTTGCGGACCCTCCTTTCAATTTAGACCGTGATCTTGCAGAGAGTGCTTTAAACTCATTCCAAACCCGTTGGGGTTTGATGTTGACTGACCTCCACTGGGCTGGTGGCCTCCTCAATCCTTTCTTTATAGGCAAAATTACCCTTCACGAGAACCCGCGTGCACGACCAGCATTGAACCGCGTATTATGGAATTTGACTCCCGATGAAGCCACTTACCTAATGGCTATTACGGAGTTCCAAGACTTTATTGAAAGCAGGGGTACATTTGAAGGAGTACCTCTTGCAGCAAGGGCCGATTTCCCTCCGCACGAATGGTGGGATGCCTTTGGACATGGGGCGCCGATACTCTCTAATATAGCACGACGGATATTAGCCCAAGTATGCTCGGCCTCATCATGCGAACGCAATTGGAGTATGTACTCATTCGTTCATAACAAAGTCAGAAATCGTTTAATCCATTCGAGAGCCAAAGATTTGGTTTACATATACACGAACACAAGGCTCATGCGGCGGAGAAGAGGTGCAACCCCTGCACAGTGGTACGCACGGCACATGTACTCTGACGATGAATCAGCAAATGAAGCTTTTGAGGATGATCCGGAATTCAACCCTGATGACAATGATGATGGTTTAGGTCCTGATGATGACGACGCAAACGAGGACCCCGATGACCCCTTCGGTGCAGAACCTGACTGGGCGGAATTTGATCAGTTCGATGACCGTAATTCCGATTCCTCTAGGAATAGTAGCGCTGACTCTGGTGACTCCGACGGCCACAATTTGGATGGTGGGCTTGATGGGATGAATGTCTATGATTTCAACGACGCCAACAACGACAACATAGTTGCCAGACAACCTTCTCCTCCTACCATGAGCAATAATGTAGTTTCTGTACCAATAGAAATTGCTGTAGCAGCCCATCCACCCAGTGTGCCACATGGCGAAGGGTGTTCAACTCGTACGGAAAATATCCAACCTTTAGAAGACATTACCCACGACGAAAGATCTCTTGAGATACCATGTGAACCGTTACCAATGGAAATAGAGACTCCCTCCCTTGTGAACGCATCATCGACTCATAGTACTGGGATTGGAGCCACACTTCTGAGTCTCAGTCAATCTAGGCGTAACGGACAAATTAGAACAACTGAACCTCCAATTGCACGACCGAATACGAGATTACGGGTGCGTGCTGGAAATACACAACCACCCAGTTCATTAGATGATCCAAATCCTCTTACCACCCAAGGTATTGGTAACATCAACACTAGAGCCCGAGGCCACAAGCGGTTTAAGTCTAGGGCGCCAAGTCCTTTTGTGGGGCTTCATGATGACACGCGACCAGTGTTAGATGCCAATGGAATTAGAGACGCATCAAGGTCACAGCCTACCAAAAAATTGGTCACTTCCAACCACGGTAACTTAATTTTACGTGTTCTTTCACCCGAACCCGAGGACGACATCAGCTCCAACGAAAGCAGTCTTTCAAGAGTAGAGGCACCTAACGATGATGATTTTCAAGGTTAACTACTTCACAGCCATCCCCTGCTGCCTGTACTGGCCCGACTGCCCCGTCTGCTCCGACTGCCCCCGTCTGCCCCGACTGCCCCATCTGCATGGAGTGCCTCATTCCGACCGCCCCTTCTGCCCCGATTTCGACTGCCCCATCTGCCTGGAGTGCCTTATTCCGACCGCCCCTTCTGCCCCGATTCCGACTGCCCCGACTGCCCCGACTCCGACTGCCCCGACTGCCCCGACTGCCATGATGATCTGCCCTTTCTCAAAGTAGGAGATCCCATGCAGGATGAAAATTAATTATAGTTTCAGATGGATTACGGTCAAAGTGGGAGACATCATGGAGGACTAATATTAATTCTAGTTTTAGATGGCCATTTGTATCAGCAGTGTTAGTGGCACATTTTGCTTTCTTTTGTAATGAGAGGAATACTTATTTATTTATTTATTTTTCTTTATTTTTCTTTTTTCTTTTGTTTTATGGGAGCATTGCAAGTGTTGAGCTACTTCACAAGGACGTTAACCTCTAAGTGACGGATCAACCATTTTATGGTCTCTGCCCTTTTTTTATGTTCTGCCCTAAATAGAAAAAACATTTTTATAAAAAATAATAAATATTTTTAAATAGGTAATCAAGTCTACTTTCCAACCCAATTTGAATCATGTCAATCCGAGTTAAACTCCATCCGGGAGAAATTTTCAAAGAAAAACACTTCTACATTGTTTAGTGTTAGAAAACTTACTATTTGGGGAAAGAAATGATGTTCTCTCCGTTGAAAAATTTGTAATTTTTGATTTTATAATAGAATGTCTAGTTTTAACAAATCATGCAAGATTTCAAATTCTAAAAATAAAATTTGTGATTCTGATAAATATTTGGAGTTCAGTGCTTCTAAATTCATTATGAGATGATAAAAAGCTATTTTTTGATATTTGACCATATGGAAAATTACTAAACATCAAATTCCTCATTTTCTCTTTTGGACCAAACTTCATCAAAGTTGAAGAAGTAATTTTTTATAACACATTTATGTTTTGCCCTTACCCCCTCCGTCATTTAGGGGTTAAACTATTTTAATTTCATCACATGGGATGCAATTTGTAATTGAACTTTTGCAATCTTGTTCTTTACTACTTGTTATAATTTGGTTAATTGGTTCAGTAATATTGAATAATTGTTTATGTTTCATTTGTTAATTTTTTTTTGGGTACACATGGCATCTTCATTACCATTGCTTAATATACATTATTTGGCTTCATATGTCATGACATTTCAATATTTGGGGATTTAGGGTACTTGATGTAAATACTATTGACTTTCCTATACGGCTTTTGAATCCCTCCTTCGTTGTAAGAGTTAAAATTTGATTGTGAATTTTTCAATCCCTAATCTTGGGTGGAAGTGATAAAATACATTTATGATCATTGAACTTTAACCAGTTAACAGGAACAATAACTCCCGCTTACATGAAAGTGCTAAAAGACGGTTCTGACTTTATAGAGACTTTTGGAAGAGACAAAAATTCATTAGAAGGGACAAAAATAGTGGCTTCGGTTGAAACCCTTCTCTACAAAGTATTACGTATCAAAAGTTCAATTTCAAATCACGTTAACCTTTTAGTGCCCAAGTAATCACTACCTCACACAATAATTGAATGCTACAAAATCTATCAGCTCTGTGAGATTGGGCTCTCAAGTTCACAAGTTTTATATATCAAGATGCTATCAATGGGAATGAAACAAACTAGCACCATTCCCAAAAAAAAAACAAAAACTCCTTTGCCACTCCATTTCCCACCTCTTCTTTTATCCCTTTCTCATCTTACATAACGCAGGGTTGGGGTTGGTTGTTTAGGGTTTCCTGCCTATGATAACTCACTAGCGACCAGGCCGTGTATATCACATTAATGATCACACGTGCTCGACTAGTATCGAACCTTGGTCTCAATTTCCTAATATATAGTCTTAACCAACCAACAAGGGTGAGTGGCTTGATGACTATGCACGCAGGATATTAAATACTATACTAAAGTCAAGGAGATTTCATTCCTCTCTTCCCCGTGCAATCCCCATTAACTACCCAATGCAGCTGCCATCCCCGACTGCCTCTACCGTCTGCCATCTCCAACTGCCTTGTGTGATCCCTCTATGCCTCTGTAATCCTGAGCTGCATCACCCGACTGCCCTCTCCCGTGTGCCCATTCCGACTGCCCCCGCTCCGTCTGCCCCCTCTCCGTCTGCCCCCACTCCGTCTGCCCCCTCTCCGTCTGCCCCACTCCGACTGCCCCGTCTACCCTTCACTCTTCACCCATAATCTTCTTGAATTGGCCTATATTTTCGACTGCCCCAAATTTCCGACTGTCCCATCTCTCCGACGGCCGACTCTCCAAACAACATCAACTTGAGAACCAGAAATCCTCTCCATACAAACTCCTTCCCCCCAGACCTTGCTGAAGTGAGAGTTGAGAATAACAGGTGTAGAATTAAGTTTATAATATCCATAGGCACGTTGCACTAGGAAGCTTAATCCCTAGAGATTTAATGTTTCTATCAGACCGAATTAATGATGGATTTACTTAAATTATATTTTAGGTACTTCCATGACACCCAAACTGGGAGGCACACGGAGGGAAACATTGTTCTTACAAAGCTGGATTCTGAAATTTGAACCCTGCAAAGCGCCCACCGCCCGACCGCCTGCCTCTCCCGTCTGCCCCCTCCGACTGCCTCATCTGCCCCCTCTCTTCCTCTAGATTATCCTGAGCTACCTCACCCGACTGCCCTCTCCCGTCGGCCCATTCCGACTGCCCCCACTCCGTCTGCCCCCTCTCCGTCTGCCCCACTCCGACTGCCCCGTCTGCCCTTCACTCTTCTTCCATAATCTTCCGAATTGGCCTAAATTTCCGACTGTCCCATCTCTGGGACGGCCGAGTCTCTAAACAACATCCATTTGAAAACCAGAAATCCTCTCCATGCAAACTCGTTCCACCCAAACCTTGCTGAACTGAGAATTGAGAATAACAGGTGTAAAATTAAGTTTATAATATCCATAGGCACGTTGCACGAGGACGTTTAATCCCTCGAGCTTTTATTGTTTCTGTAGGATCAAATTAATGATGAACTGACTTAAAGTATAGTTGTCTTATTTTCATACCACCTACACTAGGAGGCAGTATAGTGAAACATTGCTCTTACAAAGCTGGATTCTGAAATTTCAGCCCGCCAAGTCGCCCATCGCCGGGCCGCATGCCTCTCCCGTCTGCCTCATCTGCCCCCGCCGACTGCCTCATTTGCCCCCTCCGACTGCCTCATCTGCCCCCTCCGACTGCCTCATCTGCCTCCTCCGACTGCCTAATATGCCCTCTCGCATCCTGAGCTCCTAAACTCCGACTGCCCTAAACCGACTGCCCTACTCCGACTGCCCTCCACCGACTGCCCCATCTGCCTTTCACGCCTCTCCATATTCTTCTTAAACCCTCCTCATTGGCCCACATTTCGGACTGCTCCGTATTTCCGACTGTCCATATTTCCGTAACCTGCAGACCTCTCCTAGGAACACCATAAACTAAAACCAAGAAATCCATTCCTAAACAAGATTCTCCCACACCTTGTCAGGACAAAAGACCAGCTGAAAATTGAAGACATTAATATCCATAATCATCCTACATGACAAAACTATATACCTCATGCTTTTAATGTTTATATCCAAACATGATTAATCATGAATTAAATTTTTCCACATTTCTTGTTAAGCCACATATCCACCATGGAGCACACCAAGAAAACAGTATCACAACTTAACGGAGAATATTAATACAAGCCCAATCCTAATATAAAACACATGTGCCATGGCATTTGGATGATAGTAGAACATCGTGGAAGGCATATAATCATTCCTAGTAAGCCCAGAATATTAATACAAGCCCAATCCTAATATAAAACACATGTAGTATGGCATTTGAATGATGGTACAACATCGTAGAAGGCATATAATCATTCCTAGTAAGCGCAGAATATTAATACCAGCCCAATCCTAATATAAAACACATGTGGCATGGCATTTTGATGATGGTAGAACATCGTAGAAGGCATATAATCATTCCTAGTAAGCCCAGAATATTAATACCAGCCTAATCCTAATATAAAACACATGTGGCATGGCATTTGGATGATAGTAGAACATCGTGGAAGGCATATAATCATTTCTAGTAAGCCCAGAATATTAATACAAGCCCAATCCTAATATAAAACACATGTAGTATGGCATTTGAATGATGGTACAACATCGTAGAAGGCATATAATCATTCCTAGTAAGCCCAGAATATTAATACAAGCCCAATCCTAATATAAAACACATGTGGCATGGCATTTGGATGATGGTAGAACATCGTGGAAGGCGTATAATCATTGCTAGTAAGCCCAGAATATTAATACAAGCCCAATCCTAATATAAAACACATGTGGCATGGCATTTGGATGATCGTAGAACATCGTGGAAGGCATATAATCATTCCTAGTAAGCCCTGAATATTAATACAAGCCCAATCCTAATATAAAACACATGTGGCATGGCATTTGGATGATGGTAGAACATCGTGGAAGGCGTATAATCATTGCTAGTAAGCCCAGAATATTAATACAAGCCCAATCCTAATATAAAACACATGTGGCATGGCATTTGGGTGATGGTCGAACATCGTGGAAGGCATATAATCATTCCTAGTAAGCCCAGAATATTAATACAAGCCCAATCCTAATATAAAACACATGTGGCATGGCATTTGGATGATGGTACAACATCGTGGAAGGCATATAATCATTCCTAGTAAGCCCAGAATATTAATACAAGCCCAATCCTAATAAAAAACACATGTGGCATGGCATTTGGATGATCGTAGAAAATCGTGGAAGGCATATAATCATTCCTAGTAAGCCCAGAATATTAATACAAGCCCAATCCTAATATAAAACACATGTGGCATGGCATTTGGATGATGGTAGAACATCGTGGAAGGCATATAGTCATTCCTAGTAAGCCCAGAATATTAATACCAGCCCAATCCTAATATAAAACACATGTGGCATGGCATTTGGGTGATGGTAGAACATCGTGGAAGGCATATAATCATTTCTACTAAGCCCAGAATATTAATACAAGCCCAATCCTAATATAAAACACATGTGGCATGGCATCTGGATGATCGTAGAACATCGTGGAAGGCATATAATCATTCCTAGTAAGCCCAGAATATTAATACAAGCCCAATCCTAATATAAAACACATGTGGCATGGCATTTGGGTGATGGTACAACATCGTGGAAGGCATATAGTCATTCCTAGTAAGCCCAGAATATTAATACAAGCCCAATCCTAATATAAAACACATGTAGTATGGCATTTGAATGATGGTACAACATCGTAGAAGGCATATAATCATTCCTAGTAAGCCCAGAATATTAATACCAGCCCAATCCTAATATAAAACACATGTGGCATGGCATTTGGATGATTGTAGAACATCGTGGAAGGCATATAATCATTCCTAGTAAGCCCAGAATATTAATACCAGCCCAATCCTTATATAAAACACATGTGGCATGGCATTTGGATGATGGTAGAACATCGTGGAAGGCATATAATCATTGCTAGTAAGGCCCGAATATTAATACAAGCCCAATCCTAATATAAAACACATGTGGCATGGCATTTGGATGATCGTAGAACATCGTGGAAGGCATATAATCATTCCTAGTAAGCCCCGAATATTAATACAAGCCCAATCCTAATATAAAACACATGTGGCATGGCATTTGGATGATCGTAGAACATCGTGGAAGGCATATAATCATTCCTAGTAAGCCCAGAATATTAATACAAGCCCAATCCTAATATAAAACACATGTGGCATGGCATTTGGATGATCGTAGAACATCGTGGAAGGCATATAATCATTCCAAGTAAGCCCAAAATATTAATACAAGCCCAATCCTAATATAAAACACATGTGGCATGGCATTTGGATGATGGTAGAACATCGTGGAAGGCATATAATCATTTCTAGTAAGCCCAGAATATTAATACAAGCCCAATCCTAATATAAAACACATGTGGCATGGCATTTGGATGATGGTAGAACATCGTGGAAGGCATATAATCATTTCTAGTAAGCCCAGAATATTAATACAAGCCCAATCCTAATAAAAAAACACATGTGGCATGGCATTTGGATGATTGTAGAACATCCTGGAAGGCATATAATCATTCCTAGTAAGCCCAGAATATTAATACAAGCCCAATCCTAATATAAAACACATGTGGCATGGCATTTGGATGATGGTACAACATCGTGGAAGGCATATAGTCATTCCTAGTAAGCCCAGAATATTAATACAAGCCCAATCCTAATATAAAACACATGTGGCATGGCATTTGGATGATGGTAGAACATCGTGGAAGGCATATAATCATTTCTAGTAAGCCCAGAATATTAATACAAGTCCAATCCTAATATAAAACACATGTGGCATGGCATTTGGATGATCGTAGAACATCGTGGAAGGCATATAGTCATTCCTAGGAAGCCCAGAATATTAATACAAGCCCAATCCTAATATAAAACACATGTGGCATGGCATTTGGATGATCGTACAACATCGTGGAAGGCATATAATCATTCCTAGTAAGCCCAGAATATTAATACCAGCCCAATCCTAATATAAAACACATGTGGCATGGCATTTGGATGATAGTAGAACATTGTGGAAGGCATATAATCATTCCTAGTAAGCCCTGAATATTAATACAAGCCCAATCCTAATATAAAACACATGTGGCATGGCATTTGGATGATGGTACAACATCGTGGAAGGCATATAGTCATTCCTAGTAAGCCCAGAATATTAATACAAGCCCAATCCTAATATAAAACACATGTGGCATGGCATTTGGGTGATGGTAGAACATCGTGGAAGGCATATAATCATTTCTACTAAGCCCTGAATACTAATACAAGCCCAATCCTAATATAAAACACATGTGGCATGGCATTTGGATGATCGTAGAACATCGTGGAAGGCATATAATCATTCCTAGTAAGCCCAGAATATTAATACAAGCCCAATCCTAATATAAAACACATGTGTGCCATGGCATTTGGGTGATGGTAGAACATCGTGGAAGGCATATAATCATTTCTACTAAGCCCAGAATATTAATACAAGCCCAATCCTAATATAAAACACATGTGGCATGGCATTAGGATGATGGTAGAACATCGTGGAAGGGTTCTAAATAAAATGAACCAGTTCTTGGACGGGTTTTATTTACTTTGGACGGGTTCTAAAAATAAAATAAAAAATCGTAAAATTTCCGAAAACAGTAATTGGTGCAAATATCAATTACATTCTGTAGTATAGGACATGTGAATGTAAGCATAATGGAGTCAAACCACTAATACTTAGTGAAAATAGCAATCTTCAAGAGATCGATTCACGTGCACACAATGATTCATCCACTACAATATTTAGAACCTTTGTAACACAATGTCAAAGATGATAATTGAAGGTACACTTAGAAATTGAATAATTAATATTTTATATAAGCATGTTCAGAATTTCATATATATATGTATATTCAAAACATTAGGGGACGGGTATTTTCAATTTGGAACGGGTTTTGCGCCGGGTTGTTTTATTTTTCAACCTTTCCATGGACGGGTTGATTTTAAAATTACCGGTTTTGGGATGGTTTGCAATTTTTTTTTTGCCTTTCAATTCAAGGTTTTTGGATGTGGACGGGCTAGAACTTTGTGAAAATCAGCCCTGGATGGAGTGTACTAAGTTAGAATGCCAAGGCAGTGGGTGGGGCAGATGGATGCAGGGGCAGTCGGACAGAGCAGTCGGAAGTGGCAGACGGATGGGGCAGTCGGGGGCCAGGAGCTGCTGTAGGGGCAGTCGGGAAAGGGCTGATCATCAGGAACCGTCCGATTGAGGCAGTCGGGGGGGGGGGGGGGGGGGCTGACGTGCCATGCTCGTTGGATGGGGCAGTCGGTACAGAGGCAGTCGGTTGGAGGTTCACTGGCAGGATATAAATAGAGGGCAAGCTGCCTCATTTATCACATTTCTCAGGTCCTGCGAGCACATTGACTGGTTTGCTGTATAGCAACCATTGCGAAGTGCTTGGGGGTCTGAAGGAGTGGCCTGCAGTGCGGGAAGTTCCTTCATTGGAACTGTCATTCGCAGGTTCTTGAAAACATTACTTACTATGAAACCTCTCACTAGACTTTGAATTGAGTAGTATTTCGAATGCACTTGTATTCTTCATCATAATTGGACTTTTTGAAAGTGTTGGATTTATAATTATGTCTACATGACTAGAAATTCCTCTTACTAGTGTCAATGATTGTTTATTGCAGTGTATTATCAAGATGTCAGGGAGGTATTATTATGGTCAAAGCAGCAATTCGAGGCAGACAAAGCCCAAAGGTCAACCGCAAAAGGCAGATTGGGAAATATACGATAATCCCAACATTCAAGCTAGAGATGGATGGGAATCGGAACCAACTCCATGGACAGCCTTGATAGCCACTCGGTACGTGGGGTGGGTCCACGTAGACCGTGCTTTTTGGCCTAGAGAGCGGCACGAGCGAAATTGTATCAACGCAAACGGCAAGTGGACTCAGGTCAGCAATATCCCTATGAAATGGAGGATGTTGTGCGTGCTGAGGGCAATTTCCGATGATCGTGCGTACGCGAAGCACAACGTTCTGTTGGCGATAGCTGCGATGGTCTACGCGGAGAGTGTGTTGAACGTGGAGGTGGATTGGTCCTCCCTCCCATCGGGTCTTCGGGAATCGTACTTACTGAGGAGGCCCATAAACATTCCCATTAAGCCGATGCCGCAATGGTTTAATGACAACTCGGACCTACTGGAGAAACCCGCCCCTAGTGATGATGACAACGACGATGATCCTAATGTTTGGGATGAGGTTCGAGAGGCAATGAACGCACCGAGAACATTCTAAATGTTGAGAGCGTAACTTATACATCTATATAATTATAGTATTATAGTTTTGTTGGACATTATGTATACGGTATTGTACGCCTTAGTTTTATACGTGAACTTATACAATGGCAAATTTTGGATCTCAATTTTGTTTAGCCATTATAAGTGTTAATGAGATGGAGTCTCACCCCCAATATTATCATTTGCCATTGTTATTCGTATTTTCGTAACTTTATGTATTTTGACTAGAATTTGCGATATGTGGAAAATGCACCCATGAGTCTCAGTACTACCATTTGGAACTCTTTTGCAGAGATGGGTGCGTAACATCATTAGAATCACCGTCAATTTTTTTTCCATTTCTGAAAAACGAAATTCCATATGTTAGTGGTATTTTGCTAACTCTATGTTCTTTGACTTTGGTGAAAAATGAATCCACCAGTCCGGGGACAGTGTTTTCAATTTTTTTTTTCATACATGGGTTCCTAGGTAAGGACAGTCGGAAGTGGCAGTCAGGGAGGCGGATCGTGGGCCGTTGGATGAGGGCAGTCGGACTAAGGCCGACGCATCTGGGCCGTCGTGAACGGGCAGTCTGGAGGGGCAGTCGGGGAGGGACAGTCGGATCTTGGGGCGTTGGATCATGGCAGTGGAATCCGAGCCGTTCAGTACGGGCAGTCAGGAGGGGGCAGTCGAGTAGGGGCAGTCGGATTTTGGGCCGTTCGATGAGGGCAGTCGGGTTCCGGTCGTCGAATCCGAGCCGTTCAGTAAGGACAGTCGGGAAGGGGGGCAGTGGGGAGGGGCAGTCGGGAGGGGCAGTCGGATCGTGGCCGTTCGATGGGGGCAGTCGGGGTGGGCAGTCGGGGGGGGGGGGGGGGGCAGTTGCACGAGGGCAGTCGGAGGGGGGTGGGCAGATTGTATATAAGGTGGAGGACGTGGCTAATTTTTTCACGCCCATTGACCTTCTAGAGCACATTGACAGGGTCTGCTTTTAGCAACCGCCGCCACGTGCTCGTCGGTGAATGAGTGGCCTCTGAGGCGGAGTATTTCTTTGAAAACTTTACCTCAGGGGTTCAAAATCATATTTATGTTACTTGTTACTTGTTACTTGTTACTTGTTACTTGTGACTTGTTATTTGGGTGTGGATCGGTTTAGGGAAATGACCGTTAAATTCAACACTATTTTGAAGTGCTATTTAACGGTTTTTAATACTAGTTGCACGATTGTGGAGTGCGAGGTTCAGTAAGTAGGTTTTACGGTACCGGAGACTTTAGAAGGGACAGGAAGTTGCTGCTCCAATCAAATTTGACGATGGCGGATGGTGTTAATCGACGACGGTCTAGATCCGAATTTGTTCAAGGGGTGGAGGTAAACGAACCAAAGAAAAGTAAACCAAAAGGCAAACCTCAGGACTTTCAGTGGGATATTTATAATAACCTCGACATTCTTGCGAAACCGGGTTGGGAAGAACAAAGGACTCCGTGGACTGCTTTGATAGCGACCCGCTATGTGAATTGGGTCCATGTGGACCGTGCATTTTGGCCACGAGATCTCTATGAGCGGAATTGTATGAGCGCCTCTGCCAAGTGGACCCAGATCAGCAACATTCCAATAAAATGGAGGATGTTGAGCGTGTTGAGGGCGATTTCGGATGACCCTAAATACGCTAAACACAACATTCCGTTGTGTATTGTCGCGATGGTGTATGCGGAGAGTGTCTTGAAAGTGCAAGTGGATTGGTCCTCGCTTCCGTCGTATGTGCGCCAAGCATATTTAGTGAGGAGGCCGAAGGAGATTCCCATGGTGCCAATCCCACAATGGTTTATCGAAAATCATGATTTGCTGTATCCGCCAAAGAATTACTGTGGGCCCAGTACAGTGGATGATATGCAAGTGGACGAAGAATTGTTAGACGAAGTCATTGCAAATTTGAGCATCCCAGCCTTTGTAGAGGTACCACGACAAACGTCCCTCGTACAAATCTTTGACGGAGAGGACGAGAACAGGGGTAGTGCAGTAGAAACAGAGGCAGTTGCAACGGGGGCCCCACCTACGGAAGAGGCGGATGCGGCGATGCCCGATTTTGAAACCATAACAACGGATGTGATTATGGATGACACGGTGTTACCGAGTACGCCCGTTTTACCGGGAGGGGAAGGATTTCAAGGCATAAACGTCGCACCGAGTACATTGGATGGGACCCACGTTCACGGCAGGGATATCGGTGACCTCATTAGAAAACATGAGACAGAGGTCGCAGCTCTGCGCGCCAGAGTGACGTTTTTAGAAGGCAAACTTGCTGAGCTGGGTTTCAAGGAAGATGCTTCAAACGCTGATTCCATGGTATGGAGCGACGATTTTGTTGTCCCCATTGATCAAAGCATTTCGAGTGTTCCACCACCGGAATGTATGGGGAAGGGGAAGGGGAAGGAGCCAATGACCTCGTCGCAGTTGTGGAAGTACGAGGAACGTGTCGCGGCAATGAATCGCGAGGACAAACTGCAATACGAACGGGACGCAGCTCTAGATTGCATTGCGACCACGGAGTCTTTGGCCGGTGAAGTCATGTCAAGGAACCTCGCTCTAGAAAAAGAAAACGAGGAGTTAAAAAAAAAATAGAGCGTGTTCTCAGTTGCGGTAACTTTGAGAATCATGAAGAGCTTGCAGACTTGAGGTCCCGCATAATGGTGTACGAAGTCCAACACGATAACTCGGAGGAGTTGGAGCGGCAAAATAAAAGTCTTAGAAAGGAGTATGGCGAACTCGCTACGCAATTTGATGACTAGGCAACGGTCGCCATTTTTGCAGCAGCAAGAGTGAGGGCATTGGAGACGGAGATGGAGCAAGTTCAAGTGGAATGGGTGAGAGACGGTAGATTGCGGAATCTAATGCTCACATCCTGGGCCGAAGTTGATTCAATGTATGACGATGACTGGCCAACGACGGCTCAAGGGATTTATTGGCCGAAATTACCAATCCAACACCGATGGAATCCTCTCAAAGAGTATGACAGCATCACATCAGGAATGCAGCGCGAGTGGCCTTCGCCTAACGAATCAGTTCAAGACGGTACCCAGTGCATTATTTGCAACAACTATTTTGGACCGGAGGGTTTTTGGTCATTAGGAAGTTGTAGACATTGCTTCCATGTGCAGTGCCTTTTACCACGAATGATTTTTGTCCGACGGTGCCCAGTTTGCCTAAGCCCTTTTCACCGCCGGTTGTATGAAACATTCGGATTGCTACCGTTCATGCCAAGTCATTGGAGGTACAACGCAACAGATTTTGCGGGATTTGTAACCAACGCAGAAATTGGGAAGACGGTAGAATGGAGCTGGAAGCACAACATGAGCACGCAGCAAATGTACATCGAGAGGCGGGGCTGGAACTGGCACGAGAGGCCAGAGAACGTACTTCTGGCCGCTAATTTGATGTACCTGAACAAAGCTCCAGACTTCGGCTTGAAACGCTATTTTTACCAAGTATTCGGGTATTATTGGGACTCGAGAACGGGGCGGTTGGTGAGAGGAGAACTTCCCGTTAGACAGAAGGTGAATCACATGGGCGAGACTATACGTCCGCAGAGCGATATAGAGGCCCCTATCATAAGCAAGGGGGACAATATCTCTCACGAGGAGTCGTACCACAAACCTAGACTATTGAGGCAGGCGATCTATATACTGTTGCACCAGGTATCTCCAAAGACACAATGGTATTTGAAAGCCAGACAAGAGGGTAGAATCCGACATCCAAATTTGGTTATTACAGAAGACGCAGTTTGTTACCGCACTAGAGGCAAACTCCAACGGATTCATCGGGCGGTTGCAAACGAAACACCTGTGTATGCGCCACTAAGAGTGATACAAGAGGGCGAAGGTTCAAGTGGTAGAACACTGACGGAGCGCGCAGTGGATGAAGGAGTCCCTGTTAACCACGTTATCAATTTAGAATCGGATGAGGAATAGGGAATGTAGCTATATTTAAATAGTCATGCATGTTTGCATCATTTTCCTCGAATACAAATGCATGGTAGAGATCTTTTTTTCCCATCTAATTACGGTTTTTTATGTTGTTGCGGTACATTGAAAAAATATTTATATATATATATATATATCTTTATATATTTTTATATATGCGTGAGTGTGTATTTATTGTATGGCAAATACGTGTCCATAAATAATTGGCATGTGTATGCAAGTATTGATTTCAAATTTCATTCGTAGTGTACAATGTGGGACTTTAACAACTAATTGCCCAAGCATGCAAATTTAGCTTCTACTACGGATTAAATACGTACTATCTAAACCGTTATGCGATTTTCAAAGTCATCGTTATTTGTATACTAAAATTTGTATGGGAAGTTAGCTTCGTGTATGTGTGTTCCGATCAATAATGAAAAAAATTCGGAATAAAGTATGCCTCATTTCTTGTTGAAGTATTTCAACCCTAAATTTTAATATTTTAATATGACATTGTTGTTGAAAATAATAAGTCATAAAATCCAGCATCTTAAAAATCTTCTAAAGTTATAAAATCTGCAGTACTATGTGACAATCCATCTCAACAAATGTTGGCCACGTACTATCAATGTATTATTCATGATCGAACTAGAAAACAATTTTTTACTTTATGTTCCAAAATGTATAAATTTTTTTATCAGTGAAGGCAATCGTAGATCTGACCGTATGGATAGAATCTAACTTGAAAATGTGTTACTTTTGTTCATACACCAAGTTTGAAATATTCGTGTTAGTTGAATTTTATAATACATCTTTGGAACACTTTCCCAATGATACATACGTGAGGGTGTTTAGGGGTTATACATGATTTCTCAAATTAAATACAACAAGTTAATGGGAATCCTACCATCATGTACTACACGATATTCCAACTGCACTCCAATATTTTTCTTCTAGATTATGTTAATTGTTTTTTTTTAATTGATTTACCAGCCTAAACCTTACAAAAGTATTTGGAAATTATTAATAACCATTAACAAGTACGAATAATCGAATCCTATTAAACCCTAATTTAAATTTTACTTTGACAGTTACAACGTTGCTTCGTAAACGAAATCCAGTTTCAGTTCCATCCAGCAATAGAGTGTTCAATTGAGATAATCCAACTGCCCATTCCCAACTACCTGTCCCCGTGTGCCCTTAACCCCTTAACGTCCACGCATCCAAATACTGGATGTTTGTTGGTCAAACCCAATTTTGATCTTGAAAATGACTTTTGTTGCTAATATACCCAACTAAGAAAATGAAGTTTATTAAGTGTAGTTTGTACTCCACTTTTCAACTCTTAAAAATTCCAATTATTGAGTATTTTATTGCTTGTGCAAGCTTTGTAGCTCAAGGTTTGAATTAAACTACATAGGAATGATGGGATTTTCAGCTTTCGAATTTCAAAATTGAAATAAAAAATTTCTATGGAAAACATATCATGTGATTCTCCATTGTAATTTGTACCTGCTCCCAAAAAACATTAATTTTTTAAAGCTTTTTTGTAATAAAAATTATTTTTTGAAGTATTTGACTTAAAAATTTGTTAAAAAAATCTGAAAATTTCAAGACTGATAGGAAACATTCAATTCCACGCATGAAAAATATTACAAAATATATTTTGATAAATCTTAAAGGCAAAAATTCAGTAAATTGTGTAGTTTGACTTTCCTGCAAAGGAGTGGTACGTTTAAGGGTTAACCCGTCGGCCCTTAACCCGTCGGCCCTTAACCCGTCGGCCCTAAACCCGTCGGCCCTTAACCCGTCGGCCCTTAACCCGTCGGCCCTAAACCCGTCGGCCTGTATCCGACGGCCCCGTCCGACTGCCCTAAAGCCGTCGGCCTGGATCCGACGGCCCCCCTCCGACTGCCCTAAAGCCGTCGGCCTGTATCCGACGGCCCCCCTCCGACTGCCCTAATCCCGTCGTCTCTATCCGACGGCCTGCGTCGACTGTCCTGCCCCGACTGCCATGCTCCGACTGCCGAAACCCTAACCCGACGGCCGCCTCTATATATTGAGGGCCGCCCCTCATTTACTGCTGCCAATTTCGACCGCTCCTCACAGGAACCCGTGACCAATCCTGCGCTCGCAGATTTGCTTGGGTTTCCGGAGCGGTAAGTTTCTGGCTTTTTTGGGGGAGGAGTTTTTAAAAAAAAATTTAAAAAAAGTATGGAAAGGAACAGCGGATTCAAGCAACCTCCGAAGAGGATGAGGATCGTAGAAGACAGCTCGATGGCTACAACATCGACTGGGGACCAAAGCCAGGGGTTGCAGCACATGGCAGGTACATCAGGTGGCGGGGACCACAACCAGGCATCGCAACGTGTGGCAAGTATATCGGTAGGCGTGCAAGATCTTGAGTTTGGTCCCACCGCAAGTGCGTCTATTGGGACTAGGCCCATGGACCCACCACGAAGCATTGAAGTCACTGGAGGAAGTAGTTCTGAAGCGCGGAGTACCTCGCTGTCAGGTTCTATCTCTGGATGCTCGGGGAGAAAGAGGAAGCACCTAACACCGGAGGAGAAGAGAAACCGGCCCGAAATTCCTTCAAGGGGCTGCCTGCTATTAGTTCAACGTTTGACGTTGCTGTTCTTTAAGAAGAAGTCAAAGGAGTATTTGGAAACCAAGTACTTGCACCACGGAGTGCATGGCCTCGCGGCAGTAATCGAGGACTTGAAGATGTATTTAGCAGACGCTATCGAACAGGATCCAAAGCATCATGATGCTCCCAGTGCTGCGAGCTATGGACATTGGTTCCATGAGCAAGTGCAGCAAGGCGTGTACAATCCGACGCAGCTCTATGAGCCAACTCACCCCAAGGCAATTGAATCCCTAACTACCTCTGAACCATACCTAGAATATGAGAAGCTGCTTTGGTGGAAGACTTACGCCCAGCAGGTGAAAGCCGCGGCGACACGTATGCCTCCATGGGCTGACAAGTTGCTGGTGGGTCATCTATCTTCACACGGTAGAACCGGAATCATGTGGATTCCGAGGTCAGCTGAAATTGTGAGCAAAAGTGGTGAACAATTTCAAGGGGCGTATGGCAAGGTGCGGCAAGTATCGATTCATAATTTTGCACCGATTCCAAGTCATATGGTTTTTGCTGAGAAGATAAGCAAGATCGCCAAAAAAGACAAAACCAAGGCAAGAAAGGAACTTTCTTGCGAGGCCCTAGTGAATCCCGTGGACCACCCGGGGATGATAAAATTCTTTGCGTTATCGGCGGAGAACATGTCTGCGTTCACCATATGGTGGAATGGGAATTCAGTAGCGTCGGTGAAGCGGATTGAGCAGCCTTTTAAAAAGATACATCCCGATACTATGCTGGGAATGGAAGGGATGGATTCAGAGATCCGTCGGAGGATTGCGGCTTATCATAAGCAGCATTCCTGGCTAGCCTGGGCCTTCATGAACATCATCGATGTGTTACACAAAAGCGGCGTGCAGCACAATGATTTGAGCCCATCCAACATCCTCAAACATTTTCCACCAGAGAGACGTGAAGATGTGTACATTGGGGTGTGCGATTGGGGCATGGCATCTTGGAGTGGTGAAGAACCTTATTCGAATAACTGGGTAGGGGACGAGGCGGACCTGAAAGCAAAAAAGGCGGCGCGATGGTAGGTTGCACCGGAGTTGTGGTATATGCTACCCCAGGAAGTTGATGGGGTAGTTGTATCTCCTAGCACTAAACCGACGAAGCACACTATGAAGTCGGAGGCGTATGCAACGGGGAAACTTGCAACATATATATTTGACAATGCGATGGCATCAACGCTCTTCAGAGGAGATGAAACGACCCGTGTCATGTGGAATAGGGCATTGGATGGCCTCACCTTGGACGACCCGAAAGAGCGACACACCGTGGCCCATGCAGTGAACTCGTTGAAAGCAAACCCATACCGTCTCATGAATCCAACCCAATGTTACCGTTACAATATATAGTTCATAGTTTTTTCCCTTAGTGCAACATTGGATCCTACAAGTTTGCATTTAGTTGAATTTTACAATGTAAGTCCTTTTCAAGGACAACTTTTCCATGCGTAAATAAATACTGTTTTCTGAATTTGCGTGTTGTGCATGTTGCATCCATGATTGGAATCTTCCTTTGATCTAGATGTACGACTAAAAGTTGTACATTATGAATTTCTGATTCTAGGCAGACGTTTAGATATATAATTGCTATGCCCTACAATTTTTAAATTAATTTTGAAACTGAAATCCAAAATCCAACCCTAAATTTCAGTATAAATATAGCATTGGCAATTTCTGAATAAAATTTTCAGTATAAATACGGCATAGAGTATTTCTGAATAAAATTTTCAATGATTTGTTAAATTGTAATACTCTAAGTTTAGCGACTTCTGGATATCTGTTTGTCAATTAAAATCTTTTGGATGGATGATAGACAAAAGGGAGCCATTCAGAACATGACAGACGGGAAAGAGGGCACACGGAATGAGGGGCAAACGGAGTGAGGGGCGGACGGGGTGAGGGGCAGATGGGATGAGGGGCAGACGGAGTGAGGGGCGGACGGGTTGAGGGGCAGACGGGGTCAGGGCGGACGGAATGAGGGACAGACGGTCAGGGACAGACGGGATGAGGCCGACGGGCTGGGGCAGTCGGGCTGAGGCAGTCGGGCTGAGGCAGTCGGGTCCGGGCAGATGGACCTACACCGCTGCATTGAGGCAGTCGAATGCAGCGGATAGATCTAAACCGTCGGATTCGAGCAGTCGGACGGGAAGGGGGCAGTCGGGCAACATGGCAGTCGGAGGGAAGGGGCAGTCGGAGTGAGGCACACTGACTGAGGGTAAAACATTTACCCGGGACCACATAGCCACGTAGGACACGACTTCCAAGGGGTCCTACGTGGCCATGCCACATGTGATTCTTGAGCCACGTCTAGCTTGCAAGGTGGCAGAAAGGTAACTGTTTTAACCCTACCTGGTGAAAAGACTAGGTTGACCCTACTTGCAGTCTAGGTTGACCCTATCGTGTCGTGCCGGAGGGGTCCGACACGACATGATGGGCATGACATGACATGATGGGCATGACACGACATGACACGACATGACCGACATGATGAACAACCCTGCCAACTGGATAGGAGCAGCTTCCGGGGAGAGGAGCGCCGGAAGGACAGGGAAGACCACCCGGTGAGGAGGCCACCGGGCGATGCCAGCGCCAATCCGAAGAACAGAACCAAGTGGAGAGAAGACCGCCCGGAGGTAGGCCAACCAGGTGGCGCCAGGCCGCAGCAGGAGGAGCGGCAGGAAAGGAAAAGGGACCCGGGGCTAGAACGACCGGGTGGTGCAAGATCTCAGCAGGAGCTGAGAACAAAGCGGAGGGAAGATCCGGATGAAGAAGAGGAAGAGGAGGATTCTCCACAGTCGAAGCTGACCCGGAAGAAGTCAGTGAGAGGCCAAGAGGCAATCCCTCAACCGGAGGTAGGCGGTCCTTCCCAGGCGCAACCTTGGGTGGGTCCGGTCGAGGAGTCCAAACCAGAGGAGGAGACAAGGCCTTCTCCACCCCAGCTCCAGGAGCAACCGGTAGATGGACCCAAACCAATGGAGGAGGATTTTACCCCGGCGACTCCGCAGAAACCTATGGAAGAGGAGAATCGGACAGACCGGGAGGAAGGTCCATCTTAGCCGCGATCCCAGGGTCGGAAGAGGAAGTTAGTCCTCACAGTTGAGGGGGAGGAAGGACCGGATACCACACCTGGGAAAAAGAAGGGACCGGCCCGGAGGAAGATGACCCCACTCAACAAGCGTCCCAAGGAGGCAGGGGAGGACGAAGAGGAAACCGGAGACGAGGGGGACCGGGAGTAGGGAATGCCAGCGGGAGCAAAACCGGTCCAGGAAGCAGGCTTATTCGGAACTGTGCCAGCGGAACAAAGAGAACCGCTCCGGGTGGAGGACATGTTACTGCAGACCCGGGTGGCATTGGACATGGTTACGGAGCAGTACAACCCCATGTTCGCTGCTCTCCGGGAGACACGGACTCTCCTCCGGACAAACGATGCTCTGGAGTATCCTGCGCGGGTTCGGAAGCTCCAGAGGAAACTCATCCGGAGCAGGGAGAAGGAGAATGAGCTAACCGGACAAGTGCAGGGTATCCGGGAGGCAGAGAGTGAATCCGCGGCTCTCTTGAAGGGATTTGAGGAGGAGCTGCAACGAAAAGTAGCCTACATCAATAAGATGGAGGCCCACGTACAGAGGAAGGAGTTGCAGATCCGGGAGCAAGAGGATACCATCCGGCGAGTAGCAGAGACAAGCCGGCAGTGCGTCTCCAAGCTATCCGGGTTGTTCCAATCGAATGGGGAAGCACAAACGAAGGCCCAGTTGTACGACGAGCGGGTACTTCAGCCCGGATTGGAGGGAGCAGCCCGGATGAAGAACGTAGTCCAGGAGTACTCGGACAAAGTAGAAGCATACTTGGTGGAGTTCCGGGTGCTGGCGGAGTGCATCAGGGAGAGCTCTTCGGAGGAGGAACCGGATCAGGAAGAAACTACCAACCGTGGCGAGAGGGTAGGTTCCGGGGATGGGTTTCAGGGAGTGTTCGATCTTTCTGCAGATGCTCCTCAAGAAGGGGAGATCGACCGGTTGATGCGGAATGATAGCTCCACGCAGGAATATACCTCCCGGACCGTGTTGGATGTGGAGCCAATCCACATGGTTCGACCCGCGGGAGTAAGCCCAGAGGAAGTCCGGGATTTGAGCGAAGGTATGGAGGCAATGGATGTCCAACCGGACAAGGCGGAAAAGCAACAGGAGGGACCACAGGTGGGACAGCCGACGACGCACGGAACGCGAGGAGATAGGCCAGCAGATCCAATCGTGGTAGGGAGCCCGGAAGATGAGGAAGAGCAGCCGTAGGATGACCAGTAGCTGCCCGGAGTCATTGGAGACCCGGAATCAATGGCCCGGACTTAGTGGATCCGGCCACTTAGAATAGGATTTTTGAGCAAGTAGGGTAGGAGCTTTTGTTTTGTTGTAAAAGACTTCTAGGATTTTTATGATTATGGCGGCTTAGGATAGGAGTTGTACAGTGGTGAAGGCCTCCCCGGATTTCCGGATCCCGGGAATGTAGGATCTGAGGATCTCCCGGATCTAGGCTTCGGGTTGGCTTTTTATCAAGGGATGTTCTTCATTCCTTGGGTCTTTTGTGTACCTTTGTTCCATATGCATGAGTAGAAGCACATTTTCTTTGCACAAGGTGTGTGTTTGTTTGTGTGTGTGCATATATGTGTTTACTTGTGTTTCCGGAACAGTGGCGCAACTAGTCCCTTGGTGACCGGATGGATTAGCTAGGCTCGGACGTGAAGTTCGTTAAGAGACCGGATATGAGAGTTGGAGGAAGGAGGAGCGTTTGAAAGTGATATTCCCTATGTCTGGTTGTAGGTGAAATCCGGGTTAGTGGCTGGGAGAATAGGAGGGGATACTCCGGTTCTTCCAGAACTCCTGGACGGGTAGTTCAGTAGAGGTTCCAGCATCCGGATAGATCTAGCAACTGTAGAAGTGTGGGAAGTATTAGAGTAAAACGAGTCTTGACGTATTCGATCCTTCCCGGACACCCCGGCTACTGTCCATTCCGGTCAACAAGTTGTTGTAGTATTTTGAAGGAAAGGGGGGGGAAACCGGGTTGCGCTTGAGTGACCGGCTGTGGTTTTGGGATGAATACATAGTTGAAGAGTAAACCGGAGAGTACCCGGATTAGAGAGTGGAGTTTGGATGATCAAGAAGTGGTGAATCCCCTATCACGAAAATCAGTGGGGAAGAGTGTGACTTTAGATCCAGCATCCTTGAAAAGACAAATGGAGAACCCTCTGAGGGAAAACAAAGGCTAAATGGTAAACCAGATTTAAGAGTTAGGATTAGATCGGTTGGAGTAGGGTTGGTAAAGTCTTAAACCCGGACAGAAAATGGATCTAACCATAGCCGGATCAGTCAGTAGAGTAGATCCGGATTCTTGTAAGGAAAGGAGAAGAGATTTGGTGACCGAGAGAGAGAAAGTAGTCACCATTCCGGATCAGTCTCCGGAAACTTCCCACTTCACAGAGTCTCCGCGGAACAATAACCCGGAAATCACCTCTACAAGCGTTCTTAATACGAAAAAGTGCGTTCTAGGGGAATATCTGGTATCACGTGCTACGACAGGCTTGAATCTTGGCTTTGCAGGTTGGTGTTGAATTCGATGCAGCTGCTGGTGTTGACACGATCTTTCGTACGTGTTGATGAATTGCAGGGGGTTGACAAGCATTGATGCTTGTGATGACTGCTATCAGGGGCTGTGTGTCGCGGGCGGCACTTCTGGTTGCTAGTTACGGCTGGGTTACCATTGTCTGGTTCAGCTGGGGCGACAACCTTTACTCCTTCTGCCTTGCACACATCGGTGTATGAAGCATTGTTGGTTGTATAGGAAGTTGGTTGCTGGAGCAGATCTATCATGGGCCGGATCTGAAGATGTTTACTCTTGGGAGTGGGAGTTAGGAGATAAGCGTAAATGCAAGATCTATAAAGGATCTGGTTACAACTGGTAGCATTAAGCCAAGAAGTAGCAAGATTGTGACAAAGGAGATAAGGTGAGAGGTTACTGAGGATTGAGTGCAAGACTGGTTGTAGCATCCGGGGTAGCTTTGTGGGCAGATCGGCAATGCAGGGTGTTGTGTGTGGCGCTCGTAATGCGGTGCGGGTGTTACTGCGATGTACAGCTTCTGCAGCAACACGCACTACTAGAATCAGGGGGTCTTTGCAACACTGTGAACGTTGCTCAATACACTAGCCAGGGCTCGCTTGGGAGGCTCTCAAAACGTTGGTAGGACAACGTTCAGAACATTGCTCAAAATAAGCAACGTTTTGGTACATGAATATGCAACGTTTTAAAGGGCTCACATCGGGATTGGGATCTTCTGTACATCAGCGTTCCCTTGGCCGGTGACGTGGACACAACTTGCTATATTAAGCCATATTTTCACTTTACGGTTGTTTTCCATGGCTACTTGGATTTACGGAGTAAAAACACACAGTGGGTAATTTCATCGATTTTTACACTTTGAATTCACGGTCACCTGGTAAAATTCTAAGATAAATATGAATGGTAAGTTGGGTCGTCCATACTTTTCGGTGAGAATCTGATGTGGGATTCTCATTGTGTATTCAATGTGAAAATAAGTTACTTCAGTAACTTATATTACTTCTACCTTCGACTGCCTTGCCACTTGACAATTTAAAGTTGTATCAACCAACCGCACAGTTGCTAATTTTACTTAACAAACGTGTTGTTAACTAATTTTTCATTTTGTAATTAGGTGACTCTCTTCAATGCTCGAATTGCTTATTATGGTGTACTTCTGAAATTAGCCAGGTGTGCTTGCCTATTAGTAGACTCAGCCGTAACCTAAGTATAGAGTTAGGGTGCACAGGTGGCGACTATGACTTGGTGGCATCATTTAAACTTGGTGGCATCATTCAGACTTGGTGGCATCATTCAAAATTTTCATACTTTGGCTTTTTGCTCCACAAAGCCAATTTTATAGAAAAGATTATCATCCATCATGGACAAATGCAGCCACAGCAATAATGAGTTTTGGCCTCATAGTCATAGTCATAGTGTCAAATGTGCTAAATTGTGGTGTTCAATTTTTTTATACTTGAACTGATTAATTAAAATTGCCACAGTTCAAGCAAATGGGGTCCACATCAGCAAATCAGTGCACATTTCGCATATAATTCAAGCAAATGGGGTTCACATCAGCAAATCAGTGCACATTTCGCATAATTATAAGCAAAAATAAATATACATTTCGAAAACTAACCCAACTCCAATACCATTAACAATACAGTAATCTCGAAAATCTCAAAAGAGATTCAAACAAATTTATCAACAAGTTTGAGCCTCAAACCACCAAAGTTCCAGTCACTGGCGACCTCGTGAAATCTTGAAAGTACATAGTTTCACTGCAAAAAAACAATAAAGGTTTCAATCCTTCTTCCTACACAGGCGGTCCGCATGCAGACCGGCATGGCAATGATTTCGGCGATGTCTCCTCCCCTTCCCACAGCCGCACTCTGTCTTTCCTCCTCCTCTGTCTTCACGTCCTTGTCACTGTGAACCGCATGAAGAGCACAAACTACTACAGCACCGGAATTCAAACAGCACCGGAATTCGAAGAAGACGAAGAAAAAAACTCCGATCTCGCCACTCCGATCGTACACTCACCTCGCAAACCCGCAGAGAAAGTACAGAGAAACAACCTAGAGAAACACTCCAGATCGCCAAAGAAACAAACCCGCAGAGAAACAAACCCACCAGATCGCCACAAACCCTCAAACCATCGCTACGCCGATCTCGGCTCACTCTGATCTGAAACTCACGGATGCAAAACAGGTCTGATCTCCGGGAGAGAGAGAACCCGGTCACGGAGAGAGAACCCGATCGAAACTCGAAAGAGAGAACTCACGGAGACAGAACCGCGGAGACAGACTCACGGTGAGTACAGGAAGGCCGATCTGGCAGGGTAAATGCTGGCCCTCCGATCTAGCCACATGATCCAACGTTTGCTATTGAGGCACGTGGCAGAGGACATACGGAGTGGGGCAAATTCAGTGGCTGCCTCGAAACGGACCCATATTGCTGCAGCAGATGTTGGGCTGCGCCGAATTTCAAGTGCGGGCGGGGCGGGCAGGGCGGCGGGCGGGCTCAGAAAAAATCAAGCCAGCCAAACAACCCCGCAACCCTTAAAAGGATTTAGGGCATAGTAGATACGTTGCCGTATATTTAATATTTGTTGTAAGTAGAAAGTTTCAAATTGAGATCCCAGTAGCTTTTAAGAGGATGTAGACATGAATTGTAACTTCACTTTTGATATAAAACTCATAGGAGGTGTAGAATCATTCCAAATACAATGAAATACGGCCAGATAATACTAGCCGGAATCTAGACCTTTAACCCCTAAGCTCCCAAGAGACCATTTTTTGGTCGCTACCCGTTTTTAACGGGCTTCCCGAAACCAAAATATAATTTTTTGAAAAAATAAAAAATATTTTAAAAAACTTCATCAAGTCTACTTTTCAACCGAAGTTGAATTATGTCACTCTGAGTTAAACTCCACCCGTGAGAAGTTTTCAAAGTAAATCACTTTAACATTGTCTTAGTGTTACAAAATTTGTTGATTGGGGAAAGTAATGATGTTCCCTCCATCATTTCTTTTGTTTTTTTGAAGTTTACAATAGATAAACCAAATTTAACCAATCACTCTAAATTTCAAACCCTAAAAGTGAAAATTAGAATTTATACAAATTTTCAGCAGTTAATGCTTTTAAATTCATCAAAAAATGATCTAAAGTTATTTTTGGAAGTTTGGCCGAACAAATAATTTGTAGAGATGATGCCCTACATTTTGTCTATTGAACCAAACTTCATCAAACATATGGAAGGCACATATTATAACACAACTATGTTTTGTCTAATACGGGGTTAAGGGTTGAGCTTATGCCCCCACTTCAGGTTGCCCCCACACGCACTCGCTCAAGTGTACACACTCCAATACATAAAAGCCCATCCCAAAACTCAAGTGTATTTCCTCGCTCACAACTCAAACATAGGAGCTTGTTATGACAATAAATTTTCTGGAATGTATTGGAGTTTATTATGACTACAAATTTATTAATGATGGAATATTGGCACATTGCATCTTAACCCCTAAACGTCCACGGGGATAGTATATACAATGTCGTATGATTGGGATTTGCTACCAACAAGAAACTCTATATTAGGATCTCAATGACTCACTAGAACCGCATTGATCTAAATTCCAACTTCTTTTTTGAACTGAAACCCAGTAAAAGTGTGTATCCATTCCAAATACAACCAAAATACACCGTATTCTACTGGCCGCAAAGACACATTCAGACATTTAGGGGTTAACTCGAGGATTTTGTTACGGTGATGGATATGGAGTTTATTTTTATTGAAACGAATGATTGATATATAGATATATATAGATATATATAGATATATATATATATATATATATATCTATATATATATATATATATATATATATATATATATATATATATATATATATATATATATATATATATATATATTTTTAAGAAAGTTTGTTCTTGGAGGATTTATGATTGGTACGTATTCATCTAGACTTTTGGTGATATTTAGATGTAATACCGTTTATTTTAGTATTGTTTTATGTTTACTGAATGTAGTGTTTTTTTAAATTTTCCTTTTATTATAAGCATCAAAGGACTAAGGATTCATAGTTTTAAAATGAAAAATTCAATTGATTGTATTGCCAATTTTTTTTTAAAAAGGAGCACATTTTATATCATTAGATTTATTAAAGATCATTGCATGTATTGATGAAAAGAAAAATATGTTTGAATAAAAGAAAGTCTACATAGGACCTATTCATGAATGTTGTAAATAACACAAGGCAGAATTTGGGCTTCTTGGTCTTTCAAGGGTTGGAGGTAACCTCTAAAGGACCGGGGGGTGTTGAACTTAGATCTTGTTTTCTTGACTAGCTCTTGTAGCAAGCTCAATTTCTCATTGGTGTGGGGTAATTTTGACAATTAGCACTGTTGAAATTTAAAAAAGACTTACGTATATTTTTTATGAAAAGAAACTCGACAAAATCACATAATTTTCGAGAAAATGCCAGCATTAAGAAGATTACCGGAATGGAACTTGTTTGGGGTATTTTTTACACATGCTGAAATCGGATTGTTCAAAATGCTCCAGAAATTCTGAAATTTTTATTGTGAGTATTGAGTAAAAATCATCATTCTAAATATTTGCAAAAAAATTCAAATAATTTGGAGTTGTGAGGAGGAAGATATAAAGGTCTGAAGTGACACCTAGATGCCCTTCGTGCAACTCAAAAAAGTCACCAAAAAAGTCATGAGGGGTTAAGTTATTAGGCATGTTGGGATCAGGGTAATATTATTTTGTTTTCTAGTCTCATGACTTTAAATAAAATTAATCATATAAAGAGTAAACGAATCATTGTTAGTATTTACTTTATGTTGTATATATGTTTTAAGGACAATACAGCCACGTTATGCATGGAAATCCAATCTACATATGCATCCTAATTTTATGAGGATTCTTAGAATATCTCGTGGCTCTGTAATTGGCACAAATTTGACCTTCAGTGCAGCTTAATTTGACGACATTTTGGTTTTTTTTTTGCACAGTTGGGTGCCTAACATCAGTAGGGACACCACTGACAATATTTGGAAAATTAAACCATAAGTCCAAATACCCCATTATCAAAATTGTTTTACCAATTTGGATGCATAACATCATTGGAACCACCCTCCTCTCCATATTTTTATTTTTTAATTTAATTTGGATTTGGATTTATTATGAAAAATATGTTCCATATGTTATTGGGAGTTTGTAAACTCCATGGTTTTTCACTAGGAATTGGAAGTACCAATAAACGTAGCCATGAGTGCAGGGACTAAGATTAGGAATTAGTTTTCATAGTTGGGTGCAAAATATGTATGGGAACACCCTCAATTAAAAAAATAAAATAAAATACAATCGCCCATATGTTATTGGGATGTTGCTAAATGTACGTTTTCGATTGAGAATTGCAAATTTAGGAAAATGCAGCCACCATGCCCAAGTGGCTTTTCAGGAGTATATTATTTGCACAGTTGGGTTCTGAATCTATTATGTTTAAAGTGAAACTAAAAGCACATATAATAAATTAGAAATCTACACAGTTCTTGCAAACAAGGAGGTGTCGTTTCAACTGGCAAGTTACTTCAGTTACTATGCTGGCCCTACCATGCTCAAAACTGCCGGTCCTACCGTGCAAAAGAAAATTTACTCCCTATTTTAAGAACTGCTGTGGAGCGGTGCATTCAAGCGTAGCACCACGGGAACTCTGGGAACGGTGACAGGAAATGGGAACTCGCAAACGTTGCTAAAAAACTATAGAGCCCAC
The DNA here is from genome assembly GCA_022496805.1 of Pohlia nutans. Taxonomy (NCBI): domain Eukaryota; kingdom Viridiplantae; phylum Streptophyta; class Bryopsida; order Bryales; family Mniaceae; genus Pohlia; species Pohlia nutans. The sequence continues at coordinate 12,507,992 of CM040090.1, forward strand.
CCGCGCCCCGCGATAGCAACGTTTCTTCAATCCAGCGGGGCTCTTCCACGAACGTTGCTAGAAAACGTTGATGTACCCCCCTGATTCTAGTAGTGACGGTCGATCCAAGCGGGGCAGTGAGGTTCTTGCCAACCCCAAGTCCTCCCAACTAGCTCGCTCCAGCTTTGAGTTGTATGCTGCCGCCTCTCCAATCTTCAGTGCTGCTCCACAAATTGCACTCCGAGATCTTGGATCTGAAGCTAGAAGACTGAGATCCGAGGAGCAACGCCACTTGCGATGTGTCAAGTAGCAGTAATCCCTCTCCTCTCAGAATCTGGCTAGCAAGATCTAGATCTTAGCGCCTTAACACACGCATTCTCCCATTACAATGCAGAAGACGAAGGAATCACCCTTGTTTGCTACGCTAAACACAAACTATACTGCCATTGCAACGGTCTGCCCTGCGCTGCGATCAACTCTCCATCCTCCCGATTTTCCAGAGGTTGATTATACACTCCCGCCAAGCAAGAGATTATTGTTCCTCAAAGGAAGTACTCCTCCAACTCCCGCATGACACCGGAGGCCAAAGCCCAACCAATTCCACTTCTTCAATGCAACCTGCCATCACGTGAGTAGTTACCATTAATTAAATTGCCCCTACCGACATCTGTACGTAGCTAGAGTCCTTCAATGCCGTGTGAATCATTCTAGGAAGAGATAGAAATTCCAGACCTCTTTCAAGGCCGGCGTGATTAAAGTGTTTGTTTGTAATGTCAATGACCAAGTGTCCACATACCAGACAATGGGCCATTGGGACAAAATTACTCTCCCCTACCGGGAATAAACACTTTAGTGACCAATAATAAACACTAGTAACAAATAGTAACCTTGAATGGGTGGTTAGATCTAGTTAGTGTATAAGTTGGAGTTGGTTTTGGTGATGGTCGCCAAGTCATGGCTCCAGGGTTGGTTGATAAAAGGATGTTGTAGTACAGTTATATGATCCGGGTTCAATTCCTGTATCATTCTAGGAACTATATACTGTAAATCAATTTATCTAAATTTGATTAAGTTTCTAAACAGGAATATAATTTATGTTCATGTGTGGTTGTGAATTATTCACCAGTAGCAAACCTGTCGTTTTTCATTCCTCATTTCGTGGAAACATTGAATAATACCGGAATATTATACTTATGTTTCTATCTTCTTGTGACCAAAACTACAAGGCACCACGGGCCTTGGCTTGGTGGTTGGGGCTCATGGCCCCCAATGAGGAGGTTGTGGGTTCTATTCCCCATGCCGGTGTGGTGCTCACCACCATAGTCCACCCAACTATGGTGGGGGTCCTTGGACCTTGTTGTATGGGTACCTCAAAGCCCTTTGGGGAGATACCATGTCCGGTATCTTCAAGGCACTAGTGGCTAGCCAGGTAGTAACATAGTGAGTCACTATAGTGTCCATCTTCAAAAGGGGAGAGTAGTATTGTCCCAATTTCCCCTTGTCCGGTGGGCATCGGATCATTGGTGCATCAGGAATTTCCGACCCCACTGATTCTGCACTGATTCAGTGCGTTTATCGTTAAACACTGATTCCGCACGTCATACGTGCATTTAGAAGTGTCGTTACCGTACGGAAGTGACATGCATTACTAGAGTGTCGATGCAGTGTCTTTTCAATGATTATCAAAAAAGTGTTGTTTCCGCACGAAAGTCGTGCTTGACGGAATCTGTGCATTAATCGTGTATTTACATCACATGGCTGATAAGACACGGATAACGTGCGGTTTTAGTTAATGCGAATTCAGTATCGTATACGTATCATATTAATGCCATTTATTATATTCGTGCGATTTCAGTATCTATTATAATGCAAATTATTTTCGTACGACATCCGTGTACAATATTTTAATATATTTTTTGGAAATTTTTGGAAATTTTTAGAATCTTTTGGAATCTTTCAAAATATTTTATATTATTTTGGAATATTTTGGAATATGTTGGAATATTCCAAGAATCTTCTTTAAATTATACTTCCGGTTTAATTTCCCAAAACATTTTTAGATCTACATTTATAGAGTTTAGAAGCAATACACATTAAAATTTCAAAGAAATAACATTTTATATTTTTAGAATTCAAATTTGGTATTATTGGTTATCATTGTACTTTTCATCGTAGGAGCAAAAAAAAATAGCTCACAACTACCACGATTTTGGCAAAAAATAAATAAATTCAAAATATTATGAAAAAAATCCTAGATATAGAAAACGTCCTGCATAATCTAGTGCAAAAAAAAATTGAAAAAAAAGTTTTTTTCACATAGTTAAAAACATTCAAAGTCCGCTGAAAAAAAAAAACAGCTCACAACCCTAAATCCCTGATTTGCCATCACGATTTTGACAAAAAATTAAAAAATTCCAAAAAATTATGAAAAAAATCCTAGATATAGAGAACGTCCTGCATAATCTAGTGCAAAAAAAAAAATTGGAATTTTTTTTTTTCACATAGTTAAAAACATTCAAAGTCCGCTGAAAAAAAAAAAAAAAAAAACAGCTCACAGCCCTGAATCCCTGATCTGCCATCACGATTTTGGCAAAAAATTCAAAAATTCAAAAAATTATGAAAAAAATCCTAGATATAGAAAACATCCTGCATAATCTAGTGCAAAAAAAAATTTGGAAAAAAAGTTTTTTTCACATAGTTAAAAACATTCAAAGTTCGCTGAAAAAAAAAGTTCGATAATTACCAAAAGAGTTCCATTCTATGCATGAAGAGTTTGAGGTGGTTGGGTGGATGGGAACTTGATTGGCAACCGGAAGGTTGAGAGTTCAAATCCCACCGTTGGCGATAGAGCTTGGGAAGCTATGGTGGGCCCTACCGCATGTGCGGGCAATTTCTGTGTAATTGAAGTGGGTAATGAGGAAAGTAATTATTTTCTATTATTTTATTTTATTTTATATTTTTTAATAATATTATTTTGATCAAATTTAGATATAAAAAGAAAATAAAATCTAGATATGGAAAAGATGATGTCGCACGAAAAATGCACTGAATCAGTGTAGTTTTAAAGACGATTAAAACACGACATTTGACGACTATAAAGAGTGCTGAATTCATACGTTTTCAATGGATGTATCAATCGTGTCGAATCAGTACTATATCCGCTTGTACGAACATCGTGTCATATCAGTGTAGTTGCGATGAATGACGCAACGATGCGGAATCAGTGCGAAAATCGTACGAACCCTTGAAATATCGGAAATCGCACTGAATCAGTGCAGAATCAGTGGGGTCCGAAATTCCTGATGTATTACGAACGGACACTTCATTCACACCGGCCCCTTGCTAAAAATGGACCGGAGTTTCTATCTATCTATCTGACCAAAACTAATATTCATTAGCACTAATACATCCCATGTGTCTAGCGCCATTTCATTTCCTTTTCATTTATAGTAAGCGAAAAACGACACATTTCCTTTCAGTGTATTATTCATGTTGTTCTTTTGTTTTCCAGAAGTAATAATGAGACAAGCTTGGACTGGGTGAAGATCACCGTGGTGCCCCTGGGAGTGTTTCTAATTGGAGCCTGCATCTGGGCCATCATTGTGGACACAACGGCAAGGTGGAGTAGAACTAGCTTGCATGTACGTGGGGGAGGAGTGCATGCGGCAACGGAAATGCCTTCTGTCAACAACGATTCTGTTGAACAAGGTTGGCAAAATTTTGTTAATTTTTATGTTTTATTTTAGTGATTCCCTTTGTGGACAACCAGTCTCGTATGTGTCGGTATAACCAATTTTGTTATACATTTTCTTGAGTTCATAAGAGGGATACACGTTAAATCCATCTTTAGTTTTCATGTTGTGCTTTTTCGTTGTAACTTCTTATAAGTAATTATGTATATTTTGATATTCAATGGAATACATTCCACTCTTTTAGTTTAACCCTTTGATGTCCCGATTCAACACTGTTTTTAAAGAAACATTATAAAATGTATGATGAAAACCAAAAATGAAGTTGATGTACAAAGCAAAGTTGTAAATGTCAATGTGAATATCACATCTGTACGGTTGGATTTCTCATATATTTTATTAATTATTTTTAATTATTTTTGCAAGGTTTTCTCTTGAAATTCAATTAAAATCCTCCATTAACACAAAAAAAAGTATTGTAATGAAATTGGAATAACATGCTCTATGAGATGGTATAGTTTCCATTATTTGATTCTACTCATTTTGGAAAATCATGTTTTAGGTCTCACTTTTTGAACTAAGAATGAAACTTGACATAAACCAATTGTGTAATTTTTCTCAAAAATCATAATAACCTATTTTAAAAATTCAAACCGTACAACAGATAATAAACTTGCACAAGAACCAAGAGAAATTTATGTGGATGAAAACTCTTCAATTCGGATGAGAATCAAACTACTTGAATCTATTCGTCCTCCAATATTTGGACGCAAGCGTGCCAAAGGGTTAATAGAACCCCTACAAACTCAATGTTTTAATCAATTTAAACATATAATCAATGGAGATATAGAATAAGAGATAAGTTAATAATGAGTTCATACAACTTCTAAAGTTATAAGAGTGAAATACATTCCTCCAAATTAGTTGTAATCGTACAATTGGAACTGCAAATTGAATTTTTGAACCTATGAAAGTAATCGGAAGCTATTTTAGTGTAGTACTTTGGATGTGAAGCTCTACTTTATCCTTTGACACACTACACTAAATAGGTAGATTAGTGTTAGATACACTAATTTACATAAACATGTTGTAAGTTTTTATTGTTGACCAAATTTCTTACCCTTTATATTGGTCAAGATGGGGATCTTTCAATAGCATTGGAATCAATGTCCTTGGTAAAAAAAATTTGTCAAGAGTAAAAATCTATAATATTTTCAAATCTTATAATTATCTAACACTAATCTACCTATTTTGTGTAGTGGATGTTGGATTTTAGAGGTATCTCTTCACCACATACAATGATATTTTTCCTTCATCCCAAGTTCTCTTGGTTCGTGTGCTAGTTGACTACAATTTGTACAATATGGGTTTACAAAATAAGATATTGTGATTTTATTCTTTTGAAATCACAAAATTGGTTTATGACAAGTTTCATTTTTAGTTTGAAAAGTGAGATCTTATAAATGATTTTCCAAAATAAGTAAAATCAAATAATGAAAATTATACCATCTCATAGTGCATATTATTCCAAATTCATCACAAAAAAAATTATCGTTTTTTACTTTGGGACTTTCAATTGAATTTCAAAAGAAAATCTTGAAGTTTTAATTAAATTCTATTAACCCCTAAACGTCCTCACCTATGTCTAGTTTAGGCAGTTTTGCAAAGATGCATTATAAAATGCAATTAATATGAATATTTAGAACTTGATGTATGAATAAAAGTTATACATTTTTAATTTTAGATTCTATCTATACGGTTAGATCTATGACTGCTATCACTAATCTTTTTTTATAAATTTTGAAACATAAAATAAAAAATTATTTTGTAATTCAATTACGAATAAGATATTGACAATATGTGGATGAAATTTGTTGTGATGGGTTATAGTGTAGTACTTTAGGTGTAGTGATTTTTTGGAGATTTTTTGGATGCTTGATTTTAATAGTTTTTTTTTTCAAGAACACTTTTAGACCAAAATCGTCAAGATTTTTGGTGAAACACTACAACACAAAATGAGGCATAATTTTTTCAAAAATTATTTACTTTTCGATCGAATCACACATACATGAAGCTAACTTCCCATAAAAAATTCAGTAAAAAAATCACACCACAAAAAGTGCATGACGGATGAGAAAATATGGATGAAATCTGTACATCAGGCTAAAAACGCCTGCTTGGGCAGTTAGGGGTTAATAGAAAATGTGATAAATCCAACGGTAAAGAGATGTGATCTAGACATTGTGATTTTTAACTTTTCTTTGTATATCAACTTCATTTTTTTTATTCATCAAACATTTTTATAACATATATTTGAAATCCATGCATCATTTGGACTTCAAAGGTTTAACTCCTCTAAGTGTGCAAGGAGCCCCGTGGGGCCATGTTTGGTTGTTTTTTTTGTCAAACGCTGATTTTTACATAGTTCCTAATTTCAAATGAAAACGGTCCAACTAAAAAAGTGTGGGGGGTTGTCTTCTACTTTTTAATCCAATTTACCATTCCTCAAAATTGTTAAAATTACATTTTTTACAGCTCTTTAAAGCTCAAATCCTAAAATTCCAATATACAATAAAGAAAAAAAATTATATCAAATTTTCTTTTATGTAAGTTCAAAAACCATGCCACCTATACCTTGTTGTTCATCACTAGTATTCTTTACATGTTTCCTAAAAAATTCATACTATTCTAAGCATTTTTGTAATTACTATAATTTTTACCAAAAAAAAACTTTGAAAAATCTTGTAAATTTTATTTTTGTTTTAAATAATTAAAAAATAATCAGAGTAAATTGGTTCAACAATATCTTATATGAGAAAATACCATAAAAATATAATATATTCTAAAATGTGAAGAATTGATGAGGTTTGACCAAGTAGTTGTAGTGTGAACACTCAGGGGTTAATCCATAAAGGAAATGGCTTTCCTAATTCCGACACCAAAAATCTCCTTTAAACTCCATTTTAAGCATGATTCTTTTTTAAGTTTACTTTGGTTCTATTCTAAAGAAGTATAGATGCCTTAAATATGTTTGTTTTGGCATTTAAAAAATCTCATTTGGTTCAATGGAGTAGAAGTTATGAGCAATATTCTTCCCAAAAAAGGTAATCCCGTGAAGCTTAGTATGTCCTTTAAGAGTTAAGTTGACGTGAAATGGATGCAAATTTTGGTGTTAATTCAGATGGAGAGGAAGGACTTGAGGAAGATGACCTAGCTACTACTCCAAACCCAATTGTTGTAAGAGATGGGATGATGCAGCTTGAACTTGAATCAACTCCCAACAATAGAGAAACTGAAGAAACCGCCACAAATGTACGTACAGCCACAACCAGCAACCTTGGAGAGAGAAACTAGGGCCGGAGTCTCGGTTGGACAAAGGTATGCTGCCAACTTGGCTACCAGGACTAAGTTCGTGTGTGCTACCCTTGATGTCCTCTTTCGAGGGTAGACTCTACGATAACAACAACCTTGGACTATTATGTTAACCCGTAAATGTGCCTAGGGCTCCATGTGCACAACCACTATAATCGTATTTCATTTCAGACATGTGTTAAAATATAATGATGTATTCAAATACTCATGCAGAAGATTGTACCCAAATACAGTGAAATACAGTAGCAATCACTTGCTTGTTTGGAAATATGTTTGGAAATATATACAGGTATATGACTACAATGTCCAAACTTTAGATTGTTGAGGGATTGGTATTTGCATTGGTAGACCCTATTAGAATTGCAGAAGTATGCAATAAAAATGGAACAATTGAAGTTTTCCCCTAACTTCCACGGTAACTTGATTATTGATTTTTTTCAAATGTACAGCAATTGAAATCACACTACACCCATTATGTAATTTAGTCGGACTCGGACTAATAATGAAAGTCCAGACTAATTTTGGAATTAGAACAAACATTATGTTGGAATAATTGGTAGTAATTGTGGTAATGTAGGTATAGTGTGGCCTATTCTAAAAATAAAAATAAAAAATCCAATTTAGTATGAATTAACCATGCCAAAATATGAATAAAAATGTCTACAATTACTATTCTTAGTTGTTTGAAAAATAATATATTATAATCTAAATTAAATAATAATATTTTTATTATTGTATTTTTACTAATTTTGATAGTACTATTGGAATTAGTTCGAGGATTAGTAAAAAAATTGAAATAATTGTTAATCTCAAACTAAATATGATAATCGACGTATTAGAACATAGTGTTGTTTTTCACCACATAAAGTAATGGAAGGACGTCACAATTAGTGAAAAGAGTGTTTTGTATGATTGGTGTTGGTCATGACGGGACAAAAGTTCCTCGTTTTTTTCCCATTATTATAGAGGATGAAATGTGACGAGGCATTTAGTAATGTCAATGCTTTTACTAGATCGTTACAATGCATGTATTGTTGCTGAAGTGAACCCTTAAACGACAAACGCTTGCCTGATACCACACCCAAAATCTCTTTCAAATTCCATTTTAAGCGTGATTCTATTTAAAAATTGCTTTGGCTCTATTCTAAAGAAGTATATATCTCTCTAAAATACCTAGTTTGGCATTTTAAAAACCCCATTTGGTGCAATGGAGTAGAAGTTATGAGCAAGATTCTTCAAAAATAAAACCAAGCCCGTGGGTCTGGCATTGTCGTTTAAGGGTTAAATGGACATCAAGTTGTCAAAACCTTACCCGTTAAAAGCCGACTTCATGACAAATTTTTAAAAATAAGGTCCTTTCATTGGGCCGTATCATCGTTATCAAAATTTCAAATATAGAACCTCTTGTATTCATTCAACATAATTTTAAATGCACTTTCATTGATAGTAATCTCAAATTCTAATTCCGTAGCAATAAAAAATTACGATTTTATTTGTTGAGTGTGTTTGTCGTATGCATTGAGGATGCATACACTCATGCCCTAAAATGGTTTGACACACTAAAAAAACTTTGAATGAAAAATGTTGCGGACCCTTCCAAATAGTTTTCAATTATAGCATATTAAGCAACGATCCTTCAAATTTAAGTTTAGTTAAATATATCTCACATTTTACTTGTTATTGGACCATTGACTATTTGATGTGCACATTTGTTGTATGATAGTGCAAACTATAAGTTTAAGGGCTCTTCAAATACCGTACCCAACTGTCCTGATCAACAAAAAAAATTATATGAAGATATGACCACATTTTTATGAAAAATAAATAAAAATCTATTTTCTATGGTGAAAAGAGAATCTTAAAGAACATCCACAAAATCTTAGAAAACATTTGCATCATTTCAACTATTTTTTAAGATATTAGGCATAAGCAACCGGCCCTAATCGTTGGGTACAATATAGAAGAATAATTTTAGAGTGTGAATTTTAGCGTGCAAATGCAAGTGCTCTAAAGTTTTCACTTTTGACCCCTAATCGTCCCATGAGGATAATATATGCGATGTTGTACAATGTGGATTTGCTACCAATAAGAAAATTTAAATTGAAATCTCAATAACTCACTAGAACCGAATTGATTTTAATTCCAACTTCTTTTTTGAACTGAAACCCATTCAAATTGTGGATTCATTCCAAATACAACCAAAATAAACCGTATTCTATTGGCCGCAAAGGCACATTCAGACGTTTAGGGGTTAACACGAAATGGAAGTTCAGGTTCAGTGCCCTGGTGGGAATAGGGCGATGAATAAATTTAGCGTTTCAGTTTTAGTGTGCAACGGTGCGGATGCTCACTTTGTTCAGGAATGGAGGTTCAGGTTCAGTGGCCTGGTGGGAATAGGCTCGCAGTTTGGGCGCCAAAGCTGCACAGCCCCAAAAGTTTCTGTTGTTTGAGGGGCGTGCGGGAACAAAAATACACTTATTCCGAGTGAAGATCGAGTCCGTAGTTGCCACAATCACGACCTGCAATCACTTTCAATAATCGAGATTCAGTGCGTTTTGCGACAACAATCCATCTCTTCCGGTAGTTTCGACTTTCAAAGCTTCCAGGAGTTTTTCACAATCTTCACCTTGAAGCTCTTCTCGCTCTGGTCGCGCATTCGTCACGTTTTCCGGTTCTAGGGCTTAGGGTTTTAGAACCTCTCATTTCGATTTGGAAGTGCATCGTCATTCTTTCCCGGCCTGCAAAATTGTGACAACAATGGCGGAGGATATGGTGGTGGACACAGTGCCGCGCGTTCTATGATCAGCTGCTCAGAAAGGCAAAGGGAAGATCAATGACACTGGGCGTCAAGTGAAAGGAGGGCCTTGGGTGGAGAAGTATCGACCTACTTCGCTTGCCGATGTGGCTGCTCACAAGGACATCATTGACACCAGTACGTCTTTCAATTTCTGTGTTAGTCTGTCTGTAATTGAATTTGCTAGTTTAGGGAAGAAACTGTTTTTTTTTGTTTTTGTTTTCGTAAGCGTGGAGTTTAGGGTTTGGAGGGTGCATTGGTTTCGTCGTTGCAGGAATATGCTTTGTTGTAGTATTGAGTAGTTTCTTCTGCTGTTGTGGTAAGGTAATCACACCTAAAAGCAGTTTACTCTTCTCAGAATGGTCAAGTATTTATATACTCTTGTTAGTTAATCAAAGAGGATTCCAATGCATTAACGAATGCCTTATTTGGATACAAGTTATTAGTGTGCAAAGTTTTACTGATAGGTGACCTTAAAGCCAACATGAGTTTCTTATGTTAAGGAGGTGTACATTCTCAAAATGCTAACCTTCACGACATGTTAGGTCTCTGTTTGTAATTGAAAGATACTGAATTTGCAAGTTTTAGAGAAGGAAGGATTTTATTAAGTACAGAGTTTAGGGCTCTAGGGTAATATTCTGTAAGATAGGTTTTTGATTTGAAGATTTTGCTGGTTATCAATGGTTTTGGAGGGTGCATTGTTGTACAATGTGTATTCTTAACCCCTAAAGGATGAAGGATTTATGGTTTTTGAATGACAAATTCAAGCGATTTTTTTGTAAGAAATATAATTTAGATGGAACCAAATTTTATATCACTGGAATCAGTGAAGAACATTGCATGTGTTGGTCAAAAAAACAAACCAATTTGAACAAAAAGATCTCCACGTAGGACCTACTCAAAACTGCTAAAAAAAATATGAGTAACCTTGGTGCGGCTGGTGTGGTGGTGTGAAGTTGACAGGTTGACAAGTCAGAATCGGCTGCCTCACCTGCTGCTGTATGGTCCTCCCGGCACAGGCAAAACGTCTACCATTTTGGCAGTGGCCCGGAAGCTTTACGACATTCATTCAATCACATACTTATTGGTTTTAAACCCTAGAAGACTGAAAATACAGCACAGGTCTTTTCCTCAATGCCTAACATCATCAATTCAATCACATGCTTAGTTTCAAAACCCTAGAAAATTGAAAAAACGACAAAGGTATCTTCTCCAATGCCTAACAACATTCCTTCAATCACATACTTATTAGTTTCAAACCCTAGAAGACTGAAAAAACAGCACAGGTCTTTTCCTCAATGCCTAACAACATCAATTCAATCACATGCTTAGTTTCAAAAACTGAAAAAAAGCGAAAGTAGTTTCTTCAATGCCTAATCAATCACATACGTAGTTTCAAAACCTAGATTTAAACAAGATGAATTTGTAACCATGTATGTCCGTGTGGGACGTATGTACATACCACACCAAGCAACTCCTCGTTACTGAACTTGACCCCGTAATAGTCACTGGTGTCGAAGAATGTGACTCCATTGTCAAAGGCAAATTTGAAGACATCCAGCGCATCCTTTTGCTCAATAAATTTCTCGTGGGAAGAAGACAAGCTCCGGCATCCCAACCCCAATGCAGACACCTGCAATGCACTCGGGCCTCAGTATCTCTTGGCACACATTCATAGTGAAAATACCGAGACCCCAGATAAGAGGCATAATTTTCACAATTGAAGAAAAAAATCGCATGGAGAAAAAAAACTTCGATATTAGTTTCTTCGTGATTTGTCACTCACCTCTAAACCCTGGGAACCAAGCTTGCGTCGCGGCATACCCGTCATAGTAACCTTTTAACTACAGATTGTGCACAGGAGTGAAATTAGGTCAGAATCCACAAACACTGATTCAGTCCGTTTCTCATCAAAGAAAACTAAACCCACAAAAGTGGAGCTTCGCAATAACGTTATATTTATGCAGCAAGAAAAGCGGAGCTTGAAGTATGTACTGTACAATTGCAGAACTGTGTGGAAAATGAACAGGTGACGATAATTTTGTGCTACAAATGGCAGAAGAAGAAGCACAAGGCTGGTGGCATCAAAGGCGTTCAAGGAATTCCCTGAATGAGCAAAATTCTCAAACTGAGCACTCTGATCGAGCACCGAAGTTGAGCATTTGGTCTTCTTCTTCTTTTTGACTTCTTTTTCTTTTCTTTCTTTTTCTTCTTCATTTTTCTTTTGTTTTCTTTTTCTAGTGGCCGAGATGGTAGCACTTCCCCCAACAAACTCTCCATTCACGATTATTCTCTCTCTCTCTCTCTATTTTCTTTTTCTTTTTCTTTTTATTCTTATTCTTTTTCTTTTTTTCGTTGTCTGTACAATAGGGTGACATTCAAATTGGCCGTTTAGTAGTTCCAGGGATAGTGTCCTACACTGCTGCCAACTTTGACACCCTCCCCAAAGCTGAGAAATTGTTATTTTACCATGAAAATTTGCGGACAGCATCATCTTTATGTTGAAAACATGCATACCAAATTTCAAGTCCAGGAGACTTATACAAAAAAACTTATGCAAGATCTACCAACATGGGATAGCTGTGAGAAAAGTGTCACAGCTGCCAACTTTGACACCCTCCCAAGAATTGAGGAAATTTTTTTTGCCCATGAAATTTTTGGAGCAAAAACATTTTTATGTTGTTTGAATGTGTGGAAAATTTCAAGTCCAAAAGACCCATACAAAAAATAATATTCCAAATCTACCAACATGTGTAGTTGTGAGAAACAAAGTTGCTTCACAACTTCCAACTTTGACAGCCTCCCTAGGGCTGAGAATTTTTTATTTCAATATGAAATTTTTGTCACATGATCTTTATGATGTTGATCACATGTATGAAAATTTTCAAGGCCAAAAGATACACACAAAAATAGTTATTCTATATCTACCAACGTAGTTGTGAAGCAACTTTGTTTCTCACAACTACACATGTTGGTAGATTTGGAATATTATTTTTTGTATGGGTCTTTTGGACTTGAAATTTTCCACACATGCAAACAACATAAAACTGTTTTTGCTCCAAAAATTTCATGGGAAAAAACAATTTCCTCAATTCTTGGGAGGGTGTCAAAGTTGGCAGCTGTGACACTTTTCTCACAGCTATCCGATGTTGGTAGATCTTGCATAAGTTTTTTTGTATAAGTCTCCTAGACTTGAAATTTGGTATGCATGTTTTGAACATAAAGATGATGCTGTCCGCAAATTTTCATGGTAAAATAACAATTTCTCAGCTTTGGGGAGGGTGTCAAAGTTGGCAGCAGTGTAGGACACTATCCCTGGAACTACTAAACGGCTAATTTGAATGTCACCCTATTGTACCTTGCACGAGGGTAGAGACCACAAAAATGTTTTGTTTTCAAGAGTTACATGAATGATTAGTAAAAACAAAATGTAAAAGTAAACATGAGGTAAATACCAAGACAGAGACTATGCAACTAGCCTTTTGTTTTTTAACCCCTCAACGTCCCAGCGTCCAGAAACTAGATCACAAACGGATTCAAAGTCTTGTGACTTTCTCACACAATCTCGGATGACTTTCATCCAAGTCACATTTGCAAACCTATTAAATTCTCTACCAATTAGAGTAAATCTCTTGTGATGGGGAGCTATTGATAATATTGGAAAGGCCCCCGAATGCAAGTATGAGAAATTTGTTGAGTAGATTTCATGCATGCATTGGTCCTCTCATGTACACCTATTGTACATCTGAGTCATGCTAATATCTATTTTTGAGGCTAGTATTTACTCGTGTTCAAAGGATCGGTACGTTTAGGGGTTAAAGAGTGTTCCCTCTATTCAAAAATAACTATCCTATGTTTTAGCATTTTGGGTCTAAAAACAATTTCCTACGGTAAATACCATACTCAGCTATTAGGGCTCTCAAAAAATAAATATAAAAAGTAAGCCCAATCTTTAAGAATTTATTTTTTCAAATAAAATCCCATTTGGTATAGTGAAAGAAAGGAATCTTGAAGAATATTCATAGAATTTGGCATTTGTTTCGGGAAAAAAAAATTATTGTACATAAGATGCCGAATAATTTGGTCGGGTACAATACTTCAAATCTCAGGGAAGTCACTTAGTCTTAATTTCTGCATAGTGTAGGGTATTTAACCCTTAAACGTCAAGGTAAGCCCTATGGGCTTATTCAAAAGAGAATAATGAAGGAAAAGTTGATTTTCTCAACCAAATCAAGCAAGACTTGTTGCGTTGGAAAGCTACTAAAGAAGCGATCTATATTCCAAATTTTTGCCTCATTAGAGAGATTGTGGAATCGTTGGTAAGCAATCAAAGTTATCAAATTGAACAAGTTTTGAGGTTGGGCAGCTGAAGTTCAGTAGTGCCGCAGTGCTACAGTGCAAGCCAGTAGTGCACTACAGAGCCGTTTTTGCTTTAAAAAAAAGTTATATATATATCGCCTCCAAAAAATTTAGATTCCTTTCGGGCTGCCTCGTCCAAGCCCTCTTGACGTTTAAGTGTTAATGGCATGTTGTTTATACCATGTTAAGGTTTTTAAGAGACCTTGTATTTATCAAAAATTCTACTTTCGTAAATTTTTATCCACCTTATGAATAATTATATACTTCAAAGAGCAAGATAAATTTCACCCTACATTACTTATATTTTTTGAATTTTGCCTTTGAATCCCTATAGCAAAGATAGGTGATGGAGGCAAATGTGCTCGCAAAATTACTCTAGTGAAACCCTCCCGTGCATGGAGCATCATTGTCCACACACGGAGGAATTATTTTGCCACATGAATACAAAATTACCTTACCGTGTAACTAGGAATGCCACAATAATGTGTATATTCTATTAGAAGTAGTCATTAGAAGAAAACTGGACCCTCAAAAGGGCCGCATAAGGATTTGTGGGTACAACGCAGCTATTGGTTGCTGGTTCCAAGGAATGAATAAACAAATCCGGAGTGGAGCCATCAGTCAGAAATTTTGTCAGAACTTCCTAGTGCAGCGAACTTCCATGTCACTTCCCGCGGTTGTAAGGACCCCAGAAAATAAGCGCTGGCATGGAAGGAGGCTCCAGACTATGATGTGGTGGCACCAACGTGGCAGTTATTTTGGATTAAAGTAATGGAGTACTCGTGAGGACAATGGACGGATGGTGGGCACACTACAATTTCTCCTACTAAACAAATCAGGAGTGTCATAGGAGGTGCCAAGGAAAGGCACTCATGGTTCCATGGGGGTTGATGGTTGGCCCTAGTACGATTAGTTGACTCGCACTATTTGTTGTTTTTTTATTAGTGGATCATCTACGTACATGGGGAAAGCGTGGATGATAAATGGACTTCAGTTGGAGGCCTCATTCACACGATGGT
The DNA here is from genome assembly GCA_022496805.1 of Pohlia nutans. Lineage (NCBI taxonomy): Eukaryota > Viridiplantae > Streptophyta > Bryopsida > Bryales > Mniaceae > Pohlia > Pohlia nutans. Next base: position 12,523,204 of record CM040090.1, read on the forward strand.
TTTTTCTGTAGATGAAGGTGGAACCATCAAGATGAAGCTGGATGAACTACTGCCACCTCATGCCATATTCCGTTGACACCTACTTCCAGTTTTTTGGCGCCAAGTATACGTTGGCTTCAACGTCGGCACTGCCACGCTGGTTTAGAGTGGGTCCAACTATCTGGAGCCTCCATTTCAATCTATTTATTTATTTTTTATTGGTACAAATGGAACAAGATTTTATTCCACTGCAAAAGGACCTCTATTTCATTTCTAATTGATCCACTACACTAACTAGGTAGATTAGTGTTAGATAGTTATAAGATTTGAAAGCATTATAGATTTTTACTCTCGACAAATTGGAATTACCAAAGACATTGATTCCAATACTATTGAGAGAACCCCATCTTGATGAATATAGAGGGTAAAAAAATTGGTCAACAGTAAAAACTTACAACATGTTTATGTAAATTAGTATATCTAACACTAATCTACCTATTTAGTCCGAAAAGACACAAGGATGCTTCTGGAGCCTCTCTTTCAATTTTCTATGGTAATACTAATCAAACAAAGACAAATATGCTCTGTGACCAAGTTTGCAAAATGAAACTGTATAGATGTCAAACGGGCACTTCTAGCGTCTCCATAATGGTTTAGGGTCAACCTCAAACAATGTTGTGTGCCAAGCCTAGCAAGGACACTCACTCAGTGGAGGAACAAACCTAGGATTTTTAGGCGGGAAATTTAGCCAGGTGGCAACAGACAAAGTGGCAACTTGGCGCGGAAATTTAGATTGGAATTGCCAACATGAAGTTGGAAGCTCCACTGGCAACAACTTCTTGTGCTGGAAACTGAAGGAGACGTCCTTTATTTCATCACAGTTTGTATGTGAGAGTAGTATGCTGATTACATCGATTCACAATGGCTCTAAATGATATCATGAACAGAGTGGAGATTGCAGGCCCATACACTCCGAATGTGTCTCTTGCTCCACGATTTGCTCCATTGATAAAGAGGGGCCGTCTTGTGCATGAGCAAGTCCCAAGACGTGAGTTCCCTGCCTATAGGTCTCGAGGTGCCACCAATATTGATTTGTGGGTAGATGGAGAAATTTACCCTCCGAATCCTAGTACAGGAGTCCCACCAATGTTTAGAACAATCAAACAGTGTCTTGAATTTATCTGCCTAGGAGAAGAAGGGTTGCTGGGATATTCCAAGAGGCTTGCCAACTTGGGCAGTGGTCTAGGGAGGGTGAATGTGGCATTGGAGGAAACAATTCGGGATTCCTAGGTCCAAATCGATCTTTTACGTAACTCAGACTCAGTGCTCCATGCAAAATTACAGGAGTGTAAGGGTCAACTTCATTTAGCACTAGAAACAATTCATGCACAATGTTTAGAACGTCAAAGCTTAATTGATGAACACTATGTAGCTGTAGAAACAATCCATGCAAAAAGTCTAGAGCACGAGAGAATTATTGAGGAATGTAGGGATCTAGAAAGGCAGTGTGGGGACTTGAAGGACAAAGTCATTGGATTGGTGAACCGTAATGACAATTTAGAAGAACTCGTGGAAATACTAATGGAATCTTCAGATGGAGTCACAGTGAACGAATTAGAGGTGGAACTAGCTCAATGTAAATTTTTTTTTGTGAATGCGGAATCTAAATTGTCTGCACTGAAGGAGGGTCCACTTGGCTTGCGACTTCGTAGTCGTCGTTCTCGGGGTTTGGATGAATTAACTCACGATGGGGGGCAAGCCAAGAGAAGAAGAAAGCAACTGAGATCAATCCTACAACCACAAGCTGTTGATTCCACTCAAAAATTTAACAAGGCTACTAGAGGAAAGAAGAGATTGTGGGGAAATGACTCCACCCAGAGGAAAACTGCTGTTGCACTTGTGAGGATTCTATCGAGGCGAGAAGCTATGGCTCTGGTTGATGAACCAAGGATGCGTTCTGTTGGCACCAACATTGCAAACAATGTCTTGAAAAAAATTGGAGCTGAGGTTGGAGCAGACACTATGTTGGCAGCGTGTGATATGGCTGGTGTTCCGCAGGAGGCATATGGCTTGATATTCAAGACCATTAAAGGGCGGGTGAAATTGGTGGATCCGACCTTGACAGCTGATCTGATGCCAAAACCCCATAAGGTACCAAAGGTCACATGAAACTTTGTCATTATGTTGACCTGAAGATGGATTTTGATTGACGTCTTTTAGCAAATTAATTGAGGTAGTGATCTTTTGCTTAAATATATAGGTGGCTCAATTGCGGAGGGAGCTCAATGCTAACCTTCCACAATTCATCGGAGAATATAAGCACATTGAAGGCAGATTCACTCCGCCGCCTCTAACAAGGACCAGTGACAAAGCCGTTGTGGTAAAAGAGGTGAAATTGGATGAAAAAAATTCAGTCTTTGTTGACCTCGAGGTTGTCCAGAGGAGCATGGTTTTGTTCTATGGCATCACAGAAGAAGGTATGTATATGATTCCAATTTGCAATTTGCTTGATCCGTTGTTGGTACACTTTGATGTTGACCTTTGGAATCATTACCTACCATAGCATCTATATCTCATATTGTATTCCACTTGTTGCTTGTTCCAGAGCTATGTGGTAAACCCCTTATGTTTGTATTGAAATTGGATGAAGCGGAAATTATGAATGGAAAAAAGTTTGAGCGAGTTAGCCTCACTCTCATGAATAGGGTATTAGATCCAGAAATTCAGAGCACTACTAGAAAATGCAGTGTCCAAATCAACAGAAAAGCGTTGAGGGTTTCTGTTGAATCGGTCGCGTTGAGTGGGTCATTATTCAACAGAAATCTGTTGAAGTTTTCTGTTGATCTGGTCACCTGAAAATAAGAAAAAAAAATAAAAAAATAAAAAAATAAAAAACATTTTTTTACTGCCCGGAATTTTCGGGCAAGAAAATGTTTTTAGCTGCCCGGATTTTTAGGGCAGCCCAATTTCAACATCTCCGTTGACAACCGAGTTTGAACTCGTGACCTTACATTTAACACTCAACACTCTAACCAATCCATCGCACTTAGAATTTGATGAATATAGAACTTTTTTTTTCTTACATACGGTTGATTGTCCTAAAACCACCAACTTAAGCAATCTAACCTATTTTTGGCAGTGCTAAATTCTAACAAAAAATATGACCACATTCAAAATAGGTTTTGATGAGGATTCCAAAAAATTGCAACATCTAATTTGCATTTGTCAATTTTCTACAAAATTCCAAAGTGGAAAGTAACCTGTGACCCATACATCACATACAATTTCCTAAATTCACACTTTGTTGTTCTTAGATTCCGCTCATGAGCTAACCCAAAACCGTACTGCCATCTACCAAAAACGAACCATTTTGGGGGTGTGGTGGTTTTAGGCAGCATACCTTACACTGGCGAGCTGATTACCTTCTGAATTAAGGTACAGACACAAGTAGAATATTATTATTATCTTGAATTACATCCGTTAGTTTTGAAAACATTCTACAAAAAGGGACAACTGACCAGTACGATGCTGGTAGATGGGGGGTCGCGCTGGCATTTCATGATGAAATTGGCAGGTGACAGCAGTGATCGCCAAATTCAGTTGTGGCAGCTGATGTTGTATAGTAGAATTGGAAGGAAGAGTTACAGTACTTCAATTGTTTATTATTGAGACTTTGGAAGCATCTGCAAGTATTAGCCATACAAGCGCCCACCATCACCCAAAACCGCAGTGTCGTCCACCAAAAATTGACAGTAGTCCAACAAATTACGGAATTCAGCTCCAGCAGTGACAGTTATGGGTGAAGTCAAACGAACCATTTTGGGGGGTGTGGTGGTTTTAGGGCAGCATACCTTAAACACTTACAATTCGATGTTTTGGAATTCAGCAGACTTTGGCGGCCATTTTGACATAGTAAATTAACTTTTTTCAAAAACCTTTGGACTAAGAAAAGTTGGGAAATCAAGTTAAGTTTCATCTCCAAAAATCCGTTTGTGATTTGAAGCCTCCAGTCAAAAGTTATAGACAAAAATCAGAGAGGATGTTTGAAAATATCAATGAAAATATTCCTTGCTACCCCACTCTGAATTTTGTCTAAAACTTTTGAATGGAGGCTCAAAATCACAAACGGATTTTCGAAGATGAAACTTAACTTCATTTCGCAACTTTTCTTGGTTCAAAGATTTTTTAAAAAAGTTGTTTTACTATGACAAAATGGCCTATAAAGTTTGCGTTTAAAAAAATAAAATTGTGAATGATTAAGTTAATCCTTAAATCACAGAGGGGGTAAGGGAAAAACCTAGATGTGTTACAGGATGTTACTTTTGCAACTTTTATGAAGTTTGGTCCAAAAGAGAAAATGAAAAGCATGATGTTTAGTAATTATCTATATGGTCAAACTTCCAAAAAGAGTTTTAAATACTCATTTTAATGAATTTAGATTCATTTACCATTTGAAATTCACCAAAATTACGTACTAATTCTACATTTAGAATATGGAATTTGGTATGATTAATTAAAACTAAACATTCTATTCTAAAATTTTAAAAGCAAAAGTTTCAAAGGAGAGAACATCATTAGTTTTCCAAAGTAGTAACTTTTATAACACTAAGACAATATTGAGGTCTATGTTGTTGAAAAATTCCTTACTAAACCTCAATATTGCAAATGAAATGTATCAAACAACACTAGAACATGATCTTTCCCCCCCCCCCCCCCCCCCCAAGTTCGACAAGATATTAAAATTTGAAAATATCATTTCCTAACCATGGGCAGTCACTGCTATTTGGGTGCGACCAAAATATAGTCGATTGGTCACTTAGGGGTTAATGAGTTCAATTGATTGAATGTTTCAAAAAACCGGATTACTGTGTAGAAACAAAAAGAAGATTCCAAGTTTCTAGCATAGAGAGATTTAGAGAAGAAGAAAAAAAAAGGTTCACAGATGACTGACTGTTGTCCCATTCAAGTGGGTTTATTTATTGGGGCGTCCATGTGATTGTTTCAGATGGAGCTAAAAGTTAGTCAGCAGCCGAAGTGTGTCATGATTCACCCTCAATAGCTTTAATTTAGGGAATATCAAGCTGCTTGTTTTCTGTTGTTGTTTGTCAGGGATGATGAAAGTCTGCAAAATTGCAGTTGTATAATCCAATTACATAAAACACCCATTCTAGTACTAAATGATTACAAAACTCTCATATAAAGTGCAAAAGATTCAAAAGGTTCAAGAATATTCAAAAGATTCTAGAATATTCCAATAGATTCTATAATATTTTGATAGATTCCAGAATATTCTAAAATATTTTCAAAAGATTCCAAAAAGATTCCATTTTCACTAAAATTTTGTTGATTTGGTCACTGTACTATTTCAATCAACAGAAAAGTAAGCAGCAAACTATTGACTTTTACAAAAAAATTACAAATCAGTGAAATCGGTCATTGTAGTACCTTGAACATAAATCTGTTGAATTTCTGTTGATTTGGTCATGATTTTCTAGTAGTGAGTGTTTTGCCATACAGTCCCTGGCATATTTCAAAATTGGAGATCCAGACCCCATGAGATCCATAAAGTTTTTACCAAGCCTACAAAACATGGAGCTATTCACTCATTGTTTAATCCTTAAACGTACCACTCCTTTGTAGGAAAGTCAAACTACACAATTTAGCCTTCAAGATTTATCAAAATATATTTTGTAATATTTTTCATGCATGGAATTGAATGTTTCCTATCAGTCTTGAAATTTTCAGATTTTTTTGATTTAATACGGCCTTTTTAACAAATTTTTAAGTCAAATACTTCAAAAAATATTTTTTATTACAAAAAAGCTTTAAAAAATTAATATTTTTTGGGAGCAGGTCCAAATTACAATGGAGAATCACATGATATGTTTTCCATAGAAATTTTTTATTTAAATTTTGAAATTCGAAAGGTGAACATTCTATGTAGTGTAATTCAAACCTTGAGCTACAAAGCTTGCACAAGCAATAAAATACTCAATTATTGGAATTTTGAAGATTTGAAAAGTGGAGTACAAACTAGACTTAATAAACTTCATTTTCTTAGTTGGGTGTATTAGCAACAAAAGTCATCTTCAAGGTCAAAATTGGGTTTGACTAACAAACGTCCAGAAACTGGACGCTGGGACGTTTAGGGGTTAAAGTAGAGTGCTTTGGCCATACAGTCCCTGGCATATTTCAAAATTGGAGATCCAGACCCCATGAGATCCATAAAGTTTTTACCCTAAACCCAAAACATCGAGCTACTCACTCATCTACTACAATCGGAATACAAGTTGACGCTTCCTCCACCTTTTGCTTCTTGGCCAGCGGTTCTACGAGTGATGTCTCCATCTCTGTATCGCTGTTAAGAATTGAGAAAACATGATGTTCAACATTTGCATCAAAGACTCCCGCATGGACTCTTTGCGCTTACCTTTTAGTGCCTCCTGCAATTCCTCTACCTCCTTGGAAGCCTGTTGCAGCTCACCCTCCAATTGCGTGTAGAGTTTGGATGCCTCTTGCATCTTTGCCTTTGCCTGCCGTGTGCGTGTGTTCACCTCCTCCAGTGCGGCTTTGATCTCTTGATATTCTTTGGTCGCCATCGCCTCTCCCGCATCGTCCTCTTTCATTGCACAAGAGCGTCGTTGGACTGCAATCTCCATGGCCCTCCGTTCCAAATCCTCTTCCTCCTTCAATTCCTTTTGCCATTCTGCCTTTGCCTTGTTCAATGCCGCCTGGCTCTCTTCAAATTTGCCTTCGCAGACCTTCACAACTGCTTATTTGACGCCAACGCGGTCTTCAACCACCGGCTTTACAGCCGACATTGGAGCCACCGTTGGAACCACTGTTGGAACCACAGCTGACACTGGGGAGGATGCCGCCGTTTGGTTGGCTTTATCGTTGAAGTACCTCACCGTGAGCTTCACAATGCTCACAATCTGCCGCTTGATTCTTGGAGGGACAAGCTTTCGGGGATTCTTCTCAACTAAGAGTCAAAACAAAAAAAAAAATTAGACGCTTCATAGAACTGTTTGCTCCACTACAATCCACTACAGATTTCAATAATCCAAGGGGCGTGGTCCAGATTAGAGTGGTCCCAGTGCCTGCTGGGAGTGCCACTACTAGTCCAATTACACGCGTTATCAGAACTGTGGGCACTAATCTGGGGAGTAGTGATATGGACCGTATGGATCAGACGGAACGCAATCGTGTTTGCAGGCGAACAATGGACAACAGAACGAATAGAGCACACAATCTGGGACGGTTTAGAGTATTGGCGCGAATGTCATAGGAGCGCGCTAACAGCACTGATAGTAGCAGTCAGACAACTAGACAACGCAGATTAGAGTACTTTTAAGGAAAAGGTGGAGGCAGCGGTGTTTTTTTTTCTTCTTCTTGCAATGGAATTTCACCATTTGACTCAAAAAAATAATAATAATCCAAGGGGCAACAAACTATTCAAGAGAATAGATCCAACAGTCCAGAGTTGGAGGAGGCTTACATTTCTTGATGCGGTCTTGTGTGATCTTGGCCGCAAAGGCAGCCCAATTAAATTTGACTTAGGATCCCTACGAAGATACATCGTAGCGGCCATGCAAAATTTCTTGCCGATGTACCCGTTGTTTGGGACCCCTCCATAGCAAGATCTGTACAACTCCATTATGTCGGCCTTGAATTGAAGGTCTTTGCATTCGCTTACCTTCACGCAGCCAATGTTTTCGAGACTGAGGGTCTTTCTTGCTCCCTCCTTCTTGTTCCAATATTTGTTCCAGATGGTGGAGTCGTGATCCTTGAGCTGGATGGAATCTGGGTTTGGACACTCGACCTCCAACCCTGCATTAGCATGAAACCACTTGGCGTCATACATGTGGCTCCCTTCGCGGAAGCCGGACACCAATGGCACAAGATTCTTGAGAAGAGTGATGAGTTCGGAGGGTATGTTGTGGCCTCCCGAAAAATCCAGGCCGGTGCTCCAAACCGACCCATCATGAAAGTCTTCGCCATCACCATCTGAATTTCCCTCTTCACTCTCACTGCCTTCGTCTTCGCTCTCGACCTCCTCTTCATCCTCCCCCTCATCGTCGTCAATGTCATCAACTTCCTCCACTTTATCCGAATCTGTGTACTTGGAGTAAGTGGAGGCTGTATCCTCATCTTCAGTATCGGTTGGGCCAGATTCCGAGTCTTCAAATTCACTCGAGGAGATTACTAGTGGTGCCGTCTCCATCTCTTTGGCACGCCCCGAACCCTTCAGTTTCCGAGGGGACTTTCTGGTGGAGTCTGGCTGCCCCTTGGTTGAAGTCAGCTCTCCTTTGCCGGCCACTTCCGGCTCCACTTTTTCCTTCCCCTTCGACGGTGATTTGGTCTTCTCCACGCTAGAGGCAGTCTTCACCTCCGTGTGTTTTTCAAAGCTAAACTTCTTCTCTGTGTCGGCCTCTCGTTTCGGCTCCTTGGCCTCTTGCTTCGGCTCCTTGGCCTCTCGCTTCTCCCTTCTCGCCATCTTTTTCTTTCTTCGGCTGGCCTCAGGGCTCTTCCCTTTGCCCTCCAAGATCGCCTTCTTTCCCTTCGACCCCGTGTGTTTGCTCCGCTCGGCTTCCGGCTTTGACATTCGGCTTTTGTCTTTCGGCACGGCGGACTTCTCCTTCCCCATCGCAACTGAGACAAGCAAAATTTACGTGAGCTGGGGCAAATGGACGCACCATAATTCTCATGCAAATGCAATTCAAAACAAAGAGAAAATCAAAGGGTACAAGCTAGGGCAAATGGACGCACCAGAGAGTGCGTGGTACCAAAGTTCCTCCGTGATCGCAGCTTGTGCCAAACGCGCACCCGAGAGTTCCTCCAAGCATACAGTCCCTGGATGCTCCAAGCCTAACCAAACTGACTCCAATTACAATGCTGAGATGGAGTGAGGAAAACAATTTCACTTGAATTTATGCACTCACTCATGTACCTTGCAATGAGTGAGTTAGGAGTACTAATTACTAGCTAGAGACAACCCCTAACCCGATTTGAATCACATTCATCATGAATTTGGCTTCCGCATCAAGCCCCCTTGGATCAACATGTTGAATCATACACGGTAATCACTGGTCATCATGAATTTCTAGCTACTCATCAACGCCCCTTGAAGACCAAAATGTCTAATCAAACCCTCAATTTGCCCCTCCCATGCCGTGAATGATGGCAGCCCGGTGAGATGTGCCGGCTCCCGTAAGGCAACGGTGTACTTTGAGTACAATCCCTTCATTAATGAGGGGCTAATAATTACAGCTAAGAGACAACTTGTTGGAGGGTCCACTTGCCTTGCCGGTTGAGTGTTAATATATGTATCCTTAAACTACTCCAGTCAATTGTTCTCTTCAAACTAGTACCATAATAATACTCAATTATAATAGCTGGCTGAACAACTTACAGTAAGTTATGAATATCCCTGAAAGGGGCTCAAGCAGAGTTTTCTTTTTCATATTTGAACCAATGCTGGGGTAGCCAAATACTTGTACGTTCATCCATATTTTAAACAAGCTTCATCCAAATTTTAGCTATTTCATCCAAATGTTGGCTACTTCATCCAATGTTTTTATGAAAAAATATATAATATTTGGCTTTTTCATCCAAAAAAATCTTTTAAATTTTATACTATTTGTAGCCAAACAATTATATTTGGTGCAATTTGGCGACAAATCACCCTAAAAAAAACACTTGGCTCAAGTGACTGATAGTTCTAAACCATTGATCATTTGTCTTTGTGGACATCAAATCATGGGTGGAACAAACATATAAAGTATTCATGCCAGTCAAAAAAGTGAACCGAAGTTCTTAATACTAGTATACTACTAGCAGCAAGTATCTACCAAAGAACATCCATAATTTTTCCCGGTCCTATTTAAAGTTAATATTAATCCTTTAGTGCCCATGAGACCACTAAGTGGTTGCTCGGACATTAGAAAACAAGTTGGTGCTAAATCCATGCAAAGTTTGAGAACCACCTCTGAGGTTCAAAAAGTTCTTCAAATGTGTAACTTTTCCACGTACACCTTTGCCTGGTAAGTTACCCCTTATGTTTGTATTGAAGTTGGATGCAGCAAAGTTATATGTAGTCAGAATTTTCCACATTGCCTTGTACGGTTTAGTTCCACTCAAGCAGAACAAGCGTGCAAAGCCGAAATGGATAAGCATGCGAAGCCGAAACGATTATGAAAAAAAAAATGGATGGAATAAAATAAAACAAACACATCTGGTGGCTGCAGAAGAGGAAATATACAAATAGTAACATGCACTGAAAGAGACATTATTGGTATTCCTCAATGTCATTGACATTGATTAAAGTGGAGTGGTGAGTGGTCACGTTCATAAAATGTCAAATTGAGGGCAGTTTGGGTGAGCACCAAAATTTGGATATCCACGTCATCCAAGAGTGACCAAAGTATTGTCTCTAGTCCTAATTGAAAGCTCTGAGTTACTCACCCAGAATCCTTAATATCTCATGCATACTCCACTACTAGCAGGCGCCTTGGAGGCAACACTTCCTGTGCAAGAACTTTGCCTTCATTCCTCACATTGACCTTGCGGTTTTCGGTACGTTCTTCTATCACCTCGAAACTAAACTCTAGTGGGGCATCATCTCCAAGAATAATGCGCAACTCCTGCCTCATATGGGATAAAGGCCATGTCTTCCCAACTTCAAAAATTGGAAGCTCCTCGCCTCGAAACACACACTGCAATGACATAGTCTCCACTACCTCCACTTGGTCAATCGGCTCCCATGTACTGGTTCCTGGAATCATACGCTCTCTGGAATATTGGAAATTTGTGTATAGAATTTGCCTTCCAAGGTGATACCTACACATGGATGCCCCACAAAATTAGATTTTTCCATGATCCTACCCGGTGCGCCAAAACTGTCACGAACTTGGAACTTCTGAATTTTGCATATACTGTAGCTTGATGCCATAAATACCTGAAACATATAGAAGGAGTTGACACGAGGCATTTCACAATGTCTTCACCAATTTGAATCTTCTCATTCCACTCTGGATCCATCAAACTACTTAGGAGTTTCACACAGTTGATTAATAATGTAAAGCGTAGGTGTTTTGCGCACATATCTGGATGCAACAGCAAAAAATTCAGCAAACACATGACTAGGGAGGAACCACTGAATGCGCCCGAACTTGCTTCCAGTGGATGCGTTCATAACTTGGCAAAAATCACAAGCCAATTTACTGCGATATGCCTCGCTGGTGTGCATATCAAGAAGGGGCCACCGTGGATCATCCAAATCTGGCAGTGGTAGAGGCTCCAGAGTTCCATACAAGTCCGGTTGGGCTAGTGGGACATATACAGCTCGAAGGAAGAAGGTGCCATTCTCCAATAAGCTACGGTAAAATCTTCCATTCCGAATGGCTTCTCCAATGTCAACATGGAGCACATAAATGACACTGAGAATCGACTCTGGATGCACCCAGCTGTCAAAGTAAGAAAGATACAAATAGTTGCAATGTCGTGGCTCTCTCAAGTGCTCCGTTGGCTCCAATTCCAATTGTCGGCGCATGTATGCGTGACGAACCTTAACTGCCTCTAGCTCCATCTTTGGTGCCCTTGAAGAGTCACTTGCATATGTCATTGTGAAGCGAAACTTTAGTATCTGCCCCTTGTATGCTCCACCAAATGTGTCACCACCATGCCTTTGAGCATCTCTACCCCACACTCCAGTTCTCTCAGGTTGGAGAGTCACCCATGACCCCACTTCTAACTTCATGGGAATCCATTTCCCAAAAGTGTCCTTGTCATTATGGACAAAAATACTTGCAATCTCATCACTCGGGCGACCTGCCATTTCCACTAATCTTGTTTCCCTAACAACTATGGCTGAGCGACTAAAACATAGAGAGACCAAAACAATGGAGAGGCCAAAGGGTTCACCCACATACTAGCTCAACCTACCGTTGAAATATTGGTACTGGTACTATCCTTTGGTTCAAAAGCCTTCCTCACCAGGCGGCTGAATGTCACACCATCCAACTACAGGTACAAAGATCCCATTAGAAACCATCATTAGCTTGTACCATTAGGCTTCCCACACAAGCCTTTCAATGCCTTCTACAGTTGGATACAACAAATTTAAATACATGGCAGTGCCATAGAGAGTGGAATAAAATGTGAAATGTCAAACATTAAGTGGATGGTCCAGCCCTAATGTGGAAGGACACAAGAGGCCGTTATGATAGTATTCTATTAGAACCATGTTGGAAAGGCGTTTGGCTTGCTTAAGTGAAAGCCTCGTCCTGGGAGGATTGTGGAATGACTAGCAGTGTGATTGGAATTGGGCCAAAGGCTTTCCATTCAAGAGTTGAATTCCATGCCATAGCACAAGTGGATACAACAAATGCCTAATGTTATTACCGGCATTGCATTGGAGAGAATGGCACAGATTTGTTCGTTCACGGATCTTCCATAGATCATTCCGTGCTAGTTATGTATTAATAGTAAAGAAATTACAGTTCAAACATGCATACTGAGGCTAGTAATGTAAACCATCCTATTGTAAGGAGAATGGATGATCCTAACCTACTTTGATGCCGCTTCCATGTTTTTATCCAAGACCTGAATGCAATCATACACCAATTTTGCATGTTCATCTCCAATTTTGTTGTTGAGCTTCGTTGCTCCATGAGACTCAGTCTCCAATGTCTCTGGTAGGTCTTCCTTCTTCCGTATTGCAATCCCCCAACTGTCATGATCACTCAGACTATTTTCTATAGGCTCCTGCACTACGATCGATGGAGTGTTGGGCACCTTAGTTTGATTGCTTGCAGTCGCACTAATTGATCCTACAGTGGAGGCCACTACAACAGCATAGGGTAATACCAAATTTGACACATTTGTTTCTGCAACTACATGTATACCATCAGATTGTACCCTTGGTTTCTTACCGTCAACCATACCTCTAGAAGAATTGGGCAAGGAAGACTTCTCTACCAATGGTTCAGGGTCACGTGGATGAATCACCTTCAATCGGTTCACATGTGAAACACTACTTACTTGCATGCCGATTGAGGTTTTGGGAGCGTGTGCACTACAATCCCAGAAGAATGGGCCTTTCTGGGGCTTCCAATTTGGTGCATCAGTTGAAATCATAGAATTCAGTTCTGCAAGCTCCACAGCACTATCAAGCACCAAACCCCATTGTGCACTCCATGCTCCATGGGCCCCTTTCCCACAGCCTGGGCATACCCGAGAGACAATCTTCTTGGGATGGCCAATCAATTGCCACATACAACACGAGTGCAACAAACATCCACACGAAGATATAACAGCACACCTTCCAATGAATGCCCTAAGACACACAACACACAATGTTCTACTCTATATGTTCAGTGGAGGCACTGACTCCTCGGCGGGATAGACATGAAAGGGATTAGTGGGTACCACTTTCAAAGATTGAAACAAAAGTCTCTCCCTCTCTGCACATGATCGTGCATGGATTTGGTGGTGGGCGGTGAACTGGCTCTCTACTTCCGATTTCATTCACTCCAAAGAGATAACAGAAGCTTTTGCATTTGCAACATTTAGACCTGCAGCAGTAATTGCGGGATGCAAGCCCCTTGCCTTTACATTGAATTGTCCTTTTCCAACCCAATCACCTTTGGATGCACAAGTCCTGGACGCTCTGCGATATTCCGTAAGCTCATTTTCTAACTGTAATTCAATCTCTTCAGCACTAGTAACTTCACATTTTGCTGCCTCCAACTGTTTTTCACAACGTCGTGCTTGCTTCTTGAGGTCCTCCACCGCTGCTTCTAAGGAATTAATGTAAGTCTCACATTCTTCCAGAGGTGAACATGGACCGTTGGGTTCACCTTTGTGGATTCGCTCTATAGCCAAGGCAATTGGAGGAGCTTCGCGCGTCAAAGTACTCCGAGCCAGATGCCTTGCTATTGTTCTAGGCCGTTGCACGATTGGTTGTTGTACTAGCGGAGGCTCCATGGTTGGGGATGCTAGAACCCGCACCATAGCTTCAATCTGCTCTCGAAGGGCTGGAGGAGTCAACTTCCACGGATTCTCCTTTGCCTTACAAATACGATCGTTGGTGAGTTTGGCGGCACACTCGGCGAAGTTCACGGGCTTCTTCATGATAAGGTGCAATGTGGCAACGCGCACAAATTTCTTGGGGAAAAATCCATTGTCCGGTCTCTGACCATATACCTTCTTATATAGTTTCAAGAAGTCTCTTTGGAAATCGGGGCTCTTGCATCCAGAAATTTTAACTCTAGCTGACTGGCCATCTTCGTGGAGAGGCCATGTCGATGCCCATAATTTGTCAGGACAGTCCGTTGGCGTCACATCATCCACCAATACTCCAGAGTTGCATAGCCCCAGTTGTTTTGAAAAAACATTGGCATCATATACAGCAGAAATGGAGCCCCCAAGAAATGGAGCTACTTCTACTATTCGACTAGCTAAATCGGTTGGGATTCCGCTCAAGTTAATGGGTTCAGACCAATCACCCTTCTTCATCTCTTCTTAAATGGAGCCACTAGCCCTATTATCAGTATCCAAACTCACGTTTTGGACCAGATCATTTGAAGAGTCAACATTGCAAGGACCTCTCAGCTTATTGCCTCTATCCATGACTGACAATCTGCACCTTTTCGGTTTGAGGATGGATCTCCTATTCATATTGACCTTACTTTTAGAAAAGACAACAACATAAAATAACCGCGATAAAGCTAACGCGAGAGCCAGAATCAAAGAGAGGCACCACAAAACACTACGGAGAAAGCATGCCAGGAAAGGTTTACCTAGGCGCTATCGACTTCAGGTTAGTAACCTTCAACATTAGAGTTGATACGGGATTTGGTAGCGAACGGCTACTATGATCATTTCTAATGGGCTCCTTGTACTAAGTAGAGTGGGATGGTGTGACATTCAGCCGCCGGGTGAAGAAGACATTGGAACTAAGTGCGATAGTACATGTACTAAAACACTTAGGGTAGAGCTCGAGTGCAATTTTGGCTACTTGTTTACTCCTTCTGTGGAAACCCGGCTTTGGCCCCATCCTCTTTGGACTATCCACTAAACAACTTTTTATTCCAAAATCCTCCCAAGTGCTGAGGCTTTCAAGTAAGAGTCAAATGCCCCTTCAACTGTGGCTCCAATACAAATCCAACAGGATTGGAGTCGATATTGGCCCATGTCATATCGTCCACATTGGGGCTGGACCATCCACTTAATGGGTGTGACAATCCAATTTGTATTCCACTTTCTACGGTAGGTGACTACACTGTGTGCTCAAATTGGTTGCCTCCAACTCAAGTAGGAGGCATTGAAAGGTTCGTGTGGGAAGCCTAATGGTATTGAAACCTCATGGGCCTCAAACACTTACATTACATGACATACCGATAGCAAATTCTTAGATGCTTTTGATGGCATCTGGTGTACTTCTAAACTCTTTTGTAGTAGAACTGGGATGCATGTGACTTTGAAATATAAACAACCTCGGAGAGGCATCTGATTGATCGCCGTAACTTAGTGTGGTTTTGGTTGCTTTTATAGATACAAAAAATCCCTAAATATGACTTTGCTGCATTCTACTTCAATACAAACATAAGGGGTAACTTACCACATGTATAGCTCTAGAGCTAGCAACAAGTAACACAATATGAGACATGGATGTGATGGTGGGTGTTGGTTCCAAATTTTTATCAAAGTGTACCAGCAATGGATCAAACAAATTCCAAATGTGAAATCATAAACATATCTTCTTCTGTGATGCCATGGAATAAAACCATGCTCCATTTATTGGATTGCCCCGAGATCAACAAAGAGTGATATTTTGTCATCCAAATTCACATTTTTACTAGGATGGCTTTGTCACTTGTGCTTGTTGGAGGTGGAAGAGTGAATCTACCTTGAATGAGCTTATATTCTCTGATGAATTGTGGAAGGTTAGCATTGAACTCGGACGTCATGGCATCCAATATATTTGAGCAACAAGTTCACTACCTTAATTAATTAGGTTAAGGACGTCATCCAAAATCTATCTCAAGATCAATGTAATCAAAAACTTTCACTCGACCTTTGATACCTTATGGGGTTTGGCATGAGATCAGCTGTAGAGGCTGGATCCACCCACCAACCAACCCGCCTTTTCATTAGCCAACACCCTACTTATGAGAGTGAAGCTAACTCGCTCAAATTTCTTTCCATTCATAATTGCCGCATCATCCAACTTCAATACAAACATAACTGGTTAACTTTGCCCACGTAGCTCTAGAACAAGCAACAAGTGACACATTACGAGCCATAAATGCTATGGTGGTTGATGGTTCCAAAGGTCAAGATCAAAGTGTACCAGCAACGGATCAAACAAATTCCAAAATTGGAATCATATAAATTCTTTATTCCATGATGCCATAGAACAAATTTATGCTCCATAGACGGCCTTGAGGTCAATAAAGAGTGAATTTTTTTCATCCAATGTCACCTCTTTGACTACAGCACCTCACTATGTCACTTGTCCTTATTGAAGGCAGCGGAGTGAATCTACCTTCAATGTGCATGTATTCTCCAATTTGAGGTAGCAGATTAGCATTTAGCTTCCTCCAAAATAGCTCTATCCTATATATATATATATATATTATATTATATTTATATACATAAAATTTTCACTACCATTATTATTGTGGTGACACTACAAAATAGTGACTAAGAGACCAAAACAATGGCTAAGAGATTCCAAAATAGTGGCTTAGAGACTCCATCACACGGTGGTTGAGGCCTCCAACAGTGGCTGAGAGACTCCAAAACAGTGGTGGAGACTCCAAAGAGGTAGCTCAGAGACCAAAAGAGAGGCTGAGATACCGATACTTTAAAGTACCGGCTGGGATTCTCCAAAATAGTGGCTTAGATACTGCGAAATTGTGGTTGAGAGACCAAGTTGTCATGCTTAGAGACTCCAAAATTGCACCTAAGAGCTCTGAACACAGGCTGAGAGACTCTACTACAGTGGCGGCGACTCCAAAATAGCGGGCGGAGATACTCCGAACCAGTGGAGAGACCAACCGTTATGGTGCCACGGTGCCACCTGTCCCACGTGTCACTTGTAGTGTTTTCACCACATTCCACTCGTCCTACGTGTTGACTACTTATAGTGTTCCCGCCATATTCCACCCTAAGCTCCATCCATCCAAGCCTCAAAGGTGCAAGGAAGTACTAAGGATGAAAGACCAGCAAGAACAAGCATCATGGGAGGGAGCTCAAGGAATAAAATATTGTTGGTACCAAAGAAGTACTGGAATTAAAATACTAAAAGTTGCTGGTACCACCTTTCAACTTCTGGTACCTCCAACTCCCCCAAACGTCGTTGTTTGATCCTCCGTGGTTTTGGCGTTTTCTCCATTTGGCAAGTGGGGTGCCACATTGGATCTGACAATCCATGTGGAGTACCCGACAAGTACTGAAATAAACAATGCATTTCGTGGAGCTCCCAAGCGGCCTTTTAGAGGGTCCACTTTTCTTCTAATGCTCATCCCATACCGCCATCTATAATTTGTGAATGGAAATGATTGTTTTTCATCTAAACACTTCAATCTTCATCCCAAGACAATACTCATCCAAATAAAAATAAATTCAAACCCCTTTATTGCTACCGGTAAGGTATTTTATATGTAATAAAAATTAATTGGGCCATTAAACGGCAACCTAAATTATAAATTTATGCCTTCTCCATATCTTTGAAGCTATAGTAAATCCAAAAATTGTATAATTTTTTATTCATCTTCAATAAATGGCACCCTATTTTTTATTTCTCATAGTTTTCTAATTTTATGAGAGTGACTTTGCCGGGGTTCAAATGTGAGCCTTGTCCACTTCAAACGGGGCAAGAAATTTTGCAACTCATGGTTTTCAACTGGTTTTTATCATGGATTTTCAGAATTCTAAATTGCAATTCGTAAGATTTTCAAAATTCAAATGAGTTCAAATCTTATGAATCACAATTTAGAAATTATGGCATTTCAAAATTCACATGGGTTTTATCATGATTGTTCTTCCACAAAAGAACCACTTCCACTGTAACAAACAAAAAATGATGCATAATATGTAAAACATTTGCCATTACTGCATCATTAACACTGCATAATAATTACAAAAAATAACTAAATATGTTTAAATGAATCACTTTTAGACTGTTTAGAATCACTTTGACATATTTTATAGAATATTTTATTATGTTTTTGAACTCTTTACACACTAAATGCAATGTAACAGCGCCTTTTATTATGATTTGGATCCGAATTCTATTATTAGAATCTTTGAGATAATTTATATCAATAGTTTTGAAAAAAATTCATAAAATTCTTAAGCAGCTTATGTAAAAGTATTTTAAAAGTAAATGCTACAATTCAAAAAGTCCAAAAATTATGTACATCTATATGTCGCTCTATGTAAAAACACCCATTAACCCCTAACCGTCCCACCGTCCATATTTTGGACGTATTTTGAAGAATTTTTTTTGAAGAGTTGTATCTTTTGTATACATTATCCAATTTCAATGCAATTTTCTAAAAAAACCCTCATGATGTCTAGTTTGTGTGGTAAACATTTTGGATCAAAATTAGGTTTTGGGAATCAATTTAGTGCATGGGTCTTAATTTTGAATAGTTTTTGTGCATTTTGATGGCTACAATTTTGGGGGCTTGTTTCTCCGTCATCCTATTTTCGTTTTCAATAACAATTGTTGGGTAAGATTCCCCTTGAAGTCTAGTTATCATGGTAAAAATTTCACGTCAATCCAAGTTGTTCTAAATGTTTGGAAGTCATTTTAGTGCACGAATCTATTTTGGACACTTATTGCTTTTGCGTTAAATGGGTCACTTTTTGGGCTATTGCGATAGGTCCACAATCTGCTTTTTGACATTGCAAGGCCATTGTAGGGCACATCAAATTTTTTCATGATATTTTTTTGATATCAATGTGTTTATATGATGATTTTCAACCACTTTAATGTTTAAAGTTTTTCATTTGAATAGTTCTAAAAACTAATTTCACCACTAATGTGTTACGAAGAAAATTTCAGCATCATTTTCTTAACACTAAAATATTACAATCTTGCAATCTTGTGGCCGAATAACTCCAAGTTTGATTCACATCATTTACAACATGTATACTGCAAGATTGTACGGTTGAGATTTCTATACTTCCTTTACATTTAGACCTATAACATATCAAAAACAATGATGTTTTTCAGCCCCAAAAAGCTAGTGACCTTTAGGGGTTAATTAAGAATCAAAGAACTCCAATAGGAGTGGATTGGAAAATCTTAAAAGGGGACGATTTATTTTTATTTTTTTTAAAAACATCATTTTAGAGCTCAAAAGGAAAATTGTGAACTTATCGCGGCCCTAGGAGGCCCGCTTGGTGCTTTTAGGGTTAAAAGACACCAAAGCCATGACGGGGCTTTTGGCTCCCAAGTTGAAGTTCAAAATAACATTTTTGGCAAATCTCCAAAAAGGTAACCCTGTACAAAGTTGTTCAAGTCATTCATTGAAATTTTTCATTTGCA
The DNA here is from genome assembly GCA_022496805.1 of Pohlia nutans. Classification (NCBI taxonomy): domain Eukaryota; kingdom Viridiplantae; phylum Streptophyta; class Bryopsida; order Bryales; family Mniaceae; genus Pohlia; species Pohlia nutans. The sequence goes on from CM040090.1 coordinate 12,542,747, forward strand.
AAACTAATCAACATAAAGTAAGAACTATACATGAATACATTTGTGTATTTTGAAGTCAACAAAACTTGGACTATGTGATTAATGCACTGGAGTCAACTTCCTTTTGCTTCAATAAATAAATAAATATATTTATATATATATTTATATATAAACTTGGACTTTCTATAAATCCACAAGATTTTGTTCAATCATTTTGTTATTTTTTTTCAAAGTGTGTTAAATGAATATTTAATTTTTTTTGTACCTAGAGTTTCTAATTTAAAATTGGTCTCACCATTCAAATCTATGAAAAAAGAATTCTAGTCCCATTGAAAGCACCTTGGTTTTTTCAACAAAATCGTGATCACATCAAACCATGCCTTGAAAAAGCGAAATTATCCAATTGAGAAGCCAATTTGCCATCTGTTGGTTGGTTTTTCTTGTTTAGAGCATATTTTGCCGTGGACACAACAAAATTTCAAAATCAAGGTACTTTCAATGGTGCGTATCATGGTCGTCTATTTTACAAATATATCTCCTTGTATTTATTCAACATAATTTTAGATGCACTTTCAATGAAAGTAAACTCAAACTCAAGTTCTGATTCCGTGGCAATCAAAAATTATGTCCAGTGAGGACGCCCTATTGCCCTAAAGCTTTCACATTGACTACGAAATTGAGGTTGAGGTTGAGGTTCAGATTCAGGGACCTGGGTGGTTCACTCTTACTTGTGCTCTCATGATTCTTGCAACAGACCTCTACTCTCACCGGTTTTCATACCGATTTTCATAGATCTTTGCTGTCGCTCTTGCCATCTCTTCCATTTTTGTCTACGCCCCCATCACGAGAGACTACGGAATCGCTTTGTTTTTGAAGAATTATCAAGAGTTACGCGCCTGAACAGTAAAAAGAATTCGTAAAAGTAAATTTGGAGTAAATACTAATGCAGAGACTCCGCAACTAGCCACTTGTTTTCCAAAGCAATCAAATTACTTAGACAGTGGAAGGTACACACTAGGGAGCTAAAGTAACCCGACCCCTCTTGATCTAGCCAAGCTACTTCACACTATGCCAAATTGTTGAGAGGACAAGGGGTTTCGGCAATTTGATTGATGGAGAATGCGTATTGAATTTGACCTCTCGGCCTTCACAATAGAGGCTATTTGGCAAGCTCCTTTTGGTAGTTCTAAGATAAAGGAGTTTGCTTGAGAATAAAATTGGGTCGGACAAGAATGGAAACCCAATGAATTTTTGGTCTGGTATACATTTGTTTTTCCATTTAAAATATTTAGAATTGACATAAACATGGCCTTTGGCTAACCGTAGTGTCATTTGGTCATTTGCACTATGACAAACCAAATGCCATATTTATTATATTTTAATGAACTTTTGAATTGTTCTCTAGGCCAATTCTAAGTGGAGTTGTTCAAAGTCTATTCAACGAAATGCCTAAAGACTATACTCCTTTGTCCCATAGTAAGCTTCATGTCCCCTCAAAATACAAGACTTAATTAGTCTAATAGTGTGGACCCTATGGACAATGGTATGGACCATCAACTAATAGGAGTAATAGTTTGAGCAAAGAAGAAATTTATTATGGAAACAATAGAGTTATCCACAAAGTCTATAAAAGAGGGGTGAATCCATCAAAGTTTGTGAAAACTATGGTTGAGAACCCAATAAAAGTAAATATGTTAGTTGCTTTTAAAAAAACTAGAGGTGTGAAGTTTCAAGGCTCCAAAAACGGTGCCCAAAAACTTCACACCCTCAATTTTCTTGATCCAACCAATTTTAGTTAATTCAGGGAGCCCCAAGCTTTGACTCCAACTGTGATGTCCTCAAATTAGCTTTATGCTTCAGCCATAACTAAATTAATACATATGTCTCCACCACCAGCTCATCCGGCACATGCTCTATTTTTTGCTAATTAACCCCTAAAAGACCATAAGGCCACCAGGTGACTCTTGTTTTTTTCAGTGATTTTGAGTAGGTTTTATGTAGATTCTTTTTGGTTGATTTCTTTTTTAATTTTAATTCAACATATGTAATATTCTTCACTGATTCTAGTGATATAAAATTTGGTCCCATTCAAATTATGATTTTCACAATATGATTGTTTAAACTTGTCATTTTAAAACTATGAATCCTTGGTCTTTTAGGGGTTAATGAACTTTGCTCAATTTACGTTCCCCAAAATTTCAGTAAAACTAAGGCTATAAATGGAACTGAATTTGTGGAACACTCTAATGTCTCATCCTCCGTGGAGAAAGTAAACTTGCTAAAAATATAATCTGGGTTGATCGCTCATATATTTGGATGACTCCCGTTCAGAAACTTTAAGTCATCCGTTCAGAAACTTTAAGTCATCCGTTCAGAAACTTTAAGTCATCCGTTCAGAAACTTTAAGTCATCCACTCATCCGTTCAGAAACTTCAACTCCCGTTCATGAAACGCGGAAGTTTCTTGAGTGCTTCCACCGACGGCCAACCGTATTATACCAGTACAATATGGTGGTTTCAAGGGTATCAATAGTCGACCCTAGATGTTCCTATCGTGTACAGTTTAGGTGAGAGTCATTTTTGGGGCCTTTCACACCGTCCCGGGCATGGGAATGCGTGAAAATTTGGCATAGAACCCCTGGACGACGGACGGACGTCAGACCGCGTTTCATTCAGCCCTCGGCTCTCCTCGGCTCTGTGCCCCATTTGCCCTCGGCCCTTCGTTTGCCAATCTGGATCCAAGGGCTGTCGTCGTCCGGGTTTCATTCAGCCCTCGGCCCATTTCCCCATGGCTCGTCTTTGTCGGCCCAATGGCTCGTCCGCGACCTAGCCTCTCATTCTGACAAGGGTATCAATAGTCGACGCTAGATGTTCCTGTCCTGTACATTTTAGGAGAGAGTCATTTATGGGTATATTCACACTAAAACGTGTATACCCAGGAAGCCCCACGGTCGAGGGTATCAATAGTCAGTGTTTCCAGAGTCGACCCTAGAGTATCAATAGTCAGTGTTTCCAATTTTCACGCATTCCCATGCCCGGGACTCCCCACTCCCCCTTGGGAGTGAAGGCTTTGGCCTCGATAACACTAAGTGTATGAATCACAGAGGCCTTCATTGCGACACTGGATTCGATCATCGAGAGCGATTGGTAAATCGGTACATTTTCATTCAGCGCTTTAGAACTAGTTGCTGCTTTTCTTTAATTTCCTCGAGCTCGCTGACTGTGGATTTGATGATCTATTACTCTTGAAATCATTTTGTACATCGATTAGCTGAGTACTAGTACACCCGCGTCGGTTATCAGTTCATGTTTTAGAGCTCAGCCTCGCAGTCAAATTGCCTGCAAAATGGCCAAAAATTCTGTTTTTTTCTCTTTGCTAATTCTTTTTTCACAAACGAAACAAGTAAGAGTTTCATTGCACTACAAGGAGAAGGACTTCCAGTTCTAACTAACAAGCCCGGCTCTGTTTTGATGCTGCAGGCAGGTTCTTGGTAACAAGTCTTCGTTCAGGCACCACATAATTATATTAGCAGATATATCAATGGATCCTCTCTTCATTCTCTGCACCAGGCTCTCCATGGCTGAATCAGCCAATTCCACTTCTTCAGTGCAACCTGCCATCACGTGAGTACCATTAATTAAATTTCCCCTACCGACATCAAGTACAAAACAATATTCTTGAATGGGTGGTTAGATCCAGTTAGTGTTTAAGTTGGAGTTGGTTTCGGTGATGGTCGCCAAGTTAAGTCATGGCTCTAAGGTTGGTTTATATAAGGATGTTATATTAGAGTTACATGGTCCAGGTTCGATTGCCGTACCGTATACTATAAATCGATTTATAGAAATGTGATTAAGCTTGTGGACAGGAATATGATTTATGTTCATGTGTGGTTGTGGATTATTATTCATGTTGTTCGTATGTCTTCCAGAAGTAATAATGAGACAAGCTTGGACTGGGTGAAGATCACTGTGGTGCCCCTGGTAGTGTTTCTAATTGGAAACTGCATCTGGGCCATCATTGTGGACACAACGGCAAGGTGGAGTAGAACTAGCTTGGATGTCCGTGGGGGAGGAGAGCATGCGGCAACGGAAATGCATTCTGTCAACAACGACTCTGTTGAACAAGGTGGGCAAGTTTTTGTTAATTTCTATGTTTTTTATGATTCCCCTTATGGATAACCAGTCTTGTATGTGTCGGTATAACCAATTTTGTTATACATTCTCTTGAGTTCATAAGAGAGATATATGTTTTTAAATCCATCTTTAGTTTTCATGTTGTGTTTTTTCGTTGTAACTTCTTATAAGTGATTGAGTATATTTTGATATTTAATGGAATACATCACACTCTTTTAGTTTAACATTTGAATCCCTTACAAACTCAATGTTTTAATCAATTTAAACATATAATTATTAAAGATGTAGAATAAGAGTTGAGTTAATAATGAGTTCATACAACTTTTAACTCTTAAATGTCCTCAACACTCTCCAAATTTGGCAGTTTTACATTGATGCATCATAAAATGCAACCAAGAGGGATATTTTGAACTTGGTGTATGAATAAAAGTTTACATCATATATTTTAGATTCTATCCATAAGGTTAGATTTGTGATTGCTATCACCAATATTTTTGTATAAAATTTGAAACTTGAAACTCAAGATTATTTTGTAATTCAATTTCAAATAAGATATTGACAATTTGTGAATGAAACTTGTTGTGATTGGTCAAAATGTAATACTCTAAATGTTGTGATTTTTGGAGGTTTTTTGGTTGGTGAATTTTATGAGTTGACTTTTTGAAAAGCACTTTTGCACTAAATCTTACAAAAATTGGGTGAATCACTACAACATGAAATTAGACATAAAAGTTTCACAAATCATCACCTTTCTAATCGGATCACATATGCATGAAACTAACTTCCCATAAAATATATAGTAAAAATTCCACATTGCAAAAAGTCAATGATAAATGAAAACAAAGTTTGATTTTGTACATCATCCACTTTATGGATGATTGGACGTTTAGGGGTTAAAGTTATAAGAGTGAAATACATCCCTCCGAATTAGTTGTAATTGTACAATTGGAAATGCAAATTGAATTTTGAACCTCTGAAAGTAATCGGGAGGTATTTTAGTGCAATGCTTTGGTCCAGTTTGCCCTTTGATGGTTAACGCACCAGCATCCATACCGTACCTTCCAAGCAGCTTCGTCATGCTTCAGAAAAATATTTAATATTTTTTTAAAAGTCATGTTCGTTTGCCATTTTTATAGATTTATGAAATTCATTCCTTTGAATAAACATGATATTGTATTTTCGTCATACATCTAAATGGGCCTTGCAAGTGAGTACCATTACATGGATCACTTCACTTGCTTGATCCAAGAGATTGAGTGTTGTGCAGTCTTGTGGTTTATACAAAATCCAGGACACTAGTGCCAACAATGAATGTGGGATATGTAGAACTCACTTCTTGTTCTCTCTTAATCACCGGTTAAAACGCTTTACAAAAATGTGAATAACTTTAGCAAGAATGCTTCAAATCACAAAATTCTTTTTGGAAGTGAAAGATTACTTGAAAATGCAACTATTCTTTGTTGAAAAATTCTCAAAATAAGATAGTCTACTATGCACAATTGAGCCTCGAAAGTCTGATCACAACACATGTTCTTATTCAACTCATGCATGTTGTTAACAACTTTACTGAATTTTGTCCATATATCATGCATATAAACTTCAAATCACAAAATTCGTTTTGGAGGTGATAGATGACTTGTTCTTCTAACTTTTCTTAGTTGAAAACATTTCAAAATAAGATCATTTGGTATGCTCAATTGTGTATCAAAATCTACTGAAAATATGGTGTGGTGAGAATTCACATGAACTTGGAAGTTCTTATCCCACATCATTTGGGAGTGACTTGGAATGAACTTGATTACAAGGTCAGCTCTTGCTACCCCAACTTATCACACTTTCCTTTCAAAATAATATTAAAATCTGTAAAAAAGCTAATATTTTCAACAATTCGACTACTTCAAAAAACAATTAATATGAAATTCGGCAAAATCTACTTATAATAGACTTATCCTTAAAGTCCATCAAATTTTGAAGAAGATACCGTGAATTTTTTATATTATACTCTTATTTCTTCACTTCAAATAGTTAGAAGGTGTGGAAGATCTTGGTGGTTTATCATTATTAGGTGTGTAAGAGCTTGGTGGTCTTCAAAAGTTTTTTAGCTCCAAAAAAAGAGCTAAAAAACTTTGGAAAACTTTTGAAGACCACCAAGCTCTTACACACCTAATAATGATAAACCACCAAGATCTTCCACACCTTCTAACTATTTGAAGTGAAGAAATAATAGTATAATAAAGATTATTCACGGTATCTTCTTCAAAATTTGATGGACTTTAAGGATAACTCTAATTTCCAAAAAAATTCGTTTTGACTTTTTTAAATTAATTAAAGATAAAGCTGCTTGGAAGGTATGGTATTCTCCACATTATGGATGTTGGATTTATAAGGCGTCTCTTCACTTCATACAATGATATTTTTCATCCATTCAAAGTTCTTTGATTCTTGTGCTAGTTGACTACCATTTGTACAATATGATCTTTAAAATAAGATATTATGATTTATTTATTTATAGATTAAAATATAGTTTATGTCAAGTTTCATTTTTAGTTCAAAAAAGTGAGATCTTTAAATGATTTTTTAAAATAAGTAGAATCAAATGATGGAAAGTATACCATCTCATAGTGCATATTATTCCAAATTCCTTACAAAAAAATTTAATTAAAAATTGTTAATTTGGGATTTTAAGTTGAATTTCAGAAGAAAATATAGAAATTTTGATTGAAATTTATTAATAGAAAATATGATAAATCCAATTGTCTAGATGTTATCTACACGTGATTTTCAACTTACCTCAAAATATCAACTCCATTTTTGTGATTCGTCAAAAAATTTATAACACATCTTTGAAATTCGTGCATCATCTAGGCCTCAAAGGTTTAACTCTTTAAGTGTGCAACAGAGTCCCGGTGGGGCCATATTTGATTGTTTTTTTAGTCAAACGTTGATTTCCACCTAGTTCTAATTTCAAATGAAAATGGTCCCAAATAAGAAAATGTGGGAGTTGTCTTTTACTTTCTAATCTAATTTACCATTCTTCAAGATTGTTAAAATTTCATTATTTATAGCTCTTTAAAGCTCAAAGCCCTAAAATTCCAATATACACTATTGAAAAAAATTATATCAAATTTCTCTTTATACAAGTTCAAGAAGCATGGCACCTATACCTTGTTGTTCATCACTATTATTTACATTTTTCCTGAAAAAATCATACTATTCTAAGCATTTTGTAATTACTATGATTTTTACAAGAAAAAAAAACTTTGAAAAACCTTATAAATTTATTTTCACTTTAAGAAATAAATAAAAAATCACAGTAAACCAGTTTAATAATATCCTAGATAAGAAAAATACCAGAAAATACAATATATTTTAAAATGTGAGGAATTGAGGAGGTTTGACCAGGTAGTTGTAGTGTGGATGCTTAAGGGTTCAGCTGATCTAAAATGCATGCAAATTTTGGTGTTAATTCAGATTGGGGGGAAGGACCTGGGGAAGATGACATGGTTGTGGCCCTAAATCCAATTCCTAACAATAGAGAAAGTGAAGTTACCACCACAGTTGTACAACCACAACCAATAACCGTGGAGATAGTGTAACTCCGGCATGTAGGGAGCCGGAGTCTTGGTTGGACAGAGGAGTGCTGCCAACTTGGCTACCAAGACCAAGTTCGCACGTGGTATCATTGATGTCCTCTTTCGAGGGTAGATTTTATGATCACTGCAACCTTGGATTATTATGTTAACTCATAGATGTGCCTAGGGCTCCACGTGTACAACCACTGCATATTTCATTTCAGACTCATGTGTTAAAATATAATGATGTATTCAAATACCCATGTAGAAGATTGTACCCAAATACAGTGAAATACCTTAAATATTTTGCCAGCTGGTCATCCTGGCTTGGTTTTGCGACGGTGTCCTTTGTTTTACTCTCTTTCGTAGTGGAACAAAGTGCACTGTGAACGTAGAAAGTTAGCAAGATATTTGAGTTTTCATTTTTTGTGTGTAAATAGGGTTCTTAATACTCTTAGTTTTAGTTTTAGTGTGAACTTCTTTAGAACTTTTATGTCAAAGTAGTTTTAAACGGTTAGGAAGTTAAGTTGGTTAGACCGGTTGTGGAAGTTGCTTTGAGCTTGCAGTTCAGTATTAAAGGAAGTGTGTTTTCCTTCTTCTCTCTCGTTGTTTTTGAGCTTGGAGCAGTAGCAGATGTGAAATCTGGCTCCAATTGTTGTGTGTGAATTTTCTTTGTTAAGTTCTGTGCAAAGACTATCATTATGTAATAAGAGGCTTGAAGCAATTATTTCCATACAGTTTTTGTGTTTAAGTCCCAGTGATTGGGCAAGTGGTTATGTTTCCTGTGAAAGGAATTGTTTAGTTGGTCAATGCTTAAAGCCATTCTGTCAACTCAGTGCTTAAAGCAATTTGTTTAAGTGTGCTTAATAGTAATTGGAGTCTGCTTAAAGCATAATTAGTGACTGTGTGTGTTTAAAGCTATTCAGACATTTTCTTTGCTTAAGAAAGCTGTAGTGGATTTAAAGTAGAATTTGTGGATGTATGTGTGCTTAAAATAACTGTTCATGTCATTGGAATTTGTGTGTATGTGTATATATGCTGATCTGATGTAAGAAGTGATTAAGGCTTTGAAGCAACTAACTCAGTGTTTGTCTGCTTAAAGCAACTGTAGTAGTTCTGTAGCAGCATTTGTAAATGTGTGTGTGTGCTTAAAGCAATTGTTTGAGTTATTAGAACTTGAGTGTGTGCAGTTATAAGTTGAACCTGTGGGATGATTTAATTAAGCTTTGAAGTAATTAGTGATACTGTAACTGCTTAAAGCAATAGTTGATGGTGATCAGAGTGTGAGCCTTTGAGCAATAATTGATTTGTATGAGTGAGGGAGAGCAATAGTAATTGCAGTGATTTTATGAACTTCAAAGTTGAGGCAGTTGAGAAAGAGATAATTATTTATAACCTATTGAATTAAAGAAGCTTAAAGCTAATGGTAGCCTGTTAGTGCTATAAGCAACAAGACCATGATGATGGAGTTCTTTTCTTACCAGTAAACTGGTGAGGCTTAAAGCAAATGAGTCTTTGGTGTATGCTGACAGCTTTGTGCGCAGATGATTAAGAGTATTGGAAACAGTAACCTGGTGTTGTAAAGCCTTGAGCAAAGGAGTAAAAAGACTGCTATAAGCAAATTTGGACACTTGAGTGATGAATGAGTGATGCTATAAGCAAATTTGGTGAGGTTATGCCTTGAGCAATTGCAACATGAAAATTGTTACTTTCGTGCCTTGAGCTATATGTTTTGTAAACCCTTCAGGCTAAAAGCTGCCTTTGTTTATAAGCCAACACACTAGGATAAGACAGGGACTGCATATTTGTATTGTTGCATTCATAAGTCATGGACAGAAACTAGAGATAGGATAAAGAGTGTTTCCTATACCTCTATCCAATGGGTTAATTTATCTTTATTTCCCGCAATAATCAAATTACAATAGAAAACTACCTTAAAAGTGACCTTAATTACATTACAATAGACTATCTAACCTTCCTCAACCAAAAGAACCTCCACTATACATCTCCTTGGGTGGTTTGTCTACCGAGTTTTTTTCGACTAACATTTTGGCGCCGTTGCCGGGGAAGGTCTGGGCTAATTGGTGATTAAGAATATAGGGTAGTAAAAATCGATAAGTAGTTTTATCATTCAAAGGGAATACCATATAAAAATATAAGCAAATTTGAAGAATAAAATATGTGAATTCCTTAGAAGAGTTTTGTTGAAACCTTCAAAGGAAGGATATGTATTCTTTATTTAAAGCTTATTTTTGAAATTTAAATTGGGAAGAAGTTAATCTAATTGGGATTAGGTTTATGATTTGTTATTTTGATTTTGAGTAGAGAAAAGAACTTCACATTGGATGAAGCCGTTAAAAAATGGTATCTTGTCCCACAGTTAGCGATGATATCATAGAAGAAATTTTGGAAAATATATTTCAAAATAGAATTGGGAACATTAGGACAACTTATAGAACTCCATATAACTCAAGTAGAGTACCCCATAGAAAAATAGGGAAAGCGAAACAATTTTCCCACGAGCCATTTCGAGGGATCAATTGTTCTCATCAACCCGTAAATCAAAGAGATTCTCTACCTAGTAGGACTAATAACACTAATACGGGCAATCATTGTAATTTTTGTGGGGAAGTTGTTCATTATAAAAAGACTTGTCTCAAGAAACGACTTTTTGACAGTCAGAAAAGACCAAACGTACCAACATCAATAACTTTTGAGCCAGAGTTTTTAAAAATAGCAAAGCTTCTGAGATCATTACAAATTAGTCCCATTTCTGTACCAGAATTGCTTCAACTTAGAACTATTATAGATACCCTTATTTATTTTAATCCATCGAACAAAAATATACATTATAAATCAAGTAATTAAATAGAGTACATTTTAATTTAATTTAATTTAATTTTAAAAATATATATATATATATATATATTTTAAAGTTAGATACGAACCTTTTGCCTTGTTAAGGCTAAGAATGACAAATGCAACTAAATTGAAAACTGTAAATTCTTTGATTACTTTTTGGCCTTTTCGACCACAAATTAAAACCTTTGATAGTTTGATAGAACCGTGGTTATTAGCCTTGCAAACTGGTCAGTGGACACCTTTTTGTGAACAAAACCGAAATATACTTGTAATTATTTGTGGTAGATTAAACTATCTTAAAAATTATAAGAAATATTGGGTAGTAGAGAGGTATTGCGAATGATGCAAAATGAAATATTTATTTCCATGGGAAGTACCGGAAATACTAGAAGATTATTTCTCGGGCCCTTGCCTAATTATGGCATTTTATAGATTATATAAAAACGCCTATTTTGGACAAAGTTTTCAATTAAGCGGAAGTTTTATCCAAGATAAAATCCTTAAAGAGAGAATAGAGAACTTACCTTTAGATATTAAAAGAATTACATTTAGTAAAATTTGGGAAAGGATTCAACCTGATCGAGCTTTTGTAGTTAAAAAAGGAGAATTACTTTTAGATTTTTCTTTACATTATCTCCTTGTCCAATATAGCAAACTTAAATCACAAACCAAGTGTAAAGTACCACAAGGTTATGCTTGTTGGACAGGTTATAAGGTTTCTAAACCAATTTATAAATTTGTGTATGGACCAATGAATCCCTCCATAACACCTTTTATCCCAGATTTTATGTGTCGAGAAAAGATAAGCCCGTTAGCTCCATCTTTTAGTTTGGTATGCCCAAACACTTTTGCTTATATCAAATTCTAAGGATTTAAGCATATTGCTAATTCCGATAATAATTTATAAGAATTTGAAATTAAGTGAACAAGATCAAAGCAATTTAAACAGACTTATATTTCATAGTGGTTATTTTTCGCTGTCAAAACTAGTATAAGGGTTCTGGCTAACATTCACTTGGTATCATAAGAAGTAAAGAAACTGGTTGGTCTAATCTTAAAAGGACGTTGACAGTTTCTCGGACTTCTTGTGACCCTCCTCTTCCCTTTTAATAGAGTGTAAACTGATAAAAACTTTACTAAACATAATTATTTTCCTTATGGCCACCTTAAATGTCTCAACAACATTCTCAAGATTCATCTAAAGAATCAATTCAAAAACTACAAAGAGACGAGAGGGCTAGGTTTAGGGAAACTCGGAGAAATGTCGCTACATACATAAATCCATTTTATTCTCCTCGAGTACCTCCCACCAGTCCCTCTGAATCTACTAATTTAGATTCGTCCTTGGGCCAATTTCAAAGATTGATTAATTCCCAGTTAAGTTTAGAGGGAACACCCAATGAACTCACTGAACCTAGATCTCACGTAGGAACAAGTTCTGGTTCAGGGGAAACTCCTCAAGTAAATGAACCCATAGCCTCTGAACAACGGACCCCGGAACGTTCTGAGGTTACCTCTGTTTATCAGACAATCTCTTCTCCTTTGTCAAATCCAAGTCCTCAGAAAACTCCTACCCCTATAGAGTATCTCTTTTCACAACCACAAATTTTAGATTTTGGGACCATAGCCAATACTTCTAATACAGATCATTTAAACGAAACTTGGAGCATACAAGATCGTTTAGATCAACTTTTACATCCTAGGGAAGATGAATTAGAAGGATTAGCTCCTGGATCTCCAATTTTAGTAGAGGAAGAAAATTCACCTATACATTTAGAATTTTCTACTGGTCATTTTCTACCACCATATTCTGAGGAAGATATAGCAAGTAAAATTTCTTCATCTACTGATTCTTCAGCAAGAGATCAATCTTCAAACTCTGAAGGACCAGATTTTAGATTAATACCTCATATTCACATGGCGCAACCGAGACCCTTAAATTTAGTTCAGTTACCCCAATTTCCGGGTCATCCTGGTACTGATCCAGATCAACATATTGCTAGGTTTGAAATAGTGTGTGCAGCAAATAATATACCGCAAGCTAGTTTTCTGCACACCTTCCCAGCAACCCTAATTGGAACAGCTCAGGAGTGGTTTAGAACCCATGGACCATTTTCCACTTGGAATGCATTAAGAGATGCCTTCTTAGCTCGTTTTCGTCCTCTAGCCTTTAAGGAAAGTCTACAGGAACGATTGCGAACTATTAGAATGGCCCTTGGTGAAAGTGTAGATTCCTACTATGGAAGAATGGAGTATTTGTTACAACGGTGGAATAATCATCAAATGCCTGATGATTATCTCACCGGGATTTTTATAGGAGGATTATACCCCCCGGAGTTTCGAATAGCTATTAAGGAAAAGAGTCCAGCAGACCTAGCTACAGCCCTAAGATATGCTAAAAGTTATAAGGAGGCTAGGATAAGTGATGATAGACAATTAACTATGGTAGATCCAACCATTTACCCATCATCATCGTATCCTCCAAATCCTATGTATATTTCTAATCCGGGTCCTCCGATACCTTATCCTTCACAAACACAACCTCAAAATTATTTGAACCCGGCCCCATTACAAATGGCTTCTGTAGTACCACCTACTTCAAATTTCCAGTTTACTAAGAAATCTGAAGTAGAACCTCACAAAGTAGATCATTTTCAAGATGAAATAAGCAAACTTACCAATGCCATGCATGAATTGAGAGTTCAAGTGACTAACGCTCCTTCAAAACGTCAAAAACCCACTAATACTCGAACAAACGTATGGTGTACCAACTGTAATGGACAAGGGCATTTACCTAATGAATGTCCATCACCTTTTGGTAGTTATGAGAAACCATTATGCACCTTTTGTGGAGAAAATCATACTACCAACAAGTGCTGGAATCTAAATGCTGTAAAAAAGGATTTGAATGTAGTTAAACAAGTTTTACAAATAGATGCTAACAAACCTTGGGTAAATAAAGGGAATCCGAATAAAAGACCCTTTACGCGTCCTAATGTTGGTCCCTCATACAAACCTAATGATAATCGACCACGGTGGAATGACACTTACAATGCCCCACCGGTATGGAAAGGTCCACCTAGTAATCCAAATACCCATAATTATGGACCCCCTCAACATGGCAAAATGGTAGTTTGTTATCGATGTGGTGAATTAGGCCATTATGCAAGTGAATGCCCTAATCCCGGCAAACCAGTTGATTATAGCCCTTTTTGTAGTAAATGTAGACAACAAGGACATCTAACTCAAGATTGTGAGGAACCACCACGTACGTTTCCTCCTTCCGAGAGAGATTATCCTAGAAAAGTTCAATTCCGTGAAGAAAATACTTCTAGAAATGTTAATTATATCAAAGGTAGCATGGAACCCGAGTCTGTAAATTCAAAGGATGTTTTTGTTATGACAAGAGCAACAAAAACAAAAATAAATAAAGAATTGGAAGAAACGCAACCTCCCTCAAATGGCCCACAAACTTTTGATAAAATTTTATCAAATAATAGTCAAGAAATTCCGATAAAATTAATTCCACAACCTCCTATTGAGGTTGCACAAGAGCCACCAAAAGATTCAACTGAATCTCATCAAAAATTTGGGTTACCACCCCAAAAGATTATTTTTCCTCAAAATGCTTTACCAAGCATAACTCATACTATACCACTTGACCCCTTTAATTCTATCCCAACTGGAAATAGACAAAATAATAAATTAAAGGATCAACGAATGAATAGTACGAGTATAAGGAAAAATCGAGCTAATCGATCGATGCGTTTAGCCATGGGTATGGAACCTTATGATATCTTAAATAATTTGGATAAAATTCAACCTCAAATTACTTTACGCCAACTTTTAGCAATTGCACCTAAGTGTAGAGGAGAATTGAGTTCTTCTCTTATACGAAAACGTGCAAGGACTGTTGACGTAAATGATATTTCTTTAGATCCCGGCGCACCTACCATAGAGGTGATGATCGATGGATCTCTAATTTATGGAGTCCAAATTGATAGTGGTTCTAGTGTAAACCTTATGAATCATGATACTATGGAGGAATTAGGTTTAACTAATATGACCCCTACTCCCATTATACTAAGAATGGCAGACCAGAGTAGAGTAAAACCTCTTGGGTTACTGTCCCAAATACCAACTATTGTGGGCGGGATAGAATATAAAGTAGACTATATTATTTTTTAAATTACAGAATCAATATCCTCATACCCTATTCTCTTAGGACGACCTTGGCTATATCTGGCTAAAGCTAAGGATGATTGGGGAAAAGGTACCCTTACTATTGGGAAAGGTAAGAATAAAATTGTTCTACCAATGTATCCCCCAATTTATCATGGAGAAACTCAAGAAGAAGATTCTGATGTCACATCTCAAGATTCTTATGGATCAGACTATGAGAGTGATAGGGATGAGATTATTAAACACGTAACTAAAGATAGTCCTTCCTCTTTTAAATGCGTAGGACTTGGGGAGTATTTTACACCCCTTGTTGAGATTGATGACTCAGACGATGCTATTCTAGCTTGGGAAAACTCTAGAGTTTTTAATATAAGTATAGAACCTAGTATTGAGTCTGACTTAGAACCTGGGACCGGTTCTGAGTCACAAGAATTAGAGGATAATCTAATGAATGACGACCCTACACCTCTATATAAAGAATCTCTTCATAATCCTTTAAAAGACATGAATTTAGGTACGAAACAACATCCTCAAAATATTCGAGTTTATGCAAACATGACCATCAAAGAATGGGAACATTGGTTTCAATTCTTTGAACGGTACAAAAGCGTATTTGCATGGACTTATTTAGATTTGAGAGGTGTACCGGCCGAAATATGTGAGCATAAAATAATTTTAGAAGATAATGCAAAGCCAATAAGGCAGCGTCAATATTGAATGAACCCTAAATACTCTTTAATGGTTAAAGAAGAAATTGACAAGTTACTCTCCTGTGGGTTTATATTTCCCGTACCCCACAGTGAGTGGGTATCCCCTATAGTTATAGTACCCAAAAAGACGGGTAAAGTTAGAATTTGTCAAGACTTTCGAAAGTTAAATAGCGTAACTAAAAAGGATTATTTTCCTCTACCTTTTACAGATACCCTATTGGATAGTGTAGCAGGACATGAATGCTACACTTTCTTAGATGGATTTTCGGGATATAATCAAGTTAAAATTGCAGAATCTTATAAACTTTTAACTGCATTTACAACTGATTGGGGTATTTTTGCATATAATGTGATGCCTTTTGGCCTCTGTAATGCACCAGCCACTTTTCAGCGGTTGGTAATCTTTGTATTTCAAGACTTCCTTCGCAAATTTATGGAAGTTTTTCTAGATGATTTTTGTATTTTTAGCAGTCAGCAGGATCATGCCAAATGTCTAGCTGAATGTTTCGATCGCTGCTTGAAATATGGAATTTCTATTAATGCGGCTAAATCCCAATTTTATGTTCCATTCGGACGATTGGTAGGACATATTGTGTCTTCACAAGGGATAGCAACAGATCCTGACAAGGTTGTTGTCATTCTCAGTTTACCCCAACCTAACACTATCTCTGAAGTCAGAGGTTTCTTAGGGCATGTGGGTTATTATCGTAGGTACATTTATAAATATGCCACTATTGCAATTCTTTTAACTGAATTAACTAAGAAAACCAGTGAACCTCCTGTTTGGACATCGGCTTGTACACATGCCTTTGAACAATTGAAAAGAAAATTGACTACCGCACCAATTTTAATTCCTCCAAACTGGGATAAAGATTTTGAAGTTTATGTGGATGCTTCAAATGTCGCTATTGGGAGTATTCTAAGTCAAAAAGATGAAAAAGGGCATGATAGGCCTATATATTATGCGAATCGGCAATTAGTTCCCGCTGAGAAAAATTATACTGTCACCGAGCGAGAGGCTCTGGGAATGATATATTCCGTTCAAAAATTTAGACATTATTTATTGGGTTATAAATTTACTTTTCATGTTGATCATGATGCTCTGAAGTATATGATAAATAAACCCCTGTTGAGCGGACGTATTGCCAGATGGGTTCTATTACTTCAAGAATTTAATTTTACAATTCAAGTTAGACCTGGAAAACGTCATGCAAATGCTGACCATCTTTCCCGGTTAAGTGAGGAGTTAGGACACGAACCCATCGATGATAACCTTCCTGATGCTAACTTATTTCAAGTTGACATCATATCTAAAGAATATGCGGACATCTTACATTATTTGTCTACTAATCAATTTCCCTTAGACTATAATGAAAAACAAAAACGTCGCCTTATGTATAGGTCTAGTCCCTATACTATCATTGGTGATGTTCTTTACAAAAAGGGCAAAGACGAAGTTCTACGTCAATGCATTTATCAAAATGAGGTGCCCTTAATTTTACAAAATTGCCATACTGCTGCATGTGGGGGACACTTTGCCGGATTTGTTACTGCTCAAAAAGCCTTACATTCCGGTTATTGGTGGCCCACTTTATTCCATAATGCCATTAAATATGCCAAAAGGTGTGATCCTTGTCAACGGGTGGGAAAACCTACACCCTCTTCAGCCATGCCTCTCACCCCTATTTTAGCACAAGTACCTTTTGAGAAATGGGGCATTGACTTTGTTGGCCCTATTAAACCCCCTAGCCGTAATGGTCGAAAGCGATATATATTAGTTGCAACAGAGTATGTTACTAAATGGGCAGAGGCACAAGCTACACGTACAGATGATGCCACTACCGTGGCGAAATTTCTCTATGAAAATATAATTACAAGGTTCGGGTGTCCTAAAGAATTGGTAAGTGATCGTGGCACTCATTTTATTAATTCTATCATAGCCAATCTTACCAATAAATATTCTATAAAACATAGAAAATCCACACCCTATCACCCTCGAGCAAATGGCCAAACTGAGAAAACTAATGGGATTTTATGTAAAATTATCACTAAAATCGTACAAGGCGCTAATACAGATTGGGATGAACGACTTTTTTATGCTTTATGGGCTTATCGTACTGCTTATAAAGTTACTACTAAAAGTACCCCCTTTCAACTTCTCTATGGTCAAGAAGCCATTTTACCCATTGAATTGGAAATCCCTTCGTTAAGAATCGCCCTTGACCATCGACTAGATGATGCCCAATCCCTTACCCATCATTTGACTATGCTTGAACACTTAGACGAAGTCCGTGCCCAAGCCTATTTGAACACGGTTGCTATTCAAAACCGTCGTAAAACTTTTTATGATAGTAAATTAAAACCTAAAGTTTTGAAACCTGATGATTTAGTATTGCTTTATGATAGCCGTTTTCAGAAATTTCCAGGCAAATTTCGTATGCGATGGTTTGGCCCTTACAAAATTTTACATAGTTATCCTAATGGTTCTTTCGAATTGCAAGATTTCGAAGGTACAATCCATTTAACCCGCTATAATGGCAATAGGTTAAAGTTTTACCATACTGACATTGAGGACAAGTCAGATAATAATGTTCGGGGGGGAGGTTAGAAATTACTTAAGTTATTTGAGGTTAGAGGTTATTTCCTTTTTGCTTTTACGCATTATGTAAATTCTTGTATACTAAATATTTGTATATTTCTATTATTTCTTATTTAAATTAAATAAATTAAATAAATAAAAATAAAAATAAAAATAAAAATAGAAATAATAACAAAATGCTTAAAGCAGGAAATTGACGGCTTTTAGCTTAAAGCTGTAATGAGTACCATTGGTTTAACCATGGGAACTAGAAGTCATGATGAATGATATTCATCATTGAACTTTATCTTGCCAAGAAGATACGACCCCGCCGCCATTTTTCAGTTTCTTGCAAGAGTGAAAACAGCTTTTAGCAAAACTTGAGAGTAAGCTTGAAGCTGTCGAGAGAATGCTTAGGGTTAAGAGTGCGCATGAGCATTTAGTCAGTAGAGCGCTTAGAGCAAACCATTTGTTGAGTGAAGAAAGAATTGTTTGAAGCGATATAGTAAACACATTGTGAGCGCCAGGACTGCGGCGGAAGTGGGAAGCGCGGTGATTTTTGACGAGCGCTTGAAGCAATTGGGTTTCTTTCCTTCCTTGGTGAGTAAGTTGAGTGTCTTTCTTTCTTTTTCCGTTGAGAAAAGCTTAAAGCTGGAGAATTGTAGATCATGTTTTTCTCTGTTGAATAGATAGCCAGGATGCATGAGTATGAGTGAGGTAGAGCATGAGAATAGCGCACAGTGGAATTTTAGGTTAGTGCTTGAAGCAACGAAGTGATGATTAGACAAGAAGTATAACAGCACCTGAGTTTTGTGGGATAACCATTGTAGAGAGAAGAAAACGCTTATAGCGAAAACCTGAGGAAGTTGGGCAGCACGGGAGGAGTTTTACTGTGAAGCATTGAAGACCAGCGAGAAGACTATTTGAATTGTGGTGAGCAATCTTTAAAAACTTGCTTTATGAAGGTGGAAAAGTTATGATCTGTTGCTGATTGTTTGAAACCTGGTTCAACCAATTTTGTGATAGCAACACTGTAAACATTTGGATGCTTGAAGATTGAATTAAGAAGCGCTTAAAGCTGGAGTAATATGGACAATATGCTTCCAGCAATTTTAAGAACGGGAAAAAGAAAATTATTGATATTGTTGGATGCGCAAGAACGAATGAGAAAACATGATTGTACCTGTTTAGACACAGTTAAACAAGACAGAGCTTGAAGCAATGAAGATGGTGAGGATTAACCGAGCTAGTAATTAGGCGAGTGCTGTAAGCATAACTGTTTTGAGTGTTTTTAATGCATCTCATTGCATGATGTTTTGTTTTAATGAGTGTTAAACAAAAAGATAAGAGTTAGGCTTTGAAAGCATATCTAAAATGAATTGCTTAAAGCAATGAAGAAGAATACCAGTCTGCTTAAGCAGTGTTAACATAAGAGGGTTAAATATAAAACCAGTCAAAAGATAGGTAGATATAAATTATTTTTGCTTTAAGCAGATTAAGAGTGTGATGTAAGAAAGATCTGTTATACAATGAACAGTAAAGAAGAAGCTTGAAGCATGAGAGAACATAAATAAGATTAGAGAGACTGAAACAAGGAATGTATAGATAAAGCTTTTAAGCAGTCATTTTTAGTTATGTTTGTGTCTTGAGAATGAAATGAGGGAAAGAAAAGCTTAAAGCCGAGTGAATGTAAACCATTGAGCATTATAACATGATTTCATAGTAACATTAATATAGGCTGAAATAACCTGCTTTAGCTTAATAACATGATAAAAGAGGTTAAGAGTGATAACTGTTAACAAGATTTATGTTTGTAAACGAGAGTTTAAAATGCTATAAGCAGGGAGCACACGAATATTGTTAATGGCAGTAAGAGAGAGCTAAAGTGAAAAAACAAAAAAAACAAAAAAAATAAAAAAAATAAAAATAAAAATAAAATATATAGAATGATAATAGTGATCTTGATCAAAGGAAGAAAGAAGGAAATATGAAGAAATAAGTGACTGTGAAGGGAACCTGTTGACAGCTAATGAACTAATGGAGTGAAGCTTGAAGCAGTATAAGAAAGAAGAAGGATGATTGCTATATGCTTCCCTAATGAAGATTATTACTTGCTTAAAAGGAGAAATCAAGATTAATTAATTACCTCAATATTTAACTAATAACTCAGGAGTGTTAGTAAATAATTTATAGCTGTAAGCAAATTTGATTAGTTATGAGAGTCTGTCAAGGCAATCAAACATAATAAGAGTGTTAGCATGGAAAACATGTTCTAGACTGTTAGTTAGAGGGAATCATTTCTAAATTAGAGTAAGATAAATTATATCGCTTAAAGCAAGAAATATGAAAGTTTGTTGAGTGACTTTGTGAGTATAATTTAATGTAACAACTAAAAATTATTTTTTTAGTCTAATAGACTAATTTAGTTTAACTTCATAGTAATCAACCAGAAATAGTCCAGTGAAAGGCTTAAAGCTGAGTTAACAGAATGTATCTCTTAAGAGTGGATTTGTTATTTTGAAATTAGTTTATATATTAGTTCTGTCCAGTTAACTGAGAGCTTTTAGCAATAGAATAAGTATAGTTAGAGGTTGAACCATAGTCTGTTTTGGTGAATGCTTTATAAGCTGAAGTGATGGTTAAAATGAACTTGTTTAAGGCTTTACTGATTTGCTGCTTAAAGCTTGTAATTTATATCTGCAAGTGAGGAGTTATCTTGACAAAGAATTTGCAGCTTAAAGCAGTATGATGAAGATTTAATTTAATACCAGTAGAGGTGCGTAAAGCATGATGATATTTAAAGCTTGAAGCTGCTTGTGATGTATGATCCAGCATATATTTGCAGAATGGCTCCACTAGCAAAGGAGCTGCCTCCGACTCACTTTCGCCAGCTCTTAGCCTTTCACAAGGAGAAATTGATTGCTGCCGGAGTTTGGAATTTCGTTATTCATCAACGTTCTCCAACGGCTTATCGAGCGGATATTGTTCATGCTTTTGTGCACACTGCATCGGAGAATTATAATCGGTTCACCGTAGAGATCCAGGGGCACACTTTATTGATTACGAATGAGCTGTTGGCTGCGGTCTACAATATCCCTGGGCTTGCTGATGCTACTTCCTTGAAACACATCAAGGAACCCACTAAGAAAACTTGGGCTACTATTTTTCCCCAGGGGAAAGCAGAGCACTTTGATTCTGAGACGCAGACATGGAATTTCACGGAGGCCAATACGCCCTATAATCATTGGTTTTCATTTGTGAATACTCATTTCTGTTTGGAGAGGCACCCGTTGGAGATGACTCACGAGGAGATTCGTATGGCAATAGCTACCTTCGCTGGGATTAAAGTGGATTGGTGTGAGCTGCTTCGAGCACATTTGCATCGAGAGGTTATGCGAGCTAAAGCCGATATTCCAATAAACCAAGCCAAGTGTATGATTACTTTGATCTTCGACCGAGCTATGAAGAACAACCTTGCTATTCCGGTTCAACCGATTAGTACCCCTGGTGAGCCCTTTGGAGAGCCACCAGATGTTGATACTGCCCGGTTTGTTCGCTTGAAGCGTACTCCACTAGCCTCAGAGCAACTGGATCCATCTGGGTGTTCTACTGGTACTCGTACGGAGGAGGCTTCAAGCAAAAAGGCGAAAACAGCCAATACGGCTACACCATCAACGGACCCAGCAACGATGCAGCGGATTATCCATAATCTCACTCAAAAACTTCAGGAAGACGGTGGAGTTTCCTCCACCCAGCACAGTGCCCCAGAGCTTACCAAAATTCTGGGCAGCCAGCTACAGCAAGCCAAACAAGAAGTTTGGGAATTACTGCGTGCCAACAAACGATTGAGTACGACTATTGAAGAAAAAGATCTTGAACTTAAGGTGGAACGTGCAGCAGTACAATTGCAATGTGAACATCTCGGTGGTTTAACCCGTGATCTTGGACTTAAAGATCAGCTTATAGCTCAGAAGGACTTGGAGCTTGAAGCACAACGCACTAAACACAAGGAGCAGATGAACCAGCTTAAAGCACAGTATGCTGAGGAAGCTACCCAGCGACAGAAAATCGCTTTAAGCGAGATCGCGCTCAAGCTTCAGATGGCCCAAGAGCAATTACAACGTGCCGATCAACGCCACCAGCAGGATCAGAAGGACTTGCAACGACTCACCGTCGACTTGAAAAAGCTACAGGTGCAGGACAAACTTGATCGTTTACCGCTTCCAGCATTACCCGTTTCTTCCAGGCGCAAGGTTGTCCACCATAGAGGTGCACAAACTATGATTGATCCTACTCCAATTCCAGTGGTGGAGCACGTAGTCACACAATTGGCGTCCATTCCTGAAGAACTTAAGGTGCAATTGTGGGAACGGGAACGTCTTTTACCTCCCTCTAAATCCCTGTTTGATACTTACGAGAGTCAACGGGAATTATATTTTATTTTGGAGCGACTAGATCTTTGCCAATTACTCGCTTTCAGCACATTCCAGCGATTATGGTCAGATGCCACAGTTACCCATACTCAGCCTTTACTAGCTGAAATTATTGCTCGAGGCGATTTGGTTGTAGGAGATTTGGTACCACTATTACCACTGGTGGGAGACTTTGAGGCTCAATCCCTTTGCTACTACTCAAAGCTTGAAGCTGAATTGCACCAGCGGCGTTCAGTTGAACCAACTCCTCGACCACGTATATCTGCCTTGGAGCATTATCAACCTCAAATTCGAGATGCTTTGAGCAAAATTTCTTGGGACCAGTTGCGGCGTTGGCAGATCCTTTTGGATCGTCAGGCTATGTTTTTAAGTGATGAGACCCAGCTAAAAGCTACTATTGACTACAGTGTGCTTCGCCAAGCCACTAGTAATTTGGAAGAGCTGGGAGCTAGCTATTACACTTCAGGTTTCGCTTCAGCACTTAACCGGATCTACCAAACTGTGGGGCCAATGCGAGCACATCGAAAACCTCTCCAGTATGAGTTACAGTCAGCGCTTACAGCAGAGGCAGCATCAGCTTCTACACAAGTGGAGTCACCGCTTCAAGCGTCCATGCACACCCTTGGCTTAGACCAATTCTTTTTGGGTTCCTATGATCACTTGTTTGATCACTTAAGTGAAAAACCGATTATTAGCTGGAAAGCAGTTGAGTGGGTCTTGAAGGATTATGGCTTATCACTCTTTCAAGCCAAGGCTCCCGATAAAGTACGGCGGGAGAAGAGTGACGCCCCTCATTCCTCTAGGACAGTTCATCCTCCTCGTCAGGTGCTGGCAGATTCGCGTTATTGTCCCTGTGATCGACGTTATCGTTGGGATCCTGCTGCCACAATTGACAGTACCGATTACAATTGGCCACGTATTCCGGGACCATTTTACACTCATGAGGACTGCACGAAGGCGTACACCAGATTCTTTGAGGAGCATCGCACGCACCGTGATCCTATTTGCTTTCGTGCGGCGATATTTTCAGCAGTATTGGCGCAGTGGTGCAAAGATTGGAAGGTATCTTTCGACGCTAATAACTACTTTCCGGGAAATAAGGAATTTTGGTTCTTGGTTAAGCTGCAGTATCGTAGTGCTAGGTATACACGCTTGCTTGAAGCTATGGCCATTACGAATTTTATTGCTGGTGTGCATCCCTCCCTTGTCAATGAGTTCGCTACCCGCTATAGGCCAGTTCAGCGATTCTTTCTTTATCAGGGCCGTCACAATTATGTTGAGCTGAAAGCAGATGACCAAATGCTCCTTGGTTTAACCCATGCTCGAGAGTGGGAGAAGAAGCGTAATCAAGAGCAGAGTAGTCGACGGAATTAGTTTTGACAGGGACGTCAAAAGCTTAAGTGGGGGGCTATGTGAACGTAGAAAGTTAGCAAGATATTTGAGTTTTCATTTTTTGTGTGTAAATAGGGTTCTTAATACTCTTAGTTTTAGTTTTAGTGTGAACTTCTTTAGAACTTTTATGTCAAAGTAGTTTTAAACGGTTAGGAAGTTAAGTTGGTTAGACCAGTTGTGGAAGTTGCTTTGAGCTTGCAGTTCAGTATTAAAGGAAGTGTGTTTTCCTTCTTCTCTCTCGTTGTTTTTGAGCTTGGAGCAGTAGCAGATGTGAAATCTGGCTCCAATTGTTGTGTGTGAATTTTCTTTGTTAAGTTCTGTGCAAAGACTATCATTATGTAATAAGAGGCTTGAAGCAATTATTTCCATACAATTTTTGTGTTTAAGTCCCAGTGATTGGGCAAGTGGTTATGTTTCCTGTGAAAGGAATTGTTTAGTTGGTCAATGCTTAAAGCCATTCTGTCAACTCAGTGCTTAAAGCAATTTGTTTAAGTGTGCTTAATAGTAATTGGAGTCTGCTTAAAGCATAATTAGTGACTGTGTGTGTTTAAAGCTATTCAGACATTTTCTTTGCTTAAGAAAGCTGTAGTGGATTTAAAGTAGAATTTGTGGATGTATGTGTGCTTAAAATAACTGTTCATGTCATTGGAATTTGTGTGTATGTGTATATATGCTGATCTGATGTAAGAAGTGATTAAGGCTTTGAAGCAACTAACTCAGTGTTTGTCTGCTTAAAGCAACTGTAGTAGTTCTGTAGCAGCATTTGTAAATGTGTGTGTGTGCTTAAAGCAATTGTTTGAGTTATTAGAACTTGAGTGTGTGCAGTTATAAGTTGAACCTGTGGGATGATTTAATTAAGCTTTGAAGTAATTAGTGATACTGTAACTGCTTAAAGCAATAGTTGATGGTGATCAGAGTGTGAGCCTTTGAGCAATAATTGATTTGTATGAGTGAGGGAGAGCAATAGTAATTGCAGTGATTTTATGAACTTCAAAGTTGAGGCAGTTGAGAAAGAGATAATTATTTATAACCTATTGAATTAAAGAAGCTTAAAGCTAATGGTAGCCTGTTAGTGCTATAAGCAACAAGACCATGATGATGGAGTTCTTTTCTTACCAGTAAACTGGTGAGGCTTAAAGCAAATGAGTCTTTGGTGTATGCTGACAGCTTTGTGCGCAGATGATTAAGAGTATTGGAAACAGTAACCTGGTGTTGTAAAGCCTTGAGCAAAGGAGTAAAAAGACTGCTATAAGCAAATTTGGACACTTGAGTGATGAATGAGTGATGCTATAAGCAAATTTGGTGAGGTTATGCCTTGAGCAATTGCAACATGAAAATTGTTACTTTCGTGCCTTGAGCTATATGTTTTGTAAACCCTTCAGGCTAAAAGCTGCCTTTGTTTATAAGCCAACACACTAGGATAAGACAGGGACTGCATATTTGTATTGTTGCATTCATAAGTCATGGACAGAAACTAGAGATAGGATAAAGAGTGTTTCCTATACCTCTATCCAATGGGTTAATTTATCTTTATTTCCCGCAATAATCAAATTACAATAGAAAACTACCTTAAAAGTGACCTTAATTACATTACAATAGACTATCTAACCTTCCTCAACCAAAAGAACCTCCACTATACATCTCCTTGGGTGGTTTGTCTACCGAGTTTTTTTCGACTAACATGCACCATTTGTCTCAAAAAAAAAAAAAAAAAAAATACAGTGAAATACGGTAGCAATCACTTCCTTCTTCCCAAATAGATATACTGGTACATGACTACATTGTCCAAACTTTAGATTGTTGGGGTGTTGGTATTTGCAATGGTACACCCTATTAGAATTGCAGAAGTATGTTATAAAAATGGAACAATTGAAGTTTTTCCCTCCCATGGTAACTTGATTATTGAAGCTTTCAATTGTACAGTAATTGAGATCACACTACAACCATTATGTAATTTAGTCCGACTCGGACTAATAACTAAAGCTCAGATTGCTAATTTTGGTATTAGAAGAAAATCCGAGTCAGAGTAATTGAGATAACTTGTAGTAATCGTGGTAATGTAGGTATAGTGTGGCACTATACTAAAAATAAATCCAAATTAGTATGAATTTACCATGCCAAATATGAATGAAATATTCTAAAAGTACTATTTTAAGTTGTTTGAAAATTTATATATTATAATATGAACAAAATTATAATATTTTATTATTACATCCTCAAACTAATTTGGATAGTACTACCGGAATTAGTTTGAGGATTTGTAAGAAAATCGGATTAGTTGTTGGTCTTAAACTAAATAGGATAATCGGTGTAGTAAAACATGGTGTTGTTTTTCACCACATAAAGCAACGGAAGGGCGTCACAATTGGCTAAATTGATGAAATTTGTGAATGTTTTATATGAATGTCTTTATGAATGGTGTTGGTCACAACGAGACAAAAGTTCCCTTCCTTTTTTCACATTTTAGGGAGTGAAATGTGATGAGGTTTCTAATAATGTCAATGCTTTGACTAGATCGTTGCAATCTACGTGTTGTTGCTTACATCAATGTTGGGCATGAAGTTGTCAAAACCATGCCCGTTTAAAGCATACTTTGATGTGAACATGACAAATTTTTAAAAGAAGGCCCTTTCAATGGGCCGTATCATTGTTATCAAAATTTCAAATATAGACCCTTCTATATTTTTTCAACATAATTTTAGATGCACTTTCAATGATAGTTATCTCAAGTTCTAATTCCGTGGCAATCAAAAATTACCGTTTGATTTATCAGGTATGTTTGCCGCATGCATTGAGGATGCATTCACCCATGTCCTAAAATGGTCTAACACACTAAAACATTCGAATGAAAAATGTTTTGGATCCTTCCAAATAGTCTATGGAGCTTTCAATTATAGCGTATTAAGCAATGACCCTTCAAATTTAAGCTTAGTTAAATATATCCCACATTTTACATGTAATTGATCTGTTGACTCTTTGATGTGCACATTTGGTGGATGAGTGTGGGGACTGCAAGTTTAAGGGCTCTTCAAAGACCGTACTCAACTATCAGGATCAACCGAAAAAATAAAAATATGAAGATATGCCCAAATTTTTAAGGAAAATAAATTTATTTTCTATGTCGAAAAGAGAATCTTAGAGAACATTCACAAAATCTTAAAAAACATATGCATCATTTCAACTACTTTTTAAGATATTAGGCACAAGCAACCGACCCGAATGGCTGGGTACAATACCGTAGTTTACTAGTAGCTTAGGCACCTTTCTACCTAATATTTAATTTATTATTAAAAATAGATATAGGCAAAACATGATATTCTTCAACATCTGTTTTTTCCCCATACAAAAAATAGTAATAATAATAAAAATTGAAAAATAATTTCCTGAAATTTTAAGCATCTACTTTTAGAATTATTTTTTTCCAAGCTTCCTAGTAACTTAGAATAATTTAAGTGTGTGAATTTCAGCGTGCAACAATGCAAATGCTCTAAACTTTTCACGAAATGGAGGTTCAGGTTCAGTGCCCTGGTGGGAATAGCGATGAATAAATTTAGCGTTCGAGTTTTAGCGCGCAACGGTGCAGACCTTCACACTGTTCACGAATGGAGGTTCAGGTTCAGTGGCCTGGTGGGAAGAGGCTCGCAGTTTGGGCGCCAAAGCTGCACAGTCCCCAAATGTTTCTGTTGTTTGAGGAAGAAAAATACACTTATTCCGAGTGAAGATCGAGTCCGTAGTTGCCACAATCACGACCTGCAATCACTTTCAATAACCGAGATTCAGTGCGTTTTGCGACAACAATCCATCTCTTCCGACAGTTTCAACTTTCGAAGCTTCCGGGAGCTTTTCACAATCTTCACCTTGAAGCTCTTCTCGTTCTGGTCGCGCATTTGCACACTATTCGTTCTAGGGTTTAGGGTTTTAAAACCTCTCTCATTTCGACTTGGAAGTGCATCATCTTTCTTTCCCGACCTGCAAAATTGTGACAACAATGGCGGAGGATATGGTGGTGGACACAGTGCCACGCGTTCTATGATCAGCTGCTCAGAAAGGCAAAGGGAAGATCAATGACACTGGGCGTCAAGTGAAAGGAGGGCCTTGGGTGGAGAAGTATCGACCTACTTCGCTTGCCGATGTGGCTGCTCACAAGGACATCATTGACACCAGTACGTCTTTCAATTTCTGTGTTAGTCTGTCTGTAATTGAATTTGCTAGTTTAGGGAAGAAACTGTTTTTTTTTGTTTTTGTTTTCGTAAGCGTGGAGTTTAGGGTTTGGAGGGTGCATTGGTTTCGTCGTTGCAGGAATATGCTTTGTTGTAGTATTGAGTAGTTTCTTCTGCTGTTGTGGTAAGGTAATCACACCTAAAAGCAGTTTACTCTTCTCAGAATGGTCAAGTATTTATATACTCTTGTTAGTTAATCAAAGAGGATTCCAATGCATTAACGAATGCCTTATTTGGATACAAGTTATTAGTGTGCAAAGTTTTACTGATAGGTGACCTTAAAGCCAACATGAGTTTCTTATGTTAAGGAGGTGTACATTCTCAAAATGCTAACCTTCACGACATGTTAGGTCTCTGTTTGTAATTGAAAGATACTGAATTTGCAAGTTTTAGAGAAGGAAGGATTTTATTAAGTACAGAGTTTAGGGCTCTAGGGTAATATTCTGTAAGATAGGTTTTTGATTTGAAGATTTTGCTGGTTATCAATGGTTTTGGAGGGTGCATTGTTGTACAATGTGTATTCTTAACCCCTAAAGGATGAAGGATTTATGGTTTTTGAATGACAAATTCAAGCGATTTTTTTGTAAGAAATATAATTTAGATGGAACCAAATTTTATATCACTGGAATCAGTGAAGAACATTGCATGTGTTGGTCAAAAAAACAAACCAATTTGAACAAAAAGATCTCCACGTAGGACCTACTCAAAACTGCTAAAAAAAATATGAGTAACCTTGGTGCGGCTGGTGTGGTGGTGTGAAGTTGACAGGTTGACAAGTCAGAATCGGCTGCCTCACCTGCTGCTGTATGGTCCTCCCGGCACAGGCAAAACGTCTACCATTTTGGCAGTGGCCCGGAAGCTTTACGGGGCTCAGTACCAGAACATGATTTTGGAGCTGAATGCTTCCGATGATCGTGGAATTGACGTTGTCCGCCAGCAGGTGCAAGACTTTGCAAGTACCAAGAGTATCTCCTTTGGGTAATAAATACACGACTCTGTCTACTGCTTTTATGCTAGTTTAACCCCTAGAGGACCAAGGATTCATAGATATAAATGACAAATTCAATCGATTCTATCTTGACAACTCAATAATTCAGATGGGATCACTTTTTATGTCACTAAAATCAGTAAAGAACAATGCATGTCTTCTTTAAGTTTACAGATAAATTTGAACAGTAAAACCCCAATATAGGACCTACTCAAAACTGCTGAAAAAACATGAGGCTTCTTGGTCCTTCAGGGGTTAATCTTGCCTTCTAGGACACGATCTTAAGATATGTTCACATTTGGTGTTAGGAGTGATCTCAGCAAAGTGAAAAATGCACCTAAAACCCTCACTAGCACCACTATTAACAACATACCTTCAGGTTTGTGTCCTAGAAACCCACCCAATTAGCTTTTGGTAGAATTTCCCCCTAAAGATCCAAGGATTCATTGTTTAAAACCGACCAATGTGATTAAAAGTCAATGATTCAGACGCGTGAAAATTTTATATCACCAGAATCATTGCATGTGTTGGTCGAAAAGGAAATAAAATTGGACTGAAGAAAGTCCCCACATGAAACTGCTTTAAAAACATAAGATTCAATTGCGTATAACGTATTCTGTGTCTCTTTCATGCGCGTATGCAGGCCAAAGGTGAATGTGAAGCTTGTTATTCTGGACGAGGCAGATGCAATGACGAAAGAAGCCCAGTTTGCTTTGCGTAGAGGTAAAGTTTATTTCCTTTTTTGTGCAATTTTTACTTCGGTGCTTGCTTCTTCATCTCATACCTTCTGAAACTTTATTTAAATTTTTTTCCTTCAAATACTTATGTTGTGAGAGTACATGTCTTCGTGATAGCTTGATTGCTTTGGACTATGAGAGTGGCAGTTTAAAGGGTAAGTGTTTATTCTGCGTTTTTTTGGCAGTCATCGAGAAGTATACAAAGAGTACCAGATTTTGTCTCATTTGCAACTATGCTAGTAAGATCATCCCAGCACTGCAGTCTTGGTGCACGCGGTTCAGATTTGCACCACTGGACCCTGCCAATGTCACAGAGCGTCTTCGCTATGTCATTCATCAAGAAGGGTATGATCTCGCTGCTGAAATTTATCCCGAATATATTTTAAGGCTCAGAGTCTCGTAAGTGCTCAAGATAAAAATACAAAGCTCACTTTGGAAGCTAATAGTGGGTTGTAGTAACTTTCAAAATACGTTTCTATTGGAACATTTTGTTACCTTCCTTTGAGCTTTTATTTCAACTCTTTCTCGATATGGAAGTGGCCATTTGGGCACTTAGGGGTTAATCTTCGATTTCTCTGGTAATACAGGAACTAAATTATTTCGTTTCAGACAGATAAAATGTACGTCAGCTGGGAATGATAAAATTCATATTAGTTGAGTGCTGGCAGTAATCAGTGGCTCTGTGTTTTTGCAGTTTGGATGTGACAGATGGTGGGTTGGCAGCTATAGTGAGACTCGTTAATGGAGATTTGCGCAAGGCCCTTAACATCCTCCAGGCTATTGCTCTCTAACAGCTCTTGGCAAATAGTGGACGTGATTGATATGTACAACTTAAAATAAATGAACCAGATTGTTCTTTGTCGTCTTTGGTTGCTTCTCATATTCTTCTTCTTCTGTACTGGGTTGAACTCTTACTTCTAACCCCTCAGCGTCCACGGTGACCATTCTGGTCACCGTGTTTTTTTTTAATAGTTTTGAGTAGCTCCTATTTGGACTTCCTCTTGTTCAAATTTATTTGTTTTTTGACCAACACATGCAATGATCATCTCTAGGGCTATGCTTCCTGCAATATTATCATTGTGAAATGTAGCTATCTCAATTAACCTAAAAACGCTGTGTTCGTGCACTTGTTTCGCTGTTACAGTCGGCACAAATGGCGAACCCTCACTTGACTGAAGAGGCTGTGTACTTGTGCACTGGTAATCCAATGCCAAAAGATATCGAGCAAATTGCATATTGGCTGCTGAATGAGCCTTTCTCTACTTCCTACCAAAGTATCCTCACAACGATGCTCTTGTATATGAGTCTCCATGCAATTTTCAATCAGCTTGTAGCGCACGCACAACCTGCTGTTCCCAATGAGTTGCTTATTTGGATTTTCCACACCCATGTAAATTTCTATCTGGAGTTGAAATACGAAGCATTGATCTGGATTTATACCAGGAGCTAAATTTACTGCCCGGGTAAATAATATGGTGATGCTGTTCGTAGATAATCACATGGATGTTCCTGCTCTTGTGGTTCATTTACCTTGACCTTATTCCAACAGAGATAACGCAGATGAAGACAAGCAAAGGACTGGCATTAGTTGACGTTGTCAAAGAGCTTCAACCGTAAGTGAACATGCCTCTCTCCGGTCGCAATAAACCTACTTTTTCTGCTAATGCAATAATATTGGTTTTGACACACTTTCTCTACTTGAACTCTTCAGTCAGGCATATGCTTTATTTTAATCCTACCGTACAAAGTCTATCACATCACGGGTCTCTCAGTGGACGTTAACATTTCATATTGTAGTTTCCATTTCTAGATTGTTTATACTTAGTCGTAGGATCCTACCTGCTGTGCATTCCTCTCGAAATGATCTGATAAGATGCTACATGTACCAGTTTCTATATTGAATTTGTGTGTGTATGTCCTGCTGTTCATACCTGCACCAACAACACGGTTACTAATATTCTTCTTCTTCTTTGTGACAGGTTTGTTTTTAGTATTAACATGCCTCAAGCAGTGAGGGTTCAGATGATTGATGCTCTTGCAGACATTGAGTTCGGTTCTCCGCACCTCGTTTCTTTTCTGTGTTTTCTCCTGCTTATCTTCATATAAAATAGGTGTAATTGGCCACGATAATGGAACTTGAATACTAATTATTATCATGTCTTGGCATTCCTATTTTCAGGTACAGATTAGCGCTCGGGACAAACGAGAAGCTACAATTGGGGGCCTTACTGGGTGCATTTACACATGCCCGGACAGCTTTGGTGGCTGCAGCTCGGTGATGCTTACTAGAATCTGCACATCATTCCAGTCATTCCCAAAGTGACCATTACAATAGTGGCTGATCCTGGTCGAATATTTCACAGATAATGCGGAGAACACTAGTTTGGACCAGATTTCGCAGTGCAACTGATAGCTAGATGTTCTACCACTACGCTTGAACCAAGTATTGATCTGCACAGTAGTGTGGAATTGTGCCAGTTCAGATGATAGGTGATTTACAGCACTAAAACAGGAACCACTCCATAGTTACGCACTCTTCATCCCAAAATAGTTGCACTCATCTAGTTGTACACAATTTTCATATACTGAAGCCGGGTATCCAATTTCAAGAGACGACAGCAGAATTTCAGCTCTCCATAATGAGTATTACTAAAACTCACTAAAACGCTCGTATGTGAATAAGATAATGTGAATTTTTGAATATTTACAAAAGTGATTAATGTCAAGTTTCAATCTTAGTTCAAAAAGAAAGACCTTAAATATGATTTTCCATAGTAAGTAGAATCAAATAATGAAAACCATACCATCTCGTAGTGCATGTCATTCTAATTTCATTACAATATTTTTAAATTTTTTTGTGTTAATTTTGGATTTTTAATTGAATTTCAAGAGAAAACCTTGCAAAATTACTTTAAAAATATTAATAATAAATATGATGAATCCAACCGTCCGGATGTTATCTACACATTGACATTTACAACTTCGTTTTGTACATCAACTCCATTTCCGTTTTTCATCAACCATTTTATAACAAATCTTTGAAAAGGGTTAAAGGGTTAAACATCAGCTCTGCACACTGGCAGAGAAGCAAGCCCAATCACTATTACCATACTACTTTAGAAAGGTCAATATATCTAGGAAATAAAGAGAATCTACAGTTTGCAGTTGCTGCCACACTTAACGCTTCTTGTTGTGTTTGAACCTGGAGGGCTTCACAGGAATGAAAACCAATTGAGGGTTATATGTTCATAGCCTCCTCAAAGCTGTTCTGTAACATCAACTGAAGATCTGAGTAACGTACTTTAAATATAATCAAAGACAAATGACATAACAGTCTACAACCGCACAATCTGCCATAAAGGAATGCAATGAAGATATTATAAAACACTAGAGGGTTCAACCTTCAAATAACTGCTCCATTGATAACACCTCATTGCATACCTACAAGCAAGAACATGTCATGGATCACATGAACTGAAAGTAAGGCTTGAACATCACATACCAGGAAAATAGACTGCATCAACAACGTCTCAGGAAATTAGTACCACAAGTACCTCCTTACACAACCAACTGATCAATTGACAACATCTCATTAATCACCACTCAACCATAACAAGTGAAAAGAAGCGGCAGGTCCATAGAAAAAGTGCTCTCAGTCAAGGTGGTCGAAGATCATCCCAAGTATAGACAAATGTTGAACGAGCAATTTGATTGATATCACACTACTTCCCTCTTCAAATTCAACAGATGAATCCGAAAAGATCTGCAAGTAACAAAAAAACCAAAGCCAAGAAATTCTAGTCAATTAAAACAGTCTGCTTGCTATTTCACATATGAAACGTGGTCACTTGAACCAGCAGTGCTAGTCACTGGACGCGAGAGCCTAAACATTGATTAATGATAGTGTTCTCAGAAGAAACGTAAAACCAGGACATTTGATTGGAGTTTCAAAGTTTCTCATTTGATCAAAGACAGTACATTGAGATTGGAGCTCAAAACAAGATTTCTCAGAAAATGAACAAGAGACCAGATTGAGCTTCAAGAATCAGTTACACCCTAAAATTTGCCCACAAAATCCTTATCCATATCCATATCCAGACCTACCTTTTTGATCATAAAGCATGCTCAGACCAATGTGCTTCAGTACATGGTGTAGATACGTCCATTTGGAGAACTCCAATCTGAGCTCCTGTATTATAGGATATGCTGATCATTTACAAGGTATGTTCTGCAAAAAACGTATCTTCAAAAGATAAGTGAGTCCTCTGAACAGATCCTAGAACTACATGCATCTACTCTAGTATTTTGAGTACACACGTACATAGTAGAGACAGTTTGAAGAGAAACGCCGAAGGCAACATTTGAAAGAAACGATGATAATCACTGATCATCCATTGTCTATTTATCAGAGGCACTACCATAAATGGTCGCAACTTAGATGAACATTTTCAGTTCCGGCCTGCTGTAGATGTTCTCTCCTTCGTCTTCCAAGACCGGGTATGCAGCTACTAAACCATCCTGGGCGCCGATATAAAGCGAATTGTAGATCTTCCAGTAGACTTCTCGAACCTTTCTAGCAGGGTGAAACAGCCCCTGCAAGCAATAATTCAACAAGATGGTAGGTCCCAAGGCCACCCGCATGCCTTCAATAGCCTCCATAACCGCATTAATGACATGGGGAGATGTCTCGAAGATGTTAGGCCATAAGAAGTTCAGCAAGTGGATTAAAGCATCCTCACACCCAAGTCCTGCAACTCCCAGAGCCATATGCTTCACAGCCGACGCAGCTGTCTGCCTATGAACAAGATCCCGATCCATCAACGCATCTTCCAACAGAGGGGTCACTGCATAGATGTAATCCTTTCCCATCTCTCCGATGTACTCAAACAAAAAGGAGAGTGATTTCAGAACACCATTCTGAACATTCAACTCCGGGACCCGATATTCATTCATCAATGCCGGGAGCACAGTGAAAGGAGAACATGTTTCGGCCACAATGGCAATAGCCACAGTCGTACACACACGATTTTGCCTTTCCTGTACCTTTAGGTTGTTGAGCAATGTGGCCAACACATCCTGGGGCCCAATGGCCTTCGCAATATACCCAAAGGTATTCACAGTTGCACGCCGAATTCCCTTCTTATGGGCCTTGAGCATCTCCAATAGTTCAAAGCAGATCCTCATCCATTCACGGGCAGGTACGAACTCTGCTCCTCTGTCCGCAATTCGACCCACCAAATCAATACAGTTTTCTTGCACCTTCTCGTGTCTGTTCTTAAGGATAGGGGTTAATCGTGGCAGCAAATCTTTGATTGGCGGAGTCATTTTTGTCATACCAATAACGTTCACAATGGCCTTCAAAGCCCCCAGAATAGAACCAAGCACTTCTGGATATTCCTCACCCAAGTATTCGTACAAGACCACCCCAAGATGCCCCATCAACTGTTCTTCGTGGCATTGCTTCATTACAACTGCAATACGAGAAATGAGATCGGCTGCCTGTTGCCGCACTTTAGCGCTCTTATTGTTGAGCCGCCACTTGATGGTTCCACAAATTTGTGGCAAGTAGGGTTTAACTCTCTGTCCCAGGGCATTGACAACTGTACCGAAACCATTGAGCATCACATTAGCATCATCGCTTGTCTGCTCCTGGAAAGCATACAAAATGCCATCAATTAATAGTTCCTCTAGTCGAGCATCGATATCTGAAGCTCCCAGATTGGCAACCACTTTCTCGATAGTTTCCATCACCATTCGACGGTAAGGCTCACTCTCATCCTTCAGATCCTCAACCACTCTTCCAACGATATCAGCAACACCCACTTTGACTGCAATCTCAACGGTAGTGTCGACCAGCTGCCGGTAGTTCCTGCGATCAAGAGCCATTCTTCGAACCCAGAAGTTGCGGAAGAACTCAGGAAGAATCTCTTGTCTAATATAATTTGCTTCCACTCCCTCTGTACTCACGCACTGTTTGACGACCTTCAGCACAATCTTTTTCATTTCTTCGTCAGGAGACTGAAACTCCCTGATCAAAATAACCATCACTTCCTTGGTGTAGTAGCTGGCATACATTGCATCCATGAGCGGAATGATGAATCCGATTGCTTTCAAAAACGCTGCCAACACCTTCCCCCTGTGCGACCGAATGCCTTTCCAAAGCGGCTTCAACACAGAATCAAAGCTCTCAATACCGTAGGGAGCTGCTGCTTCAGCAAGCGCAGCAAGAGACAATGCTGTAATGGTCCGCACCTTTTGATTCTCATCACTCAAACCATGCTCAATAATTTCCACCAGTGACTTCAAATGAGGGAGCACTGCACACCCCATAAGAATAGCGATCTGCTGCACGATTTTAATGCCTGTATGTCGGGCCTGCCAAGACTTCTTACTCTGACACACAGCTTTCAAAAAAGGCAGCAGAGCAGGAATTCCAAGTGCAGAAGCCACCACACTGAAAGCCCTCGCAGTGGTGTTTCTCACGTACTCATCGATATTATCAATGTCAGGCCTCATCGCGGCAATCATGGTGGCCAATCCTGCAGCTTTACTTAAATTCGAAATAATCTCCCGACCTTCCACACGAGCATAATAGTCCTCATCGATAAGAAGAGGCTCAATAACCACAAGAATCTTGTGCACAAAAGGCCTGACCAACTCGTCCAATTTGTACAGCACCCTGTCAATAACCTTCACAAGCAGATGGCGTTCCTGATCCTCAAGGGTAGGAGACATAAGCAAAGGCAGAATCTGGTTAAACAGAGGCCCAGCACCAAACTCCCTTGCTTTATCAGTCAGCTGGCGCAACGAGGTTTTCCTCTGAGGTGGGGTGCCATTCTTCACCTTGAGCAAAAGCTTCATGATTTTGCGCTCCTTGCTTTCCTCTGCGCTCATCTCTTCCTCCTCTTTCTCACTCAACAAGGCTCCAAAGTACTGGTAGTCCTCGGGTTTCATGAAAGGCAATCCTCCAGCTGCCTCTTTCGGAACGTCATATTGCTGTGTACGGTCCTCCTCGGGAATTGCATACAGCGGAGTGCCACCCATGGGAGTTGGCGTTGCCAGGAGCTTCCGGGCAGGAGTTCGAATGGGCACATAAGAGGCAGGAGGTTCTAAGATCTTGTACCCTTCCATAGGAAACATGGCCTCCAACTCCTCATCCATCAAAGGCCGATTCCGCTCCTCAATGTCCTTCTCCCAGCGCAACATGTTGTATTGCTCGGGCGTCATGGGCCCACGCAGAGCAATCTGACCTGGTGTTGGAGTGGCGAGCTCGACACCACCAATTGGGGTGACACCAGGGGTGAACATGGATGGTGTGGCCCCTGGCAAAGGAGTGGCACTCCCCATCGTTGCGGGCGTTTCGTCCCATCGAGATCGCTGCTTCTTGGGAGTGGGAGTAGCCATACCTGCGAGCTTAGGCGTGGCATCCCACGTCATACCTGCGGGCGTCGCGCCAGGTGTGGAGCCTGCGCCTGGCGTGGCATCTGCATCCGATGCACGCCCTGGTGTAGGTGTTTCATCCCATCGATTACGCCTTGAAGCCGCCATGGGCGTGGCATCCAAATTCGCACGCCCAGGAGTAGGTGTGGCATCCCATCGACTGGGACCGGGCGTAGCATCAGGGCCATCCCACTCGGAAGAAGTTTTTGGCTTCTTCGCCTCCTCCGCCGGCTCTTGATTTTGATCCCACCGGTTCCTTCTCTTTGCACCTGCAGCAATGAATCTTTTTTCAGTTTTCCCATTGGCGATTTGAAAATTGAACCTTGAAAACTAGATAGCATTTTGGGCGGTTTACAAGTTCTTTTACTACAAATACATAGCTTTCTATAGAATTGTTGGCTATGGCGATATACTCTACTCCCTCCGTTTGAAAATAAGTGTCCACTTTTTTGGCATTTATTTTTCCTATTTTTTGTCCTATGTCTTATACTTCAAACGTGAGCGAGACAAAAACTACATACTCCTATAAAGACAGCCCATCTTTTGAGTATTAAGATGAAACATGCCAAACAAGTGGACTCTTATTATGAAATGGAGGGAGTATTTTTTTTTATTCGATTTTTCTTATAGCAACATAGCAAGCCCATTTTTCAAATAGAAATTTGGCGATATATTGACACAAAAAAAAAACACTGACCTGCAGTCGGTGCAGGTGCCGTCGCAGCGGGCGCAGGTTTGATCGATGCCTGCTGAGCTTTGGTAGGTGCCAATGACTCCTCATGGCTTTTCCTCTCGGCCTCTTCCTCCTTCTTCTTGGCGATCAGCTTCAACGTTTCCTCCTTCGCCCGCCTCCCCTGCTCCTCCTTCATAACATCTGCGTACGTCCGGACGCGCTCGTCCGGCGTCGCGTCCCCCATAGCAAACGCATCGTTTCGTTCCGGCGAGATGATTCGGTTCAGTCGCTGCCGCCGATAATCATCCTCCCTGTCGATAATCCGCGATGGCTTCTTGAATCCAATCCCGTCATCAACAACTTCACCGCGCGGAATCTCGTTCATGATACTCTTCGGCGCCGTGTAGGAAGCCAGTTTCTTCGCGACTTCCCTCTCCGTCGCATCCTGCGGCTCGTCATCTTCATCGTTCAGCGCAATTGAGCGCTCGTAACCCTCGAACCTGTTCGACGCTCCATACAAATCCCTGTCAAAACTCAGCGAGGTCACTTGCGCCAGCTCCGCTTCATGTTTCCGCCGCTCCTCCTGGACCTTGGCGATCTCCCGGTCCGTCGTCTCGACCTCCATCTTCGCTCCCAAACCCTACGCCCCTCAAACCCTAAATTTACTCCACCAACTCCTCTCAACAAAAACTCACTATAAAGTCAGACTCTATTCACAAAATTTGTTACCCTTGCCCAGCCGCAGCTCAAACTTCCTTCCGCAAACCCTAATTCCTCTTCAAAACGCAAAACTTCCCTCGTTTATGCTCAAAATTCTCCGAAACAGAAAGAGCCAAGTCTTTCTATGCACAGAAACAAAGCGGATCCCTCCCTCCGCAGGCTCCAAAATCGAAATGGAGCGGCAGCGATGGTGATTTAACAGAAGACGCCCGGCGCTTGGCTTGCCGCTCAAGAGAACTGCCTCTAAACTCTTCACAACGGCCTCACCACCATATGGCGGTCTCCACATCTACACCTAGTATACATGTGCAGAGGCCACATCTACATAGAGTGTACATGTGCTACGGCTACATCTAGGGAGGGTGTACATGTCACGAATTATAGCCGGCCGAGATTTTTAGAGATCGTCCCATGACTGTGAGATGCTCCCAAAACCGTGTGTACGATCATCACACCGAAAAGGTTATTTTGTGCGGCCTTAAAATTTTGTGATATTCCTGTGTAAGTTAATCCCATCTCGGGTTAAAATGAAAGAGTACAAGGAGTTCCGAGGGCAAGGTAACCGGCCACAGCCAGTAGACAGCTCAAAGGCCCAAAGAGCCAGATCTCAGAAAATAAAAATTAAAAGGCTAGTCCAGGTAAGCTGTTTGGAGATTCCAAAGGTGGCAGAGGAAAGGCAGGCAGAAGAAAATGCAGAGATCAGGATGTCACGTTTTTCAGTACACTAAATAGTATATTTAGTGTGAGGCACTGTAATTGCGAACATCACTCTAAATATCAAAAAACCTACTTTTGTAAGAACACTAAATGTGAATTCTCACACTATTTATGAAGAATAGTAACGTTTTGACATTGTGATCTTTAGAGATATGGATATTTAGTGTGAGTAAGGAATGAAACTTGAGATGAAAGTTTAGATGGAAAAACTGAAATTTTAGAAATGGAATGAATCAAATTGGATGATAACTGAAAATGAATCAAATTGGATGATAACCGCCAACACTAATTACCCACAAATTGACAATTAGTGTTAGACAAGTACTATTTAGTGTACTGCCATGGGTTTTGAAAATGTCTGCCCAAGCAGCCATGCCCATCCGAATGCTGAGTTGCCAACACCAGGAATTTAGGACCTTACGGATTTTAAACGACTTACATGCGACATTCGGTATGTCATAGATTCGTACGTTTTTCGTGCACGGATTTTGCACTAATTTTGCACGGATTCTGTACTTTTTTAGGTAACAAAAAGAGTGCATTTAGAAACCATGCGGATTTAGTGCAAAATTAGGACAAAATTTTGATATTTGTTTGCAATGAAATGAAAAATCGCAGAAAATCCTTGCCTATAAGGTAACTATATCCACAAGCCAGGGCCCAGGAAGAACTGACAGTCAGTTACAAGTGAGCCGATTAAATTTTGGAAATGGCTGGTTGATTTTCAAGAATAGAGGCAAACCACCGAACTAAATGACTAAAAAATAATTATATTTAGTATTCATAGACGAAATATACGAAATATATTCTTTAAAAACCGGTTGCTTTTGGAAAATAAAGGACATTGACTGGTTGCCTAAAAAAACTTCTTGAACAGTGCCACAAGCAACCATTTTCTTAAAGCATCCATAGCTCAATCTTCCATAATAAGTAGATACTGACACCCTATTGTTGATGAGTGTGCACAATCTGAACATCAGAGTGTAGGGTCAACCTATAGTCAACACTTTGGAAATTCATAACTTATTCATACAATGTCCAAATAATGCATACTAAAGTACGTTGAAATCCTCTTGAACTTGCTATTAAGGGCATGCTTCCATGTGGGGATCGGTGTGGGTGGCCGGTCTTCAAAAGGAGGAAGCTCTACCGAAATGGGTGGAAACATGAGGATTCAAGAGTATAAATTTCATTTGTATCGAAATGGGTGGAGCATGCCTCAATTCTTGTTTTCCAATGCCTTCCACCCAACCAATCTCCACATGGAAGGAGGCCCTAAGACTCACTGAAAGAAAATATTTTATGTTTTATGTTTGTAAACAGTCTCAGTTGGTAAGATGAACGCTGTAAGATATAGTTCCCTTATTATGTATTATCCAAAGAGTACTCAGGGCTTTTTTCTCTGCTTCTTGAAGCCAGACTCCAATGTCGTGGCACAGACACAATGGTCTATATCTAAAGGGACCACCCTCCATTGCATGCATGGGGCACTGCTACAGTGCAAAAAATAGCCCTGAGTCAGAATCTACAACAGCCGTACATATCAACGCTTTTCACCCCCACACGAAGATCTCTCTTCACCTATCGTCTCTCCCGTTTCACCCCTTCCAACACTTTTCAGTTCGTGTCAGTACGCTTGGCAATCGATCAGCCAACCTTTCGTGAATTCCTTTGCTCCCGATCACCTCCACGATGCGTCTTTAGTGCAAATTTTCCCCCAAAATTCACAGCTACAGCATTCAATTTCTTCGAAGAATGACAACGATTGCGATGGCGATGGCGGTGACGATGGTTCTGGCGATGGTTTCCGCTGCTCATGCCGGCACCATTGGGTTTTCCACGGTGGGGCGGTTGAGCTACGCGTTCGACGTGTACACCGTGGAGCTCGATAGTAGCTTTCGGGAGACCCGGGTGACGTTGGGTGAGTCCGTGAGCTACAATGCGCAGCTGGTGAAGGGTTCCGCGTTTTTGAAAGAACGAGTCGGTTTGGAATTGGATCTTGAGTCGGAGTTCCTCGTTTACGTTTCGGAAGTTGAAGGCAGTGCGCAGCTGTATCTTGATTTGCCGTTGCAAGGTCAGTTTCCATTTCCAATGCCTTCAATTGTTCGGTTTTGTATCCACCTTTGCTCAAACGTCCATTTGTTTCCGAAAAAAGAAAATGAAAAGAAACTTTAAGAATTTTTCTTTAGGCTCGTTCACGATGTCCTCAGGGTTTGAATTGTTCGATTTCTACCAGGTTCAGTGTGTGTTTGTATCCGCCTTTGTTCAATGCAGATAAACATCCATTTGTTTCCAAAAAATGGAGTTATCCTTAAAGTCCATCAAATTTTTGAAGAAGATACCATGAATTTTTCTTTATTATAGTCTTATTTCTTCACTTCAAGTAGTTAAAAGGTGTGGAAGATCTTGGTGGTTTATCATTATTAGGTGTGCAAGAGGTGTGTAAGAGCTTGGTGGTCTTCAAAAGTTTTTTTTAGCTCTTTTCTTGGTGCTAAATTTTTTTTGAAAACTTTTGAAGACCACCAAGCTCTTACAAACCTCTTGCACACCTAATAATGATAAACCACCAAGATCTTCCACACCTTTTAAACATTTGGAGTGAACAAATAAGAGTATAATAAAGCAAAATTCTTTGTTGATTCTTCAAATCCAAGGTGACTTTACGGATAACTCCAGTAAAGAAAAATTCTTTGTAGATTCATCAAATTCAAGGTGACTTTAAGTATAACTCAAATGAAAGGAAGAGAAACTTTGAGAATTTTCAAGGTGATCTTTATTTTCTGTTTTTGGAGCTGGCAGATTCGGAGGGAAAGGATTTCAGAAGCAAGAGGCGTGTTAAGCTACGAGATGAGCATGCTGTTTCTTATCTTAATGATCGACCATCAATGAACGGAGACATGGTGGTGTTTGTTTCAACGGAAGAAAATCATGGAAAGCCGCTTCAAG
Organism: Pohlia nutans; assembly: GCA_022496805.1. NCBI lineage: Eukaryota > Viridiplantae > Streptophyta > Bryopsida > Bryales > Mniaceae > Pohlia > Pohlia nutans. The sequence goes on from CM040090.1 coordinate 12,585,029, forward strand.
GCTGGAATGCTGTGTATTCCTTGAACTTCAAAACCTCTGTTACCAGGCGCTTGACTCCACCCGGGGTCACTGACTACAGCCCTGCACTCTCTCCTTCTGGTGAGGTTTCAACTTCCCCGTAGTCTGGTGTCTTAATTTTTTTAGCAAGATTTTTCTTAACGAGGGTTAATTTTCATTTCGGAGTTATACTAAACCTGCTTTTGTAGCATAAATTACTTTTGATCATTCTGAAGCCAGACCTCTTAAATGTCACCTTCTCTAATGTTGCATCCTTTGTTCTCTCACCAAACCCTAGGGAACAGACTTAAAACTCATCTCACGATCACACTGTGATGTCACAAACTGTTATGTCACAAGAATTTGCATACAAATGTGATTTAAAGGACGTGGAAAGGATTCTTGCAACCCTCTCTAATGACGCACTCTATATTTGCACATTCCATGTGAATATTTTGAAAAAATTTCATGTTGTGTACAAATCTGATTGGAAAACTTCCACATGTGAACACATGTGAGAGTGCATTTAGATCCCATTCGCCCCACGGCAGTGTTATTAGAGAGAATTGAGTGTACCTCTTAAATACACACTATTGTCACAATGTTACAGAGTTCTGTATAATCAGGTGCGTTTAGGGCATTAAAGAGGTCTGGGTGTACTCAAAACGTTGGCTCAAAATCTGCTGGTCTTTATGCATGCAATTACTGATTAATTTACATTTAACAAGTGTCATCTATACATTTTCTAAATTGTCTTCGATCACCATATAGATTAAATAACTACCGGCACCTTTCTCTATAACTAGCATCTTTACTATCACCAAGGCGGTACTCTATATTATCACTGTCACCATGTCAGTGCTCTCTATTATCACTATCACAATGTTGGTGACTTTGTGTAGACTGTCTTCTATAATATCAGCGGCAAGTGTATGTGTGATAATGCGAAACTGTGATCCATAATATCATGCGCAAGTGTAAATGTGATATAACAGGTTTGCTGTACGTTCTATAATATAACTCGCGGAGTGTAAATGTAATACTACAAAATCACCTCCAACACTGGTCTATTAAAAAGAATAGTTTTGATTTTTCAATCTTGGATTTGGTTAGTTACGAAAGCACACCGGAAAATTAATAGAAGGTTAATCGGCATCTCGGGATTATTGTAACTTTTTAGTACTTTTGAATGTTTGATTTTTAGAATTAAAAAACTCGGTTTAATCCAACACAAAATGAGAATCACTGCAAATTTATGTGAGTATGCTGGTGTTGGTTGGGCATGCAGGTGAATGGGTTGCAGTGGCATCCAACGAAGGACGTGGCTGGAAAGGAGAGATTGAAGCATTGAATTTGGACCTTTATGTTTTCAAAGCAGAGGATGGCTCTCAAAGACGAATGATTGTCGAGAATGCAGGGTGGCCTACCTGGGCGGATGACAGCACAGTGTATTTCCATCGCGTTGCAGAGGATGGATGGTGGAGCATATTCAGGATTAATGTGTCCTCTGATTCGGAAGGTCTGACCCCCATTCCTTCTTGTATAGACCTGCATCATCGGCTGTACACTTGGTTATTGGCTTTGTCTCGCTTTCATTCAAGTGCAGACTGTTGTTTTCCTAGCCATTCACTGAGTGTAGTAGTTCTTTTGAAAAATGTTGATTAGCTTACAGTCCTCGTCTTGCTTTTCTTCTTTGTAAAAATGCACAGTCGAACTGGATTTGAAGCGCTTAGATCTGTGCATAACTGTTTCGGATAATGGCCTAAAGTATATAGGTTTGGGAAGGTTATTGGACATAAGGGTCAAGTTCCATGGGTGAAGTATGTCAAGTTTTTTTGGGGCTTCGGGCGACCAAGTTCCACATTTCAAGTAAGCTGTTGAGAAAAAAGTGGTGGAGAAGTTGTCATGACGTATGGAGGGTTCTCAAGCCCAAAATTTCATGGCAACTTCTCCCTAACCAATCAAATTTGTCCATGGAACATGCACAACTTCATGGCCGGGTATGAGACAAACGCAAGTTCCACTTTTCCCCTCCTCCTGTCTACTTCCACGGGCAACTTCTCAAACCCATGGAACTTGGCTCTAATGGTTGTGGTACTGTTGAAGTCAGGATTTGTGCCTTGATTTAATGAAGAGGATTCAGTTTCGAATCTGACACTTAATTCCATGTCCTGTTTCTGACAATTTTGCAGAAGCTGAACGGATAACTCCTCCAGGGGTGCATGCGTTCACTCCAGCAGCTTCAAGGTCAGGAAAGTGGATTGCAGTGGCCACCCGGCGAACGTCGATTCGGCACATTGAAATCTTTGATTTGCAAGAGAAGAAGTTCCTCCCCTTGACAGCTCGCATCAACCCAACGACGCACCACTACAGTCCCTTTGTATCTCCAAGCTCAAACAAAATAGGATACCACAGATGCAGAGGAGTTGACGAGAACGTGGAGCCCCGAGTTGAGTATGTGAAGTCCCCACTTGCAGGCGTTTCTCTGGTCCGAATCCGTGGCAGTTTCGGCGTGATTTCACCGGACGGGTCGTTGGTTGCGTACGTTGACAGCTGCAAGAACACGGAATGCTTGGCCGTGATGAAGCTGGATGGCTCGGGAAGACGCGTAGCTTACAAGGGCCAACTGTTTGGAACCAACTGGGATCCCACGGGGAAGGGGACAGTGTACGTTGGAGAGGGCAAAGGCTTTTCTTCTGTGGAAACCAGTGTGCGCATTGTGGCCATCTCCAATGCCGACACTGCAGATGTTGAAGCTGATGAGGCAAGCAGCTCCTCTAAATACTTGACCAAGGAGGGCACGGGGAACAACGCATTTCCATCGCCTTCTCCTGATGGCAAGTACGTTGTCTTTCGCTCGGGCCGATCTGGCCACAACAATCTGTACATCATGGATGCTGTGCATGGGGAGGAGAAATACTTGCGGCAGCTGACCGAAGGACCTTGGACTGATACTATGCCCCATTGGTCACCTGACAACGAATGGATCGCGTTTTCGTCCAATCGGTTGCACCCAACTGGTACGTGACGAACTCCCGCTGGTTAAATTTGAGTCTCTCTTATCCTTTTGATACCATGTTAAATGAAGAAAGATAATGTGCACAGAAGGTAAACAATGTTTATTATGTGACTTGCCACCCAACCATGGAAGGGAGATCTTGTCCAGTAGACAATGGTATCTCCTTCACCCACCAAGCCACACTTATAGTTCTAGTACCGTCTGTCTACATACCTAGAATATATACAGACTAACTAGACTATCACTTTGGTGTTCTAACTAATTTGGAGTCATAGACTCTAAGTTATTACTTAAGTTATTACTTAAGTTATTGAGGAAAACTAGAGTCGATGGAAGAAGACGTCATGTCTATGACTTTCCAAACACATATTGTATAAAGGTTGTTCACAACAATCATAAGCGAGCTACCTGAACATCTTTGGAATTAATGAACAGTGAGCCAAGAAAAGAAATCCAGATTCTTTTTGTACACGATAATCTCGGGCTCGAGTTAGGTTTGCAAAGGCGGTAGGATTATTCATTTAGTACTTGGGTGAGGCCTCATATGACATGCTTGGTGATGGAATATATTGCTTTAAAACTAGGCCAGTTCTTCAATATTTTCGTGCTCCAGATTCTTTTTGTGCTCCAGCTGTATAATATAGGGAGCTGGAGCCTCATAGTACTTTCTATCAATTTCATTTCGTCGAATCTATCTTTTCTGACAGAAATTAATGTATAGTACAGTATTTTTCATATTTGCAAAGGTGGGTAGGGTAGGGGAGCTGACGACTAATGAACTACAATGCTTGTGCAGGTGCGAGATCGTTTTCGCTGTATCTCATCCGTCCGAATGGAACTGGCCTTCACTTGCTTCTAGATACTGGAATTGGGGGACTTGCCAATCACCCCACTTTTAGTCCGGACAGCAAAAGAATTGCCTTCACAAGTGATTATGCAGGAGTGTCAGCTGAGCCCATTGCCTGGCCGCATCAATACCAACCCTATGGTGAAATCTTTGTCATCAACATTGACGGCTCTGGGCTTACAAGGTTAACACACAATGGCTATGAAGATGGGACACCCACTTGGGGGCCGCTCCGATCCTCAAAAGCAGCTGTCTCTACAGAAGGGGAGCATTCTGCTTGTGATTTTGATGATGTGTGGTTCCTGGACACGCCAACCAAGCCTGTGTATTATGGTCAATGTCAACGACGATATGATCCCGTTATGCCAGTTGCTGCTCACGTTACAAGCAGCTATTTGTAGATGAGAGAACCCGGCGTGGTTTTGAAATCTATGTTTACTTTCTAAATGGCTTTGCCATTGGGCTAGGGAGGGCCAACACAACCACAAATCAGGGAACAAGTTTACACTATGGAGCCTGCGCACATATACGTATAGAACTGCTTTCCTTATGAAGTATGTCTGCAATGCCTGTGGTCTTTTCAAAGTCTCAGAGTAGTTTACAGAAAGTATTGTTAGAGGTTTGTTTCTCTACTGTGAATAGTTGCAAAAATGACTAGACTTATGGAACAGATACTATAGAAACCAATGTATGTGATCACCATGGGTTAGGAATGCTATACTGTCAGTACTTAGTTTTGTAGCTTACTATTGTGGATCACGTTGTATGAAGTTCCAAGATTCGCAACAAATGTATACTATACTCAATACAGAGGAGATTTCAGATAAATTTGTACGTATTCTGCTTGTTATCATCGTGTAGATGACTTCGTGCAATTCCAGCTTTGTAGGCCCTCAACTTCATCATTTTTAAGAATGGAAGAACAAAGTAAGGCAGAATATCCTTAACCCCTAAAGGTTGGGCCTATGACCATGGAATCATGTTTTATCTGTCACACTCAATTTTTCTACTAAAAATAATACAAGAATTCAAATTTATATTTTTAGTGGATGAAGTCACATGTCTACTACAAATCATGAATATTTCATAAATTTTGGTGAGATTTTGAAATTACTCTTGTTTATGAAGTGATTGTAAAGAAAATCTATATCAATTACAAAATGTAATAGAAATTTCCAATTTTTGTACCTAAGGTGTAAATTACAATTAAGAAAAGTTTAGTAGATGAAAATCATCCGTGTATCTAAATTTAGAAATTTTGCTACACTTTGGTGATACCTACCAAAGTTGTAACTGCAACAAAACACTCAATTTTCAAATTTTTCCAAAAAATTCAAAGTGAAGTAGAAATTAAACTTGGCAAGTTTTATTTTGTTAATTAAGCTCAACTCATTTTCATGGCCTAAATTTAGTTTAAGTAGAACAAGTCAAAAAAATCAAAATACACTACATGGTGAACCGTTTTTACAACTCTTTTTGTAGTTGGGACCCCATGTAAAATCTAGAAATAGCTTGAATGATTTTAATCTAACTTGAAGGGGTAGCATCACTAAGCAAAGCCCTTCACATAAAGAATTGGATGGAAATCATTCACACATTAGTTGGAATTGAACACTCGACTTCATTCATCATAAGCCATTTTTTGGTCTCGGCGGAGTTTAGGAGTTTATTACAATTAGAAACTAAGTTTACACACAATAGTCCCAAAATTCATGAAATACATTGAATGACATTCCTTCATTACTTAACCCCTAAATGCCTAGGCCTATGACCATGGAATCATGTTTTACCTGTTACACTCAATTTGCCACTATAAATAAGATAAAAATTCAATTTTATATTTTTAATAGATGGATCCACGTGTCTACTACAAATCGTGAATTTTTCATAAAATTTGTTGAAAATTTGGAATTACTATGATTTTTTGAAGTGATTGTAAAGAAAATTCCTATCAATTACAAAATATGCTCAAATTCTTTTATTTTCTAAACAAAGAGGTAATTTACAATGAAGAACATTACAGTAGATGAAAATCATCCGTGTTACTATATTTAGAAAATCACTACACTATTGTAATACCCACCAAATTTGTAACTCTAATAAAATACTCGATTATCCAATTTAAAAAAAATTCAAAGTGTAGTAGTTTTAGACTATGTAAGCTTCATTTTGTTAGTTAAGCTCAAATGCAATAGAACTCATTTTCATGGCCTAAATTTAGTTTAAGCAAGAAAAGTATAAAAATCCAAAATACATTTTGTGGTGAACCATTTTTATTACTCTTTTGTAGTTGGGACCTCATGTAAAATCCCAAAATGACTTGAATTACTTGAATTTAATTTGAAGAGATGGCATGAGCAATGAACACCCTTCACACAAAAAAATGCATGGAATTCAACATTCTTTCTTCATCCAGGGACTAATACTAATCATCCAAAGACCACTTTTGGGTCTCGCAGGCTGTTAGGGGTTAAGAAAGTGAATCTAAGTGAAAATTCTCTTGCTCCATTGCATTACACTCCCTCCGTCCCAAAGTTATTGTTTAACTTGTTTGCTTGGTATTTCTTTGAGCCAATTTCATTGATCATATTGTAAGAAATATGATTAAAAAAGGTTCCAAATTATATCATTAGAATGATTGAAGAACATTGCATGTGTTCATTACAACCTAAATAAAATTAGCCACAAGAATTTTTTTTGTGTGACCTACTTAAAAAAGCACTTTCAAGCATGACTTTCAAACATGACAATAACTTTGGGACGGAGGGAGTACTAAGCTTAAGTTACGCAGGGTGAAATGCATACCCATCGTGCATGTCAACTAAGAGCGCGTAAACAGCGGTAGATTGCAGGAGAGGCTGACTGGGGTGGAATTTTGCCAACACGGCATGAGCTTTGCAACGATCGATAGCTTCTCTTCACGTTGGTGGCTCATGAAGGAGGTTTTAGGCTGCGTTTCGATGTGTGAATTTTACTGTTTAAGTCTATGAACTTTTCAGGAGACCTGCGTTTTGCATCAATGTAATTGATACATACCCCAACCTTGGAAGAAGCTATGGCCGACGAGCGTAACGAAGGGCAGGTGCTGGTCACGGTGGGCACCACGCTCTTCGACGCCTTGGTGGAGGAAGCGTCGTCCCAGCCATGCCGCCGAGTTCTCGCTGATCTCGGCTACTCTTCTCTCCTCATTCAACGTGGCAAAGGCTCTTTCACACCTGTCCAGGTGAAGACAATGATCAATTTCTCGCTGTCCAAGGTTTAGAAATCGGAATAGGCCGCTCTAATTGCTGCAGTGATGTATCCCGGAATTAGGGTTTAGGGTTTGCCGCTACTTACCGCTCCTTCTCCAATTGATGCAATTGCACCGATTTTGGAAATAGAAACTTGTTAACAGTGGTTTTTTGTGGCCTTAGGGTTTAGGTTTTGACAAGAGAATGCTCCCTCCGATTTAACACATGATCCTCTGTTGGCAGTCCGATGGCAAAGATGGAGGATTGAAAGTGTCGTACTTTGATTTTGCACCGAGTTTGAAGGATTACATAGCTTCGTCTGCCCTCGTCATCAGCCATGCCGGTACGATATTGTGATTACACTGGCATATTTCATTGAATTCTCTTGTGCAGTGCGAAGATCGTTTTGACTTTGTGTGATGCTAGATTAGTCATACCGTTGAGATTACACTGGAGTATTCCTTTGAATCTCCTTGTGCGGTGCTAAGATGGTTATTGACTTTGTGTGATGCTATACTGTTGAGATTAGAACCAACCAGGGTGAAGAGGAAACCCTAATTGTGTTGAATGTGTTGTTGACAGGCTCGGGCAGCATCTTTGAGAGTTTACGAGCGAAGAGGCCTCTGGTGGTAGTGGTGAACGACCTTTTGATGGACAACCACCAGTGCGAGCTAGCGGAGGAGCTTGCTGCCAGGAACCATCTTGTCTATGCCACCAGTCCTGCCACTTTGATCGAAACGCTGCGAGCTATGGAGCTTCCTTCTCTTGTGCCCTACCCTCCCGGAGACCCTCTGGACGTGGTTAATGCCATAGATCAGTTTCTTGGCTTTGTTGATAGATGATCGATGGAGTCCATGATACAGCACACCTGTAATCAGGGGGTGTCAGACCTCGTGACTCTTGCTTGCAAATTTGCAGGTTTGTTACCAATATGTTGCCATTCTTCTTTCCTCAAAGTACCACCCTCCTTGTTTCCTCAAAGAACTAGCTCCCTTTAGTGTTTTGGAATGCGGTTCTGAACTAGCTCCCTTTTGCCTTCTTCTGTGGGCCAGTTCTGCCACAATTGAGGCTGGTATTTCTATTTCCGAGCCTCATATACCACCACAAACCTAATTTCTGCGAAACAAGAGGAGTGTCTACAAGCAAAATACCAGCAATTTAATAACTAGTTTGGTGAGCAATAGTAATGGTATTAAAACCGGTGTTAGTGCTGAAGGCAGTCCATTGATTGGCTTGAATGTTTGAAAGTTCGTTAGAAGTTAGATTACGATGCAAACTCTTGTAATATTAGCCAAAACAAAAGGATCATTCGCAAATAATTTTTGATAAGCGTGGACTTGGTTGCCAAAGTTTGAGAGCTTAAGACGTCGTCTGCACCCACATATAAACTCTCAAGCATAGAAGCCAACAGTCTCTGTTTATGATGACGAAAAACAACAAACTCTCACGGCCAAGATATCTGAACCGCTTGCAGAGGTTCGACGTCTCATGCAAAAGAACTGCAGGTACTCATCCTAACCACATTCATAGTCTAATTGTAGAATTTCTTTTTCAGAAACTAAGTCACTGGTCCGGGCCCCTGATGAAGATGACGCCACTAGAGCTTCAAAGTGGCCGGTAGTGAAAATTAGCTGGGCCGCTCAACAGTTTAGGGTTTAGGGTTCACAACAATGAGCAAGAAACTGAGTGATCATATAAGCTTGAGGAAGCTGTCAGTGGTTACTATACTTGCAGTAGGATTAGATGCTGAAAACTCGTTCATATTGAAAACTGAGTATACTCACCTTATATGAGCAAGTCATATTGATGACTCAGTTTACTTTAGTATGAGACATCAATACAGTCACATTGAAGTAAACTTGGTATTAAGGATTGACAGTAACAAGGTTCTTGAACCCGCACATGCAAGTTTCTGTACAGTCAGGTACAAGTTGCTTGCAAATTTTTTGACTCCTCTCTCATAAAAACAGAATCCCTGCCCTAAATTGTAATGTGCTTGATATGGCACCTATGAACCTACAAATTGAAAGGGACATTCCTACTCTAATCCTCTACTGGTAGAAAAAAATTCTTACTATATTTGTAATCTTCAAAATCAATGCGGCTGCTTGATATAGGATCTACCTACTTTCAATGCATAAAAAAAAATTGTAAGCATGTTGTACCCGACTGTACTGATTCTAGATTTCGCCCCATCTGAAGTTACTAATTGGTCGTTTTACAACCATGAATCCTTCAGCTCTCGCCGGGGTGGTCACTCAATGTTTCCCATTCTTTCATAGGTTTCTCATCTCGCTGTGAGGGAGCACTATTTAATCGTCTCGGTCGGTAGGTGCGTTCCGAGGCGTGCATTTAAATATCCCTCCTTCCGGCGATGTTCGTGTTTGTGCAAGCTTGCTTTCTGTGCATGCTTGTGCCTAGATTGCAACAACTTTCTCTTAGTCTTCTTTCTATTTCTTCGAGATCGATGGCTTCCGAGCGTACAGAGGCGAAGGAAGGCCCCGTGATGTGCAAGAACGGGTGTGGGTTCTTCGGCAGCCAAGACAGCATGGGTCTGTGCTCCAAGTGTTACCGTGAGACTGTGCCTGAAACCCAACCTCAAGCTGTTGCCATAGCTACTACTGTAATCACCCCTCCAGTGGCGCCTGCAGCACCGGAGCCCTTGAACCCTCGGTGTGGACATGAAGGATGCAGGAAGCGCGCGGGGCTGATGGGAATCAAGTGTCGGTGCGGAAACGTGTATTGTGCGTTGCACCGCTACAGCGACGTGCACAATTGCACGTTTGATTACAAGGCGGCCGGCGAAGAGGCCATCGCCAAAGGCCAATCCGCGCGTGGTCAACGACAAGGTCCTCAAGTTTTGATTGTTTTGCATTAACCCTTTAAGGTCCCAATTCAATGCTGTTTTCAAAAAAACGTTATAAAATGTTAGATGAATACCAAAAAGGGAGTTGATGTACAAAGCAAAGTTGTAAATGTCAACGTGAAGATCACATCTGTACGGTTGGATTTATCATGTTTTTTATTAAGTATTTTTTATTATTTTTGCAAGGTTTTCTCTTGAAATTCGATTAAAAATCCCACATTAACACAAAAAAATAAAAATTAATATTGTAATGAAATTGGAATAACATGCTCTATGAGATGGTATGGTTTCCATTATTTGATTCTACTTATTTTGGAAAATCATGTTTTAGGTCTCACTTTTTGAACTAAGAATGAAACTTGACATAAACCAATTGTGGGATTTTTCCAAAAATCATAATAACCCATTTTAAACATCCAAACCGTTCAATAGATAGTAAACTTGCATAAGAAACAAGAGAAATTTATTTGGATGAAAACTGTCCAATTTGGATGAGAATCGAATAACTGCAATCTGTCTGTCGTCCAGATATTGGACGCAGGAGCGTTCAAGGGTTAATAGTCCAATTTTGATTGAATCCAAGGCCCTTGATAGCCATTTTCTTCTTCTTTTCAATCAACCACAAATCCAGGTTATCAAAGTGAACCAACGAGGAAATAAAAATGAGAACTCAAGCGTTGTTTTCTAGGTCTGCAAATATTTATAATATATACAATGCTTCAAATATCTACAAATATCTACAAATTTCAGTACAATATAACATTCAATAGCCTTCAAGAAGGCTGCCTTTTTGTTTCATCCACCTTTATATACGGAGCGACCAGTGATTTGTAATTGAATGGGCTATTGAATCAAACAAACAATTACAAAACACTGTTGAATTGTGGATGAATCAAATAAGCAATTACAAAACATTGTTGAATTGTGAATGAATTAAATAAACAATTACAAAAACATTGTTGAGTTGTGATTGAGTGAGTGCTTTTGATTACTATTCACCATGGTTGATTGCTCTTGCTTAATGCCACATGCCCCCATCGCTACTGATGTAATGTGGAATATTCTACATCATTTCATTGGGGGGATATTCAGTAACATTCAGAAGCCTTCAAGAAGGCTGCCTTTTTTATTCATCCACATTTATATATGGAGTGACCAATGATTTGTAATTGAATGCGCTATTGAATCAAAGAAATAATTATAGAACACTGTTGAATTATGAGTGAGGAGTACTTTTGATTACTGTTTACTATGGTTTGTTGCTTTTGCTTAATGCCACGTGCCCCATATGTACTAATGTGATGTGGAATATCCCACATCATTTCATTGAGGGGTGAAATGATGTGGGATATTCCACATCATTCTGTTGGGGGGAAGGCATCTGTTGGGGGGAAGGCAGCAGTCACAGAGGCTATTGAATGTTATGTATTTGCAATATCTGTTTTAGTAAATGCCTTGTTGTACAATACACATATGTTCTCATATGTGACATTTGGTATTGAATTGATGTCTGTCCCAAAAGCTATCTTAATATGGGTAATTTTTTGAATAAATGAACAATTTTACGTCCAAAAATGTTATGTTATAAGAGAAGCGATATATAAATATAAATATATATAATTTATGAATTAAATTAAAAATAAACTATTTAAAAATAAAATGTAAAATAAAAGCATGGCTAAATGATGAGAAAACTGAACCAACAATACAAGGCCATACTAGTATATAATGGAATTAATGAAATTCATGCTCATTAGTTTGTTTCGTCATTCCATGCATGTGTACAAGTCGTCCTTATAAATTATAGTATACTCAAATATACATAAAATATACATAAAAATGCTTTAAACATAGTTGAATCCCCAAATGCTTAAAGCTTTTTTGTATAACAGACATGTATTATAAATTGTGGCTTTTCAAACTTTTTTTATTTTTATATTAAAGAATAATTGTAAAAGATGTGATTGGAGGACATGAATTCACAAAATAACATTGAAAAGTCACCAAAATTTCTTGTTTAATTTTGGAGTTCGGACTAAGGAAAACCTTGTCCCAATGTCATCAAACCGGCCCAAAGATTTGGCGCCAAAATCATGCCACATAGGACTCCACGTAGGAAAAATTGCTCATTCCGGCCCGGCCCTAGTATGAAGCCCTTGGACTGAATTTGAAAGAATCGAGCGATCCTATTGGTTGAAATTTGAAGAATTCAAACCGGCCCTCAATCCAACCCCAAGTACAAAGTGGTCTTTAATTTGATTTTAGCAGAGAAAGTTTTTAACCCTTTAGTGCCTAGGGTACTGTAGTAGACAGCTCTGGATTTCAGTGGGTTTTTCCACTGTGGTTGAGACTACCAAAAATAGAATGGGTTAAATTAGAAAGTAACCGTACAATTCTATTCTCAACTCGAGAGCACACATTTTATTAAAATTTGAGAATCATCCGATGGTAGGATCGGAAGATTATAGTATGTATTTGAACTGTATAATGCACGCTCAAAAACGAGATTTTGGGGGGTGTGTGACTTCAAAGTTAAATAGAATTTGAGGTAAATTTTCAAAAATAAAAGCAAAGACGTTCAGCTATGCCCTATGTCAACACCTCTCCGTTGCAATCTTTCATATCAAAAATAGACTCACACATAATTATTGTGAGATTTATAAGTGAAAGTGACTTGTCCATGTACGGTTTAGGACATAATTTTATACGTTGAAAATTGACAGGAGTGGATACATTAGTCAAGATCGGATTACACACACTAATGGAAGATGAAGAAGAGAACACAATCCAAAAAAATAAAACAAGATAACAAACTTCCAAACACAAGAAATACTACACAATACATATGTTGTATTTGTAAGTATTTACTGTATTTTCAAGTATTTGCAGTATTTTTGCGTTCTGTTGATAGGTATTTTGATAGTTGTACAATTCCAAATTGAAAATTTCTTTTTCTGGAAGGTGCGTAATGTATGTGCGCAAATCTGAACTTCAGAACTGAAGTTCCAATTCTTCACGGATTCTCTGTTATTTGCATTTCCGACGTTGCAGTGACCATAATCTGGCTTGCTAGGCACTAAAGGGTTAAAAAACATCACCCAAAAAACTGTGGTTTCTTCACCCTGAGCACTAAACGGTTAACAGGCACTTGGAGCATGCCAGCCCTGACAAGTGTCAGCCGCGTTTTTCATTCATCCATCGGCACGACATTCGTTGGACGGATGACACCAACAAACGACGCCAGAGCTCGCGTGCCTCCGAAGTCCACAAAAGCAAATGCGAGGACACTACGCAGGTGCTCCTCTACCGTATGCCTTGCACATCAAGTATGAATTTGCTAATTCTAATGGAGCTCAATTCCTCACTTGCAATCCGTCAACGCTATTGAATTGTTGCCAGTCTCTTTGGCATTTCATTTCCACCCGCTCGTCCGTCGCTGGTAAGAACAGCCGAATCCGCGAAACTGCGCTTGAAACTCTGTTCAAAATCATCTTCATATTTCGGTACCATGTTTTTTTATTTTTTGTTTTTAATTTTTAGCTCCGGACAGCCTCATCTCTTTTTTTGATTGATGTTGTTGTATGTGGCGAAGTTGGCATTTCCTCGGGTTTAAGATTTATCATGGTGCGAGGGTGAGAGTTAAAGTTAGGGTTTCGAAACCAATTTACTTTTCTACCTCAATTGTTTTCTCGAAACAATTGACTACTGAAAGTGATAACGTTTTCGAAGTAGTCCAGTTTGAGATTGAGAACAGTGATATGGAGCTCTGATAAACCCCTAAAGGACCAAGAAACCCCAATTGGGGAGGTCCTCTGTAGATTTCCTTTCTTTCAAATTTATTTGGTTTTTGACCAAGACAGTCAACGTTCTTCACTGGATCCGTTGATGTAAAATTTGATCTCATCTGAATTACATTTTTCGATTAAATTTGCCATTTTAAAACCATGAATCCTTGGTCTTTTGGAGATGCGCCAATTTCAAGATTATTTGTGTTTGCTGACAAGGAACCAGCTAGCTAGGGATGCATGAAATGTATTGAAGAATTTGTCATGTTGGTGACGTGGTTTGCTGATGTCGGTGTATACTAAATGTTCGTGGGCATTGTTTTAATTTTTTCCATTGCAGGAGGTAACCTTTGATTAGGTCATCATGGCAGGAAGTGAGAAGAAACCGCTTCTTAAGCGTGAGGATCGTGTAATTGAAGTAAGTCACTCGCAACAGGGATCAGATTTGTGGAAGTCTTGAAGATTGTGTGCTCGTGTTCTAGAATGAACCTGATGATTTTACTTCTTCCAATATTTACAGATTGATAAGGACGGTGAACGACCTGCAACTACAGATCTTGAGCATGGTGATGCTATCAAGGTGAGATAGTCAAGAATCACGATTTGTTAACTCTTAAAAGCCCGGGTTGATGGATGCTTTTAAACTATTTTTATTCACCACTGAAAGCTTTCTTCAGTGCCAAAAAAATTGGAATTTTCTTAGCAACCTTATTCTACTATGCAATATTATAGAATTATGTAAATAGAAGTATGTGAAAAATTGATTTTTATTTCAAAAGTGGCCTTGAAAATTGAGGATATGGATATAAGTAACAAAAGTAAAAATCCACCACATGAAAAAGTGTCGAATTTCAAATATATTCTACTAAACAATTGTCTATTCTTTGTAATCAAATTCAGAAAGAATTGTGAATTTTAAATATCAAAGTCTATTTTAAAGTATTGATGGTAACAACGGTAAATCTAATTTTATGGATGTGGTTTATGATTTGAAATCTACAACAAATTTTATCCGCACATTAACTCCTCCTCCAAGTTGTCTTTTATAATTGATTCAAACCAAAAGACACTTTGTGACCTTGTGTTAGCCCACTTTGCCATTATGATTCTCAGAAGCTTGTGTGATGGCTTATGCAGGCTCAAAATGTGGGGTTTGGCCGGATAATGAAATTGGTAAGTGATGATCTGGAGCGACATTTCTTGCCCATCTATAGCATTTTCTTTGAGAAAACATTGACACTTGCAGCCGCAAGTTCTATGCTATAAACTTCAAATATACAGTTGTAGGTGTCATCGCAGATTTCACCTTATTCCTTGAGATTGGGGAATGCGGATGAATATTAAAACAAGTATATGCTAAGGGAAAAGAAAGAACCGGTGGTATCGCCAGAGCAAATTTCCGTATGAGAAGTTTTTTTGCGTGGTGCTACCACTGCTTCTCTTTTTCCACAAAGTGCGGAGGTGCAAGCATTCATTCTCAAGGAATGGAGCGAATCTGCATTGAAGCCCCCTAGTATCGAAAACACGTTAGGTGATTTTGCTCAATTCTAGTTAAATGTTTAATTTTTGGCATTGCTACTCACACTGCTTACATCTGGTTTTACACAGGCAAGACCAGAAGCTTTTATGTTAGTTCTGGCAACTCTGGCTTTGTTCGTATCATCTTTCTCCAATGTCCTACTGGTATGTATATATTATCTCCCCCTTTCAAGATTTGACGAGTGACCGTTCAGATGTGGTGGTTAATCCTTGTCTCCAGGTTGTTTTGAATTATTAATTTTCTGACTAAATATTTGAAAGTATAGAATGTCAAAACGTGCATGTTTCGCTACTGATGGAATATTGTTCGGTTTTGAAGCCCACATTTGCCGGCAGAGTTATTGACATAGTGACATCACAACCTGACACTGAGGAAGGGCGTGAGGCTGCTCTGAAGGCTGTCAACCAGACCATACTCTTGATCGTTGCCGTAATTCTGACTGGGTATGTTTTAAGTACCGGATTTTTGAAGTAGCCGTGTTGGTATGCATTTTGCAACTCGATCTTTCATGATAGAAAATGTCTTGCTGGGGATGAATGCCTTGTCCTCGCTCAACCTTTTACTAGCTCGTTCTCATGAATTTTGAGTGCAGGTCGGTTGCAACAATGATTCGGGCCTACCTTTTCTCCGCAGCCAGTGAACGTGTCGTGGCTAGACTGAAAAAGGACCTGTTTAGCCATCTCATCGATCAGGCAAGCTTCTTTTACATCCCTTGTGGCATCAGAGTTTGCATGTCTCTCCTTACGTGCTGTGGTTAAATCCTTAAGTGCCCAATCTAAAAATAGAAATCCCACTATGGAAGGTAATAGTAACTATAGTAACTTCCAAGACATATTTCTATCATTTGAAAATTGTAGGGTATAATTTCTTCTTTCTATTGATGCATTTTGTTACCTTGAAGCTTCCTAAATGATTTATTCCAACTCCTATAGATATAGAGCGGCCACTTTTGGCCATTAGGGCACTTAGGAAAGAACATGGTGAACTTTGTCATTCTTGGTATAAGAATGGGACATATTCAGTAATCCTTTGGCGTGGTTAGGAATTTTGATAATCTACTGCATCCACTGCTAACTACTGTATAGTTCCATTCCTGCTTGAGAATGATTCACGTTGGGTTAGTTTTTGGGAGACTGGGGTTGCACCAAAATATGTCCTGAATTATGCTTCTTGTTCATGAATTATTGTATTAAGAAGTTTGAATCAAACGAGTCTTGGATCGTTTCATTCATTGACATTTTTCACGAATTTTGTGCCCAGGAAATAGCCTTTTTTGATGTGACAAGGACTGGGGAGTTGCTGAACCGACTGTCTGAGGACACACAGGTGATCAAGAATGCCGCGACAACCAATTTGTCAGAAGCTTTACGCAGTCTGGCGACTGCTGTCATTGGCATTGGGTTCATGTTGCAAACCTCATGGCATCTTACCGGTGGGTGCCGTTCCTGCACATTCTTCTTTGCTCACAACTGTGGCAGTTTTCCTGGCTCAAATTTTGCGGCCCTTTGTCGCTAATAGTTCCATAATAGTTATCGTGGTTGTGTTGAACTCCCTGGACTTAAAACAAATTGGTTCAGGCATCAGTGCATTTACCCACCATGTAGTCAATTTTAGAATTACTCAGACTACATGCAGCTAGGCTATAAAAAATTTCCAAATCCGCTGCAGCATTGTCTTATCTGCTTATTAGTAGATTTTTGATATTCTAATGCCCAAGATTCGAATGCATGCAGTGCTGGCTCTTTTAATTGTTCCGGCTATATCTTTGGGCATTCGAGCTTTCGGGAAATATTTGCGTGAGCTTTCACACAAGACTCAGGCTGCTGCTGCATTAGCAGCTTCTATTGCTGAGGTGGAACCGATAACTCTTGACTTGCCAAGAAATTGATGTGGCTAGATTTATTTACGTACTAGTATTTGAATCATTTGAATTTACTTCTTGTATTTGCGAACTCCATTGTAATTTGAGTATGTATTTACTTGTGGCTTTTTTTTTATTTGCACGTGGCAGGAATCTTTTGGTGCAGTAAGAACTGTGCGTTCATTTGCTAATGAGGACTATGAACGTTCTCGATATGCAGAAAAAGTGGATGTCACATTGCAATTGGGTCTCACACAAGCTGTACGTTTCTTTACAACTTAGACGTCAAATACACTTTAGTAGCGTTCTATATTCTCAAGTCAATTTCGACAAGCTTCAAAATCTCTTTGCATTCGTTTGTATCTAGAGAACATGCCCAAGCATTGAGATCTACTAATATTGACAAAAGTTCGAGGACTTATTCTGTTTATTTATTCGTTTTTGTGTCTTTCAGATGGTAATTGGTTTGTTTTCTGGAGGTGTCTCAGCTGCTGCCACACTATCCATTGTGGCCGTCGTAGTCTATGGTGCCCGATTGACAATCTTTGGGGAAATGACAACTGGAACTCTCACTGCTTTTATTCTTTACAGCTTAACAGGTTTTTATGCGCTGCATATCCTTGTATCTTAAATTAATCATTGAATAGGGATTGGTTTCAGAATTGCTGTGCATTAATTCAATCTTTTGAGGTATTCTCTTCTCTTTGAATTTTGCCATGTTACTATCTAAGATTCTAGGTTAAGTAGTACGTTTTCTAGAACTTCTTGATTTGCTCTCAACTTGATGTAAACTTTGTTACAGTGGGCCTCTCGCTTGCTGCTCTTTCTGGGCTCTATACAACCGCCATGAAGGCAGCTGGAGCGAGTCGCCGGGTCTTCCAGTTGTTGGACCGAGTCTCAAGCATGTCCAAGGCTGGTGACGCAAAACCTCTTGGGTAAGAGGACTAGTACTTTTTTTTAATCTGCAAATGTTTTGATATCTGGTTTGTTCCTTGTATTTTTCTATGTCTATCTCAGCTATGTTTAGTAGGAATATCATTGTAAGTGGGTCATATGAGCCTCATGCGCGTTTACATATTTTTTCTAAGACGTTTCATTTTTATCGCATGATTAGATGAAGTATTGTGCATTTACAGGATAACAATTTTATGCAACTCAACAGTTAGAAGTTGTTGATTTCCAGGAAAGACGAAGAAGGTGAGGTGAAGCTGGAGAATGTGTGGTTCTCTTATCCCTCTCGCCCTAAGGACTTAGTTCTGAAGGTAACGTTATGGCCTTAGAGCTCTACTCCTGCTTGGATATCTTCAGTGTGCAGCATCTCTTTATTACGGCTGTCTCAAGGGTTTATTTGTTGAAGTTGTTCCATCATAACGACGTGTGAAACTTCATCAGAGGTACATGTCTTTCATAATAGTTTGGTGGTTTTTCTATGCAGGGAGTGGATCTTATTCTAAAACCTGGAGAAAAGGTCGCCCTTGTTGGCCCGTCTGGGGGTGGGAAGGTATGATATCAATTTTAATCCCGAAACTTTTTTCTAGCCACCTTGGTTGATTGGGTCCAATTCGGCTGTTAACGCATTCTTCCTTTGTTTTCAGACCACCATTGCAAATCTGGTGGAGAGGTTTTATGAGCCTGACCAAGGAGTTATTACTCTCAATGGTATTCCCCTGAATGAGATCAGCCATCGCCACCTACATGAGAAGGTGTTTACTATTCCATACCTGCCAATTCTTTTTCTTTTTCTTTTAGAGGCATGTTATAGTTGCCATTTTGTAGTTTAGGTGTATGTTGCTACGAGGAATCGACCAGGATAGTAATATGTACATTTTTTTCCATGTAAGGGTCTAACCATGACATAGGTTTAGAGACTGGTTTTATATGTAAAAAACATGCACGCTTTGAGTAACACATGCATATTGGTAATGATAAAAGCAACCCAGTTGTTTGTTTTGTGCTTTTGCAAGTGATCAAGTAGAATATTTTCACAGTTACATACTGTAGTTTAGAGGCTTTAAACTGAAAAAATGGAACCTCCTTAACGCCACTTTTTACCCTTGATTTTTGTGACATAGATCAATTTGTCTTGTTGCAGATAAGCATTGTGAGCCAGGAACCCACCTTGTTCAATTGCTCAATTGCTGAAAACATTTCATACGGATTGAAAGAAAATGTGGCTCCTGAAGATATTGAACGAGTATCTGTAAGTCATTTCTACCATATTTTTGGATCTAATCCACACTTCAATCTTCGTGTTGATGCCCTCTCAAATCGGAATACTGTGTTTTTTCAGCACACTTAAGACCATGTTATTTGTTGGCGTATCATTTTAGTGAACGCGGGTACATCACAATGTCTGAAGCTATAATATATTGGTTTCGAGGGTTGGTCCGGGTGGGATTTTAAAGAGATTTTTACATTTTCAGATGAAACTATAACGTCATGTTGTTATTTTTGTGGTTATTTATTTATTTGTTTATTGATTAATGTGATCAGAGGATGGCAAATGCCCATGAGTTTGTATCAAAATTTCCTGAGGGTTATGAAACACAAGTCGGTGAACGCGGAGTGCGATTATCTGGAGGTCAGAAGCAGCGCATAGCAATTGCGAGGGCCCTTCTTATGGATGCAAGAGTTCTCTTATTGGACGAGGCTACAAGCGCCTTGGATGCTGAGAGCGAGTACTTGGTGCAGGTAAATAAAACATCTTCTCACGACTCTTTCTCATTATATTCCAAAGTACACACTACCCTCTCTACTGACTCACTCTGTAATTGCACATTTCCTCTTGATAGCCTCAGAATCTGTCGCACAACTTCCACATGTTAACCCTTAAAGGACCAAGACGCCCAAATTGAGCCTCATGTTTTTTTAGGCACTTTTGAGTAGGTCCTATACGGACCTTTTTTTGTTTAAGTTGATTTTTTCTTTGACCAACACATGCAATGTTCTTCACTAATTCCGGTGATATAAAATTTGGTCCCATCTTAATTATATTTTCCACAATATGATCAATTGAATTTGACATTTTATAACCATGAATCCTTGGTCCTTTCGGGGTTAAGTTGTGAACACATGGGAGACAAGCCCATTTGTCCTCTTGAGGCCCAAACGTTTACTCCACTGCTTATAGAATAACATACCTCTGAAATTCTGTCCATTTCATTGAGTATACTCCACTGCTTATGGAATAACAAGCAGCTACACAATGAGAGCCTGTGTCCTCTTTTACAAAGTTTATTTCACAATGTAGATTCAACTTTCTCTAATTGCACATACCTCTAAAAATCGGTCATATTGTGAACACATGTAAGAGAGTCCATTAGACAACTGAAGGTTGCAGAAACAGGCCAGGGGGGCGTATGTTTCCGTTTCTCCTTCCCCTGAAGGACCAAGGATTCATGGTTTTAAAATATTGATCATATTGTGAAAAACCAATAATTCAGATAGGAACAAATTTTATATCACCAGATCCAGTGAAGAACATTGCATGTGCTGGTCAAAAAATAAATAAATTTGAACAAAAAGAAGACCACATAGGACCTACTCAAAACCACTAAAAAGGAACATCCTCCAATTTGGGCTTCTTGGTCCTTTAGGGCGTCCATGGTGTTCTTTTTTAACAGTTTTGAGTAGGTTGTATTTGGACTCCTTTTGTTCGAATTTTTTTTTGTTTTTACCAGCACATGCAATAATCTTCACTAGTTCTGGCGACATAAATTTAACCCTAACTGAATGATTGATTTTTCACAATATGATCAATTGAATTTTTCACTGTGAATCCTTGGTCCTTTAACCCTTTAGTGCCCAGGGTACTGTAGCAGGGAGCACTGGATTTCAGTGGTTTTTCCCACTGTGATTGAGACTACCTAAACTAGAATGGATTAAATTAGAAAGTAGCCGTACAATTTTATTCTCAACTGGAGAGCACACATTTTATTAAAATTTGAGAATCATCCAATGGTGGGATTGGAAGATTATAGTATGTATTTGAACTGTATAATGCACGCTCAAAAATGAGATTTTGGGGGCTGTGTGACTTCAAAGTTAAATAGAATTTGGGTTAAATTTTCAAAATTAAAAGTAAAGAAGTTCAGCTATGCCCTATGTCAACACCTCTCCGTTGCAATCTTTCATGTCAAGAATAGACTCACACATAATTATTGTGAATTTTATAAGTGAAAGTGACTTATCCATATACAGTTAGGACAAAATTTTATACGTTGAAAATTGACAGGGGTGGGTACATCAGTCAAGATCGGATTACACACACTAATGGAAGATGAAGAAGAGAACACGATTCAAAAAAATAAAACAAGATAACAAACTTCCAAACACAAGAAATACTGCATAATACATGTGTTGTATTTGTAAGTATTTACTGTATTTTCAAGTATTTGCAGTATTTCCGCGTTTTGATGATAGGTATTTTGATAGTTGTACAATTCCAAATTGAAATATTTTTTGTCTGGAAGGTGTGTAATGTATATGGCATAATCTGAACTTCAAAACTGAAGTTCCAATTCTTCACGGATTCTCTTCTATTTGCATTCCGAACGTCGCAGTGACCATAATGTGGTCTGCTGGGCACTAAAGGGTTAACCCCTAAAGGACCAAGGATTTATGGTTTTAAATTGACAAGTTTACGCGACTATATTCTGAAAAATATAATTCAGATGGGTACAAATTTCATATCATCGGAATCAGTGAAGGACATTGCATGTGTTGATCGAAAGACAAATAAATTTGAATAAAAAGAAGCTGACATAGCACCTACTCAAAACTGCTATAAAAAAACATGAAGCCTATTTGGGCTTCTTGGTCCTTCAGGGGTTAAGGGTTAAATTGAAGGACTGCATTTGTCAGGGTACTTCATGACCGTGCTTGTTCATGCATCGTCGTTGGTTGTTCCTTGCAGGATGCTATGGACCGTTTAATGAAAGGCCGCACCGTGCTGGTCATAGCACACCGGCTGTCCACAGTGCAGAGTGCAGACACAGTGGCCGTCATAGCAGACGGCAAAGTAGCGGAGCAAGGCTCCCATTCGGAGCTTTTGAGAAGCAACGGCCTGTATGCCGCCTTGGTGCGGCGCCAGCTGCAAGGAGCTGGAAACCCATCCCCTGGAACCTCCTCTGTAGGCAGCGACCTCAATGAACTTGAATAGAAAAAATTTAGTATCCACTAACCCCATTCTCGATTATACCGACCTATAGATCTTACTCCCTAACTCAGAATTATCTTAAACTCTGACTGAGGTAGCTCCTCTGAAGCTGCACCTGTTTTGGACCATTCTTTTGGGCTATTCTTTTGTTACAGCAAAAAGCATACTATGCTTTAATAGTAAACAGACTGTGTTTTCTCACAACCATGTCGATGTCTGAATGCAAAGCTTGTCTCCTCTCTTGTATGTATGATGAATTGCAAACCCTAATTTCCACCTGTTTTGGTGTATTTTTTGGTTTAAAGACAAAGCATACTATGCTTTAATAGTAAACATTCAGCCTCTTTCGGACTGTGAATTTTCTTACATTATCTCAATGTTTGAATGCAAAGTTTGTCTCCTCTTTTGTATGTATGATGAATTGCAAACCCTAATTTCGTGGACGTTTCAGATTTCAAACAGTAATAAGTAGGAATCTGGTGCAAATGAGGGGTGGTCCACCACTCACCGCCTGGCTAATAAGCTACAGGGCCAGCCTATTTGCAGGAGCCCATTTGCAGTAGGCTATTTGATAAAGTATTTCTACTACTGTAATGAGAAAAATTGAGAAACCCAAATTGGCTTTAACAAGTCGTCGTCTCTCTGCCCTGGAACGATTCTCCAGTTCACTTCACTTTTACTTAGTTGCAGCGCTTTGATGCGCACCGACCGCCATAGCCAGCCCCACGCCCTAAGCTTCATACCCTTCAAACCCTTGCTCCGCTTCCTCGTCGTGCTGTTTTTTCGTTCGTGCCGCGCCTTCGCAGCGTCGGAATTTAGGAATGGATTGACGCGACGCAATTCGTGTGATTGTTGGTGAGTGCATGCGGCTTTTTGCGGTGATGGTTTTTAAGGGACAAGACGGGCTACTGTTTTCCGTTAGGGCTACTGTTTTTTTTTTTTATAAAGCTTTGGAGAGGTTGATTTGGAGGTAACCTGTGCATTGGTGGTAACCCTTGTTGTCCGTCGCGGCTTAGGGTTTTTTTTTTCCGTGATTTTTTTGCGTGTCGGTTTTTGGCGATCGGGGGAAGGGTTTCAGACACCGCTGGAATCCTTAATTAATTTTAAGCGACTATTAGACCGTTTTTTCGTTTGATCAAATTGGCTCCGCGTGAGCTCAGAGGTTGACGGAGTCAATGAGGGACGTCTAGAGCTACTGTTGGCTACCGACGAAATGCTTGCGAGAGAACGAGTGATCATATTAGGGCTTTTTGCGCCGTGAATGAATTCCTGGTTTCCTTCTCTTCAGCAGGCTTTAGAGTTTGAGACAATTCAGGGGTGGAAGCAAAAGAGGGAAAGTCGAGTGACTGCTTTTATGCAATTCAAACGGAAGCCTCTTAGAGATTTGTATTCCGTTTCATAATGCCGATTATGATTCTTTTCACCGCTTCCGAGGGAGGCTACTTGTGTAAATTAGCAATCTAAAAATTATGGAAAAAAATGTATCAAATGGAGCCTACCTCCATGTTTTTTACTAGCACTCTGAGCAACCCCGTTCTGCTCTATTTCAGGTTGTGAGAGTATTGAGAGAACAATGAAGAACACAAGGAACTATTGCCGGTTGGTGCTGTGAAGATGCTGACAGTGGTAGGCAATCATGGAGGATGACGAAAGTGGTGGCTCATCTTTCAATTCCAGTGATGGAGGGTCTGGGAGCTGGTCGCCAAGCCCCTCTCATACTAAGAATATTAATCAGCATAATTTGCCGAACCGGGAAGGTCTGCATTTCCTTCCCTTAAAATCTTGGTCCAGTGGTAAGGCTCCTTCCTACCTTGTCAACCCCAACTTGAATAGCATGTTTTTTATCAGAGCATTTGCATTCATAAACTTCTACTCCCTCTGTCCCACTAAAAAAAACTCGTGGTTTTTGGCGTTTTCTTTTTTTCCCAAAAAAAGCCGTCTCTATTCTCGAAAATAGTTTACTTTTAATAGTAATATGTAGTTTTTGTGTCACTCTCATTGTCCATCCCTGACAGGATTCACGTTCAAATATAAAATATTGGATACTTATTGCAAAAAAATGCCAACAACCACGAGTTTTCTAGTGGAACAGAGGGAGTATGAAATACAAAGGGTTTCTTGCTTGTTAATAAAATTTAAATAGAGCTATTATCATTTTTCTTTGGTAGGATTCCTAGTGTCTCATGTTTTAAGCGTGAGGTAATCAATTTTTTTGTATTGAAAAGTGGATACTGTGTGGCAGGAGGCTATCATGGTAGAATGGAGTCCAAACAACTTTTAAGCAATGAATTTTACAGTAGACAGTTTTCGCGGGCACGACCTGAGCAGTCAGATGAAGATTTCGATGAGGAGTCAGATGATGAGCAACAGCAAGGTCATCATGCAGGAGAAGAGGATGGCTCAGAAAGTGATTACGATGGAGTGTACGAAGAAACGCAGCTGCTGCAGCAGTATAATGCCGCTCACTACAGCAAAGTGGATCATGAAGAGAAACTCAGATGCAGAGGGCCATTCGATTTGCCGCTCGCCGTTGACAACAACAGACGCAGATCTTTGGGAGGGAAACAACAGGTCTTTGAGGAAACTCAGTTGCTTGATAACTATGATCTAGGCTGCTATGGCAATGCGCAACAGGAGATGGCCAAGCCCATGCACATTCCTCGTGGCCATCAACCAAATGGTACGACCTGTATCTGAACCCATGGCTTCTGTCCCGCTTCACATTCACAGCATTACATTTGTTGCCATTTCTTTCGGAAGCTCTGTACTGTTTTGAGCTCTTGATAGGATTTAAATTAACCCCTAAGCGTCCACTGTGTATTTTCTGAAAATTGGACCCCCTGCTGGAAAGCATCTGTTTGTGTGAAAATGAATTCAGTTTGACACGATCGACACTGTTGATCTTGTAGTATAGAACAAGAGCTTTAAAATGATGTATTGCAATCAGAAAACCGAGGTAAAATGAGAAAATGCCACCGTTGCAAAGCTCAGTGATGCAGATGGCCATATTGGGCGTTTTAGACGCTTAGGGGTTAACGTTTTGTCATTGAGAGTGACCTCTATTGATAGGAGTTATGTACCCTGATTCTGAATTTACAAATCCGTGCAACTGAAATGTGCAGACCTGCAGCATGAGAGAGTTAATTCAGATGCGGAGACTGCGGATGAGGCAGAACCAACGGAGGTTGTAGATTCAGACGTGGGCACAGACGATGAAGCCACCACCACCACCTCAAGGCAAGGTGAGTTACTGGAGTTTATCGAAGAATGATCACCTCCCAGACATTAACCCCTAAAGGACCAGAAGGCCATCAGGTGGCTCTTGTTTTTTTCAGTGATTTTGAGTAGGTTTTATGTAGAATCTTTTTTGTTATTTTTATTTTATTTTTAATTCAACATATGTAATATTCTTCACTAATTCCAGTGATAAAATTTGATCCCATTCAAATTATAATTTTCACAATATGGTCGTTTAAACTTGTCATTTTAAAACCATGAATCCTTGGTCCTTTAGGGGTTAAGAGATTCTCAAGATAATGCACGGAACAACCACTTGTATTATGCTTAATTGTCTGTTCACATTATGCAGAATATTAAGAGACTCACCTGTCTCTTAAAAAAATTAGGGTATTTTTGGATTTTTACAAATTTCGTTCTGTAAGGTCATGTGCGACAATTTCTTAAGTCCTCTTTGGCATTAGTAGCTATGCATCAGTAGCTATGCATCAGAGGGGTATTCTTTCAGGCGCGCCTTATTTTCAGTAATGTAGAGAATATGGATACCAGTTTTGACGGTGGCCTTGTACTGTTTGCAAATTCACTCTACTTGTATCATGCTCATTTTGCCCTCTGCTTTGTCTTGTTAGACCAGCAGGAAGTGCAATGGAAGGGAAAACCAAATTCTGAGTTTCGTCAGGAACGGATGTGTGAGTTTGACATGGATCTGAATGTCAGCCTTGAGGAAGAGATGGATTGCGAGTTTTATGGAGAACCGAGGAATCAGGATACGCAACTCATCCCCAATGCTGAGACACAGTTGGTCAATCCATATCAAAACTGGCACGGTGATACACAATTAATTTCGACCCCTGGGAAGGAGTTTATTTCCAGCAGTCATGTTAATAAGGCGGTGGCTACCGACGCCAAGGAAACAACAAGGGCTGATGTTAACTCCAACAAGGCTACTAATCCCTCCTCTTCCTCTTGTCTGCAGTTACCAAGTCTCACTACTGAGAGTAAGTTATTAGCAATTCCATCCGCGTCTGAGGCCTCAGAAGGGTCACCGTTTCAAATTTCTATTGGCACAGTTCATGCCTTGTCCATACGAATAGCAGCCATGCAGCCTATAACATGGCTTCCCAAACTGAAACTTGATGATCAAAGCTCTCAAAGAAACGATGCTGGCAAGAGTGTTTACAGGCCTGAGCTCCCTTCCAGTGAGCCCGCGTGGATGCGAGAGTATGGATCCAGAGAAGGAAAAAAAAATCAGGAGGAAAGAACAGGTGCTGTGGAAGAGTTCTCATTTCCTAAGGATAGCAAGGCTTCTGGGCAAACAGGGATGGCGGAACAGGGTGCCATTAGCCCGCAGGCCTCAATTTCTGGGATGAGGTCTTTGTTTGGAGCCTCTTATACGCCAGGTGCGCCTTATAAGGGCCCTACAACAGGAACGCAAGGAGGTGAGACTAGATTCTCGCAAATGAAATCTGCATTGCCGCCTCGAAGCTCATTTGGGCCAAGGTTGCCATCTCCAACGAGTAGCATGAACTATTTGGATTCTATGGTACTTCTCATACCTACTCTACTAATCAATTTCTGCCTACCTTGAAAGTGCATTTTTCTCAGTCTTTCATTCAATATTTAAACAAAGTGGCTAGACCTAGTCCAAGAGTTTGCAACATTCAATGGAATCACTTAACCCCTAAGCGTATTTTCTGCAGTGTAGGAAAATTGGACCCCCGGCTGCAAATCGTCTGTTTGTGTGAAAATGACTTCAGTTTGACACGATCGACACTGTTGATCTTGTAGTATAGAAAATAAGCCTTAAAATGATGTATTGCAATCAGAAAACCGAGGTAAAATGAGAAAATGCCACCGTTGCAAAATTCAGTGATGCAGATGGCCATATTGGGCGTTTTAGACGCATAGGGGTTAGAATTAGTAGTTCTCGTAATGTGGGCCACTCACGTACTTTTCAACTGCAGGAACCAGGTGAAGAGGTACAAGCTCAAGCACTGGACATGGTGGACAAGTTAGTGTGGCTGAACACTGCTGATGTTGCTCCCACATCGCCTCCGAGAAAATATAAGAAGTCCTTCCCTAGCTTACCCCCAGCTACCCCAACCCTTACGAATCCAGCTTTGCAAGTATTTGAATTTGAGGACACTCCATTAGTGAAGGGCTCTCCAGCATACGGCGGTGATTTGAGCTTGATTAAAGAAATCCAGGCCGGGTGGAAAAAGAAAGCAGAGCAGAATCATCTTGCACAAACAGCGAGAAAAGGCAAAGATAAGGAGACAGCTGTGTTACCTGAAGGTGAAAGGTTGAGTAAGCTTTTAACTGAGAATGACCTCAACAAAATATGTGAGCCAAGATTGCCGGCTGATGGGGCAAGTACAAAGCGTGTATCAGCAAACATACAGGGCAAGGGTGAAGCTTTCCTTGACAGAACAACCACAAAAAACTCTGCAGTGGAATCCGAGGAACGTACCAAGGATGACAATGTTGCCAATGAGACGAAGAGGCTGAGAGGGACTTTAGCTGAACCTGCAGAGGTGGCTGACAACGATCTTCTCAATGTTGTGGGGCTTGGGTTGCAGAAGCGTTCTAGTTCGAGAGGGGTAAAGCCAGAAGAATTGATGGAACATAACAGAAACCAAGGAGAGAGAGAGGGAAAAGTTCTTGATGGAACACAGATTCTGACCAGGAGGAGGTCGCAGGGAACTCGAAACAGGCGCGAACATATTCGCGTTCCAGGTTTGTGGAGAGATGCTATACTGCTCAAAATTCCACCTCTTTCTCTTCTTCTTTTTTTTGTTTATGTGAATTGGTTTACTTTTTGCTCAGTGACACTGCTTATCTAAAAGGCAGTGACTTTTGATGATACTGTGAAGTTTGTACAAAAGTTTATGTCGTGAGAGTAATGAATTCGAGCTACTGATTCATGTTTTACGACATCTGACTAGTAATTGCAGGTAGTAGTTATCAGAATTTCTTTTGCATGTAGAAAATTTCACTACCTTTCTGTTGTGTTGTAATTGTGAGTGTCTTTGTAATGCAGATGCAGTGCTCCTTTCAGGGAACCATTCCCCACTTGAGGGGACAACGCGCATGGAGATTGAGATGGAGAAGAACCCATCTACTTCTCGGAAAAGGAGGAGTCTTAATGTTATGCTACGAGATCAAAGTGCCAAGAAAACAAGGTCAACGGTTGAAGAAGACGTTGAGGATCAAAATGAAGCTCACGAGGATCAAAATGAAGCTCACGAGGATCAGAATGAAACTCACGAGGATCAGAATGAAGGCCATGAAGATCAGAATGAAGCGCATGAGGATATGGATATTCTTTCAAGTCCTGCAAGCAGTGGCGCCGATCCTATGGTATGTGAGGCAAAACATTTGTTGTGTATGTGGTTGGCGTTTTGTGTATGTGGTGAAAATACTTTTTATGACTCATTGGACTGTGGGACTTTCTTTGCAGTTCACCGTTCCAGATAAAACCTCAAATAGGCGGCGGAAAACGATTACTGAAAACACAGACAAGGATGAAGGGAAGGCAGTTGTGGACACAGAAATGCCTGCAAAGGGGAAGAAAAGGAGGAGGCTCACAGAAGCTGCGAAGCTCTTAGGGGCTGATGTCATCGGCGATATGCGTAGTGAGGAGGACGGGGTTAAAACTCGAAGTTTAAGACAATTGCGCCGAAACACGAACAACGACAATCACGCGGAGCCTGAACCAACCATTCCACAGGTGGTCCAAAAGAGATTACGAAGTGTTAGAAGAGGCATCCAAGTAGCTCCCAAAATCTCAATGGTTGATGATGAGTGTGATGTGCAGCATGAAGCCGAACAGGATGCTAGTACCAGTACATGGTCTGCAACATTTCAGGGTGATAGTGACAATGACGGCGTGGAGGTGAACAATGTTAGTAGCCCTGAGCAATCAAAAAATGAAGACGAGGAAACCTCGGATCAACAAGGCGGTCATATTGACATACCAGTTGAGGATGCAGATGTTGGTCGTTTAAGGATGAAGAGGACCAGAAGCATCGCAGACGTTTCTAGTCCCTCCACACCTGTGCTGCAATCAGCACCCTTCCCATTGGTAACTGGAAGAAGAGGACGGGGTGCGAGTGTGAAACCTGAAATTATTGAGGAGGCTAATTTACAGAATCCGACGTTTATGGTACCTCCAGCAGGGAAGGGGTTGCGCATGCGGATGGTACGCAAGAGAAGAGATCCTCAAATGCTGGCTTTGCCCTCAGAGAATGCTATGGAGTTTCATCCAGAGAGAAGTGCTTCTGTGAGCACAGAAGGAAGTTTGCGAACGCGACGAGGAACAAATGTTTCTGTTCTCTTCAGCCATGGCTTGTCAGAAGACACTGTGAAGAAACAGCGCAAGGTTTGGACCATGATCCTGCACAACTTACTGGGAGTCTTTCTCATAGCTACCCTACGTACGAGTCAGTTTTGTAAATAATTAAGAAAAAATTGAGGCATGTCCAAATTTTGATAAACTTGTAGACCAAATTCCGAAAAACTTGTTTGAATGTCTTTAGTTCTTTGTGAAATCTGAAACGCCATAATTAGTAAATTTTCCAAAATTTGAAAATTAAGAAATGGCATTTCGTACAGTCTGAATTCTAGAATCAAATTATTTCGACCCACTAGTGTTGAAACCGATCTAAGGGTACGGTATCTTACTTTCCTTTTTGCAGTGCGTATAGATAACTGTGAATTTGAATACTGGAGTTCTTTGGTGGTACAGATTGTTGAAAAGCTGGATGGAAAAGTGACACGAAGGGCTGCTGATTGCACTCATTTTGTAGCTGAGAAGTTCGTGAGAACTGGTAATATGCTGGAAGCTATGGCAGCAGGGAAGTTTGTAGTCACATTTGCATGGCTGGAAAATTGTCAGCTAGCAAACTGTTTTGTTGAGGAGAGAAACTTTCTTCTGCAAGATGACAAGAAGGAGAGAGAGTTGGGCTTCTCAATGCGTACCACGATTTTGGCTGCCCAACACAAGCCTTTATTGCAGGGAATCAGGGTGTTGTTGACCCCAAATATCAGCCCAAAGCCTCAGGCGATAGCTGCCATAGTCCAGGCAGCTGGTGGCCAGGTATAAAGTTTTCTCCCATATTGTTCTTATGCTTTAGTATTTTGAGATTTTGCTTCGAGTGTGCTAGTCATTGTTTTGGACATAGGGAGAAAGGTATGAGAACGAAAGTGTACCGGACGTTACTGTTTCCCCTTATCACTAAATGCTATTTATCAGTTTGTTTGACTGAGCTGGTAACACCAAAAAAAATTTGTTCACAAACGCAATCCAGCATGGCTCAGTGTGAGAATGGGAGATGATTTACAACGATTCTTGTATTTCATCTTTTGCAGATAGTGGAGGAGTATGACGGTCCAGCACCAGATGCTCAGAATGAAGACTTCTGTCTTGTGATAGCAAATGAGGACGACCTTGAAATTTGTATCTCATTCCTTGATCAAGGTTCCACCTTCCACCTTAGAAAACGAAACTTCAATTTCTTGCCTTGAGATTTGCAGCAGTTAGAACAAGAACATCTTAAACATTTTTTTTAAATTATGTTTATAGAAAAGATACCTTTTTGCCAGGTATGATCTTATCTTTTGGCAGATGGCAACCGCATCTTAGTTCTTATGCCTCTTCTAGCTTCAATGCTGTGTTGAATCAACGTAGCTAGTGATAAAATCTTCCTGGATCTAACGTTACAGTTCGTTTTGTTTCTGTTGTTTTGCAGGAGCCAAGGTGTACAAATCAGAACTTATTCTTAGCGGAATCATCTCTCATCATTTGGATTTTTCACAGTATCCACTCTTTGAGAAGTAGCTTGCATTACATCTTTTCCAGCTCTTTGATTTAATATATGCTTTGACAGAGGGGTGATTTCATAACGTTTATTCTTGGATTTTTTGAAGGAAACCCTCCAATTCTCATCAATAGAAAACGCTACTTACATTAGTATTGTAGCTGTGTGAAGGAATACTTTTGCGCTCGTTATTATCCTATTTAGGGCTTGTTTCCAAATTTGGTTCCTTGACAAATATACAGACATGAGCTTTTTGAAGACTATCAAGGTGGGAGACGTCGAGGGGTGACATTGCGGCAGACCTGAACATGCTTGACCTTGTATATTGAATTTGGATAACCTGGTGGAGTTTCCCCAAACATTCACTCGAAACCTTTTCATGATTTTTATGTCCACTTGAAAGGACTGTATTATATTCACATTCTGCTGCCTGATAGTAGTAGGGTTTCTTTAGATCAAGCACATCATCTCGTGAGTAGGAAACTTGTACAACAGTTAGTTGTTAAACAAGTTTTAAGGGCGGTTTGAGTTGGTTGTCACAGCCATGCGCTGTGGTTTCTGCGTTGGCTTTCAGATGTACGCAGTGTAGATTCTATCTACTTTGTTTTGGAGTGAGTTTATTGGTCTTAGTATCTTAACCCTTTTCATTATCTTGGGTGAAACAAGTTGAGTAATACAGTTTATCTTTTATGATACATGACCACAATGAATGAGCGTAGCATTCTTGTTGAGCACCTTCTAAATTGGTTTGAAAGGAACTGTGACAATTGTGTCCTTGGCAACTTTGTGTCCTTAGCAACTTTAGTGTCATCCATGACACAATGCGACACCAAAATAGTGTAAATCAGCGTTTAACTGATAAATGACCAAGTATGCCCCCACGGGGCTAAGCAACAAGTAGTCAATAGTGACTATCTAAATGATTTTCATCAATAGATACACTTATTTATGGAATTTGTCTTCTTTTATCCCTGACTCTAATAAACAACCTTCCCCGCCCCCCCCCCCTCTTTAACCCTTTAAGGTCCCAATTCAACACTGTTTTCAAAGATTCATTATAAAATAGTTGATGAAAAACGGAAATGGAGTTGATGTACAAAGCAAAGTTGTAATGTCAATGTGAAGATAACATCTGCACGGTTCGATTCATCGTATTTATTATTAATATTTTTTAATTAATTTTGCAAGGTTTTCTCTTGAAATTCAATTTAAAATCCAAAATCAACAAAAAAAAATCAAAAAAAATTGTAATGAAATTGGAATAACATGCACTACAAGATGGTATGGGTTCCATTATTTGATTCTACATATTATGGAAAATCATGTTTAAGGTCTCACTTTTTGAACTAAGATTGAAACTCGACATAAACCACTTTTGTAATTTTTGAAAACTTCACATTATCTTATTTTGAGGATCCATACCGTACAAATGGTAATCAACTAGCACGAGAATTAAGAAATTTTTGGATGGATGAAAAATATCACCGTATGTGGTGAAAGGACAGGTCGCAGATCATCCATCGTTCAGGATCTGGACGCCAGCGCGTCTAAGGGTTAATGTAGGCACTATTTACTACAATTCCATTTTCCTAAAACTTCAATTTTGGACATCCCAGGTGCTTTTCTTTTGCAATTTTTTTAAAATTTGGAACCAACAATTTATCCTACTACATTCAATGCATGTGATATGTGGCAAAATCAATTTGTCAAACTAATGTTTTTCACAAATCTACTATGCCGGTATTAATGGTAGTATTTTGATAAACAAAATTTAGGAGATTCAGATTCATGATTGGAGTCAAGGATTTTTTTTGTAATATTTTTTATTTTTTCAAGGAGGTCGGTGGCAATAACAAAACAAATATTGTAACACTTTCATCTAGATTTTCCATCAAGTCATCATAATTGAATGAAAAGTAGCTCAAATGGATGAAAACATGTATATGTGGATGAATGATTTTGGTGATAAAAGGAATGAGTTTTGGGTCCAAATTTAGATCACTCTGAGCTGGATATACCGTATTTTGTCAGCTAAAAAAACAGCCTGATTGGCCGTTCAACAAGAATTTGTCTGATCTGCACTAGAATCATGCTGAGCATGTGATGGACAGTCATGAAATTTGTCCTTACAACTTATCAATGCTGCTGGACTGCCAACACAGTAACTTAAGTAACCAAGAAGTCCAAATTGGGCCTCATATTTGTTTTTAGCAGTTTTGAGTAGGTTCTATGTGGACATCGTTTTGTTCGAATTTGTTTGATTCTTGACCATCATATGTATTATTCTTCAGTAATTCCAGTAATACAAAATTTAGTCTCATCTAAATTATATATTTCACAATATGATTAATTGAATTTGTCATTTCAAAACCACGAATCCTTGGTCCTTTATGGGTTAAGTACATGTGTGAGTAGATAGAGTAGTTTTGTTTCAATGGCCTTTGTCCGGTAGGCACCCGGTCATTAGCATTACGAACAGACACTATACTCATGCTGGCCTTGAAAGGGGACCGGAGTTTCTATCTATTTGTTTGTGTGAGTAAACAATTGTCTATTAACCCCTAAACGTACCAACCCTTTGAACAGAAGTAGATTCTAGCCTCAAAAATAGATATTAGCATAGCTCAGATGTACATGAGAGGACTATTGCAAGCATGAAATCTACCCATCAAATTTGACATACTTGTAGTTGAAGGCCTCTCCAATATTATCAAGAGCTCCCCATCACAAGAGATTTATTGTAATTGATAGAGAATTTAATAGGCTTACAAAGGTGAATTGGATGAAAGTCATCTGAGGTCGTATGAGAAAGTTACAAAGCTTTCAATCTGTTCGTCATCCAGTTTCTAGACGCTGGGACATTTAGGGGTTAATTGTGATTTGGCCCTGCACTCACAAACCTGTAATGCAAATTTTCAGAACAAAATGATGATGGTGTAGATGTTGCTCATAGAAACAATACTTGCAACGTACAGGTGGTCATCTGTTCCTGAGTGCTCATGCATCTTGTTTGGGGCAGGCTACTATGTGGTGCGGACTTTAGGGTGCGGGAGTGGGAGCATAATATTCTTGGAATATTCTGACATGTCACGTGGTAGTTTGGAGTGACTGTTTTGCATTTTGGGGTTTAGGATTTTAGAATTTGGGGTTTAGGGTATAGAATTTGGGGATAAGGGAATGTTTTGTTGATGTCAACGAAATTAAGCTCCCATTTTTGAGTCGCTATCCGTTTTAACGAGTTAACCAGAACAAAAAAATAAGTTTTTGCAAAAATAAAAAATATTTTTAAATACTACATCAGGTGTACTTTTCAACGCAACTTGAATTATGTCAATCCGAGTTAAACTCCGTCAGGGAGAAATTTTCAAAGTAGATCACCTCAACATTGCCTTAGTGTTATAAAATTTGTTGTTTACAAAAAGTAATCATTAGGAGAGATATGGGGCTTCAAAATGACCCCCACTTTGGATTAGTTAAATTTAGCTTTCCAGGATTTTTAAAATATTTCTATTTATACAAAAAATGAAAAAACTGAAAAAATGAAAAAAAAAAATGAAAAAATTGCACTATGATGTGGACAATCGTTTGCCACGTCAGACTACAATTTTTATTTAAATTTCTTCAAAAATAAATAAATAATTATATATGAATATTTTGTTGGTTTACTGATAATCAATAGTTTGACATAGAGAAGGGGCCTTCTTGTTTCTTCAAAAATTTCCTTGGTGCACGCCAATTATTACTTGGTGCTTTTTGGCTTTTAACCCACTAAAGGACCATAAGTTCCCATGGGGCCTCATGTTTTTTTATTAGTTTTGAGTAGGTTTTATGTAGATTTTCTTTTGTTCAAATTTAATTATTTTTTATTCAACATGTGTAATACTCTTCACTATTTGTAGTGATACTAAATTTGGTCTCATTTAAATGATAATTTCCATAAATATGATTGTTTAAATTTGTCATTTTAAAACCACAAATCCCTGGTCCTTCATGAGTTCAAATCCTATTAAAAAAATCAATGTTATGAAGAGCTGAGGTGTCCAAGGTGATTCTAAACTACCAAGGTGATAGTGGTAAGGTACCCAAACTGAATGGAGAGGTTAGCAGTTTGATTCCCGGCTGTGAAAACGCCTTACTACTTGGATTGGTAAAACTTGCCGCGGGTTGCAAAAAAATGCAATTCGTGTGTTTCAAAAGGAAAATAAAAATAAAAAATTAACTAACTCAGGTCCATTTGCTCTCATCTTGCAGTAGCATAGAAATACCAGAAACCGTGAAAATAAGGAGATTTGGATATTAGAAATAAAATTTTATCTTAAGAATCAAATATTTTTTCTACACAAAAGAAAAGAAATTGTAAAGAGGCAAAGTGATTTCATATTTTTATCCCATATAGATATTTTTCTACAATTTTTCAAAGTATTTCAAACCCCTTTGTGGTTACATAGGCTCATTTTAAACTGATACTAGAACTAATCCAAAGTCAATATATGGGATGATCCACCATTCTGCCCAAAATAAAGAAAATACAAGAAGCTGATTGGTCAACACTAATCTCCTAAAAAACGGTTTAACCCCTAAACGTCCTCACCTATGTCCAGTTTGGGCAGTTTTGCAAAGATGCATTATAAAATGCAACTAACATGAATATTTGGATCTTGATGTATGAATAAAAGTTATACATTTTGAATTTTAGATTCTATCCATACGGTTAGATTTATGATTGCTATCATTAATTTTTTTCTACAAATTTAGAAACATCAAATAAAAAATTATTTTGAAATTTGATTACGAATAAGATATTGACAGTCTATCGTTGAAATTTGTTGTGATGGGTTATAATGTAGTACTCTAGGTACAGTGATTTTTGGAGATTTTTTGGATGCTTGATTTTATGAGTTTATTTTTTCAAGAACACTTTTAGACTAAAATCTTCAATATTTTGGGCGAAACACTGCAACACAAAATGAAGCATAACTTTCTCAAAAATTGTTTCCTTCTCAATCGGATCACACATACATGAAGCTAACTTTCCATAAAAAATTCAGTAAAGAAATCACATTACAAAAGTGCATGACGGATGAGAAACTACGGATGAAATCTGTACATCATGCAAAATATGCATGGTTGGGCAGTTAGGGGTTAAGGTCAAAGTCTTAACTATTTCAATGTCAATTTACTGCACAACTTTTGAATCTTCACGATTTATGGTATTCCCACGTTAACCCTTTAGTGCCTAGCAAGCCAGATTATGGTCACTGCAACGTTGGAAATGTAAATAACAGAGAATCCGTGAAGAATTGGAACTTCAGTTCTGAAGTTTAGATTTGCGCACATACATTACGCACCTTCCAAAAAAAGAAATTGTCAATTTGGAATTGTACAACTATCAAAATACCTATCAACAGAACGCAAAAATACTGCAAATACTTGAAAATACAGTAAATACTTACAAATACAACATATGTATTGTGTAGTATTTCTTGTGTTTGGAAGTTTGTTATCTTGTTTAATTTTTTTGGATTGTGTTCTCTTCTTCATCTTCCATTAGTGTGTGTAATCCGATCTTGACTAATGTACCCACTCGTGTCAATTTTCAACGTATAAAATTTTGTCCTAAACCGTACATGGACAAGTCACTTTCACTTATAAATCTCACAATAATTATGTGTGAGTCTATTTTTGATATGAAAGATTGCAACGGAGAGGTGTTGACATAGGGCATAGCTGAACGTCTTTGCTTTTATTTTTGAAAATTTACCTCAAATTATATTTAACTTTGAAATCACACACCCCCCAAAATCTCGTTTTTGAGAGTGCACTATACAGTTCAAATACATACTATAATCTTCCGATCCCACCATCGGATGATTCTCAAATTTTAATAAAATGTGTGCTCTCGAGTTGAGAATAGAATTGTACGGTTACTTTCTAATTTAACCCATTCTATTTTTGGTAGTCTCAACCACAGTGGAAAAACCCACTGAAATCCAGAGCTGTCTGCTACAGTACCCTAGGCACTAAAGGGTTAAGGCAGTTGTTGTCTTGGGCAAGAAGGAAGCTTGGCTTGTGAAGTGGAAAAGTTATGTTCGCCATTCATCAAGTTGCTGCTATGATGATCCATTCATGGGACGGAGACTTTTCTCACTCTCTTCCTCAATTAAAGGAGGCTGGAATAGTTGAGAGGAGTAGGATATACTTCACTCGCTGGGCCACTCAATGGGCCATTCAAGCTTTCCAAAGCAACATACGGCATCTCATCTGCCGGCCATGTGATGCCCTCCCTTTCATCTCACAACAATCCAAATTGGCTTCACGGCTCACTGGTTCAACCCACACCATAGTCAACGGAGAATTTTTTAGCTTAATCCGTAAACGTCCCACAAACTGGATCACGAACAGATTAAAAGCCTTGTAACTTTTTCATAAATCTTGGAGGAATTCCATCCAGTTCGCATTTGCAAGCTTATTAAAGTTTCTATCAATCACAATAAATCTCTTGCGATGGGGAGTTGTTGATAATATTAGAGAGGCCTCTAATTGCAAGTATGTCAAGTAGATTTTATGTTTGCAACGGTCCTTTCATGTACACCTCATGTACATTTGAGCCATGCTAACATCTATTTTTGAGGCTAGCATCTACTTGTGTTTAACCCTTCAGTCCCCAGGGCACTGTAGCTGGGAGCATTGGATTTCAATGGATTTTTCCAATGTGATTGAGACTACCAAAAATAGAATTGATTAAATTGGAAAGTAGCCGTACAATTCTAGTCTCAACTAGAGAGCACACATTTTTTTAAAATTTGAGAATCATCCAACGGTGGGATTGGAAGATTATAGTATGTATTTGAATTGTATAACGCACGCTCAAAAATGAGATTTTGGGGGGTGTGTGACTTCAAAGTTAAATAGAATTTGGGTCAAATTTTCAAAAATGAAAGTAAAGAAGTTTAGCTATGCCCCATGTCAACACCTCTCCGTTGCAATCTTTCATATCAAGAATAGACTCACACATAATTATTGTGAATTTTATAAGTGAAAGTGACTTATCTATATACAATTTAGGACAAAATTTTATACGTTGAAAATTGATAGGAGTGGGTACATTAGTCAAGATTGGATTACACACACTAATGGAAGATGAAGAAGAAAACAAAATGCAAAAAAATAAAACAAGATAACAAACTTCCAAACACAAGAAATATAATTGCATAATACATTTGTTGTATTTGTAAGTATCTATTGTATTATCAAGTATTTGCAGTATTTTTGCAAATTGTAGTTTAGAACAAGAGCTTGAAAATGATGTATTGCAAATTGTTGAAGAATTGGAACTTCTGCTATTTACATTTCGGACGTTGTAGTGACCATAATGTGGTCAGATAGGCACTAAAGAGTTAAAGGATCGGTACGTTTAGGGATTAACCAGCAAACTAACCTAAAAGCATTCATTGTGTATTTTATGTAGTGTAGGAAAATTTGACCCCCACTGCAAAATCATTTGTTTGTCTGAAAATGATTTCACTTTGACACAATCGACGTTGTTGATCTTGTAGTGTAGAACAAGAGCTTGAAAATGATGTATTGCCATCAGAAAAACCTAGGTGAAATGAGAAAATGCCAGCTTTGAAAATTTCAGTGATGTAGATGGCCATATTGGGTGTTTTAGACGCTTAGAGGTTAAGATCTTACATTTTCTTGGATCAACCGGTTCTTTAGAGCATTCACATAAGGCTCTTTAGCTCTTCTCAACAACCTTGAGGAGGTTACTCTTTGTATCTTTTGAGCATCATCTGTGAACAAAGGGTATTTAAAAGTATCCAAAAATTTAAAAATAATTATTACTATAATTATTAGTACTTGAGAATATTCTCATTTTGTTTCTTGTAATCACTTTAGAGCGTCCTATATTAATAAAAAATTATGCTCACTTTGGTCTTAAGGAAATAGGGAATATTTTATGATTTCCCTCTCGAGTGATCAAATTTTTCCTAAAATTTTGAACTTGATTAGGCAATTGTGAATTTCAATCAGCTAAAGGTCAATTCTCCTTGGACACTGGTTCACATGTAACCAACCCAAAAAAAATGCAAATGTTTGCCACAACCATATCTTATTTTGGAAGTGGATGCTTTTATACTAGAAAAAATGGGCAAAAAAGGAAAGAAATTGTCAAAGCCTTCTAAAAAATTACTAAATTTATAATTTATAATAGATGATTTTATAGATGAACGAACATATATGCATAATTCTATCCAGTTTTCCCTACTTTGCTACATTATGGAGTGCATATCTTTTTACCAATGGAAAAACTCTAAAAATTAAAAAATGGATGCACCAAGCGGAAACTTTTGGCAAATTTTCACCAAAAATCTTATCTTGCCATAGGTACGTATGAATTTAATCCTTTAATGTCCTAATCCTCTGTAGAAAAGTCAAACTACACTTTTATGCAAAATTCAACCTTTAAGATTTTCCAAAATATACTTTGAATTTTTTTTGCGCGTGAAATTATATGATTCATATTAGTCCTTAAATTTTTAATTTAAAATGAGCTTTTTACAAATTTTAAAGTCAAATGTTTCAAAACTTCAAATTAATTACAAAAAGCTTCCAAAATATAATTTTTTGGAATATGTACAAGTTACAATGGAGAATTACATGATGTATTTTCCATACAAATATACCCCTAGGGTGCCCAAAATAGAAATTCCATGGAAAAAGAGGGCCAAATGAATAGTGCCCACATTCAAAACCACTGAAGGTTCTAAAAATAGGATCCTTTAAAATCAAATTAATTTAGTAGTTATGTTTTGAATAAAAGTTATATTTGAGTATTTTCAAACATTAATGTATTATAAATAGATTTGCCCTATGGATCCAAAATGTTGTAGAATCACAACATCACGAATTTAGGACCTCATTGATTTTTAACAATTTCCGTGCAACATTCAATATTTCATGGGTTCATACATTTTTCATATGAATTGCGCACGGATCTATTGCTAATCCTGCACAAAACCCGTATGGCTTCTACATTCACTCATTTTTTTATCTAACAAAGTGAAAAATTTGTGTGGAATTAGCGCAAAATCCGTGCAAAATTTGTGCGGAAAATGTACAAACCTATGAAACATTGGATGTTGCACAGAAATCGTTTAAAATCCGTGGGGTCCTAAATTCCTGATGAACCATGATGATTTATAAGAAATTTTAATCGAAATAGAATAAAAATGATTGAAATTATATATATTTTAAGCTCGGGGGTGTAGTGATATGTTGGAGTAGCAATATACTTGCGAACAAATGATAGGGTATTTTAAAAACATGGGAACAAAAAATTATAAATGGACTTAGAGGTAATATAGGGTATTAAAAATGGCACTGGACATCTTTAAAGTACTATAGGATATGGAATAATAGGTAATTTGGAATTATAAGTAATGCAAGCCTTTTTTATGAACCCATAGTAGAAAATTACATAATGATAGCATGTGGAAAAAAACCAAAATAAAAAGTAATACCCTCCTATAAAATAGTCGTTGTTCGCACCTATATCCTTAACTTAACTTAACCCCCCAAGATTTTAAGTTGAAATCATTTGCATTTGAAACCGGAGAATTAGGTGAAAATTAATTGTTTATTCAACAAATCCAAGTTTTGGGTTTGTGGATGTTAAAATGTTGACAATTATGAAGTGAATCAAAGTCATTATTTGTATATACAAACTTATTTCACTTAAGACAAATTAACTTCAAAACTTCACAATTGAAATCCCATGAAACAATTTTTTATGAATAGAGCATAGTGCATAGAAATTACCTTAAAAATTTCAAGAAATAACTTGAAATTATTAAAGCCCTACCTAAAAATCTTCAAAATATTAGTGTGGAATAGGGGTTGCTTTACACTAGGAGTCGGGTCCAAACTAGTGTGCAAATAGGTTCATTTCTCATCGGTGCAAAAACTATTTTTTGGGCCTAAGCCCTTTACACTTAGAAATCAAAGGGCTTGGACCCAAACATTGGGCCCAAACATTTTTTACATTAAAACCGCAAGCTTTCACACGGACTCAACTCCATTCTTCAGGTCCACCAAATATAGAGCCCCAAACTCTAAACTTGGATCCGAGTCCACATTTCATTGATTTTCAAAATTTATTTTAAAAAACACTTTTTCCCAAGGATAGTATGGGCTGAAATTTCCAAAGAGCAATGGGCCCCTCACCTTTACACTAGGAGTCAAGCCCGTAGTTTCCAATAAAAATGCATACCATGAACCCAACTTTTGGGCTCAATCCCTTTACATATGTAAAAAATGGCCCAACTCTAGTCTTATTATATTGTCTAATCTTTTAAATTGAGTGCTTGAGGCCAATATTATGAAATTTTGTTACATTGGGCCCAAAATCGATGGATTGGACTCCTAAGTGTAAAGTGGCCCTAAATTCCTAAACGTCCCAACGTCCAAAAACTAAATGATGAACAGATTCAAAGACTTGCAACTTTCTCACACAACCTTGGATGACTTTCATCCAAATCATCTTTGTAAGCCTATTATATTCTTTACCAATTACGATAAATCTCTTGTGATGGAGAGTTGTTGATAATATTGGAGAGGCCTTCAACTAAAAGTATGTCAAATTTGTTGGGTAGATTTTATACTTGCAAAGGTCTTCTCATGCACACTTCATGTACATTTGAGTCATGCTAATATCTACTTTTGAGGCTAGAATCTACTTCTGTTCAAAAGGGTTGGTACGTTTAGGGGGGTTTCACACTATAGCCGAAGGTCGAGAGGCCGTCGATTTCCACCAATCAAATTGCAAGAAACCATGGTTTCGGCCTCTCGACCCTTCACACTAGAGGCCAAAGTCCAAAGGCCGTGGACCTTCAAAATGCTTACATGGCAACGCTTTTTGACCAAGGTGACGGCCTCTCGAGAGGAAGTTTGGGTCCTATATTTTGCAAGACCCGTCACTATGGTCGAGAGGCCGTCAATTTCTTTTCATAAAAAATGAAAACTATATTTTATGCCTATTTTCAGTAGATTTCTTTGGACTCTCAACAAAGTTTGGACTCTCAATTCCCACGGCCTCTCGACTTGACGGCCATAGTGTGAAGCGGCCCTAAGAGGTTAACCCTTTAGCGCGCCGGCGTCCAGATTTTGGACGCCGGATGAATTTCAGCAACTCGATTTCTGTAGGTACCCGATGTTTTTCATCCATTTTTATTTTTTTCCATTCTTGTGCTAGTTGAATACCATTTGTACGGTATGGATCTTCCAAATAAGATAATGTGAATTTTTGAATATTTACAAAAGTGATTAATGTCAAGTTTCAATCTTAGTTCAAAAAGAAAGACCTTAAATATGATTTTCCATAGTAAGTAGAATCAAATAATGGAAACCATACCATCTCGTAGTGCATGTCATTCTAATTTCATTACAATATTTTTGAATATTTTTGTGTTAATTTTGGATTTTTAATTGAATTTCAAGAGAAAACCTTGCA
Source organism: Pohlia nutans (assembly GCA_022496805.1). Classification (NCBI taxonomy): domain Eukaryota; kingdom Viridiplantae; phylum Streptophyta; class Bryopsida; order Bryales; family Mniaceae; genus Pohlia; species Pohlia nutans. Next base: position 12,627,900 of record CM040090.1, read on the forward strand.
AAATTACTTTAAAAATATTAATAATAAATATGATGAATCCAACCGTACGGATGTTATCTACACATTGACATTTACAACTTTGTTTTGTACATCAACTCCATTTTCGTTTTTCATCGACCATTTTATAACAAATCTTTGAAAACAGTGTTGAATCGGTACGTTAAAGGGTTAAAGAGACAAACATACCTGCTATTTATTAATGAATTAGTTAGACTTTTGAATTAAACTTATTAAACAATGATGATAATTAAAAATCAATTTATTAAAAACTGCAGTCCATAGCTTTTCAAGTAGTACGTGGACCATGTCTCCCCCCAAAACCCAAATGGGCCCCATGAGCCTCGACAGTATTAGGTGGCCTTCGAAAAATGAACCTTTCAAAGGAATAATAAACTGCCATTGCTTCCCAAAAAGAAGTCCGTTCCCAAAATAAACGACAACCTGACGAATAATCAAACTCATCAACTCGCCCCCCAAAACCGGCAGCCACCCACCAATCCCCCTCACTTTCCCCCCTTCTACCCCTGGGGAACACGGTGGGAACGCGACGCTCGAATGAATTGTTCCCTTTCCTGGAATACTTATGTGATATTGGGTTGATACTTGGTGATAATATGTTGATATCTAGGTGATACTTGGGGAAAAAATTGCTTAATATATTCTTACATAATATTTTATAACAATAGGGTCCCAAATCCCCTATTTAGTAATTTTCCTTGGCATTATGGTGAGAAAGGACAATTTGGCATGGTATGAGGGAATATAGTAAGAATTGAATAAGGGAAACTTACTTAAGATGTGAAGAAAAGAGCATTCAAGAATATTGGAGAAAATCTTGGAACTTTAATAGGCGTGGAAAGTCTAAGGCTTAATAGTGTAATGACTTTGTGATAATTGAGTTAACCGAAAAGAAGAGAGAATACATGTTAGGTGAGGTGAGTCTGATAAGTATTTAAGGCAACCAAACAAACTTGCATGGTTTCCAAAGAATCCTATATAGAAAGTAGGGTGAACTAGTTTTGCCGTTACAAAGGTGGTGAAACTGAGATTAGAGGTAATAACCCACATCCAATTTGAGATTAGATAGCTCAAATGACTTGGATTAACTTGCAAAGCTCATCTGAAATTGAAGTTGGATGGTATTGAGTTCACTATTTGCTTTGATTTCGGTTACACTCAAAGAGGACATGGACTATGGTTTCCATATTTTCCGGGTCACATTACTTGTTCTTATTTTGGTTAACTCAAATACGTCAATATCTAGGTAATAAACTGATTAATATTTTCTTAGTATATGGCTATTTTTCTTCCCTATTTTCAAAAATCCTTTGTGAAAATCGGTTAAGTGTAGCAAATTGGCATAAAAGAAATCACTGGTTCTTGGTACCCGACCGAAGGGAACGCGACCAGGCGAACGAATCGTTCCCCGAGAGTGCGCAGGTGCCGGGCCGGCCAGTGGACCACGTCCCGGCCCGGAGGAAGGGGGATTCCCCGGGTCCCACCTGGTAGGTAGCAAATTCGTTTTCGACCCGCGACGCCCCTTCTCCCACCTTCCTCGTTTGTTCTTCCCTTGTCCCCCTCCACAGATTGCGCGAGGCCCTTCACTGCAGTTCAAGTGTTGTAACTCAGGCGGTGAGCGAATCCATAGAAGTTTCTATTCCCGAGAGGGAGGCAGTGGGCTTTCTCCCGAACATTCCGTCCGTTTGTTTTTCGACTGTGCGCGCGTCGGTGCTTGCCGTCGTTTCTCGATGCGTGTTTTTCCTGTCGATCGTTCCGGAGTATATTTGTAATGGTCTGGAGTTTTTGTTGAGAGGAGAGAATTTTCTTTGAGGAAGCGTGCGGAGTATCCTTTTCAATTTTTTTTCTGGTTTAGGTTTTTGGATGTGGAGGGTGTGTTTTTCTTTCGCTTGAAGGCGGATGTAATGATCGGTGTGAGGGTATTAAGGAAGGGTGATTGATGACCATGGCCGTGGGGTTGGCGTCCACCTCAAGTGGCGAGGATCCGTTTTTGGAGGTGAAGGCTGTTTCGCGCGTGTTATCGTCGGAGGTCACTCGTATACCGGACTGGCCAGAGGTAGGTTTTGGTGTTTGCATTGATGTTCGGCTTCTGTGAAGTGAGCTTTCTTTTCGCGATTGGCAGGAACAGCGCATTTTAAAATTTCTTTCGTGAAGGCGAGGTCCTTCCATGGTAAGAGGTGTTTTTTTCTATCGAGAGCTCGAACGAGCTTTTCAATTCTGGCATTTTGCACGGTTCCGAGTATTCTATGGAACAGAGCTTTATTTTTCCGACGGAAATTATGACGGTTTAATTCAAGTTGTTGAAAGCCCTTGCTATCTGGATTCTCATATCCTGGTACATTGTGGTTCTGGCCTAGAACAGTCCTCGTAAGTTCCTTGGTAGTTCTCATGAAGAAGTTTTAGGTTGCGTCTTGTCTGTTATTGTTGGACTAGCCCGCATGTGCCGGGATTTTGCAGTATTTGCCAATATTTTTCTTTACAGTAGTGTTTTGAGTTTTGTAATTTTCAGCGATTTTGATGAAGAGTTGATACAGAGGAACCCTTGCGGTGGTTTTGCTTAGTTGATGGTTTCATATTATCTGAGTCTTCAATGATGTTACTCATATATTTCTTAGAACTGCTTGAGTACACGTTTCAGAGTGCGTGGAAAATGCTGTAACGCTGCTTCGCATGTTCAAAGTAGAGGAAGTTTAATGTAGTCATAAGTCGCACATTGCTGGGGCGCACATGTCCAACCAGTGGTCAAACATGAAACGTTTGCGTTACGAAATTCACGGAAACTTGTTAGTAGTTGTTTCACTCTAATGATATGGTTGATTTCGTCAAGTGTTCTCTCATGTACGCGTTGAAGTCGATTGCACAGAAGTGTCGACAGTGTAAACTTACAGGTCCTGAATCATGTGCAGGAATCTTTTGAAAATGAGGTGATGGCCGGACAATTTCTGCACACGTTAAGCACTCCGAAAATGGACCAGACCATTAGGCACAGATCAGTGCAACTTAGCGACTCCAAGAAGCATTTGATAGCAGAGACTGCTGGTAGTCGGCCGAAGAGCGTGACAACGCAAGCTGCGTCTGCCAAGAAGCCTGGCACAGACTTTAATTGTTCCTGCAGAGAAAAGGGCGATCGTTGGCAGCAGGGACAATGGAGTGGTGAAGAATGGGAAACCAAGAGCTACAATACCACCAAGAAAGCAGGAATGTGCAAGTGTATGGCGGGGGCAGCAGCTGATTGTACAGCCGTGTGTTGCTGCCCCCTTTCTCTCCTACATCTCTTAGCGCTTGCTTGCATCAAGCTGCCTTCCATTGTCGTCATTCGAAACTTCCGTAAGGCAAAATCGAAGTTCCGGAAGAAACAGAAGTGCAATGAAGTGAACGAGGACGATGTTGGTCCGACAACCCCCTTCACGCCTTCACTTTCATGCCGAGAATCTATGGGTGATGTCTCTTGGGCACCGGCTTCGGGATTCGCTGATCCTCGGGTGTGGCAGGAATACTTCGGCGCTGACGTCCTTGATCATGCTGATCACTAGCGAGGCGCACTTCATCCCCTATTTTTGTAAATAGCATTCCACTCGTCAGCAGGCTCACATTCAAATTGGATTTCAGCGTCAGAGCCAGAGCCTATGGAGATGATCGTGCCTTACGTTTCATCAACTTGCTCCATTATCAGAGCAACAGATTGTTTCTGCACTCACAGACCGGTGCATTCGTTGGAGGTTTATTTGTGAGCATTTCAGGAGGATGAAAATATTAGTCTCTTTGGTACTGAGACTAATGCAGCGTCCCCATGTTTTAGGCAGTGCATGTCAAGGGGAGTTGGATTGCAGCACGAAGATTCGATCCAAGGAGAAGTGACAGTGGTTCCTATTTTGTGCCCGATAGAAGTCCTTCCGTGGAGACCAAATCTTCTATATGTAGATCTGTGATTGTAACGTTGCTTCAATTTTGTCTACGAAGCTTTACAATCGTGTCTGAGGCAGTGTAAATTGTCCTAGTGCTCAGGTCCAAAATCAGAGCACAGGAGTGACCGAGGTATGTACGTAAATGTTTTGCTTCTTTTGATTGTTCCCGCAGCAGTAGGGAGTTTTGTATAATAAATGGTTTCGTCCAATTCCTTGAACCTTTGCCTCCACCCTCTGTTCAACTCATTATGTAGTTTTCTTGTGCTTCTAGGTTCGAAATGTAATTTGCTGATTTGTCTTCAGTTTCAGTGTTTATAACAGTCTGTTGCCCGGGGCTTCGTTGAGGCTAAAAGAGTGAACATTGAGGCTTGAGTGAACAGAATCTAGCCTCTATTTTTTTTTGTTGATTAGAAATTGCCCTGCGCTAATTTCACACTACTGATATTAAATTTTGGATCAAAAGTTTCAAAATCAGAGAAATCCATGCTCCACGGTTTCCTCATGATGTTAGAGTTATTTGTAAACTAAAGGGTTGAGTGGGCCTTAGTTTGACTAAAATTTGGAGAAACAAAAACTATTGAAAACTATTGAGACGGTTTAGGGTGTGACTAGATTTATCATCCATCTACCTTATTGCTAACTACCTACTGTGATCCTGGTCATTAAGGACCGGTCAGGTAGGTACGCTGACTAAGATATGGATGGAACTGGAGAGTGAATGGATGACATTCATCATGTCTTAACACTTCTTGAACGATGATCTTCCTTGTTGAAAATACTTCATGACGCTATGAAGGAAAAAGAGTGAAGTCATCGTTCGCCATCTAATTCACTCTAGTGTAGTGAGGGTCCTCATCTCGGGGGGTTCACTGGCGAAAATTTTAGAAACAACGTGCGATAAAAAATAGGGTCCAATATATTCATTGTAGATAAATTTTGTAAAAAATGTACATGTAAAATAGGGGATTTTTAAAAAGTGAAACATGTTTACATGTAAAATACCATCACATATAATATTCTCAGGCTTTTTATATGTAAAATACCATCACCTAATAATATATTTTGCTAAAAAATTTAGCTAAAATAACCCCCCAAATAAATAGGTCATTATCGCACGTGTATACAAAATATACAAGGGAGTGACCTCCCCGAGGTCCTCATACCAGAGCTGAGTTCTAATGGAGTATGTGTGTGCAGTAGTGTGGGTCTAAGTCTAAGAAGAACTGTTGCATGCAACACGGCGTGACCCCAAAGAGTGGGAGAAAGATTAGCATGAAAGAGGAGAGGGTGTACTATGAGTTGTATTTTCTTGATGTATGCTTCAGCTAGGCCATTCTGGGCATGTTCATAAGGCACTGAATAAGTGAGTTCTATCCTTGAGGCTGTACAAAAGTCTTTGAATGACTGATTTAAATTCCATGGCATTGTCCATTCTAAGAAAACAAATATGGTTGTCAGGGAAGTGGTTGCGGATCCTAAGGAGCATGGCTAAAGTCTTGGGAAATACCATGTTACGGGTTGTAAGAAGTGACACCTCGGCCTATCTACCTGAAGCATCAACGAGTACAAAGAAGTACTTGAACTGACTTGACTGGGGAGTGATGGGGCCGCACCAATTGCGGTGGAGACGATACGTCATTGGCATTTCGGTTGGGAGCTTCCACCGTGATGCCATCGGCGTTGTATCGTCTCCACCGCAATTGGTGCGGCCCCATCACTCCCCAGTCAAGTCAGTTCAAGTACTTCTTTGTACTCGTTGATGCTTCAGGTAGATAGGCCGAGGTGTCACTTCTTACAACCCGTAACATGGTATTTCCCAAGACTTTAGCCATGCTCCATAGGATCCGCAACCACTTCCCTGACAACCATATTTGTTTTCTTAGAATGGACAATGCCATGGAATTTAAATCAGTCATTCAAAGACTTTTGTACAGCCTCAAGGATAGAACTCACTTATTCAGTGCCTTATGAACATGCCCAGAATGGCCTAGCTGAAGCATACATCAAGAAAATACAACTCATAGTACACCCTCTCCTCTTTCATGCTAATCTTTCTCCCACTCTTTGGGGTCACGCCGTGTTGCATGCAACAGTTCTTCTTAGACTTAGACCCACACTACTGCACACACATACTCCTTTAGAACTCAGCTCTGGTATGAGGACCCTCACTACACTAGAGTGAATTAGATGGCGAACGATGACTTTACTCTTGTCTTAACAATTTTAATTGCATTTCAATGCACCATTGTTCACATGCCTTGAAGTTCCTGATGTTGGTGGGAGGTTTTCATTTCTTACACACCATCTTGCATGGGAACTTGGTGCACAATGAGCAACTGCTGGCCATGCTCTTACACAACTCATGACGAAGACTAGAGTAATTAATCTTCTTCAAGGCCAGTCACTCTTCATTAATCTCAAACAACTTTATGTTGACAGGACCGGTACTATACAACGGCTATGGACGACCAATTGCCCACGTGTCTATTCTCATCACCTTCACTTTGTAGACGTTTACACTGTCGTCAGGTTTGAATACCGTAGTACCATAGCAGGTTCGTCCTAAATTAATTCTAAAAATAAAAAACGTAACAATTAGAAAATTCTGAAGACAGAAAAACGAAAATAGAATAAATTAGTTTTTGAAATATTTTGTTATTTCTAAGCTATTTAAGGTAATTTTTACTGATTTTTTTGCTAAAAAACGAAAATTGAGAAATTCAGTTTTTGAGAGGCGAACCTTATTTTTTCAAAAAAATTAAATATTCGTTCGCCAGGTGGCGAACCTGCTATGGTGTTACGGTACCTTGTATCGTTTTGCACAGTAACCCAAACTCCAACAACTTAATCCCTGAAGAACCAAGGCTTCATGGTTTGAAAATGACTATTTGATTGTGCAAAATCAATAACTCAGATGAGGCTATGACCAGGACCAGAGAAATGCACAGCATGTGGTGGTCAAAAATAAATAAAATTGACAAAGGAAAAGTTCCTACTCAAAACTGTTAAAAAGAAAACATGAGGCCAATTTGGGCTTCACCTGTCCGGAGTAGAAGCTGGGCTCCTCACATAAAATTTTGTATGCCGACCACAGCACAACATCGGATAAAAATTGGAGCCAACAGCTTCTTTTGCCTCATGGGCAACATCACTTTCAAGAGGTGCCTAAGTCAAAAAAAGTGTAAGGATATGAACATAAACCGAGGACCATTCAGGGGGTTGCATTTACTGGCACTGCTTCATACTTTGTTTTGGTCAGTGCTTCAACTTCACTGTCCCTGGGTTTCTCCACCTTGACGAAGAATATGGAAACCAGGGTGATAAACGATCCCACAAGCCCTTGCCCAGTGAACGTTTCGTTCCTCAGTAAGTACCTGCCACGAATTCCGTTTCAGTCAAAATACAGAATTCTCAAAACCCTAATTTAACCAGTGAAAAAAAATCCTTCAAATCCAAGCATAAAGAGGCCAAATTACATTTTGACCTAAGCAAACCACATACCGTTGAAGGTAAATTAACTTGAGAAGAGACCTAAAAGTGCTGTAAAGAATGGTTGCATATGCTCACCCAAACAATGTAGCAAACACTGGTGTAAGTAACGTGAGCGCGCTGAGCTCCGTCAAACTGCCTGCATCATTAAACATTCAATACTTTGTTAAGCTTGTTATTATTCCATGTAAATAATCATTTTAAACCTCCAAAGCTTCTAAAACACCAGCAGAATCCACGTCATTCACAAGCAATGCCCTGCATATTATTCAAAACTTTGAAGGATTATCTAGTACCCATTCGGACAGACATCCCTACACAATTCTCTCATTACAATGCCTTGTCTGCGAAACATGTAGGAATCTTGAGGTATAAGTTGGTGCATTAACCCTTAAAGGTCCACAGAGCCCTTTCCGACCAATATTATACAACAATATTCCATTGTATTTGGTATGGTTCCACACCTCGTATGGGTTTAAGATCAAAAGTGAAGTTAAAATTCACGTCAACATGGTTTTAATAAGCTATTGGGGTCTCAATTTGGAACGTTCTATTTACAACAAATGTCAAATATACGTCAACGTATCTACTATCCCCATCAGCCCTTTAAGGGTTAATTTGATCAAGTACCTCGGGTGGCATTGTAGAAGTACAAACCAGTGGCGATAGCACTGCCAAATACGGAGGTGTAGAAAAGACCGGCCCAATCTTCAAGGCTCAAATCTCCCAGATGCCCACTCACTACTGGATCTTGCTTCCAAAATGAGAGGGCCAACACTGGGACTCCGCCCAACACCATGTGCTGGCAAACATCATTTCAAGGCCAAGACATACTTGTAAGAAAATTGCATTCTCTGTGCAAGTGATTTAGGGTTTAGGGTTAGGTCTGGCAATCTTATATAAGGGCTCTATTCTACAATATGCACGAAGAAATAAAAGGTTGCGTGTGTACCCAGCCAATGACCATGAGAGGGTCAGAGAGTTTGGACACCCAACGCATGAGAAGTGTGCCAACGGCCATACTTTGAGCAGCCAGCAACATCCACCACTCTCCACTGTCCCATATACTCCACGTCTCCGTTGAATTTGGGGGAGGTGAGTCCTCATTGTGGAACAGAGGATGCAGCTTTTCAACTGGTATCTACAACCACGGTCAACTTATTGAGGGTTAACCCCTAAAAGACTAAGGATCCATGATTTAAAAATGATCATATTGTGAATAATATGGGACCAAGTTTTATATCATTGGAATCACTGAAGAACATTGCATGTGTCGGTCAAGAACAAACAATTTTGAACAAAAGGAACGCCATATAGGACCTACTCAAAAACGCTAAAGAAAAAACATGAGACCCAATCTGGGCTTCTTGGTCCTGAGGCTTCTTGATCAGGTTTTAGTTTCTAAGGATACTAAAACCTGATCTCGTCTCTCATTTTAAAAACTGTATAGGAAATTCATACATAATGGTAGTGATCTCAATAGATTTGGCTCAAAGTGTTCTCTCCACAAGTCCTCTACTTTATGTAAGGTGGTTACCCCATTCCCAACTGAATAAGAAATATGGATATGAGACATTGATATTATTTAGTATTATTATTTTTAGAATTAGGCAAGAAGAAATAGATTACAACACAAGTTGAAACATAATTTTTGGATGAAGAATGAATTAGTTATAAATTTTCAAAGTTGAAGTATGACACATCCCATCCACGTCATATAGGTAGAGATGTTTTTGTTCAAAAAAGATTTGTATTGCACACACCAAAGATGCTTAAACCAACAACAACGAATCCATAACCACACTTACATATATTAAAACCAACAAGAGAGAACCCATTACCAACTGTAACTCATGCTACAACCAACATCATTGCAGCATTGATTGTGGAAAATGTCCCTAGCTGTTCGTTAAGGCGCCAGTTGGGAATGGGGTAACCACCTTAGTACAGAGATCAACAGAATGCAGTGACTCTAGGATCCAACATCACAGCACAATGCCGTAAACCCTAAGGTAGGGTTTATCAAACTTTCCACGAAGAACCGAAAAAGTTATATTATGGAGATTGGAGTTACTCAATGCCGATCCTGACCTCGATCAAGAGAAGGCCAAAAATGCCGAACGCCAAAGCTGCTATGGACTTGGGTCTCAGTCTCTCTCCGTAGAACACCGCGGCAAGAACAGCCACCGTCAGTGGCTGCGAGTCGATGATCACCTATTCGCATTCTTGCCACGATTAGAAAAGAAACCTTCATAGGTGACACGGTGGAATTATCACATTGGTTGAGACTTGATGGAAACCTACGTGGAACTCGTTTCGAAAACTGGGTCCACCGCTGAGAATTTTACAAAAGATAGAAACGAAAGTGGGAAACTCACACTGCCAAGGCCAGCAGTTGTGCGCATCAGCCCTTCGACCGAACAGCTCTGGAACAGAGCACCGTTGATGAGGCCGAAGACCGCGATTGACAACCAAGCTTGCTTTCCGGATGGGCTTTTCTTCCCGCTCAAACTGCAACTCACATGATTCACAAATCCGGTGCTAGTGTAAATCACATTGAAGAATGATGCTTTTGAGCTTTGAGCCATGATTGGGACTGGAAAGATCGAAATGCACAATTCATATAGCAACGGACCTTGCGAAGGCAAGAACCAAAGCGCCGGCAGGTATCAACCGTGTGGCTGCCATAAACAGGGCTCCCGTCTTGGGCATGACCTCTTCCATCACCACCATGTTGGTACCCCACAAGAAGAATGGGAGCCCCAGCAACACGGCGTTGAGGAGCTTCTCCATCGCCGCCTTCCAGTCCACATACATCGACAACACCTAACTTACTTAACCCCTAAGCGTCCACTGAATTTTCTGTGGTGTAGGAAAATTGGATCCCTGCTGCAAATCATCTGCTTGTGTGAAAATGACCACAGTTCGACACTGTTGATCTTGTAGTGTAGAACAAGAGCTTGAAAATGATGTATTGCAATCAGGAAACCGAGGTAAAATGAGAAAATGCCACCGTACTAGACGCTAGGGGTTGAAAGCATTGTCGGAGATTGCTGGCTCCTTATCTACGCTTGACACGCTTCCCAGAAATTCAGCCAGATTACAAGAGAATCGGTGGTCGTTTCGGTTATTTTTAGCATTTCAGGAGTTCATGTTCTGGCATCGCAAGGTATCTCTTTCGCGGTTGGTGTACAAGCATAACATCATCTGCTTCTGATTTGGCTGCTGTGTCACGGCTACAATATTTGTTCAATGGACATGCAACATTGTGTGCTCTCTAGAGTAAGAAGCAATGCGCGAGTAGCGGAATGTGGACTTCCGATAAAAGGATTTCAAGCGGGTCACTTTCAGAAGTCGTTATTTCAATTGATTCAGCAGCCTGAAGTGCAACATGTTCAGCAGGTGATGATTTCCACTAGTGCCAGACGTGCAACACTAACATAAAAACGCCATATGGCATAACACTAGGTCCTTCGTATGCATCCGAGTAACAGGATTCTAAGCTACTGGTATTTAAAAGTAGAATCTTTTTACTCGGATAAGAAGTGAACAAGTTAGCAATATCAAAAGACACAACAAAAGGAAACGAACAAAAAGACATTGAAAATATGATACAAAAAGATAACCAGATGTCTGTTTTTGAAGGCACAGGTTCTAAATATTTATTGAGAAAAGTAGAATCCTTATATGTATACAAGGTCAATTGTGTGTTGGGACTATATTCCAACACAAATCATTCAGGCGATGGTATATGCAACAATTTTCGGGTCCTGCACTTACGGACTGAAAAAAATTTACAACTTGGAACCGGTATCCAAGTTCTCTGCCGTCCCTCCCATGATCTGGCTTCATCAGAGGTGACATGATCTCCTACACTACATGGCGGCAGGCGGCGTGCATAAAAACAGTAGTGCACAAGAGAAAGTACCAGTTCTCATGCGAGATTTTGCTGCACTTCCATGTAACCGGACTGCACTAAAAGTAGTGAACAGCACCACGGCCTTCCACACTGATCTTGGATGCCTGCATGCTCTTCTTGGCTGTCTTCAATTGCTGCAGTTTCTTGTTCATCTTCTGACGCTTCTCGTCTTGGCGCTGCTGCCGTGCCCTGTTCTGGAATTCCTGGGGGTCCACCTTTGATTCCGGGCGCCGGACAAAGTCTAGGGGAAGAGCTTCGGGTCTTGAAGCATGTTGCCGGTAGCCTGGATCGCCCCGCTTGAGTTCCTTCTGACCTTGAAGCATGTCCAGGTCATCTCCCCTGTCGATGTTTGCGCGCTTCATGGGAGCTTTCTTCACAGGCGTTCTCCGCGGCGCCGGTCGATCCTCATCGTACGATCGTAAATCTTCATACCTTGTGCTCTTCTGGAAGATTGGTCTGCTCCACTTATCCACCAGGTCTCTCGCAAGCTTCTTGTTGGCAGCTGTCTCTTCTGGCAGGCGAGACAGAAACATGACCACCTTCCCAAGCCCGCTTTTCTTCAGCTGCTCCCGCCGTTCGAATTGCTCCACATCAATAGGAAGATCCGTGAGGAGCTTCAACAAAGTGGTCCGGATGTTCATGTTGGGCAAAGAGCCATCAGGAAGGGGCTCCAGCCAATCCTTGAGGGAGGTCAGAACACCTCGGTCCAGAAACTCCATCTGCAATTGCCGCTTCTGCAGCACGGTCCAAAGCTCAGGCAGCATCTTCAGCTTCTCGATAGCAGGCTTGGAGTTTCGGTTCAGATCCGCATCGGTTTCCGCTGCAACATCCAGCTTCGCCATAAACTGCTCCACAAACATGGCAATTTCCTCCGGCGTCCGCTCCAGCTTCTTCTTCTTCTTCCCTTTTCCGAATAGCCGCCCGTCCTCCTCATCTTCCTCGGCCTCCTCGGCCTCAGGGTGGCGCCGGTCCCGATCCGATCCCTCACCATCGCTGTACACAACACGGTCTTCCTCAGGCACGCCTTCATCGTCAATGAATCGATCCTCGTCTTCCCCAGATTCATCGCCATTGCCGGCCACCGAGTCCCACATCTCCTTCATTTCCTTCTCTCCCTTCTTACCCCTGGTGCTCCCCTTCCCTCCCTTGGAGCCTTTCTCCCTGTACACATCCTTAACTCTGTCCTCTGCTCGCGGCTTCTTCGAGGTCCTCCGCCTCTCGGGCTCCTCGTCTTCCTCCTCCGACTCCACCTCCTGATGCCGCTCCTCGTCCGATTCCTCCACCACAGCCTTCTTCACCAACCGTTTCCGCCCCCGCCCGGCCTTGGGATCCTCCCTTGCCACGGGCTCCGCTTCCACTTCCTCCTCTTCGACCTCGGGCCGAATCAGGCCTTCCTCCTCCTCGGAGTCTTCCTCCACGGGCCGGGGCGCCCGGGCGCTGCCATTGCCCTCGCCTGCGGAGTACGCAGAATCCGGCGATCCCTCCCTCGAATCCCCCATCCTCACCAAACCCTAGCTCTCTCCAACAATTGTTGCAACAAAACCCTAAACGAATTCAAAGCCAAACGTGCAAACAAAAAGAAGAGAGTGGCGTCTCTGCGGTGGCTGCTTTTAAGTGCGGTCCTGCAACACCATGGCCACCCTCCAGTCAAGTCCGTGACAACCGTTCAATGGTGGAGCTTTCCCTTGGAGAGTCTATTAGGGTTCCGTGACCTCCAACCGACCGACGATGCCATGTTTCACGAAGAAGATGACGACCTCCAAGACCGAGTTCAGAAATGCTCTCCAAATTGGTAACTTACGACTCTCTACCACACAAAGCGCTCCTCTCACTAATTCGCATTACCATAGGTGGAAGAGACAATATATATTTTTTCAATTTGTTGGGAATTTTTTTTCTAATATAGTGAAAATGATCGAAGAATATACACAAATGTTTTACTTTTTGAAAAAAGGTTAAATGTTTGGTACGTTTATACATTAAAGAAGGTTGCTTGTTTTGTTTGTGTTTAAATGTTTCCAACCGTGCATTCGTTGGTTGTGTTTTTGGTATTGTCGGAAAGTTATTAATAAAGAAGGATGTATGGAAGTAGGTTTGTTGCATTTGGTGTGAAACTTATGGATTTTTAATAGAATTATGTCATCATAAATTGAATTAAAATTATGAAGAATGGACCTTTGATGTCATCTTTGGCATCGTCGGAAAGCTCTCGACAAGTGGGAGTGTACTAAAGTTGTTTCGTAGCTTTTGGACCTAAGGTGTGAAAATTATAGATTTTCAATCAAATTTTCTCACTTTTAATTGAATCAAATGATTTTTTTCAAAAAAGAAAAAGCATGGGAAATACAAGAATACACAAAACACAGGGAATGCATGGGAACACGAGGAACGCACAACTACACATGGAGCATGAGGAGCATAAAGAACATGTGGAACCTAGGGAACATTTGAGCCAACTATGCAAGGCTAACATGATGCAATTCACTATTTATGCACTTGCCCAAGTGCACTCATTTCATAAGCATTTTTGGTTTTAAAAACATTGGTTAAAAAGTTCTCTAAAAAATATCAATGTTGTCTTTCCACAATCACATAAATTGTAAACAAATAATTATTTTAATTATTATTTTATTCTTATCTTTATCTTTTCTTTTATCTTTTCTTTTTCTATCTTGATTCAAAGCAGAATTCAAAGTGCTCAAAGCAAAGCAAAGCATTCTTGTCACTCAAAGAAACCACAATAAACATCAATAAAGATTTCTCCACTCCTCTAGCAAGGAACCTGTTTCATCGTAGCACCCGGTGTTGTGACGACGCCATGAAGTTTTAATGTGAGCAATCTAGTCTTTGTGCACTAATCACGTTGTAGCAACAACAGAGACCAAACGCTTCACATTACTAGCACAAAAAAGACAAATTAATTTTCGGGTTCTGTCACATCATAAATTTGAATAGTGTTTGGCTCGTCAATATGCTCTGTACAATGGTAGGTAGTTGGGAGTCAAGAACCCATGGTCCCATTGTCCCATCAAACTGAATGAAGAACCCAAGATCCCATGAGAGTGATGAGACCGAGTTAAGAATTCCATGAAACTGACTCACGAACTCAAAAACATCAAATCAGGTTGTTTACAACTATTCACATGTGCACTATGCATTGGAAGTGTAACAGTTACACTTCCACATTGTTCTGATGATTAAATATGCGTATCATAATCATAGCCATAAATGTATATCCCATGGTTAATATCATGTTTATACATGTGTCACTTGATGAATTATGGTCCATGTATCCATTGTGCAAAAAGTATATATACATATATATATATATATATATATATATATACACACTTTTTTTGTGAATTACTTTTACTAGTACAATACATTAAATCTTATTATTATGGGTCAAGACTAAGAATCATCCTTTGTGTGAGTAATATTGAGAACACGATCTCTTAATACATATATGTTAGTATTTTTAGCGAGGGAGAGGGAGAGGGAGATGAGAAGGAGATGAAGATAGAAATGAGGGAGATAGGAGGGTCTTTGGGTGCGCAGCCGTGCACCCCACGGCTAAAAATATAAAATTTTCAATACATATATATATATATATATTTATATATATATATATATATATATATATTTATATATATATATATATATATATATATATATATATATATATATATATATATATATATATATATATATTTGCTTTGCTCCCATTGTTTAGAGTTTAGCAGCCACAACTGAAGAAAAAGTAGAAGGAAAAAAAGACAAGAAAGAGGACATGAAAGAAATCAAGATTAAAAAGAAAAGATAAAATAAAAGATAAAAGATAAGATAAAGATAAGATAAAAAATAATTAAAATAATTTTTTATTTACAATGTAAAGGATTGAAGAAAAACAATTATTTATTGTCGTTTTTTCTTAAAAAAAGTTAGACAAAAATAATTATGCGCTTGGGGACCAAGTGCATGATTATATAGCCAAGTGTGTAAATAGCAAATTGTGTTTTGGCCACAGTAATTTAATTTAATTCATGGTGACGAAATTTGAGGAAAAATCCATAACTTTCACACTGTAGGTCTAAAAGCCTAAAAACGACTTTGGTGTAATTTTTTTTGTAGAGAATTTTCTAATGATACCAAAAAGAATTTTAGCGGCCTTACAGTCTGGGAGATCTCAATGTAACATACAAAACACAATAAACAAACTACCTTCCTTAATAGTAAGACTACTATGGCCATGTGTCATGTGGACTCATTTGAATTTTGAATTTAGCCGATTGGGTAGTTTATAGTGTAAAAGGATGATTTTATCAATTGATTTTGGAATGAGTAGTGTAAATAGGTCATATTACCAATAGATTTCCCAATCTGGATTCCAATAGGTTTAGGGTAGTTAGGAAGTTGTGTAGCCAATGGGTATTTAGAGAGAGAATGCCGATTGGTTTTTCAGTCTTTTTCTTGCAAGTTGAGCAGGAAGCTCCTTCCGCTTGAAGAAGTAAAACAATTGTGTTTTGTGAATGATTTTTGTAATAGAAAATAGTTTTGGAACAATTGGAAGTGTGAAATTGTATTAATTGTGTGTGATTTGAAATTGTGGAAAGTGTGTGATTCATTGTATGGAAATTGGGGATTTGTGTTTGATTGAGAAACTGGTGTGGAGAAATTAATGTGTAATTGAATGTGCTTGCAATTGGAAATTGTGAGTGATTGTGTGAGTGATTGGACTGTAGAAAGAGGCACATTAACAATTGGAATTTTATTCCAAAAATATAAAAAGGATTAAACTTAATTGGAAAAGAGATAGTGTAAAAAATTGAGATTGATCAATTGGAGAATGTATAATCCAATTGGTAGTTGAATAATTGAATGTGAATCAATTGAAAGCTGTGAATTAATTGAGTGAATTGTGAAACCAGTGGAGTGTTACAGTTTGAGGATAAAAATTAATTGTGTGTATGCAATTGAAAGGAAATTTGCAATTGGATGAGAATCTGAGTTGATTGGTGAGAGATTGATTGGAGTCAATTGGAAATTTGTTATCTGGAAATGAGTGTTAATAACGTGTGTGGAAAATATCAATTGAGAGAATTCAAACTGTGTGACATAATTGGTTAATGGAATTAGCTTGGGTTGTTAATTGAAGTGAGCAATTGGTGAGAACGTTGTGTGAGTGCATGTTAAGCCAATTGGGTAAATACAACAAGAGTATGTTGCAAGCCAAAAGTTAGAACAAAAGATTTTATGAGATTGAGTGGATCTGGATCAATTGGAAAAATATATCTTTGTTCAGTTGCAATTGGAAGAGAATCCATCTGGAGAATATGCTGATGGGAGGTTTGAGAGCAATTGGGAATTCAGAATCACCAATTAAAATTCCAATTGAAAAGATGATGCAGCAAAGACTTGAAGAAAACAGAAAGACTTAAAGTCATTTGGAAAAAGGAAGCCAGAGAATCAACAATTGGAGAAAGAGATTAAGGGAAAAGCTTGAAGATAAATACCAATGGAAGATGATAAGATATTCTAATACCCTTATCTATTGGTTTAGAGTGGGAATTTATTGGTAGTTTTCAAATCCAATTGAGCAAATCCAATTGAAACCTGAATTTATCTCCCTGTGAACGAACTCGTAACTATAGAGTTAATTTTATTTTTATTTTAAAGGTAAAATTAATTTGTCTACATTTTGGCGCCGCTGCCGGGGAGATGTAATAGATTTTCAATTGGAGTGAATTAGAAATTTATTCATATATCAATTGGAATGGTGGGTGTTATCATGAGGCTAACTCATGAGTTCTCATGATAATTCCAAACCCAATACAAGTACTAGAGAAGAAAGGGCCGATAGAAGAGCACGGTATCGACGGGCTTTAGATCAATTCGAACCAAATAGGTCAATATCTCTACGTAACAGTCCTAGGTGGAGTAATTACGAGCAAACACCCGATCAGGAAGGATTTACCAATCGCTTAATACTTCCTGAAAATAGAGGTGAGAGGATTGATTTACCATTGTTGTCGGGAACAGTAATCGAAGAAACAAACAATAACAACTTATTCTTTTCTATTGAAAATCCCAACAGGGAAATCCAACATCCCAATAGTGAAACAGAATCAATCGGGGAGGGAGAAGGATTTGATATATCACATTTGTTTTGTGAAGGTATCTGTCTCTCTAGACTACCATCTCCGAGAATAAGAAATAAACAAACCAATTGGTCGGATAGTAAAATAGAATTGGACGTAGAACCAATGGCAGCTCTTGGTCTAGCTCTTGCTCCAGGAGTACCCGCAGTTTTGCTAGTGGCCATACGACCATGGCAAGTTAACGATCGACCCTATTCTTTAGTATAATTTCCATATTTCTCGGGTCAAATTGGTAGTGATCCCAATAGGCACGTGCATGAATTCTTAACTGTGTGTAACGCCAATAATGCTAGAACGGAGGCCCATTGGCTTAGCATTTTTCCTGTTACCTTACAGGACCATGCTAAGCAGTGGTTCCAAAGACAAACACCTGGTCAATTCGCCGATTGGGAGTCTTTAAAAAATGCCTTCTTGGCACATTTTAGACCCATAGCGTACGAGGATCGATTGAGTGAACAACTACAGAATATAACGATGACCATGGGTGAATCAATTGATTCATACTATGGCCGATTGGAGGACCTAGTTTTGAGGCTACCTGCTGGTCATGGTTATAATGACCAAATGCAAATGAGATTCTTCATTAGAGGATTAGTACCCCATCGGTTAAAAACATACGTAAAAGAAATTACACCAGCCACTTTAAATCAGGCCTATCGGAGAGCCAAACTATGGGAGGAGGTTAATTTTGAAGACAACTATGGTGTTGCTCTTCAATCTCAACCTCAATTAAGAACATGGAGAAATGATCAACAAACCCCATTGATACCATATCAAACCTGGTATCCACCCCAGGTGACAATGCCATCTACTGCTGGGGTACAGATTCCAATCCCATCGGTTTTGCCAATCAATGCGGCACCAGTGCAATCATTACCAATAGGACAATCGAGAGTTAGTCCTAATATTGTAGACCAAACAAAAATTGAAAACCAATTGTTAGAATTAACTCACAAATTTGAGGATTTAGGGGTACAATTCAATAAGGGTTCGGAAAAGAGAGAACAACCAATTAACAATAGGGCAAACATTTGGTGTACCAATTGTAAAGGACAAGGGCATATGCTTCTTGATTGTCCTTCTCCACCTAACCTACCACCTAAATGTAGGTTTTGTGGAGGACAACATGAAACTGAATCTTGCCATAAATTACAACAGAGTTTGGTGATAGATGCGAACAATCGTAATAAACGGGGTCAAATTTATTTAGTGGATAACAACCCTAATAATTTCAATAATAATAATACTAATAGATTTATGAGAAGATCTAACTATAGAGGAAATAATTTTAATCCAAATTACGTACCACCGGGTAACTTAAACCCCAATTTTAATTCTTCTAATTTTAACAACGGAGGATATAATAATAATCCCAATCGTTATATCCCTCAAATCCCTACGAATCAAAATAAAGGATGGACTCAAATGCCTTATGGCAATCCTACGCAAGGTAAACCAACCTATGGGGGAAATAATCCGAGTTGGCAAGACAATGCCAATGTCATGTGCTATAATTGCAAGGAAATGGGACATTACGCTAGCAATTGCCCTAATGCTCGAGCCAGTATTCCATATGCACCACTATGTGGAAGTTGTAAGCAAGTGGGACATACGGCCGAGGAATGCAATGGACCAAAAAGGGAAGAAAATAGAACTAATGATGGGGTAGGACGAAGTAGGGATACTAGTGCTAAAATCGTTCTTTTACCGGATGATTATCCTTCTCATAATCAAACTAACAATAGGGTGGTGAACCATGTTTCATGGGGGAAAAATATTGAAAGAGAAAATATAGTTAATTTATCTCCTATTGGGAAAGATAATTTTCATAAAGACGTCCAAAACGTAGTAACCAGGGCAAGAGCTGCCCAACAAATTCCAATGGGTAATCAAACAATTGCAAATCCAGAAAATAATTCGCCAATGGGACATGATCCAAATTCCCCAATTGCCGGGAGTGCGCCAGTGGTGGTACAGCATGTGCCACCAGTGGCTATAACAACCCCGATTGGTAATTTAACAGAACCAGTGGGTAATAATGAACCAATTGGTAATCAATCAGAGCGTACATCTCCATTGATACCTACTATGGTACCAATACATGCTCAAATTCCAATTGTGAATCCAACCAATGGGCATGTAAAAAACTTCAACCCAGTAGTTAATAAAGAATTTCAAGAATATCAACCAGCTCCTGAAATTTTCCAACACCCATTGAAAAATGCAATGCCACCCATTGTAGAAAAACCCATTGTGGTTAATCCTATTGAGGAAAGTCCTAAAATATTGCCAACTAATCCCAATTGGGTTGAACAAATTTTACCTAATAAACAACCTATTTTACCTATAGGGTTACCAATTAGGCCCTCTTAGGTTATTAAAAATAAACGAATAAAGCCGATTGGAATTATGCATGGGGTTCCCGCTTATGATATATTAGAAGATTTGGGTAAATTAAAAGCCGATATCTCGACTAAACAATTACTAGGAGTGGCACCTCACTGTAGGTCTACCCTCCAATCGAATTTAGTACGTCGTAGAGCAAGAAATACGGTTAATGAGGTTACTATTAGCCCAGATCCTGGTGCTCCCATGATCGATGTAACAATTGATGGGATTTTAATAAGGAGAGTGCAAGTTGATGGAGGGTCGAGTGTAAATTTAATGAATTATGATACTATATTAAGTCTACAATTAACGAGCTTACATGAAACCAGATTGGTTTTACGCATGGCTGATCAAAGCCGTGTAAAACCTAAAGGGATTTTATTAAAAGTTAAAACAATGATATCTGGTCTAATCTACTTTATAGATTTTGTTGTTTTCCAACAGCTTACACCTAATACCTCTTACCCTATCCTACTTGGTAGACCTTGGCTTTATCAAGCCAAAGCCAAGGATGATTGGGGTCGTGGAATATTAACTATCGGGTCGGGTAAATCCAAAGTCCGCTTGCAAATGTATCCCAGTAAATATGCTGGTGAAACCCAATGGGAGTCAGCTGATCTAACCAGTGATTTTGGTTATGATTCAGATGATTCAGACGAGGATAATTTGAATGCCAATAGGGTGAATATGAGTGAACCACCCTTAGGTAACAAATCCTCAATTGGCGTTTATATGGAACTTAGTCCAGGGGAATACTATCTGCCCTATGGAGAGGATGATGATTCCGATAGGGTAATTGAATCATGGTTAATGGACAAATCAGTGTATGGGGTAACTGACATCCAATCGGAATTAGAACCTCCTTTGGAATCAGAAGATCTAGGGAATTACTCTTCTGACCCAACCCCTGTCCAAAAACATGTCCCCAAAAATCAATGCAGGGAAATAAATTTGGGCAATAGGGAAACACCAAAGTTAATTCATATCAATCGAGAGTTATCATCAAATGAACTAAACCAATGGGTAGAGTTCTTTCGATCTCATGTGCACACTTTTGCTTTTACATATAAGGATTTAAAAGGGGTTCCTTCTGAGGTATGTGAACACCACATTACCTTAGAAGAGGATGCCAAACCTATGCGGCAAAGGCAACATCGCCTTAACCCTAAGTATTCACTATTGGTAAAAGAGGAAATTGATAAGCTTTTAGATATAGGTTTTATCTATCCAGTGCCCTTTAGTGAATGGGTTAGTCTGATTGTTATTGTGCCGAAGAAAAATGGCAAAATTCGTATTTGTCAAGATTTTAGAAAATTAAATTTGGTAACCAAAAAGGATTACTTCCCATTACCATTCACCGATAGCATTTTAGATGCGGTGGCTGGTCATGAGTGTTACTCGTTTTTGGACGGATTTTCTGGGTACAATCAAATTAAAATAGCCATGGAGGATCAATTAAAAACAACTTTTACAACCGATTGGGGCACTTTTGCCTATCGAGTGATGCCATTTGGTTTATGTAACGCTCCGGCGACTTTTCAACGGGTAATGACCGTCGCATTCCAAAAATACCTCCGTAATTTTATGGAGATATTTTTAGATGACTTTTGTGTTTTTGGGTCAAAAGAAGATCACCCAACCCAATTGGCTATGTGTTTTGAGCAATGCCATTTATTTGGTATTTCTTTAAATGCGGCTAAGTGCCAATTTGTGGTACCTTATGGGAAATTGTTAGGCCATATTGTTAGTAAAGAGGGTATTAGTATTGATCCAGATAAAATTGCATTAATTGTTAATACCCCTCAACCTAAGACGGTGACCGAAGTGCGGAGTTTTGTAAGCTTGGGTAGTTATTATAGAAGGAGAGTAAAAGACTATGCTTTACATGATGCCCCATTGACAAATCTATTAAAAAGATTAGAATCAGGTGCAAGCCCTGTATGGACTCCTGAATGCACTAAATCATTTGTTACCTTAAAGGAACGATTAAGTTCTTCACCGGTGTTAATACCACCCGATTGGGATAAACCATTCCACGTTTATGTGGATGCTTTTAATATAGCCCTAGGGTGTGTATTAAGTCAAAAAGATGATAAAAATATGGTTCACCCTATTTCTTTTGCAAGTCGCCAATTAATAGCAGCCGAAAAGAATTACACCACTACGGAAAGGGAAGCTTTAGGAATGATTTTTGCTGTGCAAAAATTTCGGCATTATCTATTGGGTTATCCATTTACATTTTACGTTGATCATGACGCTTTAAAGTATTTGATTAATAAACCTGATTTAAGTGGCCGATTAGCCCGATGGGTTTTGTTATTGCAAGAATTTAATTTTTCAATTGTGGTACGACCTGGCAAAACTCATGCCAATGCAGATCATCTTTCCCGATTGGACCCTCTTCTTCATTCAAATACTTCCCCATTGGATGATAATTTCCCGGATGGTGATTTATTTGTGGTAGAAGCCATTCAATCAGAATATGGAGAAATTCTAGATTATTTACGCACCAATAGGGTTCCAGATAATTTTAATGGTAAACAAATTAAACATTTATTGCAAAAATGTGCTCCTTTCACTCTTATTAATGAAGTCTTATATAAGAAGGGAAAAGACGGTGTCTTACGACGATGTATTTTTCGTAGTGAAATTCCTCTAATTTTGGAAGGTTGTCATACCGATGGGTGTGGTGGACATTTTGCAGGGGATGCAACTGCACGGAAGGCCTTAATGGCAGGCTATTGGTGGCCAACCTTTTTTAAGGATGTCCATCGATATGCCCAAGTATGTGATCCCTGTCAAAGAGTGGGTAAACCTACCCCCTCCACGGCAATGCCATTACAACCACTATTGGCCTTAGCCCCCTTTGAAAAATGGGGAATAGATTTCGTAGGCCCTATTGCACCACCTACCAAACATGGGCATAAACGATATATTTTCGTTGCCACAGATTACGCCACTAAATGGGCTGAGGCTGTTGCTACTAAAAATGATGACGCCGCTACAGTCGCCAAATTTCTCTATGAGAATATTATTTCTAGATTTGGTTGTCCAATTGAGTTAATTAGTGATCGTGGCACTCATTTCTTAAATTCTACAATTGAGGCATTAACTACTAAATTTTTAATTAAACATCGTAAAACTAGTCCCTATCATCCTAGAGCCAATGGGCAAACTGAAAAGACCAATGGGCTTTTATGTAATATCCTAACTAAAACTATTTCTGGATCTGGAACTGATTGGGATGAAAAATTATGGGGAGCTTTATGGGCCTATAGGACTGCCTATAAGGTCACCACGAAGTTTACCCCATTCCAATTGGTATATGGATAGGAAGCTATCCTTCCCATTGAATTTGAATTACCATCTCTACGGATAGCCA
Source organism: Pohlia nutans (assembly GCA_022496805.1). Classification (NCBI taxonomy): domain Eukaryota; kingdom Viridiplantae; phylum Streptophyta; class Bryopsida; order Bryales; family Mniaceae; genus Pohlia; species Pohlia nutans. The sequence goes on from CM040090.1 coordinate 12,651,159, forward strand.
TAACCAATAGGTTAGGAGACATACCCAGTTTAGAGACTAGACTTGCTCAATTGGAAAACTTAGATGAACATAGACGTGAGGCTTTGTTTAACACATATGTCGCACAACCAAAACGTAAATCATTCTATGATAGTAAATTACGTCCTAAAGAATTTAAAGTAGGTGATTTGGTTTTGTTGTATGATAGTCGCTTTATGAAATTTCCAGGCAAACTACAAATTCATTGGTTAGGACCCTATATTATTGATGAAATTCATCCTCATGGATCTGCTCAATTGAAAGATTTTGAGGGTACTAAACTTCCCACTCGCATCAATGGTTATAGGTTGAAATTTTATCATCAATCCGGGGACGGCTTGAATAATGGGGAAAGGGAGAGTTAGTGATTGATTAGGTGTCGATAGAATTAATAATACGTACACATAATATTTTCAAATTTTCAAATTTTTCACATTTATAATAAGTAATAATAACATGAATAATTAAGAAGTAAACTAATAAAGAAGCGAAAAATTTATAAATTCAAGAAGCCTAAGAGAGAAAAGATAAGCAAAGTAAAGAATTGAATAACTATAGATCCCAAGGAGTGAAAAAGGAAATAACGGTGGAAGAAAACAAATAGGCAATAAAAAATTTAAAAAAAATAAAAAATAAAAAATAAATTGGGATAATTAAAATACAAGGTAATTAAGAACTACCTATAGAGAAATAAAGGAAAATAAAATCATCAATAGAAGATAAATGTTTGAAAGAAAAAAAAATACAATACAATAACAAAATAAATAAAAACTAAAAAAATAACTAAAAAAAATAACAATAAAAAATATATATATATATACTAATAATAACATAATAAGAAAAAGCCAAGAGTGTTGTAAGAAATTTTAAACAAAAAAATTGAAAAATAATAAAAGTAAAAATAAGAATAGCATAGAATAGCATAAAATTCACATTAAAATGAGCGAATTTTGTCTCTTAGTCAAAATAATAAATAAAATAATAATAATAATAAATTTAAAAAAAATTAATTAAAAATAAAAAATAAAAAATGAAATGATGAAAGCATAATATAAATCAAATAAGTAAAAACAAAATAAACAAAAACAAATAACTACAAATAAAAACAAAACTATGTAAATTGTAATTAGCTTACAAAGTAAATAATAGACACAATCATTACACAAACATGACCCACGTGACGATTGGAAGTTAAGATTTATCAATTGATGAGATACCTTGTACTATTGGAAAGCACCAATCAGGTGAAAGGAACACATGGGCACTCAAGTCCCAATTGTGAATGCTGCAGCATGGCGGCTGGGGGGAAGAAGCTGGAGGAGCCCAATACCATTTTCCAATTGCGACGTTCACCACAGCATTGAGGCGCTGAGTTGCACAGAGAACCGATTGGAGCGTGCTAGTTGAGAGGTGTTGTGGAAATTGTGGGGCGCACCACAAGAAGATTAGGGTTTTGAATTCCTTGGAGCTGTGTGGGATTTTGGAGTTTTGGGCGTCCAATTGCGCAACATGGCGAAGGAAGGAAGCGATTCTGATGATGAGATGACCGTTTTGGAGGTGAAATTACCTGGCGCCAATCGGGTTGTTGCTGATTTTCTTCAATCGAGGAAGAAACCCAAGACTGAGGGCGGGACTTCATCAAGTGCGGTGGAAGAACCAATTTTCTATAGGGTTTGTTTAGCTCCCTGGCCAGCATTAGGAGATCAGATTGATTACTTCTATGAGGCAGCTACAGTGAATCAATTGGTAGCAGCGATATTGTTGGAGTTTGTTTCCTCTTGTTTGGTGCAATTGGAGATACAAGATCAAGTGGTAGCTGCATTTGTAGAACAGTATTAGGTGGCACCAAGAATTGGTTTTGTGCAAGGAGAAAAGTGGGAGCTCACAGCAGAAGTAGTGGGGAAGGCACTGAAATTACCAATGGAGGGTGTGAATTTTTCCAGCTTGAAGGAGGAGGAGTTTCCAATTGAAGATTGCTTCTTGGAACCACAAATGGTGGTGGCTGCGTGTCCAGAGGAGGGATCTGCTCAAAGAATTTCCAAGCAGGTATTGAAGGAACAGTGGAGACAATTGGGAAGTTTTGTGCAACAATGGCTGTGTTTGCAAGTGGACTTTGATGCTGTCAATAGAGGAGCGTTGGTGGCAGCACTGGCAGTATTTCGTTTTGGGAAGGTGATCAATTGGGCAAAGTATCTTGCCAGAAGACTACACCATTCTTTGGAGCAGGTGAAGATCAATCCATTGGATTCCCAGAGGAGCTTCTTGGGAGGGTATTATCTCTCCAAAATGCTGGTAGCTGCAACCACACGTATCGATAGGGTGATCAAGCCAGAGTCTACACCAACCACGAGTCAATCGGGAGTACTCACATCACCTGCTTTGCAACCACCTGACCATTACAGGAGATTGGCAATAGAGGCACGCCAATTGGAGTTGTTGGCAGCACAACCCACTATTTTTGAAGATTTTGCACGTCTTCAAGAACAACATCAACAGTTGCAATTGGAGATGGATCAGACTATGAGGGTGGGGCAGCCTGAGGTTGCAGCATTGCAAGACCAATTGGAGGCGGCTAGAGCACAATTGGTGGAGTACAAGAAAGAGCAAGTAAAGCAACAGGAGCGGTATGTGGAAATCAACACCCAATTGTTGAGACTCAAGAATTTTCGAGCCCATCAGCAAGATCAGATGGTCAGATTGGAGAGCACCAATGCGAGCTTACTACAGGAGAAGCAAGCACTTGAAGACCAATTGGCCATGCAGATTGTTCCAGTGGACGAGGAGCCAGACCAACCGATTGAGCAGCCTACTCAACCAATAACAGTGGATGATCTATTGGCGCTGTCTCACTATTTGTCAGCCTCATATTCTTTGGAGCAAGCTTATCTTTACGATCGGCAAGTTTTCTTCTTTATTTCAAATCTGGCAATGAAAGACTGTCTTCCTGTGCAAGAATTTCAAAGGGTTTGGCAATTGGCAGTAGAATATTCATTAGAGGATCTATTTGTTGAGATCTTGGTGAGGGGAGATTTGGACTTGGATGATTGGGTATCAGCCTATTGGGTGATTGGCGATTTTGGAGTTCGATTGCTGCGTTACTACAAGCAGATGGAGGAGGTTCAGGCAGCACGTTACCGATGGGGCAAGGAGCAGTCAACACAACTTAGAGAGCCCGATTGTGCAACCTGGACAACATCAGTGGAAGCAGCATTGGCAAAAAATTGGAGGAATTGTGCAATTGAGGAGTGGCACATCAGGAATTTCCGACCCCACTGATTCTGCACTGATTCAGTGCGTTTATCGTTAAACACTGATTCCGCACATCATACGTGCATTTAGAAGTGTCGTTACGGTACGGAAGTGACATGCATTACTAGAGTGTCGATGCAGTGTCTTTTCAATGATTATAAAAAAAGTGTTGTTTCCGCACGAAAGTCGTGTTTGACGGAATCCGTGCGTTAATCGTGTATTTACATCACATGGCTGATAAGACACGGATAACATGCGGTTTTAGTTAATGCGAATTCAGTATCGTATACGTATCATATTAATGCCATTTATTATATTCGTGCGATTTCAGTATCTATTATAATGCAAATTATTTTCGTACGACATCCGTGTACAATATTTTAATATATTTTTGGAAATTTTGGAAATTTTGGAATCTTTTTGGAATCTTCCAAAATATTTTATATTATTTTGGAATATTTTGGAATATTTTGGAATATTTCAAGAATCTTCTTTAAATTATACTTCCGGTTTAATTTCCCAAAACATTTTTAGATCTACATTTATAGAGTTTAGAAGCAATACACATTAAAATTTCAAAGAAATAACATTTAATATTTTTAGAATTCAAATTTGGTATTATTGGTTATCATTGTACTTTTCATCATAGGAGCAAAAAAAAATAGCTCACAATCACCACGATTTTGGCAATAAATAAATAAATTCAAAATATTATGAAAAAATCCTAGATATAGAAAACGTCCTGCATAACTAATGCAAAAAAAAGGTTTTGAAAAAAAAGTTTTTTTCACATAGTTAAAAACATTCAAAGTCCGCTGAAAAAAAAAAACATCTCACGGCCATGATCTGCCATCACGATTTTGGCAAAAACTTAAAAAATTCAAAAAATTATGAAAAAAATCCTAGATATAGAAAACGTCCTGCATAATCTAGTGCAAAAAAAAATTTGGAAAAAAAGTTTTTTTCACATAGTTAAAAACATTCAAAGTCCGCTAAAAAAAAAACAGCTCACAGCTATGATCTGCCATCACGATTTTGGCAAAAAATTAAAAAATTGAAAATATTATGAAAAAATTCCTAGATATAGAAAAAGTCTTGCATAATCTAGTGCAAAAAAAAATTTGGAAAAAAAGTTTTTTTCACATAGTTAAAAACATTCAAAGTCCGCTGAAAAAAAAAGTTCGATAATTACAAAAAGAGTTCCATTCTATGCATGAAGAGTTTGAGGTGGTTTGGTGGTTTGGAACTTGATTGGCAACCGGGAGGTCGAGAGTTCAAATCCCACCGTTGGCGATAGAGCTTAGGAAGCTATGGTGGGCCCCACCGCACGTGCGGGCAATTTCCGTGTAGTTGAAGTGGGTAGCGAGGAAAGTAATTATTTTTTATTATTTTTTATTATTTTTAATTTTTAATTTTTTAATAATACTATTTTGATCAAATTTAGATATAGAAAGAAAATAAAATCTAGATATGGAAAAGATGATGTTGCACGAAAAACGCACTGAATCCGTGTAGTTTTAAAGACGATTAAAACATGACATTTGACGACTATAAAGAGTGCTGAATTCATACGTTTTCAATGGATGTATCAATCGTGTCGAATCAATACTATATCCGCTTGTACGAACATCGTGTCATATCAGTGTAGTTGCGATGAATGACGCAACGATGCGGAATCAGTGCGAAAATCGTACGAACCCTTGAAATATCGGAAATCGCACTGAATCAGTGCAGAATCAGTGGGGTCCGAAATTCCTGATGCAGTCTACGTTACAACGAATGCTGGTGGAGTTCCAATCGGAGGGGTGGTTATTGCAGATGATCAAGGACAATCAGGCAAGAATTTCACGTACCGGCTTTACAGATGTACATCCCAGCGAGTACTTCTACACGTATCGCCACATTCAAAACCGATTGGAGCAGATGATCAAAGCTAAGAACTTTTCCCAATTGCTGCCCTTTGACTTGTCTTCTCATGTGACTTTCAAGAATAAATACGATTGGAAGACTACACCAAAACCAGTGGTAGGTTTACCGAGGGATATAGATCATTGGTGTCCCAATTTGACAACTGGTTCTTTGGATGATTATTTCTTGGGCAAGTGGGAGAATCTATTTTCTGAAATCTCCGATCGGTCAGATGTGTTGCGATGGGAGGCCCTGTTGTGGATAGGGAAGGACTATAACAATGAAGGAACTGTCTTGTGTAAACCCATTGAGGCCTTGATTAAAGATGAGCATAACATGCGATTGGATCATGGCGTTTTACCTTATATGGTGGAGCACAATCCCAATCGGTGTCCTACATCTGAGCGTCGATACAAGTGGATAGCTGATGCTCAATTGGATACGGTGTGGTATAATTGGCCGATCATCCCAGGGAAATGGACTGATTGGGAAGCCTGTGTACGCTCTTACACTCGTTTCTCGATTGAGCATAGACATCATTGAAACCCAGTGTGCTTCAAAGCCGCTATCTTTTGCAAAGCCTTGGCCGATTGGTGTCAATTTTTCAAGATTATCATTGATCCACGATTGGGAGGCAGGATGTTACAAGACGGGGAGTTGTACGCCAAACTCAATTATAATTGCTGCCGTAAGATGCGGTTATTGGATTTAATGTTCCTGATGCATTTCTTGCAAGGAGCACATGACAACTTCGTGGATGATAAGAAGTCCAATCGGAAGGGCAATGAAGTCTTTTCTCAATCGGGACAGGGATGGTAGTTTGAAGCGCGAGCGAGTCAATTCGAGAAAGTTATCCCTGGAGTGTGATGCTGCCAACCAATTGGAGTTTGAGAAAGGTGCCACCCGCCCAGTCTATCAGATGCCATTGCAGTGGACTCCCAATGCCACTTACTTCCCAATTCCCTACACTGTTTCTTCCAGGAGTGGTAACCTTCCTCAATCGGCTGGTTTGAAGATGCTAACTGTAGGCCAGAGTTCCCAGAAGCAATCGAAGAAATTGTGTTTGTGAGGACACAAACAAATGAGGTCGGGGCTATGTGGACTCATTTGAATTTTGAATTTAGCCGATTGGGTAGTCTGTAGTGTAAAAGGATGATTTTATCAATTGGTTTTGGAATGAGTAGTGTAAATAGGTCATATTACCAATAGATTTCCCAATCTGGATTCCAATAGGTTTAGGGTAGTTAGGAAGTTGTGTAGCCAATGGGTATTTAGAGAGAGAATGCCGATTGGTTTTTCAGTCTTTTTCTTGCAAGTTGAGCAGGAAGCTCCTTCCGCTTGAAGAAGTAAAACAATTGTGTTTTGTGAATGATTTTTGTAATAGAAAATAGTTTTGGAACAATTGGAAGTGTGAAATTGTATTAATTGTGTGTGATTTGAAATTGTGGAAAGTGTGTGATTCATTGTATGGAAATTGGGGATTTGTGTTTGATTGAGAAACTGGTGTGGAGAAATTAATGTGTAATTGAATGTGCTTGCAATTGGAAATTGTGAGTGATTGTGTGAGTGATTGGACTGTAGAAAGAGGCACATTAACAATTGGAATTTTATTCCAAAAATATAAAAAGGATTAAACTTAATTGGAAAAGAGATAGTGTAAAAAATTGAGATTGATCAATTGGAGAATGTATAATCCAATTGGTAGTTGAATAATTGAATGTGAATCAATTGAAAGCTGTGAATTAATTGAGTGAATTGTGAAACCAGTGGAGTGTTACAGTTTGAGGATAAAAATTAATTGTGTGTATGCAATTGAAAGGAAATTTGCAATTGGATGAGAATCTGAGTTGATTGGTGAGAGATTGATTGGAGTCAATTGGAAATTTGTTATCTGGAAATGAGTGTTAATAACGTGTGTGGAAAATATCAATTGAGAGAATTCAAACTGTGTGACATAATTGGTTAATGGAATTAGCTTGGGTTGTTAATTGAAGTGAGCAATTGGTGAGAACGTTGTGTGAGTGCATGTTAAGCCAATTGGGTAAATACAACAAGAGTATGTTGCAAGCCAAAAGTTAGAACAAAAGATTTTATGAGATTGAGTGGATCTGGATCAATTGGAAAAATATATCTTTGTTCAGTTGCAATTGGAAGAGAATCCATCTGGAGAATATGCTGATGGGAGGTTTGAGAGCAATTGGGAATTCAGAATCACCAATTAAAATTCCAATTGAAAAGATGATGCAGCAAAGACTTGAAGAAAACAGAAAGACTTAAAGTCATTTGGAAAAAGGAAGCCAGAGAATCAACAATTGGAGAAAGAGATTAAGGGAAAAGCTTGAAGCATTAGAAGAGAATCGAGGCCTAAGGACGGCCGCTTCCCTTTGGTACAATCTGGCCCCGCTGGCCCGTCGGGCAGCTATGCAAGGGGCAGCCGTCGGGCTTGCAGTTCACACTGGCCGTTGAGATCTCTCAGATCGTGCCGTGCATGATGGAAGTTCAAAAACGGGCCCAAGAATCCATCATGAAGCGTTATAGTTCAATTTTTCCTTCCCAACTCAAATCGTGCGCTGTCATCGCACGTCACTCTATCTCTCCCAGTTTTCCCGCGATTCTCTGTGCTATTCCTGTAACTTTTCTTTCAAGTAAAACTCACCATTACATCTAAGAGAGCTTTGACTTACTCTCTGTGTGTGTGCGCATGAAGCGGTATGAGTGTTAGTTACGGTGATAACAACGCTTGTGTAAGTGTGTCTGAGAACTGATGTGTGTTTGGTACTTGAGGTGTGGTACTGAAAGGTTGCTCAGAACATTTTGAATAATATATTCTGATTGCTTGCAAAGCTTTGTAAAGTGTATATGTAATCAGTCTACTTGTGTAAAGCAAATTTTTCTTGTAACGCTGTGAACAGTTCAAGTAACTTTTCATTCAAGTACGTGTGCGCTTACTGTTTGCGCTCATTGTGTCAGATTTTTTCTTTGCAACTATAGCATTCCATCATGGCTTCTAGTGGTTACAAGATCTCTGCAACTATAGCTCAGAAATATGCACCGTTGATTAGTCGTAGTCGTCAGATCGAGATGCAAACGTCAAAGTCTGAATTTCCATTGAGGAGGGAAGCGGGAGGAACTAACATCGACTTGTGGACAGATGGATCTATTTATCCTCAACATCCTGTTACTGGTAAACCACCGCCGTTCCGATCTGTGAGTGAGCTCCTGGAGTATGTTGGTGATGGAAAGAGAGGTTTGTACAGCTACGTGGAAAATTTGTGCTCAGCAGATGCTATAGTTCGATTCAACTTGAGTGAGGCTTTGAGAGAAATTCAGTCTCTGAGAGAACACGTACGAATTTTGAGTAGTGCCATTGAAGAGAGAGACAGATTGCTACAATTCAGTTTGACTGAAAGTGCCGAAAGAAAAAAAATTGAAGCACAATTTTCACAGGTGATTTCAGTTAGTGAAGATCTGAAAGCTGAGATATCAGATTTGCGAGAAGAATACAGTAGATCGAAAGCATTGTATGAAGGACGGACAAGTCAATTAATCGACAAATCTGCACAAGACTCGGATGAGCGACTTCAATTAGAAGTTGATTACTACATAGCTATTGAATCCATGAGAGATGAGCATGAAACAAAGTTGTCGAGGATAACTGCAGAACTGAGAAGAGTGAAGTCATCTTTGAGGCGACGAGAGTTGAGGCTTTCAAAACTTGTGAAAACGCCATATGGATACAGAAGTGTCGTAAGACGAAGGAAAGATGTCCATGATTTGGCTCCAACCGGAGGTCATGCAAAGCGCTCCTTACGTTTAGCACGAAGCATACTTGTACCTGCTACAGCAAGACGCGTTCAAGAAAGCAATGCTAAAACAGGATCCCGACAACGATTGTGTGGAAACAAAGAGATTCAATCTGGTACCGGGAAGGTCTTGTCATCATTGTTGTCCACTCATGAAGTGACTACAATGTGTGAATCTGCAAAGTTGAAATCGGTAGGAGTGCACATGGCAAATTATTACATGAACAAAATAGGATCAAACGTTGGAGCGCCAGAGATTTTGGAAACTTGTGACCTTAATGGTATCACACAGAGCGGTTACCGAGCCATTTACAAAAAATTCACTGGAGCAGTGAGATTGGCGGGTAAAGGCCTCAGGATCGGATGTTTACCAAATCCTCATAAGGTCACCTTGATTCGACAGCAATTGAATATGAAGTTATCGGAGTATGTTGGTGCCTACTACTCCATCTGCGATACTTTTGAAGGGGCAGCCAGAAAACAAGGAGCCAAAAACAAAGAGCCAGTTCGGGTCAGTTTGAACGAGAGCAACAGTTTTTTTGTTGATGTAGAACAGGTACAGAGAACAATGGTTTGCATGTACAACTTCACACCCGAAGGTATGAATTTATTACTGCATCATGTCTTAATCATCTTTTCTATCTTCTTTCATTTTAATTTTTTAATTTTTAATTTTTTTTAATTTTTAATTTTTTTCTTCATGCATTTAATAGAGTTAACCGAAAAGAAGGCCATGGAACATGCCTTTTCAACCTTCTTTCAAGCGCTCTTTTGAGCTCCCTTGAGCTATGTTTGGGTTGAATAGTGTCGTGTCATAACTTGTCCCCTTGTGGTAGGAGGTGTGGAAGTCATAACATTACCCTTTGGTAGGAGGTGTGGAAGTCATTGCGAGGTGTGGAGAATAATGATAGTGGCTTGCTTTAGATTGTCTCCCAACTCACCTTGAACTAGTTTTCGGTCTATTTATATTTCAATATGAGTTCAAGAGGAGTTCAAGAGGAATTTGCTAAAACTTTCCTCTTTGAGCTGACTTTTCAGTTAACTCTATTGAATATCTCGTTTGTTGTGCATCGGTGCAGAATTACAGGGGCAGCCTTTGATTTTTGTTCTAAAACTAGATGAGGCGGAAATAGTGCACGATCAGAAAATGGAGCGTGTCTCAATAACGCTTATGAACAGGGCTTTAGACACGTCACTGGATCCAAATAGTTTAGAATATTTCTCCGTGCAGTCCGAGCGGGAAATCTGGCCGATTGCGTCCTTTCAAATACCTAAAGAAACTCATGATATTTTGAGTTGGGTGTTTTCAAAAACAAAAATCCCTGAGTTGATCAAAGCACAAAGTGATGGCCATTTGTTAGATGTCCCTGGAATCGGCTCGTTCCATGTAGAGTGGCACCTCGCGGTCGATATGAAGACACTGAAATGTATGTATGGACTCAAAATGGGGGCCAATAGCTTACACAGTTGCATATTCTGCAATCAAGAACGAGTGAAATCAGTTGTTGGAACTGTCGCTCAAGCCTCGGCAAGTATGACAAGCAGGAAGTGTACATGGTCGAATAGTCTATTCTCGAAGCAAATTTCAGCAGAACCAGTATTGGATGCTAATTTTCAGGGACGCTGGAAGCCTATTCTAGCCATTCCATTAGACAGAGTGCATGTGTGCACGCTTCATGCGTTGAATAGAATGGTGGAGAAAATAGTGCACCTCCATTTCATGCCCCGGGGAGGTCACTCCATTGTCAAGTTGAAAACCACGTGCGTTCAAAATAAATCTAAGTTTTCTAAGTTGCATCACCAAAATGGGTCAAAATTTTATCAATTTTTTTTCATGAGTAGATATACTCAGTATCTATTACATAGTAAAAAAAGATAACCAAATTTGATGATCTTTCTTTTTTTATAAAACATGCCGTTTCTAACTAGAATGACGTAGAAATGAACTAAAACAATTACTAAAAAAAATGAAGATGACTAAAAATTTCAAAAAAATATACAAAAGATGTTATCAATGGTTACGTATATGTAGAAAAAATATCATTATTTTTAAAATTATTTATGGCATATAAGATAGGGGTAGCAAACTTTGAACGCACGTGGTGTTCAACTTGACAATGGAGTGACCTCCCCGGGTTTCATGCACATCTGGACAATTCGAGATGAAGCTCTCAAAAAACAAGCTGTCGACGAAATGCAGAGAGTGGTGTCTTTCACAGGCGCTCATGGAGGAAATGTAATCATCTTCAAAGATGAAGATTTATCAGGTAAATCTAATTCGGTTCCTAACAAGCCATCATTCTCTGGAGCCCATTCACTCAAGCTATTTCAATCTATCGACAAGATCAAGGGTGCTAACACCGGCAATCTTCTAAACAACGCCAATCCTCGGAAGCTCTATGTTGACATTGTAAACGCTGAGAAGAATCTCTTGCGAAATGGGCAAGCTAAAAAGGAGAGACTCGATCAATGGATTGCACTAGATGCACTGCGTCCTTACTTCAACGGCTTAAGATTAACAGATGTGCAATCAGCTAAAGATTTCAAAACGAAAGCTGAAACATGGGGTCGCGCTTACCTGAAGTGCTTTGGAGAGCATCACGTTACTCACTATATGGTAAATGTAACAAAACACTCTTCATTTATTTGCTTTTAGACATGCTTAATTTGCTTATTGATTGCTTGTGTTATCAACCTGCTTGAAAATTCACAATGGTGATGACGCAAAATGTGTTCTGGTACCAGCATGTCATGGTTCGGCACGCACCTTACTTTGTCGGCAGGTATGGTAGCCTCGCTATTTGGTCTTGCCAAGGCCTTGAAAACTCGCATCATGCAGCTAAGAATGCTTATCAAAGGCACACTCAGCACTCAGGTGGGAAATCAAGGAAGAGTCCGTTGTTGCAAACATATCAACATTGGTATAGAATAATAGCCCATAGGTTCAGAAACAAAGAAAATATCATTGCTTCCACAGACATTGATTCACAACTTCAAGGAGAAGCAGCAATTGCAGCAAGGCGTGCGGCTGCAATTAACTCAAGTGCATCTGCTCACAGTGCTCTTTGGCGTGCAAAATGCAAGAGGGTAGGAAGTCGTTGGGTACCTATGGAATCTCAAGAAGTTCCTATAGAGTAAAACTATACATTAAAACTAAGCTTTCGAAATAAGTCGGAGCTTCAATGGCAGCAGTACATCTGAAGCAGTTTTTTTCTTTTCATTTCGAGAGTTGACTTTGGTTGTTTTATCTCCGTCAACTATGTACATGTCGAATTCAACCTCTGCGGCACCTCCCAATTGTATAAGAATCTCTTGTCTGATGTCCATTAAAGACCACGCCAATCCTACTTCCAGAACTTGATTCCAATCTCCAAACTCACAATTGATACCAACCATCTGAATGGACTCAGACTGATCTATTGCTTCCCATGTAGAATTAGGTAGCATCCGCTCACGGTTAAACACAAAGGTAGCATACAGTGTAGACCTAGCAATATGATAACGGAAGATTAACGACTCTTTGTGGACGGTACACTTGATGATATCAGCTCCGATGGTAATCTTCGTATTCCAGCCCCCGTCCATAAGAGATTGACAGAGTTCTTCGTTTACGTTTTTAAATATCCACATTGTAGTCGTTCTGTAACTACTTCTTGCAGCTGCAAACAAATCAATGAACACATCGAGAGGCATGAACCATGATATGTGTGTCCTCTTACTTCCAGTAGCAGGTTTCATTACATTCTGGAAATCGATCCTCAACTTTGCCCTGAAAGACTCACTTGTTGCCATACTTGGTAATGACCACTCTGACGAATCAAATCCAGGAAGTAGAATTGGATCCAATTGTCCAAATTGAGATGCTCTGGTTCGAGGTAAGTATGAGGCATTGTAGAAAAAAACTCCATCGTCCAAAAGTTCCCGATGTGATCGGCTGCCTCGTGTCAGTTCGCCTATCTCAGCATGTACAACTACAATAATTCCCAAAATACTTTTTGGATCAATCCACTCTATGAAATTGGATGGATACAAATCTGAAATAACATCAAAAGAAGTGTAGTTAGACAGTTTAGAATTTGCAAAACTGGAAAACACAAAATCGAAACAATTAAAGATGAGTTCATTGATAACATACAGTTGCAAGCTGTTGTGCTTGGAAATGGAATGTCTGGATTTAGGTCCAAGTGACGCCGCATGTACGCATGCTGAACACGTACAGATGCCACAGATGTGGCTTTCACTCGAAATTCTAGGACTTTTGCTTTGTAGCTCCCATCCATACTGTAGCCACCATGCTTCCTTGCATCTTTAGCGTGGCCTCCATTCCGTCCAGGCATCAAAGTAACCCAGCTATTCACCTCAACTTTCATTGGCACCCAATCCCCGTGAGAATCTGTCATATTATAGAGAATCGCGCTCTGTATTTCACTACGAGGCCTCATTTTTTCTAAACCTCAAACGTACCTGAAGCAAAAATTACTATTGGAAAAACTGTTCACAGCGTTACAAGAAAACTCTGCTTTACACAAGTAGACTGATTACATATACACTTTACAAAGCTTTGCAAGCAATCAGAGTATATTATTCAAAATGTTCTGAGCAACCTTTCAGTACCACACCTCAAGTACCAAACACACATCAGTTCTCAGACACACTTACACAAGCGTTGTTATCACCGTAACTAACACTCATACCGCTTCATGCGCACACACATTGAGAGTAAGACAAAGCTCTCTTAGCTGTAATGGTGAGTCTGTTCGCATTCCTTGGCGGGAGCATCCTCATGATCACTTACTAAACAGCTACCATGTACGTTCTAGTACCAATTAATTCAAAAACTAACGAATCGATCTATGTCATCACATTCTGTTCCACCTGGCTTGAGTCTCACAGTGCTGACATGGCATTCTCCAATAATTTCAAAACCCAGAAACAAATTGCAAGTCTGAACTACATGCGAAGCAAAAACTAGAAGCGCGAAAACCAGAAAGAAGGCAAGAAATCCCACACAGAACGCAAGAGATCAACGTACGCTTGAGTAGAGGTAGAATGGCACTTTGCGCGGGAGAGGCGAGCTACAAGTCATGATTCTGAATGGGAAAGGCACGTGCCACTTTGAACGCTGATTGGTTTGCCCTGACAGCTGTACGATCATCTGCCACATCATTGCATGCCATGGGCCTACCACGCCTACCTCGGGCAGCATCATGACGACTAGTACGCTTGTTCATTCTTTAGGGCCTTTCACAGGCCTCGATTCTCTTCTAATGATAAATACCAATGGAAGATGATAAGATATTCTAATACCCTTATCTATTGGTTTAGAGTGGGAATTTATTGGTAGTTTTCAAATCCAATTGAGCAAATCCAATTGAAACCTGAATTTATCTCCCTGTGAACGAACTCGTAACTATAGAGTTAATTTTATTTTTATTTTAAAGGTAAAATTAATTTGTCTACATGTCATTGGTCCAAATGTTCCAAATGTCTCTATGCTCCCATACTCCCGGAATTTCCTGTGTACTAGTGCATTCCCATGTTCCCCATACTTTTGTGGTAGCTTTTGCTTTTCAAAATAATTTATCCAAAATTTAATTTGATTTATGGTAATGAAATTTGATTGAAAATCCATACTTTTACATCATGAGTCCAAAAGCCACGATACAACTTCATGCATCTCTACTTGCCAAGAGCTTTTCGATGATGCCAAGAATGACATCAAAAATCCCCATATTCCATTTTCATAATTTAATTCAATTTATAGTGACGAAATTTTATAAAAAACCATGACTTTTACATTGAAGGTCTGAATGCAACAAAATGGACTCCGTGCATCTTTATTCATTGAGAGCTCTTTGGAAGCAGTAGAAATGTGACTAGGGGACGTACGGATGGACAGATCTCATTGTAACTGAGAACATAACAAATAAAACAAAACAAAACAACTTCCTTAATATATAGATATGAGTTTGTAATGCATACCAAAGTTTATAATATTTTAGATATAACTAACCCTTGAACGTTCTTTAGAGATAGTAGATATGTTGTCATATATTTGGCATTTGTTGTAAGTAGAAAGGTCCAAATTGAGACTCCAATAGCTCATTAAAACTACGTCGATATAAATTTAACTTCATTTTTAATCTTAAACCCATAGGAGGTGTAGAACCCCTCAAGGTTTTGATATGAAATCAATGTTGTTGACATCTACTGCTCACATTCAATCTACGACATTGCTGGACGACATTAATTCATGTTTTGTTTAGTCCCACGAGGATTAAAATTAATGATTAGTGGTAAATCTAACAACCATGACATCATTAGGAATTTAGGACCGCTCACTTATTTTTTATGATCTCTGTGCAAAATCCAATATTTCATGTGTTTGTGCATATTTTGCATGGATTTTGCGCTAATTCTGCACAGAATTCGTCCAAAAATGCACGAACCTATGAAATTTCGGATGTCGCACGAAAATCTTTTAACCCCTAAAGGACCAAGTGTCCTAACTAGGACATTTAGAGAATCGGGTAGGTTCCGGTGAACACATTTTTAATCGAATTTTGAAGGAAATTTAATATTAGATTCCCCAATGTGCCACGAAAATGGGGATTCTTTTTTTTTTTGAATTCCGACACCGTATGTGAAAGTTACGAGGGGAAATGTGTTTTTTTCGGGAGAAAGGGCAGCGGGGCAATAGAGAAATAGTTGAATTTTAGGGGGGGGCAACAAAATGGGCGGCGTGTGGAAAATGGGGTGGACTGTGGGGAGCAGAAGACCACCCCGTTTCCCAAACTCATAAAAAAAATTTAAAATAATATTTTTTAAAAATTTAAAATTTAAAATTTAAAAATAAAAATTATTATTTTAAACTGAAAATTATTATTTTAAACTGAAAATTATTATTTTTAATTAAAAATATTATTTTAAACTGAAAAATATTATTTTATATTAAATATATATTTTTATACTAAAAGTTCAATTTCGTAATTAAAAATATTATTTAAAATTTTGAAAATTAAAATCATTTTTAAAAATAAAAAATAAGAATCGTCCAATGAGGGACTACCACGTGGCAGTGTACCTTGAGAGTTAGTGGGGTCATGAACATTGAAATGGGTTGGCACTTCAATTCCCTTCCTCCACCCTTTATTTCCCCTCTAACCCCCAAAATTCTTAGAAAATATGCTACATGTCTTCTAAAACTTGGAGATTTATTTATTTTTCAAATTTTTTTTCGCCATTCTATAGAGGGTGGAATGTACTTGTGTTTCACCGCTCGGATTCGTATTTTAAATAAAGAAAGTCGAAAATATTGCAATTCCAAAAACATATAGTCTTTTCTGAACTTTTAAACCCCCAACAAGTGCAAGGTGTTATTCAACATCCTAAACATCTCCAAACGCAACGAAAATTGGTACACAACTAAGTAACATCATATAGAATGTGAAAGTGAAGTGCGACAAGTTTTGGTAGTGAGGTTTTTTGATGTAGCCGTGGTCAAACGCATCTGAAATTTTCGGGCGTGTGTTTTTTTGGGGTGTTTTTTTCCATCAAAAGCAATTATCTTGCAATCCGTGCAGTCAAAATCAACGAAATTTGTTGTGTATGTTTTTCAAATAGTTAAGGACAAGATCTTACGGTTAGAAGGAAAAAAATAACATTCTTTTGGATATTTTGCATGGGGGAGTAAAAATGGCAGCATTGGAGTGTTTTTGGAGGAAAAACACTCCGGTCCTTTAGGGGTTAAAATCCTTGGGGTCCTAAATTCCTGATGATACACTAGAGTCTATATAAGGGTGACCATAGGTGTGCCAACATCTGCATTTTGTCATTTTCACTAATATCAAACTTTTGTTAGTCATGATTCTTTCATCTAAAGCCAAAATCCATGAATTTAAATTTTAATTAAATGAAAATTTGTAAACTCTAGTTTTTATTAAATTTTTGAAGATTGAATTTTTTGGATTTATAATTTAATTACATACTGCTATTGCAATCTTTGCACATCAAAACTTTTAATGTGTGTATTTTTTGAAAGTTTTAGTCTAGATTTTTCATTAACTAGTTAGTATCCAAATGGCAAAAAGTGACCATTTCCATATTAATAAGAGTTGAAATGAATCATGTAAGAACTTTCAAGAAGAATAGAGAGATGCACCAATTTTCTTTGAGAATTGCCAAACATTTAGAGTTTGTAAATTAAAAATATATTGAGGGTTACTCAAGTAAAGGAACAAAATGTATTCATGGAAAAAAACATTTTGAAGTTACCATAATAATTAAGTATTAGCGTCCCAAAAGGTCTTTTAATTTTTTTACCTCATGCACTTAAAGAAAATCAGTAAACTTATTGAAGTACAAAAAATGTTTTGTAGTAACTAAAATACCTCTCATTTTTGAAAGTGTTTCTTACCATTACTAATTGCATTTGACATTTTCTAAGTCTCAATATACTTAAATGCAGAGAATAATTTAAAAGCATAAATATTTAACATAAATATAGAGATTAAATAGAACATAAACTAATTCTTTGTATTTCTTATTTTTTTGAATAAAATAAACGTTCATTCCATTGATAGAAGAACAAACAACCACTAAACCAAAAAAGAAACTTTTGCTATTTTTATTCATTTATTTTTGTTATCAACAATTCTTAGTACTTTGATAACCTTAAAATAAAAATTAGCTATCATATATGAAAGTGATTGGACATCTTAGTACCAAGATAGTTTTATTTATTTATTTAATTTATATTTTTTACATTCAACAATGTAAAAATAAACATTCAATATTTGACATAGTAAAATAAGACTTTGTTATGAGAGAGGTTCCTCTATTATATTGATAAAAAAACATTTGCCAATGATTTTCAAAAGTGATTGGACACCTTAGTACCAAAATAATTTTATTCATGTATTTATATTCTTTACATTCAACAATCTAAAAATAAACTTTCAATATTTGACATAGTAAAACAAGACTTTGTTATGAGAGAGGTTCCCCTATTACATTGATAAAAAAGCATTTGCCAATAATTTTCACAAAATTTCAAAATTTTCGTAGAAGTCCTTCACAATCTTAATTTATGTCTTAAGGGTTACTGACATCTGTCAGTTAATGTGAGGGCCATGTACTGCAGAGTGCAGAACTTCCCGGCGGGCCGAAGCCTTTCCCTCGTCAGTCACAGTCATCAGGAGAGCGCGCGCGGGAACTGACAGCCGCCAATACGAGTTTCACCGAATTCAAATTCTCTTTTGAAGCAACCGACAGCTTCAAGAATCTGAAGCTGCGGAGTATGCAACACCATTTTCATGGATACAGTGCTTCGTAAGCTCTGAGCATTCCGACACTGTTGCCCGGACGTCTCGCCGGACGTACAGTTGGTGAGTATTTACGATTCAATTGGCCGCTTTCTGTTTCAATTTGGTTAAGCGTGCGATTATTTCTTTCAATTTTTTCAGAGCCGAGTGTAATCTGTAGTGCGAGCGTCGAATCGAGAATTTCATATTTTGCTTGTGATTAACCACGGATACCGGAGAAACGAAAAAGAACGGTTATTATTCCGTTCTCCGGTTCCTAGTTTTGTAGTAATTTGAACCTTTGTTTTTCAATCTTTGTATAGTTTAAGAGCAGAGTATTTAAAAAAAAATGCAAGGCAATTAAAACGCAATTTGTATATGGAATGAAACGGAAGATTGTAACTGTCAACCGCTTTCGAATTGCGCTGGTTGTTGCCGCCGGGTTTAGAGTTTTTCTTTTTGATTAGGATTTTGTTTTTTAGTGATGTTTGTTCCCGACTGTTTATATTTCGATCTCATATATTGCTGTTTGAGGCTGAGTTACCGGAAAACAGATTGAATAAAATCGTTTTATTCCGTTCTTCAATTCCGATAATAGATCGAAAGTTTTTTTAATAACGTTTTTTAATCTTTGTGTGTATACTTACAGCTTAAGAACGGATTCTTTAAAAACAGAATCCGATAAAACGCAATTAAGAAACGAAACGAACCGATGTTAAGAAACGGAATTAAGAAACTGGTTTGAGGCTTAGATTAGAGTTTGGATTCCCTTCTGTTTATTGAATGTCGGAGGAAATTAGTGGAGGCTAGCACTGTGCGCCATGTATTGAGGTTGTGCTCATCGTGCAGCTCTGGTTTGGGGATAGAATCATAGAATGTGTGCGTCTTTGATTTTAACTGGTTAGGTAGGGGCATGATTACAAGAAGTTAGGTGGTGATGTGATGTAATTCGTGTGGAGGTTGACATCTGTGAAGGTTGGCAATGTAGAAGATGGTATTAGTTTGATGTTAGAGAGTTCTAACCGACTATTCTATTTTTGTGCACTTTGAGCGTGCTTGTTGATTTCCGTACATTATCCGTCACGTCAGGTTCGTGACCTATGAATTTTTGTTTGCTTGGATAGCCTTATTTCTTGTGAAACCGCAGTCTTAGCCTGCATACAGTGTTGAAATGAGTAATGGATTCGAGACTTCAGGTTGGGAAGCAGTAGATTTTTATCGGGGCAAGCACGATGCCTAAGAGGAAGGCAGAGACGGCGTCCGATCTTACCGACGAGGATGAGGACATTTCCACCAGCAGGAAGAAGGTGGCTTCTGGAGATGAAAACACTGTGGTTGCTTGTGAGGTTAGTGTTTTTCCCTCGAACGTTCTTGTGAGTGTCTTCTTGAAGTGATTTTTGCATCACCTTGACTGTTAATACTGCTACTTTAGCTAGGATCCTTATACGCATCTGCGAAGGCCATCTCCTTACCTGTCATACAATGGTTCTTTATAATGACGTTGTCTTCTGTCAAGCACTTAAGTGTCCTGATTTCATTGTATGTTGTTTACGGATTCAAAAAGATCATCCTACTCACCGTCTTAACTTGGAGACATGCTTAATGGTTCATTGACCAGTTTTCTTTCAACATGAAAACAGCTGTCTCGGACCCGAAAGGTTGTCGTGAAGAAATTCAAAGGGAAGGTGTTCGTGGACATCAGAGAGTACTACAACAAAGATGGCCAGGATCTGCCGGGAAAGAAAGGTTTGAAACCAAACCTCCTTATGCTTTATAAACTACAGCTGCATTTGAGCGAGTTAAGGCCAACGTGAACAGGAATCTTATCCAAACTTTCAGTATAGTGTAGGTTGAACTTGTATACATTGCCAACTATGATTGGGGTTCAGACGGGGGGCAGTGCAAGGCGGGTTCCTTGTGTAGAGGACACCGTCATTTTATTGACCTTATCGGTCCTTGAACATTCTTTGAACTAACCAGTCTCTTTGTATGCCAGGTATTTCGCTTCCTGTGGATCAGGTACGACGTCATCCTTTTTTAACATCTTCACTTGTGTGACATTCTTTGAGAGTGACGTGATTATCGTATTAAATTTCCGTAATCAGAAGTTTTTACAGGCACGGTTGTGACAGTTGCTAACAGGTTAATGTGGCTTGCAGTGGCACGTGCTCAAGTCGCACCTCACAGGTGTCCAGACATTGATTGAAAGCTTTACTTGAGAGTTAAGACTATCCTGTGTAGAGGGCGCTTCAGTACAATTTTCAGCAGCTATCTTGTTCTTCTCTACGAGTTTAAAGTGGTATCGAATTGTCCATTCTAGGTCTTTAGTCAAATTCAGTAGATCATACTTCTGACTCTCACCACAAGCATTGCGGAACATGCTTAGTGGATTTTTCTTAGCCCTTGCGTGAGTTCTGTGAAATGTCTGGGTGAAGGTAGTGCGAGGAAGATCGGCAAGACACCAGTACTCAGACATTGTATAGCAATTGATTTGAGGATGTGATCATGACTGTAAATTGCTCAATTTCAAAGAATTTTCTTGCTCGCTATATTTGGAGGCATTGATGCCATCGGATTTGCTGGTATGTATTGCATGTCCCCCTAGTGACTAATTTCCGTTACCGTCTCAAAATACTTCCATCAGAGTTGGTGTTCTACGAACGAAATAATGCTGGCAAGGCAACTGGCAACCAAGCCTAAGAATCTCCACAGATGTTTTCATGTGAAAAGCGGCATGAATCTAGAATCATGTAAGTTGGATCCATGCTGCTTTACTGGGAATGTTCTGGTTGACCACCCAACACATATAGTAAGCTTGAGGTGCCACATTCGCATTCGGTGGAGCAGTGACAGTCACTTCAAACGAACCTCCAATGGCCTTCTGACCAGTTGTCTGCAGCTTGAGCATTCGAAGGCCTTGCGAATATGAGTGCGTGGCGAACGGAGAACTGTTGATGATGACATTCACATTCCCAATTACTGTTTTCGGATCCGTGACTGAAAATTTCAGCAAGAATGTCGAACCCAGCTTCGCAGATGGTGGCGACAATGTGATCGTTGGTCTTTTAGGGTTTTGAGATGCAGCCAAGTAGGGAGGGGAGAACGCATCCAAGGCTAACTCGGTTGGGAAGGGGACCTTGGAGTACTTGTGCACTCGGTTGGTGTTGCTGCCAGCAGGCATCACTCGTCCGTCCTGACACAGAGAGCGTAAACCTTAGCCGCATAATGTAAGTACCCCTGGCGACCTAATTGGAGTTTCTGCAATATTAACCCCTAAAGGATTATAAGCCCACCAGGTGGCTCCTGTTTTTTTCAGTAATTTTGAGTAGGTTTTACGTAGATTTTTTTGGTTTAATTTAAAAAATATATATTATGCAACACATGTAATATTCTTCACTAATTCCAGTGATATAAAATTTGGTCCCATTCAAACTATATATGATCGTTTACACTTGTCATTTTAAAACCATGAATCATTGGTCCTTTAGGGGTTAAGACAAGAATGGGCATTACTAGGGTTAGGCTTGTTGTTCATACCGGTAAAAGATTGGCGGTCGAGTGATACATGCGAGCAATCGTTGACGCTGCCATGGTGACAAATCTGGGTTTTGGAGTATTCGTTTGGTAGAGTACTGGAGTCAAAACTGGAGTGATAGCTCGGCCCTCGCTTTGCGATCCTGTGAATCAAGAATGAAACAACAATACAATCAATAAGGTATGTACACCTACAAGCGTCAATATGCATCTGAGATGGTTCCTATTATTACAGTCTCAATTTCTGGGTCTTGACAATCGATCAACTCAGGCCCTCTTTACACTAGAGGCGAGGGGCCGTGAGAAAAGAAATTTCAGCCAATGGGATGCGTAGAAATCGAGAAGACCAACGAAGGTCACTTTACACCCGAAATTTTCAGTCCAAGGGACAAAACGAGGAGAAAATGACATGGACAGCACTTTTGTCCTAGGTAGCAGCAAAAAGGCACATTTTTCAAGTCCCCCGGATTTTGCGTCAGGCCCACCTCTTGAGGTGGGCCTGACGCAAAATCCGGGGGGCCGTTTGGCCAAAATTCTCACAGCCAATCATTTTCATTTTTTAAATAATTTTTCAGAACGGCCAGTTTTACTGACGGCCAGTTTTTTGACCCGTTATCTACCTACATCTATTACTATTCATTCCCGATTTTCGTCCTTTTACATTACAATTCATTAGTGCAGTCATATACAAGCATATGATAGTAAAAACATCCTCAAAAATGTCAAAAAAACAACCGGAAGAGCTTCATTTGAGGCTGTAAAGAATGAGGACAGCATAGTAAGTGGCCGGTAAACCCATAATGTTTGTCAACCCATAATGTGTATGCCGGGTAAAACCCCCCCCCCCCAAAAAAAAACACAAAAAGCGTAGAGTCTAGAGTCTCGGCCTTGGGGTAGAAAGGAGAGGTAGTGGGGTAGAAAGGAGAGGGGTATTAAAAAAATGAGCACATTGTTTTGAGGCCCCTTCTCACTTTACACTATATCCAAAGGACGTCAAATTCAAAGTTTGGCTTCTCAAGAATGAGCCATGGCCCTTGGTCGGTTTTCTCCACGACTTCTCGTTTCTAGTGTAAAGAGGGCCTCATTAAGTTACTGTACTGTATAGCAATGTATAGCTAGTACTTTTTGGACAGTAAACGAATAAACTATGAAATTTCAAAGTGCTGATTACAGATTTAGAATATCCAAAATCGACCCAGGTTCTCACTTTCAGATCATGTAGATTTTAGGCAAGTTGGGTGCACTAGTGGGAAATGTGTCAATTTTCACTTACTATAATTATTGAAAAAGGAATGAAATTGCGCCAAGCACATGGGTTGTGTTAGTGCTAGTGAGTTGTTTTGGTCACTAAATAACATAAACATAAGTATAATATTCAACCATTGTTCACTGTTCCCACGAAAGGGGGAAGGAAAAACGACATGTTTGCTACTAGTGATGAGGTTGCAATTATGTGTATAGTGGATGGCTCATAAACCAACGCTTTAAGCTTTTCACGCAAATCTAGTACTGATATAGAATTAGAAGCTTTCAATGAACACTTGTTGTAGATATTGTGGGTTTATAGTACACGTTGGTTATTGGGTCATTCACCTTTGTTATTTTAACCCTTAAATGTCAAAGCAAACCCCACGGACTTGTTTATGAGAGAATAATTGAGAAATAAAAGTGGATTTCACTCTTGACCAAAATTAAAACGAATTGGTGCTTTGGATAGGTGATGAAAAGCAAGGTTAGATTCCCAACTGTGGAACAATCCACAATCAAATGAAGGAATTGAGGGGACAAGGGGAGCTGCAATCAGGCAGTAGTTCTCTGGTTTCCATTGCACTTTGGCAATTTTTAAAAAATGAGCGCTTTAAATAAACTAACACTTTTAAGAATAAATGAGTGCTGACATGAACGCTGGGCTACAGCAGTGTTGCTAGCTTAGTGCCTGCAGAGCCACACGGCCTTCCGGCAGACGGAAGGCAGCAATTGAGTTTTATTATTATTATTTTTAAATTTTATTTATTTATTTAGGAGGAGTGTCGAGGGCAAGACTCAAATTTTCAAATATTCCTTCTGTCTGTCCCTTTTTAATTCCTCAGTGTGTTCAAATTCTTCTTACGCTTAGCTAGAGCAAGAGCATTGAGGTTATGTCCGAGCTAGAACTCACCGGCCTGGGCACCGTTGATGATGAGAACGTTCAGGTCAGGCAAGAGGAGCATATCGCCCATGCATCGCTTCACGGGCATAGTCTCCACAGTCCAGGAGGGCGCGGGGTCGGTGACCTTCATGCGTCCACAAGTCTGCTGACACGGGAGGAAGTTCCTGCGCCCCTGGGCGATGGTGAAAGCGCTGGCAGCGGCACCTCCACAGACGAGCACCTCCACGGACTTGAATTGATCCACAAAGCTGAGAGGGAGCATGACCGACGACCCACCGGAGGGGTAGTTACGAGGTCCGCCTGGGAGCACCGGGTATGTCTTCTCCACTTTGTTGGTGATGTAATTCAACTTGATCGATTTCGTGTTGGCGAAGATGTAGAGAGTGCCGTCCGGCAGGAGGTGCACATACGGATACCAGTTGTCGGCTTGGCCATTGTTTGCTGTTTGCGTTTC
The DNA here is from genome assembly GCA_022496805.1 of Pohlia nutans. Taxonomy (NCBI): domain Eukaryota; kingdom Viridiplantae; phylum Streptophyta; class Bryopsida; order Bryales; family Mniaceae; genus Pohlia; species Pohlia nutans. The sequence goes on from CM040090.1 coordinate 12,675,576, forward strand.
TTTCAACAAATCCAGAGGTATGACCTTGGTTCCTCTTGCGGGGATGAATTCGTAGCTGGGCACCGTTCTTCCACCCACGACTATGACGCGCTGGTCGGGAAGGATCTGCGCGGTCGAGTACCATCGATCCACTTGTGTTCGTGTGGCTGTTTCATCCCAATCGCAGGTGCCAGATGCTGGACATGGCGTGAATGTTCTGCAAAGTAATCCAACGTAAGTTCCCGGTAATCAATCAAGTCCTACACCTAGCTCAGCATTTTTTATGACGGTAACGAATTTTTATCACATTTTTGGCGATCAGTTTTAGAGGAGAATGAGGGCACACCTGACCACTCTGATGCCATTGAAATTCCCACCGATCTGTTGCAGCGTTCCATCGGCCATAAACTGACCCGCTGAGCATTGCGTGTCGGTGAGGATCATCAGCGGCCTGATTGCGTTGTTGGCCAAGTTCATAACCGACGAATGGGCATAGCAGTCCTTCTTCAAGTACTGATCAGAAGGGTCGATTCTGCACTTCCCACCTGCGTACATCAATCAAGCGACCGTATTATTCCACGACCTGCGGAGATCAGTGTGGCGAGCAAGCAGTACTCAACCGGACAGAATCGGGCCGGGAGATTGCTGTAAAAGACGTTAAATGGTGGTGCGAACTTGATGTGTGCTTGTATGTTGAGCGGGTGAGAAGATTAGGATTGCATCCAGGTGTTGCAGCGCGACTCCGAAGTTCAGAATGTGGATTTGTCGAATCGAATCAGCGAGCATGTACGTACCTGGCAGTAGCAAACTGGTTGCTCCTTGGTTCGTTCTCTCGAGAAATACAACCGTGTTCAAATGCGTCACCACAGTATGCATGGATGACAGTCCCGAGTTTTTCACCAGTACTTGCCAGCTTCCGGTCTGGCCAAGGACCACCTGTCCTTCCTGAAGTATTACGACCAGCAACACGAATGCCGCAGCGAGCCCTCCCTTCATGCTTCTCAGTGGAGATCTCAAACTTGGTCTGGATGCAGCTAGAGTATGACCCTGCATTGTGACGGATGGCTTTAGATATCTACGTACGGTTGGACACTATTCTGCACACTATTCTGCTGCAAATGCGGAGAACTGTCTACGCCATCTCTCTCAAAGACCAGCGAAGAGATTTGTCAACGAGGTTGCGTGCCCCTGCCCGGTAACTCAAAAGTCAGCTCCTAAATCCTAAACCTGAGTGTCACCTACCGTACACTGCCGAGAATGGAGATGGCGGTGATGAAGAGCAGCGGAAAAGATGAAAATCTAGGCTACGTCGGAGGTAGCATTGGGGGGGAAGAGGACACCCTGCTCAGGAAAAAGGACACCCTGCTCGTACCTGGACTCGCCTTCCATCCCAGTCACCCTGTCGGTCACAAACTCTCAGCTGTGTAGTGTTGTTATTATTATCCACAAGCAAGTTGCGACTTTTGTATCACACAGGAACTGAAGGTGTCAGTCATTCGAGTAAAATCTATTAGAGCATCTCCAATGGGCCTCGCCAAGAGTCTGACACATTTCCAAAGCTGAGGGCCCTTATATAATCCTCTATAATAGAGTTATCCGCAAAGTGCTCTACAGTTGGGTGACTGGACCGCAAATTGTGAAAAGAGAGGTTGAGAAGACAATAAAAGTAGACATGTCAGATGCTGTAAATAAACTAGAGGTCTGAAGTTTGAAGGCACCAAAAACGGTGCCCAAAAACTTCCCAACCTCAGTTTCTATTCTCGTGGATGCTCTGTCACATGGGCTTCCTTGGCTTGACACATATCTACATGGAGTGGGTCTTTGGAGTGGGTCTATTCACTGAAATAGAAAAACCAGTAACTGACAGCCCCTGACAGCCCACCACGGGCCAATTTTCGTATACTCAAGAAATTGCCAAAGTAAGGCTCTGAAAGCTGATGAGTTTGCGGAAAACTCTAATAACGAGTGTGAAAGATGACATTCCGAATCTAAATTTAGTCAATTATATCTCACATTCTACTTGTGATTGGTCCATTGACTATTTGATATACACTATTGATGTTTGAAGAGTGTTGTTGGGTGGGAAACTTTAAGTTGATGTTTGAAGAGTGTTGTTGGGTGGGAAACTTTAAGTTGAAGGGCTCTTCAAATATAGATAAGTAATTTCAGCATTTAACTTTTAGCGTGCATGGTTGGAGATGCCCTAAGGGCCGCTTCACACTATGGCCGTCAAGTCGAGAGGCCGTGGGAATTGAGAGTCCAAACTTTGTTGAGAGTCCAAAGAAATCTACTGAAAATAGGCATAAAATATAGTTTTCATTTTTTATGAAAAGAAATCGACGGCCTCTCGACCATGGTGACGGGTCTTGCAAAATGTAGGACCCAAACGAGAGGTCGAGAGGCCGTCACCTTGGTCAAAAAGTGTTGCCATGTAAGCATTTTGAAGGTCCACGGCCTTTGGACTTTGGCCTCTAGTGTGAAGGGTCGAGAGGCCGAAACCATGGTTTCTTGCAATTTGATTGGTGGAAACCGACGGCCTCTCGACCTTCGGCCATAGTGTGAAGCAGCCCTAAGATTGTCAATATGGGTCGTCCAAGTTTAGAGACAAAATTTACGTTGTGATGAGTACGAAAAGAGTACTGGGTAACTTTCTATATTCCAGCCAGGCGCGCGGGCAATGAAGTGGGAGTCTTATTAAAGATACTGGAGCAGAGGAAGCGGCGTGTATTTACAGGCACGCCGACGGCGCTTACCCACAAGGTTGACTTTCATGCCCCTCTTTGGCTCTTCCTCCTCGTCGTCTTCTCTCGTTCAGATCAATACATTACTGGTACGTGTTTTACAATTATCTCAGATGATATTACCGTAACTTGAACGATGCTGTCCCAATTTTAAGAAACAGAGTCCATAATTAGCGTCCAGTTGAAGAGGGGAATTTATTACTTGCAATACATAGTCCTGTGCTCATGTCCTTCAATACATTCTGTGCCTTGAATCAGTTCAATCGTCAAGACTCATGATTCAAGCCACCTACAACTACCTCAATTTCAGCATCATGCATTCTATATTAAGATTGAGACCACAACGATCAATTTGATTTCCAACCTGAATAATACATCAAAGCCCTTGAACAATCCACTTGCACTTGGCCAGTGATATTTGAGATGTCGTTAATATTGACATCATGAATGCGGAACATCAGTCCCAACTCTACATATTCAATAAAAGAAAAGAGAGAGAAATCTGAACTGAAAGCAAGTACAAGCTCAAAATGCTCGTGTGCTACATCCTGGGGGGGGGTGACCACTTCCAACAAGCCCCTGTTTACACCAATCTTGCACATCTGAGCATAATTACTCTTAGAGAAACGCAATTTGCACTGGATGGTGGCTTAGTCAGCTCGGGACTGTCCAGCACGGGAAGACAGGATGATGCCCACAATCAGTCCATACAACGCAAGCGCCTCAGCGAAAATCAGAATCAAGATCATGCCCACGAAAAGCTTCGGCTGCTGAGCATTGGCCCTGCAAAACCACACCATTCACCACGTTACCAATTGCTCACGAAAAATGTAACCCTCCACAATCACAAGGGAGAGAAAAAATCACAACGACCATTTGCAGGCCTCCCTATTGATAAAAAGTGGGTGTCCCTATAACTGCTCATGCACCGCTGATTGCGCACCTATGTCCCCATAGTTGTTCATCAAGTTCAATCAGGGGTAGTAATATTGGCAATAAAACTCCATGTTCCTATGACTACACACCAAAATCAAATATGAATAAGAAAAAATTAACACCCCTTTTAGACCCATGTGCAAAAGGACGCACTTTCAGACTGCATTCGCTTGTAAAAGTAACACTTTGTTGATTAGAAGTAGAAGTTTCACTTGATTTTTGAGGCTGTGGTGAATTTTTGAAAAAAAAAACTTTTTTCTTTTATGTGAATAGGGGCAGTGTAATAGTTGAGGAATACTAGGAACATCTACCCTACGATAAATGTGTGGAGGCCTTCTTGTGATTGCTATGAACATTATATGATAGACGGGAGGTTACTGTGACCATTGTAAGATGAACTAGTGGGACCCGTGCCGTTGAGCACATTGAGCTTGGGTTGTCTCCTCAACGGATTCCAGCGCGGAATGGTCGAGCGAGACAAACTGAGCTGTATTGTATAATAGATGGGGAGGCCTCAGTATGATCACTACGACCATGAGGGACAGGGTTGTCAAGTCTGACACTATTTTCCAAAAATGACGTTGTATTAGACATCTGTCATCGACTGACTGAGTAGACAAGTGTCAAATATGTTACAACTATTAATATTATCTACTACTGTAGATGGAATATTCTCGAAAACTCTATGTGTATTCTATGAATACGCTTGTTTGGTAGCCATGGAGGTCTACTAGACATCATGTTTGAAATTCAGTCTAGTAGCCCAGTAAGACAACCTAATGAGAGAGACCTGTCCACGAATCCTGAGGACAATTCTACTTATGGTGTTGTCTACAAGTTCCTAAAACGATCTAGTTTTAGTGTTGAAATATGATGCATGAACATCTTCACAAACATCTAGGTTGCTACTGTGCACTCAAAAACTCGTCCAAACTCAAGTTTCAAATACGATGCATAATATCTTCAGCGAAGTCCAGGGTGCTGCAATCAAAATCTCATCCAGACTCAAGTTTCAAACGAAATATGGATTTTCAGGAGTGGCAAGAGAGGGTGAGCGAAATATGATTACCTCACACCAGCATCTCCAACGATTCCAATGGCCATGCCTGCCGACAGACCAGCCAAACCGCAAGACAAGCCGGACGACAGATGCGCGTAGCCGTCGAAGACGTAGTAGGGCTTGGACTTGGGGTTGATGCCCGTGCTGATGATCACGGCGATGATGAGCCCGTAGATACCCAGCACTCCCGCCATCACCACTGGCACGATGGACTTCATCACCAGCTCCGGTCGCATCACTCCCATGGACGCCACTCCCACTCCGCTCTTCGCCGTTCCATACGCCGCGCCCATGCCTGCCCATCACCCCCATTCATTGCAACCACAATTACCCTTAAAAACAACCATTAGGGTTCCAACAACACTTCAAATGGTTCGATCCAGATCCATGAATTGCACGAGACTTCGGAAGCGGCCCAGTACCATACTTACATTTCATGGACCTCAGATTGTAACAAATGTGAAAAAACAGAGCACTTGTGCATCACTACTGTACAATACGCATAAATACTGGAAGAGCATCTCTAAAAGCCGGATTCTATGGGTAAATCCTACTGCACCGAATTTGCCGAAAGCGAACAATCGTACACCAGTCCAAACTCCTCTTGGAACGAAATCCTACCAGACTGGAACCATAACCACCATGACATGCTAGTTACACAAGAATAAACATTTTTCAACTAACACCACGCTTATGTAACCCGTCGATTAATGTAACAGATCCTCCGAAAGAACGATATTAGGGTTTGAATGACACTCGCAAGGACTGCCATCCAGATCCACTGAATTTAAAAAAAACTCTACTCAATTTCCAAACCTTGCTTTGTATTGTACGCGAAGAGACTCTCTAAAAGCCGGAATCTAAGGGCAAATTCTTATTGCATCCAAGATAGCAGAAACTCAAAAGATCATCACCATTTACACTGATCCAAAATTAAAACTTAACCTAAACAGGGTGACTGGGATGCCAAACCCTCGGGGATGAAGCGGATTGAAACGAAAGGGCAGAGGAATCCTTACATGAGAAGACGAGCGCAGCTGCGGCGCCGATGAAGCCGAAGAAGGGTGCAACCTCATCCCCGCTGAACGCCGCGGATGAAGACATGATGGTTTCTACCAGCGATCGTGAAAAAGAAAATTTGTGGGTGGTGTGTACGGGAACGGGGAATGGTGTTGCGGTGAGTGCGATCGAAAGCTGAAGTGAGATCGGAACTCTGCGAGAGAGAGAGATCTAGGCACAAGAAGGTGTGAGACGGTGGAGCGCAGAAAGCAGCGTACGAGAGTCCGCGTCCAACAAACATGTGTCTGTGCCTTCCTCACTGAGGTGCCTGCCGAGTGCCTATTGCCGGGAGCCCACCTATTGCCGCGAACCCACCTATTGCCGCGAACCCACCTATTGCCGAGGACCTATTAGTACCATAGTAATAAGAACTTTGATCCTCTTTCAAGTTTAGGACCTACCTATTGTTGAGGACCTATTGAAGTACTCTCTGTTTCATAATAAGAGTTCACTTTGCAGTAAGATAGCCTTTCCAAGTGAAAAACGTTATTTTGTAAATGAAATAATATACAAAACAAATATAAAATAAACAATTAATCACTCAAAAATATCTAGATAAAAATGTGAGTATAAAAGAACTTTAAGATCATGATATCATTAAAATATACATTTTTTGGTAATGATTCTTCATTGTACTCAAGTGCCAGGTACAAAATCTAAACCAAATATTTCAAATTTTTAACCTTTAAGAAAAAAAATATGTTCAAAAAAGGCCAAATTTTCCAAGGTCAACTTCGTAATATTTTTAGATATTTTTTAAATTTTCACTTTTAAAGGTGGATGTCTTTTAACTTAAATTTACACCACTCTTAAGTTTAAAAGCTTTGTGTGTTTAAATGCTTAATTGAGTGTCACAATTATGTGAGACTATAAATCATGCCAATTTAGCAAAATTCATATTTTTTTTTAGTAATTCTTGAATTTTCTACATGACATATATCTTCATATATCTCAAATACTGCAATCTCATTCAACATCTTTTTCTAAAACAACAATGCAAGTGAACCCAAATTTGTATTCTATATGTAAACCCTACGTACACTACTTTGATTCAAAATGGACTCCAAAGTGCACCTTTTGTTAGAAGTCTATATACTAGAGGCATGCGTCACCTTAAAATGAATATCTCTATACATATTTTTTTTCAAAAGGAAAGAAGGATTATACATACATATGTTGTGTAGTTAAAAAATGGCAAGATGTAAAATAATAATATATGTAACACCATATATGTTCTGTATACAAGAAAAAAAGGCATTAGAAAAAGAATTTAAATATTTGTAGCCCCTAATACTTTGTTATTCCCTAAAAAATTTCACTACCTTTTGTAAATACTCTTTTCTCTATTTGATGCAATTTATACAAGCTAGTTTCTAACATGGATGTCATTTTTGCCAATGCAATTACTGCGGGAATTACTGTCTCTAAATCTATCATTGTGTGGTCGTTCAGATAGATAGATAGAAACACCGACCCTATAGAAAGGGCCCGCGTGAATAAAGTGTCCGTTTGTAATGTCAATGACCCGATGCCCACCGGACAAAGGGACCGAGAAAGGGACATTGGAACAATACTACTCTCCCCTTTCGAGGATGGACACTGTAGTAACCGAAACAAAGTAACAGTAACAGTAACAAAAGAAACTAACAAATTAATGATGGTTCGGTGTTCAATTGTATAATGGTATTTTGAAGTTAGGTATTATCACCAAGTCATGAGTTCTTTGGTTGGTGAAGGGCGTTGTATCACATTTATGTGGTCCGGGTTCGAAACCTATTGGGCTCGTTGAGCAGTGGTGTGATACACATGGCTTGGTGCTGCTAGTGAGTTGTCATGGCAGGAAAGTTGTACCAACCAACCGGCCTTACCTATCTCTGAGACAAGATGAGCTAGTTGTTTGAAAAGAGTGGCTAGTAGTGGTTTTCACCACTATCCTCCCTCTTTTAATGTACTACGTGTGTTGGTATTGTTTGATTATTCTCTATACGTCTTTTATGTAAAAGGATAGATCCGGCATACTGTATGGCAATGGTATTTTTTGCTTTGAATGTGTGTTTTATGGAGGTTTCGCAAATGTTGAATTTTGTTTCTAATTGTTTCATTGAGGGGACGTGTGTGGTTCCTCTAGCTCTAGCTGTAATGACTATGATAGGATCTACTTTCCAACCTTGTTGTATGATGTTATTAATTAGAGGTTGATATTTAAAAAATTATGCCAATTGTTTCTGGTGAAAATATGTTGTTTGTGTATGTGAATTCTATAAATTGTATGGTTAGGTTATCATCGAGGTTTAGAGGAGGTGGACTTTGGTATGGGAGGCCTTTAATGCATAGTATATCTAGTTTGAATCTGGCATTACATTGACATCTTTGTTGATTACAAGTACATGGTAATAACCATGGAGAAACTGTGTTTTCTTATGGATTATTGTTGAATGTGCCCGCATTCATGAGAGTGTAGCATCTTGATTTATTTGAGGATAGTATTAATTTTCTTAATTCCCATACCGCTTTGTTGTGTCTTTTGGTTCTTAGTGCGTGTATATGGTGTTGTTTGCATAGTAAAAGTACATGTAGCCATGTATTTGCATCTTGTGAGTTACAGATGGAACATGTTTTTGAGGGGAATCTTTGTATGCCGAAAATTAATTGCTTTCTGGCATTACCCATGTATTGACCGGTTCTAAATTTTAGTATGCTTGTTTTTTGTGAGTCTGTTATTTCTGGATTATTCCAAAAGTCATTGGACATTGTGGTCGTTCAAATTATATGTCTACGTTGAGCCACTTGATTTTTGATACCAAGTTTACCAACACTTGTAATGTGTTTATGACTTTGTTGTAGATTTATTATTGGTGTGTTATGATAAATCGTGCATAAAGTGTATTTGCATTGTTAAGAAAAATTATACCCTAGGTAGGTATAAGTATATGTTGTAACTCCAAAATTAATCTTAATAAATACTTACATGTTGCACATTCACGTGGTCCCGGGTATGTTGTATGCAACTCATACTATTCGTAAGAGGCATCAACATTAAAATGCTTTAGAGGATGGCTTTTGTAAAAATTATATCAAATTTATAAAAATAAAATAACCAAAAGTTAGGTGAAGACCAAATTAAATAAAATGTTTTGTAGAAAATGTTGGGTTGCAGATATATTGCAAAAAATATCGACAACGTATATAAAGAATTGAAATACCTATGCATAATTTGTAAAAACCCATACAAGAAGTTACCTCTAATGAAAATTAAAAGTCATTGGCGGTGTTTTATTTATAATAAAACAATCTTATTTTTTTATTAAAAAGCCTAAGAAGTTGGCCGGGTAGCTTGGCCTATGTTGCATGCATTAAAAGAATCATATGATTAGGTTTTTAATGGTATTATTGGATGATTATTATTTCAAGAAAGATTCAATTCTGTATATTATTAGATTTTTGGGTTCTTTATTAGAAGGGCTACTAGAGTTTCTTAGATTAAAACAAATTACATCGCTTGAGATTGGACTAAAATGAAATAAAAGTGATTATAATTAGGGCCATATAATAGGGAGTTGCATACCCGGACACATGATATAAAACGTAAATGAAAGATGCACCCAGAGAAAATGAACTCAAAACAAAGAGGATACTTGGAGAGACATTACTCTAGGTGGTAATAATATTTCTTATACTAATATAGCTGACTCATATTGAATCTGTAGTGTTTAGAATGGTTCCAAAAACCTGTATAATGTTCTTCAACCTTTGCTAGACCTCATCCTTTTCTACAATGTTGCTATAATGTAAACTACTAATAAAAATAATTCAACTCTCTAACCCTCTTTGCTTGGTCCACACTAGAAGAATAGTGGGACTCTATGATTATACGATTATTCGACTACAACTAGTTAGAAAATTAGTTTTGATTGATTTAAATTGATATTTTTTAATTGTTAATTACAAAAATCGACAATAATTACTCTTGTAACTATTGTGGACCATATGACTGCTACGGTTAGCACTATAACTGTTGCAATTGGCAAGTCAACTGCCTCGTATGAACTGGTAATCAATACTAGTACAAATATGGTCTTTGGTGTAAGCATTAACCCTTAAAGGTCTGAGAAGCCACATTTTGGTTGCAACATGGTATTTTTTGTGTATTTGACATACAAGGTGTAAGAATTGATGTATACTCTTGTTACGAAAGTTTGTACTTGTGCTGAGCCCGATCCAATGAGACCTGACAATTTTAATTTAGATCATTATTGCACCTACTACATGCTTTAGAAGTTGCAAAACGGTCATGTATTCTACATATATGGTGTCGTATTTGAGCATGATAAGGATGAGGTATTGAAAGGACCTCCAAATGATAGATGTTAGTTGAAGAATATTCAATCCAAAGGTGTATGTCTTGCTAAATTTTAGTACATTTTTTGTATGCTAACCCCTAAAGGTTTTTGCCAATAGAAAGAATATGCACGATTCAATGGACTCTTATTTTTAGTAATTACACAGATATTAGAAAAAAATTCCAAAAAAATCAGAGAGATAAAACTAGTTCACTTCTACAATGAAGAAAAATTCATCATCAAAATCAACTTTTCAATCGCTTGTTTTTTTGAAGGTATACAAACTGTGCACTAGTATAAAATACAGCAAAAACCTTTAGGAGTTAAAAGTAAGATACGTGATCGTACATATGGTCCCCTATTGACCTTTAAGGGTTAAAGTTGTATTGTTATGGTAACTATGACTAGAGATGCAATTAATGTTGATATTTCTTTTCATTTCTTAGAGACATTTTTTTCTATATTGTATTGTATACAATATGCTATATATAATGAATCAAAATATGTAATTTATTACGTTAATTGTCCAAGTTCATAAGTTTTTTTAATTGTTACACTATAGGTCCAAAGTTCGATGTAAAATAAAAACCAACTTCCAGCCATCATGATTTTGTAAAAAGAAACATTATTCAATTGTTTTTCTATATATACAAAAGTTTGCATGGTCTAATGCAAAGAATTATAATTAAAATTTGATTTTTGATTTTGATTTTTAATATAACAAAAAATTTCTTAATGATAATGTACATGTATAATTAACATAAACTTCCAATCTCTTGCACATGCAAATTGATGTGGTATGCCCGATGGTATGACGGTTTAATTAGTACAAGTGTTTGTAGATAAGAAGTTAGAGGTCAAGGATTTGAATTTGGTTGTTGTCATTGGGCTCTGACAGGCCCCGTCGCATTCATAACATTCAGTAGCCTTCCAAGAGGGTGCCTTTTAGTTTCATCCACCTTTATATATAGAGTGACTAGTGATTTGTAATTGAATGAACTATTGAATCAAATAAAAAATTACAAAACACTGTTGAATTGTGATGGAATCAAAATAAACAATTACAAAATACTATTAAGTTGTGAATAAATCAAATATACAATTACAAATCACTGTTGAATTGTGATGAAATCAAAATAAACAATAACAAAACACTATTGAGTTATGAATCAATCAAATAAATAATTGCGAAACACTATTGAGTTGTAATTGAGTGAGTGTTTTTGATTACAGCTCACTATGGTTGATTGCTCTTGCTTAATGCCACGTGCTCCCATAGCTACTGATTTGATGTGTAATATCCCACATCATTTCATTGGGAGGATGAAATGATGTGGGATATTCCACATCATTCCATCTAGGAGAGGGCAACAGCCTGTAAGGGTACTGAATGTTATGTTGTTTCTGGTAGAGCTTGAATTTTTAATTTCTATTGATTTGGATAGAAATAAATGTTCAAGACAAGTTATATTGCTAGGCACAGTCATACTATAAATTGGTTAGTAACGACTAGAGCACTATTTTCCCATAATTTACTGTTTTTAGTCGTTTGTAAAAAAATAATTAAAAATCTAGTCATATTTTACAATCCGATTTTTGTTCTAGTGACAGCAAAAGCTTATCAAGATCCTCAAGGATGCTGTGATTCCAAGGTATTGTAAATGCAGAATGATCTTTCAGATGTCCTAAGTGCTACTATAGTTACCCCTTTAAAAAATGTCATATATGAAGTGGGTCTCATATTTTTTTGTAATAAGTCAAATGCATATATCTTTTTATTTAAATTATTTGTTTTCTTTTTATGAATACATGCACTCCAATTCTACACTGATTTCGGCAATACTAAATTTGGTTTCATGTGAATTGTGTTTTTGACAACATCACTCATTAAATTTGTCATTTTAAAACCATGAATCTTTGGCCCTTTTGCGGTTAACCACTAAAGGACCGTAAGGCCCCTATGGGGCTTCTGGAACTAAGAAGTGAGGAAATTTGGGTACTTGGGCTTTGAATTGTAGGATGAGCAACAAAGAGACCCTGGCTCTTTTTGAGAGTTGAGTTTATAGTACTTCTTGATCGGAAATTCATCAAGTGAGCGTTTTCTGGTGATTTTTTTGAGTTGCACAGTGGGTATTTTGGAGTCACTTCAGACCCTCATATCTTCTTCACACCTCAAAATTACTTGAAATTTTTTTCACATGTTCAAAATGATGATTTCTACTCACGGTAAAAATTTGAGATTTTTTGGAGCACTTTTGAACAATCCGATTTCAGCATGTGTACAAAATACTCCAAACAAGTTCCATCAATCTTCTCAACAGTGGCATTTTTTCAAAAATCATGCGATTTTGTTGATCTTTTTTTCATAAAAAAGCTACGTAAGTCTTCTCTAGTTTCAACAGCGCCGATCGTCAAATTTACCCCACACCAATGAGAAATTGAGCTCGCTACAAGAGCTAGTCAAGAAAACTAGAGCTAGGTTCAACACCCCTGTCCTTTAGGGGTTAACAAGCTGAAACATTGCTTGAGCTATAATTCCCATAGGATGCTAGTGACTTAACCTCTTCAGGATTGCTCTAAGCCAAAATGGCCTACGGTTTGCAATACAGGTTATGTGTAGTGACTCTACTTCTCACAATCCCCATTTTCTCTTACACGCATCAGATCTCAGAATTTCATCGCAACTTGTAAACCCTCTTCAAGACTGCATCGAGGTTGCACTAAAAAATCAGTGCTCCTCCAACACTTCTACAACAGTAGCAAACGGGTCCGGTATACCCCACACCCTGAAAATACGCTCCAGCTTCGGTCTATACTCAAACCAGCATGATCCTTTAGGGGTTAACACACGGTGATTGTTCCTACAGTAGTAGTGATTCTGGATAATATTTCTCTGAAGTTATCATTTGCTGTATGTGCTTGCTTTTGTTTTTTCAAAAGCATCAGAATATTGTCAGTCAATGTTCCATGCAGTAGACCTGCATTTCATTATTCTCTAGAATTGTGCATGCATGGATTCTCTGCTGCAGGCTTCAGGCCGGTGGAAGTACGTATTCTCGATGCATGCATGCAAACAAAGCCAATTGACAAACATACACATAATCATGAGTTGCGAACTGAAAGAACCGCTGTTAGTAGAAGTGCATGCATGCAAACACATGCAACCAATTAACGAGCAAGCATAAAAGATTCATGAGTTGCGAAGCGAAAGAACGGTTGCATGCTGCAACTAGAAGGGGTCGGCCGGAACGAAAAGAAAAACCCTAAGCTAGCGGCCGTGATTAAACCGCATGGAAAACAACACTGTTAAAATGCTTTTTAAGGCTAGGGTGAAGATTGTACCAATGTTATTCTTATCGACTGGAGACCGATCGGGATGCTTGCCACGAAAAATTACGTGTAGCTCGTGTGACTTGTATCAAGATTACTCCAACACGACTCATTGTTTTAATTTCAACCTTGGAACGGTTTTCAAGAGTTAGTACTGCACGCTCGGACTGACCATTCCATAGAATGTACTACGTATTTACGATTGCAACCTGGAATCAGTATCCGAATCTGTGTCTGGCTCTGCGATCTCAGTCTACTCCTGCGGTCTCACTGATAAATTATTAACACAAAACCTTATGCGTCGGACGCAAAACATCTAACACGATCATTCTGCTTAACCATGCGCATACATGAGAAACGCACCAGGGATACGACCAGTTCCATATATTGTGTACATGATAACACATTTTATCCATTTGGCGCAATCTCTTGTAGCCGACTCCAAAACAGATATATCGACTAACTGCACACATACAGCAATTATTAATGTAGTCGATCACAGCTGGTACTTCGAACGACTAAGAATCCATGTCGTCCTCAGACTCCTTAATCAACTTCAGAGGGGTACTGTCCTCGAAAACCTCTCTAGCAAATTTCCATGCCTTCATGTCGAACTCCTTGCCAAACTCCGTAACCATAAGATAGTCAAAATCCCCCCTCCCGTCCGAGAGTTCGACGGTCTTCGTCATCGCTTCCATGGCACGACGAGATTCCTCCCGCTCCTTGCTCCGTTGTTTCTGCATTTCCGACTGTTTCTGATCCCTGACTGCTGCCGGGGCTGGCTCTGCCCTCTTGCTGCTATCTCTCCCGTCGTTCCTCTGTGCTTTTGCAATAGTATCGCCAAACTTGCGCTTCAGCTCGGCCAGACGTCTCCGTGTTCTCTCACTTGGGTTCGCTGGGTCCTCCGGGTACCAGGTATTCGCCATGATCTCTCGCTCCGGGTGACAAACGCTGCAACATGAGCAATCACGAAACACACATGTAATGGCGAGTTTGCGCTCTCGTTCGATCTTTTACAGGCTTGACTTCAGCCACCTCCCGAGATTGGCCACGAAAACGAGACAACCGAGGCCAACACAATGACGACGACGTTCTCGGTGGGTAGACTCGCTGGGTAGTCTCGGTGGTCCGGAGCATTTAAGACTCGGTGGGTAGACTCCGTTCGCATCCTCGTCTGTCAGGCTTCCTTGCAGATGCTCTGTTCTCTCAAGCTCACAAGCTTGTATTGCTCTTTCCTCCGAGAGCGTACAGTCTGTCTAGTACCTAATCTACTCCGAATTTTAGTGATGGATCAATTGATTCAAACTATGACGTGAGGCTCGTAGCGATTGTCCTCGCTTTCGCTTTCGAAGAATATCTTGTAGTACTTTGAAGATCATGGCTGGACGCGACCCCTGCTCGTCTACAGCCCGCGGTTTTGGTCGCCGGAAACAGACACAGCCTCGACGAATTTCTCGAGATCTCACCCTCCGGACTGGATGTGAGAGCCAGCACTCAGCAGCGGATGAGGAGACGGAGGCTCCGGAAACTGCAGTGGGTCGGATTGTGAACCAGGCTTGGATCAGAATTATGAGTCTGGGGCTGGGCCGTCATCACCTGCAGCTCCTCATGTGCATTCATCGACTTTCAGCCAGCCACATGAGGTATGTGTGGAAGAAAGCGACGAGCAACCAGAGCATGATCAGCCAGAGTCCCCAGATCCAAACCCCGGCGCTCTGGTGGAGCCAGCGACGAGGAATCAGATCGAGGGGGAGCCGCAACCAAGTCTCATCGGACAAGGAGATGTTAGGATATTTCAGGCTGAAGAATTACATTGCATCGTTTTTATTGTTATTATCACTCGGCATACTGATTAACGGGAGTTGAAGTGTCCGCAGCTAGTTCATGAATCATGATTTGGATTTACGAACCCTTGTCACCAGACATCAGGTGGCTTTTTCTATGGCTACAGTGACTGGGTTTATCTTCTTATATTGTGTAGTAACTAGTGATGCCGAAGTTAACAAAACTGCCGTTTACCGGTCCTGAGTTATGAATGCTGTGGAATTTCAGTGTGATTCCTGTGGACTTGGTTCTGATTTTTTATGAGGTGTGTAGGTACGTGATGTTTAATTTGTGTAGACTGTGGAGTCCTTGCATGCATCACAGGCTAGGGGTCTCATATGATGTCCTTGTGTGATTTTCCAGCGAGTGTTGCTTTTCCCTGTGAGCTTCAGAACTCGACGCATGTTAAAACTTTGAACTTGACACATATTAAAACTTTGAACTCGACACATATTAAAACTTTGATTCCTTCTACAAGTAGGTGACTAAGCTTAAGGAGGTCATTTTGTACACGTCAAAACTGGAAAACAGAGGGGAAACATAATTATGTGCTCCCTGTGCATAGTGTATCGTTGACTTATTACAAGTGACTGTTGTTCCCTTCTTACAACATGGTGATGTACAGACTGTTCGTTACTTTGTGTAGAGTCCTTTCAGAATGTGTTTTTGAGTTGTCTCCCAGGGTTAAATTAAATTTCTCCTTGTTGTTGTGATGGTAGCTCAATTTTATTTTATTTTGGAGAATTTTAGTTTGCTTTTCAGAAAGACTAGTGTGGCCCTGTGCTGATTGGTCCAGATATTCCCCGTGTTCCCATGTCATCCCTGTGTTCTGTGTACTTTTGCTATTGCTTTATAAGCTATATTCTAATTCAATTTGTGGTGAGGGAACTTGATTGAAAATTGATACTGTTCATACCGTAGGTTCAAAACAATATGTACAAAACAACTTTAGTACATCCCTACTAAAGTTATTTTGTATTGTTTGAACAACAGAAAGTATGTAACAACTTTAGTAGGGATGTACTAACAACAAAAAATATGTAACAATTTGTTGCTTTTTCCAACATGTTTAAAAATCAGTGAAAGAGGTCATAGCAGTGCTCCAAATAACATAAATTAATTGTCTTTCTATTACTTTGGTCATGAATGGTTTTTTAATAGTGAAAGAAGTAATTAACTTAAAAATTTCTCCAAAATTACATTTTATATTTTTAGAGTTTAAAATTTGATATTAATAGTTGAAATTATATTTCCCTTCAAGAAGCAAACAAGTAAAAAGAGTTGATGAAAAAAACAACATAACTTTCTTCAAATAACGAATTTTGTAACACTAAACAATGTGGTTTAAGTGTTTGTTTTTGAAATATTTCTCTAGGAGGAGTTTAACTTGAATTGACATAATTCAAATTGAGTTGAAAAGCAGACTTAATTTCCTATTAGAAAATCACTTTGATTTACTGGCAGCGACTACAGAATGATTTCTTGGGCTCTGATTAGAACAACAGAGAATTCATAACCATATCTAAGTAACCCACCAAAACGCCGGACTCCCCTGGCTTCTCATCACTGACCAGATCTTTGGGCTGGCTTGCGGGAGCCCGTGTTGCCCGGTTAGTCCCAGTTTCAGATGATTTATCCTGCTCATGAGTGGTTTCGAATGCCTTTGATCTGGTCACGGGAGTACTCTAAGTGCTGCCGCCGGGAACTTGACGAGCTTTTCGGCGACGTAAATACTGGCGTCCCGGAGTGTGATTCCATGATGAGGAGGACCCCGGTCGGTCAGACATCTTCAACTGCGAAAGAAAACACAAGGTCAACGATTCTCAAAGCTTGATATATGACAAAAGTTCGGAGATGATCAAGTACGTACTGGCGTACGACACGAAAAGCAGACGGACTGCAAGCTCTTGAAGCTTAAGACTAGTGAGGATGCAAGGGCTTCGAACTTGAGGAGCCTGAGAGCTTGCTGAGGATCTGCACTGAGAATTATGGGGGACTGTTTAGTTTAAATATCTGTCATAGGTGGAGCTGGCGAGGTCCTCACTGCAGTCGCCTCGGTAGTCTCGTAGTTAAGGTCAATCTCGGGAGGTGGGTGAAGTCAAGTTTGCTGGAGTTTGAATGACAGAGAGTGCAAGTTTCGATCATAGCGCTTTGAAACGAGCCAACCCAGGCTAGGTGACGCACTTGTCCGACTGCTGTTAGATTCGATATTTAACTTATTTTCTTGAAAGCTATTTACTACCGGTACATGAGTTCTTGATCTGGAGCATTCATGCTAGAATTTCAATTTTGGGGGAATTGCTTTTTAGTGGAGTTGCCTTTCGGGCCAGAGTTACTCTCTCTCTGCCTGCTTTTCAGTGAATCATTGCTGGCATGCTTGATCAGACCTTCAAATCATGTTCGTTAAATTTTCCAGCGTTTGTTGGCCACAGAGACCATGTCGCAGTCCAGGCGCTCGGAGGACCCAAGCGAGAGAAAACGAACACGGCTGATCGAACCGGAGCGCAAGGATGGCAAAACCATTGCAGAAGCACAGAACAACCGTAGAGGAAGTCATAGCAGCAGCAGCGCAGACCGAGAACCAACAACTGGGGGACACATGTAGTATCGGGAACCTCACCTCGGCAAATGTACCCCCTTGGCTACATTCTATAGGGATAATACACGGGAGGTATTGACATTCATTGATGTCATTCATTTGACGTTCATTAGTTTCATCCATCATGAGTTTCATCCATCATTCATTAGTGTTGTTAGCCTGTCACTGTCATTCACTGATGACTTCATTCGTCTCTCTCCTCCCCTGTCTTCTTACTCTGTCCCACTTTGTTTTGTTTTGTCTTTTGATAGTGTAAGCACACAGATACAGGCGCAGCTCAATTGCTTGCATGCAGTGTGTAGTGTTTAGTTGCTTAGCTCATGACCCTTGGTGTAAACCAATAATTGCATTGTGAAAAAAAAAAGAGCTTCTACTTGAGCATTCATTCTACCAGTGTGTGAGAGTGTTTCGTGTCAAGTGATTGTGTCTCTGTTTTGTTAAGTGCGTGAGCAAACTTCATCAGGTTATGGGCCTTATTTCGAAATTGCTTACGCGTGGATAGTTTTTTTTCTCTTCATGAGAAGTCGCGTTATCACGTTATCGCGTGAAGCTGCTATTACAATTACAGTGGCTAATCGTTTTCAATATCTCGTAGGGAGGTTGTTTGTGTCTTCTCTTTCTTGTTTCATTTTTTTATGTGCAACTCTTGGTGTACTGATTCTTTTTCATCTCTGTTAGTAGTTCTTCATATTTTAGGTTTTTAGATATTCTTTTTAGTCTCTTGAGCGGAAGCGTGTAAGGTTTTCTTGTCATTCTTTTAGTATAAGCATTTTAGAATATCCGAGTGTTTTTTTTTTTCTTCTCTCTTTCGTTAGAATTTTTTATTTCTCGCTCTGCTTGTTATGGAGAAAACAGAGATGGCCGGTCTTAAGGTGTTTGATGGCACTAAGTTCAATGTCTAGAAGAGTTCTATGGACATACTCTTCGCTTACAAGAAAGTTATGAAGGTTGTTGACGGCACGGAGAAGAAACCTGCACAGCGACTGCCACTCCTGAAGTCATCACTGCGTGGGAAGAAAAGAATAATCATGCACGAATGTTGATTATGCAAGCAGTATCATCTACGGTGATGGAGGATCTTGCTGATTGTACTACAGCTGCTGAAATGTGGAGTAAGCTTCGCTCTCTTCATCAACTCAAGTCTGCAGAGAACATTTACATGGTGACCGCTGACTTCTACGATTATCGGATGAGCAAGTCTGATACTATCAAAACGCACATCAACAACATTGTGCACAAGGCCAGTATTCTCAAAGATCTTGGTCAACCGCTCACGGACTCGCAGATTATCACTAAAATTATGATGAGTCTCCCGCCTGGCTATAATAGTACTGTTGCTGCATGGGCCAACGTTCCTTTAGTAGAGCAGACTGTCACTGCTATTACTACTTGTCTACTACAGCAGGAACATCCTCTTAATCAGCAGGACAAGGAGAATTCTACAGAGTCAGCTTACTTTACCTGTGCACAAAATCTTACAAAGAAGATGTCTAAACTTGAGACTCGTGAGAAGGATGCTGCCTATCTTAAGGAGTTGAAGGAACGTACCTTTTGCTACAATTGTGGTGATCCTAAGCATTGGTCTAGAGACTGTCCTAAACCTAAGCGTGAAGATCGTGGACGCCATGGTAAATTCCATCATCAACGCTCTTCTCGGGATGATTCGAACCATCATTCTTGCCACTCGTCACGAGAACGTCATCAAGACAAAGGCAAACGACCTCTACGGAAGAGTGATGCCTATGTGGTTGCTACTGCAAGTTCTGAGAGTAACAAAAGTGATTCTGATAGTGATTACTCATCGCCTGATGCTTATGCATTTGCTGCTTTTTCTCAGCTGTCTCTTGCTTTATCAGTTACTGATACAAATGATATATGGTTTGGAGATACCGGTGCTACAGAGCATATGACAGATCAACGGTCCTGGTTCTCGACATTTAATCTTATCCCCAAAGGTTCTTGGGACGTCGCTGTTGCTGATGATTGCACGCTCCCTGTTCGAGGAATAGGTGATATTCATATCATTCGCCAGATTGATGGTGTGGATGCTAAAGGGATTCTTGAAAGAGTTTTATACGTTCCAGAACTCAAGAGAAACCTGTTCTCTATTGGTTTGGCCGATAAGAATGGACTTTCATTTACAACAAAGAGTGGGAGATGTGAATTTCATCATGCTGAAGGGACAAGACCCAAAGTCCTTGAAGGTGTTCGTCATGGCACGTTGTACATTCTTTCGTTTCAAGCTGTACCTCCGGCTACTAAAGCCTGCCTTGCCGAATCAACAAGTTTTTCTGCCGTGAAGAAGGATGCTCTCACTACTAGAAAACTGTGACCACTTTAGCAGATTTTCAGCAGATTTCTGTTAAGGAGGGTACCGGCGGTCACTAATTGACTCGTTCAACACTTTTCTGTGAAGGAGTGAGCAGAACCGACGTGATTGCTGTTGACCGTGGCGCCCTTCTTCAGAAGTACCTTCACTACTAGAAAATCATGACCAAATCAACAGAAATTCAACAGATTTATGTTGTTCGGGGTACTACAATGACCAATTTCACTGATTTGTAATTTTTTTGTAAAAGTCAATAGTTTGCTGCTTACTTTTCTGTTGATTCAAATAGTGCAATGACCAAATCAACAAAATTTTAGTCTTTTTTGGAATCTTTTTTGGATTCTTTTCGGAATCTTTTAAAATATTCTGGAATCTATCAAAATATTATAGAATCTATTGAAATATTATAGAATCTATCTGAATATTCTAGAATCTTTTGAATATTCTTGAACCTTTTGAATCTTTTGCACTTTATATGAGAGTTTTGTAATCATTTAGTACTAGAATGGGTGTTTTATGTAATTGGATTATACAACTGCAATTTTGCAAACTTTCATCATCCCTGACAAACAACAACAGAAGACAAGCAGCTTGATATTCCCTAAATTAACCCCTAAGCTCCCGAGCGACCATTTTTTGATCGCTGCCCGGCACAAAAATAAAAAATTGAAAAAATAAAAAATATTTTAAAATACTGCATCAAGTCTACTTTCCAACCCAATTTGAATTATGGCAATCCGAGTTAAACTCCACCCGGGAGAATTTTTCAAAGTAGATCACCTCAACATTGTCTTAGTGTTACAAAATTTGCTATTTGGGGAAAGTAATGATGATTCCTCCATCATTTCTCTTGCTTTTTTGAAGTTTAGGATAGGTAGCCCAACTTTAACCAATCGTACTAAATTTTGAACTCTAAAATTGAAAATTATAATTTATACAAATTTTCGAAGGTTAATGCTATTAAATTCATTAAAAAATGATCTAAAGATTATTTTGGAAGTTTGACCGTATGGATAATTTGTAAAGATGATACTCTACATTTTGTCTATTGAACCAACCTTCATCAAACACATGGAAGGCACATATAATAACACATGTATGTTTTGTCCAATACCCCTCGGGCTTTTAGGGGTTAAAGCTATTGACGGTGAATCTTGACACACTTCGGCTGCTGACTAACTTTTAGCTCCATCTGAAACAATCACAGGGACACCCCAATAAATAAATCCACTTGAATGGGACAACAGTCAGTCATCTGTGAACCTTTTCTTTCTTTCTTCTCTGAATCTCTCTGTGCTAGAAATTTGGAATCTTCTTTTTGTTTCTACACAGTAATCCGGTTTTTTGAAACATTCAATCAATTGAACTCATTAACCCCTAAGTGACCAATCGACCATATTTTGGTCGCACCCAAATAGCAGTGACTGCCCATGGTTGGGAAATGATATTTTCAAATTTTAATATCTTGTCGAACTTAAGGGGGGGGGAGAGATCATGTTCTAGTGTTGTTTGATACATTTCATTTGCAATATTGAGGTTTAGTAAGGAATTTTTCAACGACATAGACCTCAATATTGTCTTAGTGTTATAAAACTTACTACTTTGGAAAACTAATGATGTTCTCTCCTTTGAAACTTTTGCTTTTAAAATTTTAGAATAGAATGTTTAGTTTTAATTAATCATACCAAATTCCATATTCTAAATGTAGAATTAGTACGTAATTTTGGTGAATGTCAAATGGTAAATGAATCTAAATTCATTAAAATGAGTATTTAAAACTCTTTTTGGAAGTTTGACCATATAGATAATTACTAAACATCATGCTTTTCATTTTCTCTTTTGGACCAAACTTCATCAAAGTTGCAAAAGTAACATCCTGTAACACATCTAGGTTTTTCCCTTACTCCCTCTGTGATTTAAGGATTAACTTAATCATTCACAATTTTTTTTTATTTTAAAAACGCAAACTTTATAGGCCATTTTGTCATAGTAAAACAACTTTTTTCAAAAATCTTTGAACCAAGAAAAGTTGCGAAATGAAGTTAAGTTTCATCTCCAAAAATTCATTTGTGATTTTGAGCCTCCATTCAAAAGTTTTAGACAAAATTCAGAGTGGGGTAGCAAGGAATATTTTCATTGATATTTTCACTCTCTGATTTTTGTCTATAACTTTTGACTGGAGCTTCAAATCACAAACGGATTTTTGGAGATGAAACTTAACTTGATTTCCCAACTTTTCTTAGTCCAAAGGTTTTTGAAAAAAGTTAATTTACTATGTCAAAATGGCCGCCAAAGTCTGCTGAATTCCAAAACATCGAATTGTAAGTGTTTATGTAAGAAAAAAAATAGCTCTATGTTCATCAAATTCTAAGTGCGATGGATTGGTTAGAGTGTTGAGTGTTAAATGTGAGGTCACGAGTTCAAACCCGGTTGTCAACGGAGATGTTGAAATTGGGCTACCCTAAAAGTCCGGGCAGCTAAAAACATTCCGGGCAGTAAAAAAAAACATTTTCTTGGCCGAAAATTCCGGGCAGTAAAAAATTGTTTTTTTTTTTTTTTTTTTTTTTTTTTTAAATTAATTAATTTTTTTCTTATTTTCAGGTGACCAGATCAACAGAAAACTTCAACAGATTTCTGTTGAATAATGACTCGCTCAACGCGACCGATTCAACAGAAACCCTCAACACTTTTCTGTTGATTTGGACGGTGAATTTTCTAGTAGTGTCTTATCTGGTACAAGCGTATGGCTCATGTCAATCCTCAAACGATGAAGAAAATGTTTGAGAATGCCAGCATATCTAATCCTCCTGTTACATCTTTTAAGACCTTTCCGACTGTATGTGAAGGTTGCGCGCTTGGAAAACAACATAAAGCTACTTACAGGAGTGATCCTAACAAGCAACGCAGTCTTATTCCTGGTGAATTTCTGCATGCTGATTTATCTGGCAAAGCCTCTGTTCCATCCCTTTGTAACTCGCTTTACTACATTCTTATTAAAGACGATGCCAACTCTTTTCGTTTTGTGCATTTTATTCAACACAAAGATGAAACGATCAAGTTCTTCCGCAAGATATTACGAGTTGTTAAGCGTGATACTGGAGTTTCAGTCCGCAAGTTCCGATCAGATGGTGGCAAGGAATTTTGCAACAAAATTTTTAACGAATTGCTGGACATTGAAGGCATTCAACGTGACATCAGTACTCCATATACTCCTCAGCAGAATGGTTATATTGAACGGGATAATCGGACTGTTTGTGAAGCTGCTAGGAGCATGATGATGGCTATGAATCTTCCTGAGCCACTTTGGGCTGAAGCAGTTAGTACTGCCGTTCATGTTTTGAATCGGACAATCAACACTCAAACCGGGACTAAAACTCCTTTTGAGTTGTGGTATGGCATGAAACCTTCCATTGATCATTACCGGGTTTTTGGGACTATAGCTTATATTTTGACTGACAAGAAGCACCGGACAAAGTTCCAAGCTTGAGGACGACAAGTTCGTTTTGTTGGTTACAGTTCAACCAGCAAAGGATGGAGGTTCTGGGATCCTGTCACTCAAAAGATTGTTGAGAGCTTTGACGTTATTTTTGACGAACAGAGTGACAAGTTTTATGCGGATGAGACTCAACAGATTTCTCAATTCATTACGTTTGAACTTCCTACTCTTGTTACCAACTTGCCTGGTCCAAATATTCCACCTCTTCCTAATCCCGATGTCTTATCTGACTCTGGTCCACCAGAGAACCCTAGTTCTTTTCAAGACACAGCCTCTCAGACATCAGTTTTAGTGGAAGTTTCTTTGTCTCAACCAGATGCACTCACACAACCACCCACTTTATCCGATAACCAAGATGACCATGGTGATCCTCTACACCCTCGGTTCCGGACTATTTGTGATCTCTATCACAACACTGAAGTGCTGCATCCTATCTATGAGTTATCTCCCGAACAAGTTGAAGAATGCCAATCGCATGCTATGCTGATTACCACTGGTGAAGAGTGTCATGAACCCCAAACCTATAAAGAAGCTGTTGCTTCTGATCACGCTGCTGATTGGCAACAGGCTATGAAGCGAGAGTATGATTCACTCATTGATAATCGTACTTGGGATTTGGTAACTCTTCCTTCAGACCGCAAGAAAGTTCAATGCAAGTGGGTTTTTAAGGTTAAATACAAATCCTCAGGTGAAATTGATCGGTTTAAAGCCCGTGTAGTGGCTAAAGGTTACTCTCAAAAACCTGGGATTGACTATCAGGAAACCTATTCTCCAGTTGTCAAACACTCCTCTATCCGGGTAATTTTTGCCATTGCAGCTGCAAAGAAGATGCATCTATGCAATTTGATATTGGCACCGCTTTCTTGAACGGAGACTTGAATGAAGACATTTATATGAGCCAACCAGAAGGTTTCGTCACCCCAGGATGTGAGAAACTTGTTTGTAAATTGAAGAAGAGTCTTTATGGATTGAAGCAGAGTGCCCGACAGTGGAACATCAAATTCGATACTTTCCTGAAGACATACAACCTTATTCCCAGCGAGGCTGATCCTTGTGTCTATCATGACAAAGGTATGAATCTTCTGCTTGGGATCTTCATTGACGATGGAATTGTAGCCTCAGGGGATACAAAACGACTTAATGCTGTGATCTCATACCTTGAGACAATTTTTAAAGTTGTCAAAGGTGCTATGGACTACTACGTTGGATTTCAGGTTCATATTGATTCATCTACTCACACCATCACCCTACATCAGACACGGTACATCGTTGATGTTCTTAAGCGATTTGGTATGATGGATTCCCATCCTGTTTCAACTCCTTTCGACCATCATGTGGTTCTCTCTGCTCGTGCTGGTGCTGATGATGCAGAATTCCATGGGCCATATCAACAAGCTATTGGTTGTTTGATGTACGCTATGGTTCTTACCCGACATGATATCACTTACGCTGTTACCAGATGTGCTCAGTACGTGAAGAAGTCTCGTCTATCACATTGGTGTGCTATCAAGCGAGTTATGCGATATCTTTGTGGTACCCTTGATTATCGAATTCAGTTTCATGGTTCTGAAAAGGATCTACAAGTCATTGGATACGTTGATGCTGATTATAGCGGTGACATAGATGACCGTAAATCCAGGACTGGTACTATTTTCAAACTAGCTAGCGGCCCTATCTCTTGGAGTTCCCAGCGACAAGGATGTACATCTGACTCAACTACCGAAGCTGAGTTTGTTGCTCTTGCAGAAGCTGCAAAGGAAGCTATTTGGTTGCGCAGATTATTAGCCAGTCTCGGTCTTCCCCAATCAGTTCCTACTCCAATTTTTTGTGACAATCAATCTGCCGTTCGATTGGTAAAAAATCCTGAGTTTCACAAAAGAACCAAGCATATTGAGCGCAAGTACTATTTTTCCAGGGAGAAATATGAGAAAGGTGACATTGACATCAAGTTCGTCGGCACCAAATTTCAACTTGCAGATATCTTCACCAAAGGTCTTCCCAAGGATCACTTTATCGAACTTCGCAAGCTCATTGGCATTAGAGCACTTCAATAGTGTGTCTCTTCGTAGCAAGGCATTACAACATGAACTTCAAATGCTCATCGGCATGAGAGCACTTCAATAGTGTCTCTTCGTAGCAAAGCATTACAACAACTCCAGTTAGTGTGTCTCTTTTCAAGCTACAATCATTCATTGATCGAGTGGGAGTCTTCATCAGGTTTTGCGATCTAATGAAATACTGTAGTGTTTTTCTTTTTCTTTTTCTTTTAATTTTCTTTTTTCATTGTATTCAACTAAAGAACGAGTGGGAGTATTGACATTCATTGATGTCATTCATTTGACGTTCATTAGTTTCATCCATCATGAGTTTCATCCATCATTCATTAGTGTTGTTAGCCTGTCACTGTCACTCACTGATGACGTCATTCGTCTCTCTCCTCCCCTGTCTTCTTACTCTGTCCCACTTTGTTTTGTTTTGTCTTTTGATAGTGTAAGCACACAGATACAGGCGCAGCTCAATTGCTCGCAGTGTGTAGTGTTTAGTTGCTTAGCTCATGACCCTTGGTGTAAACCAATAATTGCATTGTGAATAAAGAGAGCTTCTACGTGAGGCCGTGAGCATTCATTCTACCAGTGTGTGAGAGTGTTTCGTGTCAAGTGATTGTGTCTCTGTTTTGTTAAGTGTGTGAGCAAACTTCATCAGGAGGTTCCCCATACTACATTCAACCCTGGGTTTCAGTCTCCAAAACACGAACCAAACCTGCCCTGCTTTCGGTTACTTTGTGAGTAGCTAAAGACAAGAAAGTCATGATTTTCATTCAAAAAACAATTTTGTAGTGTTTCTTTTTCAATTTTCATTCACATGGTCATCATTCTCATTCAATTATCCCAAAATTTATACCAAAAAAGTGTTATAATTTATCATTTAGAAAAGTTCTTGGTGAGTCATTAAAACCACTAATGACATAGCTATTCTAGTGTTTTTGATAGCTTTTTGTTTATAATATATTGCTTTCATCTTGTAATATATTTTATATGCATGTTGGAAATTCACTGAAAAGGCACTGATGACAACTTAGGTGGTATGTGTTTCGGAGAATGGACCCGTGACCAACAAAAATCAATCACGCAGCAACACCCGAGCCGGTACCATCACTCGTGCAGCCAACGTCACACGAGCAGCCAATATCACATGAGCAGGTAGCATCACTCAAGCTGGCAGTGTTACCCACCCCGCATGGAGCGCTACTCAAGCAGGCAGCATCGCGCGGTCATGGATCGAGCAACACTCGACCAGGCAGGAAGAGCTGGGCTGGCAGCAACGGCAAGCCAGAGAGAGGGCGCGGATGTGTGAGCTTTTCAACGCGAAGCGGGAAGAATTTCGTCGTGCTATAAATGCGATAAAGAAAACCGCCGAGATTGCGGACGGGAGCTCAGATTTTTCCAGACTTATGGTTACGGAATTTGGCAAGGAGGTGATGCGTTCCTGGAAATTCGCTAAAGAGATTTTCGAGGATGGTAAGTCTGGTCTCCGGTTGATTGTTGAGACTGAGGATGACATGTATAATTGATTCATCATAATCGATACACCACCTGCGAATGTAATCGCTGTTTGTGTGCAGTCTATCGATTTGATTTGGGGTAGGCTACAACTTAGAACTGCCGCAATTAATAATCTAGTCTCATTGGCTGCAACTGGTACGTTGTATCCCTAGTGCATTGTCGTTTATCAGATCATGTTTGAACACTTATTTCATGAACACTTCTTTGCGTCTGATGCATGAGGCTTTGTTTAATTTATCTCGCAGGAGTCTGCACTGAGAGAGCGTGCAGAAATTTACATTTAATCGGGTGAAACTTCCTTATTCTATCTATCCGAGCGTGCGGTACGTACGTATAATGTCTAGCGTTAAAAACATAACGTGGATTTGTGTTGAAGATAAAAGTAACACTATATCTTTTCATGGCAGGCATCTTCAGGAATGATTGGTACAATCTCCACCCTACAAATATGCATTATCGAGTCGTTGTTCATTCCGGTCGCTTGTGTTTAAGGGTTTTTCGTTTTGTTCCAGCAAATACTTTCCCTTAAGTAGTCTACAAGAAAAGAGGAAAGATTACAAGCTCTTGACAGGAAAGTCGTCACCTGTAACAAGACGATGAGGATTGCAGATTGACATGCACGTGGGAACTGGGAAGCATGGAAAAATATATATTCTAGTACGTAGCTGGTGGTCATGCATGTACATCTAGATTGCTATAGTATCATCCTGTACGAGAAATTGCGAAGGACTTCCTAGGGTTGTTCGACGTACCTTCAATTTTTGGTGATTATTTACATGTCAATGACATCAACTTCGTTAAATTGGCGGATATCCAAGAAATTGTCACTTCTCAGCAGGAGCGGCGCACCTGAATCCTAAATCTAGGTACATATACAGGTAGAGTTTTGTGCAGTTTAGTGTTTGATTGAATGTCATATATAATTTTGTACTTAGATTTGAATTGTACCAATAAAAACATTGACACTCGATGAAACTATTGTTTAATGTCAATTTCGTTGTGTCGGAGCAATTAAGAGCGCCAAAAGTGTGATACTGAACTGCACAAAAGCTTGAAAAGGTAAGAAACACTAGGACCGTGCTAGTTAAGAGTTCTAATTATTTGTAAACTAAAATAAAGGATAAGATTAGGTTAATTAGGTTGAATAAAAAGAGTGTTTAATTGAATGAAAGGTTATAGCGGATCTATGACTATGTGCCCATCCTTGTTAATGCAAACAAGTATGCATTCTAGGCAAAATCATTATTATTTCTTATTTAGTTATGTTTTTTCGAGTTATGCATTACTGCAGGTTGTTTGTTTTTTTTTGTTTTTTTTTGTATTGTTTGTTAAGAATGTTACATTCACTACTAGAAAAAGAACCCCATAGCATCATCGAGGACTTTGCTATGAACATTGGAAAGGCACTTTGAGGAGGGCTTGCAAACGTTGCATTAGCTACGCCAAAAATGTTGATATTATTAAACGTCTTAGTGCAAGGTTTTGCCACGTTTTGGTGCAAGCTTTTGCAACGTTTGTGACATAAACAAGAATAGCTTATACGTGAGTTCCCAATATGATCTCGTGGGAAATTGCTGAGGAAACTTACTGTAGTGATTTATCGTGGGTGATTTTCTGTGGTAATAAACGTTACTGGGATCATTTATTGTGGTAAAAAGCAGTTACTTTGATAATTTCCTATTGCAACATCACTGATTCCTAAAAGTGAGTTACTATGGAAGAAAATAATTCCGTGGTAATAAAAATCACTGTGAATTGCACAGGAGGCTAGGTATTTGCACACGTAGATATCTGCTTAATTGGTATTTAAAACAGAGAATTGAATACATAACTTTTGAAATCAAGCTCAGCCAAATGAGGGTGAGACGGCCGTCGACGACCTTGTTCCAATGCAGTTCTGAAGCGCAAGGTAAACCCTAAATTCTAGTCTTGCAGCGTCTCCCAAGTAGGAATGACAGGCCGGAGTGTGGGAGAAGTTTGGGTGTTTTTTGAACGATTGGGTGACTCTTCATCTTAAAGGGAAATCCACTTGAACGGAAATTGTAGTTAGCTAGGCAAACATGGCATGATTACGTGTGCTGCATCACAGGTGTCCCAAACATTTTTGCCCGGGTAAAAAGTGGATGGTTTGGCCCCATTTTTTACCCTATTTTTGGAACCTTTACACTGTGTTCAAAAGTGAAGATTGGGAGTTGGGGGTCAATTTTAGACTCCCTTATCGGAACCTTTACGGAGGTAAAACATGATTTACCAGGGTAAAACAATGGTGCTTTTGACCTGCATAGGGGCAAAAAGAAACTGTCCCGGATGAAATTTCCCTCATTTTTACCCCCACCCCAAGTTTAGCCCCCGGGTCAAATTGTCAGGGTTCCATGTGCATTGGAGTATATTTGAACTTTTTAATTGAAATATCCTTCACAAGTCGTGTCTGTTTCAGGTTATTGTGCACTATGGAGGCCGCTAACTTGCAGCAATTTCTTGAAGTACGCTAAGATCACCCGGACCGTGTGTTCACAAGCCTTGTTCTTGGTACTATCAGAAGGCTCTTGACAAGGAGGGGTGTATGGAGTTTGTTTTGTTGTGATTGAACCTACGGTGTGATAGTTATAGATTTTTAATCGAGTAACATCAAGTCATCAATATGAATTCAATTAAATTGTTAAAAATGGAATTAGGGGAATTTTGATGTCATTCATGGCAATGTCAACATTTAGCTCTCAACAAGTAGGTGTAGACAAAAGTTGTTTTGTATCGAATTTGAACCTACGGTGTGAACAATATTGATTTTGAATGGAATTTTGTCACCACAAATTGAACTAGAATTAAGATGTCAAAAGCAAACGAAAAATACAGTGAAATTTCAACAGCAATCACTAATCTCACGTCTTAATTTCACGTCTTAATTTCAATCAGTCTATCACTAAAATTCGGAGAAGATTAGGTACTAGACAGACCGCACGCTCTTGGAGGAAAAGAGCAATACAAGCTAGTAAGCTCGAGAGAACAGAGCATCTGCAAGGGAGCCGGAGAGAAGAGGATGCGAACGGAGTCTACCCACCGAGTCTTAAATGCTCCGGACCACCGAGACTACCCACCGAATCTATCCACCGAGAATGTCGTCGTCATTGTGTTGGCCTCGGTTGTCTCGTTTTCGTGGCCAATCTCGGGAGGCCGGTGGCTGAAGTCAAGTGTATAAAGGCTCGAACGAGAGCCAAACTTGCCATTAGATTTTTGAGAGCTATCTCACGCTAGGAGAAGCACTGGTCCGACTGATCCAGCCAGTCTTCCTGGTGTTACCGTTTTCAGGTTTGACATTTTACTTATTCAAGCTTCAATTGTAGTACGTACTAGACTTCTTGAGAGCATTGATTGTGCTAGAATTTCATTTTAGTACGTGAAATCATTGTTGGCATCCTTAGACCTCTAATACATGTGTGTTTCATGATTGTTCATGTTGCAGCGTTTGTCGCCCGTAGCGAGAGATCATGGCGAATACCTGGTACCCGGAGGGCCCAGCTAACCAAAGTGAGAGAACGCGAAGACGTCTGGCCAAGCTGAAGCGCAAGCATGGCGATAACATTGCAATGGCACAGAGGTACAACAGGAGAGGTAGCAGCTGAAGGGCACATCGAGCCCTGGCAACAGTCTGCGATCAGAAAACAATTGAAAGCGCCGCAACATCCGAGGGCAGACCGAGCCCTGGCAATAGTTCGCGATCAGAAGCAATCGGAAATGCAGAAACAACGGAGCAAGATGCGGAAGGAATTTCGGCGTGCCATGGAAGCGATGACGAAGACCGTCGAGATCTCGGACGGGAGGGAGGATTTTGACTATCTTATGGTTGCGACATTTGGCAAGGAGGTCGACATGAAGGCATGGAAATTTTCTAGAGAGGTTTTCGAGGACTATACCGGTCTGAAGTTGATTAAGGAGTCTGAGGACGACATGGATTCTTAGTCGTTAGAAGTACCAGTTGTGACTTCATTATTAATTGCTGTATGTGTGCAGCTAGTCGATCTGTTTTGGAGTCGGCTACTAGAGCTAGATTGCGCC
Source organism: Pohlia nutans (assembly GCA_022496805.1). Classification (NCBI taxonomy): domain Eukaryota; kingdom Viridiplantae; phylum Streptophyta; class Bryopsida; order Bryales; family Mniaceae; genus Pohlia; species Pohlia nutans. The sequence goes on from CM040090.1 coordinate 12,706,885, forward strand.
AAATGAATAAAATGTGTTATCATGTACACAGTATATGATTGGACCTGGTCGTGTCCCTCGTCGCATCCCTGGGGCGTTTCTCATGTATGTGCATGGTTTAGCAGAATGATCATGTTAGATACATGTTTTGCTTCCGATGCATAAGGTTTTGTGTTAATAATTTATCAGTGAGACCGCAGGAGTAGACTGAGATCGCAGAGCCAGACACAGATTCGGATACTGATTCCAGGTTGCAATCGTAAACACGTAGTACATTCTATGGAATGGTGAGTCCGAGCGTGCAGTACTAACTCTTGGAAACCGTTTCAAGGTTGAAATTAAAACAATGATTCGTGTTGGAGTAATCTTGATACAAGTCACACGAGCTACACTTAGCTTTTCGTGGCAAGCATCCCAATTGGTCTCTGGTCGATAAAAATAATATGGATCCCATGGCCAAGCTGCTTAGTACTTAATTGCTATTCTGCATTGGAGACTTAACCTGACCGATCTCTAGCTCCAATCCCACAATTTCTGGCACAGTCACTTTTCAAAAGTAGCCGCATATTTTAGAAAAACGTTTTTAAAGAGGCACCGGAAGTTTCCAAGACGTTAGCCGGGGCTAACGCAGTGTGCGTTAGCCCCTGATTAGCCCCCCTTACACACGCGGCAGAAAATCCCAGATTTCTTTCTACTTTGGACTTTAGCCCCAAAATGATCCCATTACCGGGGCTAATCTTTGGCAAACTAGAAGGAAGGGCAGGTTTAGCCGGGGCTAAAGTGCCAAAGATTAGCCCCTCCGCCGGTTTAGCCCCGGGGGCTAACAGCTCCAAAACTTCCTGTGAGGTGGATTGTGGGTGGCCCATCCAAGGGTAATAGCTGGAGCTAGTTGTAAGTATATACATGCACATCGCCTGCCGCAAGTAATCTTCAATTGATCCAATTTGATTGACAGCCAGCAGCCTGCGTGCAGTTCGATCCAGCTTCGAAATCATTGATGGAGCTTGGTTTTCATGACTTCACACTAGAGATTTTGCTGCAACAGGCATGGCGTCTGGGAAGTAAACTGTTCTTTGCTGGGGCTCTACCAAGTCTAGCTGCGTTCTCATGACAATCTGAACACTGATCTAATATCATTGTGCTAAAACACTAGACAACGTCATGTTTACGAATTTGTTTCTTTGCAAAGGTTTCTTAGCTAACTTGCATCTGGAAACAGTGAACCGACTGAGGGTCTGAATCATTCCACCGGCAGTTATAATTGGTTCTAGTTTGTTTTAATTTCTGGTCGTTTAATAGTCAATGTTCTATGTTTTCCAACTTTCGGGTATGGTTTTCAGTAACTGGGAGGTTATGTAGTGTAGCAAGAAATCACATGAAATGAGTATGTAGTTCTCTTGTTGTTTTTCAACTAGTGTCATGCATTTGTTAATTAGGGCACGTACATTTAGGCTTTAGTGATATTAAGTCAAGAAGTCTAATGAATTACTAACAATGTTGTTCATTTCTAGGTTTGTTCTTTATTGTTTGTTCATGTAGTTATCTATGAGAGCTAGCATGAAGTGTTATAAATAGTACGTGTTGTCATCAAAGAGCAGTTGTTTTTAAGACGCCATGACTTTCGCAGTGAGACCTACACTGGATGTCATTAATTATTCCACATGGAAATGACTTCTACGTCAACCTTCAAAGTGAGCAGCATGAAAATCTCGTTAACTTGCTCCTGAAGGACGTTGAACGTTGATTGAAAATTAAGTCTATAACTTACTCCAAGAAGAGATCTCAAAAACCATGTGTATTTTGCAATCATCCGAAGCATCGAGTATATGATTACTAAATTACCCCCAAAAATGTGCACCCCAGCTATGTAGTATGTACAGCATGCACAGTGACATTTGGTGTGTGGTTGGAGACATGACTCATGACAGAACTTCTTTCAAATTTTGTGTGCACAGTACTGAAGGGGAAGCCTGGGATCGGATTTTTGGAGTGTTTACACTCTATCCCTGACTGTAAATAATTATGTTACGCAGGATTCAAATCATTGAGGTAGCATTGCATGTTCATCAAAAAGGCTCTCTCGCTCGGGGTGCACTCTACATTATGTTTCAGAATCACGTGCGTTTGACCCCTCTAAAAACTCCCATGTGTACAAGGGGTTATATGTCTAAATACCTTTGTATACGTATCTATTTAGTACGCCCTAAATATATGTTTAATGTAATTACACGTTGAAATTTTCAGCTCAGATAAATATGTTTATTATATGTATACTTAATACGGCAATGTTTGAATTAATACCCCTTTTGTGCACTCACGTATACCCGTACATGTTTAGTACAGTGCACCCCTGGCTCGCCCCGGGCTCTCTCGTTTTACTCAATGACTTCCCCTGCCTGATTCGGACAGCCACTCATCTCTTCCAATTATTCGTACAGTGGTCCACTAGCAAGTGCTGTAAGAAATATATCATGACTTTGGGAAGTGATCTTTGAATGGAAATAAATCAATAATAGGGTTACAAGTTTAATACGTAGTCAATCTAATACATACGGACAACCTCTACCTTTACATGATACATCACAGAAGAAATTTATAGATATATTTGTTACACATGGAGACATAAAGACATGCCCACAAAATCTCCACAATTGTAACTTTCTTGAGATGATTGTAGTGTATTTTACTATTTTGATCTGGGAAATTTATAATTGTGGGAAATTAGTTCGCGTTTCCCATATGGGAATCTTGTATTCATCTCCGTGTGTTAGCTATGTAGAGAAGTAGCTAGCAACGCCATATTGATTAAATTGGCCAATCCCTATTATTTTTAGTGTAACAAGTCACAACTTACGCTAGAAAATAACATCACGATAAATTCCTAAATGCTATTGAACAAGATTAAACGTTGCTTGAGTTACTCCCGTAGGTTGCTAACAGTCAAATGCAGCTCACACTGTATGATCCAGAGTGTATGATCTGAGTTATGAGATTTGGCTCTTGTACCAAAACTGATCTTCCAATGATCGATCACACTCCTACGGATCGACAGACGTTTGAAGTGATGAACCTACGCCAGTAGTATATCTACCGTATATGCAACGGATCTTGAATAAATTATATATATATATATATATATATATATATATATATATATATATATATATATATTATTGGCTATTATTTGTTATATTTAATGCAAAGTGTCACAACCCAATGTCACAAAATTCTTCATGATGCAGATGCTGATATTTTTATCTAAATTTGTTATCTATATATATTATCATCCAATATCTCATCATATATCATTTTCATCCATTTCCATTCATTTGCATGTTTTGCTGACTATTTTCAAAATTTCATCTTTACACAATCTTTGGAATTTCTTTCAATCATGTTCAGATAGCTTGATCATGTTTTTTTGTGCTGTGTTGCATTGCAACACGTGTTTTTTTCTCTAGAGTGTTTAAGTAATTGGTGTATATTGTGTGGTTGTACGTGGACAAGGGCCTGCGGGTGTACGTGGCATCGAACTGTACAAGCTTGCAAAACATTGGGGAACACGACAGGCTCTGCATAATTATTTGAAAACTGAACGAACACTGCGCAGCGGCGAATGAAGGAATTGAATGAAGAGTTGATCTGTTTGATTCTAGAAAGAATCAAGCTAGGCTGCAAGTGATGCAAGTGATGTTAGTATGTGCATCATGTGTTACTCATACATCAGATGTCATGCTTTTGCACAAAATGTGCAAAAAACAATATAGACCACATTGGAATTGATTTGGAATAACATAGGTTACAATAATACGTTCCACAACATTGGGTGGGACTTTTTCAGGTAGGCCGGCATCCGGAATCTTAGATCTAGATACCAGTACTAGTTTTAGAGCTTGAATGTCACAATTTTGTTGAAACTTTGAATCCTTGAGTTTCAATTTAACCCCTAAAGGATTGAGGCTGATTTTCCAAGTTTGGTCAGCATAGTGTGGAATGAGTATTGATCTTCAATTTTTGAGATTTTTTGTGGTGATACTATTCTTTGTAACAAAGATAGGAATATAGGATGGTAATTTGTGTACATAGGTGATGTATAGATCAAAAGATATAATTATGCCTCGGGGGGTGTAGTGATATGTTAGAGTAACAATATACGTGCGAACAAATGATAGGGTATTTTAAAAACATGGGAACAAAAAATTATAAATGGACTTAGAGGTAATATAGGGTATCAAAAATGGCATTGGACATCTTTAAAGTACTATAAGGTATGGAATAATAGGTAATTTGGAATTATAAGTAATGCAAGCCCCTTTTCTATGAACCCAAAGTAGAAAATTACATAATGATAGCATGTGAAAAAAAAAACCAAAAAAACAATTAATACCCCCCTATAAAATAGTCGTTGTTTGCACCTATACCCTCAACTTTTTAACACACTGACCCCCCCGAGAATTATGCAAAGGTGACAACCTAACTGTAGGCAACTCCTGAAAATTTGCATACGATGAGCTATGCATTTGATTTTTTGTACACGGTGAGCTAACACCCCCATATACACACCTGCCAAATTCATTTTACCAAATCTAAGATTAAACTTTGCATTGTGGGCATTTTCAGAAAGCTTCAAACTTGTGCAGGGGGCCAAAAAAAGAGTGCAACCAACTTTGTAGCTTATAATCTTACAATTGAGGGACCCTGAACTGTTCAAAATTTGTAGTGCTAATAAATACAAATTGGTTGAAATACCCTACAATCGGATCGGTTAAAAAGATTTTATATCAAAAACAATTTACCTTTTTTTGAAAAATGGTATTTTTAGGCAGCTTTGGAGTGTCTGGAGAGAAACATAGTTGTGGTCCTTTAGAGCATGGCCACCCATGGCCTCACAGGGTCTCTGACCTCAAGAAGTGGATGAAAAGTTTCAAGGGGCCTTTCAAAATGCTTCTTGACTCTGGATTCTAGCGTGTTAGAAATTGGGCCTTCAAAACACTATTTAGTTGACTATTCGATGATTATTCCTCCCATTCTACTTGTGATTGGTTCATTGACTATTTGATGCGCACTTTTGATACGTTAAAGGGCATGCAAGGGTGGGGGAGTGTGAGTGCAAGGGCCCTTCCCATATAGATGAATAATTTGAGAGGGTTCGTCCTAGCGTGCATGGGTGGGAATGCTCTTAGGGGTTATGGAACTGAATGTATCTATAAGAGACATGTATTATATATCAATGAGTTCATTTAACATAGTTGGTTCATATTGAATCACTATTGATTAGTGTGAGATATGTGCAATACACTGGGTGTGTGGATCCCACAAAGTGATAATTTTGTGAACTTTTGCCAATTTTGTGAATTTGACATTCTATCCACCAATGTTTATGAACCCATGAATTTCAATAGTTATGCTCGCCCACCACTTTAAATTGGCATAAACACAAAAGGGGTTGCAGCTTCCACCTACCAACAACAGAATTTGATGCCCCGTCAAAGGAATGGTTTGATATTGGTACCACTTTTACGTGTCTCACATAGTGTGACTTATGTCTAACTTATTTAAAAAATCTATTTTTAACACCATGTATATAATTGCAACTATGGTGCCTATAACATGTGACCCTTTAATTTTTGTAATTTTTTCAATGTTATTTCTTTACCAAAATGATATTTCTTGAAAATCACACTATTTTTGGAGGGGATACATATATTATCAGGCCATCACCCGTATATGACTTTTGCACTTCCATCCAATCCTCTAGTTGATTTTAAGGCGGACCGGATAATAAAAATTGATTTGGAAGAAACGGCAGGATGTCCTAAAACCACCACCTCCCCTAATTATGACATATACAGTTTTCTTAGGGCTACTACAGTTGAGACTCAAAACCACCAATTTCACTATTCAAGTAGACCAATGGCATGCCAAGCATTACAAAGAAATAGTTGGTGGTTTTGGGTTAGCTCATGAGCGGAATTTAGGAATAACAAAGTGTGAACTAAAAAATTGGTATTGTGATGTATGGGTCAGACCCATACATCACATACCAAGTTCAATCTAATTCTAGACTTGTCCAGCTAGAATCATGATGTCAGTGGATTGCATTTTAGGATTTAGAACCAAGGTTGATGGTTCTCTGTCATTTGGTTTGCAAAAAATGATCATGTAAATTTTAATTCAAGATCCATCTTTGGGGAATGTCTCGTTGACTTGGTATATAAGGATCAAAGGTCACATGTACAACATCTACAAGCCATATCTTCCTCCCTTCAAGTAGAGAGTTCCCTACCCATTTACTTCAAATGCATGGCTCTCGGCATGGCTATGAAATCTTCACGCATTTACTCCCACATCTAAGAAAACTCTCCATTTATTCATATAGATATGAAAGTATCATCTATAATTTACGCTATTAATAGGAATATGACACTGGAAGCTTTGGTTCGTTTAGCCCACCGCTTGAGCTAAATAATTAAATTTTAGAGGGCTAAATCACAGAGTTTAACCCCGACTAAACTAAATTTACTTCTAGTGCTTCCAAGCAATGAGTACATGCACAAGGGAGACGTAGTGAGTTCTTGGGGGATTCACTAATAAATGTTATGATCTACTGACTAGCTGCAAACACACACTATTATTACACGGATACAGGGAGTGTTATTCTTCATGCATAAATTTTTTGGCTCTCTTGAATTTTATAGTTCCTAATTTATGTGCAATTGACAAAGCCCTTGTTTTTATTGTAATTTTTTTCAAGGATGAATAGTATATATGTTATGTTTATTTGAATTATCAGAATTAGAGGCTTTTGGCTTTCCATACAATACTTCTTTGATCAATCATATAATGCAAAGATAAATGAACAAAATAAACAAGCACACATCAATACAATGTACACACAATTGTGCAAACAAAATATACAAGTGAACCACAACATGAATCATACATCAAAAAAAAATTAACTTGCAGACATCTACAAGACATCATGCACAAGCATTAGAGGATATTTGAGCTCTAAAAAGGGCCTTTAAAGATTGACAAAGAACCCCATTTTATTAATGTCGGCTTAGCCTAGGTGAGTACCGATGGATCCGTCTTTATCTTGTATGAAAGACTAGACTAGAGGACAATGAGTGCTACTGCTAAAGAATGAGTCACCTATCAACTCCCTCCACCATGCTTTGAATCATTGTAGTACCATACCACGGAGTACATAGGCAAAAATAGGGGAAATGTTCTCGTCCTTCACCTTTGAAGTACTAATTTAAATAAAAACCAAAGTACCCCACACAGGCTTCTTAAGGGGCCCTCTTGAGAGTCCACATATCCTCTAATGTCACAAAAAAATAAAATAAATTCATGCATTGTTTATAGATGTGTTCACAAACACAATTAACCCTTAACTTCCTGAACCATTTTCAGCGCGTTTTGGACCCTGATTTTTTCGGTTAGGGATACATGTTGCTCAAACTTATGTAGTTCACTTTTTTACAATATCAACCATAAGATCTTATAGATATGCAAGTCACCTTCATCTTTACAAAGTTTGATGTCAATTCGAGTGATAGGTTGCTTGGATGGGATACAAAAGTGAAGGGTACTCCAAGAAATTCACTGATTTTTCACTACTGAAAATGAGCTTTGACCGACTCTCTTGGGCACATACTATTTTAGAAAGTTAGTGCCATCTGAAATTTTGAAGATAATCAAGTTCCCTACGCATAACAACAAGTTTTGTATTTTTAGGATAAAAAATGAGTGAGAAAGAGGCCTTGACATGACATCCACTTTTTACTAGTTCACTTGTGACTTTGAGAGAAATCTTACAAATTCCTACAAGCTTGATCTTCCATTGCAAAATTGGACACGGTAGGTTGAAAGTACACAAAAGAACACATATAGTAGGAAAAAGAATATTGGAAAAAATGTGAAATCCAAGTGCAAGATTTGCATTTCAGTAGCTACACCCACCCACAAGCCGCCCTGCCCAACTGGAATACGTGGCAGCTCGTCATTTGCCCGTCACTCTCTTTTGTTGACTTTTCTTCCTCAGTTTTGTAACCACCCTGCACTTGTGGATTTTTGTAAAATTGACAATGTGCATTTCTCCAAATCAGACTACACCATTGGATAGCTAACTTGTTTCTACACAAAATTGGCCCAAATTTTTCCTCATTTGGGCACTCCTTCCTCAAGATATTTTCAGTTCTAAAAATAGAGCGATCCATTTTAGGTCGCCCAGGAAGTTAAGGGTTAAAAAGACAACAACAAACAAGACATGAATAATCAAAAATCGTACATTGTTTGTGTTGTGTTCACAAATACAGTTGAGCTTTGACTTAAAGTTGTTAATACAAAATAAATTGCACAATCCTGTAGATTCTATACAATGTTAAAATTCAGGGTTTTGGGTTTTGGTACAACTGGTGTTCAAACCGAAAAAACTACATGAAAAAGTTTGTAGAATCTAAAACTTTACCAAAACAAAATTAACAAAAATGTATGAGGTGTCTTGAGGGATAGGGTAGCTACCATCAAGGTTTTGCTAGAGCTATGGGTGTGGCGAGCACACTGCTTTCAATTGTGCACTCTAGTTCCGTTCATAAGGCAACTAATTCATTGATCTCCAAGTGCACTTGGTCTTGGGGGTGTACTATTGTAGATGCTAGTGCTAGAAACAGTAGAAAGTGTGGGTTTGTCACGTACTCAATGCGGTCAATCCACAGGGGGTCTTGTTTCTGCCGATATTCCAGAAAGGACATAAAACTTCGGGCACCCCTTCAAGTAAAACCCGGTATTCCTTGCAGACTTGAGCTGAAGTCTATATGCAATTAAGATTAGTCCAATAAGGTACTTCATCGTATCCTACCCTAGCAAAAGAGTAGACAAAAATAGGCATAATGGATGACCTTGTATGACAACATCCTCACTATAATATGCTAAAAATAATGTCGCACTTTAAACCCAAAAAATTGTCCTACACAGGCATTCAGAGCCTCAAGAATCCCTAGTAGAAGAGCAAGCAAAAATATTCTACATAATCATGCTGCACGATGATATCCTCACTACAACATGCAAAAATAACAATGTCACACCTTTCTACAAAAAATCATTCACCACATGCATTCAAAGCCTAAAAAAACCCTAGCAGAATAGCAAGAAAAAACAAGAGCCTAGTGAACACACTTATCTTCCAATTCCAAACTTCAAAAACAACTCTAAAGTGCAGTTCTAAACCGACACGGTTGATCACTTGATCTTGTTCATCCAACGATGGACCTAAAATTGCTTGTCATCCATTGGACCAAAAATATTTAGGTATCCCAAACACAAGAGGGCTTTTGGACTTTAGCCTGCCTTTTAAACTTCAGTTTGTTCTTCAATTAAAAATCTTCAGATGATGTAAATTTAGCATGGTAAAATATACAAGTTTCACGCATACTTTCAGTAAAATGTAATGTTACAAAGAGGACTTTTAACTTTTGAAGACTGCTATGTGTTATGCTATCATTACAAAAGTGTCTTTTTAATTAGCTTTTTGTAAAATTAGAACTGATGACGAGTTCTTCCAACTTGCAGCACTAATTTTTTGTCAACCACATGTAGTAGTTTAGATCCACTAATCTTGGGGGGGTGTATTATGAATCACTAGCTTGTTTTTGTAATTGTACCTACTACATTGTCATTGATTTAGACTCGGATTTAGAGCATCTCCACCATGCCGCGCTAAAGGGATTCAACAAGACTTTTAACGCGGCCTTAGAGAAAAACATGCCCCACCCCTCTTCATTAATGCGGCCTTGATTGCCAGGGCTCTTAAAATCTTACCTTTGCACTCAATATCCTCGCGGGTGAGCATTGCTCTTAGTACGCCCGTACATATTCTGGGTTTTTTTGGCCTCATCCACTTGAGATTCCGTGAATCGGGGCGCTTTTGGGAACCGGGAGCGAATTTGTAAGCCAAAAATGATAGGACATAGATCACGAATTGATGGAGAGCCCTAGATTCATGGACTTGCCTTGTCAACCGTCAAGCCTAGATTTATCAACTTCTCCCTTCAATCGTCACCAACTGCATTGTGATAGGGAAATAGGGAATATTTCTGACACCTTTCAATATGGAGAGCCATTAAGCAAACAAGGGTGGGGGATTGCCGCGTTAAATTTTTTCAATGTATATTTGGAGCCCGTGAAAGCCCTTTCCCAAAGCCTCGATTTCTGCGCAAAAGTGGAGATGCTATTAGTTACTGAACTAAACTGTATTCCGTATATACATGAAGATTGGAAGTCCTAGATGTGACAATTATAAGAATTTCAATAAAAACCTTTTGAAGAAAAATACACCCTTTATTCTCAACTAATAATTAAAAATGATAATATTTGCAAAGTGCAGATACATATAAAGAGGTTGCTCTTTGTCTACCATTGTAGATTTTATGACTTGCAAGTGGGGGTCCTATATTGGTTGTAAGTGGAGGAGTTGTCAACTAAATTAATGCCTCATGGCGGGCCATCACAAGCCACTAAATTTCATGTGCCTAAACTTGAATTTCAAGCATCGCCTTTGGTTCCCTTCTCTTTTGAAAATGAAACACTTTCTTCGTCATCCGTTTTTCTTGTCTTTCGTTTTTCTTTGGGATCTTGTACATCTTGATCTTTGTATGTGGTTGGTGGCTAATTCTAAGCTTGTCTCCTCTTTTAAATGGCCTTTTACTATTGGTTTCATCTTCTATAAAGAACACTATGTTGTGGCCCTTCTTATTCTCCACTGATGCATTTGATTTGTTTGTTCAGCCAATCCTTGATAAGAGTGAAACTTGGCAAATTCAACCTCTTGAAGTGTTGGCTTCCTATCAAATTTTTCCTCCTAATAAGAAGTAAAACAAAAATGAATTAGAAGTGAATACAAAGCCAAATCAAAACAATGTTTTTACTGCCACCACCTTTAACATTGTAGAGCTTCTAATATGATTATTAGAAGAAATGATCCTTTCTAGCACGAGTGTGGATGGAATATTACAAAAATTATTGTTGTTCCAGCCATCCCCTTTCCTTCCCCATCTGTGCAAGCAACCTACTTTTGCAAAATGCTTTAGAGCAGCCTCTCTGCACATTTGGGGCTTCTACAATTTTTTTCCATCAAACATATATTTGTAAATGCCATTCCAAGCAACTTAAAAACAACCTATAGGCATAGGCATAGTCATCTGCCTTTTATCAATCCACTTTCATTGCGCCTTTCTCATCTAAGCTTGTCTATCCTTCAAGCTCTCTTCAATATGCCTCATGAGATTATGGTCGTCCCATGTTCTAGGAAAAAAATTGGTGCAACTTTAGTTTGAATCTAGTCTTCAACTCATTGTTTTGTTGATTCCAGGGCTTCCTCCAGTCAAAGGTTCTGATTGCCTTTGCCACAACAGAAGTCTTCAGGTTTTCCCCAAAAGCTCCTATCGGTTCACTTGAGCGTTAGCATTTGTCGTGCATAGAGGGGCCTTCACAATAGGCTCTTATATATTGACTAGAAATGTCTGTAGTGTATTGCTGGTAGCTAGTGAATCTAGACTCAATCAAGCAAAAAGCTGCAAAATGCAATGAACCTTGCAATTTATCCAAACGCCTTGATTTTTGTCCCTTGCAATGACTTGGTGTCATTGCTCCCCTACTACCAAATATTGACACTGCACCACCAAGCACGCTCTATCAATTTGTGAACAATTTTTGAATTCCAGCATTGATGTTGGCAGCCTTGGCACGTTGCTCTTCCTTTGCCAATTGACATTGCTAAAATTCTTGATTAGACTTCTTCTTCTTTTTGGTGGCCTTATTTTACTTTTTTCTTTTCAGGTTCCATTTTATTTTCCTTCCGCTTAACTATTTTTTTGTGAATGAGTCTGCACTGGCACAAAATAACTACCAATCAATACCTGCATGTAACTACAAGCGCTTATGAGGCTTCAAGTTCATAACTTCAAGTTTATACCTATGCAAAAAATGAAGAGACCTTCATCAACTTGGCCGAAGACACTAAATATAGTATATAACAACCGCATAGAAGTCTAAAAATTGTTTTATGGATTCAAATTACCTTTGCATGGAGACTTAGCCATCGTTCTTTCTGTGGGGACTATAAAGAGAGGAATTGACGATTGAGGGCTTCCTTGGGAGATTCTTGTTCCACTTGTATATTTTTAGAATTTCAATTATAAGTGCAGGAGGCGTCTTTATCGGTAGTGCATCACCGTCATAAGTATTGACTCTAACCATTGATGGAGCATGATCACAACTCCGGAGCTCCGAGGGCAACGTCAAAAGCTCCTGGCCATTGTTAGTGACGTCATTGATGCATACACAGTGAATGAATGGTGTGTCCTTCGCTCCGCATGCAGGCTCCACTTTAGTGAGTGCAGTAGTGGCTGCGATTGTGTTGAGTGTGTGAGTGTGTCGCTACGACTTTAAGCACACGAAAATCACGGAGCTTGAACTAAATGTGTTTTTGACTCTCATATTATGATTGTGATGTCCCAAAAAATTTACTTTGAACTTTAGCCACAATCTGCAATTGCCGATGCACGTCATCCAAAGAAGGTAAAACTCTAGTGTTAACCGCACCGCTAAAGAGAATGGGCAAAAGTAGAGGCTTGTCTCGAGCGGGACCTTTTCATAGCAAGATTGCCATACACCGATATAGAAGTTAGATTCTTCTAAGAGACGTAAATTTTTGGCTAACTACCTCCTCGGCAAACAAATGATGTGGCTATCCCATTAGAAGAAATCTGGGGTCCCAAAGGGGCCCTGTAAGACAACACGTGTTAGGTGAACCGGGTGCCCTATTATCCCTCTCCATGTAAACCCATTGGTGCAGGTCGCTGCCCGCTGACAGCGTCGAAAGCCGCAGTGCTGGCAGCATCGATTGGCTCGACTCACGGAACTGCACTGCTGGCACCACGGTGGCACCATTGGTGCCAGCGTGTAAAGCGCACGGTTTTCCCTCAAATTTTCAGCACGTGCCAAAGTAAAGGCCCCTTTGCAACCACATATTTCTCCTAATGTCTTCGGGGTGATGTCAATTGCTTGACCTTCGTCACTCACCAACACTTCTTTTGAACCCTCATGAGGTTGTGTCCACGTAGTCAAGAGCTTCTGCCTGCAAAGACCCACTCCTTTGTCGTAAAGACCTCGCCCCCGTTTCCCTGCATTTCTACGACGACCCACTCTTTGAAGCTATTGTCAAAAGATTGAAGAAAGGTAACTTCTAAGGAGAGAGGAAGAGTGTTCACCATTGAAGGAACAAAGACTTAGCCAAGCAGAGTCAACAACCAACATAAACTCAGTTCTAGTAGATGAAAGATAGAATCTAGATCTAACAAACAAAGCCTTTAGTTTGTTGGGAAGAAGGATTTGAGTTTCTTCTGCGGAAAAATTCTATACCTTTTGCTTGAGCCCCTGGAATTCGAAGTGAATGTGGCAAGGTTGTTTGGACACCAGGTACGTGACCTTGTTTCGGGAAGATAGGAAGTTCATCATTCACAAGGAAACTTGAGTAGTTGCACTTTTTATTCTATTTAGTGTAATGTACATGAGGTTTTACTGTTTGGTTTACATCATGTAACTATATGTTGATAACTATAGGTTTAACTTCTAAATGCCCAAGCATCCAAATAGTGGATGGTGGTTGGTCAAATTTGATTTCAATTTTAAAGATGATTATTTTTGCTTTCAAGTCCAACTAAAAAAATGGAGCTTATCAAGTTTAATTTCTACTTCACTTTGTAAATAAAAAAAATCATAATATTAAATATTGTATTGCATTTGCAATGTCAAGAGGTCATAATCCAAACTACACTAGAAAACATATGTCATTATCAAATTTTCAAATTTAGAAAATATATTTTAAATTTAATTTTCATGTATGGTTCTTCATTGTAACTTGAACCCTTTATAATTTTTTTGGTTATTAGGAATTTTTTTGTAATTTATATGAATTTCTTTTGAGTATTTTAGTTCGAATACCATATTAAATTTATAACACATTCACCCCTAAAGGACCGCGGGGTTGTTGAACTTAGCTCTTGTTTTCTTGACTAGCTCTTGTAGCAAGCTCAATTCCTCATTGGTGTGAAGTAATTTTGACAATCAACGCCGTTGAAATTAAAGAAGACTTATGTAGTTTTTTTTTGAAAAAAAGATCAACAAAATCGCACAATTTTTGAGAAAATGCCATTGTTGAAAAGATTGATGGAACTTGTTTGGGGTATTTTGTACACATGATGAAATCGGATTGCTCAAAAGTGCTCCAAAAATTTTGAAATTTTTACTGTGAGTAGAAATCATCATTTCAAACATGTGCAAAAGTTTTTAAGAATTTTGGAGGTGTATGGAGGAAGATATGAGGGTCTGAAGTGATGCCTACATACCCTCTGTGCAACTCAAAAAAATCATCGAAAATCGCTCACTTGATAATTATCAATCAAGAAATACCTAAAAATTTGGCTCTCTAAAAGAGCCAGGGTCTCTTTGTTGCTCATCCTACAATTCAAAGGCCAAGAACCCAAATTTCCTCACTTTCTAGTTCTAGAAGCCTTTCCTTTAGGGGTTAAGAAAAATTGAAAAATTGAGAATCGATAGGAAACATATGTTTACATATATTAAAAATATTTCAAAAAATATAACAACTTGGGCTATTATGAGCAAACTCTATATGAAAGTGTTGTTTGACTTTTTGTGAATGCCATGGGCATTTAGGGATTAAAGAGGCATAACAGGGACCACCAGCGTGACCATGAGGAAAGCGAGAACGAGTTCCGGTGGGAAGAGCAGTCAAAATTGCAATCACCCCTGTCTCTTTCGTGTGATATTACGAAGGGTTGATTGGGGTTATTAGAGAGGAAGGGTTTGAGTACCTCCCTCTTCCACAATTTGGCACAATTCAAGGTGCCATTCATCTCTTGTCGTTTACTACCTAGGATAATAGAGACTCATTTTTGTTAACTCTTAACCCTTAAACGTCAAGGTAAGCCCCATGGGCTTATTTAAAAGGAATAATTGGAAAAAAAAGTTTCATTTCTCAACCAAATCAAGCGAGACTTGTTGCGTTGGAAAGCTATTGAAAAAGCGATCTAGATTCCAAATTTTCGCCTCATTTGAGAGATTGTGGAATTGTTGGTAAGCAATCAAAGTTATCAAATTGAACAAGTTTTGAGGTTGGGGCAGCTGAAGTTCAGCAGTCCCGCAGTGCTACAGTGCTACAGTGCTAGCCAGCAATGCACTGCAAAGCCGTTTTTGCCAAATTTTTATTTTTATTTTTATTTTTAAAATTAAATTTTTTTTTTTCGCCTCCAAAAATTTAGACTCCTTCCGAGCTGCCCCGTCCAGGCCCTCTTGACGTTTAAGGGTTAAAGGACATATGTTTTTTCAATTCCACACCCAAAATCCCTTTTGAATTCCATTTTAAGCATCATTCTTTTCTTAATTCACTTTGGTTCTAGTTTAAAGAAGTACTGATCTTTCAAAGGTGCCTGGTTTGGCATTTAAAAAACCCCGTTTGGTACCTGCAACGGAGTAGAAGTTATGAACAAGATTCTTTCAAAATACTATCAAGCTCGTGGGGCTTGCATTGTCCTTTAAGAGTTAAAATTGCAACTCTAATTGTTCCTTTCATATCTTTCATATTATTCTTGTTCCATTGATGTTTTAATTTGTTGGCTTGCGATTACATGATTGTTGTGTTGCTTGTTATTCTATTCTATATGGTTGTGGTTTTGTGATTGGAACCAAAAGTCCCGGTGCTTGGCATAGTGTAGATTCTGTGGAAGCGTTGCCAAAATTGCACCAGGTGTGGTTTCTATCTAATAGAAAATTGATTAAATTAGTAGTTTTGGTTGTGCAAATCGTAGGATTTTTGGCATGACATTGAACCACTAGCAAACTCTCACCACTCCATTCTAAAGTAGACGCACCTTAAACCACCACGACACCTAAAACCACCAATTTCTACACCCTTTCTTCATTTTAGGGAGGAAATGTAAGTTATCGGTACATGACTTAACTTTAATTTGAGCAATTGATGCATAATTAAGTCATGTAATGAAAGCCTACTTTTCCTTCTTGAAATGAAAGAGAGGTGTAGAAGTTCATGGTTTTAGGTATCGTGGTGGTATAAGGTATGTCTACCTTGTTTCAATATCAATGTGGAATACTAGTGAGTAACCTTCGTTATTGGAAATTCTGGTGTTTTAGTGCCCATTCATGTTGTGATTGTGTGCTGTCATTTTCCATCAAATGTGCAATTCGCCCTCTTGTGATGATTATTTGACTAGTTAGGCCCAATTTGACGTACAATAAGTATTTCGAGTAAATCAGTGTAAATTCATAGAATGCTTGGTTTTTTTATGTTCATTTTGTGTGAGATTGTGTGCTGCCATTTTCCATCTAGAATGCAATTCTTCCCTTGTGATGGTAATTTGACTAATTAGGCCCTAATTGAGGTACTAGAAGTGCCCAAGATCAATTAGAGTCGATTCATGCCCAAAATTCTTGGTAATTCAGAGCTCATTGTATAATTTGCCTTGTTTGGTTTACTTCGACTGCAACCCCTCGGCCCAATTCTAATGACACATTGATTGTTCACTCGAAAAAAGTGCTCATATCCAAGTATTACCTAAGTAGCACCTAGGTAACATGTGCCCTGATATACCTATTGACAAGTGTCGCCTTATCCCTACCTCCATGTCCCACTATTCCATGGATTTCAGTGAAATCATGGTATTTTAGTGGGACATAGGGGGTACAACTTGTTAAAACAATTCATGGCATACATATTGTAGAATCACTTCCATTCAAGAAATACTGCATGTAGTAAAAAAAATATCATTCATAGCAAATTTTGTATACATAAGGTTACAGCTTTTAGACTTTGGCCTCTAGTGTGAAGGGTGAAGAGGTCAATTTGACTTTTTTGACTTTCTTGATTTTTTTGCAATCTCATTGGTGGAATTCGACGGCCTATCGTCCTTTGGACACTGTGTGAAGTGGCCCTAAAAAGGCCTGAGAGAAGGTGATAATAAAGAGGCCTTAGAGAAGGTGATAACAAAGAGGCCTGAGAGAAGGTGATAATAAAGAGGCCTGAGAGAGAAGGTGATAATAAAGAGGCCTGAGAGAAGGTGATAATAAAGAGGCCTGAGAGAAGGTGATAATAAAGAGGCCTGAGAGAAGGTGATAATAAAGAGGCCTGAGAGAGAAGGTGATAATAAAGAGGCCTGAGAGAGAAGGTGATAATAAAGAGGCCTGAGAGAGAAGGTGATAATAAAGGGGCCTGAGAGAAGGTGATAATAAAGAGGCCTGGGAGAAGGTGATAATAAAGAGGCATGAGAGAGAAGGTGATAATAAAGAGGCCTGAGAGAGAAGGTGATAATAAAGAGGCCTGAGAGAAGTGATAATAAAGAGGGCCATAGAGAAGGTGATAATAAAGAGGGCCTTAGAGAAGGTGATAATAAAGAGGTCTTCGTGAAATGCGTGCCCAAAGGAAATGAACAGGTGGCGGAGGGCGACTTCACCTGCGTCGTCGCGAGATGCTTTGCAGTCTTTTGAGCCATTTCGTTGCATTTGTTTCGTCTCTCTTCCTCCGAGGATTCCTGTTGCCACTTCTCAGATCTGTTCCTTGCACTCTCCTCTCTCTTTCACATTTGCATCGATCTCTCTTTTCCTCGCTAGATCGAGCAGGCGCCATGTCTTCCGCCGCGGTCTTCAGTGGCGATGAGGTCGCGCCCTTCTTCGGCTTCATTGGAGCCGCTGCCGCCCTCGTCTTCTCATGTATGCACCCGATCTGCTCACCTCTCTTCTCTCTCTTTGGGTTTTCTGGTTCTCCCTATCAGAGACCCATTTTCTCATGTTTAGGGTAATCAGCTCTTAGAGATCGACGGCGGTTTGTTATCAACCAGGGTTTTCAGTATGATCATCCTTTCCGAGCAATTTATGGATCTGGATGGTCCTTTGGGAGACCTTTAGGTTGTCATTCAAACCCTAATGTTGTTGATCTACGATGGAGGGTCTCTCGGTTACATTAGAGTGGTGTTAGTTGAAAATGTTTAGTCTTGTGCAATTAGGATTTCCTGCTGGTTATGGTTCCAATCAGAGAGGATTTCGTTCCAGGAGGAGTTCAGGCATAACTTACCTTGATTTGGTGTACGATTGTTGCAAATTCGGTGCAGTAGGATTTACCCAGAGAATCCGGCTTTTTAGAGATGCTCTTCCAGTATTTATGCGTATTGTACAGTAGTGATGCACAACTGCTCTGTTTTTTCACATTTGTTACAATCTGAGGTCCATGAAATTTAAGTATGGTACTGGGCCGCTTCCGAAGTCTCGTGCAATTCATGGATCTGGATGGTCCATTCGGGAACCATTTGAAGTGTTGTTGAAACCCTAATGGTTGTTAATTGTGGTTGCAATGAATGGGGGTGATGGGCAGGCATGGGCGCGGCGTATGGAACGGCGAAGAGTGGAGTGGGAGTGGCGTCCATGGGAGTGATGCGCCCGGAGCTGGTGATGAAGTCCATCGTGCCAGTGGTGATGGCGGGAGTGCTGGGAATCTACGGGCTCATCATCGCCGTGATCATCAGCACGGGCATCAACCCCAAGTCCAAGCCCTACTACGTCTTCGACGGCTACGCGCATCTGTCGTCCGGTTTGTCTTGCGGTTTGGCTGGTCTGTCGGCAGGCATGGCCATTGGTATCGTTGGAGATGCTGGTGTGAGGTAATCATATTTCACTCACCCTCGTTCTCTCTCTCTCTCTTGCCACTCCTGAAAATCCATATTTCGTTTGAAACTTGAGTCTGGATGAGATTTTGATTGCAGCACCCTGGACTTTGGTGAAGATATTATGCATCGTATTTGAAACTTGAGTTTGGACGAGTTTTTGAGTGCACAGCAGCAACCTGAATTTTTGTGAAGATGTTCATGCATCGTATTTTATCAGCGAATTTAGATCGTTTTAGGAACTTATAGACAACATCATAAGTAGAATTTTCCTCATGGTCATAGTGATCATACTGAGGCCTCGCCATTCATCCTACAAAGGTCACAGTGATCATAAAGAGGCCTCCCATTTATCATATGATGGTCATAGCAATCATAAGCCTGGATTTTGGTGAAGATATTATGCATCGTATTTGCAGATGCAAAGTTGGTAGTAGAAGGGTTGAATTTGTTGTTAGCAATTGGTAACGTGGTGAATGGTGTGGTTTTGCAGGGCCAATGCTCAGCAGCCGAAGCTTTTCGTGGGCATGATCTTGATTCTGATTTTCGCTGAGGCGCTTGCGTTGTATGGACTGATTGTGGGCATCATCCTGTCTTCCCGTGCTGGACAGTCCCGAGCTGACTAGGCTTGCGTCAGGTTTAACATTTTTTCTATATGCTTTTCTTCTCACTGTAAGAGGTCGTGCAGAGGTTAGGGGAGGTACAGGCTTGTAGTGTAGCCTGTGTTCAAGGTCCACATGGTTGGTCATGGTCATGCCTATTAAATCAAGTATCTCATGTTCCTCTTGTAAAATGTAAAATCAAGAAATAGATGTTACTGATTTAATTTGTGAACAGCTTTCATTGGAAGCATTTTTCTTGAAAGGAAATGGATTTTGGGTTGAGTATGTGTATTCATGGCATGACTTTTGACTTTATATAACAACGATTGGTCCTGTAATAAGACCTAATCTCATCTTGGTGTTGGGGTATTATTTACTAGGTAGGTCCTTGCTAGAGCAGTTCCTGGGGTGGAATTGTCTTGGTTTGCGTGTATGCATTGTCTGTATCATAGACTATTCTTAGGATGCTTTGCAACGGACGGTCTTCTAATCTCTTTCTGTGTCTCAGTAGGTAGTACACATTGTTCTGCAATTCATTTTTGACTCAAATTTGTGGCGTGATAGTCCTTTCTGGACATTAGCAGGATGCTCACTTCATGAAGTATCATGTTGCGATGGGTGTTTGTGATGTTTCAAATGGAACTATATGTTAAGTGGGTCTTACATGTGACCCGATTAGAAAGGGATTGATTTGTGAAATTTTTATGCTTCGTTTCACGTTGTAATGATTCACCCAAAATTTCGAAGATTTGAGTGTAAAAGTGCTCTTAAAAACAGTCAAACTCATAGAATTAAGCAAACAAAAAATCTCCAAAACCACTACACTTAAAATATTAGATTTCAACCAATCATAACAAATTTCATGTACAAATTCTCAATATCTTGTTTGTAATCAAATTACAAAAGAATTTTCAATTTCAAGTTTCAAAATTATTTTATACCAAAATATTGGTGACAGCAATTGCAGATGAATTTCATCCCTACTAGAAAATCCAATGGCTTATATGTACATGAGGTGTACATGAGAAGACCATTTCAAGCATAAAATCTACCCAACAAATTTGACATACTTGTAGTTGGAGGCCTCTTCAATATTATCAACAGCTCCCTGTCACAAGAGATTCATTGTGATTGGTAGATAATTTAATAGGATTTCAAAGGTGATTTGGATGAAAATCATCCAAGGTTATATGAGAAAGTTAGGAGTCTTTGAATCTGTTCGTGATTTAGTTTCTGCATGCTCGGACGTTTAGGGATTAAATAGTGCCTACCCACACCGTTCAATTGTTGTAAATACACCTCAATATCAGTGAAGGTGGGGAATATATGGCTCATTAGCAAAAAGGCTTATGGGAATTTTTTTTTTCTGCTGCCACTTTGCTTTTGTTAAACACCGAAGGTTGCTTACTTTGTGGAAGTATGATGAATGGGCTATAGTTGTGGATTTTTTTAAGAGCAAAACAGGCACCAAAGGCTGCTTACCTAGCGGAAGTATGACGAATGGGCTATAGTGGTGGATTTTATTAAGAGAAAAACAAGCAAAGGTTATACGTTGTACGTTGAAACTTACTTTGAATCTTCACCCGTGTACAATATATGACCCGCCTGGGCTCAAGAGGAGGCGATTTAGGGTTTTTGGAGGCTGGTGTCAGGACTAACAAAGGTAGTTGGCAACGTGTTATGATGCCGTCACTAGGGCTAAGGTAGATCCCACCAACTTAGCAATCAGGCCACACATCATGCGACGGTGGAAAGCATCTGGCGATTATTCCATTAATTTTTATTTTTTTCCTTTGTTGTGATTAGCCACATGAAAACAAATGTAGCCACCTGGCTAAAATTCGCTCACTATAACTTCATTGCTCAATATCATTGAAAATAAATGATTCATTGAAAGATCTTTTATTTATTATTCTACATTTAAACATGCTTTGTTTAGATAGGCTTGGTGAAAAACCACGGGTAGTTTTGTTATTGCCTCTTGTGAATAGTATTATGGTTAGGAGGTGAGCTTTTAGCAATAAAATATTACATTTTTCTAATTCAAGAAGTTAAATTTTATTACATGAGCAATGCAACTCAAACCTTTTAATATATAGCTCTTGGTTGAATTGAGTTTGGTTGAAAAAATTAGGAAACTAAACCCCGCTTTGACTTTTGAGTGAATTGAGTTTTTTTTTTATAACAATTGGAAAATTTTAACCAAACTCAACCCAACCCAAACCCAACCAACCCAAACCCAAACCCAAACCCAATCCAACTCCACCTCTCCCACGGAAATTTTACATATGCATCGGAGCCACGTCAGCAAACTCGAGGTCCCAAGCGACGTCCGCAAGTGAAGTTCCGGATATTGTTGCGACAAAGGATTGAACGTCTTCAGGGCCGCAGCAAGCACCGGCAGCGAGCAGCGCGACGCAGCTATGGCGTCCTGCTCCTCCCCCTCCCCGCTCCTCGTGTCTCTCCCGCCCCCCGCTCACCGATCGTCCTCTCCCTCCTCGCCCGCCATCTCCGCCACGTCCCGCTCTCGCCACCCATCTCTCAATTTCCACCTCCGGTTCCGTATTATTCTCTCCGCACGGCCTCGTACATTCGAGCTCTCCTCCACCACCCAATTCGTTTCCTGCCGAGCCAGCCTGGTGGTGGCCGATATGGTCGATCCCGAGAATTTGCAGAACTTGATCATTGGAGCCAGTGTGTTGGCCGCGACTTCCGCGTCTCTTTACTACGGACTCAAGGCAACTCATCCTTCCTTCCACCTCTTCGTCAATTTCGTAATTCGAAAATTGGCGCTTAATTCATGTCGCTGCAGATTTCTTCTATTTTACTTTGCGTGATTTCTTGTAACTGAGTGCGCTGGGATCCAATGCAGGGTGAACCAGTGACGTGTGAGAAATGTGGAGGAAATGGTAAGGCTCTAGGTCTTCTTCTTTTGATCACTACGCAATGTGCTCACTAAAACCTTTCAAGGACTAGAATCTAATTGCTCCACTAACACTCTGTAACCTTTCAAGGATTAGAATGTAATTGCTCCACTAACACTATGTAACCTTTCAAGGACTAGAATGTAATTGCTCCACTAACACTATGTAACCAATTGGGCTTCTAAGTCTTTGTGGAATAAGTTTAGTTGTCTTGTCATAGTCACGAATGATTTGATGCATGAAAAGTCTTGTTAACTCAACCACATTGTTGAAAATTATAATGAACATGTTATGGATTTTGTTGCGTTTGTGGTTTTTAACCCCTAAACGTCCCATGGGGATAGTATATACGCTGTCGTACAATTGGGATTTGCTATTGACAAGAAACTCTAAATGAAGATCTCAGTAGCTCGTTAGAACCGCATTGATTTAAATTTCAACTTCTTTTTTGAACTCAAACTTATTGAAGGTGTGGATTCATTCCAAATACAACCAAATACAGCGTATTCTACTGGCCGCAAAGGCACGTTTAGACGTTTAGGGGAAAATATTATTATAATCTCTTACTGTGAAATTAGAGATCCATTAGAGTTATCCTTTTATTTTCAACTTCACCAGCTGCATTTTATGATATTATAAGTCAACTGATGTTTTTGGAACCAGGAGGTACAAAATGTGTATTCTGCTTGGACGGGAAGATGAAGACAGAGAGTGGGCTTACGGATTGTCGTGTCTGCAAAGGAGCAGGTATGATTATCTTCCCATGAATCTCATACAGGAGACTCTTGATAATTTTATCTAAAACTTCATGTTGCAAATCTAATTTTACTGAAAACCTTGTGATTCTTTTACGAGGAGAAGCCAGGCTCACTAAAGGAACGAGGCTTTTTTAATTAATAAAGGAACTTGCGAATGTACTGCAATCTTTTAACCCCTAAGGGACCAAGAAACCCAAGTTGGGTCTCAGTAGTTTTGAGTAGATCCTAAGTGGACTTCTTTTTATTCAATTTTTTTAATTTTTTGACCAACACGTGCAATGTTCTTCATTATTCTGGTGGTATAAAATTTGGTCTCATCTAAATTATATGTTTCACAATATGATGAATTGAATTTGACATTTTAAAACCATGAATCCTTGGTCCTTTAGGGGTTAACAATGGGTGAAATGCATTTTTTTCATATTAAGCTGATGGAAGAAATGGGGTTTGTGATTTGGCAGGCCTGATTCTCTGCAAAAATTGTAAAGGGTCAGGGTACTCTCGACGCATGTGACACTGACTGTACTGTACACAAGGTAGATCATTTTCGCTCAGAGCTGAAATTATAGGTCTTGAGTGCATTGTAATTTTTTCTTTTTTTAATCTTAATTTATCCATTGAGCCAGAGAGTTTCTGAATGGACTAGATCACTAGAGTTTATATGAGAACATGTAGAGTCCTGGTAATCCACCGGTGCATTCAGTAGAGTAGCTGATGTGGAGATGACATCGACATCTAAGGACCACGGTGTAATTTTATTAGTGATTGTAAACTTGGCATTGCAGAGATTGAATGAAAACCACTTTGAGAGCAGGGTTGTCATTTCTGACGCTATTTTCCAATTTGACGTTATATTAGACGATGATGTTGATTGAGTGTCTAATGAGTGTCAAATATGTTAAACAAATTGGATGAAACATTCTCGAATGTCAAATTTGTTAGACAATTTCAATGTCATGTCACATCTCATGAATCTTTGACAATTTAGAAATTTCATTTTATTTATGTGTTTTTGGCTTGATTGAAATAGAAGGGTGTAAAGCCCTTTGCTTAGCTGGCACTTGCACCAATGGGCAGGAGTTGGTGTCTTTCAAACGAGTGGATTGTAGGTGGATTATAGATGTTAGTGAAAATTGAACCACCTATCTCATAGGCTTAAAAGTGTATCAACCAAGTCGACAAGTGGGATCATCTAGGGTTAAAGTCAATCATTTTGGACCAAGAAGTTTAAGATTTCAAGAGCACTAAAATTGTGTTTTATGTGGATGAGGGATGCTAAAAGGGAGCATGTGTTCTAAATCCTGCTCCACTCATCTATAGCCAATTTGGATAGTGTAACTTCAACAACAAGATTGAATCAAACTCAAACCAATACCAATTATATCAAATTGGTGATTTAAATGCTTTAATTAATGTATGTTTAATTGAAGCCTTTCATGATTGTGCACAATTAAAACCTTTTGTACATGCAATTAAAACCCTTGAGGCTATTTGAGGGATGATGGAAGAGGTGGAGGGTGTAAGTAGGTTAGGGTTGGGATGGATCTAGAGTTGTGGGACATATGTGATTGGAAACTAGTCTTGTTAATTATTAAGTGTGTTATATTGGTATATATAAGTTGGTTTTGTAGTACTTAGTAATATTAATGTATATTGGGTCCATTCTCCGAAAAACGTACCAAACCCGCCTGCTTTTGGTTGCTTTGGAGAGTCCTTTGGAGAGTAGCTAGAGACAAGATAGTCATGGTTTTCATTCAAAGAATTTTTTTGTAGTGTATTTTTTTCAATTTTCATTCACAGTCATGATGATCATTCTCATTCAATTATCCCAAAATTTATACCAAAAAAGTGTTATTTATCATTTAGAAAAATCCTTGGTGAGTCATTAAAACCACTGATGACAGGGCTATTCTAGTGCTTTTGATTGCTAATTGTTTACAATATTGCTTTCATCTTGTACTATGTGTTTTACATACATGTTGGAAACATTGACATATCACATTCCTCTCTAATTACAATTTAAATCAAACATCACATTGAAAATGCCTTGAAAAAAGCACAAAAAGAGCACCGATGACACTGCACGTGGTTTGTTTTTCGGAGAATGGACCCTATTGGTATCAAATACTGGATTAGTTTAATATCAAATTTTCATATTATTAAATCATAACATTCTTTCTACTGGTCCAATATCACTCCAGTCCCTACAAAGTAAATCTATAGCAGGAATGCCATATTGGTTATATTGGCCAATCCATGTTATTTTCTACTGTAACAAGTTACAAATTACGCTAGAAAATAACAGGGATTGGCCAATATAACCAATATGGCGTTAGGGTATTTTTTTCATGTTTACTCAATACCATTGGTCTGAAGTTTTAGTAAGCACTTGAATGGATACCTGTGTTCATCTGACCAGTACGTAAACCATTCGACACCATTACAAGTCTGATCGATTGAATCTATCCCTCATCCGGTTTAATTAGCACAGGGAACCTTGACCGATTCACTCCCAAGTAAACATCACTGCCAAACTCCATTTTATAGCAAGTTTTTGCAAGTGGTCAATTTAGCAAGTGTTCACTAAGAATTCACCATCATTCTTGTACCATTTACTACTTGGTGAATGAGTCAAGGTGCCCTGTGTAGCTCAACACTGGAAACTTTGATCAATTTAGCCGGGGCTAAACTGGAGTAGTTTAGCTCCCTCTTTAGCCTTCCTTAGCACTATGTGAAAAATGAAGGGGGGCTAAATTTTTTGTACCATTAGTCCCCTTTTTGTACCACTAGCCAGGGCTAAAACACAAATTAGCCGGGGCTAAAAAGGAGAGATTCGGGTTTAGCTGGGGCTAAAAAAAGAGAGATTTGAGTTTAGCCAGGGCTAAACGTTGTGAATTAGCCGCACCACAGCCGTTTTAGCCCGGGGGCTAAAAGTTCAAAAGCTTCCAGTGGCAAGTTTAGACTGTCTAAAGTTAAAAGTGTCGATCATACTTATTACTGATAGTTACAAAGCTTTAATCAATTACCTTGCTGGGGTTCATTTCAAGCCTGGGCGTCAAAACATATCAACTCAGCCGAGCTCCACTTTCAACTAGAGCAGCTAGATTCTCTTAATATTGATAGCAGAAGGGAATGATTCATGTACAAATCCAGATGCTGCATATATATGCAATCGAATCTCTTACTCGACCAAGTGATCCAAGCCTCGGCTAATTAATTAAATATATGCACGAGTTTCCGCAATCATACAATCAATCAATCAACACAACAATCACACAATCAATTAATTAACACAACAATCACACAATCAATGCAACAAAGGAAGACCACCACACAAGATCTGCTTCGAGCTTCATCGCTTTACCCCAATGAATTCCAGTTTGCAACATACACATAACATGTATACCAACAGTGGGAAAGCTATATTTGCATTAAATTCAGCTAGCTGGCCTGATATCAAAATAATCAACCATATGAATCGTCAGAATATTTGAACATATTCACTAAATATTCTCATCAAAAACCTGAGAGTATCGATACGGTTGCACTTAACATACAAAATTCCTTGACTGTTCTAGTACCTTCTTTGTCAAGGAATATTACACGTGCCTCCTTACTAGTACTGTACTACGGTGAATGGGCCTTCATTTCATGCAACCTACTGATGAAATCGATCAGTAAGAGCACCGAATTTCCTGTTTCTAATGTAAGACCCAATAATGTATTATTACACGTGCCTCCTTACTATAGTACTGTACTACGGCGAATGGGCCTTCATTTTATTCAACCTACTGATGAAATCGATCGCTGGCCGGGTTGAAGATTTGATGCCTGAATTGCAATATCAGTCTTGACAGGCTCACTTCGGCATGCATGATTTCAAGTTATTCTTGGAACAATGGGTTCTGACATATTGTACACCGATTCCCGTGAACATTGCAATACTGCGAGATGCGGCTACGACACAGGGGGCAAGTTCCGGCCGGCTTGTCGACGTTGTTCCACAGCCACTTGTCCAAGCATGCTTCACAGAAGAAATGGTTGCAAACGGTTCGGACAGGCTGGGTCATTTCACCCAAGCAGATACTGCAAGTGCTGTCCATGTTTCAATTGCTAGCTATCTGGTGCGCGCGGCTGTAACAAAATTATTCGTAAACGAAATCCTCACGCCCGAAGGTAACTGAGAATAAGCCTCACATTGGCAGATGATTCGAATTTATAATGCATCTTGTGCTTGAAGATCGGAGCGCTTCCTTGGTCTCGACAGTGATGCGATCAACTGGTCTCGGTATATAGTAACCTCATAGTTACTGAGTGTGGATCAGACTGGTCTCGATAGCTGGATGATGAAGCTTTTTTCACTTTGTGCAGGTAATTGGAAATTTTCTAAGCATCGTGCATGCATTCGTCTCGGTTGTGGGCCACAAATAATAATTATCTGGACTTGTGAGATTGAAAAAGCTCTCAGTTTGAAATTGCTCCATTTTCTGTGCGTTTTGTTTTCGTGCATAATATTCTTGAGCTGCCTTGGCTTGGTTCATGATACTGAGTGTAGAGGCATCATTTTTCAACTGACAGTAGAAATGATGCCTCCACATCAACATTGTGAAAATTCATTTTTTTTCCTGGAGCAATGAGACTGTAGAAAAGGAACCCAGTCAAGAATGTTCTGTGAAAAGGCACTCTGAAACTAATCCACCAATTTTTCCAATATATCTAGTCAGAATGTATGGGAGAATGAATGATCACATAACATTTAGTAGCCTTCCAAGAGGGTGACTACCTTTTAGTTTCATCCACTTTTATATATGGAGTAACCAGTGATTTGTAATTGAATGAACCAGTGATTCGAAATTGATATCATTCGAATGCATGCTCTCATATTGTGATCCTCTTCTTCTTACTGTAGTTGTACTAGTACATGGATCATTTAACCTCCTTACAATTTCACGGTTGCCACGCTCATCAAGAATTCAAGGTCTAGCAGCTCGATCTATCATATAGACTCCCTCTCTTACCAAACGTTTGTACTATTTCACTACAAGTACTTCCGGAAACGCCCAAAACTGCTGAAATTTTTCCATATGAGTTGCCTCACTCATGCATCTCAAGAATTGCCCCTCGCTGATTTTCAGATCTCCTAAGAGCCATAGCAAATCACTTGTACATAGCCTTTCCAAAACACAAAGAATTTGTAGCACAAGAAAGCCTCAAAACAACACTTGCATTGAAAAGATTGTGGTGTGCACAACCTTTGTGCATATTTAGTTGTACACACCACTTCCACATGGGCAGATCTTTCAATCTATAAGTCCTCTAAGTGGCTAGTTTTGAGGACATTTTCATTCATTGCATTTCATGTGCTATTCTTACTAAATTTGGTCAAAAGAATCATCTGACAACTACACTGTTCAATCACCGCCTTAGCCATTTCGAAATTCACTGCACTGTCCAAACACTTCTGCTGAGCACTGTAGGTTTGTGTTTTCACATTCAAATTAATTAGCGGAGAATCAATGTCAATGAAGTATGTTACTCCCTCCGTCCCAAAGTTATTGTCATGTTTGAAAGTCATGTTTGAAAGTGCTTTTTTAAGTAGGTAAAAAAAAAAACTTCCTTGTGGCTAATTTTATTTAGGTTGCAATGAACACATGCAATGTTCTTCAATCATTCCAGTGACATAATTTGGAACCTTTGTTTCATCATGTTTCGTACAATATGATCAATGAAATTGGCTCAAAGAAAAGCTAAGCAAACAAGTTGGACAATAACTTTGGGACGGAGGGAGTACCATTTTATCGTGGTTTGGGGTTTGAATTTTTTTTCACTTCAATCTTTCCCTGTCCTAGTTATTGTAGCTCTGTGCACTTATTGTCATAATTTTGGCGCTGTGTTTGAAGCACGGTTTGATTTAAATTTTCTTCATCCACACAGAAATCCTTGTCTCGTTATCATATTCGTCATAAGCGCTTCGCCGCGCCGGAATGTATATCATGCAAGCCCGGGATTTCAAGAGATTGACACTTTTCTAAGCACCCATCTGAAACCTTAGACCCGGGATTTAAGATCAATACCAGTCCTAGTTTTAAGAGCTAGCTGTATGCAAAACTTAAATGTGATAATGCTCATCGAAGCAAACTAAATAATATGACCGTCTTCGTTAACAACACATGCAGTGTATTTCCGTAGCATTCATTTATGATCTGGACTAGCTTGACTGGTACACGATAGTTTAACGCCGGAAGAACATCTTTATGGGTTAAAGCTTTGAATCTGATACAATTGGTATATTAGGTCACGTTGGCTCCGAAAAGCACTGGATCATCTTTCTGATCAAGGGCCCGGGCCAGTGACCTTCACCGCTTCAAAACTCCTTCCACATCTAGCTATTCCAATCGACCTACATATACTAAAAAGCAAAAAGAGAGCCATCAAAGCTTTTACAACACATTCGTTCTACAAGCTAGCAACTGGATACATGAAAGGTACATCGCCGGTAATTTTAATTCGTAAATCACTGCCTACTACAAAAGTTGATATGCCGTTGTGGCAAAAGTTCAGATACCCTCCTCTTAATTGCAGCTCATTACAGACAGAAACCTAAACTCCCAATATCATATCTACACCGTAAGACAAAACAAACCAATGAAAACATGTGGCACCAAAAATGAAATCCTGAACATTGACTGTCGGATGGAGCGGCTGATCAGGCCAGAAACCTAAACTCCCAAATTATCATATCTACACCGTAAGATAAAACAATCCAACGACAACATGTAGCACCAAAAATGAAATCCTGTTGACTGTCGGATGGAGCGGCTGATCAGGCCAGAAACCTAAACTCCCATCATCATATCTACACCGTAGGAAAAAACAATCCAATGACAACATGTAGCACCAAAAATGAAATCCTGTTGACAGTCGGACGGAGCGGCTGATCAGGCCTCATCGACTCAATTCAGTCCTGGACGTGCTTAAAAAGAATCTGCTTCGTCACGAGGTGTGGGGTTCATGCGCAAGGACCGCGTAGATCCACCGCGACGTACAGGATAGCGCGGGGGCAGAGGATTGCGAGGATTGCTAGTCCCTCTGCCAGCTCCAGGCCGCTGTGGGGCTGCCAGATTGGACTGGCTAGAAGCAGACGACTGCAAATCAGTACTTGCATTTGCTGGAGCCGGTGATGACGGTCCAGCCTGGACTGTCTGATTTACTGTAGTTTCGGAAGATTCCGCTTGCACTGCGTGTGCTCGCCGTGCTTGCGCAACCGTTACTGCGTGCGCTCGCAATGCCTGTGCGGATCCGGCCGTAGGAGTGACGCTGACTTGTTCCCCGGCGCCGCGAGCCGGAGGTGTCGACGAGTCGGATTCAGACATCTTCGATTCCTGTAAAAGGAAAAGATACTCACGATGAGTTTCAAGTCTTCCAATCCCTCTTGAAGGACTTACTACTCTTTCGAGAAAGTGAGGCACTAGCACATGACATGCAAAAGCAAACAGACTGCAAACTCTCGGAGGAAAAGAGAATCAAAACAACGCAGATTACCTTGAGATATTGCGGTCTCCAGTACGTCTTCCAATCTCTCTAATGAACGACTAATCTTTCGAGAAGATGAGGCACTAGCACATGAAATGCAAAAAGCAAACAGACTGCAAGGTCCGGGACTCACCGGGGAACTAAGAGGCTGCAAATTACCTTGAGCGGAGACGATGCAAGGGCTCGAGAGGGAGCCTGAGAGAAATGGGGGCAAGATGGGAAGTACGGGAAAAATTTACAGATCCTCTCTCTGGCCTCGGTAGTCTCGTATCGTGGCCAATCTCGGTAGGTGGCTTAGAAAAAGTGCCGAAAAATCGATTTCGCTTTGGAACTGATTCCTGTATCCTTGGCAAACTGCTGGCTTGCTTCATGAATGCATATACAGTTGTGATCCGTCGGATATTTCTTTTTTTAATAACATCGCATATATGCAGGAGGAGTAAGGTAGGCCGCAGAGCCAGACAGCTAGTCATCGTTTTATGTAATGATTCCTGGATGTGACTACCGACATTCTATCAGTCCGAGCGTACATTCACAGTATAACGATCCAAGGAAACTGTAACCAGTGATTAATTTAATGGATTATTAAGCGATAATCTTATCGTTTAAATTGATAATGTAATATGAATTAGTAACTACATATATTATGTCATTCTACAATATATTAAAGTTTGACGATGTTTGAGAAGTTATTGGTAGTACCCAAAAACGACTAAAATATGGTCGTAACCAGTCGTTAATAACAACTAAAACGTGCTAAAATGTTCATAATATGTCGCAAAATGTCCTTGAATTTTTTTAATGTGTACCTAGATTGAAGATATAATTTTCTAAGCACTCATCAAGAGTCGTTAGATTTGGGCAGGGTTGGCTCGTTATATTGTGAATGCACCCATTACTTAAATTTCGTTGATGGAAATATTGTCGCCTGAATGATTCGTATTGAAGTAAGATACAATTGATAATATCTTTTCATGATAGGCATATATGATCTCCATCATCCAATTTAAAATTTTGTTTTTTCATTGGTAGAGCTACTGACACGCATCTTGAAATGTAGCTACTTAGGGAAAAATGGATAGAGTCATTCATATAGATGATGTATTTGTTCATAAAATTGTCTCTTATAAGGCACTTTCATCCAAATATGGGCGATTTTGGAAAAAAATTGAAAGGATTTTGACGATTTCACCCACTTTTTGATTGCCCATTTTTTCTAGTGTAAAAGTAGCCACTCCAAAAATCAAGCAAGCCTATGAGAAATATCTACACAATGATGTTTTTGCCTCAATTTATTTTTGGGCAACTGCCGCTCTACAACTACATTAGTAGAAAATACAATGTAGTGTTCAAACTAAATGTAGTGTAAAAATGATTGTACATAATTAGTATTTCATTAGTCGAATTTTTACATGGTCTCATGTAACTAAATGTTGAATAATAACGAAGTCGTATTTAAAAAATAGAATATATGTATTTCATGATATTTAAGAAGCCTTGAAAATCTAAGAATGGAAAATGTGCGAGATCATGAAACTATGATCTTGACTATGATATGAAGGGTTTGTTTCATGAAACACATTTACATATGGTGATTTAATGAAACACAAAATTTATATATCAAAAATAGTGTGGGAAGGGTAGAAACCATTGAAAGATCGTTTTTGCGGCAAACAAGCTTTTTAAAATGTTATTATAAATCAAATTTAATGCATTGATGATGGATAATTTTGAAAAATAAATTTGATGAGCATCATATATAATTAGATATGAAGTAAGCTCTAATTGAATATTATTATCTAATTAAAGACATTTTAACCACTAAAGTCACTACATTCACTATTTCAAAAAGTAATTCTTGATTTTAAGGCCTTTCACTCACTCGTACCGTAAAAACGCCCAACAACATGTCTTGCAATTTCTATAAGGTTGACAAAAAAAATTGGTCCCGTAAGACACGTTATACTATAGTAAATGCCACATGTATGCAAATGTTCTTCTCTATATGCCCACTATATGAATAGGGGCAACCTCCTTTAGGAATTTATGTTTTTTTTTCCTTGCATAAGAAATGTATGCGCTTCCTTCTCAACCTCTAAGAGCTCAAACGACCATTTTCTGGTCGCTGCCTGAATGAAATGGGCTGCCCGGAACCAAAAAAAAAATTTAGTTTAAAAAAAAAATACTACATCAAGTCTACTTTCTAACCCAATTTGAATTATGGCAATCCGAGTTAAACTCCACCCAGGAGAATTTTTCAAAGTAGATCTCCTCAACATTGTCTTAGTGTTATAAAATTTGCTATTTGGGGAAAGTATTGATGATCCCTCCATCATTTCTTTTGCTTTTTTGAAGTTTACAATAGATAGCCCAACTTTAACCAATCATACTAAATTTTGAACTCTGAAATTGAAAATTATAATTTATACAAATTTTTAAATGTTAATGCTTTTAAATTCATTAAAAATGATCTAAATTTGTTTATGGAAGTTTGACCGTACAGATAATTTGTAGAGATGATACTCTACATTTTGTATATTGAACCAAACTTCATCAAACATATGGAAGACACATATTTTAACACATTTATGTTTTGTCCAATACCCCTCGGGCTTTTAGGGGTTAAGGCTTATTTATATGTAATCCCGGTCAAGTGGTTATTGCTATTAGAAGGAATAAAACAAAACATAAAACATTGATTCATATTAGGTTAGTCGTTTATTTATTAAGATTTAGAACTTTATCAATTTTGGTAGGCAAGTCCATTGGTTGAAACCTCAAGTTTTGAGGGTATTGAAAAAGCATGTTGAGCTCTCATCGATTCCCAAACCACCCATAAAGCCCACATAAAAATGAAATTGCTGTGCACCATTTGTGTATTTGCCCATCCACCCAGCATGTTAGGAGGCTTTAGTTTCCTTTGCATAAATCTGGTTCTGAATTGCATTTGTATAAGTCTTAGTTGTTTATTTTATTTGGAAGGTGTTGTGTTACTATTCAAAACATTTAGCTTACAACTTTAAGTTTTAACCCGATGAGTTTACTATCTATACATATATCAATAATAATAATAATAGAAACTCCAAACCTTTTTCGAGGCCGACATAAACAAAGTGTCTATTTGCAATGACAATGATCTAATGTCCATTGGACAAAGGGCCATTGAAACAAAACTACTTTTTCCTATTGGGAATAGAAATTATCACATATTTTGCATATACCTGCGTGAACCAAAGTTTGTGGTTTGAACCTCCATGTTTGATAAGATGTAGTTGTAATATATATTTTTAAGCTCTCTTCTGTATATCCGTAAGAGTCATTGATCCCTAATAGATGAAGGATTCATTATTTTAAAATGAAAATTTCAATCAATGATATTGTATAAAATATAATTAAAATGGAACCAAAACTTTTATCATGAGACTCAGTGAAGAAAATCACATATATGGTTCAAAGGAAATTATGATTTGTAAATAAGAAGTCCACAAGTCATAGGACATGTACTCCCGAGCATGTACTTAAGATCACTTAAAAAAATATGACAAAGGTGGTTTAAGGTAATTTTTTTATCAACTATAATCTGATTTTTGGGATGCTCATGGCTCACATCTATTGTATAGGCAATTTTATCTTGGATTTTGTGTTTCTTTTAGAGCATACATGTTGGAAATTCATAGAAATTGTAAAATTTGATTTTATTGGAAAATATGATATCATTTGGATTCAAATTGTACGAAGATTTATCTCTCCCTCAAATTTTTTTAATACACTTGGTATGTCCTCCAAAGAATTCCGATTACTTAGATGGACGTATTAGGCACTTTGAAAGTACCTAATACTTTTTACAAGATGCACCACATAGGAACCTATTTGTAACAATGCATATGGACGTCCCTACCTTATATCCGAAGACTCAAACTTTACTACGTGGCTACTTTGCCGCAAAGACTTTTACAAAGAAAAAATTCTACAAGATTAATGAGTTTCTTGCGTAAAGCACTTTAAAAAAATAAAATTGATATGATCATGTGGCTTAAAAATGAAAAATTAGGGATTGGAAGATCACCTAGGATTTTTTCTTAATCGATGTATTGGTGGATTTTTCATAATCTTCAATAAAGAAATTTTCTTAAACTGCTTTATATAAGGGAATTCATTTCTTCTCGGGCTCTCTGAGTCGGTAAAACAGCTTTGCCATTGTCGTTTATATCTAGAGAGCCCTAGAAGAAATGCAGTGGGGCAAACTTACACCCACGCTCGTATCACATGAAGAGGGTAAAAACTAAAACTTGCCCGTATTTTTGGACATAGTGGGTTTCTTCGGACTGTATTGGAGTCATAAACTCCAAATTTAGAATTAAAATTTCTAAAACTGACAACACCTAGACTCCCAAAATGAATAATTTAGCACAACTATAGTTTTGTCCTAGCCGAAGAAATGGATTGTCTTATACTCCTTTGTCCAATAATAAACTTCCAATGGTGTAAACCAAGCCTTGAGTACAATGGTATGCACCATGAGAGCTACTTCCTATGCAGCACCGGCCCCGCTATTGCCAAAAATAGACGACCGGTTCACTGTTCAATCTCTTTTAATTCTCTTTTAATAAAAATGATTGCATGTTTGTGAAAGACTACGCCTTGGTTTTGAGGAAGTGCTAAGCCCGTTCAATTGCTTCATCACCGATCAAAAACATGAATTAAGATTGTTTTATTCTCTTTGCAAAGAGCAGGCGCGGGTCTCTCATGGGGATCCTCTTTGAGCCAGTAGGAGTATTATTAGTAGTTTAAAGACCCATTTACATACACCAATGTTGATGCATGCATGCATGCATGCATGCGTCAGTAACTTTAAGAGGCCAATCGGTTGTCAACCAAGAATATAAAATATGCAATTAGAAATTACTCTAACGCATGATAAAAAAGAATTATGCAATAAAAAAAAGAGCATGGTTCTACTTGCGGTATTGTAATGCAGTTGCACGGTGTTTGGACAATAGTTACATTTTGGGATTGCAGATGCAAGTGCAGCAGGGACTTGGTGTGAATGGGCCATGAGCAAACCAGAAGCTTATTACGGGACAAATTGAAAAGGGAATTAGGAAGCTTATTTGAGTTATTCAAAAACTGAATTGTTTTTAAAATGGAGTTCAAGTGAAGTTCTCTTCCTATAATTATATTTTTGAATTTTCTTTGTTCATGAACAGTTTCCATAGTTGAGGCTCTTGACTTGGGAGAGCGTGTGGGAAAAAATGTTTAGCATTCGAGAAGTCAAGAGTTCCACGCCTCATTGTGGTACAGGGCCTTGCTTTAGATTATTCTCCAACTCACCATAGACTGCTTCACACTATGGCCGAAGGTCAAGAGGCCGTCAATTTCCACCAATCGGATTGCAAAAAACCAAGAGTTCGGCCTCTCGACCCTTCACACTAGAGGCCAAAGTCGAAAGGCCGTCGCCCTCCAAAATTCATACATGGCAACACTTTTTGACCAAGGCGACGACCTCTCTAAAGGAAGTTTGGGTCGGACGAGCATGAAAACCCAAACTATGATCAAGAGGCCCTCAATTTCTTTTCATAAAAAATGAAAACTATATTTTATTGCCTATTTTCAATAGATTTCTTTGGACTCTCAACAAAGTTTGGCCATTCAAACCCACGGCCTCTAAACTTGGACGGTCATAGTGTGAAGCGGCCCTAAGGTGAGTTTGAGGTTCTATTCCCGAAAAGGGAGGGTAAGGTAGACGACCTGTTTCCGATCAGGCCCCCAATCACGAAGTATAGGGCGACCTATTTCCGTGAATAGCCCTGCATTATTTTCAAATTCATTCGTAAACGGTGGCGGAAACATGTTTCTTCTTAATATGGAATGGTTGGCGCCTAAAATGGAAACTTGTTACCGAGTTAGTATGATATCATGTGTTCTCGAAATCTAGTTTTACAGTTCTTGGAAATAGGTCAGACTATATTGCGAGAACGGGTTGGAGAGAATCTTCACTTTGAAAATTCGTAGTAAATTCGATTTTGCCCCAAAATTTGTTCAAAAATATGTGACCTTCTTCAAATCTATTTCCCTACACTGCAAAATTATTTGCCTATTCGTTACTCCACCGGAAGTATGTTGAATTGCTTAAGGTGATCGGAAACAGGTCGTCTACCTTAATTTTGCACCAATGGCCCTTTGTTCGGTGGACAGTGGCTCACTGGCAAAACGAACAGACACTTCATTCACGCCGGCCTATATTTTTATAGGTCTGAAGTTTCTATCTATCTATCTGAGTTTGAGGTTTCTTTCCACTTTGAGACACTGACTCTTTTTGGTTAACTCTATTATGGGACAGACGAGGAAAGCAGCACAGTTTGGTAGATTCCAAGGAAAGGCCCAAATTTAGACCTTAGTTCATCGCTAGAGCAGTTGGCGCCCCCGCACGAGCCTTTCATCCCGCCAGTCTCCGAACTCCGAGGCTAATTGTTATCTCTCGCCATCGCTGCATGATTCTCTCCCATTTTGTTGGAACTATTTATTCTTCCATACCCCTCCTCGATTGCTTCTCACACTTGGCCCTCTCTCACTTGTTGAATGTGTAGAAACATTGCTCTCTCGCAGGGTACGTAGAAACATCGCAAGCCTGCCTGGGTAACTAAGTTGGGGTTTGCGAGGAGCCATGGTGCAGCCGGCCGAAGCCGAGAACGGCAAGAAGCTGCAGCAATCGGAACCGCACTACACGCACGGCGGAGTGAAGAAGACGAAATTTGAGCCCAAAGTCCCCACGCGGCGACTGAAGAAGCTGTCTGCCAAGAGCGAAACCCCCGCGGAAACCCCCGACGTGATTCCCACATCGCTCCAGCGCCTGTTGCAGCAAACGGACTCCAGCGATGGTGGCCACCGCAGTAGTAAAGATCGCACTTCGAAAGTCGCCTTTGGGTTCGGCGGCTTCCCCGCTGCGAGCAAGGCTACCGCACCCGTCGCTACCAAAGCGAGTACCGTTTCACGCAGTCGAGTAGTCGAGAAGCAAGAGTTTCTGCAAGCGGTTGAGGAGAAACTGGAACGGAAAAACGTCGAGGTTTTCGATCACGAGAAGTACTTTCCTGTGACGCTGCCGTTGCGGAAACCCGTCGCGGGCGTCGACACGCGGCGTTTGGACGAGGAGGAATTTGGAGAAGAGGTTGAGGTCGACGATGAGGGGAAGGAAGATGGCGCGGAGGCTGCGGAAGAGCTCGGGTTGATGGAGCCCAAGGATGAGGACACGCTCTTCTTTTTCCAGTTGCCGAAAGGGTTGCCGATTTCTTTAGGGAAGGAGAAGAACAAGGCGGCGAGACTAGAGGATTTTGTTACTGGAGGAGCCATGGGCAAGCTTCTGATTTACGAGAGTGGCGCGGTGAAGTTCAAGGTCGGGGAGGTTGTTTTTGATGCTCTGCCTGGCACCGAGTGCACGTTCGCACAAGAAGTGGCTGCTGTGAACCTCACCTCCAAGCAGTGTAGCTTTGTCGGTGAAGTGCATCAGAGAGTCGTTCTCACGCCTGACATTGTTGATGTGTTGCCCGATTTAACCGATTTGAGAACCAAGCGCTGAACCCTAAACTTAGATTTCTTCGAAACATTCGTGAACTACTGTACAGTGTTCGGGATAGTGGACTTTCTGGCCTTCTGGCAACAATGTATAGAGGCTCTTAGTGTATTATAACAGCCAAAGCTCAATGAGATCAACCGCAGGAGAGCCTTTTTTATATTTCACTCTAAGTCTAGCCTTATAACAAACCCTACTTGCTAGGGTTTGTGATTTACCCGTGATTTTCATGTATAGGGTTTTGAAAGCTGTTGTAAAAGAGACAACATTCATTCATAGAACAGCTAGTTTAGCACGAAGTCTTTGATACTGCTATAAATTCTTTATAGCAACAAGGGGAGTTGATAGACAACCAATGGGAATATGGGATTTGAAGCATTTTGTATGGGATGAAGAGGAGTCTGGAGATAGCGTTGCTTTTAGATTAGTACGAACGAGCCCAGTGTTCATATTCATGAATAGTTCATTTTGCGTAGTACACACCCTTGCAGTATAGCCCAATCCCCAGGAGCAATCGACGAACACAAGGAGGAGTCTGCACTGTGCTGAAATTCTGAGCTTCAGGTGAAGACTATTGTAAATTTTATTGTGAATTTTATTGTGAATCTTTCCTTACAGTGGCCATATCTAGAACCCTTGCATATATAGATGGTCCATTTCATTGCGAAGCTCACATGGTGAACGGCATGAGTATTCTGTTATGTAAAAGTTGTAGTTTATGCGCATTAATAATAAGCGTTTGGTTGGTTGGTTGTAGTAGATTTGAAGAGAGCGTTAGGACGCTGTCATGGTTACAAGGTAAAAGCAGCCATCATAATGCTGCAATCAACAAATGGCACTGCTTCAGTAGAACATGCACCTGTAAGTTTCAGAATCAACCTGATTTGTGAGGATGAAGGAATTCAACTTATTGCGCTCTTTTTGTTGTAAGAAGAGCCAGCGTGGGTATGTCCAACAAACGTATTCTCGCTCATGCTTTTCAAGTCTCTGGAATGTCCATTCATGGTGAGGAGTTGCTGTTATGCTAAAGGAAGGGGAGGGTGAAGGGGCTGTGCATGCAAGTACTTTTGGAAGCCAGTGTATGTATAGTTGGGCACTTTTTGCATGTGACATTTTGAGGCACCCTATGCATTCAAACTTCAAAAATTTATAGTATTCTTTGTCTTATAGGTTCGGGTGGAGAAGAAGATAAAAAGGTCTTATATAGGAAGTGTTGTAAGATTATAGAAGAATCCCTAGATCAAGACCTTTGAAGATTTGAAAAGAAGCATTTGAGAATAAATGACCAAGGATGTTTTCAAATTTTGATCAAGTAAAAATCAAAGTTTGTTCAAGATTTGGCACAGCTATACTATTAAAGTCCATAGGGGCATAGGGTAGTGACTATAATAGAGAAAAAAATATTCTTCTTTCAGACATGAATTCTATATTGATGTAACCATAAGTACCATAACCCCTAAATATTTTTTGATGTATAACCTTTTTACCAATCCAACCGTAGGATATTTGAAGCAACTTGAATTTATTACAACCTACAAATTTTAAATTATTCAGGGTTCTTCAATAGCAAGATTATAAGCTTCAAAGTTGGTTGCACCTTTTTTTTTGGCATGATGTCCATATTTGAAACTTTCCGAAAATGCCGAAAATGCAAAGTTTAGTCTCAAATTTGATAAAATGAATTTGGCAATTGTGTGCATGAGGGTGTTAGCTCATTGTGTGCAAAAATTTAGATGCATAGCTCATTGTATGAAAAAATTTAGGAGCTACCCGCAGTTAGGTTTTTCACCTTCAAATGATTGTATCTTTTGATTTATACATCACCTACGTGCGCAAATTACCATCCCATCATTCTTCGTTACAAAGGGTGGAATTACATCAAAAATCTCAAGAATTGAGGATCAATACTCATTCCACAGTGAGCTGACCGAACTTAGAAAACCAGCCTTGGTTTTTGAGGGGATAACCAAGGTCTGAGGAGAACCAACTTTTTGGTACAAGTGAACCGGTTGAAATTCATAATTGCCTAATTGAATTCAAAATCTTAGGAAAACTACCAATCATTTGATGGGAAAATTAAAGAATAATTATTCTCTAATTTCTCAACCTTTAAAAGATCACAAAACCCCTACACGGCCTCTGGAACTAAAATGTGAGGAAATTTGAGTTCTTGAGTTTTGAATTGTAGGATGAGTAACAAAGAGACCTTGGTTCTTATTGAGAGTTGAATTTGTAAGTACTCCTTGATCGAAAATTCATAAAGTGTGCTATGTTTGGTGATTTTCTGAGTTGCAAGGGGGCTCTATGAAGAATAAAAACTTCATAAATTTTTAGAGTACTTTTGAACAATTCAATTTCAGCATATGTACAAAATACCTTGGACATGTTTCGTCAATCATCTCAATGATGGCATTTTCTCATAAATTATGCAATTTATATTATCCTTTTTTCATACAACAGTTACGAAAGTCTTCATTAATTTCAATGGTGCCGATCGTCAAAATTACCCCACACTAGATCACGAACAGATTCACAACCTTGTAACTTTTTCATACAATATCGGATGACTTTCATCCAAATCACATTTGCAAGCCTATTAAATTCCTTACCAATTTGAGTAAATCTCTTGCGATGGGGAGATGTGAATAATATTGGAGAGACCTCCAAATGCAAATATGTCAAATTTGTTGAGTAGATTTCATGCATGCAATAGTCCTCTCATGTACACCTAATGTACATATGAGTCATGCTAATATCTGTTTTTGAGGTTAACATCTACTTGTGTTCAAAGAATCGGTACGTCTAGGGGTTAAAAATCACGAGGTGCCCTACAAAGAAAGTTAGGCAAGACATGTGGGCTGCCTTTTCTGACTAACCTTGCAGGTGCACAGGTGCACTTCACCGGATTGGCTTTGACAGTACTAGAACAAAGTGCACCCTACAAAGGCATTGTTGAGAAGTGGAGCAAGGCTTATGTGAAGGCCTTTGGTGAGGTTGATGTCACGCATTGTGTGGTGAGCTTGTCTTAATATTACCTTGCAAATCAATGATTAATAATGAATTATCACTTTTAAATTATTTTGTAGCATATTATTGCTTTACTAAAGTGTAGGTTGTTTACGAGAGGCTTCACTAGAATGTATATATGATATTTATAAATTTGGCTTCCGATATGTTTAGTTTTGTGGCTAAGTTACTGAAATTTAGAAACATTTCAATCTGTTTTGTTGTTTTGCAGCACGTTCTTCTCAAATATTTTTCTTGGTTTGTCAGTAAATATGCCATTTGGTCAACATAGGGGATGGAAAAGTCCCACCATGCGCCTACCATGAATACATCCAACATTGTGGACACTACACTAAATAGGTGGATTAGTGTTAGATAATTATAAGATTTGAAAATATTATAGACTTTTACTCTCGACAAAAAAATTACCAAAGACATTGATTCCAATACTATTGAAAGATCCCCATCTTGATCAATATACAGGGTAAAAAAATTGGTCAACAGTAAAAACTTACAACATGTTTATGTAAATTAGTGAATTTAACACTAATCTACCTATTTAGTGTAGTAGGAAATGTGTCGTTTTCACTTACTGTAAATGAAAAAGGAATGAATCGACGCCAGAAAAATGGATTGTGTTAGTACTGGTGAGTGGTTTTGATCACAAGAGGACAGAAATATAAGCAATATAAGCATAATATACAGCCATTGTTCATTATTCTCATGAAATGGAGAATGAAAAATGACAGGTCTTCTACTAGTGGAAGGTAGAACTCAATCCTCAGCAGTAATTATGACTTAAGAATGGTAGTTTAGGGTAATTTAACATCAAGAATATGAGCAAGAAAAGAAGGTGGTGTGTTCTGATGAAACGGAAGCCGCAGCTGTGATTGCTACTAGACGCCAAACTTCCCTTACTTCTGAGGCAAGTGCCAAACATGCACTGTTGAGGACTACATGAGTTAGACATGGCAGTAGGTGGGCTCCATAGCAGATGTCATTCTCACTTTCATTACTTGTCATTCTCACTTTCATTGAGATGCCATGTTCTTTCCAAATAATGAGAGTGATATGAAGTGATATGTTGATAGTTCCTCTTTTTCTACAAGAGGTCGGTAGTTCTCTAACAAACTACAGGGGAAGGAATATCCAGATAGAATAAGTAGAACAGAGACTATGGAGATCTACATAGCAAGAATTCTACAGCTACCAATCCCCACTCGGTAACTAAATCTGGTTCTCACTTGGCTATCCTTTAGAACAATAACACAAGAACCAAGGAGATAGTACTAGGGTTGAGTGAAGACAAAAAGAAGAAGAATTTTTGCAAATCATACGTAAGAAAGAAAATCACAATGAAACTTCAATTGGGGAAAATATTGCCTTGCCAAGAAGTTTGGCTCTATTTCTTCTATACATTTACAACTTGGTTTGACTAATAATTGTTAGATCGGTAAAAAAGTCTTCCGGAATTCACTTTTTAAGGTAACTTGAAAAACAACGGTGCAGTAAAATATACATGTTGGTAGTACTTCCAAAAGTTACTATTTTACCGTTAACACATGCTATATTTATTATAAATACTTTCAATTTCCATATATCATTGGAACGTTACATTCATTTTTTTTGACAAGGAGACTATCTAAGTTATTCTTAAATTCCATCAAAGCTTGATTGAATAAGATATCATGAATTTTGCTTCAATATACTCTTATTTTTTCACTCCAAATAGTTAAAAGGTATAAACGAGTTTGGTGGTCTTTCATTATTAAGTGTGTAAGATATGTGTAAGAACTTGGTGGTCTTCAAAAACTTTTTTAGCACCAAAACAAGATAACTTTATTTGTGCTAATAAAACTTTTAAAGATTACTACACTCTTACATACATCTTACATACCTGATAAATAACGATAGACCACTAAGATCTTCCACACCTTTTCACTATTTGGAGTGAATAAAGAAGAGTATAATAAAGCAAAATTCATTATAGATTCTTCTAAATTCAAAGTGATCAGTTTCTGGATAACTCAACTATATCTCCTAGGCTTAGAAATAGTGTCCTAGAACACCAAATACACCATTTAGTGTAGCTCATAATCAAAATCCACCTATTTAATTAAAAAATCATTTCTATATTTATTTTAGAAACAGAATTCAAGTGTAAGTAAACGTCTTTCGTTTATCAGAGCATGGCCACCCATGGCCTCAGAGGGTCTCTGACCTCAAGAAGTAGATGAAAAGTTTCAAGGGGCCTTTCAAAATGCTTCTTGACTCTGGATTCTAGAGTGTTAGAAATTGGGCCTTGAAATCACTATTGAGTTGACTATTCGATGATTATTCCTCTCATTCTACTTGTGATTGGTCCATTGACTATTTGATGCGCACTTTTGATACGTGAAGGGCGTGCAAGGGTGGGGGAGTGTGAGTGCAAGGGCCCTTCACATGTAGATGAATAATTTGAGAGGGTTAGTCCTAGCGTGCATGGGTGGGAATGCTCTCAAAGTGAAGTCAACAAAATCACAACCAGTTGCTGAAATCTGATGAGCATCTCCGTACGCATGTGTAGCAAACAAATGTACACTATTAGACCCTAATATTTAATCATATTAGA
Organism: Pohlia nutans; assembly: GCA_022496805.1. Classification (NCBI taxonomy): domain Eukaryota; kingdom Viridiplantae; phylum Streptophyta; class Bryopsida; order Bryales; family Mniaceae; genus Pohlia; species Pohlia nutans. The sequence continues at coordinate 12,750,617 of CM040090.1, forward strand.
GCATGCACAGCAGCAGGACCTTTTCAGGAACCAACGCCGAGATGTGGTGTAGCTAAGTTCATTAGGTCCATTTACTCCAAAGTTTGGCCCAACAACTGCCTACTAATACGAAAAAAAACAGTATTTAAGGCCAAAGTTTGAGTTTTTCCTACCCTTTAGAGAAGCTTTGGTGCAAGCAAATTACTCACACCAAGCAAACATTTTTGCTCAATCAATAATTAAATAATGAGCTTGAAGACCTTTCACTCGTCTATATTTCAAAATCATCAAGTTATTTTCATAAAATCAAGTTGTTTTTTAATAAGTTGCTTCAGTTTGCACAAGGAGTGTTGTTAGGCTACTTCTTGTTTAACATTCCAATATCATATGAGCATTGTTTGGCACCACGGGCCTTGGCTTGGTGGTTGGGGCTCATAGCCCCCAATGAGGAGGTTGTGGGTTCTATTCCCCATGCCGGCGTGGTGCTCACCACCATAGTCCACCCAACTATGGTGGGGGGTCCTTGGATCTTGTTGTATGGGTACCTCAAAGCCCTTTGGGGGATACTATGTCCGGTATCTTCAAGGCACTAGTGGCTAGCTAGGTAGTAGCATAGTGTGTCACTATAGTGTTCATCCTCGAAAGGGAAGAGTAGTATTGTCCCAATTTCCCCTTGTCCGGTGGGCATCGGATGATTGGCATTACGAACGGACACTTCATTCACGCCGGCCCCTAAAGAGACCGGAGTTTCTATCTATCTATCTATGAGCATTGTTTTGACATGCACTATCTATGAGCATCTGAATGTTATGTAAATGCCATTTTGGTGAAATTTTATTACTATATTAGGAATTTAGGACCTCACTGTTCTTTAACAATTTCCATACGACATCCGATATTTCATGAGTTCATACATTTTTAGCATGGATTCTGTACAGATTTTGCGCTAATTCTGCACTAAATCCACACAGCTTCTACATTCACTCTTTTTGTTATTTACACAATGCAGAATCTATACAAAATTAACACAAAATCTATGCAAAATCCATTCAAAAAATGTACAAATCCATGAAATATCGGATGTCGCACGAAAATCGTTTAAATCCATGGGGTCCAAAATTTCTAATGCATGTTGATGTTAAAGTGATTGCAGTATTTGAGTGTTACTTTGGTGTCATTCCATGTTACTTTGGTGTCATTCCAGGGAGCACTATTTCAATGTAAGTTTGATGCTGCTTTAATTCTATTTCATGTAAATATGCACTATTTGTTTATCATTTTGACTCCATTTTGATGTTGTTTGAATTCATGCAATTTTGACATGCACAATTTCAATGCCGTTTTCACTCCATTTGAACATGCACTATTTTAATGTCGTGCTGACACCCTTTTGACGTTCACTCATTGCGTGCAATTTTAACAACAATTTGATGTCATTCTAGCATCGTGTTGACATGAAATGTTTTAATGTCGTTTTGTCACACTTTTGGAATTGGCTACTTCAACGTCAGTTTAGAGCTATTGTGTTAAGGGGGTTTTCTAGGAACCGACCTTAAACAAATGAAGCTACTCCGCCCAAGACTATTCCACCCTAGACTAGTTTCTAGAGATTGAGGGGAGTAGTAAGAGGTTTCTACTAAGGGGAATAGACTGTCGACTAAGGAAAAGCACCAGTATGCTAGTAAGTCGACTCCTGCAAACCCACAGACTATTGCAACTAACCAAGATACAACCACAAGAAATAATTCAAGAGCAGGAAACAGCAGTAGTCTAACAGCAGTAGTCTAACATACTAGTGCGCACAAGAAGAGCGTAAGACAAGAACGAAGTATAAATGAGGCTGCCAAAAAGATGTACAAATGGTATAGCAACAACTCTCTTCGAAGAGAGTGAAGGTACATATAGGAGACTAGTCTGACAGTGTGTCAGACTGGTCGACCGGAAAAGTCGGGTCGACCAGTCTGTACCAGCCTGTACTGCCACGTGTCTCCTGCTGGGTCTATTCCTGCCGGGTATAGACTAGCCTACTCTTAGCCTAAGGGAATATCAACTAATATTCGGTTAACATTACCCTCCCTCTGAGCTAAGTACACTCCTGTGGACTTTAGACTACCCCGGTCGGTGACTAGGAAAATTTGTTCACGAGGAATGACAAAATTACCCGCGGTCAAGTAATCGACCCAGCTGAGGTCGAGTCATCAGTCGTGGACGTCGCTAGAGTCCTGGGTCATGCCTGGCGAGCGGATATCGGGAGGCATTCCTGAGAAGTCGAACCCCAGAGAGTGTGGTGAAGAGATGACCGGTAAGTCGACTGAGGTGTTGTCGACCGATGGTGTAGGTGCTGTCATCATCTGGTCGGGTGCTAGGGTCTGTTGATCCTGCTGCTGCTGTGGAGAAGGAGGGTGTGGAGTGGCTGGCTGCTGTTGCACCGTGTCTTGAAGGTTGACTGGCGGTGGCTGCTGGTCTTGTTGCTGTTGATCGCGGTCTTCGTCTTCATTGGTCGACTCGCTGTCGTCTTCGTCGTCGTCCTCACTTAACTTGACGTCGGTAGTCAAGACCTCGTCTTCGTCAGTCGACTGGTTCTCCTAGAGCGAATGGTCGGGTTCGAGGTGGCTTGTATCCTTCTCTTCGTCTTCGTCGACTGCTGGAATCTCCAAGTCCGGGTGGTCGAGCTGAAGTTGGTCGAGTTGCCTGCGGTACATGTTGAGCTGGTGGCGGTCGGTGCTGAGGGTGTGCTTGAGAACCTTGATACGATTTCTTGCCTTGAGTCGGAGTCGGTACTTGCGCGCTCGAAGTTTGTGTAGCTGCAGCTCACGACTTGCGAATTGGCGGGACTTTTCCTCGTTGTCTTGGAGTAGTAGGTCGAGTCGGTTATTGGAGTCGACTATCTCCCTCCGAGCTTGCTGAAGACTGAGCTGGGTTGCTGCTACCTCGGCTCGTGCCGCTTCAAGTTCGTTTCGTGCTACCACGAGCTCGCTCTGGTGTTTCTGTTCCTGCTGTCGACTGCTGTGGAGGTCGGCTTCTAGCTGGGTCAATCTGTTGTCGGTCTGACTCTTCTCCTCCGTGACGGTGGTGAGAGTAGTACGGAGTCTTGCCAGTTTGTTGGTGAGGTTGTCGACCTGTTGCTTGTATGTTGTGGAGTCCTTGGTCAGTCGACTACTCTCCAATCGGTGGCGGTCGAGCTCGGCTTGAAGGTTGGTTTTTGCTTGAACCGCCTCAAACAAGAGGAGGTTCACTCGGGAGCCGACATCCTCGAGTCGACCTACTGCTCCTTGGACGTCCTCCAAGCGCTGGCGCCAATGCATTGCTAGTGTCGTAGCTCGTGATGTTGGTGAGTCGGGTGCGGGTCGATTGACCCCTGGTGATGGCGGCGGTCGAGTCGTGGGGGAGACGGGTGGTGGCTGGCAAAATTTGCCGGTTGGTGCCGCTCCATATGCCGCTTCGAGATTGAGCGGCGCGAAGTCGGATAGAGAAGGCGGAGGTGTGTCCGGGATGGAAGTCTCTTTTGGCGTTGGTGGTGGAGTCGACTGGGCCTCACTGTCGGATGAAGTCAGGTCGACCTGTCGAGGTACAAACTGACTCAAGGGTGTGAGTTTGCCTTGTTTGGCACGTTTCTCTAGTCGCTCCTGGTCCCGCTTGCGTGCGAGTGAGGAGCGCGTCTCTCTTCGTTCTGTGGTCGGTTGGCTCCCGGTAGTGGCTGTCGGTGCTACTGGGTCGGGTGTAGTTTGTCGACTAGGGGGTCGAGCAGTCGATGTTTGGCCCTGGTCGACTGGTCGGGGCGGCCGAACATGGTCCTTCGAGGTGCAGTCGGCTCCAAGCCCGCCTTGGAAAACAATGTAGTCGGGTCGTCGGGAGTTGTTTTCCGAGTTCTCCGACTGTCGACGTCGGTCTTTGGTGTTCTGCTGGGCGACTGTTTGGTGTGCATATTCTTCGTCAGTGCTAGGAAAATAAGACTCAAGAAGGAAGTCTAATACCTCAGCTGAAGGGCAGATCGTGGTCTTCGTGGTCTGCATCGCCTTGATGTCGATGGCGATCGAGTTGAACATCCATGTCGCCCAGTCCCATTGCATGGCGCGGTCGATCAGGGCCTCGACTGTGCACACTACGTCGAGCATTTCCTTGCTGATGTAGGTCGTCTTGCGTTTGAACCCGAGGCCTTGAATGAATGCCGTCAGTCGCCTGTGGTGTTCGGGTTTGCAGTGGCAGATGCTGTAGCCCTCGGCAGTCTTGCCGGCTGCAGAATATTCTTCTAACCGACCCGGTGGGAACTCCGCAGGGTCGATTGGTTGGATAGTAATGCCAAATGGCAATTTGAGAACCTCGTGAATCACAGTCGGGTCGACTGTGACTGTATGTGTGCGGACTTGCGTGGTGATCGACTTGTTGGGGAGGTCGACTACCGCAGCGTTGACGAACTCCTCAATCAGCTCCATGCGTGGCGCGCGTTGAGGGTTGTCCCAGTCGAGTGCTACAAAGTCTGAAACGCCGATCGCCTTGATGAAGTCGGCCTCGGTCGTGTTTTCAGCGGCGTACTCGCGCCATTCCCGCATCGGCCGCATCGACTGAAAGGCGAGGGTTTTGTAGAGTCCCTCCCTAGTGCGGATCGGAATTTCGTAACTCGGTGGTGCGGAGGACCAAAGGCGTCGAGGGCCGCGATCAGTCGACTTGCCTTTCGCCATCGATCGGTCGGCTGTAAATCTGCGCACAAGGAGACAAGAAAAAGGCCGGCGTAGTCCCGAAGTCGGCTCGCACACAGTCGGCTGCAGTGGCGATGGGCGCGGTCGTTTCCTACTCAATCTACTCTCGATTATCTCTCGCACAGTCGGGCTACAGGGTCGCTTGACTACTCGTCGCCGTTCTACTCGTGAGAGTCTAAATCGCTTGCTAAGAATGCATAAGGCGAGGGCTGCGGAGTGGCGGTCGGCCGGAGGAGAAGGGAAGGAGGGAGGAGAGTGAGAAATGGGAGATAGAAGGCGCGCGGCCTGTGGGTCGGGTGGAGAGGAAGCTATTGGCGAGGAGGCAAGAGGAGGAAGAAGGGGTGCGGCCATGGTGCTAAATACCTGCCCTAAGGGCCTTGCATTCAAAACTGAGAAGATAGGTGAGGGCGGCGGCCATAAATATGGCGGCTCTTCTAGGGTTTGACCGGTCGGGTTGACCAGTCGAGTCGACCAGTCGAGTCGACTAGTCGAGTCGACCCACGGTAACTAGGTCGGGTCGGTTCCGTTGCTGTCGGTTGGGCTCATCTTCGTTCTGTTCTAGTGTTGACCTAATCTCTGATTTGCTAGTGAGTGGGCTAGCCAAGTCGGTTGGAGGTTGCTCGCCTAGAACTCGGTAGGGTTTGAGTTTGTTGACGTTGACTACTACCGGGTCGGGGTCAAAGTGTTGAATGCTGACTAGGAGGACAGTGTTGTTGGGGAGGGTATACTGGACACGATATGGGCCGAACCATTTGCTACGAAGTTTACCGGTATGGACATTTGTCCCTTTCGGGTGCTATAGGACGTAGTCGCCTACATTGTATGGAGTCGACTGTCCTTGGGTGTAGGCCCACTGGGCTCGGATCCACTCTTGTGCGCCGTGGTGGGTGGCTGCTGTCATTCGGGTCTCGTCTAACTTCTCGAGATCGGCGGCTCGGGCTGCTAGTACTCGCCTGGGAGTGAAGTCGGTAGTCAATGTCGACCGGTGGGTCGGGATGATGTATTCGGTTGGCATCAATGGCGTCAGACCATACACCAATTGGAAAGGTGTGTGGCCTGTGCCAACTTTGTATGCCGTTAGGTAAGCAAATAGGACCGTGTGGAGCTGTAAGTCCCAGTCGGTTCGATTCTCGTTGACTAGCTTTTGGAGCATTCGGACTATGACCTTGTTGGTCGACTCGGCTTGGCCGTTGCCTTGCGGATAGTATGTCGTTGAAGTCGTGTGTCGGAGTAAAAAATGCTCGGTGAGAGTGTGCACCGTGCTATTGATAAAATGGGTACCTTGGTCGCTTACTAGGTGGAGTGGACATCCAAACCGGGTGAGAATTGCCTCGTACAGGAACTGCGCGGTCTCCATGGCGGTGTTTCCTCGGAGAGCTCTAGCCTCGACCCATTTGGTGGCATAGTCGGTAGCTACCAAAATGTATCGACAGGCTGTATGTCGGGTCTTCTTGATGGGGCCTATGAAGTCGAGTCCCCATTTCATAAACGGTTCTACGGGTAGTTGGGTGACGAGCTTCGAGGAGACTGTGTTGGGTAGTCCGCCAGTCTTCTGGCATTCATGACACGACTGGCAGTACTGGACAGCGTCTTGGTGTAGAGTCGGCCACCAGTAGCCTGCGTCTAGTATTTTCCGGACAGTGATGTCATGAGAAAAATGTCCTCCCGCGTTGCCTTTGTGTAATTCTTGGAGGATTGTTGTCGGCTGACTGCCGGTCAGGACTAGTTGGAGCTGGTGGTCCTTGCCGAGTCGGTACAGTTGTCCGTCGAGTACTTGGTACGGAATGGCTTTGTGAGCGATTCGCTTGCGAGCCTCCTTCGTCATGTGGGTTGGAAAAGTCCCGGTAGTCAAATAGTCGACTATCGGGTGTAGCCAGTCGGGTTCGTTGGAAAAGAGTTGTGCGTCGACTATCTGGTCGGGTATGCCTATTGCTGGCTCGGCCCCTTCATTTCTTGATAGTGCGTCGGCTACTCCATGTGTTTTGCCTGGTTTATAAACCACAGTAAAGTCGAATTCAAGAAACAGTAGTAGCCAGCGTGCCAGTCGACCCGATACCTGAGGTTTGTTGATCAAATACTGGAGCGCCAGGTGGTCGACATAGAAGACGAACTTATTACCTAGGAGGTAATGGCGGAATTTGTTGATGGCGTAAACCATTGCTAGGGCTTCCTTCTCGGTTGTTGTATAGTTCTTCTCTGCTTTGTTGAGTAGTCGAGAAGCGTAGGCTATCGGCTGGTCGATGTTGCCGGTTGGGTTCTGTGCTAGCATCGCCCCGACTGCTATGTCGGATGCGTCTGTGTGTATGTGGAAGTCGAGTGACCAGTCGACTCTGATCAGGATTGGTGCAGTCTGGTATCGATCCTTGATGGTCTGATATGCGGTTGCGCACGCCGATGTCCAGTCGAACGGTTCGCCTTTCCTGGTCAGTTTGGTGATGGGTTCCATGATGGCAGCATAATTTTTGATGAAGCATCGGTTGAACTGGGCTAGGCCGTTGAACGTCTGAATGGCTTTGACGTCCTTTGGTGATGGCATGTCGACTAGGGCCTGGATTTTCTTTGGATCCGGAAACTTGCCTTTCCGTCCTACAATGTAGCCCAATATTACACCAGAAGGAACATAGAATATACATTTTTTTGGATTGAGGCTTACCCCGTACTGTCGACATCGGTCGAAGACTAGTCTGAGCTTCGGTAGGTAGGAGTCGATGTTGCTGTAGACACTGAAATCGTCTAGGAATAGCTTCATGAAGTCGCCCAGGTACTCTTTGAAGATCTGGTTGACGATGCGCTGGTAGGTAGGCAGGGCGTTCTTCAATCCAAACGGCATCACGACCCATACATACGCGCCCCATTCGGTAATAAACGCTATTTTGGGGCGGTCGGTCGGGTCGATCCGTACCTGGTGGTAGCCTGAGAAATAGTCAATGAAGGAGTAGGCTTCATAGCCTATGACTGCGTCGAGTACCTCGTCCGTGAACGGAAGGGGGTACGGGTCTTTCTTGGTTGCTGCATTAAGTCGACGGAAATCTACGCATATCCGTAGTTTTCCATTCTTTTTGGGGACCACGACTATTGGGGATAGCCATGTCGCCTGGTCGACTGGTGCGATGAATCCTGCTTTTAGAAGTCGTTCCAGGTCGTCCTTAACTGCTTGTGCATAATTCGGGTTCATCCGGTATCTTGCTTGGTGACTAGGCGAGATGGTCGGGTCGAGCTCGATCCGATGAGTCCCTATGTGTTCCGGTATACCTCGCAGATCTTCGTAAGAGAAGGCGAAAATGTCGATATATTCCTTAAACAGGGATTCTGCGCTAGCTCTGAGACTAGGGCTCAAATTTGCGTTCAGCTTCAACAGCTTGGGGTCGGTAGAGGTACCGACGTTGACATGGTCGAGTCGATCCTCCTCATTGTGATTCCAATGGGCAATGTCCATGAATCGCAGCTTGTCTTGTATTGGTGTCTCGTCTACCAACATTGTTCCTGGTCTATGTTGAATACCTTGGTGCCCAGGGGTACTGGCCGTCGTAGTCGGTTCCGTTCCAGACTGGTCAACTGTCGACTCGGTAGCTAGGAGGTTCCAGTCGATTGTGCCCATTGTGTGGAGGGTCGGGTCGGAGGCCATCAAAATTTCCTCCTCTTCATCGGTGATTCCTTCCGCGAAGTTGTAACAGACTAGCGCATGTGGTGTAACCGCCTCATATCCTAACTGTCGATTTATCTTGACGGTCTTGACTGTGCCATTGCCCATGATCTGAACTTCATTGTTGCCCCAGTCGTGTATGACTTTGGCATGTTGAAGCTAGGGTCGACCGAGTAATAACCGGTAGTCTGACTGGACTGTCGAGCAGTCGATGACTATAAGCGTGACTATGTAGGGGATGCTATGAATGTGAATTTTGACATCCCTGATCAATCCTTTGGGTCGTGCTATGGTGCCATTAGCCATCTTGAGGTTGAATGGTGCGGGTGACGGCTTAGCTAGTCCCAACCGTCGGCGTTCATCTTCGGTGATAACATTGACGCCGGAGCCGCCATCGATTAGAACGTCGTCGACCATGTTTTTACCGACTGATACTGTGATGACTGGCATGTGTTTGTCGATGACTACTGCAGCGGCGATCGTCACCTCCTCTGTAGTCGAGTAGGGTAACGCTTGAGTCGACTCTGGGTCTGAATGCGTCAGTCAATCCCTAACCAGTTTGGTGAGGGTCGGTGATAACTGTAGTAAGTCACGGATGGAAACCTGCAATTTGCAGTCTTGGAGTTGATTGAGGATCTGCTGCTGGACGGCGCCGAATGCGATGCTGCCTTGGTCAACTGTGGCCAGAGTCGGTTGGTCTCGGTTGTCTTGAAGGGTGATCGTTTGTTGCGGTAATGCCTCCGCGTCCCAGTCGAGTGAGGGTGAGTCCTCAGTCGACTTTGGGTCTTTAGTGGAAGTGGTTGTTTCCAATTCGGCTTGGAGTTGACGAACTTCCTGCATCATTTGATCACGTAGTAGTTCTTGGGCAGTCCAGTCGGTCTTCTCTGTAGTGTGGTCAGGAGTCGGCTGGTCGGTAGTCGACTGGCTTCTGGTAATCGCTGCGACTGTTAGGACACCAACCGTAGTGTTTGGTAGTTCTTCAATGACTACTGACGACGTGTTTGGGCTTGGTCTCGATCTGCTGATTAAGGAATTGGACGACCTTCGGATCCTTCAGTAGGGGACACAAGTGTGTCGGGTGGTCCAATGTTTTGCACAGAGAGCAAGGGAATATCCGTCGTGGTGTGCTATCTCGCGGTGGTCGACTCCTTGATTCGGCGGTAGTCGAGACTGGTGTTGCTGCTGCTACTGGCGCTGTCCTATTAGCCGCCGCGCGCCTTTTTCCGATCTCGCTCTCCGGATTGAGCCAGCAATCGCGTTCAAAATGGCCTGGCTTCTTGCATCGGTTGCAAAATGCTCGTTTTGTAGTCTCGGGCCGCTCGGTAGAAGTCGAGTCGGGTTCCTTAGGTAGTCCGCTTTCTGCAAGCTTAGCCGGTTTCTTGGCCTGGGCTAGTGTCGATCTTGGTAGTCCGACTGTGGCTACCTGCAGATACTTCAGCAAACTAGCTCGGAAATTGCTTAGTAGGAAATTATCAGCCGGAAGGACCTCAAACTGGCTGGCTAGTTTCATCATCCATTCATAGTAATTGTCAACCGACTCTTTGGCATCCTGTTTCATACTGCGGAAACGTAGGTAAGCCTGGTCATCATTGTCGATATCCTGGTAGCGATGTTTGAAGGCATCGAGGATTTCATGTAAGTTTTGGTGTGGGTATGACGTCCGTTGAGTCGAGAACCAATTATAGTTAGCAGCATCGACTAGGGAATTTCCGAACAACGCTATAGTAATAGTCGAGTCGGTTTCGCCATTCAACGTAAGGGCATTGAGAAATCGATGGACATGCGTAATGGCACACTTGCCTTCCTTGTAGGTAGGCATCGCTACCGGTTTCCGAGCAGTCGTCCGAGTCAGGAGTGTAGCTGCTGGGTAGGGAGGCTGCTGCTGCGTCTGAGCTGCAGGTGCCGAATAGCCTATCGACCGAGGGTTGTATAGTGCACATTGGTCGAGAAGATGACCATAGTCGCCACAAGATGTACACATAGGTACGGTGGGTTGGTACTGGGTCACAGTCGGTAGGACTGGTGGCTGGGAGGCTACCGGTCGGTTGTATGGGTTTTGTGGCATGGGCCTATTATGTGTCTGTGAAAACGATGGTTGATTGATAGGTTGCATCATAGGAATGCCTATCGCTGGTTGATTTTGGTAACCAAGTGGTAGACTAGTCCGAGGGGTCGACACTCTGGGGGTTGTAGTGTGAGTTACCCTTGGTTGATCTATGTATAGAATATTCGGCTCATGAATATGAATGCGAATATTCGGGAGACTGGGTCGAGTAACAACTTGGTCGACTGGTTGGTTGGAGTGATAGATCTGTCTGATCCTATCGACTAAGTCATTATCAAAGTCGTCTATGCCGGTCGAGTATAGGTTGTCGGTACCTGGTGATCCGGGTCGACTATTCATTTGACCAGGAGAACTGGGTTCCTGGCGAAATGTAGGCGACTGGTCCGGTTGACCTGGTTGCGATTCCGAGTGTAGTTGCTCAGATGTCGGGTTCTGGCTGGATAAAAGATCGGCCAGTTGGGAGTCCAATTCATCCCGATTACGACGTAGTTGGTCTATTTCTAACTGTCGTTGATATGAAATGATGGGAGGGTCGGTAGCGTACCTTACTAGTCGTTGATGCGCACTGGAAGGTCGTTCCGGTAAGTCGAGCGGGTCGTCCAGGAGCCTTCGTGGAGAAGTCGGGTTCGACCTTGTCTGAAACGCCACTGTCGGGCGGGTCTGATGATTCGTGGTGTACATGGTCGGTAGAATCGCCAGGGGTCGAGTTGGCATATTTGGGATGCCGCGTCCCATTGGTACCGAAGTTTCGTGAAAAATGGTACCTTCCGGGGTATTCATCCTTCCCTGTGTGAACTCCATGTAGTGTTGTAAAGATGGGTCGGTAGAAGTCGATCCTGCGACTTGCCTCTGAATCTCGTATGTTGGTCGGGGATCTATTCCCGTGGTATTCTCATGGACTACTGTCGGTGGAACGATCTCCGACTGTAAATTTTGCCATTCTCTATGAAAACGTGGGTTAGAGAGCTGGTCGGCAGTTACTTCGACTGCTAAGGGAGAACCGGTAGCTCGTGTACGCGGTCGTTCCATACTAGCGACGCGGCAGTTATCGGATCTAGATCTGGATCTGGGATTTAGATCCGACTTCTGCTAGGTAGGTCGGGCTCTGAGATCCGTTTGGCTAGTCCTTTGTGCTGGCCTAGTCGGTTGCTCTGTGGCACCGTAAGCCTTGTTCACAGACTGCTCCTACAGATTCTTGATCAGTAGCCTTTATCGACTGTTGACTACTCTGGTCGACTGTTACACAGACTGATCTCCGAGGCACTTTTCGGCTACTCGGGCTCTGGATTTTTCTCAAGACATGTGATTTTCGTATAGGAAGCAGATGGCTGCTGTTTCCTAGGGACGTATAGCGCCTTAGCGATAGGTGATAGGATCGACTAGGATCTAGATCTGGATCGACCAGGATCTGGATCTGGATCTAGATCTAGATCTAGATCTGACTAGCCCAACAGAAAGACTAGCCTCTGAGCTGAACTTTGCATGGTCGCCAAATGTTAAGGGGGTTTTCTAGGAACCGACCTTAAACAAATGAAGCTACTCCGCCCAAGACTATTCCACCCTAGACTAGTTTCTAGAGATTGAGGGGAGTAGTAAGAGGTTTCTACTAAGGGGAATAGACTGTCGACTAAGGAAAAGCACCAGTATGCTAGTAAGTCGACTCCTGCAAACCCACAGACTATTTCAACTAACCAAGATACAACCACAAGAAATAATTCAAGAGCAGGAAACTGCAGTAGTCTAACAGCAGTAGTCTAACATACTAGTGCGCACAAGAAGAGCGTAAGACAAGAACGAAGTATAAATGAGGCTGCCAAAAAGATGTACAAATGGTATAGCAACAACTCTCTTCGAAGAGAGTGAAGGTACATATAGGAGACTAGTCTGACAGTGTGTCAAACTGGTCGACTAGAAAAGTCGGGTCGACCAGTCTGTACCAGCCTGTACTGCCACGTGTCTCCTGCTGGGTCTATTCCTGCCGGGTATAGACTAGCCTACTCTTAGCCTAAGGGAATATCAACTAATATTCGGTTAACATATTGCACCCAATTTTCACATGCACAATTTCAATGTCATTTTTACGTTGTTTTTCATGCACTCAATGTCTTTCTGACGTTGTTATGACATTCACTAATTGAATGTAATTTAACAGCCAATTTTATGTCATTTTGGCATCATCTGGACATGAAATATTTTAATATTAATTTAGACATAAGCTACTTCAATGCCAGATTGTACTTATTGCACCACAATTTTTGACATGATCAATTTCAATGTCATTGCGACACCATTTGAGCATGCATTATTTCGATGTCATTTCGACACCATTATCACATTCACAAATATTATTTTAACTCCTTAACGTCACAGCGTTCAAAAACTAGTCAACAAACAGATTCAAACACACCCCATGTTCTCATCAATGCTTGGATGAAAGTCATCCAAGTTTTTAAAGATACTTCACGAAGTTGTTGTCTTATTTAACCCCTAAACGTTTGAATGTGCCTTTGCGGCCAGTAGAATACGTTGTATTTTGATTGTATTTGGAATGAATCCACACCTCTAATGGATTTGAGGTCAAAAGAGAAGTTAAAATTTAAACCAATGTCGTTCTAACGAGCCACTGAGGTCCCGATTTAGAGTTTCTTGTTGGTACAAAATCCCGATTATACAACAGCGTATATATTATCTCCATGGGACATTTCACGGTTAACAATTGGATTTAGTCATACATGATTACTTATTTTTCTAAAATTACCAATGTGCAAGTATGTCAAGTTGTTGACCAAGCCAAAATTGCATTGACTGTAGTTCAAAAGTGGCTTTGCAAAAATGAGGTCATAAATTTAAGAGCCACAAAAATTTCAAAGAATCACCATGTTTAAGAATTATGAAAATAATAAAAAAGAAACCAACTTGGTTTTCATTCTTTTAAAAACTATTGAGTACAAGTGGGCACTTAAACATCTTTTCCAATTAAAATGTAATCTGACTATAAGCAAAAAGATAGTTATACCCTACTTGTGACATATAGGTGGTGTTTTTTCTAACACAAAAAAACATCATAATTGCATCCTAGAAGCTCCAATTCCGCGCACTTGTAGAAGCCCCTGTTTGGATCACAAGTAGTTAGTTTTAGGCTTCTTGGTGGTGGGCACCGAGCTAACACCCCTTCTGTACATTCACGTAGGATGGCGGAGCTCTAATTCTTAGATCGACAGCGATGGTGGCTGGTATGGTGTTAGTGTAAGATCCGTTTGCTTAGCACAGGGAGGGTGAAGCCATAGCCGTGTGCAATTTTGTGAAAGGAGGGTTCGGGTGAACGACTTGAAGGCGCTACCAAGTTCGTAGCAGATCTGTAGTATGCTCAGAGTCCTTACTAACCTCAGATCCGCGCGAGCTTGGGGTATTTAGACCGTGTTGGGTCTAAAGGCTATTGGGATGCACATTAATCTCTCCATCCGAGCGAGCTAGAGGGTGGAGTTGGAACTAGCTAGTGAATCTCTTGTGTGTCCACAGATCTTCTCGAACTTGCAGCTGCTAAAGAGTCATTCTCCACGAGCTTCCCAATCAGACCAAGGCGATGGAGACCATACCAGTAACCTGAACTGTCAACGCATGCACCTCAAATGCTTAGATCGCCGTCTACTGTCAGATACCACGGTCAGATCACTCCAATCCTCACCCATTTCCGCAACATTTCTAGTCTCTACAGCAGCATAGATTTGTGCTACAGATCTAATACCTTAGCTAACCAGATCCACACTGCCATCTCCGTAGCTAGCGCATATTAAGATCCACGCACCAGCTCCCTCAGCAATACTTCCATAGATTCAGATTTTAGCTCCTCTATTAGATTCATACCCAACTTCTATTGGTACATTCGTGGTGCTAGTAGAAAACCTTTGCTTTACAAGCTCACAACCAGCCCTATGAGCACTTTGACCCCACAAGGCGGTCAACGTGTCATAAAAATGGGCCGGGAAAAGGTGCACGTGACCCTAGACCCTCCAAGCATGGACTCTAATGAATCAAAAACCACAGATTACTATTTTTAGACTCTGAGATTAGTGAGATAAATGGAAGAAAACGTAACTTAATTGTTGGGTTATCTTCGTGTGGAACTATGAGCAATTCACCCCATGGAGGTGAAGACACCATACGATGGACCAATAGATAGAGGATGAGACCCTAGCACCAAGTTAATGGACTTTAAACCTAAGACAAAATACTCCTCATTCACATGCATGGCATTGACAACAATCATTTATCTAAGAAATTGCAATGAGTATTCAATAAGGCAAATACAAAGAGAGAAACCAACACCTAGTAGGGGCAGCTGACCCTCGAGCACTTAGATGCTTGCCAAATAATTTTTACCGCTCTAAAGCAATTCATCTTCAAGTATGTTGTAGAAGACTTCATGAACCTTCAGCTCTTGGAAAAAATACTTGAAAAGCTCTCACCAATTGAGAGATATTGAGCGCCAAAGTGACTGCTCTCAAAACCTGCGGCAGTTGACCTCCTTGCGCTTGATCGGCCGCCACGTCTTCGTTTCAAACTCAAACAATACAATTCTTGGCCACCATTGAAAAGAAATAAACTGCCTTCAGATCCAACAAAAATAACCAAGAAAGCTCTTACATATTGGAAGATCTCGAGCCCCAAAGTGTCTACTCCCAATTCTTGCGGCAGCTGACCTCCTCGTGTTTGATCGACCACCACTTGTTCACCTTCGCTTCAAATCACACTTGCATGGTTTCTTTGGAAAGAAAACCTATTGATACACCAACTTCTCAAGTTTCGACTCAAAACTCTAAAGAATTAGGGAGATCTCGCCTTTCAAAGTTGCTGCCCCCAACTTGAATGACAGCGGTCCTTCTTCCACTCCGACGGTCACAACTTCCTCATTTCTACTCCAAACCTCTAGATTTTTGTGGCTATGGAAACTTTACTTGTTAGCCTATCATCTCTTAAAAATTCATTGCAAAATCCTTCCTAAGTTGCGAACAATCTTGCATCAAAGATGCAGTTGTTTTTCTAACCCTACTACCTCCTCTTTGTCCTCCTCTCTCTCTCTCCTACTACCCCCACTCCTCAAAAGAACTCTCACCCTCAAGGTTTGAACGACCCCTAGGGTTCGCAACTATGGCTATCATCCAAACATCTTCATCTTCATCTTCATCCGCGCCTTCATCTTCATCTTCATCCGCGCCTTCATCTTCATCTTCATCTTCATCTTCATCTTCATCCGTGTCGCGCCTCCATCCCTTGATTTTCATCCTTTCGCCGCGGCCACACTAACCTAATACTTCCTATCTTACAACCGTTTAACCTCTATTCTAAACTAGGACTTACACCTTTCTACCTAATTTGGCCCCCACGGCCATGTCCTACGCTAAAACCTAGACTAATAAATAGTCTAATTCTAAAGGAAATCCACATTCGCTAGTACCCCTATTTGCAAAATACTTGCAATTCGACCCTTCAAACGATTCTTAATAATATAAATCACTCCTAAAATGCCTAAATCATGGACCATGCCATTTTACTAATCACGCACTAAAATTCACGATCAAAACACACGAAAACCTCACAAATGCAAAACCAACCAAATAAACAATATAAAAACGTAGATTTTACCAAATGCCACGGTAAATATATTACCATGGCTCGTGAGCCGTTTCGGCGGCTCACAAGCCAGAAGTCCGATTCAGCCGAAAGGAGCAGCTGCACTCCGCAACACAACGCGGATAGCACCCAAGGAATTGAGCAGCAGTGCAACACTGCTCATATTAAGCGCCAAGATCGAGATCCATATCTCCCTCAAGTAAGTTTTCACAACTCAAGTAAACTCAATCACCACCATACCTCCATTCAGCCCTTCAAGTATTTTGATGTATTGAATGAGGTCACACTTGATGCTTGCTCGATTGATAAGATAGACAATTTTTTAGCAAGGTATCCCTTCCTTTAGAGCACCTACACGCTAATCCGCAGGAATATCTCCACCAAGCTAAAGCCCAGTATCACGAACGACTGGTGGTCTGCTCTTCTCCAAACCAGGCAACACGAGCACCTCTCAAAGCACAAAATCCGGCGCTACCACAACCCAAAGATCATCCCCCATCACATGCAAAGATTCAGTGGTGGCAAAAGTAAAGGTAAGTCCCACAGACACTCTCACAACGCCCATTCTTTTTGCAAACTCATTACTTTGCATGCTCATGACAACTATGCTTGTTGGGAAGATAAGAGAGATTTCTACCTAGATAGAAATGCTATTGGTCGGCATCTTTGCATCCTAATCTGCAGAAATTCGCACAACAAGCCAAAGACCAGCAGTAGCTTCCCCAGCGTAGAAGAATTTCCGCTGCATCACAACAAGCAACCTACCTTGAGAAAAAGGGTGGATTGCTCAGCCCTTCCCCCCAATCAGAAAGGTAAAACCCTAACTCCCTGTTCTGCTCTTTCCTCCTTTGATTTTATTACTAGCACCACACGTGAGCAAGGAGGTCGATTTCATTTGCAAACAAGCTGCTATAGCACCAATTCTACTGCGAAAGAAGGGCAAACACACAAGTGCCGCAGCCAAGCCGACGCATTGCCATACACCCCCAGCAATAAGACTCTACGCAATTACAACAAACCGCTGCAGAGGCGCAACCAGCAAGCGACGAACCCTGCCCACAACGACAGCATCAAAGGTAAGAACACTCACCACTACCCAATCCAGCATTGTTGCATCTTCCTCCGGCACTCCACATGATATCGTACGGAGCAGGGGGTGTGCAACTCCAACGCAGCCATAGAGCAGAGACAATCGACTCGGACTAATGAAGGCGATACAAACAACATGGAAATCGAGTCACACACCGCGCACTTGAAAAAGCTACTTGCCGCCAAAGCAGCTAGAGAGGCAGCGCAAAAACTGAGAGCCGAAGGCACGCCCGACGCCAACCCGGAAAGCGGAAGACGCAGCCAACGGGAGCAACTCCCGCAACAACAGGAATTGCAACATCACCTCTTAAAGCAAGACGACCAGCAAAGCACGCCCACGGCACCCCGAAGAACAGCAGCGGAATACGACACTGGAGCAGCCAGAGTACAACACTCGCAAAGACAAAACCAAGAGCAGCGGCGGCGACCAAGCTTGGAACGTCCGCACGAGGAGCGCCAGCAAAAATAACCAAGAGCGAGGAGCAGGTAGCAGCAACCGAAGGCGAGAACGAAGCCCCAACTCCAAAGCCCGAAGCAAAGACCGTAACAGGAGCCCAAACAGCACAGGGAGAGACAAGAGCATCGCAAGCTAGAGAGGGAGAACTAGGAGTCTAGTGAAGCAGTCCACCAGCACAGAAGAACCAGATGCACTAGCATTTGAATCACCCAAGGAAAATGCTCCAAAAGAGTCCACAGACTCTCAAATAGTGTCTCATGACACTTTCTTCGCATTGAGGAAACCCAACTTTTGGCTAGGATTCCATCATATGGAAAAACTAGCAAAAGAAGACAATGATGAGGTTATGTTCTCGAATGAGACAATTAAAGACATGACCACTAGAGGAATGTCGGAGAAAGAGGCGGAAGAGGCATGGGGGCAACCGTGGATTTTCCACGTGTCCCACAACTTTTGTACCCCATGAGTAGAGATGATGGCATTTTGGGTCAACATTTCAACTTGACCCAAATACCATTTGATATCCCGATAAACCCTGAAACGGGATTATCACTTTATTTCCACGTGGAAATACATTTTGAGACACAAGTGGAAAACCCATACTTGCATGATCAAATCAAACTAATGGTCATGGAAAGACTTGATGAGATGGGCATTCCCTTGGGCACGGATCTCGTAGATTGCGTTGCGGTGCTTTGCTTTAGCACCAAGAAAGGGGGACAAAGAGGAGTATGGAACGGAGTCATAAAACTCCACCTTTTGAGACCCGAGATCGACGGAATTGCCATGCTCAAGGGACTTCGTCTCTTTATTCTCTACCTTGAGAAAACAGAAGAGAACTTTGATGATTTTACCTCCAATTATCACTTGGGGTAAGTTTGCAAGAGCTTTCATGCCGTTGCTAGGAATGATGAGCTCTCCATTAAGATCAAAAGTGAGAACATAATGGATGTTGTTAACCATACAATAGGAGTATCAGTAGGTCTACCGATCTGAGTTTTACCTGGGTAATTTTCCAAGTTACCCCAGTAGGTAGATCTAGGAAACACTTTTTTACAGATCTGACCTAACTGTCAGATCTGGTTGTACTGTGGTATAAAAGCAATAGAGCCAACCTCATTGGCATGCTCCATTTTCCCAGACTATTGTCTTGTACTCAACGTAGTGTCTTCCGAATCATCCCCCCTACCGAGTGACTTTCTGTATGCCATTAGCTGTTCTGGTCAGTTTGTTTTCCCGTAGTTTCGTGATTACTGACTCAGCCTTGAGCATTCTGCTGTCCATTCGGTTACTTTCCTTCTCCTCGGTAGCTAGTAATCCCCTGGTACTGATTACCGAGTAGGTTCTTACCAAGGGGAGCTACCATTTGGCGACCATCTAGTGTTCGAATTCCAGAACTCCATTGCTTAAAATCACAGAGTCACCGATCCCGGTACTCTAGTATCACTTCGTTAGTGTGACACCGCGCCCTCTTTCTTTTCTACCGGAATCGATCAGTCCGGTTGTCAAGCTCACTTCCAGTGCCCAGAATCTTCCATGGCCCGGCGCCACACTCGGTCCGCAGAACCACCGCCCGAGTTCGATCTCGAGGCTCTCACGATTTCCAACACTCGGATGCACCGGAACGTACAGGATTTGCTACCGTCACCGATGTTCCGAGCTCCCGCAACAGCTACTCATCCGACACGCCGACCTCAGCCTTTACTCACGCAGGACGAATTACCGACCCCACGAGAACTCCAAACTGCACGACACCCACATTCATCCACTCGGCAGAGGCCATCCTCCGACTCGGTACTCCACAACCCGGCAGCTACCGCAGACGACTTACACCTCACCGACAAAGAACGCGACAGGTTTCGTAGCCAAGCATTTCTGCAATCCTTGGCTATTCAACACCGACTCCAACAACTGCCGGCAGAGGACGCAACAGACCAAGAACTTCTTGCAGCCTTGGAACCGACTCCCCAATTGGACTTCGACCTAGCTGCATCCCGTTTACAACTGCCCAATTTACGTTTACGACAGTTTCGACAAAATCAAGGACGTGCTCCATCCAGGCATCACACGGTACGCCCACAACCAATACCAGGCCACCAATACCCGGCACATCAGCAATTTTTCGGATATCCTTCTCCACACCACCTCCACCAGGTTCGTCCTAGACCTCCTCTCCGTTTTTGCACGTTTTGTGGCCATACCGACCACCTTTCTACCTCCTGTCCCTATAATTTTCCCCAACCACGCCGCATTATGACGACCGGAGTACCGACTCCAACCTACCGACCTGCCGGCGACCCAAGCGTTCAACCCACGGATCGCCGCCCTACCTCGACTGCTCGGAAAGCGGTACCGTACCCAGAGTACAAAACCGGTAAGTGCCCTGAAACACATTGTCGTAAGTTCGAATCTGCTATTAGATTAAATGGCGAAACAAAAACCATGGTACAGTTAGAATTATTCGGTAACACTCTTACCGAAAAAGAGTCGAATTGGTTTGCGTACCATCGACGCATTCATCCTACTAATACACTGCAAGAAGTATTTTCCGCATTCAAACGACGCTACCGAACCATCAAGACGGACGATCAAACGTACATCCAATTCCGTACCATCAATCAGCAACCGAAGGAATCGGTCGATGATTACGCCGAACGTCTCCAACAACTCGCGAAAAATCTAACCGTACCTCCGGATGATATGTTCATGTTGAGCAATTTTCGCGCTGGCTTATTGGAGTATCTACAGGTAGCCACGGTAGGCCTTCAACCTCAAACATTCTCCGAAGCAGTGGACTCGGCACGCACCGCAGAGGAAGGTCTACCCAAATCACGGCAACCGACCCTTCCCTCGACCAGTACCGGAGATAACCCTCGACGCAACCTGAAGTGCACCGGCTGCGGTCGTATGGGTCATGAATGGGGGACATGCTACCGCAACCCGGCCAGTGACTATGGAAAGAAAACCGATACGGCTTCCGTCCATCAGATTCAAACTCAACAAACACCAACTCCGGTAAGTACCGAAAACCGCCGTACTTCTCGCAGTATGACCCCGGTACAACGATACCCATGCATTGTATGTGGATCTCTTGAACATCCGGGACACCGTTGTCCACTGTTATTAGATGAGGATGTTAAAAAAGCCATAAAAAACAAACTACCTACCCACTCAGGATCCTCGGTAGTCATTACCGATGTACATACCGTAGATGTCTCTCACATTGGTCCTCGCACTCGGAGTCAGACACAGCATCCAGACTCGGTAGTCCCGAACAGTGCTTCACCTGCTACCGAACCAGCCCGCCCAACCGAAGCGTTTGATTGGCAAGCCGAAGAGCAGCTGCGCGAAGAAATGATCAAAACGGTCCGTGAATTACAAGACCTCTCGCCATTACAGCCACCATCACCTCGCGACACTTCAACCGCTCCGGACAGCACCATGGAGATCTGTGAGACCATTCTTCAACAAATCGAATCACAAACAATCCAGGTAAGTCTAAAAAACCTTATGGCCATTGCACCTAGTATTACAGAACATATACACCGCCGACTCGGTCAGACAAGCACGACAACCATACCGGTTACCGAGCCGCCCACAGTGGCAGTACATTTGGTAGTAGCAGTCGATCGTCACATGCCAATTATCTCGGTCAAAATTGGGAGTCATCAATTGCATGATGTCCTCTTAGATGGAGGATCGGGAGTAAATGTCATCACCGAAACCGAGCGACGTAGGCTGGGACTACCGAACCCAACACCGGCACCTTTTAAATTAAGAATGGCAGATAGTTCCCTAGTCCAACCGCTGGGCTTGCTCCGGAACATCAAGATCTTCATTCATGGTATCCCCTATGTCATTATTCTCACCGTTATTTCTTGTAAAGATGTCAATTCAGCTTACACGTTGTTGCTCGGTAGACCATGGCTCAGGGACGCCCGAGTCATTCACGATTGGGCTAACGACCACATCCAGATCATGGATAATGGTACCATCCGAACGGTATGAATTAACTGGGAGTTAGGATTTGAAGCCACAACTCCCGATACTCTCGTCTGCTACAACTACGTGGAAGGCCTTACCGACGAAGAAGAACTCATTCTACTCGAGGCCGAAGAGTTCCTCCTCCCTATTGGAACATTAGCTATTGACGACTTGTGCCAGGTAAGCACTACCAAACTCACCTTACCAACCATAATCCATATAGAAGGAACCATGCCAGTTGATGAAATACCGATTTGGGAGAAGGTAAAAACAATCTCGGTAGCAAAATGGTCGCAGACGGAGGAAGAACAATTACGAGACCTCAACCTCGGAACCAATACCGATCCCAACATTATCCGTATCGGTACTTCCATTCCGGACTCCCTACTACCGGAAGCTGAAGATCTCTTCCGCACTTTCAAAGATGTGTTTGCATGGTCATACCATGACCTACGGGGCATTCCGGAACACATCGCTCAACACAAGATTGAACTGGATACCAGCATTCCTCCAACTCATCAGGTACGCTACCGAATGAATCCGAATTATGCGGCAACGGTGAAAACCGATCTTGATAAACTTTTGCAGGCAGGATTTATTGAACCTGTAGACCATGCTACCTGGTTATCACCAATCGTCGTGGTACCCAAGAAGAACGGCAAACTACGCATTTGCGTTGATTTCAGGCGTCTCAACAAGGCAACAAAGAAGGATCCGTATCCCCTACCGTTTACCGATGAGGTTCTCGACTCGGTAGCAGGCAACGAGATGTACTCATTCCTCGATGGCTTCTCCGGTTATCACCAGATCAAAATTGCACCCGAGGACCGACACAAGACAGCGTTCATTACCGACTGGGGAGCCTTCGTCTGGGTAGTCATGCCATTCGGTCTGAAGAACGCTCCGCCAACGTACCAACGAGCAGTCAACCAAGCCTTCAAGGAATACCTCGGCGACTTCATGAAGCTTTTTCTCGACGACTTCACTGTGTATAGTACTACCGAGACACACCTCGACAAACTCCAAAAGTGCTTCACCAAATGCCGTGAGTTCGGTATCAGTCTAAACCCCGAAAAATGCTGTTTTCTGGTTCGCTCCGGCATGATTCTTGGGTATGTCGTCTCTGCAGAAGGAAAATTCCCCGATCCAAAGAAAATCGAAGCTCTCGTCACAATGCCACACCCTCGGAACATCAAGGACATCCAGGTTTTCAATGGCCTTGCCCAATTCAACCGATGTTTCATCCGCGATTACGCCCAGATTATGGCGCCCATCACTTTACTTACAAGAAGAGACGAACCATTTACCTGGACTACCGAGTACAACCAAGCATTTACGGAGATAAAAAAGCGTTATGTTAACGCCTCGATCCTTATCGCAGTCAATTGGAAGCTGGAATTTCACATTCATACGGATGCCTCGGATATTGCAGTAGGAGCTATGTTGGCGCAGAACCCTACCGGGAAAATCGACCAGCCCATCGTCTACACCTCACGACTACTGAGCCGCGCAGAGAAGAATTATACAACTACCGAGCGTGAAGCTTTAGCCATGGTCTACGCCATCAACAAATTTCTACACTACCTCCTCGGTAACCGGTTCGTATTTTACGTCGACCACATGGCATTGATCTATTTGGTCAACAAGACTCAAGTTTCAGGCTGTATTGCTCGATGGCTACTCTTGTTTCTGGAATTTGACTTCACAGTCGTTTACAAACCAGGCAAGACACACGGTATTGCCGACGCCCTTTCTCGGAACACGGTAGCCGAACCGGCCACTGGGATTACCGATACCACGTCCGATGCCCAGCTATTCAACATATTACCGGAGTGGCTCACGACAGTGCATGACTACCTCAAGACCGGTACCTTCCCTACCGACTAGAGTACCGAGCGCAAGAAAAGGTTAGCCTACCGAGCCCTCCCATTTCAGTTAGTCGATGGCACCTTATATCGACAAAGCAAGAATTTCTCTTTACAGAAGGTCATTACCGACAACCAGACCAAATTGATTATCAGGGAGCTGCACCACGGTAACTCGGGAGGACATTTTTCTACCGAAATCACCACTCGGAAAATTCTCGACGCCGGATATTGCTGGCCGACCCTCCATAAAGACGTTTTTGACTACTGTCGGAGCTGCAATGAATGTCAACGCATAGGAGGCCTCAAGAAAGCGGTAACCGGTAAATTACTTACCACACTACCGACAGAACCTTTTATGAAATGGGGACTGGATTTTGTAGGTCCCCTCAAACGCACCGTCACCGGCAACCGATACATCCTGGTGGCCACAGACTACGCCACCAAATGGGTGGAAGCAGTTGCACTTCGTGACAACACCGCCAAAGACACGGCGAAGTTCCTATATGACAACATCCTCACCCGCTTTGGCTGTCCACTTCATTTCGTGAGCGACCAAGGGGTACATTTCAACAACAAGGTTATTTCCGCCTTCATGGAGCACTTCTTACTGCGCTACACGACATCCACCACCTATTACCCTCAAGGAAATGGTCAAGCAGAATCTACCAACAAAGTGATTGTCCAACTTCTTCAGAAATTGGTCAATCACAACCGAACTAACTGGAATCGACAGTTACCGACCATCCTATTCGCTTACCGCACGGCTTTTAAGATTAGTACTGGTCATACACCATTTCAACTTTTATATGGCATCATCCCCCTCATGCCTACCAAATATTTGGTACCGACCAAGCCCACCACTACCGACCCTTCACCCAGTCGGGTTTTGGCAGCCCGCACCGCGAATCTGGAGCGTTTGGACGAATCTCGCCATCGAGCCCTCGAGACACAAGGGATATCCCAATGGAACCGGGCTCAATGGGCTAACACCGCGGGACCGACCCATCAATTCCGACTGGGCGATCCGGTACTCTGGTACCCGAAAGGTGCTAACATCCACCCCGGTAAATTGAAGAACAAATGGTTTGGCCCTTACCGCGTTCAATACCCACTACCTAACAATACGGTATTACTCGTGGCCGTTGACAAATTCGACCCCGATCCGATCATAGTCAACATCAACAAACTAAAACCGTACCGATTCCTCAATGACGATCAGCTGCACAATGCCGCCCGCACCGCCCCAGATAAAAGTACCATCCTTCACCAAGAGGATAATTAAGACGCAATCGAAGACGATGAGGAAGATACCGACAAATCCATCTCCATAAACTGCATCACCGTGGAAATTGTTCCTCGGTCAGCTCGGGATACCGAGTCCTACCTGGATACCAAACCGATGAAGTTGTCGACACCAACCTCGGTAACCGACCACAACAGCATAGTCGCTGCCACAGCATCCGAGCCGCCACCAACGCTGCCGCTCCAACATACCGAACCAAACACCTCGGTAGCACCGAGGCAAAAACCGTACTGAGCAGCAGGTTCGGCAGGACCCAACCCTAACGCGCCGCCACTCCCCCAACCTAGTTCACACCCACCCACTCCATCTCTCTTCATTCCACCACCCTCTTCATTCACTCCTTTGTCCTCCCCCTCCTCTATTTATTCTTACCTCACCATGTCGCCGTCCGCCGACACGGTTCTCTCCCCCTCCCGGTTAGCTCTCCGTCTCCGTCCTCCTTCTCCGTCTCCCTCTCTTCTTCCCCGGCCGCCACGGCCGGTAGCTACTGTTTAGCGTCACCGACACAATCGACCGAGGCGGATAGCGCGGATTAGAATTCTCCCTCCTTCTAGCTTGGTAGCCACACCTTCCCGAGAGAAAAAGCGAGGCAATCTTCGTGTTCGTTTTTGCAGGGTGACAGGTCAGAAGAAGACCGCGGTCGACAGTCGCCGTCCAGGCTCTTCCCGAGGTAACCCGGTAGGACCGGATTGGCGGGAATTCACCTGCCTACCGCTCAAGCACATGGTGGCATAGAAATCGTACGCCGCCGCCCATCCGGAGGAACGCGCATGGATCCAAAGGGTCGGTCTCGAGGGCTTCGTCAACTTACCGTGGGGACAACCGATCCGCAAAGATGTTGTGGAAAACTTCATCAACACCGCCCAAAGCAGCAAACAGGAGTCAATCATTGGAGCGGTCATGGGGCGGACATACGTCATCACCCCGGTAGACATCACCAATATTCTTCGACTACCGATTGGGACAACTACCGAGGTCAACCCGGAACCGGACCCGGAGAAATTCAAATACTGGAGCATCGGTCCCAACGGTCATGAAGCCCTTCACCGACCCGATACCGACGGCTACAGCGTTTCCCTGGGAGCCGAGAAGTTACGACCTCGGAAGTACGGCATACTGCAAGCGATCTACTTCAAGCGGAAGCAGTCCTACACGTCCAAGCAATGCCTCAGAGAGATTCTCACGGCAGACGAACTGTCCCTTACCCATACCAGAGAATCTTGGAACTGGGCTTCCTTCATGCTCGGACAGCTTCAGAAGGACCTAGGCGTCATCAAGAGCGGCCATTCTTCGCTGTGCCACTCAGCGGAAATTTGGGACATGCTGATCCGAGGACAAAAACCCAGCACCACCACGACCGAACCAGCAACACCGATAACCGTACCGGGCACAACTACAGCTACCGTACCGGGACCAGTACCGAGCACCAGCATCCGTACTCCACCTTCTCCAGCACCAGGACGCGTCCATCGGTACGGACTACCGAAGCGGCGATCATCACTGCCCCTCTTCTCCACGGTGCCCGACTCGGGGATCTCGTCTCGACTTCGCAGCCGCATCACACCAGCACCCACGACTTCCAAGCGCAAGAACCGAATTGACCTCACCGACGCCTTGAACGAATTTGGCAGGAATCCTCGACGCCGAACTGAGCATGGTGGCGGATCCTCCTCAACTCACCGATCATCTCAACGCACTCCGTCTCCACCACCGATCCAGTCACCACATGGCGGCGAATCCTCGACACCACCAGAGATCACTGGCACAAATCCACCACCACAACCAATCTAGACTTCAGGTATGCACACTACCAAGGTCACTCGTACTACCGGTATCCAAGTATCTGTGCAGATGGCACCGCCCCTGACCTCGGTAACTCCCCCCACCGAGCGTCTCGAGCCGCCCAATACTCTACTCCATGGACCTCGGAACTTGTTGCAGAATGTATGCTTCCTTCGAAGCACGACAGCCACATTGTCTCACGTACTCACCGAGGTCCAGACGCAAGTCCAACGACTTACCATCTCGGACCCGGAAGCACATCAGCGCCAACTGGAGAACGCCCTAAAACGTGTTACCGAGCTGGAGGGCCAACTCGACACCTCCCAAACCGAAGCTCAACAGCATGTCACCAACCTTGCTCGAGTTCAAGCGGAACGTGAACGAGCCCGTACCGAAGTCGCGGACCTAACTCAGCAGGTACAAGCCCAGGCGACTCTCTTGACTGCTATGGAAACAGAACGCGAGCAGCTCAGAGCCGATCAAGCACAAGATCAGATCATCATCCACACACTCCGACAGACCTTCCGAACCGAGACAGAGCTCCGCGCAACCATCACTACCGAGATGGAGCACCTACTTACTGAGTACGACGCGCTGAACATGCGCAGCCAGGAGATCGAGACGGCACTCAACAACACCTACCGGATGCTCAACCAGTACCAAAGAGCGCATCCGAATTTCGTTCCGGACCCTCCATCACCAGACTCTACCGACACCCAAATTGTGCAACCGGCCACGACGGAACACGGTCCCATCCTAGCTCCTCCCTTACCGACGGAGGGTTTTGACTCCATGTTCGGGGGTTCATTTGATGGCCGAGAATTGCTTAGCCCCCCGACACAGGGTAAGATTAGTGCACTGGAAACCGGCACCCCACACCATCCTCGGCACAACACACCGAATACCGAGGAGCTTTCCGACTCTGAGGACGAAGGGTTTCGAGCTGTCCGCACCGTCAGTAGACATATCGGTCCTACAGAGTAGACATCCCTCCGGTATACCTAAGTGAAAACAAGTTCCAGGTGTGAACTTGGTTTAGAGGGGGGATAGTGTTAACCGTACAATAGGAGTATCGGTAGGTCTACCGATCTGAGTTTTACCTGGGTAATTTTCCAAGTTACCCCAGTAGGTAGATCTAGGAAACACTTTTTTACAGATCTGACCTAACTGTCAGATCTGGTTGTACTGTGGTATAAAAGCAATAGAGCCAACCTCATTGGCATGCTCCATTTTCCCAGACTATTGTCTTGTACTCAACGTAGTGTCTTCCGAATCATCCCCCCTACCGAGTGACTTTCTGTATGCCATTAGTTGTTCTGGTCAGTTTGTTTTCCCGTAGTTTCGTGATTACTGACTCAGCCTTGAGCATTTTGCTGTCCATTCGGTTACTTTCCTTCTCCTCGGTAGCTAGTAATCCCCTGGTACTGGTTACCGAGTAGGTTCTTACCAAGGGGAGCTACCAGATGTAACCGCTTCCGCTCTTTTTTATGATATCTTAGAGTCTAGTTTCCATAGGAAACAAGATTTTGAGATCACAGGTGTTCACAAAGGCATAAAAGATAGCCATGCCTTCACCACGTCCCCGCCAAACAAGAGATTATTGCTCCTCGAAGGAAGTACTCCTCTAATTCCCGCATGACACCGAAGGCCAAAGCAAAGAAGGATTCCATCACTCTAACCCTCTCTCACCTCCCCATTTTGCTTTCGGTTAATGACACCATGGATTCAATTAACAAAATCATGGATGCTAGCAATGTTGTTTCTATTTGGTACCATAGGGAGGTTGGAACCAAGCATAACGGTAGCCCTAATGTTCAATGTGTTAATCCCATTGTGTACCGTCAATTCCTCAACAAAACTCTAACCATTGGTGGCAATTATGTTGTTTTTTTGCCACATAGGAGAAGCTTGGAAGGACTTGAACCACCATTAAAGGAGCTAGTTGACAAGTGGGGCTTCAATGACATCAACACGGCGTTCGTCAACACGGTTGCATCATTGACAACAAGCACTCCACCACTTACAAAAGAAGATGTTGTCACGATTGTGGAGGCTAGCAACAAGAAGATAAGAGATGACATTGAGTTGAAGTTCAAAGAAGAGAGGATCTACAACGACATGAAGCATGAAGAATTTGATTCAAAGATTGATTACATTTATGATTCCCTTATGAAGGCATTGGAAGGCATCAAAGACATCAAGCCAAGGGAAAATGCCTAGAAAAGCCATAGAAAACCAAAACCAAAACCTACTGAAAAACATAGAGTGACCAAGAATTAATCGGTTATCTACATAGTATTTCTACATACTACTAGTATAGAGTACATAGAAAAACAAAAAAACTACGGCAGTATTTATACAATATCTATACAATAGACTATATAGTATTATACAATATAAAAATACCAAATATATATATATACCTTCTTGGTATACATATATTGTAAGAATACTATACAAAAGTAAAAAGGTATATACTAATACCAAAAAATACATATACAAGTATACAAAATCTTGTTAATACAAAGACCAATACAAAGACCAATACAAAGACCAATCCAAAGACCAATCCAAAGACCAATCCAAAGACCACTCCAAACACCACTCCAAACACCAATCCAAACACCAATCCAAACACCAATCCAAACACCAACACAAACACCAACACAAACATCAACACAAACACCAATACACATACTAATACAAAAAACAATCTAAATAAATATAGCAATACCAATAACACAAAATACAAAGAAAAAATCCACCTCTTCAAAAATAACACCTTCTCCCCCCACCTTCTACTACTACTTAGTGGGGATATTGAAACTAACCCGGGGCCCAAATACATAAACGAAAAACACCTAAAATACAACATAAACCAAAACATACTATCACCCAAAAATACCACATCAGAACCAACAACTCAAGAACAACAAAAATGGACTCGGCCTACCGGCCTCGTCCAAAGAAATAATAAAAACACTCAAAAGAATTAAAAAACACGCAAAAAAAATCCTTCTCAAAAAAAATAAAAAAATACACACAAACACTATTTCTCTTATTTTTACTATTACTACTCCTCGGTGACATTGACCCCAAGTTTAAACTTGAAAAATTTAGAAACCCCAAGTATGATTTTAAACTACTTGAAAACTCCAAACCCAAACTTGGAATAATTAAATACCCCAAACTCAAACCTGGGCTATCGGAGAATCCTAAGTTCGAAACCGGGACAAAAAGGAACACAAAACAAACAAATCACCAACATAATAAAAACCCTAACATAAACAAAACAAAACCCAAGAGCACAAAATACAAAGTAAAAACTCACCTTTTCAAAAATAAGACATTCCCCTTACACCGTTTACTTTTACTAAGAGAAAATAAAGATACCAACCCGGGACCGTTGCCCAATATTCTACAACATACAAAATGCATAATACACAAAACAAAAAGAAATATCAAAAACCCCAAAAATAAACACCCCAACAAAAATAAAAAAACCAACAAAAAAAATGAATGGATTCGGCCTACAGGCCTCGTCCAAAATAAACAAAGAAAAAATAAAAAAGAAAAAATAGCCCAAAAATCTCTTCTAAAAAGAAACTTTCTCCACCAAATACTAATATTATGCGGGGACATAGAAATCAACCCCGGACCAATGCCCGACTTACTAAAAACACACCCACCCACACATGAAAGAAGATCCAAAACATATTTTATACCAAGCACGATTAAACTACAACCAGAATACCAACATTTAGCAAAACAATTCTCACCTATTCTAAATATAACACATCCAAATCATGCGGAAACCCGTAACAACTACCCACATTTATCAAATTGTATTTATCAAAATCAACAACATTCATTACCAAGAATACTAT
Source organism: Pohlia nutans (assembly GCA_022496805.1). Lineage (NCBI taxonomy): Eukaryota > Viridiplantae > Streptophyta > Bryopsida > Bryales > Mniaceae > Pohlia > Pohlia nutans. The sequence goes on from CM040090.1 coordinate 12,781,002, forward strand.
ACGCTCTTATCATCACAATTAGCCCATCAAAAGAAACATGTGACCAAATCGTAATACAAACTCCAAACCCTGACTGGACAACTTTACTACTAGAAAAAATGTCCTTACTACAAAACCCACCTGAAAGACACATATCAACTAAACACCCATACACAGAATTCACAGAAAATAACCAAAACCTAATAAACCCACCAAATACCATTCACAAAGAAATATATGATTTTATCCACCAACACAATGATTCCATAACTCTCCAAAACATGACAGACAAATTTCCATTTCTCCCTATCAACTTATTAGAAGTAACCTTAAAAATAAATGAATCACTACATGAATATAACCATCCCCCACCACTTCCAAATATACCCACAATACAACCACATGAAATACAAACAACAAATCATAATACAAGACTTATTACTTGGAACGCGTCATCACTAAATACGGCCCTTCCAAATCTACATGAACTAATTACTAACACTCCTAACAAACCCGCCATCATCACAATACAAGAAACTAAAATAACCGCTACGAAATCTACCAAATACATACAAAACCTATTTCCAAAATACAAATTAATTTTTAACAACACACATGCCCTAACAAGATGCATGCAACAAAGACTACCATACACACCAGCAAGGCGAGGTCTCCTCACATTAGTACACCAAAAATATGCATACCCCGGCAATGTCACCAAAATCCCAACTCCCAAAGAAATATCACCTTATCTACAAATAATAAAAATAGACAACAAACCATTACAAACATGGCTAATTATTCACATGTATATGCCGTCACATGCAGAGGACATACAATATATACCAATAATCCAACAAAATATAACACAACAAATTAATGCACATGTGAATGCCACACACATACTATGTGGTGATTTTAACAGAGACATCGCACTCATTGGACGACAAAATGGAACCGACACAACCCCACCACAAGCAGAAGACATAGAATGGAGAATATTTACTAATAATCTGCATTTAGAATACATTCCAACAAACTGCCCATACTCAAGACAAGGGGGACAAAATTATAACCAAACCAGTTTAATAGATGGATACTACATCAAAACACCAGATAATACTTTATACATATCAACTACAGACAATAACCACAACCTCAACTCTGATCTCTCACCAGTAACATTACACATACCAACAAACACCTTACTAGCGAGACCCATACCAATAACAAACAAAACAACGAGAATACTAAACCCCATACCACAAGAAAACATTGAAAATTTCAAAATAGAATACTTTGAAGAGAATGCGTTGCAAATAAATGAACTCATCACAATATTATCAAATGACCAATTAACAGACGACCGATGGCAAACATCATGTTCAAAACTAGATCACATAATACAAAAAAATTCAGATAAAATTCAAGAAACTTGCAGTGCACCACCACTCCCAACATTAACAAACCGTACTTCCCAACAAGGAGGCTTTTTACCAAGAAAACTACAAAAAGCATGGAAAAAACACCTCTGTACCTACCACCTAATTAGAAAAACAATATACATAACAAAAAATACGCAAAATTGGCCAACACATCCAATAATCAAAGAATTAAAAACCTATACAAATGTAATCATACCACCACTCCCAACCGAAGAACATGATCAACAAGAACGGATACAATCACTAGTAGAAATAGCCAAGACAGCAAAAACACAAGCTCGTAAAATCACCACAAAATATACCCAAAGCTGTATAAAAAAGGCAATACTAAAATACAGACAATTACACGACAAAAGCCCAAAGAAAATAAACAAGAGAGTTTTCAAAAACCAAGAGACACCACCATTAGACTGCATATTAGATAGAAACAACAACATACTAACTAGTCCAGAAGACATAGCAAACAAAATCCACATACAACAATCAATTAGCAATAGACCTACAGTACCTACCTGCTACTATCAACCCGAACACCCATCACAATGTACTTGTGGAGTTAAACAATACCCATGGCACGACCTTGATGGCTTCGTAATAGAAAAAAGAGGAAACCCACAAATCCCACTACATAAACACTTTGACAAAGAAATATACGAAATGTGTCTCAAACATCTATCTAACAACAAAACACCAGGCCCAGACAAAATTCCCAACTCTATACTAAAAAATATGCCTGAAAGTTTTCACAAATTACTCTTTTTATTTTTTACTCACTACTACAAACAAAAACAAATTCCAGCCTCGTGGAAAATTAGTCTAACCATATTACTTTATAAAAAAGGAAATCCCGCACAACTGCCACTACTAGAGAGTGCGTAAAAACCAAGACAAAACCAACACATATCTGTTGAAACCAACAGAGAATGGGTTTAACGTAGCAAACATTTAGTCATCTGCACAGAACCAACAAGTTCCTGTTGATTTCTGTTGGAACCAACAAGTTCCTGTTGATTTTCCTCTTGGAACCAATAAGTTCCTGTTGATTCACTACTAGAGAGTGCGTCAAAACAAGACAGAACCAAGACACATCTCTTGGAACCAATAGAGATTGGGTTTAACGTTGCAAAACCGAATTCACTGCACAGAACCAATAGATTCTCTCTTGGAACCAACAAGTTTTCTCTTGGAAAAAAAAACTGTACAGAACCAACAGGTTTTCTCTTAGAAAAAAACACAGCTCCAGCCTTCAAGATTTTGTCAAAAATTCAAAAAATTCAAAAAAATTTGAAATTTTTTCTATATACAGAAAAATCCCTGCATATAATACTGCAGAAAAAAAATTTGAAAAAAAAGTTTTTTTTACATCGTTAAAAATATTCAAAGACTGCAGGGGAAAAAAAACAGCTCCAGCCTTCAAGATTTTGTCGAAAAAAAAAAAAAAACTGAAATTTTTTCTAGATATAGAAAAATCCCTGCATATAATACTGCAAAAAAAAATTTGAAAAAAAAGTTTTTTTTACATCGTTAAAAATATTCAAAGACTGCCGGGAAAGAAAAAACAGCTCTAGCCTTCAAGATTTTGTCCAAAAAAAAAAAAAATTCAAAAAAATCTGAATTTTTTTGTACATACAGAAAAATCCATGTATGAAATAGTGCAAAAAAAAAAATTTGAAAAAAAAAGCTTTTTGTACATGGCAAACGAATCGCCAATGCTTAAGTTCTCTTATAATTAACAAGATAATTCTCGTACTTGCATGAGCGTGTGTATGTGGTGTGGTGGTTTAGTAAGTGGTTGGGGTTTAGAAGGTCTTGTGTTCGAATCCGGCCGTTGGGAATTGGTCTTCGGTTAGCCATGGTGGGCCCTACAGTGGTGGGTCGGGGTTCTTGGCCCTGGCAGTCAAATTTTTTTCCGGGCAGCCCAAAATTTTCGGGCAGCTACTTTTCCTCGGGCAGGCCAGAAAAAATGAATGCTGGATTAGAAACATTCTTTATCTGTATACTTGGACATTGAAGCAACACCGAACCAAGACATTTCTGTTGATTGTGATCCGGAATCAACTGTTCCTAACCCGCACACGAACTAGCAGAATTTCTGTTGATTTTCTCTTACACCGGAACCCCATTTCTCTAGTAGTGTGCCAAATCACAGACCAATAGCACTTGCAAATACAATATACAAATTCTTCACTAGTACACTAACATACATATTGTCATCGTATGGTGAAGAATACCAAATCCTACACAATAGCCAAGAAGGATTCATAGCAGAAAGAAGTACAGCAAGACAACTACAACTCTTTATAGCAGCACTAGAAGATGCAAAATTCACAAATCAAGACATATACTTACTATACATAGATTTCAAAAACGCATTTGGCTCACTAGATCACGCAAGACTCCTAACTATAATGAAAGACCTTGGATACCCGGTAGATGCAATAATGCTAGTCGGAAACATATACTCCCACTCAAACACTATATTTACTGGAGAACACTTTGGGAAAACAAAACGAATACCGATTCAAAGAGGAACCATACAAGGAGACACACTTAGTCTATATCTCTTTCTAGTTTTTCTAGAACCACTCTTGAGGTGGCTACAAAGAGGAGAAAATGGATATACATTTGGTACATCAAAAATTAAAATCAGCTCCGCAGCATACGCAGACGATCTAGCAGCTCTCTCAAATAATACAAAATCAATACAAATACAACTAAACAAAATTGACAAATTCTGCGAATAGGTAGGCATGGACTTGGAAGTTACAAAATGTGCTGTCACCGGTTGCCCTAATAAATCCAAAATGCAACCAAACAAATTCAAAACCCACATGACAAACCAAAAAATCAGCTACAGAGACCAAACACTACCAGTACTACATCAAAATAAACCTTATGTCTACTTGGGCATACAATTAGTTCCATCACTAAATAGAAACTCCAAACACATATCACCACAACTAAAATAATAGACCAATGTAAACAACTATCAAAATGCCTTGCCACTATCAAACAAAGAATCAGTATGGTGGACACAGTAATCAGAGCAGGCATAGCCTACAGCTTCTTTGCAGTCCCATATTCACTACCAACGATTAAAAAACTGGATAAGAAAATTATTGCAATCCAAAAAACAATATGTGGACTACCTAAAAGCACTGCAAACATAATAACACAACTACCTCATGATTTATTTGGACTAGAAGCCTTCTCCCTAAAAAATGCCTACGTTAGATGCATTGGTGAACAACTTCGAAATGCACTTAACGACAAAGGGAGACTAGGAATAATATATAAAGGACTAATACAACACATACTTGTTAAAGCCGGCGGTGCCGAAAACATCCCACGAATTAAGCGCCAAGATTGCATTAGATCACCTACAACACGTACAATAATTCCTTCTAAAAACAGCAGTTGATATACATCTAAAAAGCACAGAAGAAAACTTCCAACTTCACATGACTAAACTAGAAAAAGAATGGTTATCGACAGTCATAAACGAACTCCCACAATTAGACCCAAAACTCTCCATCAAATTATTATATAAATTACTGGCGCATAAAATTTACAATGTAAATCAAATCATCCTCCCCAATGGCACGAAACTAATGTCACTAGAAGATTTTAAAATATATTATCAAAACCCAACTAAACTAGACAAAAGTGCACTAAACATAGCAGAACAACTCTTCTGTGAACCAAAATGTACCCCAGATTGCCCAAATCCATGTCGAAGACACTTACCACCCCGCACACTAAAAGAAAAATATAAAATTTATAACCACAGAATAATACCAAGAACACCAATAAACCCCGTGCAATTCCCTCAACCACTTCAACCACAACAACCAGCCCCACCACAAAACATAAAAACTGATCCCATAAGATTCCCCATTAGCACAATATTAAACCACAAAACAATTACAACAAAAGACAAGTATAAAATATCTAAAACATACAACACCTATTTATAACAATGGATAGACTCAAACCACATAACATACAATAAATGGTTACAACAACGTGAACTATTTCCACTAAATCTACCAGTAGTTATACACCATAATCTAAACCTACTTACAAATACTACACAAATTATAAAAACAAACACTATCAAAATATCATAAATACACAATTTACACCCGAACAAAATAGAGACACAAGATACATCCCACCTCCAACAATAATCCCCTGCATTAAAACATCCACAATTGAATGTAACCCAGAAAGAGACATCGACACAAACAAATACACCATTCAAACACAAAATGATAAAACTCACATATATAACGACACCGGTAAATATATCACCACCATTCCAACTACAAGAATAAAATGGTTATGGCAACAATATAACAACAACAAACACAACATCCACAAACTAATACCTGCTATACAACCATTTGAAACAGAAGTAGTGTGGTTATACCAAAAATACGAACACAAAAACCACAAAAAGAATACAGTAAAAACACCACACCATACCATTCCATCCACCATTCTAGACACAATAATAACAACATTTAATATAACACACTCATACTTTTCCTCACCAATAACATGTTCCATGAAATTCGCCAGAGATAAGATTTTTGGCTCGCTAGGGACAGCCTTTCAATACAAATGGAAAGGTATCGGATATGCACACCCAAATGACGCCGAAACAGCACAACAAGCAATACACTAGACAAGACTAGCAGCAAAACAAGACCCAGAAACTATCACCATTCTAGCAATCCCAAACAGCAACTGGTACCAAAATCTATTACCGTACAACGGACCCTTCCCAGATACGCATGCCATTATACATTTTGCCGCGGACACCATTACATATGACGAACCAACAATACGACTAGAACCCAACAAAACCCGAAACGAATCACTTGCAATGCACATATGGTGTGTTCACCATCAAAACAATAACATTGGCACAATAAACCAAATAGACACCATAAACACAGCAATTGAAAATCTACAAATTTTGCAATACCATATACAAACAACACCACCCACACCACCAAACACAAAAGTTAACAAAAGCAAAAAATGGAACAAACTAATATACCCACCATATAACAATTTACAAAACACGTGGATAGATCCCCTTCCAAATTTCGAAATAAACACTACACTAAAATTTCTACCACAATACAGCTATTACACAGATGGATCCTTTTTACCACCAAAAGAAGTTGATGATGGCCACTGGAAAAAAGAAAAAGCTGGATATGGAATCCACAACTCATTTAAACCAGATGTACAAATATCAAAAAGACTGCCTAGACTACAAACATGCTTCAGAGCAGAACTAATGGCCATACATGAAACACTTTCACTAATCACCGCTAAATACATAAACGAACCTGCACATATCTTTACTGACTGTCTCAATTGTATACATGTTCTAAACACACAACTAAAACACCCAACCCATCAAAACCACACAGATAAAACCATATTAGAAGAAATGCTAATAATGCTAAAAAAGCGAACACAACCAACCACAATATACAAAGTTAAAGCACACGCTAAAATTAACAGGAATGAACACGTATATCAACTCGCAAAAGAAGGAACCATGAAAAGAGGCTATCAAAAAGCAGCAAATCCACACGAATTTGCACGTACCACACCGTACTACTTCCAAAAAGACGTATGGCCCGGTCGTATCAAACCACCAGACAAAGGACCAGTTAGATGTTTGGAAGAATACATAAAGAAATATGACCGAGAAATTAATCTAGAAAAACTGGCAGAAGACTTTCCCAACATTAACAAATGGACAACAAACTCCATCATAGACAACGAAATGTGCAATGACTTTTGGAATAATCTAGAAATAACAGACGCACAGAAAACAAGCATACTAAAATTTAGAACTGGTCAATACATGGGTAATGCCAGAAAGCAATTAATTTTCGGCATACAAAGATTTCCCTTAAAAACATGTCCCATCTGTAATTCGCAAGATGTAGATACATGGCTACATGTACTTTTACTATGCAAACAACACCATATACACGCACTAAGAACCAAAAGACACAACAAAGCGGTATGGGAAGTAAGAAAATTAATACTATCCTCAAATAAATCAAGATGCTACACTCTCATGAATGCGGGCACTTTCAACAATAATCCACAAGAAAACACAGTTCCTCCATGGTTACTACCATGTACTTGTAATCAACAAAGATGTCAATGTAATGCCAGATTCAAACCAGATATACTATGCATTAAAGGCCTGCCATACCAAAGCCCACCTCCTCTAAACCCTGAGGATAACCTAACCATCCAATTTATAGAATTCACATACACAAACGACAGATTTTCACCAGAAACAATTGGCATAATTTTTTTAAAATACCAACCTTTAATTAATAACATCATACAACAAGGCTGGAAAGTAGATCCTATCATAGTCATTACAGCTGGAGCTAGAGGAACCACACATATCCCCTCAATGAAACAACTAGAAACAAAATTCAACATATGCGAAACCTCCATTAAACACACATTCAAAGCAATAAATACCATTGCCATACAATATGCCGGATCTATCCTTTTACATAAAAGCCGCATAGAGAATAATCAAGCGATACCAACAGATGTAGTACATTAAAAGAGGGAGGGTAGTGGTGAAAACCACTGCTAGCCACTCTTTTCAAACAACTAGCTCAACTTGTCTCAGGGGATAGGACGGGCCGGTTGGTTGGTACATCTTTCCTGCTATGACAACTCACTAGTAGCACCAAGCCATGTGTATCACACCACTGCTCAACGAGCCCAACTGGTTTCAAACCCGGACCATATAATCGTGATACAACGTCCTTCATCAACCAACCAAAGAACTCATGACTTGGTGACAATACTCAACACTAAACATTCCTTTATACAAACTAACACTCACCCATCACTACTTCGTGCCTTTTTTCTTTGTTACTGTTACTGTTACTTTGTTTTGGTTACTATAGTGTCCATCCTCGAAAGAGGAGAGTAGTATTGTTCCAATGTCCCTTTGTCTGGTGGGCATCGGGTCATTGACATTACGAACGGACACTTTATTCACGCCGGCCCATTTTCTTGGGTTGGTGTTTCTATCTATCTATCTATCTATCTATCTATCTATCTGGTGGGCACCTACATGACCAGAATAAGGGATGGGCGTTTATAGGTCATTTTACCTTTGTCAAAAAAATATCATATATTGCATCTTAGTGAAAACCCAACTCTACCTACTTGTAAAAAGCCCAGATTGGAATCACAAGTGGTTATTTTCAGGCTCTTTGTACTAGTAGGAAACGTGTCGTTTTTCACTTACTATAATTGAAAAAGGAATGAAATCGCGCTAGGCAGTTGGATTGTGTCAGTGCTAGTGAGTGATTTTGATCATAAGATAATAAAAATATCTGCATATTATACCACAGTTCCCCTCTTTGTGGAATGAAAAACAATAGGTATGCTACTAGTATTGGGAGATTGCAAGTGGCTGGTTTTAGTCTTTTGGATTGGTTGCTGAAGTGGATGGTTATGAATCATTCCACTTTTAGGATTTTGAAGAAAGCATAGAGCACTGCACTGTATTAGTTGTAGAGCAGCATGACCATAACAATCAGCCTGAATTTTGCCACGTCAGCCAGACAAAGAAAATGCTCTTTGGCGACATTACGTAACTGAGCCACTGTAAGTGAATGACAGCTCACAATCAGTAAGTTAGAATGAGGATCATTCTTGAGATCCAAATGAACAATGACATATTGACAATTCCATATGCCCTACGTACCAATAACTTAGAGCATGGCCAGGTTTGCTTTTCCACAAAGTTTTAAGGGCCGCTTCACACTATGGCCGTCCAAGTCGAGAGGCTGTGGGATTGAGAGTCCAAACTTTGTTGAGAGTTCAAAGAAATCTTGAAAATAGGCAATAAAATATAGTTTTCAATTTTATGAAAAGAAATTGACAGCCTCTCGATCATAGTTTGGGTTTCCATTCCCATCCGACCCAAACTTTTTTTTCAGAGGCAATTGCCTTAATCAAAAAGTACTACCTTGTAGTCATTATAAAGAGTGACGGCCGTTGGACTTTGGCCTCTAGTGTAAAGGGTCGAGAAGCCGAATCCATGATTTCTTAATTGCAATTTGATTGGTGGAAATCGACGGCCTCTTGACCTTTGGCCATAATGTGAAGCGACCCTAAGAGGTCCAAAAGTCTCCATTGACATGAAATAAGAAATTGAATCCGTTCCAAATCTAATCGTTTGATAAAGCAACATGTTTACGAACGGATTGGTGAAAAAAACAAGTCCTAAAACTAGTTTAAGAAAAAAATAATCCATACTGATGAGAGGACTTGTATAACGTGGCAGTGAAGTTCCAAGTTACTAATGAAGACTAGGACCAAATGTTGGAGTGAGTATTTGGAGATGGTAGAGACCACTAGGGAAACAATTCCTGCTAAATCATTGTTTCTGCCATAGTAGTTTGTATGTACAATTCCAAAGTGATCAATCAATTGGTATGGCTTGAATAAGTTGTACAACAAGATTATCGTAATTCTAGTTAATATTGTTATATGTGAGAAGTGATTCCCTAAAAAAAAAACTTGATATATAGTCATATGCGAACGATATTGCATGAAGTTGGTGACTTTGTATGCTCTAATGCGCATTTTTGTATGCAAACATTCTAGTGGAGAACATTAATTGGAATGTTGTGATGATTTTTTTGAAAAACATAAAGGATTGAAAAATCCATCCTCTTGATTGAATGGTAACTCAAAACTTTAATTTCTTTTTTCAACATATTTGTACCAAATTTGAAGAATTTGTGATTCTATACATGATATGTTTGGTGTCAGTATATTAGTGTCTTTGATGTCATATCAAAAGAAAATCTTAATTCATGTGGTTTGTAGGTATTATATTCATGAGACTCAAGTACTTGAAGACTACTATATATGGATTAGAGATTTTTTTACTTGAATTTGTTTTTCTTGTCACTGACATGTTATATGATGTTAAAGTGGATTTTGTGGTGGTTTTTTCTTGAATAAATTGAATTTTGATTATATTTTGGTAACATGGCCAAGTTCATTTTAACACGTCCAAAAACCAATAATGTTTTAGAGAACCCGTCCACAAGACATAATTTTTTTTTAAGAGCATGCCCACGACCAATTAGGGACCTTGTGAAAAATCAACATTCTAGTGGAGAACACTCCAAATTCACGTTTAAGTGATAGACTGATGGAGAGTGAGAAGTTCTCACACCCCCGTTAACATAGCATAATAGAGCAATAGGAAACAACACCCTTTTGCAACGGGACTAAAGTTTAGTTACAATTTGGAACTAAGTTAATGTAGCAATGACACGGTAGTTCCAAAATTCATGGAATACAAATGACATTCTTTCATTACTTAAAAAAGTGGATCTAAGTGAAGATTCCTTTTGATTTAGTTTTTAAAAGGGTGATCCATTGCACTGCTCTATTATGCTATGAATAAGCACCAAATATGACCTAAATGATTTTAATGAACTAATTGCATACCAACTTGTTGTACACCAAATTCTAAGCATCAATTTAACCCTTCACTGCCCATGCATCCATTTTTTTAACAATGTACAGATTTCATCCACGTTTTCTCACATGTCATACATTTTTGTATTGTGGATTTTTTTACAATAGATTTTACAGGAAGTTAACTTCATGCATGTGTAAACAAATTTAAAAGGGGATGCTTTGTGAAGTTTTTATGCCTCATTTCATGTTGCAGTGATTCACCAAAAATTTCTAAGATTTTATTCAATTTTATAGCTTTTCACTTCATCACTCGTGCATAACATAGTAGAGCAATCGAGAGAGCAGTTCATGAAGTCCTCTTTTTTATAATTGGCAGATTACATGCATCCAGGGTCATTTTTTTCATTAGTAAGGCTATGAGCGTAGACAATGTTAATTTCCAAAAAGTGAATTACCACGCGGACCTATAAAAATGGAAGAACTGAAGTTCTAGACATGGCTTTGGAAAGGTGAACCACCTTATGCTACTGGTATGACCTGCTGTAGAAGGTGAAAACTAGATCTTATTAAAAGATGCTCATTTGATCTAGTTCTAAGAGGGAGACATCCTAAACTGCTCTAGTATGTAATATGGTCCGAAGAGAAGCAGCGCACTAGTTTTGAAAAAAAGAAATTATTATTAAAAAAAAGGTATTGAAAATTTAAAATAAAATATATTAATTAATTTATTCATTAAAAATATATTAAAATTTTAACATTTAGTCTGACGTGGCCAAAACTGGACCATACATCAGATTTATTTATTAAATTTTTATAAATATAATTTAAAAAATTATTTTTATATTTTATATTTATGTTTTTTATTAACTTTTTGGAATAGTAACTTGCAGCCTTTTACAGGTGTCAAAATTTGTTCAATTGTATGTCATCTTGGCACAATGTGAGAGTGAGGATGGAGGCCACCTCATATTCTAAGATGAGTTGACTCTTTTATAAGGAGAGACACTCTCAACATTGTATCCTCACGTAAAGATTCAACAGTTTGAGGGCACGTGAGGATGAAATCTGGTTTGTCAAAAGAAAAAAGAATTCATGTACTATCTCGTTTTTCATACATAAATTGCATTTTTATCTAATTCCTAGATCTCATCTAATACTTTTGTTTTCATCCATTTCTTGTATCTTCATCCACATTCGACATTCTCATCCATCACAAAGTATAGTTCAATTTGATGGAGTTTGGAAGTTCTCAATGACATTCTCAAAGCTCAAAAGTATACTTAGGTTGATTGAGCTTCTTATCTTATAACATCCGTCAATTCTTTCTGATGTGCGTCTCTTAGCACAACTATGATCAGGTATGATTCCAAGATTCTCTCACCACTTCTTTTATCCCTTTCTATCATGACACATGGTTCCAAAATCACAATCTTATTTCATTCTTTTGACGAAGGAACAAGCCCTATTCTATTGATGGTATTATTGGGAACTTTGAGTTTGATCTTCAATACTCATACATAAGTCATTAGACACTGAGAAATTTGAAGACTCATAATTTACTTTAAACTCACGATAATGATTTTCACATCTTTAAACTGGTGGGTGTATGCTTTTACAAGGTTTCCAACTATGAATGGCACGTCCTCATCTCGGCCTCTCATTAAACATAATTATGTGTTGTTCACGATTGTTCACGGCACGTCACGTCGTGACGTCAAGATGTTCGTCACAATGTCAGGATTCAAACCCCACATCGGTCAGGATAGAATATTCTCACATATATTAAAAAACAAGGGTAAAATAGTTACCACGATGAACGGACTAGATGAAAAGAGTTTTGATATGAATGAACAACCTAGCCGTCAATTGAAAGGTCTAACCGTCAAAAAGGCCATCCGAAGGGACAGACAAGCCGTCTAAGGTATAAGTAGGCCGTCTAGTGTGGACCGCCCCAAGGGACGGACTAGCCGTCGAATGGACGGTAGGTTGTCTCCAAGGGACGGATAAGCCGTTTAGTAATGTCCCATGGGACGGATTAGCCGTCGGAGGGACGGGCAAGTTGTCTAATGGATGGTCTAGACCGTTCCAAGGAACGGACTAGCTATCAAAGGGACGAGCAAGCCGTCTAATGGACGGTCTGGACCGTACCAAGAGACGGTCCAATTGGACGGCCTCAACGAACTTCATTCATAGTTTTTACCGTTTAGTAAATCATAAATAGTAAATATCAATTTGTAATATTTTCATATTTACTAGCGTCAGGATTTTGACGTGATCCTGACGCCTCACGATGGGTCATGACAAACCCATCATGACATATTGACGCAAAAAACCCGTCACGTTAGGATAGACAACCCTGGTGTTGTTTGTACGAGACACCTCTTGGTTTAATTCTCCACTCCATGATCTCTTGTAACGCCAACAACGTCACTTCCTAGGTCTTCTTTGCTCATTATGGTATTTCATCTCAAATATTCCACCTTGTCTCTTGCAACCCTATAAATTAAAAGAGGTCCATCTTCTCACACGATGTTTGAGCATCTAATTAAAAGGAATGTGACAATTCTCATTTTATAGAATACAAAATGAAAGAACTAAATTTGCTCTATATTAGTTTTAAATGTTATCATGTCATGGAGTCCTACTACATCAATGAGTTGTATAATTGATTCATAAAACCTGAAACGCTCAAGTAGGGAGCACAAAATTTTACTCTTATTTTGTGTTTATTGATTAAATTTCTCTTGTCTTTAAACTAATTCCACACTAACTCCAAACCAAATTTTAAATCAATTTTTCTAAAGATAGAAAATTCATTTTCCATAGCAATTAACTTGAATCAGGCTGCCAAAATCTTCTAGAGTTGGACACCTCTTATTCACCATTTTGGCCACTTGAAGAACATAACGTTTTTTAGAGGTCCATTGTTGCACCTTCAAATCTCAAACATTTGTCAAAGGGATCAAAGGGATTATAGACTTTTTAAAAAAAAGACTTAAGTTGGTTCAAGGAATGAGGATTGTTCAAAGAGTTGAATTATTTTATTAGTAGTTTACAATGTAGGAGCAATAGAGTTATCCATAAAGTAAAAAAGAGGTACCCTATCTGCTGGTTGGAGTTTGTAGCCTTCAAATAGTATCAGTTTCTGTGCTTGTTAGTCACAAACCACACAACACTTTCTTTGGATGAGCATGAGGGTTGATATGGGGCATATTTATTTTTTTTGTTTTGTTTTTTTTTCCCTGGCGATTTACAGCTTCTAGAAGTTGCTTAGAAGCAGCTAACAAGAGCTTTAGATCGCAAGAAAAAAAACACTGGTGTGTAGGCATAGATAGATTCCCTCTTTGGAACTTGAGTGCAGTGTGGGGTAGCTTCTTTTACATTGGTAAAATGCAAGTTTCAAATCTCCTCAAAAAAAAAAAAGGAGCCAACACTCGTTTTTGGTGCCTTTCAAGTTAAAAACCTAATTCTGCTTTGTCTTTCCTCTTGGGAAAATGTTTTGCTCTACTTTACAAATAACTCTAATGTAGAGAAAGACAAGTGTGAGCTGAAGAATGCTATGAATATATTAATGGTCTACCATCTTGTCATACGTGGCAAGACAGTCATAGCCTAGTCAGACGCCACACCAGCCACATGTGAAGCACAACACAGCCCAACGAAAAGACGCACGACCACCACGTCAGATTGATGTGGAATCCCTGCCAAAACGCCACATCAGCAAGCCACGCTGGAACGAACTTCGGTAATTTTCCAAATGTTGGATGAAAAGACAATCTCGTAAGGATGGATGGATGAGTTTACCCGCTCCGTTCATTCATAGTAAGTTACTAATGCGGGTCACATACACTGTCTCTTGTGCGGCTCGCCACATGACGACTGGCGCGCGAGTAACGATGATGGCGATGGAGTCCGTCATGGCAAAAGGACCCGACTGCATTCACGGGAAGGCGCGCAAGAACCTCATCGAAGGAATCCCCCATCGATCCATCCTACAGTGACAGCGACATCCCAACGAGCGCAACGTGAGCTTTAACCTTTTTCCTAAGCCATTATACAGTAACTCAGTCGTAGGCGGCTGTGCACATTCTTCTACAGTAGCTTTGCTGCTGCATCGGTGGTTGCTCCTGCCTGCCTGCATGCAGATCATCTTCATTCTCGCCTTTTATTTGGCTCCTCACTCTGTTTTGTGGAACTCAAGCTCCAGCAGTGGTCGCGTTGCAAGGTGGGAGGATCGTCTTGGTTCTCTCTCTTTTGTTTTTGTGCTTGTGTTGATTATTCGTCTTGTGAAAGGTGATGTTTGGAGTAAGGGACCTCTGCTTTTTCTTTTTCTTTTTTGGGCTGTGAGAGAGATTGTTCGCGGTTTGGGAATTAAAGGCGAGAGTGGAGAGGACTGTTCAGTTTTGAATTGGGCGGGGTGAGTGCAGGCTGTGGTGGCGGAGTTTTCTTGTATTGCTTTTTAAATATTAAAGAGCTTACCGTCTTTCGGTTATTAGAGCTTTTGTAGGTCCTCGGGAAGGTCTTGTGTTGAATACCGAGAGCTTAATTTGCTGTGAAGATGAGGATCGAGATATTTGCATTTCTTGGAATTGCCGCCTGTAGACTCTTGGTATTCCCTCTTCTTTTTCGGATGGTCGGTATTGGTCGTTACGTCGTTACCAGACTACATACGGGCTGACATAATCATATATTCTTGGTGCAATTGATGTTCCACCCCGAATCTTCGATCTTCCCGTTTTTGTGATCCATTCAATTGAGTATATGTTGTAAAAAGAGGGAGTTCGAGTTGCTGTACGTCGCCTGTCACTCTAGCTCCAGTTTCCAATCAAAAGCAAAAGCGTGGTGCAAATTATAAGAAGTGCATCGTTTCACGAGATTCTGCTCCTTTGATTGTGAATTACGCTTTTTGTCTGTAATATGTACCTCAAGGTATGGTACCCTACTTGATTATTACAGTCCGAGAGCGACGGGTTGCAAATTTCTCCCGCTGTAAAGGGCTACATTGCTGGCAAACACGCAATCTGGCTCTCGTCTTTTTCCCGTTGCAGTATCATACAGCTGTGTTTGTACCAGTGCAACTGTTAACAAGTCCATGGTCTGTTTTTCTTGCTCTCTGAGACTGAACCATGTACGTTTCTTTTGTTGTGTAGGGATGACCAGAGCAGCCGAGAAGTTCACCGATTCGTTTGCTTCGCTTCGTCATACTAGCGGCGGTAGGACTTCCCTGGCAGTCATGGACAGCGCAGATGCGACATCGAATAAATTGTGCGGGCAGAAACGTATGCGGGAGGACGAGAACGAGGATGTAAAGATCAACAGCGAGGTGCTGCGAAAATGGATGGATCCCGTGCAAGGTTTGGCCAACATGCATCGCGAGTTTGGTGAACATGGCGGCGTCAACATGTCCATTGAAGCTTCCACCACTTTCACTGTGATGGAACCGGAGACCATGAGCAAGTTGTTTGAAGGGAAGCTTGGTCCGGACCGAGATTTCTACATCTACAGCAGGTGTGACTCTGAATCTTTAAATTATGTGCATCCTTTGCTCAGGGCCTACCTGATGTTGTGTTACATGTCTGATGCTTGAATATGTTAAGTATCCCTACTCTCAAATATTGCAAGTGTATTCTAAGAATTACTCCCTCCGTCCCAAAGTTATTGTCATGTTTGAAAGTGCTTTTTTAAGTAGGTCATGTTGTAAGAAAAATGATTAAAAAAGGTTCCAAATTATGTCACTAGAATGATTGAAGAACATTGCATGTGTTCATTGCAACCTAAACAAAATTAGCCACAAGGAAGTATTTTTTTGACCTGCTTAAAAAGGCACTTTCAAACATGACTTTCAAACATGACAATAACTTTGGGACGGAGGGAGTATATGCTTGTGTTAGAAGAAGGGGTGTGTTAGTCGTGGGCAGGTGTCCAACATACTAGATGATGTGTTTGTAGACAACACTACCTTATCAGTGGTTTATGGACATTTTAAGGATGGTGAAAGCATGGTGGCCATGAAATTCTTATTCTGATGTTGAAATTTTTAAGTTAAGGACTGTTTCACCATGTCGCTACATCTCTTGTGAGTTGAACTTCTAGATACTTATCTGACATGATTCATTTCCATTTTCAGGATATTAACTGCAGCTTGCTAATAACCTTAAATGGAGTTTCATGCAGGCATTACAACCCGACAGTGCTGAACTTGTCAAGGCAAATGGCGGCAATGGAAGGGACGCAGGCAGCGTATTGCACAGCCAGTGGAATGTCAGCGATTTCCTCCGTGCTCATGCAACTCTGCAGCTCCGGTGAGCACATTGTGGCCTCAAATCGCTTGTACGGTGGCACGCATGCTCTCTTGGCCCATTTTCTTCCACGAACGTCCAACATCACGACCTCTTTCGTTGATGTTGAAGATTTTCGTTCGGTGAGGGACGCTATCAAGCCTTCTACCAAGGTGTTGTATTTCGAATCTGTGTCGAATCCGCAGTTGAATGTGGCTAACATCCCAGTCCTGGCAGGTAATTATACTTCCTGGGCGCAATTTTAAACTTGCTTTTTATCATTCATCTCAAAGGATCCTGCAATTAGATTCACAAACTTTAGTTATTTATACCAGTAGAACATTAGATCGATATCAACCCTTAAAGGACATGGCTTTCCTGATTCCCACACCCAAAATCTTTTTTAAACTCCATTTTAAGCATGATTCTCTTTTTAATTTACTTTGATTCTATTCTAAAAAAGTATAGATGCCTTAAATTAAATGTTCGTTTTGGCATTTCCAAAACCCCATTTAGTTCAACAGAGTAGAAGTTATGAGCAAGATTCTACCAAAAAAAAAAAAAAAAAGTAAGCCTGTAGGGCTTATTATTGTCCTTCAAGGGTTAATAAGATAACGCTGTCTTGATAGTTGTCAATGACAGATGATAGATAGATAGATAGAAACTCCGGTCCCTTTTCAAGGGGCCGGCGTGAATTGTCAATGACACTTACATATGCCTGCACAAACAATAACTCAAGATGAGAACTAAATGAATTTTATGCCTATCAAGCATCAACTTAATATTTATTTAAGAGTCTTATGAATCTAATAGGGGTGTGTTATGATGCTGTATCTGTTTTTTTTTCAACGTCAATGTTGGATTATTCATGTGATATGTTCATCAATTTCCGTTGAAATCCTGCAGACATAGCTCATGAGAAGGGTGTGAAGGTCGTGGTAGACAACACATTCTCGCCGATCATCATATCTCCGATTCGTCATGGTGCGGACGTGGTTGTACACAGCATGACGAAATTCATTAGTGGCTCCAGCGATGTCATTGCAGGGGCGGTCTGCGGGCCGGCAGACCTCATCTCCTCGATGATGGGCTTACACCAGGGCGCTCTGATGCTGCTGGGCCCAACAATGAACCCGCAAGTTGCATTCCAACTTGCCATGCGAATTCCTCATTTAGAATTGCGCATGAAGGAGCATTGTGACCGGGCCCTGATTTATTCCAGGAGACTGAAAAAGCTCGGCATGGAAGTCATTTACCCAGGTTTGACCCGGGGTGCACTCCACATTAACTTCTGCGTTCATGACCCCTCCTAAAAACCCCTTGTATACAAGGGTTTATATGTCCATAAACCCTTATGTACAAATCCATTCCGCCTATATTGTTTAATGTACGTATACGTCAATATTTTCAGCTCTAAGTATGTTTGTTGTATGTATACTTTGTACGGAAATGATCAAATCAATAACCCTTTCTTACACTCACATATAATTCTGATTGTGTAACCCCTCGGCAGGTTTGGAGGAGCATCCTCAGCACAACCTCATGAAGGAGCTCGTGAATGAAGGCTACGGATTTGGTGGCATGCTGTGCTTGGACTTGAAAACCACGGACCGAGCGAATGACCTCATGCGGCATTTGCAAAACGTGTCTCTGTTTGGATTGATGGCTGTCAGCCTTGGATACCACGACACTCTCATGTCGTGCTCGGGATCCAGCACCAGCAGTGAGCTCAGCAAGGAGGAGCAAGATTCTGCTGGCATTTCGGCAGGTCTTGTTCGGATGTCCATTGGGTTTACAGGCTCCGTGGATAAGCGATGGTCGCAACTCCTGGATGCTCTTACAGCACTGAAACTTGTTCCAGACAGCGCCAAGTGAGCTGTGTCCAGAACGGAGAATTTGCAGGGAATTTGCAAGTCATCGAGGAGCAGGATATATCGAAATGTGGTTATTTCTGCACTCTATTTTCCGAAGATGGAATACTTGTAGATATTCAAGCTGAGAGGTATTTAATTCCTCTCATTCTTCTAGGAGATTGATAATGATGATGACTAGGCAGTGGGACATTCTGCAGGCATTTTGTAGCTTTTTCTGTGGTAGTTACGGTCTCCCTTCCGTGTGTCATGACTGTGAAGATAGGAGTCGGAAGTGTAGAGACTATTAGTAATGAAACAGAGAAAACTGTACATGAACAGAACTAAATGACAAGTGAATACTACAGGCATTTGCATTGAATGTGCCAATAATAAAAGTTATTGTACAGTGGGATCCAACAAGGCTGCGTGTGTAATTTTTGTACTGTCATGACGTTTACACTTCCCATTTGCATAGAAATGGCTGAATGAGCATGAAACTTTGAATGCAACATTGCAACTTCAAGAGCAACATATGTGCAAAATTTGGTACCATGAAGATAAAAGGGAAAAATAAATAAATAAATAAAACAAAATTTAACTTTTAATACCTAAAAATATTAGGAGTTACACAAATGCTTTTTACGATACAAAATTTGGGTACAATTTAAAGGTTGTGATGTTAAACAATATGGTTAATTTTAAATATGAAATAGAGAATTGGCATAGAGGGATGATATTTTAAACCCCTAAAGTATCGAAGCATTTTTCCTCCAAAAACACTCTAATGCTGTCATTTTTACTCAAATATTCCATTGAATTTGAGTGCACGGATTGTAAGATAATTGCGTTTGATGGAAAAAAACACCCAAAAAAAAACACCCGCTCAAAAATTTTAGATGCGTTTCACCGTGGGTACATCAAAAAAAGCTTCAAAATTGGTTTAGTTTTTTTTGGCTTGTCGCCCAAGTTTGAAACTTTTTGAAAATGCCCAAAATGCAAAGTTTAGTCTCAAATTTGGTAAAATGAATTTGGCAGTTGTGTATATGGGGGGCAATGGCCTGATATGTGTGACTTATGCCTAACTCATTTTATGTGTGCTAGAATTTTCATTTTTAATATCATGTATATAGTTGCAGCCATGGCCCCTATAACACCATCTATTTTTTGTAATTTTTCAATGATTTTTTCTTACCAAAAAAAGATTTTTAAAAAATCACACTAATTCAGGAGGGGGTACCCATATCAGGCCATCACCCGGGGGCGTTAGCTCATTGTGTACAATTATTTTGATGCATAGCTCATTGTTTGAAAAAATTTAGTTGTCCGCAATTAGGTTTTTCACCTTTGCATGATTGTATCTTTTGATCTATACATCATCTACGTACGCAAATTACCATCCCATCTTCATTACAAAGAGTAGAATCACCACAAAAAATCTCAATAATTGAGGATCAATACTCATTCCATACTGAGCTGACCGAACTTGATAAATTAGGGGTTAACCCAACACCAGGTACTTGGCCCAAAGGACCCAACCGAGCGCTCTGAGCACCACATTCCGAACGATGCCTTTCACTCCAGCCCAGTGAATGCTGCGCGAGCTTTGCAGGGAGCTTCTGATAGCTTGGAACCCGCGCTTGATCATGGTCGCTTCGTAATCTGCCAGGGCGGGCCACGGCGCTTCCACCTGCGTCAACGCCTGCACCAAGTCTGCCGCATCGGCGAACGCCGTGTTGGCACCCAGACCGCGGTGCGTGGTCATGGCGTGCGCGGCGTCGCCCAGCAACGTCACGCGCGACGTCTTGCCCAGCGGATTTCCCTCCACTGGCACCAACGACCTCAAGTAGTACGCCGCCTCCAGCACGTAATCGTCCGCTGAGGTTCCCTCTATTAAACTCGCCAGCTCTTTTCCAAACACTGTGGCGTAAGAACCCATCGCCTGCATCCCATCACACATCATTCACCAATACTGGTTGTCAGAGTGCCTGCAAGTTCCTTCATTTAACCCCTAGAGGATCAAGGATTCACCATTTTAAATGACAAATTTAATCAATCATACTGTGACCTGAAAATGTAAATGTAATTCAGATCCATGGGATCAAATTTTATATCACCGGAATCATAAGACCTACTCAAAACTACCAACAACAAAATGCGGCCCAACTTTGGGCATCTTGGACCTTTACGGGTTAAGCCCATCAAGACTTTTAGATCCAAATTCTACTCAAAAGTATCACGTCTCAACCCCACTTTATACACAGGCTGGGGCTGAATGGAAGGCCGGCCCGATTCAATCCGGCCCAAGTTTGGAGTTCAGGCCATGGCAAACCTTATCCCGATTTCATCAAACCGGCCCAAAGATTTGGCGCCAAAATCATGCCAGATATGACGCCACGCAGGAAAAATTGCTCCTTCTGACCCGGCCCTAGTATAAAGCCCTTGGGGCTGAATTTGAAAGAATCGAGTGATCCTATTGGTTGAAATTTGAAGAGTTCGGGCCGGCCCTCAATCCAGCCTAAAGTATAAAGTGGGCCTCAGTTTTAGAATCGCCTCCAGCGAGTCATTCTAGAAAGCTGTGAGTCTCTCATACTAGGCGGTTTCAGAATAGCAAATAATCCAAAACTCTAGTACTTAGGAAATAGAAGACTCGCTTTGTGCTCAATTTGCTGATGTATATACATGCAAATCTAGAGCTAAATCCAGCAGAAACCAGAGAAATCAACTAGGGTTTCAGATTTCAGATGCTCTCACCTGTTTGAGTTTCAAGGTGTCCTTCGGCACGTCGGGGTTGATGGGGGCAGGGAATGAGTAAGACCAGACGAGCCTAGTGTCGCCATCCGGCGACTCGTACTCCATCCACATCACGGTGTTCCCCTCCGCAGCCAAAGCTCGGTTCAGAAGCGCCGACTCCGCCAGATGCACAACGTTCGGAATCTTGTCCCTGAGACTTGGCGTGAGCGCGACGGTGCCGGCGGTGTTCAGAACGGGCATCTCCCGCATCTGCAACGCAGGGCACCGCTGCTCCCGAACCCGGGACCTCGCCCCGTCCGCTCCGATCAGCAAGTCGCCGCGCACTTCCGAGCCGTCGTCGAAATGCGCCACCACGTGCGTCTCGAATTCCTCGTAGCGGACGAACCGCTTGCCCCATTCGACCTCCAGTCCCTCTGCCAGCGCGTTCCGGAGCTTCCACCGGTTCACGAGACCTGTCGTTAATCACATTAGCAAAATGATGAGTCCTCTAAGAGTCCTTTAGTTTTTGACACTGTATGAAGTGTCTCTACCTTGTATGACTATCT
The DNA here is from genome assembly GCA_022496805.1 of Pohlia nutans. Classification (NCBI taxonomy): domain Eukaryota; kingdom Viridiplantae; phylum Streptophyta; class Bryopsida; order Bryales; family Mniaceae; genus Pohlia; species Pohlia nutans. The sequence goes on from CM040090.1 coordinate 12,803,372, forward strand.
TGAATGGTCAATGGGAACTGCCCACGATCATCTTATCATCATTGCATCTTGATTCTCGGGTGGGCAGATATAGGGGAATAGTCTTGGCATTTTTCATGAGAAGTGTACATTTTAAAAAGCTAACTAAGGTCCCTTTTGAGGATCTCTAGGGAGCTTCTGAAGGGTTCAAAATTTTCCTAATGCATTTGTTAGCTAGGTAATCAGCATGCCCAGCTAGAATCCCAAATCTATACCAGTATAATTGAATGTCACGACTTGAAACTTGCCCATCTAGAATCTCAAATTTATACCAGTAATTCTGCACTTGAATGTCACGACTTCGGCACTCTGAAACAGTTTGCCCTTCTGAAACAGAATCTCAAATTATCTATGTATACCAGTATAACTTGTGCACTTGAATACATGTCACGACGTTGGCACTCGGAAACAGTTTGCCCTTCTGAAACAGAATCTCAAATCTATGTATACGGTCAGTATAACTTGTGCACTTGAAGACATGTCACGACTTCGGCACTCTGAAAGACGCCATACCTGAGATCCCATGTGGTCCGGGTCCGGCCTTAAGCTGCATCATGAGGTTCAGATCGCCATCGAGAACGTGCACCGCGAAGTCTTTGTGCTTGACGTCGTCGAAAACCGACGCGATGTGCGGGATGGGGGTAATGGCGGACATCCCGGTTTCGTTGATTCCGATCTGGTAGCCTTGTCCGCGGTGTGTCGGCGTCGCGTCGCGCTCGAAGATGAGCACCTTGTATCTGTCGGCAACGGAAGAGTGGCGGAGAAGCTGCGCGAAGGCTAGACCTCCAAGTCCGCCTCCAATTACAAGAATCGTTTCAGGGCGTGCCATATCCATTTCGTTCTATTGTAACGTCTGATCCGATCAACTCTAACTGCGCATCGATCACCGACAGCGCAAGCAAAACAAGAAATCTAGTTTTGACTGTACGCGCGTCTTCAATACCGCAATCCAATTCCAGACTGCACAAAGTGTACTACTAAGACCAAGTAGAATCCCTTGAGTCAATGATCAAAAATGGGCATTATGATCATATCAATTTCTAGTTGGAGGGATGCAATTGATTGGCATGGGAATGGTTTTGATGTTGGGATATGGAGGGGTTTATAAAGCTGACGACACACCAAGACTATGGAAGTCCCAGGGCACGTTCAAAGATATCGTATGTGAGGGTCAGATTCAGGAAGACAGCCCAGTGTCAAGAGTGTACTTCCACGTCAGAGTTTGAGGGGTCCACGTCACCACGAACCACTGAGAAGATGACACGTGAATTTCGGGGGAAACAATAGATTTCTTTCTGTCGAAACTATAGGGTACAGAATGTCTCTCTAAATAATAAAATTTTCACAGACTTTTTTAAGTACAGTTATCCCTCCCTATTATGATATGTTTGGGAAGCCTTAACTTCAAAGTGGGAGACATGGATTAGTCACAGAAATGACTTGTCACATTTGTATTGCTTTAACCCCTAACTGCCTAAGCGTCCATTTTTTGGACGATGTACAGATTTCATCCAAAATTTCTCATCCGTCATGCACTTTTTGTAGTGTGGAATTTTACAGTAGATTCTATGGGAAGTTAGCTTCACGCATATGTGATCTGATTAGAAAGGGGATGATTTGTGAATTTTTTATGCCTCGTTTCATGTTGTAGTGATTCACCCAAAATTTTGAAGATTTCAGTGTAAAAGTGCTCTAAAAAAAGTCAACTCATAAAATTAAGCAACCAAAAAATCTCCAGAAATCACTGCACTTAGAGTATTACATTTCAACCAATCACGAAATGTTTCATCCGTAGATTGTCAATATCTTATTCGTAATTGAATTATAAAATAATTTTGAATTTCACGTTTCAAATTTTATACAAAATTATTGGTAATAGCAATCATAGATCTAACCATATGGATAGAATCTAAAATTCATAATGTACAACTTTTATTCATATATCAAGTTCAAAATATCCCTCTAGGTTGCATTTTATAATGCATCTTTGCAAACTGCCAAATTTGGAGAGGGCTCTAGGCATTTAGGGGTTAAACAATAATAAGTTATCGTGATATTATGGAGTATCATATTCTAGACCGTAGACTACTGGTAAAGTGGTACAAACTATAAGGTAGGATGTCCTAAAACCACCAACCCTCCAATTATGACATGTAGACTTTTCTTAGGGCCACCATAGTTGACATTCAAAACCGCCAATTTCACTATTCAAGTAAACCAATGGCATGCCAAGCATTGCGAAGAAACAGTTGGTGGTTTTGGGTGTCATTATGAGTGAAAATGAGTACCACATGGTGTGATCATGGGGAAATTTAGAGGTTTGATTTGGGTGACGAAGTTCTTTTCACTTCAAAAATTTGTATCGATTTGAATATTGGGAATTAAATAGAAAAAATTTGTGCATTCCATAAGAAATCTTCTTCCAAATGATCAAAAAATATTTCTCATAAATAACCTTGAAAAGATGAGGCCATATTTCTTGAGTAGGTGGTTTTAGGACATCCTACCTTACTGGTAAAGTGGTACAGACTGTACTGGTAAAGTGGGGTTGGGTTATTAATAACGAAGAGTGGAGGCGAAGGAGTGAATATAATGAAAATCCCGTTTGACTGAAGAATTCTATTATGCTTGGAGTAGGGAGTAAGTCCTAAAATATTGTGAGTACTGATCAAGCTTTGGTGATGGAGTTCATCGAAGGAAACTACGGAGCAAGTTCTATAGCGACTCCACTTCTGAGAAAATTCAAGTGTTACCGACTCCCCAGGCCGCAATACCGCCACATATTGAAATTCAAATTATGTCCTTGGAGGAGCTATTGAGAATTTCACCTTGTGGTTATTTATGGTTATCTTTAGATCTTAGAGTTAATTGAAAAGAGTGTCTCTATGTGGAAAGAATCCTTATACTCATCTTAATAGATTTGTTTTGAATTCAAAACGACTGCAAAACTAGTTTATGTTGAGTTGAAGAATAATCTAAAACAAGGCCCTGCACTACTATGAGGTGTGGAACTTGTGACCTCTCCAATTCTAAAGGAGAGATCCCACATGCTCCCCCAAGCCAAGAGCCCCGACCATGAAAACTATTTATGAACAATGATTGTCAAAAAATATAATTATAAGAAGGAAACTCCACTTGAACTCCGCTTAAAAAGCAACTTTGTTTTCAATTTGTATATTATTTTGTTAAGCTCCAAATGTGAATTCAATTAAAGATTTGAGCTTATAAAACCTTAATCATGATTTTCCAAAATGAGTAAGATCAAATAATGGAAACCATACCATCTCGTACAGCATGTTATTCCAAACTCTTTACAATTTATTATTATTGTTATTATTGTTATTATTGTTGTTAATTTGGGAATTTTAATTAAATTTCAATAGAAAAACTTGAAATTTTAATTCCAATTTATTAACAAAAAAATATGATAAATCCAACTCTACAATTGTGATCTTTTTATTGACATTTACAAATTAGCTCAAATGTACATCAACTCCATTTTTGTTAGTCATTAAACATTTTAAAAGCATCTTTAAAATTTCTACTACACCAAACTCACCATATACTATAGGCCACAATATTTACAATATGTATAATTAGCAATTTATATTAGTCATAAATATTGTGGTGTGAAATTCTTAACAATAACACTATTTATAGGTGCATTCATGGTGATAAAAGCCAACGGTGCCCAAATCTAAGGACTCTTGATGAGTGCTTAGGATATAATATCTTCAACATATGTAGATATTAGAAAAAATCAAAGACATTTTGCAAAATATTAAGGACGTTTTAGTGTTTATTAAGGATTGGTTATAGTTATATTTTATGTTTGTTTATTACATGCTCCAAATTAAAAAAATTTAAATCTCGGCCGCAAATTGCAAAAATAGTCGCTGCAGTCGTTTAGGGACTTCAGCAAAATGAGGTCACACGAACCGCAGCTAATTTTAGTTGCAATTCTTTTTACCAAGTTTTCTTATAGTTTTTCTACCTCACTATTTAGGGTAGATTTACTCTTACAACTTGTTTATATTGTTCATGTAACTTCTTCAAAATGAAACACTTTTGTAGTCTCTTCTTTGTTGAACCAAAGACAATAAATTCACATAATTATAATTTACTCTATGTATTTTTGCCAAAGTTTTAATACTAAGTGCAAAATGAAACCATCATATTTCTTTTTGTTTTGAATTTCATTATTATTGGTATATTACTATTACGTGAATTAATTTAATCTAAATTGTATTAAAAAGTAAAAGCAAGTTGGGGTAGGTTTGAGGTCTACCTCAAACCTACCTTAACACACTTTTATTTATTTTTAATACAATCTAGTGAAAGATTGGTATATATCAACAGATTAAGGTGAAAAAATTAACTAATTTAGTAATGATTGTGAAATTTAGCCACCGTATCCCATTTTTATTTTTATTTTAAATTTTTTCATAAATGGGTTCCTTATGGCTTAAGGAACCACATGGTATTTTTTTTTGAAAATATATATTTCCTTCCTTTTCCCCATTTTGCCACCACAGTGACTTTTGACTAGGAATTTTCATACTAAGTGCAAATCCAAAACAACACCTTCCTGTATTTTTCATATGTTATTGGTGCTTATTGGGGTTGCGGGTGATTTAAGGAATGACAAGTTATTTTTGAAACAATTTTTAATTGAATGATCCCTTATTTTGCCCAAATGCAGTCACCTCCTCATAATACATTAGGTTATTTTCAAAATAAGATAATCTCTTCATTAGAGAAATTTGCGTTCTGGGTTTTGAGTAGTAGGATTTGCAGGTTGAATGTGAACTAGAAATTTCCAAAACTTCGAAGATTATAATGATTAAGGAGATTGACTCGTAAGCATCTAAAATGCCTAATATGGCCATCTGCATCACTGAACTTTGCAACAATGGCATTTTCTCATTTTACCTCAATTTTTTCTAACTACATTACAACATTTTAAAGCTCATGTTCCATATTACAAGACTGACAGTGTCGATCGTGTCAAATTGAAGTCACTTTCACACAAACAAATGATTTGTTACAAAGGGTCCAATTTTTCAATTCTACAAAAAATACACAATAGACGCTTAGGAGTTAAGAGCATGACTTACATTGAAAGTTGGACCCTTGAACAAGTGGCAAGTGATGAACATCACCTTGGTTCAATCCATGATAGTGAAGAGACAACGCACGTTGTACAAGATGGGCATCAACGCCCTCACGGGCAAGGAGGAAATTAACATTGAGATCTCCCAAACCGTGTGCTCGTTGTCCGTGTTCTTTGAACCGTCAAAAAGCTCTCAAAGAAGATGGATGCAATGAAGTGGATTCGTCACATTTGGATGTAGGATGTGAGAGTTATGGATTTTTTAGTGATTTTTGTTAACATAAATTTAATTTAATTATGTATAATTATTATTTTTAAATGAAAGTAAAATCGTGGCTAAGCGAGAAAGAACTCAAGGCCACACTAGGTCCTACTTCTATGAGTGAAGTTTTTCATTAAAAAACAAGTTTTTAGGGACTTCAAGGGACCAAGTTCCACATTTCAAGTGAGTTTTTGAGAAAAGAAGTGGAGGAGAAGTTTTCATGAAGTATAGGGGGTTCTAGAACCCTTGAATTCATAGCAACTTCTGTTTAATCAATCAAATTTGTTCATGGTTCTTTCTAACGTCATTTAAAATGCCAATTGTGCAAGTCTATAAAAGTGTGTACCACTTCATAGCCGGGTATAAGAGTGTGTAATACCACTTTTTCCTCCTTCACTATTAGAAAATCCAATTGTTCTGTTGATTCGGTCGCATTGATTGGGACACTTTTATAGTGATTTGGTCGCGCTTTTGTTCAAATCAACAGATTTATGTCCAAATCAACAGAAAAGTGTCCCTGATCAACACGACCGAATCAACAAAACAATTGGATTTTCTAGTAGTGCTTCCATAGGCAAACTTCTCAAACCCATGGAAGGAGTCCCTTAACCTTTTAGTGCCAAACAAACCAGATTATGATCACTGCAATGTCGAAAATGCAAATAACAAAAAATCCATAGAGAATTGAATTTTGAATTTTGAAGTTAAGAGTTGGAGATTTACAATACACATCTTTCAGAAAAAGAAAATTTCAATTTGGGATCGTGCATCTATCAAAATACAATTTGAAGATATTGCAAATACTTGAAAAAAAACATTAAATACTTACAACACATGTACTACGCAACATTTTTTGTGTTTGGAAGTTTGTTGTTTTTTAATTTTTAATTTGGATTGTGTTCTCATGTTCATGTTCCATTACTATAGTGTATGTGTTCCAATCTTGATTAATGTCCAAACTCCGTTCTTTTTTTAATGAGTCCGTTTTTGACATGAAAGATATCAACGAAGAGGTGTTGACCTAGGTTATTGTTGAATCTCTTCATTTTAAATTTTGAAAATTCGACTCAAATTCTATTTAACTTTAATTCACACACCCTTTAAAATCTCATTTTTGAGTGTGCATTATACGATTCAAAGACATACTATAATCTTGCAATTCCACCATTGGATGATTCTCTAATTTTGACAATATGTCTCCACTCTAATTGATAATAGAATTATACGACTACTTTTTAATTTAATCCATTCTATTTTAAGACACATATTTTGTTAGAACTGGACCACATTTTGTTAAAAGTGTACTATTAGATTGGAAAGGTGATAGGGAGTGTCATTCTTCTCAATAGAGATAGGTCACTAATTTTTCTACAGTGCTCTTATTTTTAGAATAAGAGCATTGTAGAAAAATCAGGGACCTACCTCTATTGAGAAGGGTAACATTCTTCATCATTTTTTTTTAGTCTAGTAGTCCAATTTTAACAAAATGTGGTCTTGTTTTAACGAATTGTGTGTTTTTAGGTAGTATCAATTATGGTGGAAAAACCCAAAACCTAGTGCTACCATTGCTTGGGCACTAAAGGGTTGATCCTTTAATGTCCTGATTCAATATTGTTTTCAAAGATTTGTTAGAATTTTTTGATGAAAAACAAAAATGGACTTGATGTTCACAACAAAGTTGTAAATGTTAATTGTGAAAATCACGTTTGTACGGTGGATTCATCGTATTTTATTATTAAATATTTTGAAATTAATTTTGCAAGATTTTCTCTTGAAATTCAATCAAAATTTTTCAAAGTAACACAAAAAAATTAGAAAATATTGTAATGAAATTGGAATAAGATGCACTATAAGATGGTATGGTTTCCATTATTTGATTCTACCTATTTGAAAAATCATATTTAAGGTCTCACTTTTTGAACTAAGAATGAAACTTGATATAAACCAATTGTGTTGTTTTTGAAAAAAGCATACCGTACGTGGAAGGCAGAGTCGGCACTTTCATGTTGAATAATTAATAAAAGTTGAAACAGTGGAGGTTGGCACTTTCAAAAGTAATTACTAAGAAATTGGATATTAATAGCTAACATTCAATTTTTCCAACAACTAAACGTTTTATTTTAATTTTTGCGTTGAGTGTTATGTTTTCGTCTAATTTCGTTAAGTGTTATGTTTTGAGTTTGTTTTTTTTTTTTTTTTTCGGCTTTTTGTTGACTTTATTTTTGTTGATTTCATCAAAATACTTATTAAATTTATTTATTTATTTGGTATTTTTTAGGGGAATTATTTTTTGCCGACCCTGCCTTCCACGTAAGGATAATATCTTATTTTGAAGATTCGTACTGTACAAATGATAGTCAACTAACACAAGAACTATGAAAATTTTGGATGGATGAAAACTGTCCATGTATACAATTACGAGAATAGTTTAACCCCTAACTGCCCAACCATGCATATTTTCCATGATGTACTGATTTCATCCGTAGTTTCTCATCCTTCATGGACTTTTTGTAGTGTGATTTTTTTGCTGAATTTTTAATGGGAAGTTAGCTTCACGTATGTGTGTTCCGATCATAAAGGAAACAATTTGTGAAAAATTATGCCTCATTTTGTGTTGCAGGGTTTAAAGCAAAATTTTGAAGATTTTAGTCTGTAAGTGTTCTTGAAAAAATAAACTCATAAAATCAAGCATCCAAAAAATCTCCAAAAATCACTAAACCTAGAATACTACATTATAACCCATCACAACAAATTTCATATACATATTATCAATATCTTATTCGTAATCAAATTACATAATAATTTTTTGTTTTATGTTTCAAAATTTATAAAAAAATATTAATGATAGCAATCATATATCTAATTATGTGAACAAAATCTAAAATTCAAAATGTATAACTTTTATTCATACATCAAGTTCCAAATATTCATGTTAGTTGCATTTTATAATACATCTTTGCAAAACTACCCAAATTGGATATAGGTGAGGACATTTAGGGGTTAAATTTGTTCATTGTCTACATACCGTAGTTTACTAGTAGGTTAGGCACCTTTTCGCCTAATATTTGATTGTTTCTAAAAATGGATTTAGGCAAACCTGAATATTCTTCAAAATCTTTTTTTTCCCGTACAATTTTTTTTTTGAAAAATAATTTCTCGAAATTTTAGGCATTTTATTTTAGAATTATTTTGTGGTGAACGAAACTACAGTACAGTAGTGGACGCAGACGCTTCAAAGGGTCAATAAGTTAGTGACAGTGTGAAACGAGGTGTAGGGAAACGGGATGTGAGAAGGAGCGTGAGAAAGAGCACGTGAAAGAGCACGTGGAGAACTCCGTCGCCGGGCATGCTTCCAGAACCCCAACATGAGCGACGACCCCAAGGGCACGCCACCGAGGAACCCTCGCCTCCCCTGTCTGGCTGGAATGCCTGATCCGCGCATTGCATACTTATTTCGGGGGATCTCAATTGTACAATGCGGTTTATAGTTGCTGAATGACTTGAAAAGGCTTAGACATTTAAGAATTAAAGAACTAGAGTGTCAGGGACACAAGATCTCAAAAACAAGAACAAGAGAACAAGAGAACAAGAACAAGAACAAGAAGTGTAGTAGTGCACAAGAATGGTTCTCAAGAAAGTATATTGAACTGAATCGATAGTTGAACAAGATACAAGGTAAGGCAACGCTCAAGGTTGCTCCTAAACTGGTGTTGACGAGACTGAGGAGTCCCTTGTCTCGTCCCCTATATATACTAGTACTAGAAGGCTTGGAGGATGTTTCAAGAGAAGCTTCTAGTTACTAAGGAAACTTCCGATGAGGCTTCCTAGAGACTATATATGTTCTACAATACCCATCACGAACTAGTTTGGACACAATAATTATATCTCTGGACAATACCCATATCTTTAGACAATACCCATCGTGAACTAGTTTTGGACACAATAATTATATCTCTGGTTTCAAAACCTAGTCTTTGCAATGCCCATCTCAAAGAACAAAGTTCTATGTTCGTGACATAGAGTCTTGATTTCCAAAAAAGCCCAAGACATCTTTTTATGAACATTCTATCCTTTGCTTGAGAGTTGAGATTCACCCAAACAACAACGATCAACAAATAAATCAAGTTACCAAAGCGAAAGGCTCTCTTGACACTCTTTGACTGAAAAGTACATGAAAATGATTCTATTTCAAGTTGCAATCAAATCAAAATACTTTTGAGTTGCTAAACGCTTCGTCTCCAGCACACGATTGATCAAATGTATCTTATCAGACCCTCTGAAAAGTCTCATATGAAAGCAACTCCCAGTTTATTTGCAAGATCGTACAGATATCTCAAGTGATGCATGATATCACAAAAGTTTAGTGTTGTGTTGTTGTTGGAGGCAGACGATGCGTCTAGGGTCAGTCGTCCTCGCTTTGGTATATGCGCATCTCGAGATCGTATGCCTTGGCCCTTGACTTCGTAAGGTTCGTCACTTCTGAACAAGAACCTAAAATTTGCATGCATTGTTAGAATGAATAGACACATTCCAGTTGCACGCGTTCAACCCTAGTATAAGAAGAATGAAAACATGAAGTGTCTATAAAACAACACTACCATTGATAGGACAACACATAATGTCTTACCAGAATCCTCCACGGGAGTCTGCATTGTGATTGAGGTGCCGGTGAATGCTTCCTCCAAATTCATCATCGATAGTACCGGTAATTCGAACTCTAGTTTGAACTCAGCCGTATCATCCAACTCAACCGTATGAGGCAACTCAACCGAATGAGGCAATTCAACCTGGAAATATTTTTGTGAGCCACACCTAAAATATTAGCAAAGCTTTGTGTGATTTTGAAATTAGTCAGCATACCACTTTCTATCAAAATCACTTGAAGGTTTTTTTGTACCACAGTGTATATGTAAAAAAAATTGCCAAAAAAGAAAAAGAAAACAAGAAAAAACATTGTAAACTTATGAAATAATTTTATAAATCAAAAACCTAAAAGAAATCACAAAATAGAAACAATAAAGTAAGATCATACCTCTATGTGACAAATTGGTAACCATGGACTTATACCATCCCAGCTCCAATCAAGATCTTCAAGGTCTTTGGTGAATTCACATTCTACACTCTCATTGTCTCCACTCCCACCACGCATCGTGACGAAAAAAGAAAAAGAAAATTTCCCCTATAAATTTCAATTTTGGACCCACAACCTAATCTATTTTTCCAAAAAGAATTTTAAAGCATGCATTAAACTAAAAGAAGCTCGTTGCAAAAACCTAAACAAAACACCCAAGACTCTTTGAAATTGAACATCAATCAACTTGCAAAAGGTCCTTCAAAGCATTTTGCTCTTAAAGAATCACCTATTCAAATTCAACATAACTTTTGACTCACTCACCAACAACAATTATAGCACACGCTTTATATTGATAGAAGCGTCACAGAAAAATACACAAGATACACTCAACAATCGCTCAAATCGGACATAAATTGACTTTGGAATCGCTCTTTTAAATATATTGATCCAAAAATTTAGGAACCGATTATTTAGTAAAGTAATATAACTATACAAGAAGGTTTATATAACCCTAATTTTTTTAGCAAAGCAATATAATTATATAGAAAAAGGTTTTAAAATATAAGAAAGTAAAATAAATACACTAAAAATAGTAAGGTAATATATTTATACAATAAGTTTCATAAATATAAAAAGTAAAAGAAATAAAGTAAAAATAGTAAAGTTATATAATTATACACAGAGAAGGTTTATAAATATAAGAAAAGAAAAGAAATAAAGTCAAATAATAAATAATAAATAATAAAGTATGAACAGTAAACTAAAAAAATGCAGTAAAAAATAAAAGTATAGATAATAAAGCAAAAACACAACAAGTTGACTACAACTTTGACTTTTGTATGAATGAAATCTTAGGGCCGCTTCACACTATGGCCGTTCAAGTCGAGAGGCTGTGGGATTGAGAGTCCAAAGAAATCTACTGAAAATAAGCAATAAATAAAGTTTTCATTTTTTATGAAAAGAAACCGACGGCCTCTCGACCATAGTGACGAGTCTTGCAAAATGTAGGACCCAAATTTCCTCTCGAGAGGCCGTCACCTTGGTCAAAAAGTGTTGCCATGTAAGCATTTTGAAGGTCCACGGCCTTTTGACTTTGGCCTCTAGTGTGAAGGGTCGAGAGGTTGAAACCATGGTTTCTTGCAATTTGATTGGTGGAAATTGACGGCCTCTCAACCTTCGGCCATAGTGTGAAGCGGCCTTTATTAAAAAACTTCATCTGTGATTAACTTTAAAATACAGCTTTTAACATCACGTAATAGTACCCTTGAACTCTAAGTATTTATAATATTTACAACTTTTTGGTGATTTATTTCCATAAATTTAGATTCAAATTCTATGACTTTTATAACTTGGGTTCTTTATAGTACAACAAACGTTGTATTTTACTATTTTTTATTGTATTAATACTTGTGTGATTTGAATAATTTGATGCATTCAACGTATTTAAATTATCATTGTAGTGGTCTTGGGAGATGCACTCCCCAACTTTCTGTTGGCAAAGTGCAATTAAAAGTAGGGGTATTTTTATTCATTTCAAAGAAATTTTTGAAAAATCTTAAATGTAAAATAGCATAATTAAATGTGAAAAATTCCATCATTAAGATTCAGGGTTTAGGGTTCAGGGTTCAGGGTTCTTCAATAGTAAGATTATAAGCTTTAAAGTCCGTTTAATTTTTTTTTGACTTGTAGCCCAAGTTTGAAACTTTCTGAAAATGCCCAAAATGCAAAGTTTAGTCTCAAATTTGGTAAAATGAATTTGGCAGTTGTGTATATGGGGGCGTTAGCTCATTGTGTACAAAACTCAGATGCATAGCTCATTATATGAAAATTTCAGGAGCAACCCGCAATTAGGTTTTTCACCTTTGCATGATTGTATCTTTTGATCTATACATCATCTACATACGCAAATTACCATCCCATCTTTGTTACAAAGAGTAGAATCACCACAAAAAATCTCAATAATTGAGGATCAATATTCATTCCATACTAAGTTGACCGGACTTGGAAAATTAGCCTTGGTCCTTGTTAAAGTTACTGTTGCTAAAGCTAGACTCTAGAGTTTTATCTTATAAACATTGGTGGCTTGAAGTTATGACCAATAAAGGTAGGATAGATGGGACAATCAATAGATTAGAAGTAATTGAATAGAAAATAATTAGAACAAACCATGTAATTTGAATAAAAGGCATTTGTGTGCTACAGTCAACAAACTCCTCTTCGTGCACCAACTACATCTTTGTGCACATTTGTGCACTTTGGGAATTTTTTTTAAAGCTAATTTTCAAACCAATTATTATAGCAATGATTCAATGAATTTTGAGTGAACCAACTTCTAGATTTATATACAGATTAATCAAAAAATAGGAATTTAGAATGTCAAAATGATTTTATGTTGAAGATTCTGAATACCAAAACTCCCATTCTAAAAACAAATTTACCAATTTATGATCAAGTTTTGAATGTGAATATAGTTCATGTTTGATTCTCTATTGAAAATTCTAAAAAGAAGCTAACCTGCAAAATTTCATCCTCAAGTACATTGAAAAAATAAATCCATCAAAAAAAGGTTTTTAAAAATAGAGAAACAATTAATCCTTTCTAAAAAAATAACTCATTTTAAAACTTGAAACTTTAACCAATTCATAAAAATTTGAAAAAATTGGAATATATTTTTCTTCACATATTTGAACATTAGAAAAATTTATAGTTCAAAGTTTCATTCACAACTCTCTTTTCTATTTTTCTTCTAGACTACTTGGAGTGCATATTTTTCTTATTAAAGTGCACTAGTTTAGCATTTGTTTCATCTTCCATCTAAATAACTATAATGCTGATTTCTTGTGTTTTTTTTTTATCAAATTTTTTTTTTCTTTTATTGGTACAGTCCGTCCTACCACTTTAAAATTTAACAGAAATATTTTATTTTCTCAAAAATGAATTTTTAAAATTTTCAAAATCTCAAAAAATAGTGCACAGTGACAAGAATTCCAGCAGATTGTACTATACAAATGCCCTCAAACTATGACCACCAAAATCACCATATACTGTAGTTTACGGTATTTACAAGAGCTCTTGACCTAGAGGGCAACTGGCCATTGTCATTACAAACAGACGCTTTAATCACGTCGGCCTTTTATGGGTCCAGAGTTTATATCTATCTATCTATCTATTTACAAGAGGCTTTACTAAATAAATCATTTATTTTTCAAAATATTTTGACCACTAAATCTCATCCAAGTTAAATGAAAAATTATTTAAATGGATGAAAAATTGGTTAAATGGATCAATGTACCCACTCCATTCACGCACCCAAAATATGTTGTGATTTTGGTGTACCAACTTGCTATTTCAATTTATGAACTAAATTTTTTTTTGGTATTAACAATTTCTTGAAGTTGATGATATAAGATAGTGAAGCTAAAAGCCAAAGGGGTTTGGGTGGAAATAAATGATGTGTGGGGGAGGGGTGAAGACATAGGATGATCTTAGAGGCCACTGACTAGTAGTGGGTTATCCCATATGGGTTGTCATGCAAACCTCTTAGTGTACACCTCTTAAAGAGGGAAGCTCTTGAGTAAAAATCATCTCTTTCTACACATCCCTTGTGTTTGTGTATGTGCCTGATGCAATCTTCTATTATCTTTAAAAAAAATTGGTATATTAGAGCTATCCGTAAAGTAAAGGGAAGGTACTTTGTCCGATGGTTGGAGTTTCCACGTTTTAAATAGCATTTTCTATACTTGTCAATCACAAGCCATCCCACACTTGCTTTGGATGATTATGAGGTTTGGTATGGGGGTACGAATAGATTCCCTCTTTGGAACTTGAGTGCAATGTAAGGGAGCTTTTGTTGCATTAGTGGGGTGCAACGTTCGAATCTCCCTAACAAAACAAAGCTCCGTGATTGGTCAAAAAAAAGAAGCGAAAACTTGTTTGTGCCGCCTTTTAACCTCTAAACGTCCAACCGTTCGGAAAGTAAACGATGTACAGAATCAAACACAATTTTCTCATCCATCATGGCATCATTGACTTTTTGTAGTGTGGATTTTTTTACTATATATTTTATAGGGAGTTATCTTTATGCATGTGTGATCCGATTAGAAATGAGATCATTTGTGAAGTTTTTATGCCTCCTTTCATATTGTAGTAATTCACCCAAAATTTCAAAGATTTAAGTGTAAAAGTGTTCTTAAAAAGTCAATTTACAAAATTAAACAACCAATAAAGTTCCAAAAATCACTACCCTTAAAGTATTACATTTCAACTAATCACAAAATATTTCATCTACAAATTGAGAATAACTTATTCCTAATCAAATCACAAGAAAATTGAATTTTGACTTTTAAATTTCATACAAAAATATTAATTGGTGATATCCAGGGTTGTCATTTCGGGCGTCCTTGTAAAAAAACACGTCCGAGTTGGCGTTTAGATGTCTGAACGCAACGTCTGGACACCCAGACGTGGCGTCCGCTAGGTGAATTCCGATTTACTTTGTCGACCACCTTTTTCACCCTGTCGGGAAGCATAGCAAACCACCAGACGGACGGCCAAGTGGGCGACCAAACGGACAGCTCAAAGAACGGCCATGCAAATGGCCAAGCGGACAGCCATAAACAACGGTCCGATCAAGCCGTCCGCCATTTGATTGGGCCGTCCGTCGTCGAATTGGACCGTTCGCTGTGCGATCCGGACGTCTGCCATCCATTATCCGATGTAGCTCATTAGAGCCGGATTTGACTATCCGGAGTTCAATCGGGTTATCCAATGTCCGATTTGCAATATAAAAAAATATTTAAAATACAAATAAGCCTGAAAATAAACAAATCAAAACATTTATTCGAGGGAGAATACAAGAAATAATAACCCCGTACTCATGCTCATACTCATGCCCAACTTTATATATTCGGGTATTTATTTTTCCTCCCATTTAATTGAAATTTTCATTTTTGTGTGAATAATTTTTGTTGCTATCGATAGCTAATACCAATCTGAACATTACAAATATAATTAAAGATTTTTTTGACCAATCTAACAATTATTTCCATGTCTCCCAAATGATACTTAGAAAACCTCAACAAAATTTGAATGTACAAAGAAGTTAAAGTAACAAAGCCACATTAGCATCATTAACCCCTAACCGCCCAACCATGCATATTTTGCTTGATGTACAAATTTCATCCGCAATTTCTCATCCGTCATGCACTTTTTGTGGTGTGATTTTTTTACTGAATTTTTTATGGGAAGTTAGCTTCATGTATGTGTGATCCGATCGAAAAGGAGACAATTTTTGAAAAAATTATGCCTCATTTTGTGTTGCAATGTTCCACCCAAAATTTGGAAGATTTTAGTCTAAAAGTGTTCTTGAAAAAATAAACTCATAAAATCAAGCATCCAAAAAATCTCCAAAAATCACTACACCTAGAGTACTATATTATAAGCCATCAGAACAAATTTCATCCCCATACTGTCGATATCTCATTTGTAATCGAATTTCAAAATAATTTTTTATTTAATGTTTCAAAATTTATAGAAAAATATCAGTGATAGCAATCACTAATCTAACCGTATAGATTGAATCTAAATTTCAAAATCTATAACTTTTATCCATACATCAAGTTTCAAATATTCATGCTAGTTGCGTTTTATAATGCATCTTTGCAAAACTGCCCAAATTGGACATAGGTGAGGACGTTTAGGGGTTAAATTAGTCAAGTTAAATAACAAAGCCAAGTTATAAATAGTCGAATTAGCAAAAGCTAAAGTAACTAAGCCATAATAGCATCATTAACCACTAAATTTTTGAGCGACCATATTCTGGTCGTTTTACTTTTTGGGCAGCTTCCAGGGACCTCATATTTTTAAAATTTTCAATGAAAATTTCAGTGTAGCTTCCAAAAACTACACTCTACATGTCGCACTTCGTTTCATGTCATTCCGATAAGTATTGCAAAAGTTATAAGCATTTGAAGTTTTTGAAGCGAGATCGGGCAGCAAGATTTTTTTTATTTTTTACTCTTTTTCAAAATTTCTTTTTTGATTCATGATTGGTTGATCTTTATTTAAAAATGAAGCTTTAAATCTACCCATTTTGAACAATGGGATAAAAGTTATGAGGAGATCTGTTTTTTGGGCAGTTTGGACAAAAAAAACTTTGAAGCTCATTTCTAAACTCAATTTTCAATATTTTTTAATGAAATAAAAGGCATTGGGTGAAGATTTCCAAGTACAACATTCTCACCGTTAAGATTGACATTTTACAATTCCATGTCAAACTTATTAATGATTTTCTTTTTCCTTTCACTTTGTACCCACTTCTAGTAATTGTTTTATGAAAAAATTAATATGAGCTTTTTTCTTACAAGATTTTATATTTGAAGACTTAACTCAATTGTTAACATGGCCTTGCCATTCAATGAATTTCTAACCCATTCAAAAAAAAGATATTAATTTCTGAAGTTCAAATTTGTCACCGGATTGAACCTCAAAAAATCTTCTTTTGCAACTTTGATCCTTATAATCTAAGAATCTAATGGTCATTTGCTCTCAAATTTTGTGCTCACATGAAAATTCAAGTTGGGTATTAGATCTTACGGTTAAATGATGAAAAAAATAAAAAAACATATGATTTTCATGCATTTCTCATGGTTTTTTGTGAGAATACGGTCCTGGTCCTTTAGGGGTTAAATTAGCAAAGCCGAATTAGTAAAGCAAAATTAGTAAAAACCAAACTAACAAAACCAAATCAACATCATTAAATTAGCAAAGTTAAATTATTGAAAGTCAAATTAGCATCATTAATTGTATTTTAAAATAAATGCGTGTTGAAGTAGGCTTGAGGTGTACTTCAAACCTACCTCAACACGCTTTTACTTTTTAATTTGATCTAAATTGTGTTCTTAAAGTAAAAGTGTGTTGAGGTAGGCTTGTCAAACCTACCCTCAACACACTTTTACTTTTAAATTTGATTTAGATTATGTTCTTTAAGTAAGAGTGTGTTGAGGTAGGCTTGTCAACACGCTTTTACTTTTTAATTTGATCTACATTTAAAATGTATATTGAAAGATTCTAGCCTTTCTAGGCTTTAGTTCAAATTCTTGGGATACTAACTGTATTCTTTCCCTTTACACAGTCTTCGAGTAACACATAAGATGATTTACCAACACAGCATGGTACAATGCTTCCAACATGATACACTCAACATGGTACATGATACATGATGATTTACCAACCAATTAAAACATGATGCTCATTATCTGAACTAAATTTGCAGCAAAATCTCATAAGATTGGTGGGAAAAATTAGACTAGAAGGAAATAAGGTGGTTACCTCATTACCAACTGGCGTCTTAATCCAACAGCTAGGGGTATTTTCCACAATTGATGCTGTAATGATGTTGATTTTAGCATGAGTTAGATGTGAAAATGGGTTCTCTTGTTGGTTTTAGTACATGTAAGTGTGGTTATGGATTCGTTGTTGTTGGTTTAAGCATCTTTAGTGTGTGCAATACAGATTTTTTTTAAACAGAAACAACTCTACTTATGTGACGTGAATGGGATGTGTCATGCTTCAACTTTGAAAATTTATAACTAATTCATTCTTCATCCAAAAATTATGTTTCAACTTGTGTTGAAATCTATTTCTTCTTGTCTAACTCTAAAAATAAATAAATAATAATAATAATATCAATGTCTCATATTTGTATTTCTTATTCGGTTGGGAATGGGGTAACCACCATAGTACCAAGACCCCCACACAAACAGCTACCGTTACACACATATCCATTGAGGTTCCACGCTGCTTGCAGATCTCGGTGGTTGGCTAGCCATTAATTATATAAACAGTACATAGGCATTGTTAACTCAAAAATTACTAAGTGAGCGATCATCATGGCTGACCTGGAGTGCGCCCGACACTGCCTGCCGGCATCTACAACCTCCGTTTCGGACAAGTACAGTCATGTCTATTACTTTGGAGATTCTTGACGATGCCCACGACGATGGGGTGCTTGGGTGAGGTGAGCTTGGTAGATCCTGACCTTTGGTTATTCCCCATATATAGTCTTGCCTGCTTTTGAATTACCTCTAAGTCCATATTCTTCATTCAAGCATGTTTGTAAAATCATGTCTTTCTGAATGAAATTTATGTGTGGGGCATGCATGCAGAGTGCCGGATCGACCAGGCAAATATCTCTAAGTTGGTACTGACCTTCCCTGACCTCTTGTTTTCAATTAGTTAGTACAGTACTGGTCTTGATCAGTGATCTCAAAACTGGCTAAAATTGGCTGGATTTCTACCCCCAAAAAATTGGGGCTACTAAACATACAAAGAAAGAAAATGAAAAAAAAATTGAAATGTAGCGAGAATGCTCATCATGATATAAATATGTAGCAACTTCATGAGGTGATATCCGTGGACATCATCATGGTATCACCTTAATATATCAAGGGTATTGCTGGATGTTATAGAGGTATCGTGAGTATTGTATGCACTGGGTAGCAAAAGTAGATACCATTTATGTGGGAGGTTGCATAATGTTCTAAATGTCATAAAGTGGTTCTGAGATCAAGACTCTTGAGCTGAGGATCGATTGACTAATTATTTTATCGGTATCGTGTAAGTCTCCTAGTAATGATATGAGTCCTATCCACGGTCAACAACAGGGATTTTTAGTGTATGGAATCATCTATCTAACAATAAGTTGTCGGAGATTCTTTCGATCAGTAGGCTGGAATCTAGACAAGTGACATGAATTGAATCCACCACAACAGGAAAGGGCACCAATGAACGAATATCAGTTGCTGGGGTATTTGAGTTCTTCGAGGAAATTATCAATTGAGAAGGGTTGTTAATTTCCCCTTAGATTATAATTGATTTGAGCTAATCCTGTGATGACTTTGTTGATTACAGGCTCACATTTGACAGAGAGATTGGCAGCAGGATGTCAAGATTGAGTCCTCCTCAAATTGGAGACCGATTCAAGCATGACCAGACTAAATTTCGACAGAAACGATTATGAGGAAGACGACGTTCTGGTACTTACAATTATCCCCACTGTCACATTGAATGGAATTTTTTATTTTATTTTATTCCCAAAAATGACCACAAATTTTAAGGGTTGTCTTAGACTGCGAACATAACATTCAGTAGCCTCTCTGATTACTGCCTACCCTCAACAAAATGATGTGGAATATGGGTCCGGGTTTGATCAGGGTACCCCTACCCAAACTATCCGGACTTTAGAAGAATGTCCTTTTGGTAATGAAAAAATTATTGGAAAATTACAAAAATTACATTGTATTGTAAATGGTTGGTTGGTACACAATAATCATGTGCTATATAGGTAAAATTCAAAAATTGAATTTTTTTCCTAATTTATCATATCTAGCACCTGGTCACATTATAGATTTATAGTAGCAAAAGGACTATGTATTTAAGGTTTTTTATTGAAACAAATATTCATGCACTTTATTAAGTTTGTATTTAAGCATATCATATAGTTTTAAGACAAAGATATTATGAAATCATAGTCTTTTTAGATTGTGTAAAAATATTTGATTTTTGAAAGTTCTCATATATAAGGAAATATAGTAAAACATCAAATTAAAAGTTAAAATTAAACATAGATATGACTCAAACGTTGTTTTAGCTAAATTTCTTATTTATGAACTACTTCACTATAAATTGATATTCAGGATTGTTCCTTTTGTCTCAAATTCGGAATTAAGACAATTTTGGATTTGAGACAAAAGGAACAATCCGGAATATATAAATTGTTCAATTTTTCTTGCTCAATACTATTTTGGATGGAGTATTACAACTTTCTCATGAATCTATCATTAAATTCATGTGAATTGAAAATGTGTAATTTCTAGCACACATTAAGTGAATTATAAAATGACAGTGTTTTAGTGAGACAGTCCTTTTTGGAACCCATATCAGACCCGGACCCATATCCCACATCATTTCATCCCCCAATGAAATGATGTAGGATATTCCACATCACATCAGGAGCTATGGGGTATGTGGCATTAAGCAAGAGCAATCAACCATGGTGAACAGTAATCGAATGCACTCATTCAATCACAATTCAACAGTGCTTTGTAATTGTTTATTTGATTCAATAGTTCATTCAATTAGAAATCACTAGGCACTCCATATATAAAGGTGGATGAAACTAAAAGACAGACTCTTCGAAGGCTATTGAATGTTATGGAGCGTGCTATGTCTCCAGAAAAGTTTGTCAATACAAATCCATGGGTCTCCTTCCGAAATTCAGTAGCGATTGAGGGGGTCTTTACACTAGTGACCAAGAGCCGGGATGCATAATTCTCTTGGTCACGGCCTTTGGTCAAGAGCCATGACCAAGAGCCAACTTTCCCATCCATTGGTCACCAACAATAGTGTAAAGTGAACTTGGACCAAAGGGAAGGTGGACTGAATTCTTTAATGTATTTTTGAAAAGAGTAGATTTGATAACTTTTTTTTTTTTTGCACTCCTCTTCTTGGTCTTCTTCCCATCCCGATTGAAAAGGGGTTATAGATTGTATTGAAAGGGATTTTATATCGTATCAATTTAGTGGAGGCAACAGTTTTATTATGGCTATGCTGATTTTTTCCAATGAGGGGTCCAAGCATGGTATTCCTGTGGAGCCCAAGTAAGTTTATATTCACCCTCTTCCTAAGTCATCGACGTGGTATTCCTTTGCAAGATATTGGAATTGAATTAATTTGTGAGATTAATTTTTTTTGTAAAATACGATTTTGAAAATTCAGAATTAGATGCGTAATGAAATTTTGAACCCAACGGTATATAGCATGTAAATTTAGGAGTCATATTGCAAAAGTTACGGCCTAGAAACTGTTTCAGCATTTCAAAATCTGGCCTAAAATGTTCAGAATTGGAAGATTTTTCCGGGAAATCTTCACTAAATTTTTTCAGCAATTTTCAAAGATTTTTTAAAAATTAGCGGTTGTCCAGAAAATTGTGAAAAAAATTGGAGTTGTTGGTGATGGTAAAGTCTAATAGGAAAAAAAAAAATTGGCCGATAATTCCAAAAAATGAATCCGTAATTGCAATTTCAGATTTTTCCAAATCTACCAATTTCTTCCTTGTTTTTTTTTTTGTTTTGGAGTCCAATTTAGGCTTTTTCAGCTCTTGGTCACCCGGATATTGCGGTGAGAGAACCTCTTTTGGTGGTCTTGCCGCATTATCCGGGTGACCACGAAACCTTATCCATTTCTGGACATGTAGGATTCCATGTCATTTTCTCATCCATTTTTAGTCTTGGTCACTTCCTCCTTTTATGGCTAGTGTAAAGTGTACTTGGACCGGCCGGCTCTTATCTTCCAATCATAGTGCGGAATTTCCCTTGGCCACGGCCCTTGGTCACTAGTGTAAAGACCCCCTGATGTGGCTTTGCATGATTGTAGAGGAAAACCATGACCCATGTCGATTTCATCAAATTGCTGCGAAGGGAGATGCGTCGTTGCTACAAATCACAACAAACAGCTTGTAAGATACTAGTGGGACCCGTGCCGTTGAGCACATTGAGAGCCACTTGTTTTTGAGCTTGGGTTGTCTCCTCGACGGATTCCGGCGCGGAACGGTCGAGTGAGACAAAGCGTGCTGTATTGTATAATAGATATCTACCTGATACACATTTTACAATTTTACCTCATTTTTTTATTTTCATCTTCTAAAAATTTTAAGTGAAAATGCTTTAATTTGCATGACTACTTACAAAGAAATTTCTTTTGGGTGCAAACACTCAAAAGTAGGCAATGGTCTGGGATATATTTTATTTGAAGAGAGTGACAAAAATAGACTACACTCCACCTTGGATAAATGTTACTCATATACTCACGATTGTTAATCGTAGAAATGTTGCACCATATTTGTTAAGAAATATCTGATTCCCAAATATCCATCACAAAGACTCAGCCACCTCTAATACATATGTAGCTTAATATCTATGAAATAGGTCTGGTATTACTGTATTAGCACTTTTTTGTGTTCCTAATTAATTGAGTTAATTAATTCTAGAGATTATGATACAAGTCAAGTCATTAATCTGGTGAGTTTTCAGGTCTACGCAAGTTCTTGGCTGAGGAGGGACTTCTCGAAACTGTGATGATTTCCCTGGAGGGTCTCAATTTGGATAACTAGTTCCAAAAACGATTTGTAACTTTATAGCTACAGGATCACAAATATTAGTCAAACTAAGGTAGAGGATACTACAAGTTTTTTTTTTTTTTGAAACAAATTGAAAAAATCAATTGCAAGGAAAAAAAAGGGAATACTACAAGTTTCATCACTTTAACCCTTTAGTGCCCAAGGTACTGTAGCTCAGAGCCCTGGATTTCAGTAGATTTTTCCACTGTGGTTGAGACTACCAGAAATAGAATGTGTTAAATTAGAAAGTAACCGTACAATTCTATTCTCAACTCGAGAGCACACATTTTATTAAAATTTGAGAATCATCTGATGGTGGGATCGGAAGATTATAGTATGTATTTGAACTATATAATGCACGCTCAAAAACGAGATTTTGGGGGGTGTGTGACTTCAAAGTTAAATAGAATTTGAGGTAAATTTTCAAAAATGAAAGTAAAGAAGTTCAGCTATGCCCTATGTCAACACCTCTCCGTTGCAATCTTTCATATCAAAAATAGACTCACACATAATTATTGTGAGATTTATAAGTGAAAGTGACTTATCCATGTACGGTTTAGGACAAAATTTTATACGTTGAAAATTGAAAGGAGTGGGTACATTGGTCAAGATCGGATTACACACACTAATGGAAGATGAAGAAGAGAACACAATCCAAAAAAATAAAACAAGATAACAAACTTCCAAACACAAGAAATACTACACAGTACGTATGTTGTATTTGTAAGTATTTACTGTATTTTCAAGTATTTGTCGTATTTTTGCGTTCTGTTGATAGGTATTTTTATAGTTGTACAATTCCAAATTGAAAAATTCTTTTTCTGGAAGATGCGCAATGTATGTGCGCAAATCTGAACTTCAAAACTGAAGTTCCAATTCTTCACGGATTCTCTGCTATTTGCATTTCGGACGTTGTAGTGACCATAATGTGGTCAGCTGGGCACTAAAGGATTAACCCTTAAACGTACCAGTCCTTTTTGGAAAAGTCAAACTACAGAATTATACAAAATTAAGCCCTGAAGAATAATCAAAGCATATTTTGTAATATTTTCATGCATGAGATTAAGTGTTCCCTATAAGTCCTAAAAGTTTCAGATTTTTTTGATTTAATATGACTTTTTTACAAATTTTTAAGTCAAATACTTCACAAATTCATTTTAATTACAAAAAGACTTCAAAAAATTGATTAATTTTTGGATGAGATGCAAATCACAATGGAGAATCACATGATATCATTGATATGTTTTCCATAAAAAAAAATTAGTTAAATTTTAAAATTCAAAAAGTAAACATCCCATGTAGTGTAATTCAGAGCTTGAGCTGCAAAGCTTGCAAAAGAAATAATTCACTCAATACATGAAATTTTTAAGATTTGAAAAGTGGAGTGCAAACCAGACTTGATAAACTTCATTTTCTCTATTGAGTGTACTGTTAGCAAAAGAAATCATCTTCGAGATCAAATTTGGGTTTGACCAACAAACATCCAATAACTGGATGCGTGGACGTTTAGGGGTTAAGCATTTAATTGTATGTAGAAGTGAGTTTTGGGAGATCGGTATAGAGCTATGGAGAGATCACTTTGAGTACAAAGAGCCAAACAATTTTATCAGTATGTGCAAGATTTTTATGCAATCATGCAAAGTGGGAGGTTGTAGACCACAATAGACATTGAACCTCATAATTTCCATTTAAAAAGGAGTGTCTATATGTATTTTGCCACATTACGCTTACATCACTTGCTAATTGAAGGCCATTCTAAAAGTATATGAATAAAAGAGTTGTTGGCAATGTGGGTTGTTATAGTACATGGAATAAAGTCCCTTGTAAGGTCCTTAACTCCTAACCTTCCCAACGTCCTTATTTTGGACATTTTTTGAGTAACTTCCACTTTGAAGAGTAGTAACTTTTGCATACAATGTTCAATTTCAATGAAAATATAGGAAAACCCCCCTAATCATGTTTAATTAAATAAAATGATAAAAAATTTAGCTCAATCCATGATGAATTGATTTTTCGAGAATCATTTGAACGCAGGGTTTTTTTTTTTTTTTTTTTCTTTCTTTTCGATGGCTGCAACTTCAGGGAATTTTATCTTCTTCATCCAATGTTTGTTTTCAATAA
The DNA here is from genome assembly GCA_022496805.1 of Pohlia nutans. Taxonomy (NCBI): domain Eukaryota; kingdom Viridiplantae; phylum Streptophyta; class Bryopsida; order Bryales; family Mniaceae; genus Pohlia; species Pohlia nutans. Next base: position 12,828,135 of record CM040090.1, read on the forward strand.
ACAATGTTGGATTAAATTCCCCTTGAATTCTAATAGTTATGGTAGAATTTTCATATCAATCCATGTTGTTCTGAATGTTTAGAAGTCATTTTAGTGTACAAGTCTATCTAGAACACTTTTTCTTTTTGGATCAAATGGGTCACTTTTCAAGCTATTATTTGATGTTGCATGGCATTCATTTTAGGGCACATCAAAACATTTCATGAGTTTTTTTTGGTACCAAAGTGTTTATATGATGATTCTGAACCACTTTATAGTTTTAAGCTCTTTCATTTGAAATACTTTTTTTTGTTAAAAGTGCACGTGCCATATTAAAAGTGCACATGTTGAAATTTTCTACGTTTTAGAAAAGTATAGTCTGTCATATTTTACCTATAAAGTGCCAATATTGCTTAATTATACTCTAGGCACTAGGAACCTCCCAGTCTCAGTAATCTTAACATTTTTGAGTACAGAAAGAGTGGCATGGTACCTTTTGTGCCAACAAAGGCCAACTGACTTAACCCTTTAGTGCCCAGGAGACCGTAATGTGGTCACTTGGTCATCGGAAAAGGGAATCCCGGAAAATCCGTAAAGATTGAAGTTTAATATTTTGAGGTTCAGAGTTGCGAAATTCTTAATGTCATCTTTTGGGAAAAGAAAATTTCAATTTGGAGCTGTGCAACTATCAAAATATCTATGAACAAAACATGAAAATACTGCAAATACTTGAAAATACAGTAAATACTTACAAATACAACACATGTACTATGCGGTATTTCTTGTGTTTGGAAGTTTGTTATCTTGTTTTAAATTTTTGGATTGTGTTCTCTTGATCATGTTCTATTAGTGTATCTACTCTGACCTTGATCAATGTACGAACTCCTTTCAAATTTTAAAGTATAATTTTTGTCCTAAACCGTATATGGATAAGTCACTATCACTTGTAAAATTCACAATAATTATGTGTGAGTCAGTTCTTGACATGAAAGATTGCAATGGAGAGGTGTTGACATAGGTCATTGTTGAACCTCTTCACTTTTATTTTTGAAAATTTAACCCAAATTCTATTTAACTTTGAAGTCACACATCCTCCAAAATCTCATTTTTGAGTGTGCATTATACGGTTCAAAGACATACTATAATCTTTTGATCCAACGGTCAGATCTTACCAAGGTTTCACCGGCACTTGTTTGATTAAGCTACGCTTACATATATACGGTTAAATATTGTTAATAGTTTCCATAGTTTGAATAAAGAGATGTTTTTAAAAAAGCCACCAAAAAACTCTGGTTTGTCCAAAACACCCCTAGGCACTACAGGGTTAACCCTTAAAGGTCCAGATTCATTTGGCCATTCCGGCCAATGTACACGACCGTATTTCATTGTATTTGGAATGGTTCTACACCTCCTATGAGTATTGTATCAAAAGTAAAATTAAAATTCATGCCTACATGGTCTTAAAAGCTATTGGGATCTCAATTTGGAACTTTCTATTCATAACAAATGTTAAATATACGACAACGTATCTACTATTCCCTAAATCCCTCAAGGGTTAAGAGCAAAATTGTGCGAAATTCAAAATATGACACTCTTTCAGATGTGAAAACAATGGCTCATTGGCTTGAGCAGCTCTCATTTGTTTAAATTGTACCCAGCTTTAAAAAAAAAGGTTATGCCAAAGATACTTTTTTCTTGTGCCAAAGATTCCTTTTCATGCCAATTTAGACAATGCTCAGTAACATTTCTTATCTAGTTTTGCAGCATTAAATTTTTATTAAAAAAAAAAAAGCACTGAGTAAAAATTAAGCTACTTGATATCATTATATATAACCATTGCTTTACACCAAGCACAACCAAACGAATGCCACCTTTTTGCTGAAACACAGCAACATGGAAGGAAATTCCTCAGCAAGAGGTGTCAAAGTGCAAACTTGTGAGGAGAGACTTTGCGACACAGTTCTTACATGTTGGCAATTATAATCCACGCCTAGAACTGCTAGACTCTTACCAAAATTGTTGCCTAATTGAAACTATATCCTCACTTCAAAACTCATTGCAAAAAGAAATCTTGTGCAAAAGCTGGAGCACGTAATCCCTCTAATTAATGTGTAGAAGCATCGTCACAAAGCTGCTTGCTTAGTAAGCTTTTGACAATCACCAAGTTTTGAAGATATAATATCCTCTCCTTAATTGTAGCTAGTTATAGTTTTGGATAGCCAATCCAGCATCCAGTTGTTGCTACATAGAATTGGAGAGAAGAATGCACTTGTTCACGAGAGACAGAATTGTCATACATGAATGATATTCCAACATACAGGGAAGGACAACCTCATGGAACAGAAAAAAGAAAGAAACTTTTATTCAAACGTTGCAAACTGATTTGAACATCTATATTACAACTCTCCAAACAACGGAGAGAATCATGTTTACAAGAATGATTAAAACTCCTTCCAATGCGAGTACTCTTCATTTACACTGCGGTAGCTGCAGTAGTACCATACGTAGGGTTCTTCACACCGGGAGTGGCGCGAGTGTTATTGTAGCCTTCGCCAGTCACAGCGCCGGCGTGCGTGGCAAGCAAGTAGAGCAGCTCCAGGAAGGCCAAGATGATCATTAACGCCTCCAACGCTTTCTGCAACCACAACGGCTCTACAGGTTAACATTCCATAACCTAAGGTTTTCAAGCAACACAGCTAATCATGTGTATTTCTTCTTACCAGCCTTTCAATTCCATAACCTAGGGTTTCAACAGTGGCCGACACGCAAGAAAATGTATCGCTACTGTGTCTTCTTACCAGCCTCTTGGTGCGGTAGCCGCCGGTGTGAATCTCCTTGCAAGCCACGCCCATGGCCAACAGAGTGAGCAACCACGCGATCAACGAGGTGGCTGCAGCTGCGGCGAGAGTCTCAGTGCGCCACAACCGCAGGTGGTGAGCGCCAGCAAGCGTCGACGCGATTCCTACCACGCTCGCAATCAAGGCCAACTCCAAAAACACCGTCGTCACACTGTTACCTGCATTCATTCCAGCCAGCTTCTCATTAGCCTAACTCAAATATTTCAAACAAAACAAAAACAACATTCCTCCTTCGCAAATATTTCAGCCTAGGCATCAAATCAAACCATGTCCACTTCCTAATCCTCAGCTTTGTGTACACAATGAATGATCAAATATTCATCTCAAAAATGGAGTTGAAGTTCACACACAGATCTCATAATTAATAATTTTCAATGACTGCACCATTTGAACAACATATTAACTCTGAAAGGATACTTAGGCCTATCACTCTACTACCTCCGTCCCAAGATTATTGTCCTAGTTTTTGGCAATTTTCTTTTTGCAATATTTGTCTTATGTTTTATACTTCAAATGAGCTTTGTCCACTTCAAACAGGGCGGACAACAAGAGTGAAACAAAAACTACATACTATTATTGAAGATAAACCATTTTTCGAACGTGAGCTTTGTCCACTTAACACATGACGGACAACAAGAGTGACACAAAAACTACATACTACTATTGAAGATAGACCATTTTTCGAGTACTGAGACGGTTTTTTTGGCAAAAAAATGTGTTGAATTAAAACATGCCAAAAACTAGGACAATAATTTTGAGACAAAGGGAGTGTCAGACACTTCAACGTAGAAGGTCCGAATGCATACCTATGAAGCCTCCATCAAAGTTGTGGTTCAAGACGGAGCCAGCCAAGCAAGCCGCAATGAAGTACAGGATGAAGTTGATGACTGCGAGAGGAGCAGTCAGGGCGCGACCGATACCGAACGCCATGGTTTCAAATGGACAGCGGTAGACTGACAAGCGATGGAGGAATGTAGACTTGGGAGAGCAAGATCGCTGGGATTCTCGAAAAACTGTAAGTTGACTCGCAACTGACAGGAATATAAAGGCCTCGGAAACAGAGGAGCGGTAGTCTCGGGGTCCCGAGATGCCAGCTAGGAGGGTGCCAGGTGTCGTACAGCTGGCGGTGCCACGCGGCGAGACCCGGCTCGCGCCTAAATTCGCCCTTTTTGCATTCCACATGTCGTTCGAAGGCCCGTGAAGGAGCATCAGCAGTTGGTGTTTAGCTACTTATGAAGCTGGAGTTAACCCTCATTCTGACATGTGGCTTGCAAATAGAGGTGAGTTGCAAAACTGGGTTTGATGCTGCAGAATGCCATCATAACATTCTTTGCGGTCCTGAGGTTGGAGCATCCAATTTCGCCAGTGTACCCAACGCCGGTAATTTTTAGACACGGTAGTCATTCTAGAACGTAAATCTAGTAGTAGCTTGATAATATCATTTTTGTCAATGAACAATAAAGGTTCTATGACGTGTTTCGTTTGAAAGTGAATGCCGTGTTCATAGATTATCAACTTTGGGTATATTGTCAGAATTGTGTACTCCTACCTTACATAAGAAAAGTTGGGCCAAACTATTTTAGTGCGATTTTGACACCAAAAGCCGCATATTGGTAATTTTAGTGTCATTTTATCCATACTAGGTTGGTATATATGGAGGTTGGCACCAAATTATCTTAATTACATTTCAATGCAACGTTATGGCACATGTTTAACCCTTAAATGACAATGCCAGCCCCACGGACTTGGTTTTATTGTGGGAGAATCTTGCTCATAACTTCTACTACATTGCACCAAATGAGGTTTTTAAAATGCCAAACCGAGCACCTTAGAGAGATCTATACTTCTTTAGAATAAAGCCAAAGTAAATTAAAGACAGAATCATGCTTAAAATGGAATTTAAAACATATTTTGGGTGTGGTATCAGGAAGGCATATGTCGTTTAAGGGTTAACATGCCTTGAAGTTCCTCATGTAGTTATTACAATACTCTTTTTTGCTAGTGCAAAGAATCAACATCTGAATATGGAAATGATGATGTGGAACATGTAGAAACTAATAAGAAACATAAGGTTGTTGAGCTACCATGCCATCTTTAATTAAAGATGGCTTTGATTGACTAGAAGAATACGATTCTTGCAACAATTTTGGCATGTGATGTCGATTTCTAAAGGTGAATAGTGGGATTGTTAAAGAATGTTATGTTGTATACAATCCCTAGACCAGCCAATTTTTCTGTATTTCCATTGGTACAAAGACACGCATCCTAGAGTGTAGTCAGGTTTAGGAAAAATGAATAGAATCATTCAGTTATATATGTTCATCCATAAAATTATCTAACTCACTTTCATCAAAATATTGGTGATTTTAGTATTTAATTCAAAAAGAGTTTGGCAATTCATTCAATTTTTTGCCCATTTTTCTTAGTGTGAAGTAGTCACTTCCAAAATTCTTGTAAAAATTTGCCGATATTTTTGCGCTACTGCAAAAGAGCATTTTTTGAACATTCAGCAAATAAGAAGCCATTTATTGAGAAATTGAAATCATGAAGCAAAATTCGGAAATGTTTTGCTTTTATAAATTGAGATATAAAAGAATCAAAAATCAATCAGTAAGATTTTAACTAATTCAAAATTCAAAATTCATTAAACTTATAACACATGATTTTAGTCAACATGTACATTCTTCCTATCAAAATGAATGAGACATTTTGACTTTTCACAAAAAGTTTATTTATACTTAGAAATTTCATTATGATAATAATAGGTCTAAATCAATTCCATTCTATGTGAAATTATACATGAGCATAGAATGTGTTTTGTACAAAAACATGTCCAAATTTTACTTTATGATTCCAATTTCCACTACTTTTGTGATTCACTGTACTCTTAGATCTACTATGATGTCTAAGCAAATCTAATACAACCTTTCGAACGTTCTCTATTGGATTCAAATCCGGTGAATTGACAAACCACTTTAACTTTTCCATACAATGAGCACGTCTCCATTTGCGATGGGAATAACCTACAATGAACTGGAGTGCCATCCTCCATCAATGTCAATTGCTCGGGGTCAACGTATTAGAAACAAAAGCTCTTTAATGCTCTTTATAAACAATAGTGACAAATCACTTGAAAGAATGATGTGACCAATGTAGACTTATCAAAGCGGCTAAAGGTACCGTAAACCATCATCTGAACTATGGCTAGATTTGAAAGTTGGTGTTATACAATTCCACGCATATTTTCTGTACATCTTCCTCCATACTCTAATTCGCCACGAATCTTTGCCGATTTCAAATGATGACTCTTCACTCCAAATAACATTATACCAAATGAATTTTCATATGTCCAATTCTCTCGGGCTTGTACAAATACAAACTTATTTGCTTTGTGTTAGACATTCAAATTAGAGAGAAAAGGAGGGAGACTTAGAGTGCGCGGCCATGTACCCATGCCAACAGTTGAAAAAATATCTTTTAAAAAAATATTTATTTATGTATTTTGCAACTGCAACTATAACCACTATGAATTTTTTATTTTTTTATTAGTTTTATTTTTTTTAGGATTCAGCACCGAAAATGGCAAGCTAAACTCTAACAAAGAAGAAAAAAAATGAAAAAAAATGAGAACATGATAAGAATTAGGGTTCAACGCTACAAATGGCAAACTGAACCCTAACTAAGAAGAAAGAAGAAAGAAAGAAATTAAAATATTAAAAAGTTAAAATTAAGAATTAACCTCGGTGCACTAGTGTGTGATCCACGGCTGCACAAAAAGAGCCAAAAGTGGAAAGAAAAGAAAAGAGAAAATAGAAGAGAAAAAAAAGACAAGAAGAAAGACAAAAAAGAAGACCAAAAAAAACATCAAAATAAAAGAAAAGACAAAAGAAAAGATAACGGTACAAATAAGAAATACATAAAGGAATTGTTTGTTTACAATGTAAGTGATTGTAGAAATACAAAAATTGATGTTTTTCAGTGAATATTTTAGACAAATATTTAAATGCGCACGAGGGCCAAAAGCATGATTATATGGCCAAGTGCGTAAATAGTGAATTGCGTGTTATTGACACTATAATTGCAAATATAATTGTTTTCCCGGATTGTTCTCATTGAACCTTTGAGATAGATAGATAGAAACACCAGCCCAAAGAAATGGGCCGGCGTGAATAAAGTGTCCGTTCGTAATGTCAATGACCCGATGCCCACGGGACAAAGGGACATTGGAACAATACTACTCTCCTCTTTCGAGGATGGACACTATAGTAACCAAAACAAAGTAACAGTAACAGTAACAAACGAAAAACAAGCAAAGTAGTGATGGGTGAGTGTTAGTTTGTATAAAGGTGTGTTTAGTGTTAATTTTTATCGCCAAGTCATGAGTTCTTTGGTTGGTTGGTGAAGGGCGTTGTATCACGATCATGTGGTCCGGGTTCGAAACCAGTTGGGCTCGTTGAGCAGTGGTGTGATACACATGGCTTGGTGCTGCTAGTGATTTGTCATGGCAGGAAAGTTGTACCAACCAACCGGCCCGTCCTATCCCCTGAGACAAGCTGAGCTAGTTGTTTGAAAAGAGTGGCTAGCAGTGGTTTTCACCACTACCCCCCTCTTTTTTAATGTACTACGTCTGTTGGTATTGTTTGGTTATTTTCTATACGTCTTTTATGTAAAAGGATAGATCCGGCGTACTGTATGGCAATGGTATTTATTGCTTTGAACGTGTATTTTATGGAGGTTTTACAGATGTTGAATTTAGTTTCAAGTAGTTTCATTGAGGGGACGTGTGTGGTTCCTCTAGCTCCAGCTGTAATGACTATGATGGGATCCACTTTCCAGCCTTGTTGTATGATGTTGTTAATTAGAGGTTGGTATTTTAAAAGTTTTCTGCCAATTGTTTCTGGTGAAAATCTATCGTTTGTGTATGTGAATTCTATAAATTGTACGGTAAGGTTATCATCAGGGATTAGAGGCGGCGGGCTTTGGTATGGGAGACCTTTAATGCATAGGATATCTGGTTTGAATCTGGCATTACATTGACATCTTTGTTGATTACAAGTACATGGTAATAACCATGGAGGAACTGTATTTTCTTGTGAGTTATTGTTGAATGTGCCCGCATTCATGCGAGTGTAGCATCTTGATTTATTTGAGGATAATATTAATTTTCTTAGTTCCCAGACCGCTTTATTGTGTCTTTTGGTTCTTAGTGCGTGTATGTGGTGTTGTTTGCATATTAAAAGTACATGTAGCCATGTATCTGCATCTTGTGAATTACATATGGGACATGTTTTTGAGGGGAATCTTTGTATGCCGAAAATTAATTGTTTTCTGGCATTACCCATGTATTGACCGGTTCTAAATTTTAGTATGCTTGTTTTTTGTGCGTCTCTTATTTCTGGGTTTTTCCAGAAGTCATTGGACATTTCGTTATCTATGATGGGGTTTGTTGTCCATTTGTTGATGTTGGGGAAGTGTTCTGCCAGTAGTTCGAGGTTATGTTCACGGTCATGTTTCTTGATATATTCTTCCAAGCATCTAACTGGGCCTTTGTCTGGTCGTTTGATACTACTGGGCCAGGTATCTTTTTGGAAGTAGTAAGGTGTGGTATGTGCAAATTCGTGTGGGTTTGCTGCTGGTTGATAGCCTCTTTTGATGGTTCCTTCTTTTGCGAGTTGATCTGCGTGTTCATTTCCGTTGATTTTGCTGTGTGCTTTAACTTTGTAGATTGTGGTGGGTTGTGTACGCTTTTGTAGCATTGCAACCATTTCTTTTAATATGGTTTTATCTGCGTGGTTATTTTGTTGGGTAGGGTGTTTTAGTTGTGTGTTTAGAACATGTATACAATTGAGGCAATCAGTAAAAATATGTGCAGGTTCGTTCATATATCGAGTAGTGATTAGTGAAAGTGTTTCGTGTATGGCCATTAATTATGCTCTGAAGCATGTTTGTAGTCCAGGCAGTCTTTTTGATATTTGTACATCTGGTTTTGTTGAGTTGTAAATGCCATATCCAGCTTTTTCTTTTTTCCAATGGCCATCATCCGCTTCTTTTGGTGGTAAAAAGGATCCATCTGTGTAATAGCTGTATTGTGGTAGAAATTTTAGTGTAGTGTTTATTTCGAAGTTTGGAAGGGGATCGATCCACGTGTTTTGTAGATTGTTATGGGGTGGGTATAGAAGTTTGTTCCATTTTGTGCTTTTGTTAACTTTTGTGTTTAATGGTGTTGGTGGTGCTATTTGTGTATGGTATTGTGTAATTTGTAGATTTACAATTGCTGTGTTTATGGTGTTTATTTGGTTTATTATGCCAATGCTGTTGTTTTGATGATGAATACACCATATGTGTATTGCAAGTGGTTCGTTTCGGGTTTTGTTGGGTATTAGTGGGATTGTTGGTTCGTCATATACAATGGTGTCCGCGGCAAAGTGTATAATGGCGTGCGTATCCGGAAAGGGTCCGTTGTACGGTGATAGGTTTTGGTACGAGTTGGTGTCCGGGATTGCTAAAATGGTGACAGTTTCTGGGTCTTGTTTTGCTGCTAGTCTAGCCCAGTGTATTGCTTGTTGTGTTGTTTCGGCGTCATTTGGGTGAGCATATCCAATACCTTTCCATTTGTATTGAAAGGCTGTTCCTAGTGAGCCAAAAATCCTATCTCTAGCGAATGTAGAGAAGAATTGGGTAGATTTCATGGAACATGTAATTGGTGAGGAAAAGTACGAGTGTGTTATATTAAATGTTGTTATTAGTGTGTCTAGAATGTTGGATGGAATGGTATGGTGTGGTGTTTTTATTGTATTCTTTTTGTGGTTTTTGTGTTCGTATCTTTGATATGAGCAGACTACTTCCGTTTCAAATGATTGTATAGCAGGTATTAGTCTGTGGATGTTGTATTTATTATTGTTATATTGTTGCCATAACCATTTTATTCTTGTAGTTGGAATGGTGGTGATATATTTACCGATGTCATTATATATGTGGGTTTTATCATTTTGTGTTTGAATGGTGTACTTGTTTGTGTCTATGTCTCTGTCTGGGTTGCATTCAATTGTGGATGTTTTGATGTAGGGAGTTATTATTGGGGGTGGGATGTGTCTAGTGTCTCTGTTTTGTTCGAGTGTAAATTGTGTATTTATAATATTTTGATAGTGTTTGTTTTTAAAATCTGTATAGTAATTTGTAAGTAGGTTTATATTATGATGTATTACTGTTGGTAGATTAAGTGGGAATAGTTCGCGTTGTACTAACCATTTATTATATGTTATATGGTTTGAGTCTATCCATTGACATAGATAGGTGTTGTATTTTTTTGGTATTTTATATTTGTCTTTAGTTGTAATTGTTTTGTGGTTTAATATTGTGTGAATGGGGAATCTTATGGGGTCGTTTTTTATGTTTTGTGGTGGGGCTGGTTGTTGTGGAGGTTGAGGGTCTTGTACGGGATTTGTTGGTGTTCTTGGTATTATTCTATGGTTGTATATTTTGTATTTATTTTTTAGAGTACGGGGTGGTTAGTGTATTTGACATGGGTTTGGGCAATCTTCATCACATTTTGGTTCACAGAAGAGTTGTTCTGCTATGTTTAGTGCACTTTTGTCTAGTTTAGTTGGATTTTGATAGTATATTTTAAATTCTTCTGGTGACATTAGTTTTGTGCCGTTGGGAAGGATGATTTGATTAATATTGTAGATTTTGTGTTCCATTAATTTATATAATAATTTGATGGAGAGTTTTGAGTCTAATTGTGGTAGGTCATTTATGACTGCAGATCGCCATTCTCGTTCTAGTTCAGTCATATCGAGTTGAAAGTTCTCTTCTGTGCTTTTAAGGTGTATACCAATTTCTGTTTTCAGAAGGAATAGTGTTCGTGTTGTAGGTAATGTAATGCAGTCTTGGCGTTTAATTCTTGGGATGGCATCGGCACCTCCGGCTTTGACAAGTATGTGTTGTATAAGTCCTTTATATATTATTCCTAGTCTTCCTTTGTCGTTAAGTGCATTACGGAGTTGTTCCCCAATGCATCTAAGGTAGGCATCTTTTAGAGAGAAGGCTTCTAGTCCAAATAAATCATGAGGAAGTTGAGTTATTATGTTTGCCGTGCTTTTGGGTAGTCCACATATTGTTTTTTGGATTGCAATAATTTTTTTATCCAGTTTTTTAATCGTTGGTAGTGAATATGGGACTGCATAGAAGCTGTAGGCTATGCCTGCTCTGATTACTGTGTCCACCATACTGATTCTTTGTTTGATGGTGGCAGGACATTTTGACAATTGTTTACATTGGTCTATTATTTTAGTTGTGGTGATATGTGTTTGGAGTTTCCATTTTAGTGATGGAACTAATTGTATGCCTAAGTATACATATGGTTCGTTTTGATGGAGTACTGGTAATGTTTGGTCTCTGTAATTGATTTTTTGGTTTGTGATGTGAGTTTTAAATTTGTTTGGGGGCATTTTGGATTTATTTGGGCAACCGGTAACAGCGCATTTTGTGACTCCCAAGTCCATTCCCGCCCATTCACAGAATTTGTCAATTTTGTTCAATTGTACTTGTAGTGATTTTATATTGTTTGATATAGCTGCTAAATCATCCGCGTATGCTGCAGAACTAATTTGGATTTTAGATGTACCAAATTTGTAGCCATTTTCCCCTCTTTGTAGCCATCTCAAGAGTGGTTCTAGAAAAATTATGAAAAGATATGGGCTAAGTGTATCTCCTTGTATGGTTCCTCTTTGAATCGGTATTGGTTTTGTTTTGCCAAAGTGTTCACCAGTAAAAATGGTGTTTGAATGGGAGTAGATGTTGCCAACTAACATGATTGCATCTTCTGGGTATCTAAGGTCTTTCATTATAGTTAGGAGTCTTAGGTGATCTAGTGAGCCAAATGCGTTTTTGAAGTCTATATAAAGTAGATATATGTCCTGGTTTGTAAATTTTGCATCTTCTAGTGCTGCTATGAGGATTTGTAATTGTCTTGCTGTACTTCTTTCTACTCTGAATCCTTCTTGACTATCGTGTAGGATTTGGTATTTTTCACCTTATGATGATAGTATGTATGTTAGCGTACTGGTGAAGAGTTTGTATATTGTGTTTGCAAGTGCTATTGGTCTGTGATTTGGCAGTTGTGCTAGATTTCCTTTTTTATAAAGTAGTATGGTTAAACTGATTTTCCATGAGGCTGGGATTTGTTTTTGTTTGTAGCAATGAGTGAAAAATAAAAAGAGTAGCTTTTGGAAGTTTTCGGGCATGTTTTTTAGTATTGAGTTGGGAATTTTGTCTGGGCCTGGTGTTTTGTTGTTGGATAGGTTTTTAAGACACATTTCATATGTTTCCTTATCAAAGTGTTTATAGAGTGGTGTTTGTGGATGTCCTCTTTTTTCTATTACAAAACCATCAAGGTCGTGCCATGGGTATTGTCTAACTCCGCAAGTACATTGTACTGCGTGATCGGGTTGGTAATAGCATGTTGGTACTGTAGGTCTATTACTAATTGATTGTTGTATGTGGATTTCATTTGCTATGTCTTCTGGGTTGGTCAGTATGTTGTTGCTTCTGTCCATAATGCAGTCTAGTGGTGGTGTTTCTTGATTTTTGAAGACTTTCTTGTTTATTTTCTTTGGGCTTTTGTCGTATAGTTGTCTGTATTTTTGAATTGCCTTTTTAATACAACTTTGTGTGTATTTTGTGGTGATTTTACGTGCTTGTGTTTTTGCTGTTTTGGCTATTTCTACTAATGATTGGATCCATTCTATTTGGTCATGTTCTTGGGTTGGGAGTGGTGGGATGTTTACATTTGTATGGGTTTTTAACTCTGCAATTATTGGATGTGTTTGCCAGTTATGTGTAATTTTTGTTATGTAGATTGTTTTTCTAATTAGATGGTAGGTGGATAGATGTTTTTTCCATGATTTTTGTAGTTTTCTTGGTAAGAAGCCTCCTTGTTGAGAGGTGTGATTTGTTAGTGTTAGAAGTGGTGGTGCACTGCAGGTTTCTTGAATTTTGTCTGATATTTTTTGTATCAAGTGATCTAGTTTTGAGCATGATGTTTGCCATTGGACGTCTGTTAGTTGATCATTTGATAATATTGTGACGAGTTCATTTATTTGTAGAGCATTTTCTTCAAAATATTCTATTTTGAATTTTTCCATATTTTCTTGTGGGATGGGGTTTAGAATTCTTGTTGTTTTGTTTGTTATTGGAATGGGTCTTGCTAATAAGGCGTTTGGTGGTATGTGTAGTGTTACTGGTGAGTGGTCAGAGTTAAGGTTGTGGTCGTTGTCTGTGGTTGATGTGTATAAAGTATTATCTGGTGTTTTGATATAGTATTCATCTATTAGGCTGGTTTGATTATAGTTTTGACCCCCTTGTCTGGAATATGGGCAGTTTGTTGGGACGTATTCTAGGTGGAGGTTATTAGTAAATGTTCTCCATTCTATATCTTCTGCTTGTGGTGGAGTTGTGTCGGTTCCATTCTGTCGTCCGATGAGTGCTATGTCTCTGTTAAAATCACCACATAGTATGTGTGTAGCATTCTGATGTGTATTGATTTGTTGTGTTATTTTTTGTTGGATCATTGGTATATATTGTATGTCTTCTGCATGTGATGGCATATATATATGGATAATTAGCCACGTTTGTAGTGGTTTGTTGTCTATTTTTATTATTTGTAAATAAGGTGATATTTCTCTCGGTGTTGGGATTTTAGTGACGTTACCGGGGTATGCGTATTTATGATGTATTAGTGTGAGGAGACCTCCTCTTGCGGGGATGTATGGAATTCTTTGTTGAATGCATCTTGTTAGGGCATGTGTGTTGTTAAAAATTAGTTTGTATTTTGGAAATAGGTTTTGTATGTATTTGGTGGATTTTGTAGCGGTTATTTTAGTTTCTTGTATTGTGATGATGGCGGGTTCATTTGGTGTGTTGGTAATTAGTTCATGTAAATTTGGAAGGGCCATATTTAATGATGAGGCATTCCATGTAATAAATCTTGTATTGTTATTTGTTGTTTGTATTACTTGTGGTTGTATTATAGGTATATTTGGGAGAGGTGGGGGATGGTTGTATTCATGTAGTGATTCGTATATTTTTAAGGTTTCTTCTGATAAGTTGATAGGGAGAAATGGAAATTTCTCAATCATGTTTTGGAGGGTTATAGAATCATTGTGTTGGTGAATAAAATCGTATATTTCTTTATGAATGGTTTTTGGTGGGTTTATTAGGTTTTGGTTATTTTCTGTGAATTCTGTGTATGGATGTTTGGTTAAAATGTGCCTTCCGGGTGGGTTTTGTAGCAGGGCCATTTTTTCTAGTAGTAGAGTTGTCCAGTCAGGGTTTGGAATTTGTATTAGGAGGTGGTCACATGTTTCTTTTGATGGACTAATTGTAGTGATAAGAGCGTAAAGTATTCTTGGTGGTGGATGATGTTGATTTTGATAAATATAATTTGATAAGTGTGGATAGTCGTTACAGGTTTCCGCATGATTTGGATGCGTTATATTTACGATAGATGAAAATTGTTTGGCTAAATGTTGGTATTCTGGTTGTAATTTAATCGTACTTGGTATAAAGTATGCTTTGGATCTTCTTCGATGTGTGGGCGGGTGTGTTTTTAATAAGTTTGGCATCGGCCCGGGGTTAATTTCTATGTCCCCGCATAACATTAATATTAGATGGAAAAAGTTTCTTTTTAGAAGAGATTTTTGGGCCATTTTTTCCTTTTTTCTTTGTTTATTTTGGACGAGGCCGGTAGGCCGAGTCCATTTATTTTGTTTGTTGGTTTTTTTATTTTTGTTGGAGTATTTGTTTTTGGGGTTTTTGATATTTCTTTTTGTTTTGTGTATTATGTATTTTGTATGTTGTTTGTATTTGTAAAAAAATATTTTGTCATTTTTATTTGTTTTGGTTTTGTTGAGTTTGGTATTGGTATTGGTATTTGTATTGGTGTTTGTATTGATTTTTAATTTGGTATTTGTAGTGGCATTTGTAGTGGTGTTGGTATTGGTATTTGTATGGGTATTTGTAATTGTTTCTTCATTATGTAAAAGTAAAAGGTGTTGGGGAAATATTTTATTTTTAAAAAGATGGGCTTTTACTTTGTACTTTGTGCTATTACTATTGGGTTTTATTTTTATATTGTGATTTGTTTTTTTTGTGTAAGTTTGTTGGTGTTTGTTTGTTTCGAACTTGGGGTTCTTGGGGTTCCCAAGTAGCCCAAGTTTGGGATTTTTGACATTTCTTTTTGTTTTATGTATTATGTGGTTTATATGTTTCTTGTTTTTGTAATAATTTATTTTGGATGTATGATTTGATGTGCATGTTTTTGGTGATGTTTTTGGTGTGTGTGTTTTTGCATTTTTTGGGTTTTTGTTGTGTATTTTGTTTTGGTATATTTTAGGTTTTTTGGGGTGTTTTTTTTTTATACAATTTTTGTATTTATTCTTATTATTATTATTATTATTTGTAGAGCATATTTTTTTTTGAGTATTAGTATTAATATTTGTTTTGGTATTTTTGTATTTTGTACGTTGATTTTTGAATCGTATATGAGTATACCTTTTTATTATTTTTGAGTGTAATATGACAATAAAAAATATTGTTTTTGTATATAGGTATGTATTTTTTTGCTGTAATGTATTCTATACATACCATGTATAAATACTGTAGACGATGTATATTCTTGAGTATAAAATACTCGTACAATATGGAGTATAATAGAGGCTGTATATTCTTGAGTATAAAATACTCGTACAGTATGGAGTATAATAGAGGCTATATATTCTTGAGTATAAAATACTCGTACAGTATGGAGTATAATAGAGGCTATATATTCTTGAGTATAAAATACTCGTACAATATGGAGCATAATAGAGGATGTATATTCTTGAGTATAAAATACTTGTACAATATGAAGTATAATACTCCTTTGGAGTAGATATACGTTATGCTCTCTGTATTCTAGTATGTGGTCTTTGGTCCTTCTACATTTTTTTGTTCTTCTGTAGAGCAAGCTATGTACTGAAGTAAGTAGTATGAATTGAAGCAAGAGGGTAGGCCATGTACTAAAGTAGGTGGTATGAACTGATGTGACTAAGAGTGGGCTAGGATCTGTGATGACTTTAATGGGATTATACACACGATTTGAGCAAGAAAAAGGACTATCCTTTTTTTATTTTTATAGTGGTTTTATAAGTCAAATACAAATAATCTCGTGAGAGATATGCGGCTGTGAACCTTTGAGACCTAGAGCTTAACATTTAAAGGTCCAGGGATTTAGAATGGTTCTACATCTCCTATAGGTTTAAGATCAATAGTGAAGTAAAAATTCATGTTGACATGGTTTTGAAGAGCTATTGAGGTCTCTATTTGCAACTTTCTAGTTACAATAAATGCCAAATACACACTAACATATCTACTATCTCCAATAGACCTTTAAGGGCCGCTTTGGCCGTCCAAGTCGAGAGGCCTTGGGATTGAGTGGCCAAACTTTGTTGAGAGACCAAAGAAATCTACTGGAAATAGGCAATAAAATATAGTTTTCATTTTTTATGAAAAGAAATCGACGGCCTCTCGACTATAGTTTGGATTTCCATTCCCGCCCAATCCAAACTTCCTCTCGGGAGGCTATCACCTCGATCAAAAAGTGTTGCCATGTAAGCATTTTGGAAGGTGACATCAAAGTAAATTAGAAAGAGAATCATATTTAAAATGGAATTTAAAAGAGATTTTGGATGTGAGAATCATGAAGGCTATGTCCGTTAACCCCTAAACGCTCAAACAACCATTTTTTGGTCTGTGTCCAAATAAAACGGGCTGCTTGGAACAAAAAAAAAATGTTTTTGAAAAAATATAAAATGTTTTAAAATACTAAATCAAGTCTACTTTCCGACGCAATTTAAATTATGTCAATCCAAGTTAGACTCCACCAGGGAGAATTTTTCAAAAGTGGATCACCTTAACTCCTAAGCGTCCCTAGCTTTATTGGGCTTCAAAAAATCATTTCTTTTGATATATTATAGGTTTAAATGTAAATAAGATATGAGAATCTCAATCGTACAATCTTGTAATATACATGGTGTAGATCATGTGAATCAAATTTGGAGTCATTCGGTTATATAAATTGCAAGATCATAGTGTTTTATTGTTAAATAAGGATGCTTAAGTTTTCCTAACATAATTAGAGGTGAAATTCATTTTCAAATTACTCATATGAAAAAACTTTGAACCACAAAGTAGTTCAAAATCATCATATAAACACATTGGTACCCAAAATTACTCATGAATTTTTTTTAAGGTGCCCTAAAATGGCCTTGCAATGACAAAAAGTAGCTTGAAAAGTGACTAGTTTGACCCAAAAAGCAAAAAGTGTCCAAACTAAACCCGTGCACTAAAATGACTTCCAAACATTCAGAACAATATGAATTGACATGAAAATTTTACCTTGATAACTAAACTTCAAGGAGAATCCAACCCAATAAAAAAATTTATATTGAAAACGAACATAGGATGACTAGGAGATACAAGCCCTCAAAGTTGCAGCCATCAAAATGCACAAATACTATCCAAAAAAGACCCCTACTTTCTGATCACCAAAAATTCAAAACATCTTGGATTGATCTGAAATTTTTACCACTCATTCCATACATCATACGCTTGTTTTTCCAAAATTTCATTAAAATCGGACACTTTTTGCAGAACTTACAACTCTTTGAAGGTGAATATACCCCCAATAACGTCCAAAATATGGACGTCAGGACGGTTAGGAGTTAACATTGTCTTAGTGTTATAAATTTTCTATTTGGACAAAGTAATGGTGTTCCTTCCATCATTTCTTTTGTTTTTTTGAAGATTACAATAGAAAAACCAAGTTTAACCAATAGTGCCAATTATTAATTCTACAAGTGAAAATTATAGTTTATACAAATTTCAAAGGTTAGTGCTTTTAAATTCATTAGAAAAATATCTAAAGTTATTTTTGGAAGTTTGAATGGACGGATAAAGTGTAGAGATGATGCCCTGTATTTTTTCTATTGAACTAAACTTCATCAAATATATGAAAGGCACATATTCTCGCACATATTATAACACATTTATGTTTTGTTCAATCCCCTTGGGCTTTTAGGAGTTAAGAGTTAACCCTAAAGAACCATCACTACAACAAAACCTGTTTGACATGACTGGATTTCTGATGAGTAAGAAAAACCATAAATGAATAATGCCACTTTGAGTAAGAAGTGACCTATCACTAAATGGTGACAAGTCAAATATGTCTGAGTAAGGTCGGATAAGACATTAGATTCCTAATGGTGAGTTGCCTAGAATTTTGGGACGTCCATTTGGAACTCAAAGAGGTTACGCAATCAGTAACCATAACTACTCGGAGTAATAAGGAAAAAAATTAAATTAATCTTTTCATCCAACATTTTCATCCAACCATTTATTAAAAGTGGATAAAGTTGATTTAGTATTTAGAGTTACTATTTATAGAAATTCCATTTTTTTTTCCAACATTAATATAAAATTTAACCAGAACCAATTGATACTTCCCATACAAGATAAATTTTTGTTCCCAATCGTGTTCACCATTTGAGGTCCTTGTCCGATAGTATTAGCGGTAAGATTACTGTTATTGATATAAGTGAAGCTAGTGGGTGTTTTCACGGTACAACGTCCAAAATGTGTAGTGTGACATTGCATAACAAGCAAAACGTGACGGTAAATTTTTTCTATTGGCCAATGAAATTATTTTTCTCGCAAAAAATTAACCACAATGAAAAGGTATTCTACTATTGTATGTATATAAATAATTTAAAAAATATGTAGAATAGTATTTAGACCAAAATGTAATCTATTGCATTTGGTAATGTTGTAGTATAAATAATTTTTTGCTTTAATTGATACGTTTCATTGAAGATGTAGTAGTGGCAATTATTTTCTTCTATTCCTATAACATAAAGGTATTGAATTAAAAAAGATTCCAAAAGATTTTGTGAGCAAGGTGGATTTAAGAGGTTTTTGGCGGCAATTCTTTTTCCTTTACATTAAACGCGATTAAATTGGCAAATTTCCAAAAAACATTTTTGCAAGTTTGGTTGGCTAATTAAAATGGAGCTTGCGGTGTAATTGGAATATGCATTCAATCTGGTTTGCAAGTGAATTATATAACATCATCAATAATATTCCAAAAGATTGTGAGAATATTCCAAAGATTCCAAAACAATGTACAAGATTCCAAAACAATGTACAAGATTCCAAAAGATTCCAAAATATTTCACAAAAGATTTTACTATATTAAAATGTTTATGGTATTTTCACTATTTTTTTATATTACATCATTAATGCAAATGCTTCACAATAGTAGAGATTTTTTTGTTGAGAACCATAACATCCTAGCATGAAAACACCCTAATAAAAATCGGGAGAAGAACGGACACTTCCAATCATTTGTAGAAATCGGCTCATTCAACTGTACTTAGTAAGACTGGACGTTAAGTAAGAGAAGTTAGATTGGACAACTATTGTTGTAGTGCATAAGGCCACTACACAACTTCTGGAACTAAAAAGTGAGGAAATTTGAGTTGTTAGACCATGAAAATAATATAGGATGCGCAATAAAGAGAGCTTGGCTCTTTTTGAGAACTGAATCATTGAGTATTTCTTAATTGGAAATTCATGTAGTGTTCGGTTTTTGATAATTTTTGGAGCTGCAAAGAGGTTATCTGGGTGTCACTTCACACCCTCATATCTTCCTCCTTACATCTGCAAATTACATAACTTTTTTTCGCATGAGGATTGTGATGATCTCTACCGTTGCTAGAAAATCCTCTGACTATGTCAACAAGAAAACGTTGATCGCGGCAATTGATTTGTACGAGTTGTTTAGGACTTTTCCAACCAAAATCTGTTGTTCCAGAACTGTTGTTTTGGTCAAAATAATTTTATTTGTTTATTGATTCTAGTTTTAAAACACACACACAAAAAATTTTAATTTTTTTTTAAAATTATATATATATATATATGACAAATCATGAAGGCTAGGAGCTGATTCCGTTGACGAGAGTATCTTGGAGAGGGTTTTTACGTGAGAATTTTTTGAAAGAAATCCGTCGACATTGGCGTCGGCCCCCTATTTCCGTGCTTCTTGCTCTTTCCGGGGTTTGTGCAAATTTTGTTGTTGTTGCTGATTGTTGTGCTTCAAGTGATCACTCGACTGTAAGTCGTGATCGAGCTTCAAATGATCCCTGTGTTCAAGTGATTCGCGATTCACAATTGCTCAGGACGCATGTTTTGATCGGCACCTTAATTTGGTTCGCTTGAGGTTCAGCAACCACTGGAAGGAGAACAATCAGGCGCTTCTGACTGCCGTTGGAGGTGCTCTTCAGTCGGAAAGGACACAACAGACAAATAAAAGCCGGATTCTCCGTCGGCCAGAAGCGTCGCATTTCCTACTAGTTAACTGGTCACATGTTCAACCATCTTGTCAATCAGAGCGCAGGGTTGAACTTGGATGGGTGTGATTGCATGCACAGTCGTTGGGCACAGAGCTTGATTCTCTAGAATTCCCAGTGGGGTGATTTTTACAGTAAGTCCATAATCGTTAATCGGTGAGAACACTTAAACGTAGTATCGGGAACCTCCCGTGTATTATCCCCTGTAGAATGTAACCAGGGTACATGCAGGGGTACATTTGCCGAGGTGAGGTTCCCAATACTACATGTGTCCCTGGTGAGAAAACTTAGGTTTAGGGCTTAGGTTTTAAGGCTGAGAATACTTGAACTTGTTCAGTATTCGTGATCAATTTCGGTTGACATTTCACTCCAGATATGCTCCGAATTTGAATCAGTTGAGTTTTTACTTATGAGCCGGTACTGATATGTCATTCTTTGGGAGCTACAGAGCACTGGTCTTCCAAAATGGACCAGTACAGAAATTTGTAAACAGGAAGTACAGTCGGGTCCAATATGCTTTCGAATTCACACTGCAGGGAATTGTTTTTAGAAACTTCAAACAATGCGTGTGTACTCAAAAATGATCCGAGTTGGAAACACACCGGCGTGTACTACAATATCATTACAAATTTACACATGTATTAGTGAAAGTTAAAGAACAAGTTAAAAATAATATATACACTATCTACCATTGAGTGCTCTCACTGTTTGCTTCAGTTACAGTGTCCATTTTAGCAAGAAAAATTGAAATGAGTGTTTGAAGTTGATTTTGAGATACTTGAGCTTATACTTCTTGAATGATTTGTATCATTTCGTAATCTTTTTGATTCCATGGGCTTGTCTCCAATCATCATGATATCTACTACGGTGTATTGGACCACCATCCTCCATCAATGTGAATTGAATAGGTCTATCATGCATAAAATAGAAGCCAATTGATAGATTTTCATAAATAAGTTTCACAAAATGAATTACTGATTGTTTAGTTGGAGGATTGATGAGAAGTGGACTTTCATCAAAACCCATGAAAGCCCCTACACCATTACAAAAGGAGAAATTACAAAGGAGACTGATGAAATGATACAAATCATCCAAAAAGTATGAGCTCAAATATCTCAAAAACAATCTCAAATGCTCATTTCAAATATGCTTGCTTGAATGGACACTGTAACTGAAGCAAATGGTGAGAGCATTCAATGGTAGATAGTGTATACATTATTTTTAACTTATTGTATAATTTTCACTAATACATGTGTAAATTTGTAATGATATTGTAGTACACGCCGATGTGTTTCCAACGCACTTTGCGGTTTCCAAATCGGATCATTTTGAGTACACACGCATTGTTTAAAGTTTCTAAAAACAATTCCCTGCAGTGTGAATTCGTAAGCATATTGGACTCGACTGTACATTCAAATGGCCCTGTGTTGGATGACACTCTCCTTGCTGACCCAAAGGTGAATGTCTTTTCACTAGGAAATTGTCGTTTTTCACTTACTATAAATGAAAAAGAAATGAAACCGGGCCAAGCACATGGATTGTGTCAGTGCTGGTGAGTGGTTTTGGTCACAAGAAGATAAAACTATAAACATAATATTCAGCCACTATTCATCATGGATTCATTGTTTCCACGAAGTGGGGAATGGAAAACGACAGGTCTGCTACTACTGTTTCTTTCAGAGTTTTTGGACTTGGTTCTTTTGTCAACTCAAAATAAATAATGGGAGCCGACGTTGAAGTATTAATGCATATTATGGTTGAAGTAGAAATCCTTTTACAGAATGTCCAGATCGAGAGAGGGTTTGTTTTGACCTGTGAGACTCACAGTACTTTCATGTTGTTTGCAGATTGTCGACGGAATCGAAAACGAGAAGAGCGTCGAGAAGAAGCTGAAGATTTTCAACGTGGACCGATCTGTCGGTGGTCATGTCGGGTGGCGCAATTGCTAAAAAATACGGAGACACTGGTTTTGCTGGCGAAATCAAGTTGCTGTAAGTATCCATTCTCTCATTCTACAGCTTCTTCTGTTCAATTTATTTATTTATTTATTCATCAACACATGCAGTGTTCTTCATTGGTTCTGGTGATATAAAAACTCATCTTCGTCTGCATTATGGTTTTTACAATATGATCAATCAGATTGGTCATTTAAAATTTGTCCAATAAAGACACTCTAAACAAACATCAATCTAACAAACACACTCTAAACTTGTTATTATCACACTATCCAATATCACATTTGTTGTTGTGTACACATGTGATTGGATAATTTCTACATGGCAAGCTCTAAACTCATGTACTTTGGGGGTGATATAAAAGAGTGCTGAGAGTAGACTTTTGGCGGATGTCTTATCATAACAAGCACTTAATGAATGATATTTATTTATTTATTTATTTATTTCGACGTGTGCAGATTTGAGGGCAATGCAGGACAATTGTTTGGATGTTTCTTGACTCCAGGCTTGTACTTGCGTTTGGTTGGAGAAACCAATGACTACGTCGGCAAGGTACTGATCACCTTCACATTTATCTTTTTCTGCAAAAGAAAGGAATTCTTTAAACCCCTAAGCATCTAAAACGCCCAATATGGCCATGATTTGCATCATTGAACTTTGCAACGGCATTTTTTTCTCATTTTACCTTGGTTTTCTGATTGCAATACAAATCATTTTAAAGCTCTTGTTCTATACTACAAGATCAATAGTGTCGAAACTAAAGTCATTTTCACACAAACATGTGATTTGCAACAGAGGGTTCAATTTTCCTACACTACATAAAATACACAGTGGACGCTCACTGGTTAAAGTAAAAAACTATTGGAGTTTTGCAGGGTATGGCAAGTGGAAAGATTGTGATATCTCCACCCGTGGGTTCGGGTTTCAAAGTTGAGGATGCCACCATCGTCGGCAACACATGCTTGTATGGAGCCACCGGTGGGCAGCTCTTTGCCAATGGCAAGGCCGGTCGACAGTTTCACTACTAGAAAATTCAACTGTTTTGTTGATTCGATTGCATTGATCAGGGGCACTTTTCTGTTGATTTGGTCGCGTTTATGTCCAAATCAACAGATTGTTGTTCAAATCAAGAGAAAAGTGTCCCTGATCAACACGACCTAATTAACAGAACAATTGGATTTTCTAGTACAGTAGTGTGCAGTATGGAACTTGCTTGCTGAAGCTGTCATTGAAGGAACAAGCAACCACGCTTGCGAGTACATGACTCGTGGTTGCATTGTGGCCATCGGCAAGTAAGTATTCACCTTCATACATTCAACATTTTTTTCGCAGTTTTAAGTAGGTCACTTGGAGATTTTCTCGTTCAAGTGTGGTAAAGTCTTACATTTTGGTAGAGTAATGTCATGTTGCCGACGTTCTCATGTGGGTGGTTGAACTCATTTGAACTTTGGATCTGGCCATTTAACGATGTAACCTTTGGTAACAAATTCTGTTAAATTGTGGTTTCATGTGTGTTGGATGTGTTGCCTTCAAACAATCAGAGCCAGTTATTTTCAGCTGCATCTATAAATTGTGATTTGAGTTTTGAATCACTGCTGTGTACCATAGACTTAGTGATTTTTTTATCAGGAGACAGGATATTTGCTACTTTTCCATGGCTTGAGCAATCCAGGCTCCTTGGATGCTCTTTTCATATTAACCAGAATCCCATTTTCGGCGTTGTTCAGCTTGACAGTCCTCTTTTGGGCTCCAATTCTAGGCGTGTTTGCAAGTACAGGCTTCCCCTCAGCAGTGAGTACATTTATGACATTCTTCTTATTATCCTTTTTGCATTGTTGTTACAGTCGGTACCATTTTTGACCTATTTTGAAGTTGTACAAGCTGTTTATGTTTGCTTGAGGTGTGTTTTGTGATTAAGTTTTTAAATCATTTCGTGCAGGGATTTTTGTTTTAAAAGGCAATTAGTTTAGCAAACAAAGCTTCAAAGAAAGCTGACAGAGCACACGACTTCTACCCATGAAGGTCACTTTGATGTGGAGCACTTGTGGTTGCTCCAGGTTTTGAAATTTTTGTACCATAGCCTAATTCTCAACTCTATTCATTAACACAACTCCATATTTACAGAGCTAATTGTGCTCCTCAAGTTCTGTCCTGGTTATGATTGTGTGTCAAATTGTAAGATTATAATATAGTCTATTCGTTTCTATTGCACCCTTGTTTCTCAGTTGTAACAATTTGGAAGAATAGTCTAAGCACTCCTAGAGCACTCCTTGTTTTGGTGAACATCTGCAAGTTATGAAATTTGCCAGATTTCTATTGGTTCGGTCACAATTTTTCTTACAGTGTCTCAACCAACATAAATCAAACAAATTTTTTTGTTGCCTAACAAAAAGTTTGAAAATTAATGAAAACAAGCATTACAGTGCATAGAACAACATAATGTTGTTAATTTTTTTGCTGATTTAGCGGTCATTTTCTAGTAGTATACGCATGGTAAAATTTTGGGAATTTTGGAGAACTTTTGAACAATCCAATTTCAACATCTGTACAAAATACCTTGAACGAGTTTCATCAATCTTCTCAACAGTGGCATTTTCTTAAAAACTCTGCAATTTTGTTGATCCTTTTTTCATACTAAAGCTACGTAAGTCTTCTTTAATTTCAACGATGTTGATAGTCAGAATTATCCTACACCAATAAGGCATTGAACTTATTATAAGAGCTACGCCAAAATCACCATACATTGTGGCCCACAATATTTACAAGAAGGTTTACTAATAATCATTTTTTCAAAATAATGTGGTAAAATTCATCCAAATAGAATGAAAATCTGTTTAAATGGATGAAAATTTGTCAAAACATACAAAAGTCTCCACACCAGTCACTCGCCCACAATACATGGTGATTTCAGTGTTGTTAACCCCTGAACGCTCCTGCGTCCAATATCTGGACGATGGACAGATTCAAGTTATTGGATTCTCATCCGAATTGGACAATTTTCATCCAAATAAATTTCTCTTGGTTCTTGTGCAAGTTTACTGTCTATTGTACGGTTTGGATATTTAAAATGGGTTATTATGATTTTTGGAAAAATCACACAATTGGTTTATGTCAAGTTTCATTCTTAGTTCAAAAAGTGAGACCTAAAACATGATTTTTCAAAATAAGTAGAATCAAATAATGGAAACCATACCATCTCATAGAGCATGTTATTCCAATTCCATTACAATATTTTAAATTTTTTTGGTGTTGATGTGGGATTTTTAATCAAATTTGAAGAGAAAACCTTGCAAAAATAATTAAAAATACTTAATAAAAAACATGATAAATCCAACCGTACAGATGTGATCTTCACGTTGACATTTACAACTTTGCTTTGTACATCAACTCAATTTTTGGTATTCATCTAACATTTTATAACGTTTCTTTGAATTGGGACCTTAAAGGGTTAAGAAACCAAGAGCTAAACTCAACACCACCTGAGTTAACCATCAAGTGAGAACATATCATGGATGAACTTGACCTTCCCATGGATGAACGTGACCTGAACTTGACCTTCCCATGGATGAACGTGACCTGAACTTGACCTTCCCAGGGATGAACGTGACCTGAACTTGACCTTCCCAGGGATGAACGTGACCTGAACTTGACCTTCCCATGGATGAACTTGACCTGAACTTGACCTTCCTATGGATGAACTTGACCTGAACTTGACCTTCCCATGGATGAGCTTTCCACATTTCCCAGTTGTGTGGAGAATCCCAGGAATCGACACGAAAGCCCTAATTCCTCTAGGCTAGAGAAAACAGATACGAAACGTACTGGCGGTGCAGTAACCTGGAGCTTCGATTCAGTACAAGCCGTGATAATTTCACTTGAGAATTACCCGGCCCGCATTTATTCATTCTGCATTGAAGAAACTTACAACCTTTTTCCACTGCTACCGACGACACATCATGAAGCGATGATGATTCGATCGCACAGTCTCTGCTAGAACTGAACATTTGGCAATACATGCAGAGCTAGCTCATCAATCGATCTGCGTTTCTGTTTCATTCTCTCCGCCAGCTCCGGAATTGAAAGGGACTGGCCTGCGCGCATACATGTGACTGCAGGCAGAGCTCGATCCTGTATGCCATGTGGTTGTGGCCAGAAGCTCTTAGTACAAGCATGATTGATGGGAGCGCAACTTACTGCACCTTCTCAGTGGGACAGCATGGAAAGCACATGGCTCCCCTCAGTCTGTGATCAAATTACCAACTCATCAAATCAGCCGCATGTTCTTTTCTACAACAGCTCTACAGAAAGTTTGGCATAATTAGAGTTAACCGAAAAGAAGGCCATGGAACCTCCCTTTTCAACCTTCTTTCAAGGGCTCCTTTGAGCTCCCTTGAGCTATGTTTGGGTTGAATAGTGTCGAGTCATAACTTGTCCCCTTGTGGGCCATGGGCTTGGAGCTTTGGTAGGAGGTGTGGAAGTCATTGCGAGGTGTGGAGAATAATGACAGTGGCTTACTTTAGATTGTCTCCCAACTCACCTTGAACTAGTTTTCGGTCTATTTATATTTCAACATGAGTTCAAGAGGAGTTCAAGAGGAATTTACTAAAACTTTCCTCTTTGAGCTGACTTTTCGGTTAACTCTATTGTCTCCACGGATTTTTACTACTCACTCATTCGTTCTAATGGCAGATTTTCGTATCATTCTATAGCTGTTGTAAGAGCTCAATCATCCCTCTCCATTGTAGATGACGATCAATAATTATAAAAATACTTAAGAAACTTACATTTATTGTAGAGAGCGTGCACATGGCACTTCCTTGTAGAAACTAATTGCTTTGGAATTTGGAAGGTTAAAAGTTCCAACAGATTGTTGCTTGGAATAAAAGGGCTCGTGTTAAGAATAAAAGGACTTTTGGTGTTGTTATGAAGAGTGGTTCCAACAGACTAATGCTATAGAATGAACATTGTGTTTAGTAAACCCTAATGCTCCTAATTGTTAGAATGACGGATTTTCACATAAGTGCTAGAGTTCACCCTTGATGATTAGTATTTTTTTGGTCAGTCACGACACACATTTGATTGCAACAAGGGAATCGTTTGCACAAATTGACATTTGATTCAGTTGGCCTGAAAGATGAAATCAATCTACTTAATGTTATGAGTACAGAGTGACATTCAATTGTTCTGAAACCTTGAGCTGTAAAATCTAGGACAAGTACAGATATGAAGCACCAATTTTCTGTTGGGCAACTCAAAACGGATCCAGTAGGGCGACTTCAAAAATACTCCAGACCAATTCCTAAAAACTCAGCCATTCATATCAACCGTGAACGTGATCAATTGTGTTCTCAGAAACTCGTGGATCTAATTACTGCGGAATTGAGCTCATGAAATAGACCTTCCTTCAAGGGCATGATCATCTGTGTTCTCAGGAACTCGTGGTTAGTGCGGAAAACACTTATGAAGTCTCCAAGTACGTATGAGCATGATCAATTGTGTTCTCGGGAACTCGTGGTAAGAATTACTGCGGAGTCTCCAGGTTTGCGATTACACGAAAATACTTTGTATGACAGCCGACTCTGCATGATTGTGAGGAGAAGAGCTTTCCGTTGTTAGTACGGCGACGAGCCTGCCTTGGAGCACTTGAACTGACACATGCCAGCACACTGAGAAGATTTGCAAGGAAAGGATGCAGAGGCGTCATAAGATCTTAGATGACACCAGCTCAGAGCGTCAGTGCGTTGACAGAGGCTTAGTAACAATGTCGACGTACAGCGGCGAATTCTCCCGAACCCTGACGCTTGACAGAGTGTAGAGCTGGCGCTGTCGCTATCCGCTTCGCAATTACTTATAGCGCTAGCTAGCAGTGCTTGATCCAACCACAGCTTTCTTGCAGTCGGTGATTTTGTAGGCTTTTTCAGTGTGAGTTGTAGCTATGGCGTTCGGCATTGGGAAAGGGCAGACAGCGCCGCTTTTGGTTGTCAACTTTTGCTTGTACTTCATTGCCGCCTGCCTGGCTGGCTCCATCTTGAACCGCAACCTTGATGCGAACGCCGGCCTGAATGACGACTTACAAATCGGTGAGCAGCTTTGAACTGAGGCTACGGAAATGCTTCTCGGGTCGAAATTTTGGCAGTTCTTGATTGGCTTTTGGCTCGTTGCAGGAAACGTTGTGACAGTTTTGTTCATTCCGATTGCGTTGACGGCGTGCATGGTCGGCCTCGCTTCAACCCTCGCAGGAGTGTATCATGTGCATGTTTGGCGCTCCGAGAGCCTCGCAGCCGCTTCGGCCACCACCCTGATCGCGTGGTTGCTCACTCTGTTGGCCATGGGCCTTGCTTGCAAGGAAGTTCACACTAGCTATGGCCGCAGCAAGAGACTGGTGAGTTTATTCTGGCTTGCATTAAGTACTATTATAATAAGCATCCTCAGCGTACTCTTGACAACCTTGCAAACGATTGTGATATTCTAATAACGTTCAATCTTTTCTCGCAGAAAACGCTGGAAGCATTCATGATCATCTTGTCCCTTTTCGAGCTGCTCTACTTGTTGAGCTTGCACGCGGGATCAGTCTTCAGCGACGGTCAGAAAAACGCCCCGGCTACTCCCAAAGCAGTGAAGGACGCGAACTTCGGAACTCCCGCAGCAACTGCTGTGTAGACACAGCGTTTCCTGTAGTGTAGAATTTTTAATCAATCGGCACATTCTACTGTGGACATGGTCACGGTGCGCTTGTAAATTATTATTCTATTCCAAAACTCGCTAAGATCTGCCAAGCTTTATGGCCGATGACTTACTGGTTGTTGTGAAATTTTGGCGTGCTTTGCGTTTGGTTTCCTGTCTGTGCGCCTTGCGTAGTCTTTGTGTGCGCCAAGCTTCGCTATAGTGGCGCCAATAAAATTAGTGGCAAGAAACAGAAGATTCCTGTCAGCCGGAAGCACTTGTATGATACATATCCATTAGAGGAATACCTGCGCTTGAATTCTGCAATTCGTGGGATCCACAGACAGCCATAAACCACACCTGGCGTCACCTGGTACTCAATCAAACCCTAACCTCAGGGTGCGGAGGAGACCATTTGTTGCCGTGAAGACACCTCATGCAATTTTGACGCACAGATGTAGAACTCCTCTGGAATCAGTCAAGCACTTCCAGCCATAGCCAGGAATAGCTGACACTTGGCTCGATCTTGAGCTGTCAGAACTGTTTCAAACGCTACAGTAAAGTTCGTTGAAGATTGTATAAGTAAATGCGATCAGCGGTCTCCAAAGTACAGCCAGTGCATAGTAGCGAACGGAGTCTTGTACAAATCGTCTTGAGTATTTTTGCCTCTGCGCCTCTGTTTTTTCACTAAAGCTTGCAGCGATGGCGTTCGGAATTGGTAGATTTATGACCGCGCCTCTCATGTTCATCAACTTCTGCTTGTACTTCATCGCTGCCTGCCTGGCTGGCTCCATCTTGAACCGCAACCTTGATGCTAACATGCACGTCGGCAACAACGTCCAAATCGGTACGCGACTTGATTGATCGGATTTTTTGTGTTGCGGATTGATTTCTATACTACTGTCGGTGATTTTATTTAAGTCGCATTTTCAAATACCAGTGGTATTATGAGTAGAGACTAACATTTCGGGCTTCTTGCAGGAAATGTTGCGACGGTGAACTTCATTCCATTTGCGTTGATCGCTTGTATGGTCGGCCTCGCATCCGTCTTCGCCGGCGCGCACCATGTGCGCATCTGGCGCACGGAGAGCCTCGCAGCCGCAGCGGCGACGTCTTTGATCGCGTGGTTGCTCACTCTCTTGGCCATGGGCCTTGCTTGCAAGGAGATTCACATCGGCTATGGCCGCTCCAAGCGATTGGTCAGCTTCTTGAAACTCCGTCACTCTGTTTCCACAAAATTGTTCACTTCCTTTCTTGTTGATTCATAGCAGCAACTACAATAAGCTCCTGTTATCGGAGTGCATGAATTTTTGTTCCGCAAAATGCATAACTCACGCATGATTTATTTTTTCCTCGTGGTGGCAGAAAACTTTGGAAGCATTCATGATCATCTTGTCTTTCACCGAGCTTCTGTACTTGCTTGCGACGCACGCTGGCGCCGTCACGCGTGAAGGATATGCCAATGCTCCTGGAACCAGAACTGGGGTCAAGAACCCGAACTACGGAACACCTGCAGCAACCGCAGTCTAGGTTTTTGTGAATGCAGGGGCCGCAGAATAACGCTGTTCATTAGTGGCGTCCTACCTTACATAATTATGTAAAACTGTTGTCTGGTACTCTGTTTTTGGAGGATTTTTGTACAGCGTAATTTGTATCATGGTTACTTCAGTAACAAATATTCTATATATTTATGTATTTTTCGTGTGTATCTAGTGCGCCCCTCTTCTGTTTTTGCTACTAGCAAAGGTGTCGTTTCTCACTCAGAACAGTGTCAGAGTTCATTGTACACACTTGTCCTACCTAACGAATCACACTCATCAAGTTTTGAGCGTCTAGATAGTGAGTGTGATTGACTCACCTACCAAGTGAAAAGCGACACCTTCTCCTTGTAGTGTTTGTGTTGGTATCTGTTGATTTGCCATGGTGCACAATCAATCTGTCTCTTTGCGTTACTATTGTTTTAAACTTGTTTGAGATCATTCACAGCTGCACTGAAATTGAAATGAAAGCAATGGTGCACTCAAAACACTGGTGGTAGTGAAATATGAACAATTTCAGCTTTCTTATTTCAGTGCCTTACATTATTGACTAGTTCTAGCAGCCCTGACTCTAATGCCTGTTCGCACTTGGCCTTTGTAAAGACCGTGGATAAAAATTTAACACCCCCACAATTTTGGGAAAAATACCTTCTTTGTAGGAAAGGTGTCATCAATGAGGTTTGGAAAGGTGATAGCAATAGTAGGGGGATTACATAATGGCCCCTCAAGTGCCACATTAGCTAAGACCATTCTTTAGTGTTCAAAACTAGGGAATATTTCCTATTTTGGTGCTCCCTTAACAATTGCCTACTATTGCTCAAATATTTTTTGTCCTCCTAAATGTTAGCTAATACCCAGGGCTGATTTTTCACAAAGTTCTAGCCCGTCCACGTCCAAAAACCTTGAATTGAAAGGCAAAAAAATTGCAACCCGTCCCAAAACCGGTGATTTTAAAATCAACCCGTCCATGGAAAGGTTGAAAAAAAAACAACCCGTCCCAAAACCGGTTGCAAATTGAAAATACCCGTCCCGTAATGTTTAGAAAAAAGGACATTATGGTCATTATGGTCATTCCTGTAAGCACTGCAATATGTGAGAGGGGTTTTTCTAAACAAAACCTCATCAAAAGACATCTATGTACTAGCTTGAAGTTGGAGACTTTATATGCTTTGATGCGCATTTCATGTGCAAATATTCCAGTTGAAAACATCAATTGGAATGCAGTGATGCTTGCTTGGAGAAACATGAAAGAAAGGAGAATTCATCCACTTGTTTGAAGGGTAAGTTCTTTTTTTTTTAATAAAATTTTGAACATGCTTATAAAAAATATTAATTATTCAATTTCTAAGTGTACCTTCAATTATAATCTTTGACATTGTGTTACAAAGGTTCTAAATATTGTAGTTGATGAATCATTGTGTGCAGGTGAATCAAGCTCTTGAAGATTGGTATTTTGATTAGGTATTAGTGGTTTGACTCCATTATGCTTACATTCACATGTCATATATGACATAATGTAATTGATATTTGCACCATTTATTTTTTTGGGTAATTTTACTTTAAAAATATATATTTTTAGAACCCGTCCAAAGTGAATTTCACCCGTCCAAAAACCGGTACATTTTTTTAGAACCCGTCCACTGGAAATGTTTTTTTTTTCTGAACATGTCCCTGGACATATTAGAGACCTTGTGAAAAATCAGCACTACTAATACCCATTCTTAAAAGTGTGCCATGTGTACATCCATGTAGGATTGGTAATTACTAAAGAATGTAGGTGGGAACACACACTTTTTTAAGGATGTAAGACCCCCTTGTAAGACCACCTCCAAGGCCAAGTGCGAACATACCTTAAATCCCCCATCCACGTTAATGCAAGCACTATCACCCATGGGTCTCATTTTCTTTAAAAAATCATTTTGGGCACCCTAAGGTCATTTTTTGGCAAATGTTTTCGCAAATATGGGACCTACGGCTCCAATGTGGTTTAGGAGGACCCCCTTGGAAATTTTAAACCCTTAGAAGCGGGGGTTGTTTTTTAAGGTGAGTTCATACATGCACAAAATAGGGGGCAATTTTTGTCCTTTTGCATTAACGTCAAGGAGGGGATTTAGAGTCGAGGTTCTAACAAGGTCCCATTATCTCCTACAAAAATATGGGCCAACTTCAACTATCATTTTAAAAACAAGGGTTTATCATTTTTGAGTGACTACCGTAGCTTCATAACACCTTCATCCTTGCTTGGACAAATAAATAATTATTTCTAAAATTAGATTTTTCTTTTTCTCAAATTTTTTTGAAATCCGTTTCTATCGCGTATAGGAAATTACTTTCCAAAGTTTTTGTTTTTTATTTTCAGAACTAATTAAAACTGAAGCTGCCATGAAGGTTCGGTAGCAGACATTGTAGAGATCATTTAAAAGTATCAAATTATTAAAACACCTAAGTTCATATTCAAGAATTTAGTCCTTAATAATCATAATGTCAAATAGCTCAAAGGACCAGTATATATGAATAAAGGACCAATATATTAATACTGAGTTTGTTGGGACATTTTCTCCTCAAGGATTGTGTAGGTAACAAGATCTCCTTAAAAGATAGTAAGCTCTGATTTCTTTAGTTATATTTTTAGTTCTACTTTACTTACTAAAAGATAGATAGTTAGATAAAAACTCCGGCCCTCCTTCAAGGCCGGCGTGCATAAAGTGTCCGTTTGTAATATCAATGACCGAGTACCCACCAAAGAAAGGGTCATTGGAACAAAGCTATTGTTCCATGCCAAATGAACACTTTTATAACTAAAGATCTACTTAAACCATTAACCGAGGCTAAACATCATTTTTTTTTAAGTGTTAGAAGTCTAAATGTAACCTATAGAAAGTAAGGTAACCCCACAATCCTCCATTCTCTAAAATACTATCAAACTCACTAAAATGATTTGCCAATCATCAAAATTTTCCCATAACAAAGCTTGTGTATGATGCAAATTTGTGCCAAATTTGGTGCAAGGAAGATGACCGAAAGTTGCAATAATGTCAATTTACCAACTTTTTTTTTCTAAGTGCATATCAATTACGCAAAAGCTTCCACGGATCCAAATTTTTTTTAGAAGGTAGAAGTCACAGTAAAGAACAATATGGTGTTATAAAAAAGAACAATATTCCTAAGTCCTTTAAAATTAAATGGTGATTACATGCAATTTTAAATTAAAAAAATCAAAGCCAAATTTTAGTGTAATTATATAATAAAGTAATTAGGCTAAGCCTACTTTTATCACTTTTTTTGAGAGACCATATTATCACAGTCATGAACAATATAATGTCATAAAACAATGACAAAAATAGATCAATCACTTTATTATATAATTAAACTAAAATTTGGCTTTATAGTTTAAATTTTGAATAGCATGCGGACACCATTCAATTTAAAAATACCTTCGAGTACCATTCTTTTTTATAACACCATATTGTTCCTTAGTGTGACTTCCACCTTTACAAAAGATTTGGATTCTTGGAAGGTTTTGTGTAATTGATATGCATTTTTTTTCACATCAGGCATAAAAGTGGTAAATTGATATTAACCCTTATACGTCAAGGTAAGCCCCATGGGCTTATTTAAAAGGAATAATTGGAGAAAAAAGTTTCATTTCTCAACCAAATCAAGCGAGACTTGTTGTGTTGGAAAGCTATTGAAAAAGCGATCTAGATTCCAAATTTTCGCCTCATTTGAGAGATTGTGGAATCGTTGGTAAGCAATCAAAGTTATCAAATTGAATAAGTTTTGAGGTTGGGGCAGCTGAAATTCAGCAGTCCCGCAGTGCTACAGTGCTACAATGCTAGCCAGCAGTGCACTGCAGAGCCGTTTTTGCAAAAAAAAAATTATTATTATTATTATTATTATTTTTTGCCTCCAAAAATTTAGATTCCTTCCGAGCTGCCCCGTCCAGGCCCTCTTGACGTTTAAGGGTTAATGCAACTTCCATTCATCTTCCTTGTACCAAATTTGACACGAAAGTGCTTCATAAACAAGTTGTATTGTGGGAAAATTTTGGTGATCATCAAACCATTGTAGTGAGTTTGGAAAGCGTTTTAGTGGATGGTGGATTGTGGGGTTACCTTACTTTCTATAGGTTATTGTATATGTACTCAACTAAGTAGCATCATCGATTTTACCCAACTTTCGAAGCCAATAAAAACACAGAGCTTGTTATTGCTGTTAAGGGGGTTTTCTAGGAACCGACCTTAACTTATGAGACTACTTCTCGTAATACTACTCTACTCTAGACTAGTAAATAGAGATTTGAGAGAAGTAGTAAGAGGTTTCTAACGAAGGAGAAGGCACTTTCGACTAGGAAGAAACACCTGTATGCTTGTAAGTTGACTCCTGTATACTCACAAACTACTGCAACTAACCAAGATGCAAACACAAAGAGCGATACAAGAGCAGGAAATGATACTACTACAGCAGTAGTCTAACATACTAGTGCACACACGAAGGTTTACAACAAGAATGAAGTACAACTGAGGTTGCCAGTAAAGAAGATGTACAAAATGTACAGCAACACCTCTCTCAAAGAGAGGGAAAGTATGTATAGGAGACTGGTCTGACAGTGTGTCAGACTGGTCGACCGGAATAGTCGGGTCGACCAGTCTGTACGAGCCTGTACTACCGGGTATCGCCTGCCGGGTCTATTCCTGCCGGGTATAGACTAGCCTACTCTTAGCCTAAGGGAATATCCAACGAATATTCGGTTAACAATTGCCGTGGCGACGTAGAGTAATACAAATATTGTTTCAGAGTCAAGACTTTGAAACAAACAATTTTGGACCCAACAAGTTCAAAATCCAAATGTGTAGCTCATTGTAGAGCTAACGTCCCCTTCCTTTGTGGAACAGTCAAACTACACTTGTAGACACAGTTCAGCTTTCAAGATTTGTTAAAATATATTTTTTAATATTTTCAATGCATGAAATTGTATGTATCTCCTATTAGTCCTAAAATTTTCCGATTTTTTTTTTGTACAAAATGATAATTTTACAAATTTTAGGTCATATACTTCAAGAAATTCATATTAACTACAAAAATATAAATTTTCTAGAATGTGTGCAAATGACAATGGAGAATCACATGATATGTTTTGTGTAGAATTTTTTAATTTTAATTTTAAAATTCAAAAGGTGAACATCCTATGTAGTGTATTCAAGACCTTGAGCTACATTGCTTGCAATAGAAATAAAATATCCAATATTTGAAATTTATAAGACTTGAAAAGTGAAGTGAAAACTAGACTTGATAAACATCATTTTCTTAATTGAAAGCAAAAAACTTCATCTTCAAGGTCAAAATTGACTTTTACCAACAAACATCTACTATTTGGATGCGCGGTGCTTAAAGCTCTGTATCAACAACAAAAACAGATATTTCAAATGAAAAACTACAACCACAAATGTAAATTTGGATGCACCAGAATTGTAGCAATCCAATCATGGTCTTGGGCAAACAGGTGACTGAATCGCGCCTTTATTCAAAAAAGCATTTATTGAGAATGTTTTACGACGATACAGAACATAATAATACAACTGGTATGGGCCTAGTACTGATACCACTGTATATTGACTCACAACTCATATATTCATACATGATCAGGGTAATGTCCATCTTTGAACGGAAATAGGGTTGTCTATGGTGGTCTACGACTTCCTACTTTGAAGAAATTCATATACAGGAGAACAAGAAAACCAGGAGGAAAAAAAATACAGCATCAGTCACTCGGTTTAGGGGCATCAAAAGTGTGCTTCTACCCGGCAAGGGGCGCCGCAAGAGAGCTGTAGTTAGGGTGTTTTCATTCTAGTGTACATGAACGTAACAGCACAAAACCAATTCGCTGTGAACCTTCAATGACGGCTGTCGAGTTGAAGTGCAATCTACACTGCAGATGCAGTCCCGTACGGCTTTTGGCCAGCTACAGGGGCGTTGGCATATCCCTCCCTAGCAATAATTAGCTTGGAGTATCACTTTTTGGACACACTAATTAGGTTATTTTTGTTTAAAACCTCCAAAGTTTGCCTAATTTGCTCATTTTGATCAAGTAAAAAGACCCTAAAATGAAAAAAATAAAATCCTGCACCTCAATGGAATCAAAATGTATATGTTCAAAGAGTTTATATTAAAAAAATTAATTTTCTTAGATCCATTCATAGATGTGTAAAAAAATGCTGAATTTTGGGATTTGCAAGCTACATAGTGCACAATTCATTAATTTTTTTAATGACAAAATAAATTATTTTGTACTCTACACAATTAGATGTAGGTCATATTCAAAAATAATAATTTTTTTTTTTTTTTTGATATTCCATTTGCTTGATTTCAGGGATTCTAGGTGATTGTGACATAACTTACTTTTTCAACTAAAAAATCAAATAAAATTACTTTAAAATCTTTGATTGTAATCAAATTTTTTTCCTTGATGCGTTATAAGTGTAGAAAACTAAAATCACATTTAATAAAGTCTTACTTTATTAAAATTAAAAAATATGTTTGTTTGACACACCAGCACATAGTGCAATTGTCCCGAAGATAGCTTTTTTGGGTACCCCAACCATACCGTCATCCACCTGTCGTTTTTCATTCCTCATTTTGTGGAAACAGTGAATAGTACCGGAATATTATACTTATGTTTCTGTCTTCTTGTGACCAAAACTACTCATCAGCACTAACACAGTCCATGTGCCTGGCGCCATTTCATATCTTTTTCATTCAGTAAGTGAAAAACGACACATTTCCTTCTAGTGTTATTACGGAACCAGCATGAGTCGCCAGCAGGTAAAGCAGTTCGAGGAGTGACAGAATGATCATAAATGCTTCCAAAGTTTTCTGCATCACAGGTTCACAAATTGTCAGACGATAGACAAAATCACGCATAACTTCTGTCTCTATGAGAGTTTACTAAGGAATACACTCTCCCAAAGCAATGCTGACTTATACTTACCAGCCTCTTGTTGCCGCCGGTATGAATCTCCTTGCACGCTACGCCCATGGCCATCAGAGTAAGCAACCACGCAATCAACGATGTAGCAGCAGCGGCAGCCAGCGCCTCAGTGCGCCACAACCGCCGGTGATGAGCTCCAGCTAAGGTTGAAGCAATGCCGACAACGCTCGCGATCAGCGCGAACGTCAAGAATGTCGATGTCACACCGTTACCTGCACGACAACATGTTGCCAATCACAAATACGATGATTCAATTTAAAATATATACAATCTTTGTTTAAACTCCAGCTTCATAAGTAGCTAACCACCAACTGCTGATGCTCCTTCACGGGCCTTCGAACGACATGTGGAATGCAAAAAGGGCGAATTTAGGCGCGAGCCGGGTCTCGCCGCGTGGCACCGCCAGCTGTACGACACCTGGCACCCTCCTAGCTGGCATCTGGGGACCCCGCGACTACCGCTCCTCTGTTTCCGAGGCCTTTATATTCCTGTCAGTTGCGAGTCAACTCACAGTTTTTTGAGAATCCCAGCGATCTTGCCTTTCAAGTCCACATTCCTCGTCAGCTCCATCGCTTGTCAGTCTTCCATTTGAAACCATGGCGTTTGGTATCGGTCGCGCCCTGACTGCTCCTCTCGCAGTCATCAACTTCATCCTGTACTTCATTGCGGCTTGCTTGGCTGGCTCCGTCTTGAACCACAACTTCGATGGAGGCTTCATTGGTATGCATTCGGACCTTCTATGTTGAAGTATTTGATAGTAGAGTGATAGGCCTAAGCTTGGGGGTGCACTCTACATTATGTTTGAGAATCACGTGCGTTCATGACCCCTTCTAAAAACACCTTTGTATACAAGAGGTACATGTCTAAATATCTTTGTATACAGATGTATTTCGTGTTAAATATATATTTAGTGTAAGAATACGTGAATATTTTCAATTCTATATGTGTTTATTGTATGTATACGTAATACGGCAGTGTTCAAATTAATACTCCTTCTGTGCACTCACGTATACTCGTATATGTTTAGTACAGTGCACCCCCCGAGGGCCTAAGTATCCTTTCAGAGTTAATATGTTGTTCAAATGGTGCAGTCATTGAAAATTCTTATGAGAATTGTGTGTGAGCTTCAACTCCATTTTTGAGATGAATCTTTGGTGTACACAAAGCTGAGAATTAGGAAGTGGACATGGTATTAGCTGAAATATTTACGAAGGAGGAATATTGTTTTTGTTTTGTTTGAAATATTTGAGTTAGGCTGATGAGAAGCTGGCGGGAATGTATGCAGGTAACAGTGTGACGACGGTGTTTTTGGAGTTGGCCTTGATTGCGAGCGTGGTGGGAATCGCGTCGACGCTTGCTGGCGCTCACCACTTGCGGTTGTGGCGCACTGAGACTCTCGCCGCTGCGGCAGCCACCTCGTTGATCGCTTGGTTGCTCACTCTGTTGGCCATGGGCGTGGCTTGCAAGGAGATTCACACCGGCGGCTACCGCACCAAGAGGCTGGTAAGAAGATCGCACAGTAGCGACACATTTTCTTGCGTTTCAGCCACTGTTGAAACCCTAGGTTATGGAATTAGCTGTTTATGCTTGAAACCTTAGGGTATGGAATGTTAACCTGTAGAGCCGTTGTGGTTGCAGAAAGCGTTGGAGGCGTTGATGATCATCTTGGCCTTCCTGGAGCTGCTCTACTTGCTTGCCACGCACGCCGGCGCTGTGACTGGCGAAGGCTACAATAACACTCGCGCCACTCCCGGTGTGAAGAACCCTACGTATGGTACTCCTGCAGCTACAGCAGTGTAAATGAAAGATTACTCGCGTTGGAAGGAGTTTTAATCATTCTTGTAAACATGGTTCTCTCCGTTGTTTGGAGAGTTGTAATATAGATGTTCAAATCAGTTTGCAACGTTTGAATAAAAGTTTCTTTCTTTTTCTGTTCCATGAGGTTGTCCTTCCACCGTTCTCCCTGTATGTTGGAATATCATTCATGTATGACAATTCTGTCTCTTGTGAACAAGTGCATTCTTCTCTCCAATTCTATGTAGCATGCTGGATTGGCTATTCAAAACTAGGATTTCCAATAACTAGCTACAACTAAGGAGAGGGTATTATATCTTCAAAACTTGGTGATTGTCAAAAGCTTACTAAGCAAGCAGCTTCGTGATGATCCTTGCTCCAGCTTTTGCATGAGCTTTCTTTTTGCAATGAGTTTTGGAGTGAGCATATGGTTTCAATTTGCGTGTAGAAGTCAACTATTTTGGTGAGAGTCTAGCAGTTGTAGGCGTGGATTATAGATGCCAACATGTTGCGAAGTCTCTCCTCACAAGCTTGCACTTTGACACCTCTTGCTTAGGAATTTCCTTCCATGTTGCTATGTTCCAGCAAAAAGGTTTTATTCGTTTGCTTGTGCCTGGTGTAAAGCTATCGTTATTTGTAATGTTGTCAAGTAGCTTAATTTTTAGTCAGTGCCTTTCTTTCTTTTTTAAATTTAATGCTGCAAAGCTTTATAAGAAATGTTATTGAGCATTATCTACATTGGCATGAAAATGAATCTTTGGCACAAGAAAAAGAATTTTTGACAACTTTTTTTAAGCTGAGTACAATTTAAACAAATGAGAGCTGCTCAAGCAAATGAGAACTTCTCAAGCCAATGAGCCATTGTCTCACATCTGAAAGTGTGTCAAATTTTGAATTTCGCAAGTCAGTTTGTCTTTGTTGGCACAAAAGGTACCATGCCACTCTTACTGTACTCAAGAATGTTACTGAGATTTTGACGAGTCTGGGAGGTTCCTAGGGCCTAGAGTATAATTAAGTACTCGACTAAGTGGCATCATCAATTTTACCCAACATTGGAAGCCAATAAAAACACAGCTTGTTATTGCCGTGGCAAATTAGAGTAATACAATTATTGCTGCAGAGTCAAGAGTTTGAAACAAACAATTTTGGAC
Organism: Pohlia nutans; assembly: GCA_022496805.1. Classification (NCBI taxonomy): domain Eukaryota; kingdom Viridiplantae; phylum Streptophyta; class Bryopsida; order Bryales; family Mniaceae; genus Pohlia; species Pohlia nutans. Next base: position 12,868,505 of record CM040090.1, read on the forward strand.
CCAACAAGTTCAAAATCCAAATGTGTAGCTCATTGTGGAGCTAATGCTGGACTAACCCTTTAACGTCCCCTTCCTTTGTAGAACAGTCAACCACAAATGTGTATTTGGATGCACCAGAATTGTAGCAGTCCATGGTCTTGGGCACAAAAGTAACAGAAACGCGCCTTTATCCAAAAAAGCATTTATTGAGAATGTTTTACGATGATACAGAAGATAATACTACAACTGGTATGGACCTGGTACTGATACCTTTGTATATTAACTCACAACTCATATATTCATACATGATCAGGGTAATGTCCATCTTTGAACGGAAATGGTGCTCTACGACTTCCTACGATATACAGGAGAACAAGAAAATCGGGAGGAAAAAAAATACAGAATCAGTCACTCGGTTTAGGGGCATCAAAAGTGTGCTTCTACCCGGCAGGGGGCGCCGCGAGAGAGCTGTAGTTAGGATATTTTCATCGCTTGGACTCTAGTGTACATGAACGTAACAGCACAAAACCAATATTTTGCTGTGAACCTTCAATGATGGCTGTCGAGTTGAAGTGCAATCTACACTGCAGATGCAGTGCCGTACTGCTTTTGGCCAGCTACGGGGGCGTTCGCATATCCCTCCCTAGTTACGGAACCAGCATGAGTCGCCAGCAGGTAGAGCAGTTCGAGGAATGACAGAATGATCACAAATGCTTCCAAAGTTTTCTGCATCACAGGTTCACAAATTATCAGACGATAGACAAAATCACGCATAACTTCTGTTTCTATGAGAGTTTACTAAGGAATATATATACTCTCCCAAAGCAATGCTGACTTATACTTACCAGCCTCTTGTTGCGATTGCCGCCGCCGGTATGAATCTCCTTGCACGCTACGCCCATGGCCAACAGAGTAAGCAACCACGCAATCAACGATGTAGCAGCAGCAGCAGCCAGCGTCTCAGTGCGCCACAACCGCAGGTGATGAGCTCCAGCTAAGGTTGAAGCAATACCGACAACGCTCGCGATCAGCGCGAACAGCAAGAATGTCGATGTCACACCGTTACCTGCACGACAACATGTACGTTGTCAATCACAAATACGATGGTTCAATTTAAAATATATATAATCGTTTTTTAAATATTAAAAAAAAATTGCAATCCAGAAATTCCGATCACTCACCGATAAAACCTTCTTTGCCATCGAGGTTGTGGTTCAAGATAGAGCCTGCAAGACAAGCAGAGATAACATAAAGGATGAAGTTGATGACTGCAAGAGGAGCAGTCAAGCCGCGGCCCAAACCGAAAGCCATTGTAACTAAGTGCGACCTGTACAAAAACGATGAAAACTAAAAGGCAGGAAGTGAAAGCACGATTATGATACAAAGTGTACAAATCCACGAGCTCTTTATCAGCAGCGGATTGATGCTTCTGTAGCCTACGTTTCCGGACATGCCAGCTTGTGTGTGACGTGTTGGCATGGTCGCACAGGGCCACTTGTCTATCACTCGTGAAACATACCGCGCCGCAAATTTAAAAAATCAAATACTAAAAATACTCATCCATTCAGAGGCGATGCAATTGGATAAATTCTTTTAAAATTTTGCCAGTTAGAGCTTCCCTCTCCGACCTCATTCTACTCGTTCCGATGCGTCAGAGTAGAAATTAACTTCACCAGGACATTGACTTTGAGATGACGCTGCATGTGCAAACCTTACCAGAAATTCTCGAACAAACACGTCACCGAATCGCTCGAACTTCGTGCCACTGCAGGTTGTCAAGACTCGACGAAATTATTTTTACTTCATTATTTTATGCGCAAATTGAATTTGGTTCAGTTGCAGGAAAAAATATATATATAGAATTCGACAAAGAAATTTCTCTCTTATTAATTTGTTTTGCACGGATCGAATTATGTACAATTTATGTACAAAAAATATAAGTACATTTTTTTATGTAGAAAAAAAAATGTACATATATAATTTAGAATTCGATACAACGTACCTGAACATCATCACGTCCGCCATTTCTCGTATTCCCTGTTTTGCCAGAGCCGCAACATGCATGGAATTGAATTCATGCAGGTCCTGTCATTTGATCACATCTGTCACAGGCTTCCCAAATCTCCTCCGAGGACTGTGCACAATGAATGCATTTCGTAATCTGCTTGCCGTGAGGTTTGAATTGTGACTGATCCCGCTCGCGCCTTTGGCTCGTCGTTTGTTTTTGCCTGTGCCAGCTCAGAAGTTCATGGGTCTTTCTAGCCAGTAGGATTGCATAGTGAGGAAGCCAGCTCAGCGTTGATCCGGATGGCGGGAACGAACTCGAGTCGGATGAAGTCGAGTGACGTGGCAGTAGCGCTTGATGGATAACGAACAGACTGGCTTGTTGTTTCTATGGTCAGCCCGCAAAAGTTAGTTTGTCTGGGAAGGAATCTTTAAGTGGGGAAAGAAAAGATAAGGCTTGTGACATTGTCACTCTTTAAAACCTGAGTCATTTGATAAGTTTTGTCTGTCATGCGGGCCATTCACATGTCCACACCTGTACCATTTATTGATGTTTATACCTAGTGTTGGTTATGGTCTTCAAGCCAAGTTCTATTGGTGAAGTATCTCTCTAAAAGACAAGTTTTTAAGGACTTCTCGGACATTTTAAGTAAGCTTTTTGAAAAAAAAACTGGTGGAGTTGTCATGAAGTATGTAGGTTCTCAAGCCCAAGACCTTCTCCCTAATCAATGAAATTTGTTCAAGTTCAAGTTCGTGAAACATACACAACTTCATGACCGGGCGGGTATGAGACTAACCCAAGTTCCACTTTCCTCCATCTTTTCCCCACTTCCATGAACAACTTCTTAAACCCATGGAATTTGGCTCTTAGAGTATCCATAATTCTGCACCCTTCTTCTTCAATTCATCTCTTGACCACTATCATCACATTCAAAATTTGGTGTCACAAGATATCATCTCCACATCCTTGAATGGCTACGTATCCCTCTATATAGTAGTCGAACTAATCACAACCACTAATGTATGCATGGGTAATCATTATTGTACATTAATCCAGGTATCAAACCCTTTTAATTTAGTTATAAAGGGGTATATTAGGTGTCTCCATATAGTGCTCGTATTCAGTGGTTCTCTCATCTTCCTTGAATATGTATGCTAAATTTCATTTACTTGTCAATTTAATGGTAGGGTGGCATGCTCTTAGAAAATCCTCAATCACGTCTTTGACATTAATGCAAATCTGCACCTTGTGAGGTGGATCACGCATACTACCATCTTGTTTATAATTTGCAGTGTGTGCTACAATTCTCAAGTTATAACAAAACTAATACACAATTCGCAGTTTATGCACTTGGCCGTATAATCATGCTTTTGGTTCCCAAGCGCATAAACTCTTTTGTCAAATTTTTTAGAAAAAAAATCATCGATTATTGTCTTTCTTCAATCCAATACATTGTAAACAATCAATTATTTTAATTATGATTTTTTTCTTATCTTTATCTTTTCTTTTATCTTTTAATTTTATCTTGATTTCTTTCTTGTCTTCTTTCTTGTCTTCCTTTTGCCTTTCTTCTTGTCTTCCTTTTTGTCCTTCTTCTTGTCTTTTATTTTCTTCTAATTTTTCTTCAAGTGTGGTTGCTAAACCCTAAACAATGGGAGCAAAGCAAAAAATTTAAACAAAAAAAACAAAAAAAAAGCTTGTCACCCCGGCCGTCAAATAATAACAATAATAAAAATGATAATAAATAAATAAAACTAAAAATATTATTATTATTATTATTTGGCTTTACTCCTATTGTCTAGGATTCGACAACCACAGCTGAAGAAAATGTAGAAGAAAAAAAAAGACAAGAAGGAAGACAAAAAGGAAGACAAGAAAAAAGACAAGAGAAAGACAAGGAAGAAGAAAAGAAAGGAATCAAGGTTTAAAAATAAATAATAAATAATAATAATAAATAAAATAATAAATAAACAAGAAAAAAAAGAAATAGATAAGAATAAAAAATAATCAAAAACATTATTTGTTTACAATGTAAGTGATTGTAAAAAGACAACATTGATGTTTTTTTAGAGAACTTTTTAACCGGTTTTTTAAAGTAAAATATGCTTATGAAAATGAGCGTACTTGGCCAAGCGTATAAATAGCAAATTGCATGTTAACTACATCCTTAACCCTTAAACGACAATGCCAGCCCCACGGGCTTGGTTTTAGTTTGGGAGAATCTTGCTCATAACTTCTACACCATTGCATCAAATGGGATTTTTAAAATTCCAAACCGAGCATCTTAGAGGGATCTATACTTCTCTAGAATAATGCTAAAGTAAATTAAACACATAATCATGCTTAAAATAGAATGTAAAATGAGATTTTGGGTGTGGTATCAGGAAATGAATTGTCGTTTAAGGGTTAACAGTTTGCTACAGTCCTAGCACACAAAAATTTATACAGAAGGTGGCGGAAGACGACAGGACAAATCAATTGAGGGACATGAGGACAAACAAATAGCAGGGCGGGACAAGTGCGAAGGCAATGGCAACAAATCGTAATGTGGATGAAAAACTCGAAAACGTGGCAAAGTGTAACGATTCTTGCACAGGCAGACCACTGAAGTGAACCAAAGCATGGTCAAACTGAATGGCCATATGGGAATAATGATTACCATGCACAGGTACAAACATTGATGCAAAGTATGGTAATTAATTACTCCAAATGCGCCTCCATTTAGGTGTTTGTTTTGTACAATCCTATTTTAAAAGCTCTTCCATAATAACATCCATGATGCGATCAAAGTATCTGGCAACTGTTTCAGGGTCTTTACTCAAAATTTCTTTCTTTTGATGCCTTATTAAAGCAATTTATTTTATCATTCAATTTTGATATATCAGTGTTTTATAACTCCCCTCAATACTCTAGGACACAGTAAGCTCCAGCTGCATTAGAGCAAAGTGTGAAAATATTTGTGGGAATCCAATAGCAAAACACATAGCATTCACTCAATGTAATGCATCGGTTTGTCCTTCATTTGATCCCCAATATGCAACCATGAATATACGGATGCCATTTTGTAAATCACAGAGTGATGCTGAATTTTGTGAAATATTAGGGGATTGAACCTCTTACTATGCTGCTTTGAGTCTTGCAAGTTAGTATTGGGCCTATAGTATGCAAGGGAATTTTGAAAGATTATTTTACACAATGATATAAATAAAAATAAATGAAAACTTAATCGATGTGTGTATTGGAATGTACATGGTCTTTAAATTCATTTATGTTAAGTATTGCCGCATTTAAAGCAACATTTTTATTTAGTTAGCAACAAAGGAAAATCAACTTCCTTGAGGCTCTTTGTGCACACATATCAAACACCAGTAATGTGAACCATGTATGGATGTGAAAAAATGTGGTGGGACAATAGTTGAAAAACATGGCGATTTCATTTGTTGAATGAGATGGTTGTTATTTTGATTCTAATTGCCCTCCTCTTCCAAAAGAGAGCAACTTTAGAACTTGCATTTCCATGGCATGAGCATCAGTGTCTTGAAAAATCGTAATGATCACGTTAACATTAAGCGCTCACGATCATATCCATGAACTATCGTATTTATGATTGTATTGATTTGGTGTTCCGTAGTAACTTTTGATTTTATATTAATTATAATTGAGCATATTCTTCAATGTGCATAGTGTTTTTTACTTGATTTGGTTGTTCACAACCATTTGGAACTATTTCAGGGTGCAATGGGTTGTGAGTGCATTTTGTAAACATGCAACAATTATAGCATTTTTTTATGGTTTTTGTAAATGAAGTTCATGATTCCATTTGATATTGGATTCATAGCATCTCAGTAATAAAGTGATTAGTGTGTTGTTATTTATAATTACCGTACATTCATTCTAAAATATTTGAAATGGAAGAAAAAGAAAATGGATGCATGCACTATTTGTTACCTAATTTATCTAAGGGGGCCATATTATTTAGTTGAATATTTCCATATAAGCGGTTATTTGGTTAATAGAGTAGAAATAGTTCTCGCACATTTATTAGATTTCTCCTATGTTCCCTAGTTGCTTTTATCATTTCTTGTGTTGTAAATGCTACTACCAATGTAACATAAATTGCACCATCTTTTTGTAGATTTTGTGGAAGTATTGTTGAGAGGGAACATTGGTTTGCTAACATAGCATATAAATGGCTTTTTAATCAATCAAAAGATCCTCTATGTATAACTATTATATAATATGTGCATTGGCATAAGGATGTCATTGCAAAATAAACTTGGGAACTGGTGGCCTATAAATCATGTCGTAACTCATGAATGTAAAATCTTTTTGTTATACCTAGCTTTGGTAATTTATGAAGACCCTCGTTCATTAAAGATCTACAGCATGTTTCACATATGTGAATAAAGGTTTTTTAGATGCATTAAAGCCACACTTGCTTAACATTAAACCATTAAAGCAAGAGTCTATAACAAAATAATCGTAATACTTTAAAAGCTGAGTTGGTAGATTAAAAGAAGGCAATACATTTAACCCCTAACTAACCACCCACTCAATGCAATTTTGAATGATGTACAAATTTGACGTTGATTTTCTCATATGTGTTATTCTTTTGCAACGCTATTTTTTTATGGTATCTTTCATAGGTAGGTACGGGTATAGGGGGATGAAAATTTGGGAAAACCACACAAATTTGATTCATGGGCTAATTTAAGTTGTGACTGCAAATTGTGGATGGAAGTTACAACTTCCATCCGGTTATCATGATGATAAAAACAAATGGAGATGCATTTTTTCATTCAAATGCTTCAATTTCTTTCCTACCTATTTCAACGTCTCTATTGATGGGCTAGTGAACTACCAAGTCAAAGCGACAGATCGCAAGATTTCAATTTATTGATTTGCAAAAATTGAAAGAACAAGAAAGGAAGGAGCACAAATTCCAACCCATCAAAAAGACATTTGAGTTTTTTACGTTACAAACGGCATGAAAAAATTTAATTAAAGTAAGAGCATCCAAACTCCTCCATTTGCAACTGCAACATTTTCATGTGGCTTGGACTCTTAAACCAGAGCCTTATTTGAAAAAGATAATGATCCTTAGAGTTATATAACCCTAAGATTTGTATGGTGTAACTCGTTGAAACTTTGTGTTTCAGTTGATAGGGATGGAAGACGGAGTGACTTTTGGAACCATAATGAACCATGGTTGTGTTAAGAGCTTGGTTAAAAGACGGTGATAAAAATTGAAGGGATATTATAAATAAGAGGAGTTAGTCAATTTAAGTGTTGATAAGAAAAAGAAATTGGGGGCTTAGGATGAAAGCACGAAAAAATTGTACCAAAAAGTGAATCTTCAATGTTGAAATCATAATTTTTTTTTGGTTAAAAGCTATAAATTTATATCAAAATATATTGTATTTTGGTTTTAATTTCATAAAGCACTTTATAGTTCTTATGAGTACTTGAACCAAAGTTTCAAAACAAAATTTTCAAAAATGTTTTCAAAAAGTAATATTTGAAAATGAATGCCTCAATCCAATATTGGTTGCAATATTGATGGTCTTAAATACACTCAACATGAATATAATTTTTATGATCTTTAAAATAATGATAGAATTGAGGTCTCCATCTAAAAAAAGGTAGAAAAAGAAATGTTTTGATATACTTTTCACTTGTTTTATACCAACTTGGTTGATTCTTACATAACTACTCTTTCAATTCTGGCCACTTCAAAGTCATTAAAAAATTTATAACTACTTATTCAAGATTTTATTTTTAAATAACTGAAATAAAAAATAGTAGACTTTCTAAAACTATAGATTTCTAATTTTATCGTCAAATTTTTTATAACAAAATTCAGATTTGAGAATCAACAATGCAAGGTTCAAATATAATTAGGGATCACAAGTGGTTTGCTTTTTTCGTGTTTTCACCGCTTAGTCAACTTTGGAAAGGTGAAAGCAAGAAATTCTTGATATTAATGATATCCTATAATGATATGCATAATTTGATGTACATCTCGTATGTGAATAAAAAGAGTGCTTTAGAGTGATGAAAGATATTTTTTTGCCTCTCGACCCTTCACACTACAAGCCAAAGCTCAAAGGCCGTCACCCTTTAAAAATGCTTACATGGCAACACGTTTTACTAAGGTTGACAACCATTTTTTTTGTTGATGCCCATTTTTAATAGGTTGTCTGGACCAAAAATAATTTTTTGAAAATTAAAGACTCTCGAAGGAAATTTAAATCAAACGGGAATAAAAACCCAAACTATGGTCGAGAGGCTGTCGATTTTTTTTCATAAATTATCAAAACTATATTTTATTACCTATTGTCAATTCATTTATTCAACAAAATTTGGTCACTCAATCCCACGGCCTCTCGACTTGAACGGCCATAATATGAAGCAGCCCTTAAAACCAATTTATAGCTCTTTATCAATATGATTGCTTGAATTCTTGAGTTTCCTTTGCCCGAAGCTTAGGGCCGCTTCACACTATGGCCGTCCAAGTCGAGAGGCTGTGAGATTGAGAGTCCAAACTTTCTTGAGAGTCCAAAGAGATCTATTGAAAATAGGCAATAAAATATAGTTTTCATTTTTTATGAAAAAAATTGACGGCCTCTCGACCATAGTGATGGGTCTTGCAAAATGTAGGACCCAAACTTCCTCTTGACAGACCGATACCTTGGTCAAAAAGTGTTGCCATGTAAGCATTTTGAAGGTTCACGGCCTTTGGACTTTGGCCTCTAGTGTGAAGGGTCGAGAGACCAAAACCATGGTTTCTTGCAATTTGATTGGTGAAAATCGACGACCTCTCAACCTTTGGCCATAGTGTGAAGCGGCCCTTACATGTGAAGAGGCCCGGAGCTTACATGTGAAGAGGCCCGAAGCTTACATGTAAAGAGGCCCGAAGCTTACATTTGCAACATCTAATTCGCATTTGTCAATTTTATACAAAATTCCAAAGTGGAAAGTAACCTTTTACCCATACATCACATACCAATTTCCTAAGTTCACACTTTGTTGTTCCTAGATCCGCTCATGAGCTAACCCAAAACCACCAGCTATTTCTTCGCAATTCTTGGCATGCCATTGGTCTACTTGAATAGTGAAATTGGTGGTTTTGGGTCTCAATTGTGGTGGCTCCAAGAAAGTTGTACCTGTCATAAATGGGGGAGGTGGTGGTAATAGGTTATCCAACCCTAAAGAGGCCCGAAGCTTACATGTAAAGAGGCCCGAAGCTTACATGTAAAGACGCCCGAAGCTTACATGTAAAGAGGCCCGAAGCTTACATGACAGTCGGTCGTCAGGACTTATATCGGCCCTAAGGCCGTGGTTCCTAAAGCCGTAACTCCCCTAAGGCCGTGGTTCCTAAAGCCGTAACTCCCCTAAGGCCGTGGTCTGACAGCCTTCAAACGATTACTCTGACAGCCTTCGTACGTCTCTCTCACGATTACTCTGCAAATTTGTGTTTCCTACAGATCAAAGAAGCTACGGGCGCAATTTGACCTTCTCTTGCCACCATGTCTATCAACGCGGGCTCTTCAGAGCCTCATCGACTCATTTCGATCGGTAAGTAGACGCCATTTCATCTTAATGTTTACAGCTCTTTTTTCCTTTTTTTCTTTTTTCTCGCCGTGTGCTTCACTCAGTGCGCTTTCCTTGTAGTTTTGGTCTTCGATTCGATGCATTGTTGTTGATTCCTGGAGCTGAGGACTACATTTTCCTCTTACACCAGTCGTCGAACTACATCGTCTATCGCGTGATGATTTCTTGTTTGTAGGGTTGCTACAGTAATCTTATCTCCTTGTATGGCGTCATTCTATTTTTAAAACAAAGAATCCGATTCTGTGCAGCTCCGTCACATTTCTGTGAAAAGGTACGTGTTGCGAATTGACTAATTTTATAAATTTTCTGTTGCTGATGTATTATACGGAGAATAATTAGGTGATAATCTAGGTTATTATTCTCAAGGAATCTTGTGATTATTTCAGCAATTTTCTTCTTAGAGTAGGCACCTGGAAAAAATTAGCGCTGGAACGCCTATGCAGAAAGAAAAAATACACAGTAGAAGTTGGAAAAGCTGTTCGAAATTAGTGATGAGTAGTTGCATATCAGATTTCTTTTCGTGGATATGGAACTGCAACAGTAAGATTTAAAGTAAATACAGATATGTTGAATTGTTGCCTTAGTATAACAGGATTGCTGTTGATAATGCAGGCAAGATGGGCGCTAGAAAGGGCATTAGTGTCATTCACCGAAGACAAGCACGCCCCTGGTGCACACATTCCGTTCACTAAGTACGATCCTGCAATTTACATTGCTTTTTTCCTTTGCTCTACTTACCGAGCTTCAACAGGTGGCGATTCTGTAATCTGTGTGATTATCTTGTAAAACTTCAGAGCACGAATGGAGGAACCGGTGATAAGTTCCTCCTGTCCTGTATTATTAAGATAGTAGTAGTTATTAATGATACTTAGCACATTGTAATGCAGGGGTATGCCAGGAGGTACGAGTTGCCCCAAGCTTGTGATCGGCGAGGGATCTCAAAGAGTTGTGTTGCCAGGCTCAACAGAAATTTGTGAATTCGCTGACAAAAAGATCGACAAGGAAGATGATCGTTTATACCCCTCCAATCCGGAGCAGCTTCAGCTCGTGCAGTCATGGGGTGTGTTTCACTGGGCCGATGTGCTCTTCTTCCGTTAATTAGACTGCAATTGTTGTGATATAGAAGCTACCTTCTGTGACCTAATAATGCTGTAAAATATGAAGGCATGTCTACTGTTTTGCTTGGTTCTCAGACGCAAGAACCAGACAGAAGTTTCAGTTTTCTTCTGTGTTGTCTGAATTGCGATCATGGACGCTGTGTCAGAGTCCAAATTCAACGACCGGCTTGGACCGCATGTGCGGCGATACGCATACAGCTACCTCTTGTTCGATCCATGTGCCTACAAATTGTTATCTCAAGGATCATCTACCACAGAAAAGGTTGTAGTGTGGTTTATGATGCCTGTACTGCGCCGTCTTGTATATCGTGGTCTTGGTTGTCACATCCCTGGGAAAAGAGAAGAGTCTTTGCAAGCAGTGGAAACCATGTTCAAAGAGGTAAGGTTTGGCTTCTTCAAGTGGTTTTAATCTGAAATGTCTTGGCTTACGATTTGCTGTAGAGATGACAGTGTATCCTTTGTGGAAATTTTTACTGTTATGCAGAATTGTTGTAATTATTAAAAAATTCCGATGTGGATTCTGGTCATTTCTATCAGGTAGATGTTACTTTGTCCGACGGGCGACCCTACATCTGTGGACCGAAATTCACTGCAGCTGACCTGACGTTTGCTGCTCTTGGTGGTCCCTTAGTTGCTGCTCCTGGGTAAGTTGTATTGCCCTCAAGTATATCGAACCAGTGAAATTTCTACTAACTGACTATTTAATCAAGAAACGGTATCAATTTTCAGCATTACTGGTAGCTTCGTGCCGAGGGTTTGGCATGACTGACCTCATTTAATTGTCTTCACAAACTTGTAGAATTGGATCTTGGATGCCGAAAGTGGACGAGTGTCCCGCCGAAATGGCCACAGTGATGAGACGTTTTCAGGGGACACCAGCTGGACAAGTAATTTCAAACACTCCACGTTTGTTTGATGCTCGGTTTGATGGCTGGCCTGTATGAGAATATGATGTCTGTCATTTAGAACTATATGTACATGGATCTTTCCATTTCTTTCAGAGATCTAGAATCTTTCAATTGCTGGTTGCTCATTCTCTCATGCTTACATTTTTTCTTTTCTGTGCATGCAGCACATTTTGAAAATGTACGAGACAAAGCGACGAAGACCTGAAGAAAAGAGGGTATATTAGTGGTTCTGTTGAGGCACTTCAACAGTGGTATGTTACAAACAGCCATTCTTTTCTGCCAGAGCTCTAGAATGTTCTGGTGATCATTCCAATTTGTCTTCCTCTGCTACTGCTTTTGAATTCACAGCAGCTACAACGTCTTTCATCGACGTTACAATATATACAAATTAATTATTGTGCTCTGCAACTGAGGCTTTTAGTTAACATCAACCACATCATTTCTTCTCCTCTTTACGTCAAATCTTGATACAACAACTCCACAACTAGGACGTCGTTTCCCATTGTTAGACCCACATTCTCCATTCTCTTCGTCAAATTCCATGTCTCCCTGTTGCAACTTCGTCTCTAAATGTAACCCCTCCCACACCTGTGACCTATCACTTTTCACATCCGTTGTTGCGTTTCCACCTTCTTTGATTTCACCATAATACACCTGACGGTGATCATCACCCTCTACAGTTTCCACTTGGAGATCTCGCATATCTGCTTCCAAGTCTCTCACCTCCTGGAACTTGTATTTCCCGTAAGTTTCCTGGAATGACTTCCGAAGTTGCACCAACTCGCTGGAGCCTAGTCTATCTACTCTCTCCAAATGCTGACTCACAAGCAACTGTGTGACAATGTCTTGAAATACTACGTCTTGTCGTCGGTCTCTTCTGTCGACGAAATTTAGGGGCTCATGTTCCAGTGTTTCCAGAGAGTGCAAGAATGGTCGAGCGTACCCTAAAACGTCTCCTGGTTCGTTGTCCATGACTTTCAACACGTCCATTGTGTGCTTTGGCCTTGTATCAGAGACCAGCTAAATCTTTAAGCGGATTTTGAAGAAATTAAGTGGAAGAATTCTTTTGTGTCGTGCAGCGGAGATACGCAAAGACGGAGCCTTCATCAAGGAAAGTAAGAACTTATTTCAACCTTCTTGTATTGAGTCTCAACCAGTTATATCGAATTTTTTGTGTACAGACAGGGACGAAGGTCCGAGATGCCGAGAGGGCGAGAAGATCGTAACCAACTTTGTCTTCATGTCTTCATGGATGAATCTTGCAAGGTTACTAGCCGACGACATGATATTCTCCTCATGGATGAGATGTGGTAGCACACAATAGGGGTTGTCAAACCTCATTATGAAATAAACCACTACTTGGTGATGAGTGGAGATTATCACAATAAGCTTAGAGACCCCTTTTTTATGAGGCCCTAGATTATTCAATATCTCCTATCTTGAAACCCTTTTTCTCTTCAATATCGCAACTTTTTGGAATGTAAGAACGTTGTAAAAATGGGAAATTGCACCCACTAACTAATGTTAACCACTTACTTCGCTCCTTTACGGCTTTACCACACGAAAACCCTCATTCAATTATCGTTATGCATAGCTTGTGATCAACCTTGATTGTAGGATAGAACACATAATCATGACTATTCACAACCAGAGAAGGTAATCGCTAAAGGGATTATTGTACATTTTAGGTTTGATACCCATGGTCAAAGATGATTATAGGTGTTAACCCCTAAATGACGGAGGGGGTAAGGGCAAAACATAAATGTGTTATTAAAAACTACTTCTTCAACTTTGATGAAGTTTGGTCCAAAAGAGAAAATGAGGAGCTTGATGTTTAGTAATTATCCATACGGTCAAATTTCAAAAAGTAGCTTTTCATCTTCTCATAATGAATTTAGAAGCATTTAACTTCAAATATTTATCAGGATTACAAAATTTATTTTTAGAATTTGAAATTTTGTATGATTTGTTAAAATTAGACATTCTATTCTAAAATTAAAAAAAGCTAATTTTTCAAAAGAGAGAACATTATTACTTTCCCCAAATAGTAAGTTTTCTAACACTAGACAATGTAGAAGTGTTTGTCTTTGAAAAATTCTCCCTAGTCGAGTTTAACTCGAATTGACATGATTCAAATTGGGTTGGAAAGTAGACTTGATTCACTATTTGAAAATATTTTTTTATTTTCTATAAAAATGTTTTTTCTATCTCGGGTTGCCCGTAAAAAAGGGCAAAGACCATAAAATGGTTGATCCGTCACTTAGGGGTTAAGAGTTTGGATTTTATTTTATTTTTTTCGTAAGAGAAGGATATTCTAAAAATGAGATTTGAAATCTTTATACATGGTTAACGTTTTTGGGACAAGATTTAAAGACTTAAAATCGTACAGGCCAAAATCGTCGTAAAACAATGAACGTATTAACTTCTAAGCCTCCCTAGCTTTTTGGAGTTTAAAAACATTATTGATTTTAATGTGTTATAGGTCTAAATGTCAGTGATTTTAATGTGCTATAGGTCTAAATGTCAGTGAGGTATAGGAATCTCAATCGAACAATCTTATAGTGTACGTGTTTTAAATGACGTGAATCAAATTTGGATTCATTTGGCTACATAGATTCCAAGATCATAATGCTCTAATTAGTGTTGAAAAAGGAAGTTGAAATTTTCCTAGCAACACATTAGAGTTGAAATTCTACTTTTAAACCTACTCAAATGAAAAAACTTTAAACTATAAAGTGGTTCAAAATCATCATATAAACATATTGGTTCCCAAAAAACTCACAAAAATCTTTGATGTGACCTAAAATGGCTTTGAAATGTCCTAAAATGGCCCAAGTTTTACGAACCAAAGATTGTTCAAATCTAAACCTCCTTGTTTTAAAATGCTTTCCATATCTTCACATCACGTTGAATTAAAACAAGATTTGTACCGCAAAAACTAAACTTGATTTGGAATCCAACACAACGGTTTTCATCAAATTTTGACACTATATGAAATAAAAATGGTTCTTTGAAGTTTTAGTCATTCAATGTTACAAAAAACGACATTCGGCGTATTAGGGGTTAAGGACAAAATTATTAAAAGTAGAGAATTTTTTGTTTTGAATGTGAAATTTGATATGATTGATGGAGATTGTATAAGAATGATTTATTTTTTGTGCATCACAAAGAATGTCAATTGCTTTTTTCATTAAATTTAATTCTTAAAAAGGGCGCAAACAAGGTTGCAAAACAATGTTGAAAAATACAAATTCCTATTGTCCTTTCAAAAAAATGCGTATTTTTTTTTCGAAGTAGCCATTCTTTGTGATGCACAAATTGATAATGCATACTTATGCAATCTCAATCAATTATGCTAATATAATCTCACTTGTTGAAAATAAAAACTCCAATTATGGTGATTTTTTTCATTTATTTTCCATTGTTTTAAGTAATAATTGACCAAGGTGGATTTGAATGAGAAATACATTTTGGAGCAACAGTATATGGCATAGACGAGAGAGTATGAGGTGAAAGGAACTTGGATTTTGCAAATGCTCAATACGTTTTAAGCGATCATGGAGGATCAAAGACGAAACAAATTTGATACAAAGTTGGATGGAGTTTAGGTGTGCAATGCATTTTATGCCACAGCGTTGGGGTATTTGCAGAGACGTTTGAACAACTGAAACAGTCCAAGCAACTAAAACAACCCAACAACTATATGGAAGGATTTCTGTTGTTTATGGAAACGTTTGTAAACATAAGGAAGAGGCAAAAGTGTGTTGCATGTGAGTTTTAATCAACATTTTTGAATGAGGCAAGGTGCACACAACTGCATCAACAAGTGCAACGGAATAGTGACAATGTAGTTTTGCCACTACAGCTGTTGCCTATGAACATGACCAAGGTGGAAGTGTTCAATTGTGTGAACGAGAAAGTGAAGCGGATACATGATAAAGCAATTGTCAATTTCTTTTATTTTGAAAAATATGGAGGGTGGAATTCTCGCACGTGCAGATTCCGCCGTTTTCTAGGCTTTCAAAATGCTTTCATTGATGAGAGTATAAGTGTGGAATGGAATCAACAAACAACACCATGGCGAAGAAGTAGATCAATAATTTGTTCTTGATGCATATCCGGCAACAAATGGAGAAGTGACGGGATCACTGGGCATTCAAAAGGTTAGTTATAATTTCTTCAAATTTCTATATGTGCCTAATAGTTGATGGCATAGATCAAGATACAACATTGGTTCCAAAGATGAGGCAAAAGGTGAAGAACATAGGCTCACATCTGCGGAGTTCTTGTACACAGAATTGGATTGTACGTAGATGTTTGGATAGACTCACATCACAAACATGATAGCAATCAAGTTATTACGACAATGATGCATGTGATAGATGATGTCAGATAGAGAAAAGGTATTCTAGCTCCTATCTTGCGAATCCAAGCGAACAACTGCACCTGAGAGAACAATAACATCTACATGTTTGCTCTTTGTGCTGCTCTCTTTGGAATGGGGTACTTCTAGGAGGTACAACTATGTTTTTTATGGTAGACTATACTTATGAAGACATCGATCAACGGTTCAGCATTATATCCAAAACGCTGAAAATGTCAAACATTGACTCTTTGAAATAGTTGTTGGAACTTTAGAAGAGAAGGACGTCATGCATAGAGTCATTTGTGAGCGCAAGACAGTTGAAGAATGTGAAGGATTGGAAGTCATTCATTACGCCCCATCTATTAGCGGGAGGTGATACACTAGTAAGCATTACATTTCCTCACCAAATGAGATTTTATGTTGAAAATGGTGTATCACGTGTGCAATACAAGCATTGCAACAAGGATGTATGGGGTATTGCAGAGAGACATTTGTGTCTACGGTATCTACCTGCAAGAGAAGAAAAGCTAAATCTTGCAAAGGTGTTTAGTGTGGTGTTAGCTACCTGGCTCTTGTCTACCGTTGTTCAGTATGTGGTACCGAGCTAATAATGAAGACTTCTACTGAGTCAAAATTCTATCACTATGAGTACTACCGGACTCTATCCGTACTACCGGACTCTATCCAGTAATCAGAAGCATAGATAGTTCAGATTATTAGAGCAATAAGTAAACAGAATACCGGAAGAAAACATTCGGAAGAATGAGGATCGGAAGGAAAGAGAAACATAAGAGAAATGAGAATGGTAGTTTGAAAAATGTGCCCATGCCAATGTCTTTGGCTCTATTGCTTTTATACAAAGTACAACCCAATTTGACCTAATTGTCAGATCGGTAAAAAAGGTTCCCCTAAATTTACTTTTTGTGGTAACTTGGAAAATTACTGGAGCAGTACAAATCTAAATCGGTAAACTACCGGTAGTTAATTATTTACCGTTAACATACGGACGATAGGGAGTTGAAAACATTGCAGGAATTTATTGTGTACAAAGAGAGGTGTATAGATAGAGTACATAATGTAGAACAAAGCCTGCATGCCATCGAGGAAGCAAGATGGTTGGTGAAGTATTTGAAAGAATTTTAGATGAAAGATAGAAGTGAGAACGCAAAGCTACCGTTATAACCTAACGAAACATATGTCTATGCAATAGGAGACGACGTCGTGGTGGAGGTGACAACAAAGAATGATGATTTAAATATACTTAATAATAGGAACGCGATTGTCGACTCAATCATGGCAAAAATGCCTAACCCAGAGCCTCAAGGATACTTTGGCCCTCATAGGGGCAGACCTTCACAAGCATTAGGAGAAAAATGGGGTCCCAAAGGGGCCCCGTAAGGCAGTCCGTGTTAGGTGAACCAGCTGCCCAAACTCCCTTCTGCTGGTGCCAACGGCGGTCCAAAACGCTGCCCACAGAGTTATTGCACTTCCCTGACAATGTCATAATGGAGTCGCGTGGCGTGGAGGCCGGCTTGCTGGCGCCGACGTGGCTGGGGTGTTTAGCCAACGACCGGAGAAGAGCATTTACTGCTCTGCACAGCCTTCAATCCGGAGCGATCGTTGCCAACGGTTTTCCAAGCCGGCCAATGGAAGTTTGTTGGCACAACGGCTTCACGGTGGAGTGCGGCCGGCGCCTACGCCGTTCTCTACCTAGGAAACGCAGCCATGAAGGATCGTGCGTACAATTTGGCGTCTCCACAATGGCTGGCCCAAATTACGGTAAATTCTTGCCAAATTCATGAAACACACGGGCGCCCTAGGTTGAGGGTAGAAGCACGAATTTTCATTTTCGTGCCAGAAGCGTCCGCTAGCACCAACGGCTTAGGAAGTCCGGCCAGCAGGCGGACACTGGTCGTTATGCCTTCCGACATCGTCAGATTCATGCGAAGGTAAGTTGTCACAGCCAGTAGCCGTAGCTAGTTTCTTGATGACAATTGTGGATTGTGAATTCTGCTACCATCAGAGTTTGCTGGCACAACGGCTTCCTCCGACTTCCGCAAATCCCACGCCCAGGGCTTTCCATATCAGTTTTAGGAATTATGGTGCTTGGGTAGATATAAGGGAGTTTCTAAAACTCCTACCTCGTTGGACACAATGCATGCTGTAAGCGGCATTTTTTCCACCGTCCTAGGGTAGGAATTGTGGAAGGGTTCGATTTTGCTTCCAGCAACGATGATTAGGGTTTAAGGCTACTTGTTGACAGCGATTGGGTTTAGGGTAATTGGAAACCACCTCAAGGTGAGTCCACATAGCGTCATGACCGTTCTGTAGCCTAGTGAAATTCAATCAATGCTTTGGATTTTCGGGTTCTCGATGGCAGCAAGGCTTGCACCTAGTGCTTTGTATGTTCCCCAAGTTTCGCTTGATGCGTGCTATGCACCAATTATTAGGCGAGGTTCTCTGCGATCTGAAGAGCCGTGTCCATCAACGTTTCCAGCACGGAGGGCAGCCGGGGATACAAACATTGACTTGTGGACCGATGGCAGCATTTACCCGGTTGATCCAGTAACGGGGAAGCCACCTCCATTCAGAACTCTTAAGGAATGCCTCCAATTCATATGCCATGGAGAGCTGGGCCTGTATGTTTATGCATGCAGATTGGAGCTGGGACTCCAAGGAGGTCCACACCAAAGTGTGTTGGAAATGCGATGCAGACTGCTGCAAGACGAAGTGATTGAGGGTAGAGGCGAAGCTGCTGTCAGCATCGAACGGCTGGACCGTTGCAGAGACTTAGAGAATACATGCATGGAATTGCAGGCTGAATTGCAGGCTATACGCGAGGAGATGGACGACAAAGAGAAAACTTATAACATGAGGGTGCAGCATCTGGAATATGAGGTGCACCGTTGGCAGCACGAATCAGAGCGCCTTCAGCAAAGCGCCGGTGCAATGAAAGACACGCCTATGGGAATGCGACATAGGGCTTGGTTGCTTAGAGGGATTCATAAGTTGAATCCTGGTACAGGTGGTGCAAAACACAGAGTGAAGCTCATCAAAAGAGTGCTGGAACCACATCTCGTGCAAACTATCAATGACCGCAACCGGGTCGAGCCTGAGAGCCAATGACTTCATGGGAATAAAGAGTCACAAACCAGAACCGCGGTAGCTCTAGCCAAGATACTATCTAGGCACGAAGGTCTGGCCCTCGCGAGTCACCCTGCTGTGGGACATGTTGAGACCAAGATTGCCAACAACATTCTCAAATCAATTGGAAAGCGTTTAGGACCGGATAAAATTCTTGCTGCTTGCGACCAAGCAGGGTGTCCCATCGGGGATACGGTGCTATTTACAAAGCCGTGAGGGGTCCAATTGCTGTTTTGAACAAGGATATAAAAGCTAGCATTCTACCCAGCCTCTATCACGTGAAATTGCTTCGGCAGGAGTTGAATGCCAACTTGCCACAGTTTATTGGCGAATACTACCACGTTGAAGGTCGAATGGAGCTGCCAACGACGTCCAAGAAAACCAAAAAATCCGACGACACACGGAAGGATGTAGTCTTGACTGACAAGAATTCATTATTCACTGACCTTGAAGTTGTCCAACAAAGCATGGTGATCTTCTACGGCATCACGGAAATAGGTATAGTTCCCCCTTTGATCATGTTCGTGGCTCATTGTTTGTCCGTTTGGTGTCAGCAGCCACATTGACTGCGTACAACAAAGAGAAGAGTTGTTGTTACATTGAATGTGCCCTCACTCCCACTTACAATGGTTGTGCAGAGTTGAGAGGGGCACCGCTGATCTTTGTCCTGAAACTCGACGAGGCAGAGATTGTTAATGGAAAAAAATTTGAACGTGTTAGTATCACATTGATGAACAGGGCATTGGACACTAACATTCATAAGGACTATGAGAAGTACTTCTCAGTACAGTCCGAGCAAGAAATCTGGCCCGTTGCAACCTTCCAGGTGGAGGAGTCATACGATGTTCTGTCTTGGATATTTGTCAACAATGTGTAGGTAGTTTGTTTCTGTGAGTGACAGTTGAGACGTTGTGAAACGCTGACTCCTTTATTTTTGCGAACTCATGGTAAGAAATGCATCGTTGTAATTGTATCGTGAACATGTGCCTAGAACTTTGTCCCAATGTTTCGTGGAAGTTTTTTCATGTCCTGGGCAGGTGAACCTTGCTGGCATCATCATTTTTTATCAGGATTTGCATTTCAACCGCAAAGGATTTGCATTTTTGACTAGGATTTGCATTTCTATCCAGATTTACATCTGAGAACAACAATTTTGTTGGCATCATCATTTTTTACTAGGATTTGCATTTTTGACTAGGATTTGCATCTGAGAACAAGATACATACAAAAAGAACATTTAATCCGTGTATGGTAGATAATTTCCGGTGCTTGTAAAAATTCACAAGTGCATCGGTTTAGGGAGCTGTCCCGGTCAAAGTGTATGGACCAAATGGTCAGTGTGGGGGACCCTAAACCTGAATGACTTATATCGTAGGCGGACTTGTGAAGACCCTATTAGAATTACCCCAAAAAAAAACCTCTCATCCTACACTTCTACAATCTTGATGGTTTTGGGAACCGCGACCTCAGTAGCAAGTAGATGTCTCTCATGGAGTTTGTTGATCTGCATCAAAGCATCAAACTTGGTACGTTAGTTTTGTTTGCTTCCAACAAGCAGCAGAAGATTGGGTCCCAAAAGCCGAGAGAATGGTGCGACCAACAGGTACCTTTTTTTCGCGATTACCGGTTGCCTCCAGCACAACCATGTTGTACTCTTCGGGAACGCCATCTCCGAGCGTCATTGCAATTTCGTGGCATAAGTGGGATACTGGCCATGCCTTGCCCACTTGAAATGTTGGCATCGCGCTTCCTCGGAACAGACAACACACTTCCACCATCTCCACGTCCGGTAGGTGGTCAATCGCATCCCACCTGTTGTTGGCAGCACCCTTAAACCTTGTATACTGGAACCTGGTGTACAGTGTCTGCCTACCCACATGATAGCGGAAGACAATGCTGGACCTATTCACAACACACTTGATAACATTCTGGCCAATGTGAAACTTCTCACTCCACCCCGGATTCATCAAACTGCTTAGGAGAGCCTCGGATGGAGTGTGGAGAACGAAGAGCGTAGGTGTCCGTCGAATGTTGTCACATGCTACAGCAAACAAATCAACCATAACATGGATAGACATAAACCATTGCTGGTGGGCGAAACTACTACCAGTCGACGCTTTCATCGCATTTGCAAAATTTGCCGTAAGTCTGGTCTTGAAGGCCTCGGATGTGTGCATGTTTGGCAAAGCCATTCGACATCGTTGAAACCATGGAGCAAGAGGGCTTCTACCTTCCCGTACAACGTAGGACCCACTGGAGGGAAATACACACCCTTGAGGAAGAATGTACATGTGTCCAACAAGTCCACGTGACTTCGACCATTCCGGGTTGCCTCCCCAATCTCTGCATGGAGCACAAGAATGGGACCAATGATAGATACGGGGTGCACCAAATCCTCATAATGCGACGCGTACAGGTAGTTTGCCATGTATGGCCCATTCGCTGCCAACGCTAGATCCAAACGTAGATGGCGAGGCTGGTACGCATGTCGCACAAGCACTTTATCTAGGTTGATTGCTCCACGCACACCGAATGTCCACGAGAAATCTATGATCTGCGCTTTGAAGGCGCCTCGAAAATTATCTCCACCATACCGCCTTGCATCTCTACCCCAAGGCCCCTCCGACGTTGGTTGCAGCATAACCCATGAATCACGGTCCAACCTCATTGGGACCCAATTGCCCTCTCCATCTTGATTGTTATGCAGCATAACGCTCTGCACTTGGGAATTTGGCCGTCTAGCTATGCCAGTGCAATGACATAATAGTGGAAGACACCCTAAAACTACAGGTTCTGCCTTTGATGGCAGCAGGCGTCAGGTAATGTGATGTCAACACATCCAAGAAACCCACATGAGTACAAGATATGCCCTCGATGGCAGCAAATGCTAGAGTATGTAACGAAAGTTCTAATATTGGATAAACCCGCATACGAACAGGTCGACCCTTTGCATGCAGCACGAATCAGATTATGTCATGGCAGAATATTGGAAAAAAACGAGAAAGCTACAAGTTCTGCAGCCTGCTGGCAGCGAACGGTAGATTATGTTGCCAGCGATCGAAGAACGCCACGTTTCCACCCTAAATCCTGATATATACCAAATTCATGCAAATTCGTTGCCCAAACCCCACCCTAACTCCTAATCACATGGGCACCTCGCAGCTCAGACTAATTGAAGCGACCCTAAACCAATTCTTCTATAAATCAACCCTAAACGCCAACGCCATCGCATGCGCCACCACCATTGTCCCACAAACCGACACTCCGAGCACCACAAACCATTCCAACGTAGCGGCTGGTCAAGGTAACTGTTGGCAGCACGTCGCCCTCTCCACAACTCCGTTTCAAGGTCTAGCAACACTGACGTTTTCGGAAAAATTAGGTGGCCCGACTCATGACACTTTTCAGAAATTGAACCCTGAAGGCCTACTGACAGCACTCGACCGGCTCGGGATTTGTGCGCTGCAGCAACGCTTCGTGTCAGCCCTGACACCGTCTCCCCGCCCAAACACACGCGCTTGTTCCCAGCGATTGGCTCGACCCCTTGGAACCCGCAGCACTGGCACCACGGTAGCACCATTGGTGCCCTCGTCAAAAGTGCACGGGCACCCGAAATTTTGCTCCCACGTGACAGTCCCCAAGGCCCCTTTGCAATCACAGTTTTCTCCTAATGCAGCAATTACAGGAACTCCTAGAAGAAGGAGGGCAATAGCAGTAGGTCAAACATTATCAACACCTTGTATAGGAACAACAGAGGATCCATTTCCACCATTTAATCCAGAGTGGGACTTGCAAATTAGGCACTTTGTTGGTTTGACAATAGAGCGGAAAGAAGTACGGGCCGAAGTACCTTTCTATATAAGGAAGGTGATAGAATTTGGACAACGCAAGTGAGCAATGAAAGTAAAAGTGATATGGTATTGGCCGATTATGAGGGTTGGCGTGCAAGACGAACCAGGTTCAAAAGCACAACGGCACATGAATTGCATTCAAGCATCTTCGGAGCCATCTAGTGAGAGACATGTTTAGATGAACAAAGAAGTTGTATTTTCGTGAATAGATGTGCCAACAAGAATGAGAAGTGAACACTTAAAGTTCAAGTTTATTATTGTGCATGGAGTACAAATAGAGAGCCAAATCACTATTCCCAACAAAGCAAAGCCGCATATACTTGAATATATTGCAATGCAAATGGAAGGCATGGATGACGAGAAGTTGCAGAATGATTTAAATGCTTACTAAAATAAAAGAGTACATTACCTCATCAGGAATTTCGGACCCCACTGATTCTGCATTGATTCAGTGCGATTTCCGATATTTCAAGGGTTCGTACGATTTTCGCACTGATTCCGCATTGTTGCGTCATTCATCGCAACTACACTGATATGACACGATGTTCGTACAAGCGGATATAGTACTGATTCGACACGATTGATACATCCATTGAAAACGTATGAATTCAGCACTCTTTATAGTCGTCAAATGTCGTGTTTTAATCGTCTTTAAAACTACACTGATTCAGTGCGTTTTTCGTGCGACATCATCTTTTTCCATATCTAAATTTTATTTTCTTTCTATATCTAAATTTGATCAAAATAATATTATTAAAAAATATAATATAATATAAAATATAAAATAATTACTTTCCTCACTAACCACTTCAACTACACGGAAATTGCCCGCACATGCGGTGGGGCCCACCATAGCTAACCAAGCTCTATCGCCAACGGTGGGATTTGAACTCTCAACCTCCCGGTTGCCACCCAAGTTCCTAACCACCAAGCCACCTCAAACTCTTCATGCATAGAATAGAACTCCAGTGGTATTTATCAAACTTTTATTTTCATCGGACTTTGAATGTTTTTAACTATGTGAAAAAAACTTTTTTTCCAAAACTTTTTTTTGCACTAGATTATGCAGGACGTTTTCTATATCTAGGATTTTTTTCATAATTTTTTGAATTTTTTAAATTTTTGCCAAAATCGTGATGGCAGATCAGCTGTGAGCTGTTTTTTGTTTTCAGCGGACTTTGAATGTTTTTAACTATGTGAAAAAAACTTTTTTTCCAAAACTTTTTTTTGCACTAGATTATGCATGACGTTTTCTATATCTGGGATTTTTTTCATAATATTTTGAATTTATTTATTTTTTGCCAAAATTGTGGTGGTTGTGAGCTATTTTCTTTTTTGCTCCTATGATGGAAAGTACAATGATAACCAATAATATCAAATTTGAATTCTAAAAATATAAAATGTCATTTCTTTGAAATTTTAATGTGTATTGCTTCTAAACTTTATAAATGAAGATCTAAAAATGTTTTGGGAAATAAAACCGGAAGTATAATTTAAAGAAGATTCTTGGAATATTCCAGAATAATCCAAAATAATATAAAATATTTTGAAAGATTCCGAAAGATTCCAGAATATTCCAAAAATATATTAAAATATTGTACACGGATGTCGTACGAAAATAATTTGCATTATAATAGATACTGAAATCGCACGAATATAATAAATGGCATTAATATGATACGTATACGATACTGAATTCGCATTAACTAAAACCGCACGTTATCCGTGTCTTATCAGCCATGTGATGTAAATACACGATTAACGCACGGATTCCGTCAAGCACGACTTTCGTGCGGAAACAACACTTTTTTGATAATCATTGAAAAGACACTGCATCGACACTCTAGTAATGCATGTCACTTCCGTACCGTAACGACACTTCTAAATGCACGTATGACGTGCGGAATCAGTGTTTAACGATAAACGCACTGAATCAGTGCAGAATCAGTGGGGTCGGAAATTCCTGATGCTATTGTATATGTTTTTGAAACATAGATGTAGAGATTCTAAGGAAAAGAGTTGGTACTATTGTTAAATATTCTGAATATTTAAATTGTTGTAATATAGAAAAATGCATAACAAAAGCACTTTCATCTATTTGTGTCCCACTCCAATTGCATACAATGTAATTGTCTGGTTTTGTAAAATGAATATCGACATTGGTATTCGATAATTCTAACCTCCCAATTTCACGATAGAGATGCGTTGCAAAGATAATCAAATTATATAATAATCTAAATATAAGTAAAACATTTTCCAAAATTAAGAAACTCAACAATTTCCAAAAATTTGCAAAATATCCTTTTTGCAACCAGTGTCGACGGAATTAAGATTTGGTCAAAATTTTCATGCAATTTCTTCTGAACTACGTTTTTAGTGCGCCTGAAAGCCAAGTGCATGATTATATGGCCAAGCGCAAAAATAGGGAATTGGGTGTTTCTCTTGTTTATGTCCCATTAGTGTATGTTTTTTATCTTGATCCATATACTACCTCCTTTCATATTTTAACGTATAAATTTTTGTCCTGAACCGTACATGGATAAGTCACTCTCACTTATAAAATTCACAATAATTATGTCTGGGTCCATTCTTAACATGAAACAACGAAGAGGTGTTGACATAGGTCATTCCTAAACATCTTTACTTTCATTTTGGAAAATTTTACCCAAATTCTATTTTAACTTTGAAATCACACACCCTCCAAAATCTCATTTTTGAATGTGCATTATACAGTTCAAAGACATACTATAATCTTCCAATCCCACCATTGGATGATGTTTGCACTCCAGTTGAGAATACAATTGTACGGTTACTTTCTAATTTAATCTATTCTATTTCTGTCAATATCAATCATAGTGGAAAAACCCAATGAAATCCAGTGAACCCAGCTACAGTACTCAAAGCGTTGAAGAGTTAATCCTATTCTATAAAAAGTGCTACTACACTAGTATAGTGTCACTTTAAAGTTGTTGACCTAAACGGCTTCATGCATTCACCAATCAAGTTGTTTCTAGATCATGTTCAGGATCTCCACAATTATACAACTTTAGAAAGTAAAATAAAGATATCAACTCAAATTTGTTGTTTGCACAATTTTAAAAATGAACAAATAAGGTAGGAGCACCTAAAACCAACATTATTGTACCTAATTGCGACAGAGTCTCAGCACGATAGTCATTCTAGAACATAAATCAAAGCAGACGATAGATAGCTTATGATTTTTTATCAACACACAATAAGGGCTCTATGATGTGCTTAAATTTGAGTTTCAAAATGATTGCACGGTCTAAATTTTGTCGTAATTAGGTTTAGTGTTGGTTTTAATTGCTCCTATCTTAAACAATAAATTTTCTAAATGGGAATATCATTTCTAACTTTCTACAATACCTAGAAATTTCAAATTTATTTTATTTATCCGCAAAGGGGATACCTTGTCTTCTGACTAGCATTTTCAATATTCAAATAGACTTTTTTGACACCTCACACAAGCCACCAAGCTCCTTTGGGAGCCAGGTTTGGAGGACGTTGAGATTCTTCTATGGAAATTTAAGAGAGGTTTGGGGGAGCTTCTCTTGCATCGCAAAGGTGGTAGGATCGAAGCTCCCTAACATTGCAATGCAACCTCATTGATCTTAAAAAAAACAAAGGCAAAGCTCATTTTTACTGCATTTGAAACTAAAAAGACAATTTTACCTTGTCTTTCCTCATCTTTTGCTAGGCTTTACAAGGCTTTACAGATAACTCTGATAACTCTAATATACAGTCAGAATAAGTTGTCACAATAGGAATTTAATGGGACGAGGAATTTGTAGCATCTAATTGAACAACTTCCACATTTCAACTTGTGAACAAATGTGAACACATTTTAAGTGTGCATTTTGATTGGCCCATTATCTTCCAAGGCAGTGCAGTGCAATTACAAAGGAATAACTTAGAAGGTGAGGAGCTCAATCAAGTCCTTAGTTGATGGCATCCACAAAATATAAAACCACAATAGGGAATGTAAAAGTCCAAGAGAATGTTCTGAGAATTTGGGGTGAAACCTGTAAATTATGATGGGTTCTGGATCAGATGAGGAAACGAACGACAGAATCTCTCAGCTAAAAACACCAACTCTAACAATCCGTACATTGGCGCAAAAATCCATAAGAGAGAGCCAAGCCAGGCGTCTATAATAACTCAATATACTGTTGTGAAGAATCACTTAGGATATCAATACCTAAGGTTTACCAGTTACATCGAAGTGAACAAGAACGTGTTCACTGGTGAAGAATTTTGCCAAACCCTGAGAAGAGCTGTCGCTAAATGGAGGAAGCTGCCAACCAAGCCACTGAAGGATCTGCAAGTTTGGGTAGATCATGCGTACAAAACAAACGCCTACCTCAAGCAGTGCAGACTCTAACGACCATAAAACAAGACAATGGTCACCGATCCATACAAGCACTCCAGGGTGCCTTGCTCACCGCCGTCGGTCTGTTTGGATGGACATGAGTATATTGGCTGCGAGTTCGGGAGTCGCAGAAAGAGCTCGTGGCACGACCTTGATCACTCCACTGTTATGAATAGGCCTCCTGGCAGGTGAGAGAATGGGAAACCACCGACATGCGCCAGCCTCAAAGCCAGTCTCAGTGCGCATGCGTTTCAACAACCGAGGCCCCTCAAGGTTTGCCTCAGGCTCAACCACGTTGTTTGTTTGCTGGACTTGTCCATGATCAGGATCACTCCCTTCCAGTGCAGTGTTGTCACCATTCTGGCACTCGGCTTCGTTTCCTCGAGGGCCTGCACCATCGCTTGCTTTCTTATGAATTGAGCTCCGGTCCCCAAGCACCCACCGTCCTTCCCTCCGAGTCTCCCCGGAGCTCCCCTTGTTGGGGTTCACTACACCATCAGACCTCTCTCCATCTTGGCCAGCTGGACGAGTATCTGTCATATGAGAAGTGCTTTGGCCGGATCCAGAGGATTCAAGACGTTCAAAGTGGCATGCATGAGGTGCAATGCTAGCACTTGCAGCTGGTGCAACTGGTGGAGCAATGTGTTGACCATACCATGCTGCCATTGCGGATGAGTCTTGAGCACTCAGGAGATGAGGCATACCTGGCTGCTGCCAAGTTGGAAACTGGACAGGCTGTTGCTGCAGAGCTCCAGGTTGAGCATACATGGGCATCATCATGGGATAGCTCCCATAGCCGGCAGGGTAGGGTCCTGGATATGGTAAGTACATGAAAGGGGACGCCATTCTGACCGCCCATGGATTTGTGGCGTAAGGAGGTGCCTGCCATGGAGCTTCGGAATTAAAAACCTGTTGTGTGGGTACGGGAAAAGGGTACACAGGTCGACCGTGTGAGTCCAGACTTGGCCTTGAGTTTTCATTCGAAGCCTTCGTTTCCAGACGTTTTTCTGGAATTTCAGGAACTTGGGGAGCTCTAGCAATCAAAGGAACTTCAGGGACTTCAGCTACAGAACTTTCAGCTTGAGAGACTTGAGGGACTTCAGCTACAGGACTTGCAGCTTGAGGTACTTCAGGGACTTCAGCTACAGGTCTTTCAACTTGAGGTGCTTCAGGGACTTCAGCTACAGGTCTTTCAACTTGAGGTACTTCAGGGACTTCAGCTGCAGGTCTTTCAACTTGAGGCACTTCAGGTACTTCAGCAATGGGACTTTCGGCCATATGCACTTTATCGTTCTCCTTTTCTAGTGCTTCGTCAATGCTGGTAGATGTACAAAGTGTCTTTGCAAGAAGCTGCTGAACTTGAATGACACGGTGCAGGTCGAAGACTTGTCGAGAAAAAATTCTTTGTTGTCTGCACATGTACAGATAAATACTTAGAACCAGTTCGTATTCACTTATTAGAATCTGCACCACAAAGAAGAGCGGAGCAGCAATAGCATGATCGATAAGAATGCTAAGAGGACCCCTGTGACAGTCAAAGCGTACAGCAATCACATTGTGAAGTAGGTATTTCCATGCAAGCAATGATTGTGTATATGATTCCAGCATCCAAATAAGGAGACCTCCACTGACTAGTACTGAAAAAAATTATTCAACAGAAGAATGTAGAGCATCGCAACAAAAGGGACCAGAGATTAGACAAAATCAATGAGTACCTGATCATGAGCATCTGGGTTTTCCAAAATTCTTGCTGGCCAAAGGCATTTACAACATCCTGGAATTTCACAGAACCCGCCGGAGCATCCTCCAACATGGAGGATCCCGTCTCCACACTGCTACCTCTTCTTTGCTGAGAACGCTCTGAACCCTCCCCACTTTGATTTTCCGAGCTTACATTGCTGAGCATATCTTGTTCAGACGGTGCAGTCAAGCTATCTGCTCTGCGAACGCTATCAGTACTAGGGGTAGTTGCAGGGTACCTATCTGATGACGGAACCCTCTCCAATTCCCTATGATCAGTTTCTTGCGAATCCAAATCCACAGAAACAGTTACACATTCCCCGCTAGCGTTGGACCAGCGACCGTGCTCTAATGAACTCACTTCCATACTCTTATCCTTTGTTACTGGAGACCACTTCTGATTTACAGGCTCCTTAGCTCTTAGCAAAGCCCGCTGTCCTCGAGGTGCTCTTTGGATATGAAGGGGACTAGAGGGCCTTGTCGTTTGCCCACTTGATTGCGTGGCCGAAGAGCAAGCGGGCACTGCAAAGTCATCGTCTCTTCTTCCCTTCATGGTGGTACCATGATATTTCAAGTGGCTCAAAGCTTTGGGCACTGCACCTCCAACTGAAGGTAATTCTACAGCTCCATCTATGACAGTACTTTTGTTACCGCTGGTGTTCATCGAAGATGTAGCCTCAGCATTGAAAAGCCCCGAATATGAGTAACTGGGGATACACGTCAATGCTGGCATCATAGTAGGATTCATATAGCTCATGGGCACGTATGAGTACATGCTATCATGCGATACACCTGGCACCTGCAGATCAAAAGTAGTGAGGTCATAACTCAGGTTTATGTTCCCAAAAAATGAGGTTGATTTCCAAAGAGTATCAGAGCATAATTCAACAAATCATCAACGCTCCCAAGGTTGGCAATGCCAATCCCATAAAGAACTACCACAGAACAAGACTCAAGCCCAGCTCAAACTATGTTACTTTATGACAACAAGAAAAGAAATCAGTAAATAACCGATACTTGCATCACGCGCTAAAATGGAAAACTGTCCACCGCTTACTACGCACTCGATTCACAACATTCAATAATATCTTTCGTTCATGTAACATGTACCAAAACTCTCCCAGCGTACACTCAACCCTCTCTAATGAGACTGCCTGGGGGGGACACATGGGCTTCTATAAGCATGTTCACAACTGGACATGTAACAGTTGTCCAGAACACAACATGACAGACTCTGAGGACATACAAAGAATGTGCAATTACAGAATGTCATTAGAGAAAGTTGTGTATCTGAAAACATGTCCCAAAGCACTGACAACGTACCTGAGGTATTGATAAAAAGAGAGGAGTGGTCATGGCCGGACTCTTCATAATTCGACCAGAGTGAGGCAAAGCCATAGGAGACGGATTGAATTTGTGAGACGGAATGGTGAGCTGTTCATAGAGTGCCATCTTGTTACGCGGTGGACCTCGTGGTCCTGTCCTCTTCGTTTCGGCGACATGTAACCGAGGGAACAGAGCAGGTCCATTGTCCTGCTGTTTGCTTCCATCAGATTTTCCTCCCCTAGCTCCCGTCATTATGATGTCACACAATCGCTAATCCTTGATCACCAAGCCTCGTATAATCGGATAGGAAACAAAAAAAAGAAAAAAAAAAACAGCACTGTTCTACTATTGCAAATACTCCATCTTATCCTCTAAATGTCTCCACAGGCTCGTATCTTCCATACTGGCTTTGCCAAACATCCCTAACTCACGCAATTTCGCCTGCACCAATTTCCACGACACAAGCTTTAAGAACAGAACTCCCAGCTTGAATACTGGGGAAGCAGCGGCAGCAGCACCTCGTTCACAAGTAAAAAAATTCCACACTGAACGCTCCAACCAGATCACATCAAACCGCACTATTTGCCCTCCACAGAACCTAACACTGCAATTATGTATCCTAGGTACATAGCATCCCTCGTCGCCTCGGCGAATCTCCGCCTTAACAAAACCTACTGCATACGTGTTCTCCATTACCAGAACTTAAGAGCCTCACTCGCTCGCCTTACAACACCAGCGATACAACACAAACACACACACGCTCACTAAAGCCTCCAAATTCAGTTCACCATAACAATATATGTAGGTATGTATGTATTATATATATATTTCAAAATCATCCCTGGAAAAGTAATCAATCCACTAAACCGAAAATGATCTTAATCTCGTAGTTTTAAGAAGAATTGACAAGCTTAAGAAGAGGAAAGACTCTCACTGTCTTGGCTTATTTGCCGAAAGAGGCGGTGGTCCGCGCCATTATGCGATGAACCGTGCGAGGAATCCATCAACTGCTGTCGCTGTTGCTGCTGTGGCTGGCTATGGCCAAGTGACGGACCAAAAAACCGTCCGGATTCTACTTGAAACGATAATCGCAACCGGCTCGTCTGTTACGCTGCCCTAAACATGAGGCTGTATTAACAGCTGCATCAAGCACCGAAGTACACCGAATTGCCCGAAGGATCTGGTTGCTTGAACTCCCTGAAAGGCATTGCTGCTAAGACTACGTTACCGAGACATATCGATCGCCCGCGTCTCGTCTGATCTCGTCTCGAACCAAAGCGGATCCGTCGGGGTAAAACGAACGTAACGCGGAGGCTATGGCGGGGCTGGAAAAAAACGCTCGTTCCGAGCCGTCCCTGCACTAAATGAGACCCGGTTTGGATCCACGGAGAGAGCAGAAGGCGATGCCTGCAACGGAGCCAACAAGTGCAGAGATGGTGGCGGCTCAGGCGGAGAATGCCAAGGAGCCGATGGGAAAGATTAGTCGCAGGGCTAGAGGAGAATTGGGGTTCCACCAAGGCGGAGAGAAAGGAAGGAAGGAGACGATATCGACGAAAAGTGCAGGATGACGGACGTGGGTGGGATCTTTTTCTCTTTTCGTCCATTGGGGGCACTTTTTCGTGGGGCCAGCTTCCGCGCAAGGGCCAGTGGGCATGGGCCACGTGGGGGATGGCAGATTTTATGTAGAATTTGGAGATCTTTTGGTATCATTCGTTGTGTTTCGGTTGCAGTTTTCTCATCCATCTCTGGATGTGGGGCAGGGATATTTCTGTGAGTTCCTTTTTGTTTTTAGTTTTTTAGTTTTTTTTTATCCTTTCCTGTTTTTGCGTGCAAAGTTGGGGGCAGTTATAGCCAGTGTCAGAATAGGAGATGTAGATTATGCCAATAAATCAAATCCATAAATCAAATAAAT
Organism: Pohlia nutans; assembly: GCA_022496805.1. Classification (NCBI taxonomy): domain Eukaryota; kingdom Viridiplantae; phylum Streptophyta; class Bryopsida; order Bryales; family Mniaceae; genus Pohlia; species Pohlia nutans. Next base: position 12,900,858 of record CM040090.1, read on the forward strand.
TATGAGACGTATACTTATAATAGAGTTAACCAAAAAGAGTGTCTCGAAGGGGAAACTTACCTCATACTCACCTTAGGGGCGGTTTACACTATGGACCAAGAGCCATGACCATGGAATTCTAAAATCTGTGATTGGCCCAAAAAGAGCTCTTGGTCCCATTTGGCATTACACTACCTTGAAAAAAGGAGAATGACCACTAACTTTGAGGTCCCCAAAAATGCTAAAATTTCCCAAATGGATAATGTTTTCATGGTCTCCTTGATTATAGTTGAGTCGAAGCAAATGCCTCGACTCAACTATAATCTAGGAGACCATGGGGCTCAAAAATCATTGATTGGCTAGTGTTCAATTATTTAAAGAGAAAGGAGGAAAAAGGGGAGGATAAAAGAAAGAATGATGAGCTTAAACTTGTCCCGGTCTAAATCCACTTTACAAACAAAGAGTGACCAAGTCATTTAAAATTGCATTTTTTATTTTTCATGGTCACGGCTCTTGACCAAGAGCCATGACCATGAAAATGATTTAATTTTCTTGGTCATGGCTCTTGGTCCATAGTGTAAACCGCCCCTTAGACTCGTTTTTCAGTTCCAAAAGACTACAAAACTAGTTCAAAGTGAGTTGAAGAACAATCTAAAGCAAGGCCTTACGTTGCCTATGGGAGTGGAACTCGAGACCTCTTCAACGCTAAAGGGGAGTTCCCACAAGTTTCCCCAAGTCGTAAGGACTATTCATGAAGAGACCAAGGAATAATTCATGAATAAACGTCATCAGAAATTGATAATATTGACTCAGTAGGGTGAGCTGCTTGTTTTCACTTAATTCAAATGCCTAAATGCTTCGAAGTCAAATTTAGTGTTGCACACACGATAGTCGGCTTTTTTTTTTGTAAAAAAATCTTTTGAACCTCCTGAAAATAAAAACATAAGGCTTGTCAATGATTAATTCCTAAACGTTCCTTCATTCATAAATTGAATCATGAACAAATTTAAAGCCTTGTAACTTTCTCATACATGTACAATATCCACCAACAAGTTTATGTTCATTCAACTTTTCAGAGAATTGTCAATAAAAGTTACAAAAATTATAAGCTTTGAGCTTAATTTGAACAAGTTGTGGTGCACAAGGTGAATCACACATACAATTCAGTTCTGAAAATAAAAGTTTATTATAAAACTATTTTTATTTGAAATTCAAAGCTTTATTTTTTATTTTTTATTCAAACAATTATGAATACAATTTTTGTTACTTGTGGTATATAAAACTTTCAATGGAATGAATGCAAATCCTTTGTAGAATTATGTTGAAAAAAGTCATGAGTTTTGGGGTCATATTTACTAAAATATTAAGGCTTGAAGTTTTCAATTCATAAATGTTCAATATTTATTTATTTATTTATTTAATATCTTTAATATCTGATCCCAAAATTGTCCAAAGACGAAATTTTTCACGCTTCAAATGGTTAATTATGCTTCAATATTAATATTAACATTTTATAAATTTAATCATTTCATTCAATTCTTTGAAAAGCTAAAAGAACATAAACTTGTTGGTGGGTATTGTACATTTGAGCCATGTTAATGTTTATTTTTGAAGTCAACGTCTATTTATGTTTAGAGGACCGGTACGTTCAGGGGTTAGATTAGTGCCCACCAAAAAAAATTCACAATGTGGAAATAGAATACCGGTAATTTGTAAAGTTGAGCAATCAAATTCTAAAAGAGGAAAGACAAGACAAAATTAGTTTTTAACCCCTAAAGGACCGTGAGGTGTTGAACTTAGCTCTTGGACTCACTTCATTTGTGGGGACTGAGTCTCTTTATGATTCTTTAGGACATATTCACTATCAATTTCAACCCAAGTCTACTATCGCAGTTACCATAGTACGTGGATTTTTCTTGCACAAATTAAAGTGATTCTAAAATTGCCAATTTTTAAATATTACATTCCTACAAATTCTAAGAAATTGTGAAGAAATTGACAAAGAATTTGCTTTGCTGAAGGTCTCAGCCAAAAATAAAATTATTATTAGGCAAAATTTTGCTGAACCGACCAAGGTAGTATGGTAGGTAACTTAGACCTTGGACTTTGAAACTCAGCTTTGAAAATTAAACTTATTCAATATAATTCCAAAAATTAGTAAACCATCTTGGAGTAGATTTAGAATCAATTTGCTAATTCATTCAAACTATCACATTGCACCTTATATTACTATAAATAAACACATTGCTTAACCTTTTATCGTGCATGCGTCTACTAAGTGAATGCTAAATGAATTCGGAGCCGTTTTTTGAATGATGAACAGTCACATTGTTCATCAATCCAAATTTATCTTTGTTGACTACCATTTGTACAATATGGATCTTCAAAATATGATAATGTGATTTTTTTTAAACAATAGAAACGGTTTATTTCAAGTTTCATTATTAGTTCAAAAAGTGAGATCTTGATAATAATTTTTCCAAAATAAATAGAATCAAATAATGAAAATTATACCATTTCATAGTATATATTATTCCAAATTTGTTACAACAATTTATAATTTTTTTGTTAATTTGGGATTTTTAATTCAATTTAAAAAGAAAGATTTGAAAATAATAAATAATAAATAATATGATGAATCCAACCGTACATATGTGAGATTTACAATATGATGTACACATTGACATTTGCAACTTTGTTTTGTACATAAATTCCCTTTTTTTTAGTTCATCAAACATTTTACAAAGCATTTGTAAAATGCTTTATAAAATGTAAATCCGGTGCATGATCTAGACCTCAAAGAATTAACCCTTAACTACCTAAGTGTCCATTTTTTGGACAATGTACAAATTTTATTCACGTTTTCTCTTGCATCATGCACTTTTTGCAATGTGAAATTTCTACTATAGGTTTTATGGGAAATTATCTTCATGCATGTGAGAACCGATTAGAAAGGGGATGATTTGTGATATCTTTATGCCTCATTTCATGTTGCAACAATTCACCAAACTTTTAATTTACAAGAAATTTAAAAGATTTTAGTCTAAATGTGATCTTTATAAAATCAACTCATAAAATTAAGCAATCATAAATTCTCCAAAAATCACTACAAATTACAAAAGGTTTTTGAGTTTTAAGTTTCAAATTTTGTACAGAAATATTGGTGATTGCAATCGTAGATCTAACCATATGGATAGACTCTAAAACTCATAATGTGCAACTTTTATTCATACATCAGGTTCAAAATATCCCTCTTAATTGCATTTTTTAACGCATGTTTGCAAAACTACCCAATTTGGAGAAGGTTGCAGGTATTTAGAGGGTTAAAGTGGGTCAATTTATAACGTGTCTACCTTAACCTTTAAAGGAGGTTGCCCCAATTAATACGGTGTGCATACATGGAAGAACATTTGTATACATGTGGTGTTTACTATAGCATAACGTGTCCTATAGAGAGAATTTTTTTTTGTCAACCTTGTGAGAACTATAAGGCATGTTGCTGGAAAATTTTCAGAAATTTTCTTTGTACAAAATATAGTGAAAGAATTGTCTGTACAAATGTGGTAAGGTAGACGTACCTTAAACCAACACGACACCTAAAACCACCAACTTCTACACCCCTCTTTCATTTCAAGAAGAAAATGTAGGCTTTCATTACATAATTTATGCCTCAATTGCTCAAAAGTTAAGTCATGTACCGACAACTTAAGGTGGAGGTGCAGAAAACCGTGCATGTCAGAAACCGTGCACTAGACATCAGGGCCAGGTTCCATAAATTTACCCAGCCTGGTTCCAGAAAGTGTCCAAGAGTGCATTAAATATGCCCATGCTTGGAAAAATTGAGTGCTTCTGATTGGTATAGAAGCGCTTTATTTTGAGAATCGAACCTGTTATGAAAACCAGGACCCTATGAACGGTTTATGGCCACTCTATGAGTCCACACTCAAAAATTCACCAGAAATTATAGACTTACTCGAAAAATGTGTTTTTTTGGGGGATGGATTTGCACTGACTTTGCAGACCATCAAAAAATTCTAAACTTTTTCCACCACTGTCCTAAGTAAGCAAACCTGAAATTTGCACGGTTTCTGGCACCTCTATCTTACATTTCCTTCCTAAAATGAAAAAATGGTGTAGAAGTTGGTGGTTTTAGGTCTTGTGGTGGTTTAACCCTTAACCCCTAAACGTCCCATCATCCAGAAAGTGGATCACAAACAAATTTGGAGCCTCGTAATTTTTTCATACAATCTCAAATGATTTTCATCCAAGTCACCTTTGAAAACTTATTAAATTCTCTGCCAATTACAATAAATCTCTTGTGATGAGGAGCTTTTGATAATATTGGAGAGGCCTCAAATTACAAGTATGTCAAAATTGTTGAATAGATTTTATGCTTGCAATGGTCTTCTCATGTACACCTCATGTACATGTGAGCCATGCTAATATTTACTTTTGAGGCTGAAATCTACTTCTATTCAAAGGGATAGTACGTTTTGGGGTTAAAAGGCTGACGGGGATAGTAAATACGTTGGCGTATATTTCACATTTTTTGTAAATAGAAAAATCCAAAATGAGACCACAATAGCTCACTAAAATCATGTTGACATGAATTTTAACTTCATTTTTGATCTTAAACCCATAGGAGGTGTGGAACCAGAATTAGGAGAACCAACCCCCACATTGCGATCAAAGATAAAAAAATCAAAAACAAAAGCTTGTCCCTATTTTTGAACATGGTGGGTCTTCCTAGACTAACTTGGGGTCGGAGACCCCAAATATAGAATTAAAATTTCCAAAAAAAATCATCCAGACCTCCCAGTGTGGGGGTTGGTCGTCTCCCTCCCCGTGGAACCATGCCAAATACAATGGAATGTTACTGTATAATACTGGTCAAAAAGAGCTCCTTAGACCTTTAACCCTTTAGTGCCCAGCTGACCACATTATGGTCACTACAACGTCCGAAATGCAAATAGCAAAGAATCCGTGAAGAATTGGAACTTTAGTTTTGAAGTTCAGATTTGCCCACATACATTACGCACTTTCCAGAAAAAGAAATTTTCAATTCGGAATTGTACAACTATCAAAATACCTATCCACAAAACACAAAAATACTGCAAATACTTGAAAATACAGTAAATACTTACAAATACAACATATGTATTATGTAGTATTTCTTGTGTTTGGAAGTTTGTTATCTTGTATTATTTTTTTGGATTGTGTTCTCTTCTTCATCTTCCATTAGTGTGTGTAATCTGATCTTGACTAATGTACCCACTCTTTGTCAATTTTCAACGTATAAATTTTTGTCCTAAACCGTACATGGATAAGTCACTTTCACTTATAAATCTCACAATAATTATGTGTGAGTCTATTTTTGATATGAAAGATTGCAACGGAGAGGTGTTGACATAGGGCATAGCTGAACTTCTTTACTTTCATTTTTGAAAATTTACTTCAAATTCTATTTAACTTTGAAGTCACACACCCCCCAAAATCTCGTTTTTGAGCGTGCATTATACAGTTCAAATACATACTATAATCTTCCAATCCCACCATCAGATGATTCTCAAATTTTAATAAAATGTGTGCTCTCAAGTTGAGAATAGAATTGTACGGTTACTTTCTAATTTAACCCATTCTATTTTTGGTAGTCTCAACCACAATGGAAAAACCTACTGAAATCCAGGGCTCTGAGCTACAGTACCCTAGGCACTAAAGGGTTAAGGGTTGAGGTAAGTTTACCTTAGTGAGAAACAATAGAACACATTGAGGTTGTTGCATGCTTTAGGAATTAACTGTCTATAAAATCAGAGTCATTTGAACGGAATTGGATCAGTGGGTGGTATTGGGTAACTGAAGGCACTTTTTTGAGTAAGGGTGAGGCAGCCAGCCAGCCAGAGCAAAGTGAGGCAGGCTTTCCACACCAGCAGGCAGCCCTCCACGGAGGCTGCATGGATGGGGCAGGCAAATATCAGCCAGCGAGCATGAATTTGGCTGAGCTGAGCGACTGTATTGTACGGTAGTAGTCAGTAAGTCAGTGAGCTGCATCATTCATCAATAATAATAATAGATTAAGTTAGAATGCCCATTCAGTCATTCACTGTTTCAGTAAAGGAAGGAAGATCACAGTCTGGCCTCGGCATTGGCTGTGGCCCTCCGTGCAGTTTCATTGGCCACCTGAAATGGCGTGCAAGTGGTTGTGTGCCACCCAATGACTGGCTTCCTTACCCTGGATGCTGTCTTCCGCCTGCTCATTGGTTCCCGCCAGGATAAGTGAGCGGCACCTATACGGCTTTCTTCTTATTTGTCCACAACCTTCAGTAACTTAGCATTCAGCCACTCTCACTGCCTTTTCATCCATGTACTGACCTGTAATGCATCCATCATGTGATTTCTATCCATGTAGTGCATTAGGCGTGGCCCTTTATTTTTCACTTTTCTAAGAGTGGGGAGGGTGGGGAAGGAAGCAAGAAAGTCATAAAACCATTAGACTTAACCAAAAAGAGTGTCTTAGGGCCGCTTCACACTATGGCCGTTCAAGTCAAGAGGCCGTGGGATTGAGAGTCCAAACTTTGTTAACCCTTTAGTGCCCAGGGTACTGTAGCTAGGACCTCTGGATTTCACTACTTTTTTCCTTTGTGATTGAGATTACCAGAAATAGAATGGATTCAATTAGAAAGTAGCTGTACAATTCTATTCTCAACTGGAGAGCACACTTTTTATTAAAATTTGAGAATCATCCAATGGTGGGATTGGAAGATTATAGTATGTATTTGAACTATATAATGCACGCTCAAAAATGAGATTTTGGGAGGGGGGGGGTGTGACTTCAAAGTTGAATAGAATTTGAGGTAAATTTTCAAAAATGAAAGTAAAGAAGTTCAGCTATGCCCTATGTCAACACCTCTCCGTTGCAATCTTTCATATCAAGAATAGACTCACACATGCATTAGGAAAGAAATGAGGTCTCAACAAGGCCTCATGCCTTTGAGAAATTGAAGAAGAAATTAGGATAACGGTCAATATGGAAATTTTATCATCATGGGTTGAATTTGTGTTGACTTGTGCCATAATCTCCTTTCCATGCGCTTTCCAATGCCCTTTAAAACTCCAAAATCCGAGTTAATATACAAAAGTTACACATGTTTAAAGTTTGTGCATTCGGACCACTGAGCAGCCAGCACGCAGTGGTCCCCAATGCACAAACTTTAAACATGTGTAACTTTTGCATATTAACTCGGATTTTGGAGTTTTAAAGTGATTTGGAAAGCGCATGGAAAGGAGAATGTGGACCACCAAAGATGATGTGGATGATGGTTGTCCACGTAGGACTCCATAATTTTCCATGCCCACATCATCAATTTGGGTTCGGGCAAGGAATGAAAGTCGAGGCCTTCTTGAGACCCCAATTCTTTCCTAATGATTATTGTGAATTTTATAAGTGAAAGTGACTTATCCATATACGGTTTAGGCAAAAATTTATACGTTGAAAATTGACAAGGAGTGGGTACATTAGTCAAGATCAGATTACACACACTAATGGAAGATGAAGAAGAGAATACAATACAAAAAAGAAAAACAAGATAACAAACTTCCAAACACAAGAAATACTGCATAATACATGTGTTGTATTTGTAAGTATTTACTGTATTTTCAAGTATTTGCAGTATTTTCGCGTGTTCTTGATAGGTATTTTGATAGTTGTACAATTCCAAATCGAAAATTTCTTTTCCTGGAAGATGTATAATGTATGTGGCATAATCTGAACTTCAAAATTGAATCTCCAATTCTTCACGGATTCTCTGCTATTTGCATTTTGAACGTTGCAGTGACCATAATGTGGTCAGCTGGGCACTAAAGGGTTAAGAGTCCAAAGAAATCTACTGAAAATAGGCAATAACATATAGTTTTCATCTTTTATGAAAAGAAATCGACGACCTCTCGACTATAGTTTGGGTTTCCATTCCCGTCCAACCCAAACTTCCTTTCGAGAGGCCGTCGCCTTGGTCAAAAAGTATTGCCACGCAGGCATTTCGGAGAGCAACGGCCGTTAAACTTTGGCCTCTAGTGTGAAGGGTCGAGAGGCCAAACCCCTGGTTTCTTGCAATTTGATTGGTAGAAATCGACAGGCTCTTGACCTTCGGCCATAGTGTGAAGCGGCCCTTAACGCCTAATAGCCGGAGTATATGGCCGTGGCCTGCCCCGTCTCTATATCCACCGGTGGTCTTAAATGGGCGTTCCCGAAATAGTTTTGGTACCGCGTCTCCCGCGAAACGGGTCCCATAGGGTCCCACACTGCGCCCACCTCTTCTTTTTTCTCCCGAGTTTGATATTTTTCCTGCCAGTTCGGATTTTTTCCATTCCTTCATGCCCCCCCTCTCTCTCGTGGGTCTCGGTGCCACATCAGCAGTCTCACTTGCTTCGCTCGAATCATCTCACAATTTTTGCCACGTTGGCAGTCTCGTGCCAATTCGCCTTACCCACCAATTTGACGCAACCCCCATGCCATTCCGAGTCCCATGCCATAGGTGAAGATCTCATTCAATTGACAAATTTCATCTATCTCAACCATGTTGTAAGACATCAATCTCTCATGGGCCCACCAAGTAACGTTCCATCCAGTCTCGTCCTTTTGGCGGCGTCCATCGATCATTACTGATAATCATACTGGGAATTATTTCAAATCATGATATGATGCTTGCGAGATAGTTGATGACGATAGTGGCCTTCTTCTTTCTAGTTTCTGGTTCTTCAAGGTCTCTTGTTTTCTCATTCAATTGTTTGTTGTTTATGCCTTGTTGTTTTTTCATTCCGCTAGAGCTTGATCATCTTTGTTGTCAAATCCAGTGGTTAAAAAATATAGGGTTTCCTCTCGCCCTAAACCCAATTGCAGTCGGTTTAGAGTATACGTTTAAGCGTGGTGCTTGCATAAATTGAGATCTTCATCAAATGGAGTGCATAATAGCTTTTTGAACGAAGATATTGTGAGTTCATTCAACCAAAGTTTGATTGTATAAATGATGGTGTTTTAAGGGTAAGTTTAGTTTAATTGGGGGTGCGGTTTTACAACTTGAGTTGGAGCTCTTGTCGGGATATTTACATAATGCAAGTACATTTTCAACGTCCGGTCTCGAGGTTTTGGTTTAGAGTGGCTCACTTTTGATATCCTCCGTATGCATTGTTTTGAGCAAATGCATAATTTCCTAAAAAAACATTGTTAGAGTTCAGGTTACAAATCCCTTGGCATTGCATGATGTTTTCATTGTTGTTTTGGTTAGCAAACCCATGTCTGTCTCGGTTTAGGAATAATTACCACATACCCTTTTGCCAGTGCGCAATGTAGTGACATTGATTCAGTCTCGTGTACTTTAGGGTCTCGTGTAGTTGGATTTATATACTAATGACTTGAATGTCTTGGTATAGGGAGTACCATCTGGGTGGTTTCAATGACGCGTCAAGCATTCATCCAAGAATATTTGAATTCTCCAAGAATTCGCCTGCATTACGAGAAAATTTATGAGTTGTTCGACATGGATGAGAAGGTATGGCTCGAGGAATACACACTCGATGGATGGAGCAGAATGCTGTAGAAATGCCACTCGGAGCCGGTTATGTTAGAACATAAGAAATTCCAGTGCACAATCTGTCCACTACATCTGAGACGGTTGATGCAAAACACCGTTTAAACAACCGAGACTAAATTCAAAGTACACGGCGGAGGTTTCAAGTTTTACCCGATGGGTCCTGAGCAAAACTAGGTCACCTTTTTGTTGAAGGGCGACAAAACCCCCAAGGAACTTATCCAGGATTGGTGGCTAAAGCATCCTGACAGGCAGCGAAGGAAGGAATTGAAGGCAAAGAAGAAAGCGGCGAGGAAGGTGAAGGAGGAGATAGATGAGGATTCTATCATGCCCGCTCTCGCCTATGTCTCGGTTTTATGAGTAAGTTCATAAGACGACTTCAAGGATGTCGAATCCAAGAAGTCTAAGAAGAAGGTCGTTGAAAAGTCCCAACGTAAAAAGGTGCAATTCACGGACGTTCCTGCCAAGAAGGAGCTACAGATCGATATTGTCTCGGGTAGGCTTGCGTGCATGTTCAGGGTCCCGAAGTCTCTTGGAACGAAAATGATGGCTCCTCTCCCAGTGCCATGGAATTCCATGTCAACACGCAACATGTGAGCCAAGATACAAAGCATGGGAAGGAGAAGAAGCGGAAGAGGGAGAAGGACATCATATACGAAAGGAGTCTTGGCAATCCAATACCGGTAGTCCTGTGGGAGCACGTTGCTTGAGTCACATGGAAATCCCTCTTGGAACTGCGGAGTTTCCTTTTATGGTCTACAATTTTTTCCCCTATTATTCTTTCATAACTAAGCCCATTGGGTTTACTTGTGCCTTTAAAAGTTAAGAAAGCCTTCAATTTATAGGTCGCTTTACATATGAAGTTGAGTCCGTTTTTTCTTGGAGTTCATTCAACTAAAGAGTTTTTCAGATAATTTGCAAACAATCTTTGGGTGATGATTGCTGGAAAAATGTAATTTTTAACGAAAAGTTTTTTATTATTGAAATGTAGAAATTGACCAAAGCCCACAAATTGGTCTTTTATTTTTGGTGCATTCGATTCTTCGATTTAGGTTTACAGTGTTAAAATTTACTGTTTTTAATTAAAATTTTGGTTTTGAAATTCTGGCCTCAAGTCTTGTATAAAGGGGTTGGGATTGATTTCAAGATTTGGACCAATGAGAGGGAAGATTCAAACCCTCATACACATAAAATGGAGTTCAATTCTGTATTTAAAGTGGCCCTTCTAAGAGGATTGACATTTGGAGGAAAATCAAATCATTTTTTTCGATTTGATAACAAAAGTACAAATGTATAACAAACCCTAAAGTGTTTATTCTCAATAGGGGGAAGTAGTCTTGCATAAATAGCTCTTTGTCCGGTGGGCACTAATTCATTTTCAAGACGTAACGCACTTAAAAAGGAATCTCTATATTAAATTCTGACTCTTTTTTGAAGAGAATTGCACTATTCTTGTAGAATGCATTGTTCATGTAGAAATTGGTACATTCCATGTTAGATTTGGTTAATTAGAAAACTTGTTTTTAGTTGTGTTACAAACTACAGCCATTATCTTGTTGTAATTTTTTAAAGTGCATTATGCAGAGGAAAGCCCCTTGAGTTTTGGAGTCCCTTGATTCTTAGGCACTTGTCTTTGGGCTCCTTCCTAAGTCCGGTGCCCTTAACCCCTAAGTGCTCAATCAACCCTATTATGCTTGATTTTTGGTCAAACACCCCAAAAATCAAGTGTTTTAGCTTTATTGTAGTTGGCGTTTTCATTAGATGTTTAAGTTAAGTAATGATACATCTTTTGACCGTTGGGATTGGAGAATAAACTTCATTCGAAGATTTTGCACCATCGAGAAATTTGAATTTTGAGTGTCCAAAATACAAAGGGCTTTCTAAAGATGCTTCAATCATAGGTCTCTGTTAATTTCTTCACTTTCAGTTTTTTACCCCTTGTAAATATAAATTTTATCTACCTTAAATATAATTTTTGATATTAAATTTGACAGAAATATATTTATTTTGAATTTTTCCCTTGTTTACATAATAAAATTTGTAAATATTCAAAATATCTTCGAATCATGTTGAAAATTTTGCCATACCTTCATAATGTTGATGACTATCTATGAAAAATTATAAATCATACAATGTAATATTTCAAGCATGCAAATTATAGTGCTAAGTTGAATTTTTATAAAAGAGGTGAGGACCTTTAGGGGTTAATCCAATGAACCCCCTTCACTTGGTGACTTCCCCTACATTGACAAACACTTGATTCACATTGACCCATAACATTCAATAGCACGCACTGTCCTTGCCTTTTTTCTATAGTAGATGGTGTGGAATATTTCACACCCAACGGTGCTTCATTAGTAGCTACATAGACAGGTGGAAGCTCAAAGTGATGACAAAGTGCATGAAAGAAAGGCAGTGCATCAAAAAAATTGGGCTAACCTATTTTGGTGTCATTTTGACACCAGAGGCCGCATACAAGTCATTTTAGTGTCATTTTATCAATACGAGGTTGGTATGGAGGTTGGCACCAAATTATCTTAATTGCATTTCAGTGCACCATCATAGCACCATGTTCACATGCATTGAGGTTCCTGATGTGAGCATGAAGGCTACTGAATGTTACGCCTTGAAAGAAGACTGGAGTTTCTATTTATCTCAATCAATGTACAGGGAGATCCGACAGTTAGTGTAAAATCATTTGAATGGAATCGCCAAATTACCGATTGAAACTCATAAGTTTAGGATAAAATCTGGATAAAATTTGTGATACTCCGGTGCTACCTAAGTGATACATAGGTGATAACCGGATGGATTACTGTCTAAAACCTGTTTGCTTTAGCAAAATATTGGATTTTAGCTGGTTCCCTTGGAAAACTTTAGCTGGATTTTAGCTGGTTTTCCCGTTCAGTGATCTTGATTACAAACCTGCAAATGGTGTGAATTGACCCAGATATTGCCCATGTTTTGATGAGGTCAGCACATGCAACCAGCATGGTGTTCTGATTGGTAGCAGCGCCAGGCTAGCTTGGCACATCAATATGGTACAATAAAAGGATTGACAACAAAAAATACAGACGGACTGAGTAACTTATTACTTGAGCCATATCCCAAAAGACCCCAACCTCGGGGCCAATCTCATCATTCTGTCCTGCATTCCTCAGGCGCGGGAAGTTGCCAACATACTTGGGCGATCTGGACCCTCCGATCTTGGGCAACAATTGTGCGGTGTACATATGTCGATCGCGGGGGGGGGGGGGGGGGGGGGGGGGGGGGTGGGTGGCCGTTGCAGGAACGTGACGAGATTGGAAGGTGGGCAAGCGGAGTTAGGGGCTTGATCTTGAATGTTGGGCCTGAAATTAAGAAAGGTATGAGCCTTGCAAACTCACATTGGCTCTGATTTGGAGGGCTGTAAGGCCTTGTGACTAGCAAAGGCCCAAGGATTCATTTTTTTAAACGACAAATGCAATCTATCATATTATAAAAAAATACATTTTAGATGGGACCAAATTTTGTGTCACCGGAATCAATGAAGAACAATGTTCATTGTGTGTGTTGGTCTAAGAAAAAACACATTTGAACAAAAGGAATTCTATATAGAACCTACTCAAAAGTGCTAAAACCAATTTGGGCTCTTTGGTCCTTTAGGGGTTACCATATCATTAAAATACACACTTACTTACGACAAACTTTACATATCATAAAATATATAAAATAATTGTATAAAAAAATATGTCATTCTCATATGGAAATTTCATGACTTTTTAGGTTTCTCCACTATTTTGTAGCTCTGTACTCTACGATTTAGCTCTATATTGTATAACCCTTGCTATATACTCCTATGTCCTACTCAAAAGTTGAGATTTCAATGAAACTTTAAAATTAAGCCTCTATGTCGCATGGAAGGATAATTTTGGTGTCAAAATCAAAACTCTTTGTACCACAAAACCACCCTTGATATTTTTGGGGTTATGGTCGCTTGCAGCCCTAAAACATTTGAGGTTGAGGATTGTTATTTCGCAGTCATTTCATATCGCCACATGTAACCTTCATATGAGAACTGTCTGGTGATTCTGGTCCAACTGCATATGCACAAGCTCAATCTTGCTACTAGCTAGCACGCAGAAGTTTTGGTACGCAGCAACTATCTATCATGCCCAAAGAAATCAATTTCTATCATTAAAATGATACCGTAACACCATAGCAGGTTCGCCACCTGGCGAACAAATATTTATTTTTTTTGAAAAAATAAGGTTCGCCTCTCAAAAAACTGAATTTCTCAATTTTCGTTTTTTAGCAAAAAATCAGTAAAAATGACCTTAAATAGCTTAAAAACAACAAAATATTTCAAAAACTAATTTATTCTATTTTCGTTTTTCTGTCTTCAGAATTTTCTAATTTTTACGTTTTTTATTTTTAGAATTATTTTAGGACGAACCTGCTATGGTACTACGGTATCAAGGTGTTATGAATGATATCAAGGCATTATGAATTGATATCGAGGCGTTATGAAATGAAATGGTTCAGAGCAGGGCCATTCATGCCCTTCTAGAGTCTCTCACACTCCAGAAGTAAATGAAAAGTGCCAAGGGCCCTTTCAAAATGCCTCTTGAGAGCAACTCCACCGCAGCCCTCCCAGGGCCCTCCCAACTCCAGAAGTAAATGAAAAGTGCTCAGGGCCCTTCTAAAATGGCTCTTGAGAGTATCCCCACTCCTACACGCTAGAGATGACTCGCTCAAATTATTCATTACCATTTGGAGGGCCCTTGCACTCACACTCCCCCACCCTTGGAGGGCCCTCGCACATCAAAAGTGCACATTAAATATTCAATGGAGGAATCACAAGTAGAATGTGGGAATTTAGTCAACTAATTAGTGATTTAGTCAACTGAATAGTGATTTAGAGGGCCATTTCTTGACACGCTAGGAGGGAGGGCCCTGAGCCATTTTGGGAGGGCCCTGAGCACTTTTCATTTACTTCTTGACTGCCAGGGCCCTGAGAGGGCATGCGGTGGAGCTACTCTGATTCTAAATCCTAGCGTGTCAAGAAATGGCCCTCCAAATCACTATTCAGTTGACTAAATCACTATCTAGTTGACTAAATCCCCACATTCTACTTGTGATTGGTCCATTGAATATTTAATTTGCACTTTTGATGTATGAGGGGCCTCCAAGGGTGGAGGAGTGTAAGAGCAGCTCCACCGCACGCCCTCCTAGGGCCCTGGCAGTCAAGAACTAAATGAAAAGTGCTTAGGGCCCTCCCAAAATGGCTCAGGGCCCTCCCTCCTAGCGTGTCAAGAAATGGCCCTCCAAATCATTATTCAGTTGACTAAATCACTAATTAGTTGACTAAATCCCCACATTCTACTTGTGATTCATCCATTGAATATTTAATGTGCACTTTTGATGTGTGAGGGCCTTCCAAGGGTGGGGGAGTGTACGTGCAAGGGCCCTCCAAATGGTA
This sequence comes from Pohlia nutans, assembly GCA_022496805.1. Classification (NCBI taxonomy): domain Eukaryota; kingdom Viridiplantae; phylum Streptophyta; class Bryopsida; order Bryales; family Mniaceae; genus Pohlia; species Pohlia nutans. The sequence goes on from CM040090.1 coordinate 12,915,879, forward strand.
ATGAATAATTTGAGCGAGTCATCTCTGACGTGTAGGAGTGGGGATGCTCTGACTCTAAATCCTAACGTGTTAGAAATTGGACCTTCAAATCACTATTTAGTTGACTATATCCTCACATTCTACTTCTGATTGGTCCATTGACTATTTGATGCGCACTTTTGATATGTGAGGGGATTGCAAGGATGGGGGAGTGTGAGTGCAAGGGCCCTTCAAATATAGATGAATAATTTGAGAAGGCTAGTCCTAGCGTGCATGGGTGGGAATGCTCTTAGAAATTGGGCCTTCAAATCACTATTTAGTTGACTATATCCTCACATTCTACTTGTGATTGGTCCATTGACTATCTGATGCGCACTTTTGATATGTGAAGGGCGTGCAAGGGTGGGAGAGTGTGAGTTCAAGGGCCCTTCAAATGTAGATGAATAATTTTAGCAAGTTAGTCCTAGCGTGCATGGGTGGGAATGCTCTCAGGTCACAACCTGTGAACTTGAGACTCAAATGATTGGAGACATGCAGGTTGAAATCAATGTGTATTTTGACCCGGGTCATACATATATGCAATGTTCATTTAGATGGTAAACAATACTTGTATACTCCTTTGTCCCAAAAATCACGACTTCCCAATGTGCCTACAAACAATTTTGTGTATATATATATATATATATATATATATATATATATATATATATATATATATATATATATGTAAATTTTTGGCACAAATGGAAAAAATCAATTGCCTACAAACAATTATAAAATCACGCAAACAAAACGTATAAAAAGAATTGTTTTTCTGTTATCAAAATTTATACGTCTGATAAAAAAAATTAAATTTTTTATGATATTTTAACTCCTGAAAGATCAAGGATTCATGGTTTTCAAATGCCAATTTCAATTCTTCATATTATGAAAAATATAATTAATATGAGACCAAATTTTACATGACTAGAATCAACAAAGAACATTGCAATTGTTTTGAGGTTGATTTGAGGTGAACTTAAAAGCAACCTCAAAACATGTTGAGGCTGCGTTGAGATTCATCTCAAAGTGACTTCAAAACATGTTGAGGTTGCTTTAAGATTCTTGGTGTTTTCAAAAATTATATAACTATGGTTTTAAAATGACAAATTCATTTCATTGTATAGTGTGAAAAGATGAGAATGTTTGGTTTGCTTGACATGATTTTTTATACAATTATTTTATATATTTTGATATGTTAAGCTTATTGTAAGTGATTGTGTATTTTGATGAACTCCTAAAGGACCAAAGAGCCCAAATTGACATCAAGTTCTTTTTAGCACTTTTGAGTAGGTTTTATATAGAATTCCTTTTGTTCAAATGTGTTTTTTCCCTAAACCAACACATACAATGAGCATTGTTCTTCATTGATTCCGGTGACACAAAATTTGGTCCCATCTAAAATGTATTTTTTTATAATATGATAGATTACATTTGTCATTTTAAAACAATGAATCCTTGGGCCATCAATGTGTTTTGTCACAAGGTCTTACAACCCTCCAAATTAGAGCGAATGTGACTTTTAAGACAATCAAGCCCCTAAGAGCAGCTTTACCGCAGCCCTCCGAGAGTCCCTCGCACTCCAAAAGTAGATGAAAAGTGCCAAGGGCCCTTCCAAAATGCCTCTTGACTCTGGATCCTAGTGTGTGAAGAAACGGCCCTCCAAATCACTATTTAGTTGACTATATCCCCACATTCTACTTGTGATTGCAATTGGTCTATTGAATATTTAATGTGCACTTTTGACGTGTGAGGGGCCTCTAAGGGTGGAGGAGTGTGAGTGCAAGGGCTCTTCAAATGTAAATGAATAATTTGAGCGAGTCATCTCTAGCGTGTAGGAGTGGGGATGCTCTAACTCCACTAGCCTGCCTGCCTTCTAATCTCATAAGAATTTTTCAACCTGCAATCCGCCCGCCCCGAGAGACCATCTTGCCACGTTGGTGCATGTACACCGCACGATCATCGCCCAAGATCGGAGGATCCAGATCGCCTACGCCGGCGACTTCACAACCTGCCCTCTCCGTGCTTGAAGAACGCGGCATTATGTCTGCACTCGAATACACATAAATTACATACATTTGTGTGGAGCACTTTGTTGTCTATGACCGTAGGGAAGGGGTATTGTAGGGACACCCATTTTCTTGGGCTAAATACTCTTGTAGCAAATATATTTCGTTCATGATTCCACTGAAATGCATTTTCGTCCTTCACTCGTTTTGTTCCAATCAGAGCTCCTCATAGCGTAGCTGCTTGTTTGCTTTGTGAACCTCATAGAAAATAAACTACCGTGATAGGTACTCAAAATCAAATTATGGCTATTAGTTTAGGGATTAAAATAAAAACATCATGAACCATTGAGAAAGCTCATATGTGGGGTATGATAAATCATTTTTATTGAAACCCCCCAACTAGGGGTTGCTTCACACTATGGCTGAAGGTCAAGGGGCCGTCAATTTTCACCAATCAAGATCATAAGAAATCAAGAATTTGACCTCTTGAACCTTCACACTAGAGGCTAAAGTCCAAAGGCCGTTGCCTTCCAAATTGCCTATATGACAACACTTTTAGACCAAGGCGATGGACTCTCAAAAGAAGTTTGAATCGGACATGAATGAAAACTCAAACTATGGTTAAGAGGCCGTCAATTTCTTTTCATAAAAAATCAAAACTATAATTTATTGGCTTTTTATAGCCCATTTCTTTGGACTCTCAGCAAAGTTTGACCAGTCAATCCCACGACGTCTCAACTTGGACAGCCATAGTGTGAAGTGGCCCTAACGTAGGTGCCATATCATTTTTTTCATCAAGGTTTTCAAGCAAATATTTTCTATCCATTTACCCTCCAGATATGAGAATTTTGGTTCATTAATTTCCATGGAAACATATGGAAGCATTTTTTCATTTACAAGCAAGATACATAATCATCATCTACTATTTAACCCCTAAAATTCTGAGCGACCATATTCTGGTCGTTCCACTTTTTGGGCAGCCTTCAGAGACCTCATACTTTTAAAAATTTCAATGAAAATTTCAGTGTAGCTTTCAAAAACTACACTCTACATGTCGCACTTCGTTTCATGTCATTCCGATAAGTATTGCAAAAGTCACAAGCATTTGAATTTTTTGAAGCGAGATCTGGCAACAAGATTTTTTTAATTTTTTACTCTTTTTCAATTTTTTTTTTGATGCATGATTGGTTGATCTTTATTTACAAATGAAGCTTTAAATCTACCCATTTTGAGCAATGGGATAAAAGTTACGAGGAGATCTGTTTTTTGTGCAGTTTGGACAAAAAAAAGTTTGAAGCTCATTTCTAAACTCAATTTTCAATATTTTTTAATGAAATAAAAGGCATTGGGTGAAGATTTCCAAGTACAACATTCTCACTGTTAAGATTGACATTTTACAATTCCATGTCAAACTTATTAATGATTTTCTTTTTCCTTTCACTTTGTACCCACTTCTAGTAATTGTTTTATGAAAAAAATAATATGAGCTTTTTTCTTACAAGATTTTATATTTGAAGATTTAACTCAATTGTTAACATGGCCTTGCCATTCAATGAATTTCTAACCCATTCAAAAAAAAGATATTAATTTCTAAAGTTCAAATTTGTCACCAGATTGAACCCCAAAAAATCTTCTTTTGCAACTTTGATCCTTATAATCGAAGAATCTAATGGTCATTTTGCTCTCAAATTTTGTGATCACATGAAAATTCAAGTTGGGTATTAGATCTTACGGTTAAGTGATGAAAAAACTAAAAAACATATGGTTTCTTCTGCAACTTCCAAATGCTGCGTTTTTCATGGTTTTTTGTGAGAATACAGTCAAGGAATTTTAGGGGTTAAAAGAGGGACATGAGTTAGCTTGGTGCTTCCAAAATGATGGTTATGTGACTCGGGGGGTGCACTGTACAAAACATGTACGAGTATACGTGAGTGCACAAGAGGGATATTAATTTGAATATTGCCATATTACGTATATATACTATAGACATATTTAAAGAAGAAACTATTGATGTATAAATACATCAAACATATATTTAAGATAGAATAGATCTGTATACAAAAGTTTTAGATATGTAATCCCTCGTATACAAGGGGGTTTTCGGAGGGGGTCATGAACGCACGTGATTCTCAAACATAGTGTAAAGTGCACCCCGAGTATATGACTTTTGTCTTTCCAGTTCAGTCCTAAAACAGAAAACAAAGATCATCCTAAGAGCATCTCCACCCCTACTCCAAATTGCTGGCTCGCCAAACGGGGTTTGGAGGGCCCCAAACATGAACATGCACTCGCCAAAGAAAGGGAGCCTCACCGGGCCACGCAATTTGCATTGCCGGTTGCCTAAAAGCTGCGGAATCGGGGAGTCGGCGTCCGGATTTAGTCGAGGCGGAATCTCCAAAAGGCCGGGCTCCAGCTGGGTTCGCGGAGCGAAGCTCCAGCTCATGGTGCCCACGCCCGCTCATTGGCCAAGCGATTTTGTTTTTGGACGGGCTCCTGCTGGCGAGCCAGGGTACACGGAATGAGGCCGGGAATAGACACAATCTCGGTCTTTGGAGCCCGCTCAAAAACTCCCCAGACTCTGAATCCTAGCGAGCGGAGTGTAAAATTTGGCGAGGCCGCACAGCCACCGACGGTTCCACGAGTCCTGGTGGGGGACGTTTAGTAGCCCGGGCTCGCCATCAGGGATCGCAGCCCTTGATTTGGAGTAGGGGTGGAGATGCTCTAAAGAGTATTCTCAAGGTTTTTTTTTTCCTCATAATTAATTGAACATGCAGCGGAAAAAGTAAATCATGTATAAAATCTCTTCTGGGGGAAAATGATCATGTATGCTGACGGATAGAAATGAGACAGAGACAGATAGCCAGTCATTTTCTATCCATCAGAATAGATGATCTCTATCTCATTACTTCTATTTTGACGGAAAGTGGTCATATCTCATTTTAAGCAATCTCTCTAGAGCAACTGTGAAAGTAGAACTCTACATACTAGCATCTCCTAGACTTAAAGAGGTTGTGTCATAAAGGTTGAGATGCCAGAAAAAACCTTTACAAAAAAAATAGAGGTTTTTAAGCCATTTTAATTTATTTTTTTAATGGCAAGTAGTGAAACGCTATCAATCCTAGAAGGCAAAATTCCAGAAGGCAAAATTCCCAAATGGGCTGCATATATAGGCTCTTGTATATCAACTAAGTTATGATGAAATTATGCCATTTTGGTCTTTTTGGAGATGAACGGTAGGGTAGCAGATAGACAGGGTCAGAGAAAAGGCCTGTGCTTGCTGAGATTGAACACCATGACAAGAAATCAAGAATGATTATTCATGTGACAGAGCTCAGTGATGGAAGTGAGGAGTCATGTTGATTGTGCAGGGGATGACAATCAATGGGAACACAACAGGTGGCATTGATTTCCCATGCTGTCCATTGAAGGCATAAAATAGAAGGCGCTTAATGTAATTTCATAAAAAAGTTAAACAAAAATCAACCATTGATTGTTTAGTTGGAGTAATGATGACAGATGGACTTTTGTAAAACCCATGAAAGCCTCTATACCATTACAAAATAAAAAGTACAAATAAGACAAACGGAATGATACAAATTATCTTACAAGTATAGGCTCAAGTATCTCAAGAACAATTTCAAATGCTCATTTCATATATGCTTGCTAAAATGGACACTGTAACTGAAGCAAATGATGAGAGCACTCAATGGTAGATAGTGTATATATTACTTTTAACTTGTTGTATAACTTTCACTAATACATGTGTAAATTTGTAATGATATCGTAGTACACGCCGATGTGATTCCAACGCACTTTGCGGTTTCCAAATCGGATCATTTTTGAGTACGCACGGAGTGTTCAAAGTTTAAAAAAAAATTCCCTGCAGTGGGAATTCGTAAGCAATTCCTACCTGACTGTACTGTACTACTCACATCATCTCCAATCGTGGCTCTCCAAAGGGCTGTGTGATTTACCTTTCCAGTGCTCCTTGTACGTTCCTTTGATCCGACTCGTGCTTGGCATGGCTTTTCTCTAGCTCATTCATACAGCCCAAGCAAATGAAAGAAATTCGTGGTGGGCGCCGGCCGGCACCAATGAGTATCATCTAGTTGAGGCTGGTGCTCTCGCGGATTTCTCCCGTTGCTATGGACCATTGCCATAGCCTGATCCACCGGTGTTTCCCCCCTCGAAGTTAATCCGAGTCTACCGGTTACTGCAACGGAAATACTGCAGACTGTTTTTCTCACCTAACCCACTGATTCAAGGCGACTTCCACATTCGACTGCTTTGTCCAAGGCGCTCCAGGGCGCTCCAGGGGAGCTCACTTGCAAATTAAAAATTAAGCGTGCTGGCGTGGCGTATCGAGGCTATAGGCTGGCTCATGTGCGCTCCCTCCATCGGCTCCAGTAATCACTAAAATTATTCTCCAATGGCGCCCTGCCACCTCTTATGGCAGATGGCAGGTGGCGGGGGTTTTCTCTGGCATGTGCGTGTGGCCATGATAGTATGCCAAGATCCAAGGCCTTTATATTTGAGCCTTTTAATCCTCTCAATTATAGCCACTGAATCAATAGATGATGACAACTCCTTGGGGAGGTCACTCTTTGTATCTTTTGAGTATCACGAGTGAACAAAAATGTTTATAGGTACCTCGAAGATTAACCCTTAACTTCCTGAACCATTTTGAGCGCGTTTTGGACCCTGATTTTTTTGGTTACAAATACATGCTGCTCAAATTTATGTAGTTCATTTTTTACAAAATCAACCGTAAGATCTTGTAGATATGCAAGTCACCTTCATCTTTACAAAGTTTGGTGTCAATCCGAGTTATAGGTTGCTTGGATGGGACATAAAAGTGATGGGTACTCCAAGAAATTCACTGTTTTCTCACTACTGAAAATGAGCTTTGACCGACTCTCTTGGGCACATACTATGTTAGAAAGTTGGTGGCTTCTTGTCATTCTGAAGATGATTAAGTTCCCTACGCATGACAATAAGTTTTGTATTTTTAGGATAAAAAATGAGTGAGAAAGAGGCCTTGACATGACATCCACTTTTTACTAGTTCACTTGTGACTTTGAGAGAAAACTTACAAATTCCTACAAATCTGATCTTCCATTGCAAAATCAGACACGGTAGGTTGAAAGTACACAAAAAAACACATATAGTAGGAAAAAGACTTTTGGAAAAAAGGTGAAATCCAAGTGCAAGATTTGCATTTCAGTAGCTACACCCACCCACAAGCCGCCATGCCCAACTGGAACACGTAGCAGCTCGTCATTTGCCCATCACTCTCTTAAGTTGACTTTTCTTCCTTGGTTTTGTCACCACCCAACACTTGCGGATTTTTGTAAAATTGACAATGTGCATTTCTCCAAATCAGACTACACCCGAGACTACACCATTGGATAGCTAACTCGTTTCTATACTAAATTGGCCCAAATTTTGAATAATTCGGGCACTCCTTCCTCAAGATATTTTCAGTTCTAAAAATAGCGCGACCCATTTTGGGTCGCCCTGGAAGTTAAGGGTTAAAAGTAACTCTTACTATAATTAAAGAATATTCTCATTTTAATTCTTATTATCAATTTTGAGCATCTTATCTATTATATTAAATGCAGAGTGTCACGACCCCTATGTCACAAAATCCGTCACGTTTTCATCCAAAGTTTTGCATCCATCAATTATCATCCAATATCTCATTATATATCATTTTCATCCATTTGCCTGTTTTGTAAACTATTTCCATCTATAATCACGTTTTTCAATTTCTTTCAATCAACATTCTTTGCAATGGAGTCCATGTTTCTTGATCATGTTTATTTAGTTTTGTGTTGCATTGCAACACGAGATTTACTAGTATTAATGTAAATCATTTTTACAAGTTACCTTCAAAGATTTATTTGGACTCTATCTTTGTTTGCATGTTGTTACGTAATGTTTGGAAGTAACCTACCCGAGAACGACCCTTAGCCCCTTAACGTCCTCAATCCCCTCATAATTTGGCAGTTTTGTAAAGATGCATCATAAAATGCAACGCATAGGGATATTTTGAACTTGATTTATGAATAAAATCTGTACATTATGAATTTTAGATTCTATTCATATAGTTAGATCTCTGATTGAAATCTTTGAAATTTTGGGTGAATCACTACAACATGAAATGAGGCATAATAATTTCACAAATCATCCCATTTCTAATCGGATCACACATGCATGAAACTAACTTCCCATAAAATATATCAGTAAAAAACCACACTCCAAAAAGTTAATGATGGATGAGAATTTTTTGTTTGATTCTCTACATTGTCCACTTTCTGGATGGTTGGAAGTTTAGGGGTTAATTAGTCCCTTACTACTGGTAGCAGTAATGAAATTTGTTTGAGTTACACATTCTTCTAGAGAATCCTTGTTGTGCACCCTCTGAATTGGCATGAAAAGGAGTGCCTGATACATGAAAAATAATTTCCTACAACTTATTTATAATGTTGAGCTCAATTTTAACCGAAAAAGAGCATTCGTCTAATCAATTCATGAGCCATTTTCTTCAACTGTGAAAGTACGTCAAACCTGCAATTTTGCCTCGTTTCCTCTGATTGGGCATGACTTTGCTCTAAATAACTCAAGATTACTTGAAAAGATGTTGCATATGGATTCCCACTTTTCCTCACACACTAGTAGCAGAATTGTCATTCTTCATTCCGCACTTTGTCGAAACAATGAACAGACTTGACGGAATATTATGCCTAGATTTCTGTCTTCTTGTGACCAAAACCACTCACCAACATCGACGCAACCCATGTGCATGGCGCGGTTTCATTCTTTTTTCATTTTTAATAAGTGAAAAACAACACATTTCCTACTAGTGACAATATTATCAATTTGACTTTTCTGTGGCTATTAATTCCTAAGTCAGCCAGGGGCAGGCAAGATGGATGGATTAACGCAAATTTGCTGAGCTCTCATGCATCACGCCTTCAATCAAAGTTGCAGCGTAGAGGTCAACTACATAATTTACATACTTCATGATGAGGGAGAACTCCAGAATGCTTTCGTGATAGGCTATGTAAAAACTTGCTTCATTGCCAAAAACCTTGTACTCACTGAAACAGCGGATTTCAGTAAAATTGGCGCAGTTTCAGCTAGATGCCGGGCTAGATGCCCACGACTGATAACTCAGATCACAAGGAACTGACCATATTACTAGGCAGTAATGGGTACAAGAATGATGATAAATTCTTGGTAATCACTTGTTTAATTGAACACCCACTTGCAAAACAACAATTTCGAAGTAATTTTTACTTCCCAGTGAATTTGACAAGGTTCCCTGTGTGATCTATCTTAACATTATGAATCATGAGGCCAAAGGCTCCCATCAACAAACAGAGGGAGCTAATAAGAATACTTAATGTTGTGGGAGCTTAATATTTGACAAACAAGTAATCCATGAATGTACACTTAGATTTCTTTTATATCAACAGTTTGGTATCCAACGTTCAGAAGTTGACATGTGGAAAGTGTCCAATCACGTGTACATTACACAACAGTAAATATTTTCTGCAAAGCTCTCACTTAGCTCTACAATGATCTAGCTCCCAATGCAGCTACGTAATGAAAGCACACTCCTGCATGAATGAACAATGGTTAAAATGCATAGTGATGCAAAGAGTAGTACCCTCTACCTTACAGTAGATAGTAAGGTACCTATATCTAAAAGTGACCCTTTCTTTGAAGCATCCCTAGCTCAATCTTTCACAATAAGTAGATCTTGACACCCTACTATTGATGAGAATGTACACAATCTGAACATCAGAGTTCAGGGTCACTTAAAGTCAACCTATAGTCAACAATTTGGAAATTCATAACTTATTCATACGGTGTCCAAATAATGCATGCTAAAGTATGTTGGAATCCTCTTGAACTTCCTATTAAGACTCATTGAAAACATATTCTATTTTATGTGTGTAAATAGGCTCAGTTGGTAAGGTGGATGCTTTAACGTATAGTTACCTTATACGTAGTGAGGCAATGACAGACCAGACTTCCATTCACATAGGTTTCTATCGAGTTGACATGTCAAGCTGCGCCGTGAACAACATCTGATAATTGCGACCCATGGTATCCGTGTGACAGATCAAAACACAAGGTCTCGGAAGCCCATGATATTGTCATCCTTGTGCAACTTCCACCTCTAGAAGAAATATGGACTTTTTGTGACTAAACAGCTATGACTGAAAAATGTTTGTTATGATTAAAATTTTGTGATGCAGCATGGCCTAGCCCGAGCTCGGATGCACAACACGCCATGCTGCATGCTTCATCTTCTCTAAACAGTCGGGTTGCAACGGGTGATCCGTGCTTGCAGCTGCGTAACATTAATACCGGTATGTAAAATTACAGCTAGAGCATAACGAATTCCAACAACGCACATATGTAAGTACATTCACTCGCAACATCAACCTCTTTGATATATCTCCACTAGTAGCTGATCTGTCATTTTTCATTCTCCACTTTGTGGGAACAATAAGCAGTACCGAAATATTATACCTATATTTTTGTCTTCTTGTGACCAAAACTACTCACCAACATTGACACAACCCATGTGCCTCGGGCGGTTTCATTTCTTTTTCATTTATAGTAAGTGAAAAGCGACACATTTCCTACTACCGTCCCTTAGGGGCAGCTTCGGCAAAAAATAATTCCAAATAAAAATGTCGAATTAAAAAATAAATTATGTTGCCTATTTGCCGGAAAATCATGAAATTAAATTAGATGAATGATGAAATATCTTGAAATTGAATACATGAACTAAAAATAAATTAAATTAAAAATGTGAGGAGTGATCACAGGAAGTCCACTAAAATAACAAACATTCAATGAAACTTCATCAATTGTGGATGAAAGTCAAATTTAAAGTTATTTATTTCCTGAAAAGTTGAATTTTTAAAAATTACTTTTTTTATTGCCGGACATCAAAATTTGAAATTAATTAATTATTCGACGGAGGAGTGATGAAGCTGCCCCTAAGGTACGGTAGTGCTCCCATACACTCACTCACTCTGCTGCCATTACTACAACAAATCCTGGCCGCTAACACCAATCATTATCACTGAAAACTGGCGTATGTTACCAAAGTGGGCCGCTTACGCCCGGTTTTCACTGATAATGGCCAATGTAAGCAACCGGGATCTGTTGTAGTGCATGCATTTCATGAAAGCAGCATCCAGTTACATTGATAAAGTTCAAAACTCAGTGAGAGGCTGTTCGAGAAGGGGTATGTCTCGGTCTATCTGTGGCTGAATTCCGGCTGATTCATTGAGCTTTTATATTTCCTGAGGTGGATTGATTTGTTGTCGGTGAGATTGAATGGCGACTGGAGTGATGATGCATTGTTTCCGAGATTGGGCCAGGTCAGGGAATAACCATGCTGACAGTGTAGGTGGTTAGTTTGTAGTTTAGGCGGAGAATCCATCTTATGGTATAAATGATGAAGTTGAACTTTTGTGAGGCAGAAGGCGTGGAGGTAGGTGCCTTTCCAGGGACATCATATGCCATACCTTGGATGGCATCTTCCTGCTCTGCATGTTTATCTTTTGCTTCGATCACTACAACGCTTTTGCCGATGTTGGGAGTTCGATTCCCCCAGCCGGTGGTCCGGTTCTTTTCTCATGTTTAAGGTAGAAACACCCATAACTCATAACTTAAACTTCCTAGCCTACGTGCCGTAGGAGTAGAAGGCAACTTCATAGGAAAATAGAAGCCACAAGGAATACAGTTTTTTCCATAAAAATGAAATATCTTACAAAATTTTCATCTAAAAAGTTAGTCATCACTCAAAACTAACATTGAGAGAGAGAATTTAACTCTGGCCAACGTGAATGAAGGGGAAGCGCTGCCATTTTAGTTATAACTACTGAAAAGCCTGTCATTAAGTGTATACGCTACAGTGAAGCCATACACCGCACAACATCTACTGTAGAATTGGACACAACCACCTGAAGAGTCGTTATTAACGATAGGTTACGACCATATTTTAATTGTTTTGGAGTACCAATAACTTCTCAAACATCGTCAAACTTTAATATATTGTAGAATGACATATAATATATGTAGTTACTAATTTACATTGCATCATCAATTCAAATGATAAGATTATAGCTTAATAATCCGTTAAATTAATCACTTGTTACAGTTTACTTGGCTCGTTATACTGTGAATGTACCGCGAGCTCCGTATCTATTCTTCAACTCCCTCAATCTGTCAATTCAGGTGAATCTGTCTAACTTTGATGATATATATAGCTGGGATGTATACATGAAAATCGAGACCGTTTAACAAGATGGATTCAAACACTATATATGCCAGTAACCTTCATGTCGATCGATCCTAGAGGACTGATGATGTTTCGAGATATATGCATACCATGACCCTGGAGGATTGCTTTGAAGCAGTTGGATATTATTCTAAACTAGACGATCTTGCTTAGCTTGCTTTCCTCAAAGTACGTACTATCCTACTCATAATCTCAATGCAGACTAGTTTTGCCGTTGTGGCAAGCTGTGATTGGCAAAGAGGAGGCTTGTGAAGGTTCATAATGCTAGAAGTATGACAATGTGTAATAACTATGTGCACAAGAGCATTAAGCATGCACACCGTAGCAGAGAAGGATATGATTAAGGATATGATTAGTTCTATACTTCTTATAGAATTTTGATCCTTGTCCTTAGAGTATCTCCACTAGCACTTTGGATTGCAATCTGAAGATCGTCCAAAAAGTCAGACCTCACCATGTAGTTCCCCACCAACATCACTCAATTAAACTCTTGAAAATAGTAAGTGAGCCACTCACAAGTCACGTACCACACATAGATTGTGCAATTATGATGTGCAATTAAGAAGAGAAGATACACTTGCTTGAGTGGCTTTGAGGGTTTTTAGTAGATGATCTAGTGTCTCAAGCCAAATAAATTGTTCATCAACCCGATCTCATTCATTTTTTCATAGCAAGAGTGGTATTTAGAGTGCTAGTGGAGATGCTCTTATGCTTTAGGTTAACAATTCATCTAAGTCAATGGAATTTTTATGTCAAAACATTAAATTATTATTTTTGTCAAAATGAAAGCTCACCATAGAATGGAAAGTCCTAGAGAAGTAGTACTCCCTCCATCCCATAAAAAGACCTTGCTTTCACTAAAATTCATGGATTAAGCATTTTTTTTTTACCTAAAATCCATAGATTAAGTTTAGTTTCATGATCAAATAAGTAATATGTTAACTGTGATGCAAATCCATAGATTAACTGAGTAAAGATAGAGTATTTTGACTGCCAAAAAGGATATAGATGACCAAAATTCATGACGATAATCCATTATCAACATGATCAAAATCCATGGATTAAGTTGCCAACATTTTTTGTAATGGTTTGAAGCACTTGTCAAGTACAATTGGAGCTTAATTGTCAATAGTGAATGAATACAATTGGAAATCATGGCATTATTTTGGGACAAAATTTAAGTCAATATTATGGTCTTTTTATGGAACGGAGGGAGTAATAAATTCAATTTTGATTTTTTCCTAATTTGACTTCATTTATATGAAGGGAACTACTTAAAAAAATCACTTAAAAAAAACCAACTACAAAAACACAACCATAGATGAGAAATTGTACAATGATTCTATACATCATAGAAAATGGATACTTAGGCACTTAGGAGTTAACATAAAAGCTCGTGTCTATTTTAGTCACTTACCCATTTACCAACAAGACTTTAAACTACTACAAGATAATTTTTATATACAACATTTGTCTACATACGACATATTCAATTGTGTTAATCTCTTCGTATGGCTAACAAGAATTTTAAAAACAAATTTGAAAATTTTCACAACATAAGCATGAGAACACAATCCTCACGGAGTGCACTTAAAGTTAAGATTAGGAATCACGTGAGTGCGTACTTTTGACCCCCCTATGTATGTACTAAAAAATCATCTGAAAATTGTAAAAAAAATGAAGTTGTTGAACACAATCCAAAGTTCTTGTTGTATAAATTTCAAAAAAATCACTTGTAAAGATTTTTAAATTTATTTTTGAAGCAAAAAACAACACATTTTAGTGTAAACTTCTATCATTTTTTTTATAAGATTTAAAAAACTTTTGGGTTTGAAATTTATACCAAATGATAGATATATACGTAATGATTTAGCACCTAAAAAATTGTAATTTAAAAACTATTTTAAGGCCACGTATTGTAGGGGGTATGCTATTAAAATGCACTCACTTGTATTCCTAATCCTAACTTTAAGTGCACTCCCCGAGACACAATCATGTTCATTTTAAGTCATTTACCAAAAAGACTTCAACCTCTTATGATATAACTTTGCATACAATGTCTAAATATGGCATACTCACTTGCACCATAGTCTCTTTGTAGCTATCAAAAAGATCTTTTTCTTTATTTAATTTTGATTTTTTGATTTTTTTTCTTTTTTTATTGTTGGTGTTGGGAAAATGCCAACAACATAAAAATCAAAACTTGTTTTTGTCTTAAGTCAATTACTAAAATGGCTTTGAACTCTTACGATACAACTTTTGCATATAGTGTCCAAATACGACATGCTCACTAGCATTAAAATCTCTATTGACAAAAGTTTAACTCTTAAAAGACCATGCATTTAAATAGAAATGCTTAATAATACGCAATTTGCTATTATCCACTTGGCCAAGTGCGCTCATTTCATATGGATTAGATTTGCTAAGCGGTAGTCCTACGCCTATCTAGAGCCACCTTTGCTTGTAGATAGACTAAGCAGGTATAGTGTAGGCATTTTCCTTAGGGAGTTCACTACAATAATATTAGAAAACAACGTGCGGGAAAATATAGGGTAATTTATATTCATAAAGGAAAAACTTAGAATTTTCTTAGAAGTAATATAGATGAGTATGTATGATAAAATGTGTATTATAAATAATATAGGCTTGATATAAACAATGCATATTTTTTAAATATTTGTAAAAATATACCATAGGAGCTAAGTATCCTAGGTGTTTTTAAAAGCTAGGAATTGTTTTGCAGGATGAACATGACATTTTTTATTTGCTATGATTGGTTTTGCTAGTGTTTTTAAGTGCTAGAAACAATTTTTCAAGATAAATTAGAGGAGTTTGGTTGGTCTTGTGTTTGTCTACTTCAAATAGGATGTTGTAGTATTAACTCTATACCCTTCTACATTATTGCATGGACCCTCTTTTTGGTGTGATTTTGTTTTCTTTTTGACACTCGATACCGTTGTGTTTAATTGTGCGTGTAAGTTGATTGAGTAACATGGGCCAATTTTGTTGCTTGAAAATGTTTATGAACACTCTTAATGTAAGACTTTGTTGTGCCTTGGATTTTGGTGACTTAGTACTTTGAATGCTCCTGAACCCTTTAGAGCAAAATCAAATAACTATAATGAACATACCTAGCATTAAATTAGAGCTTCATAAAATTTAAAAGGAATTATAAGGTCATTTAAAAAACAATAAATTAGAAAATTATATAATAATACGGTACAAAAATTTAAGAATGGATAATTAAATACCCTCTCAATAAATACCTTTGTCACGCACGTGTATACATATATACATGTCTAGTGAACTCCCCGAGGCTTTTTCACTTGGTTCCTTCAAGCTCTTGGGTTCTTGTCTATCTTGGTTTCCCTTCATGTGCTAATATTCATAGCAAAGTTCTTCAGATGATATTTGATTTTTGGATTCCGATAATGTTTGATTATACGATGACGTTTTTGCTGTTTGTATAAATCTAACATTTTTGGTCTCTCAAAAATGGTCAAGAAATAAGGAATTATGGATAGTAGATCATCTGCCTTGTTCGGGAGATCTAGCCCTTCAGCCTCAGCTGAATGGTTCGGTTCCTGACTACGAATCATTTCAATGACGGATGGTCAATGGCTCTTGTACGTAGCACCGATGCAGGTCACCCTCAAGGAAAGCCCAGTACTAAGTAGAAGGAAAATTCAAAAACCTCTTAAAATAGTGTTTGATGAACAGAAAGATGTTAAGCAAAGGCAAGCAAAGATCTGCGAAGAGAGCTAGGCAAAAAATTCATATAAACAAGAATTTCATTTCTATACAAAACTGACGACACAGTTCTTTACAAATAGTCAGCATGTCAGGGCACACAATGCAAGCTGAGATATCAATACCTCTACTCACCTCAAGTACACTATCGTCAACTTAAATACAAACTATAGAGCTAAAGGCAGTTGTCCTAAATGATGAGCCATACAGCCAATGTGACTACTAAGGCAGCGAACCTCGCCTTGGCTTCATGAAAAATCTACAAAACGTCACGAAAGGATGTATGAACGGAAGTAGCGCTGCACCAAAGACTAACTACACACATGACGATGCCACGGTTGCCACATCTGTGATATTGTGTTTACAAAGAGGGCAGAGCTTAGAGTAGTTAAGTAACCACTCTACTCCACAAGCTTGATCAAAGGCATGCTGACATGGCAACTTGACTTGTGAATCGCCAGGTTTGTAATCCCCCTGACAAATTACGCATACTTCGGGCGCCTGATCAAAACCTGCTTGTTCTTTTTCGAAGCAACACACGAGCAAGGCAGCTACGACTGTAGCTGATGCTACACAGTGCACATTCTCTAACGATCACCTGCCCCCAAAATACAGCCACGAACATCAGTGTCGACACAGTAAACCCTTGATAGGGAAACAAAAATACACATAACACCTACTACTGCAAGAGTCCCTTCCAAACAAAGCCCAAAGCAAGAGCGACATTATTGTCCTTGGTACCCTACTTTTAGACTACTGTCCAAAAGATTAGGGTTTAGGGTTTATCAGATAAACCCTAAGCCTAATTATCTGTGAGACGTCTTCACAAAACCCTAGGTAGAATCACTTCTACTTCTTTCACGCCCCCACAGCTCGTAAAACCTTGATGAAAGACGCTCAGTGCAAGAACACAGAACCACAGAGCTTGAAGGCTATGGATTAAATGAACCTAGAAGATGTGAGACCTAACCAGTCAGCTACCCATACATCACTAGAGAAAGCCTCCAGGGAATCCATGGAAACCCTACTCACACTGTCCATGACACCCTATTGAAACAATGCAATGCAGCGAGTTCAAGGAAATGCCAACTCGGCTCAAGTCTCCTTGAAAAGCCCAAAAAAAGCACGCAAACGGTCCAGAAATAAACCCTAAGCATCAAGAATTGAACAAATCCGAGCATCAAGTTACGGACGCAAGAAAGAAAGAGAACCCTAGAGAGCAAACCCCACATCCTGCTGAAAATGTACAAAAACATCTCCAACCCATTCATCCGCTTTCTTTACCATGCTTGAAAACACAATAAACTCCGGCAGTGCCATCACAAACTTAGAAAGTAATGTTTTTGCAATGTTCTACGTATGTTGTTGAGATGAACAGGGGTGATTACATTTGACATACAATTTACGTATGTTATCTGTAGAAAAAACATACAAAGGACATATTACAAATGTGTAAACTTTATCGTGATGTGTTTTTTCCTGTTTGTAATATCTCGTTTGTACGTTGTTTATACGATAACATACGTAAAAGGTATGTCAAACGTAATCACCCCTATTCATCTCAACAACATACATAAAAGATTGCAAAAACATGATTTACCAAGTTTGTGATGTGATTTAGAACAAACTCGACCCCAGAAGAGAGGAAGTGCGAGCCGGAAACATACCTGAAGACGCTGCATGAACTGGAGTCTCACCAGCGACCACAACAGGATCATCTCTCGTTCCGACATGCATTCCATACCGTTTAAAACACTCGATCTGCTCCCATGTAGCGTCTGACTTCTCCCATCCAGGCGTTGCCCTAGTTAAATAAGCTTCATTCAACTTAATAGAACTTGGATCCAACCTGATCTTGTAACCATGTTGAGCAAAATCAATCCTCCCATCAGAGGTACAGAGAAGCCCAACAGGTGGTGATGTATTCGTTGTGAAGTAGACAACTCGCATTGTGAAGACCTGCATACACCGAAAAACTGAATTGGTCGCGATTCTCAGAAACTCTCACGATCTATCATTACACAAAAGCCAACAAAGAAAAACCATCAAAAGTGGATTAGATGCGAACAAAGCATTTGCGCACCAAATTAACTACAACCATATTCAAGAGAGCACAGAAACGCGGGCAAGAGTCGTTCACATCACAAAGGGGCAACAATATTCCGGTTTTATCTAACTCCTACACACTCTAAGCAACCTAATATATAGCCTATGATTTCAAAAAATAAATAAATAAACAAAAATAGAAATATGACTGCAGTTGACTGCAGCTGTCTGTATGAATATATATTTTTATATTTTTATGTTTTTATTTTGTGCATATTTTTATATTTCAAACGCGGTCATAATTTTTTTTGGATTTACCATTGCCAAAAATAGGTCGGACTGCTTAAGTGGTTGGTTTTAGGATTAACCCCTAAACATTCAAAAACGTTCAAAAACTGAATCACGAACAAATTCTAAGCCTTGTAATTGTCTCATGCAACCTTGGATGATTTTCATTCAAGTCACCATTGAAAGCCTATTAAATTCTCTACCAATCACAATAAATCTCTTGTGATGGGGAACTAATGATAATATTGGAGAGGCCTCCAACTACAAGTATGTCAAATTTGTTGGGTAGATTTTATGCTTGAAATGGTCTTCTCATGTACACCTCATGTACATCTAAGCCATGCTAATATCTACTTTTGACACTAGAATGTTCAAAAGGTTGGTACGTTTAGGAGTTAACCCCTAAACGTCCATGGGGATAGTGGATACGTGGCCGTATAATTGACATTTGCTACCAACAAATTGGGATCTCAATAGCTCACTAGAACCGCATTGATGTGAATTTGAGCTTGTGTGTTGAACTCAAACCTGTAAAAGGTCTGGATTCATTCCAAATACTAGAAGAATACACCGTATTCTATTGGCTTCAAAGGCGCTTTCAGACGTTTAGGGGTCAATATTTCAATGTGGCCCTTTGCTCGCAAGTGTTGGAGTCGTTTTTCGGTGCTGAGCGTTTTCAACTCCACAGACGCAGTCAGCTGCAGTCAGGCTGAGGGGCCCCGCCACGTGGCGCGCCCACGCCCGCTGGATGAAGCCCGGGGATCCAACGGCCAGAAGTCGACTCGTTACCTGACACCGGGCGTAGTTCCGAAGAAGAAACGCGAGGCAATCAACGCGATGTCAGCTTTGATTCCTGCTCTTCCTTCACGGCCCCTGTTTTCGTTTCCCCGTCCAATTCCTCGCTCAATTTCTCCGGCTCTCATCGACACCGTGACACGATCATCATCGGACCTGGGGTTTGAATCCATCGAGCTCGTCTCGAGGTACGTGATCGGGGACACAAGAATAGAGCTTTTCTCGTTCTGTTTCTGGGGTTTTGAAAATCAATTCTCCACCTTTGAAAATCCGGATGCACATAACCTGAATCGAATTTCGTAGTTTTTGGACTCCTGGACTACTGAAGAATTTAGGGTTTGAATAGCGTGAACTACGGGATATAGCTTGTTTTGAGGTTTTGAGGATTGGTTTTTTCAAGGGTTTAATTATGGTCTTTTTATGGGACGGAGGGAGTAGTAAATTCAATTTTGATTTTTTTCCTAATTTGACTTCATTTATATGAAGGTAACTACTTGAAAAAATCACTTAAAAAAAAACCAACTACTAAAATACGACCGTAGATGAGAAATTGTACAATGATTCTATACATCATAAAAAAATGGATACTTAGTCACTTCGGAGTTAACATAAAAGCTCGTGTCCATTTTAGTCACTTACCCATTTACCATCAAGACTTTGAACTACTATAATATAACTTTTATATACAACACTTGTCTACATACGACATTTTCAATTGTGTTAATCTCTTCGTATGGCTAACAAGAATTTTATAAGAAAATTTGAAAATTTTCACAACATAAGCATGAGAACACAATCATGTTCATTTTAAGTCATTTACCAAAAAGACTTCAACTTCTTATGATATAACTTTGCATACAATGTCTAAATATGGCATACTCACTTGCACCATAGTCTCTTTATAGCTATTAGAAAGATCTTTTTCTTTATTTAATTTTTTTTTTTTGATTTTTTTTCATATTTTCTGTTGTTCGTGTTGGGAGAATGCCCACAATATAAAAATAAAAAATTTTGTTTGTCTTAAGTCATTTTACTAAAATGGCTTTGAACTCTTATAATACAACTTTTGCATATAGTGTCCAAATACGACATACTCACTAGCATTAAAATCTCCGTGTAATTATTGACAAATTTTTAACTCTTAAAAGACCATGCATTCAAATAGAAATGCTTAATGAGACGCAATTCGCTATTTATGCACTTGGCCAAGTGCGATCATTTCATATAGATTAGATATGCTAAGCGGTAGTCCTACGTCTATCTAGAGCCACCTTTGCATGTAGGTAGACTAAGCAGGTATGGTGTAGGCTTTTTCACTTAGTTCCTTCAAGCTCTCGGGTTCTTGTTTTTCTTGGTTTCCCTTTGTGTGCTAGTATTTATGGCAAAAGTTCTTCAGATGATATTTGAGTTTTGGATTCAGATAATGTTTGATTATGAGATGACGATTTTGCCGTTTGTATAAATCTAACGTTTTTGGTCCCTCGAAAATGGTCTAGAACCTTGTTCAAGAGATTTAGCCTTTCAACCTCAACTAAATCGTTCAGTTCCTGACTACAAATCATTTTCAATGACGGATGGTCAATGGCTCTTGTAGCATCGATGCATGTCACCTTCAAGGAAAGCCCAACACTAAATCGAAGGAACACCAGTTTCGATAAAAGTGCACATGCCCCTCTAAAATTGCACATTGTAAATTTTTTGGTAGGAAAATCCATGAACTGGAAAAGCATAAACATTGTTTGAAAATATATGCTAAAGAATGATGTGGTCCTTGGATTAAAAATTTGCTAACTTTTATGAAGAACACAAAATAATCATAGTAAAAGTATATTGCAACCGCACAAGCTACATAACACCAAAATTTGCATACCATTTATCAAATTGAAGGTAATGGTAGTTTTACCACCATACAACAAACATAATGAAACATTTGCAATTCTATTGTCCATGTCTGGCCGAGTTGTTATCCACACTAACTTTGTGTTGCCCAACTCATCATCTCCAAACGGTTGTAGACTTGTAGAGATGAATTTTCTCACCTATAGGAATCCATTCATAAATTGCACAAAAGATGATCCTTGAACACTTCCCGCGCACTTCTTTGCACGCTTCTCACAACAAAATAAAATATGGAAAATTTAGGCATATGCCAGTAACCCTACAATACTTGCATCTAAAAAAAAATAGAATATGGGAGAATTAGGCGTGTGCCCAACCCTAACACTTGCATTTCATCAGGAATTTCCGACCCCACTGATTCTGCACTGATTCAGTGCGTTTATCGTTAAACACTGATTCCGCACGTCATACGTGCATTTAGAAGTGTCGTTACGGTACGGAAGTGACATGCATTACTAGAGTGTCGATGCAGTGTCTTTTCAATGATTATCAAAAAAGTGTTGTTTCCGCACGAAAGTCGTGCTTGACGGAATCCGTGCGTTAATCGTGTATTTACATCACATGGCTGATAAGACACGGATAACGTGTGGTTTTAGTTAATGCGAATTCAGTATCGTATACGTATCATATTAATGCCATTTATTATATTCGTGCGATTTCAGTATCTATTATAATGCAAATTATTTTCGTACGACATCCGTGTACAATATTTTAATATATTTTTGGAATATTCTGGAATCTTTCGGAATCTTTCAAAATATTTTATATTATTTTGGATTATTCTGGAATATTCCAAGAATCTTCTTTAAATTATACTTCCGGTTTTATTTCCCAAAACATTTTTAGATCTTCATTTATAAAGTTTAGAAGCAATACACATTAAAATTTCAAAGAAATGACATTTTATATTTTTAGAATTCAAATTTGATATTATTGGTTATCATTGTACTTTCCATCATAGGAGCAAAAAAGAAAATAGCTCACAACCACCACAATTTTGGCAAAAAATAAATAAATTCAAAATATTATGAAAAAAATCCCAGATATAGAAAACGTCATGCATAATCTAGTGCAAAAAAAAGTTTTGGAAAAAAAGTTTTTTTCACATAGTTAAAAACATTCAAAGTCCGCTGAAAACAAAAAACAGCTCACAGCTGATCTGCCATCACGATTTTGGCAAAAATTTAAAAAATTCAAAAAATTATGAAAAAAATCCTAGATATAGAAAACGTCCTGCATAATCTAGTGCAAAAAAAAGTTTTGGAAAAAAAGTTTTTTTCACATAGTTAAAAACATTCAAAGTCCGATGAAAATAAAAGTTTGATAAATACCACTGGAGTTCTATTCTATGCATGAAGAGTTTGAGGTGGCTTGGTGGTTAGGAACTTGGGTGGCAACCGGGAGGTTGAGAGTTCAAATCCCACCGTTGGCGATAGAGCTTGGTTAGCTATGGTGGGCCCCACCGCATGTGCGGGCAATTTCCGTGTAGTTGAAGTGGTTAGTGAGGAAAGTAATTATTTTATATTTTATATTATATTATATTTTTTAATAATATTATTTTGATCAAATTTAGATATAGAAAGAAAATAAAATTTAGATATGGAAAAAGATGATGTCGCACGAAAAACGCACTGAATCAGTGTAGTTTTAAAGACGATTAAAACACGACATTTGACGACTATAAAGAGTGCTGAATTCATACGTTTTCAATGGATGTATCAATCGTGTCGAATCAGTACTATATCCGCTTGTACGAACATCGTGTCATATCAGTGTAGTTGCGATGAATGACGCAACAATGCGGAATCAGTGCGAAAATCGTACGAACCCTTGAAATATCGGAAATCGCACTGAATCAGTGCAGAATCAGTGGGGTCCGAAATTCCTGATGTTAAAAACAAAACAAAATATGGGAGGATTAGGCATATGCCTAACCTTCCAACACTTGCAATTTGCAATAACATAAAATACCGGAGGGTTGGGTATATAACTAATTCCGACATTTGTAATTCACATAAAAAGAAAATATGGGAGGGTTAGACATATGCCTAACCCTCGAATACTTGAATACTTGCATCTTTAAAAAAATTAAAATACGAGAGGATTAGACATATGCCTAAACCCCAAATACTTGCATCTCAAAAATTTAACCGCTAATGGACCAAGTGTTCTAACTAGGAAATTTACAAAATCAGTTTAGGGTTAAGAGTTTAGTGTAGATTTTAGACTTAGTTTAATATTAGTGGGTAGATTTAAGACTTGCAATGGTCCTCTCATGTGCACCTCATGTACATCTGAGCCATACTAATATCTACTTTTGAGGCTAGGATCTACTTCTATTTAAAGGGTTGGTATGTTTAGGAGTTAATGACTATACGTACTATTTGTGGATTTCCAACACTTACAGGGTTTGTATGCGGGCTGCAAACCATCGGTCAGTAGTTCTATGATAGGGTTTTCTATTATGTAATTTTTCTATGATGTAACCTAACCTCTCACATTCTTGAATGGTCTTCCCACAACTATTTTATTTGTCGCATCGAAGGCTCATTATTTGAAGTAACTTAGTTTTTCACATCTTTTCAATTTCATGGCCTTTCATGTGCGGAGAGAAGCAAAGCGCTAATTTTTAAAATGGTAATTCATGTTTATAATTTTGATTTTGATTTTGATTTTTTTTTAGTAATCATTAGCACTATGTAAGTAATTGGTATTTTGTCACTAATAGTGTGAAGAGAAGCTGAACCGTGGTAAAATGTGGAAGGGTTAGGCATACTATGCCTAACCGTATAGCAATTTAGAACAAAATAAATTACAAGAACTTGCCACAAATTCTTAAAACTCATAAATTTATTCATAGGATATCCAAATATTTTATATTTAGGCATTTAGTACTTTAAAATCCTCTCAAAAATAGAGACAAGACCTACTTGCATTAAGAAATTCTATTCAAAAGTGCAAAATCAAGTTCTCTACAGTAAAACAAAGAGGTGTTCATAATTACCAATACTCACGCATTTTTGTTGCCCTGATTTGAAATTGTCGATGAATGATGGTGAACCTTAAACCCTAGAAAATTCAAAACTTTTATAATCAGATTGATCATTTTAAAACCATGAATATTTTGTTCCTTAAAAAACTAAACAAAGCTAAATAAAAGAAGAGGAAAAATGAACAGAAAAATGAAAAGAAAAGAAAAGAAGATTGAAGTTCTTCCTCTCTGGTTCTTCGTCTTGAGTTCTTCATCTTTTCTTCGTCCTTTTATGTGGATGTGTGCAGGAGACTGCTCAAGTCCTGCACCGAAGCATCGAGCTATGGCAGCGATGTTGCCTCCACTCCACCTTCGCCTTCGTCACAACAGTGCATTATTCCGCCATCCTCGGTTCCTCAAACACAAACTAAGCCTCGAGCCAGTGCTACTTGTTGTTGCGCAGAATCCTGAAGAACTCCTTGTGCATGCGCTCCGGCCTCCAATCGTTGGAACAACGACGACCAGAGTGACCCCTCGTTGCCGTGAAACGCCTCAAGTTCTGTTGCTGCCAAGCCGTGGAGGCCAAGTGCAAATTAGGGTTTCGGCTTTCAGCCAAATCACTGCACTAATAAAGGCCACGTCCTCTACTTGTCACGGGACAGCGTACACAGCCGTGAAGCATTTCACTGTGGATGGTTGGTAGTGTAACTCTTGCCCAACAGAAGGTGATGCATGTATTCCACTTTGTACTTGAAGCGCCAATTGAAAAGTAGATCTGATCCTTAATTGATCAAGTGACTTGGTGCGTGCTAGTGACTGAGTTACCGAAGTTAGCTGACTGCGTTACTATTCAAAATCCCAAACAACTCCTTGCACATGTGCTCCTCCATTCAGTGGAACAAGGGTGACCATAGCACGCATATAATGAAACACTTGAAGTGAGAGACACCGGTTTTGATGATATTGCAATAATTTTTTGATTTTTTTGGGTTGAAAGAGATGAAACAAAATGAGTTATGACTTTTAGGTCTTGTGCCTTTCTAGGAAAGAATATCGTTTCAATTTTTGAGCATGTACTTAGGTTACAAAGAATGAAACAAAGTTCTAACTTTTGAACTCGGGCCTTGGTTTTGATTTTTTCTAGAAACATTGCAAGTGATGGGGTTCATTTTGAGATATTGCAAGTGATTTTTTATTTTTTTTGAGGAGGGGGGGGGGGGGGTAGGTTAGGCATATGCCTAACCATGTCATTTTATTCTTTTAAAAACAATTCAAGTGATGAGGATTTAGGCATATGCCGAACCATCTCATTTTTTTGTTAAGACATTGCGAGTAATGTAGTTAGGCATATGTCTAATCCTCTCATTTAAATTATTTTGTAATATTGCAAATGATGGGTCGGGTTGCTAGTTTGCATTTTCTCTATTGAGTCAACATAACATTACGTAGCCTTTATATGCTCTACCTTCCTTTATATGCCTTCCTTCATACACTATGCTCATCGCCTTGGAACCCCACGTGTCTGATTAGCTACTCATGAAGTTTTATAGGATGTGGAATATGCCACACCATCTACTGTAGGGCTAGATAGAGTCACTGCATGCTACTGAATATTATGAAACTTCATAATCAATCCATTTAAAAACGTCATACATATTTATGATTCAAAATGAATCTACTAGGGCTACGCGTTGCTGCGTACAACCGTCGACGAATAATACTTGTTAAATGAATAATAAAGACTTTTATAGCTTTTTAACTATAAAAGATGATTAATTATATTGTTATTAATTTCTAAGAGTTGATTTTATAGTGATTAAATAATTTTAGGAAATGGACTTAAGTAGTTATGAGTGAGACAATCCCTTAAATGTTGCCTCATTAATGGAACATTGTATATTGAGTTTTTTGGTGATATATTAATGGTCAACCACAAATGTACACTACGGTACATTCAATGTCCTTCCCATTCATTGCATGGTATTCATAAGAGCAGCTCCACCGCAGGCCCTCCCAGGGCCCTGGCAGTCAAGAAGTAAATGAAAAGTGCCCAGGGCCCTCCCAAAATAGCTCAGGGCCCTCCCTCCTAGCGTGTCAAGAAATGGCCCTCCAAATCACTATTCAGTTGACTAAATCCCAACATTTTACTTGTGATTGGTCCATTGAATATTTAATGTGCACTTTTGATGTGTGAGGGCCCTCCAAGGGTGGGGGAGTGTGAGTGCAAGGGCCCTCCAAATGGTAATGAACAATTTGAGTGAGTCATCTCTGGCGTGTAGGAGTGGGGATGCTCTAAGTAAACCACAAGCTCAATACTCGAGTCTAACCAGCCAGAGATGTTACGGAACCCATTTACATGACTGGTTCATTTTGCACATTTGAAAAATCATGCGTTTACAGTGTCATCTAGACAATGAGGTTTTATCACAAATAACATATGCTTCCATACTCATGAATCAAGGATAGTCTAGGCTCGTCATTGGCATCCTACTACTTCAAACTTCAACAATTTAGAACTTATTCATATATTGTCCAAATGATACATAATTCAGTGCGCTGGAATCCTCTCAAAAATGAAGAGAAGACCACCCGAAAAACAATCCATTGGGAAAATCCATTTATGTAGCTTTGGTAGGACTATCTTGAACTGTTTCGGTGCCTGTCCCTCATGACAAGGCCACATAAACCTCAGCCTTTGAAATGACAAATACAGAAAGTCCTTCCAGCACATAATATCTTAGAACATAATTTGAACAACATTGTGTGCTTTGGGGTGTGAACAGATCCCAAATGGAGGTAAAGAATAAAAGGCAAAATTTCAAATGCTCATGGTACACAAGTATTCCTTAAGTTCTTTTCGTTAATGACCTAACAATGCTTTCAATAAAATTAGACCGTTTCAGGAACCTTTGGATATCATCGTTAAGAAAACCTTTTGTCTTTATTCATATGTGGTCACAATAATCATGCCTCCTCCCCAACAACCTCCAAGAAGTGTTCTTGAAAACCTAGACAAGTTAAATTCTGCCAATTGTCACACCATTTAACCCTTCAAGGAAAAACGATTTATAGTTTTAAAATGACTATTTTGATTGATCATATTTTGGAAAGCATAATTTGAGTGGAGTATAGATTGGATTGAGTGAAAGACATTGCATGTGTTGTTTCAAAGAATAAAAATCTCCATATGAGCCCTAAACTGCTGAAAAAATAAGATCCTGCCAAATTGGACCCAAGGAGCAACCAGAAGAGAAAATAAATACCTTTTCTCGATACACAGGAACCAGTTCTGGCGTCACGTAAAACTTTCCATCGTCACCCACCACAGGATCACATATTGGCGAGCATATTGGCAAAAAGAGAGCAACTTATATTATGTTTCAAGGCATTTTTTTATTTTATTACTTTAACTTCTTCACAGATCAGCACCGTGGTTTGTGAGTAGTAATATTGAGGTATTCAATTACAACATTAGTGGCTCTACATGATAATGCTGGGAGCTGATAACGTAACTGACTACAGGAGGGAACAAAACACGGTACCGTAAATAAGGTTTGGGTTGACGGAGGGAAGCTTCTTCACTACACGCAATACCGTTTCCAAAAATGAGACTGATCCTATGTACCCTGCTTCAAGAAACAAGATCAATCAAAACCAGAGCATTCAAATTAAGGACCAAGAATTCACAGTTTTAAAATGACAAATTCAATTGATCATATTGTGACAGACAATTCAAATAGGACCAGATTTTATATCACCAAAATCAGAGAAGAACATTGCATATGTTGATCAAAAACACAAATAAATTTGAACAAAAGAAACTCCACAAAGGACCTATTCAAAACTGGTATTAAAAACATGAGGCCCAATTTGGGCTTCTTGGTCCTTTAGGGTGTAAACAGAAACAAGAGAAATCCAGTTTTCAGGTGAAGAAAATCGCTTAAAGGACCAGAAAGTCAAAAATTTGGCCCTCTCTGAATTATTGATTTTCCACAATATGATCATTTCAAAACCATGAGATTTTGCTGTAATGAATAAATATTGAGAGGAAATTATTGAGAGGAAAGTAGTCACTCCTGTCAAAAGGTGAGTATAATTCAGTAGCTCATTTGCTTCAAGGCCTTCAATGAGCTCCCACAACTGATCCCCCGGCAGCCCTCGTCCCTAAGTCCCACTCGGGGAAAGGACTGCGCCTGCCTGCCCGCCCTGGGAGTCTGCCTGCCGTTCCCTCGTTCTCTCGTTCCCGTCGCCACGCTCCGTTCCCTCGCGAGCTCCGTTCCCAGCCGAGCTCCGTTCCCTCGCCACGCTCCTCGCTCCGTTCCAGCCGCGATACCAGCTGTTTTAACCCCCGTCTCATTGTCTTTGTTCCAGCCTGCTTTGAGAATTTCGTAGCTGAAGAATGACACAGGTCAGATGGTGCATTCGATTTTACCAAAAATTTCATTCTCTACATGTCCACTTTTGGATTCTTGAAATGTGGAGATGAGTCAATCGTATAACTTGAGATTGAGAATCCGCAAATTTTTATTCTGAGAACTGTAAACCCTAGCTTTACCGCATGGCAACCGGCCTACAAAAATTACAAAGTGATAAGACTATTCTCTCCTTTCGTTTTGCAAATTCACAAAAGTTCAAATAACCATCAGATTATATGAGTACATCGATTGCATCCCTCAGTGAAAGTCTGGTTCTCTATGCGCATGTTGGACCTGCATTAATTTAACAAGGCAGTAATTGCGAGTTCTGTTACGTACCAGCCTCGACTCAAGAGGTGAAATCAACGACCACTTCATTGCCTCTTTCAATGAAACTATGCTATTTGTTTCCAACGGTGGAGCCAACATAGCAAAATCGACGTTGCGAATGTTCAAGAAGCGAAGAACACATCGTGTATAAACCTGCAAAATCTCATAGGAACACAACACTTATGTCCAGAAAATTGATTAACCCCTAAAGGGCCAAGGATTCAAGGTTTCAAAGTGACATTGCAATGGTCCTCTTACATAGGATTTCGAGTGGCTTTATAAAGCATGTAAGTGCTCTCTACAAGTTCTGGGCGCAATGGGTAGCTCCTTTGACCAGGCTGCACATTACATAACCCTTCCGTAAAGATGTGCTCTAAGAAAGACGAATGTCCCAATATTTAGAAATGGAACAATAATCTTCAGGATAATTGTGCAACGTCACTCCAAGTAGAAGTTAGGACAACAATACGATGTAATTATTCATCAACATAGTACAGATCACATACAGAAACCTCCAAAAACTCCTGAGTTCATGTTAACCTCCAAATACCTAGCACAGAATAAACCAAACCAAAAATTAGGAAAATGTGTATTGAGCGAAAGCACTAATTAAATGCTGCTAATGAAACTATGCAAATGGCTGATTTTGAATTGACAGGCGTGTTTTGAGCAAGAATTAAAAACAATATTGCTCAGCATGTTTGCTTACCAGGGGTCATTATGGAGATGACACATGACAAACTTATAAGCCTCTTTGAATATAAACAAGTACTCTTCATCTCCCAGAAGCAAGTATGCTTTCAAACAAAGATACTTAATCAGCAGGATGTACCATACCCACAAGATACACTCTTAGATAACTAGAATCACGTAACTGCACAAGAAACTTCATATAAATACTTTCTGCAAGTGCTTTCCAATGTTGGCCTGATTTAAATACCGAAAATCGAAGCAATCATTTTTAATAGGCAAAAAGATTGACAAACAAGAGTACAAACCAGCCAACATGTTTTTATATCCAGTTTATGAAGCCATGATTATGGATTTAATATGATACAGCTCTTTGTCGAACCTAGAGAGGCCTGGAAAATGAAGAACCCTATTCAAACAACATAAAAACAATTTCAGGACACAGGAGAGCGTATAACAACTGACCTTCAGAAGGTACTCATAGAACGAATCAATGCTGGTGCCAATGCCTGCATCTTATTGCACATTTCGCACATTAGCAACGTTGCAATCTAACATAATTATGCAGTGTCATTGTTTGAGACCAGAGCATACACATCCAAGTACACATCAAATCCCGATTTCACTCCTGATCGGAAAGAACCGAAAGCTTTGAGTGCAAATAGGTAAATTGCACAATTGAAATAGTTTCGCATTCCTTTCGTAAAAAACACATTCTTACGCAGCTCAATCTTGAAATTTTTTTAAATACTCAGCAGTCCCTCTTAAGAACAGGAATACACCTTGTGTGTCCACTCGCTTGTGAATACATTGATGTGATCTTCAACAAGTCCCAATGTGACTAAAGTTGTAATTTTTGTAGGCCGGTTGCCATGCGGTAAAGCTAGGGTTTACAGTTCTCAGAATAAAAATTTGCGGATTCTCAATCTCAAGTTATACGATTGACTCATCTCCACATTTCAAGAATCCAAAAGTGGACATGTAGAGAATGAAATTTTCGGTAAAATCGAATGCACCATCTGACCTGTGTCATTCTTCAGCTACGAAATTCTCAAAGCAGGCTGGAACAAAGACAATGAGACGGGGGTTAAAACAGCTGGTATCGCGGCTGGAACGGAGCGAGGAGCGTGGCGAGGGAACGGAGCTCGGCCGTCGCGAGGGAACGGAGCGTGGCGACGGGAACGAGAGAACGAGGGAACGGCAGGCAGACTCCCAGGGCGGGCAGGCAGGCGCAGTCCCTTCCCCGAGTGGGACTTAGGGACGAGGCCCTGCAGCACCTGCCCTTTACCGTTCCATAACCTGCACTCTGTTCCTCCATCAGCACCATCGATTTGTGTTTTCAATGTGATGTTGCTAACCCTAAAAACAACAACACGTTTCTCTACTTCCAACCCTAAGAAAGGATCATTTTTCTTGTTTTTTCTTCCTACAGAAGTGTTTTGTGGAACGAGAAACATGCCTGTGTGGTTGGAGAATTGCACCAAGTTGACAGGATCCACATCGAACCCTAGAAGTTGCAAAGGAAACACAGCAGCCTTGTTTTCCACGTATCCCTGGTCGCATACAAAACCATACGTTATTGTCGGAATTGTCTTTTCCTCACTGGAAAGGAGTTTTGTTCTTGTACACACAAAATTCATACACAGAAAATTGGCTTACGTGAACGGTGTGTGATTGAATACTGAGCACCCGGCCAGCGGAGGGTAAGCTCACGTCGGACACCATGATGAAAATTGTTTTTTCCAGTCCCTCCTGATTGAGAATCGTCCGTCCGACACCGCCCGCACACCATTGCCCACCGCAAATACTACTGCCGCAGCTATCCACAACGAAACTGTGCAAAATCAGTGTGTCTACTCGAAGAACAGGAAGAGCGAAATGCAACGAGAGCGGCCCGGGCGATACAGGCATTCGTCGTGAGCAATCGCGAATCACTCGAAAACGATTTCGGAGTTGGCGGAGTGAGAGTTCTAACACGGGAATCGCAATCGCAAGCAGCGGCGACGAGGAATGGAATTGCACGACTCACAGAAGCGACTCGCGCGGAGATGGGGGACCGAAGACGACGACGGTCACGACGCTGACGATTTTTCTTCATAATTTTCTGGGGTAAAACCCTCTCCGAGTTCCTCGTCGACGGAATCATCGTATTGGTAATAGTGGAAACAATTCAATGTTAAAAAATTTAAGAAAAATAAAATCTTGTGAATTCTTTTCATTAGTCTTTTCATGTGTGTTTTGAGTTCTCCAAAAATCAAAGTGCACGTGCTCTTGTGCACTTTTAACGAAACATGTGTTAAAGGTAGATTCAAAACCTCTTCAAATAGTATCCGACGAACAGAAAGATGTTAAAAAAACATCCAAGAAGCTGATGTCCAATCAAGCAAAGATTTTTGAAGAGAGTTGGGCAAAAAATTCATGTAACCGAGAATTTCATTTCTATACAAAATCGACAACACAACTCTTTACAAATCATGATACCGTTAGGGCACACAATGCAAGTTGAGATATCAATGCCTCTACTCACCTCAAGAACACTATCGTCAACTTAAATACAAACTATAGAGCTAAAGGCGGTTGTCCTCAATGATGAGCCATCCAGCCAATGTGACTGCTAAGGCAGCGAACCTCGCCTTGGCTTGAGGAAAAATCTACAAAAAAAGACGAAAGGATGTATGAACGGGAGTAGCGCTACACTAAAGACTAACTACACAGATGAGGATGCCACACTTGCCACATCTGTGATATCGTGTTTACAAAGAGGGCAGAGCTTAGAGTAGTTAAGTAACCACTTTACTCCACAAGCTTGATGAAAGGCATGCTGACATGGCAACTTGACTTGTAAATCGCCAAGTTCGTAATCCCCTTGACAAATTACGCATACTTCCAATGCTTGATCAAAACCTGCTTGTTCTTTTTCGAAGCAACACACGGGCAAGGTGGCTACGACTGTAGCTGATGCTACACAACGCACATTCTCTACCTGCACCAGACTCTGCAAATGATCACCAACCTAATTCTCAGTTTGCTGCAAATAATTTTATAACGAATATCATCAATTATGAAAAGCAGCCTCGAACACTTCAACAGCAAATGAACCAAACTATGTGACATAATGACTTTTAATTAGGCACAAACCTCATAAGTCACATCAACGATGCTTGATACCTCAGATGTTCCAATCTGTGCATCATGTGCACTAGCGTCCTGCTCCGCAATAGGAAAAGACAGTGCTGTAGCAACAAACGTCAAAAAAAGAAAACATAATAGGACAAAAACAAAAAAACGTCAGAATAGGATCATTAGGACCATTAGAACTATTGTCAAAACTCCCAGCACTTGCATAGCCAATAGAAGGAGCCACTTCAACTGACATGGAGTCACTACAAACAAAATTAATTGTAATAACGTGTTGCGCCTAGGTGTCAGTGAAGATGGTATAGTGAAGAACTTTCCAAAATATATAGAAGGCAGGTGAACATGAGTTTTGAAAGGTTTCATACACAACCTATTTATTCTACCTATGAAGGCAAGAAGCCCAAACATCAAAACCGAAGTACAATAATCCACACTAACGATCACCCGCCCCCGAAATACAGCCACGAACATCAGTGTCAACAAAGTAAACCCTTGATAGGGAAACAAGAATACACATAACACCTACAACTGTAAGAGTTCCTTCCAAACAAAGGCCAAAGCAAGCGTGACATTATTGTCCTTGGTACCCTTCTTTTAGACTACGTCCAAAAGATTAGGGTTTAGGGTTTATCATATAAACCCTAAACCTAATTATCTCTAAGACGTCTTCACAAAACCCTAAGTAGAATCACTTCTACTTCTTTCACGCCCCCACAGCTCATAAAACCTTGATGAAAGACGCTCAGTGCAAGAACACAGAACCACAGAGCTTGAAGGCTATGGATTAAATGAACCTAGAAGATGTGAGACCTAACCAATCACATCACTAGAGAAAACCTGCAGGTTGCAAGCCTGAAAATCCATGGAAACCCTACTCACACTGTCCATGATACCCTATTGAAACAATGCAATGCAGCGAGTTCAAGGAAATGCCAACTCGGCTCAAGTCCCCTTGAAAAGCCAAGAAAAAGCACGCAAAGTCCAGAAACAAACCCTAAGCATCAAGAATTGAACAAATCCCAGCATCAAGTTACGAACGCAAGAAAGAAAGAGAACCCTAAAGGGCAAACCCCACATCCTGCTGAAAATGTACAAAACCATCTCCAACCCATTCATCCGCTTTCGTTACCATACTTGAACGATAAGCTGTTATTATTTAGAAAACACGAAAAACTCCGGTAGTGCCATCACAAACTTAGAAAGTCATGTTTTTGCAATGTTCTACGTATGTTGTTGAGATGAACAGGGGTGATTACATTCGACATACAGTTTACGTATGTTATCTGTAGAAAAAACATTCAAAGGACATATTACAAACATGTAAACTTTATCGTGATGTGTTTTTTCAAGTTTGTAATATCTCGTTTGTACGTTGTTTATACGATAATATACGTAAAACGTATGTCAAACGTAATCACCCATGTTCATCTCAACAACATACGTAAAAGATTGCAAAAACATGATTTACCAAGTTTGTGATGTGATTTAGAACAAACTCGACCCCAGAAGAGAGGAAGTGCGAGCGGGAAACATACTTGAAGACGCTGCATGAACTGGAGCCTCACCAGCGACCACAACAGGATCATCTCTCGTTCCGACATGCATTCCATACCGTTTAAAACACTCCTCGATCTGCTCCCATGTAGCGTCTGACTTATCCCATCCAGGCCATGCCGTAGGAATAATAGCTTCATTCAACGTTATAGAACTTGGATCCAACCCGAACTTGTAACCAAGTCGAGCGAAATCAATCCTCCCATCAGAGGTACAGGAAAGCCCAACAGGTGGTGAAGACAATTCACAATTTGTTGAAGTAAACAAAATCCTCGTGAAGTAGACAATTCGCATTGTGAAGACCTGCATACACCGAAAAACTGAAGTGGTCGCGATTCACAGAAACTCTCACGATCAATCAGTACACAATAGCCAACTAAGAAAAACCATCAAAAGTGGATTAACAAAGCATTTGGGCACCAGATTAACTACAACCAAATTCAAAAGAGCACAGAAACACGGCCCAACAATCGTTCACATCACAAAGAGGCAACAATATTCCGGGTTTTATCTTCTCCTACACACTCTAACCAACCTAATATGTAGCCTTGGATTTCAAAAATAAATAAATAAACAAAAATAAAAATATAACTGCAGTTGACTACAGCTGATTGTATTAATATTTTTTTTTTATTTTTTTATTTTTTTATTTTCTGCATATTTTTATATTTCAAACGCGGTCATAATTTTTTTTTGGATGTGCCATTGCCAAAAATAGTTCGGACTGCTTAAGGGTTTGATTTTAGGACTATCAACCTTAACCCCAAAACGTTCAAAAACGTTTAAAACCTGAATCACGAACAAATTCTAAGCCTTGTAACTTTCTCATACAACCTTGGATGATTTTCATCCAACTCACCTTTGAAAGCCTATAAAATTCTCTACCCATCACAATAAATCTCTTGTGATGGGGAACTAATGATAATATTGGAGAGGCCTTCAACTACAAGTATGTCAAATTTGTTGGGTAGATTTTATGCTTGAAATGGTCCTCTCATGTACACCTAAGCCATGCTAATATCTACTTTCGACACTAGAATGTTCAAAAGGTTGGTAGGTTTAGGGGTTATGATTTCTATGTGGCCCTTTGCTCGCAGGGGAGGGCGAACCAACCCCACACTAGGACTTCTCATTTTTTTGGTATCTATTTTTGGGGGTTTGGGTGATTTTTTTGGAAATTTTAATTCTATATTTGGGGTCTACAACCTCAAGTTAATTGTGGACCACCCACAATGTTCAAAAATAGGGGCAAGCTTTTGTTTTTGTCCCAGTGTGGGGGTTGGTTCTCCCTATTCTTGCTCGCATGTGTTGGAGTTGTTTTTCGGTGCTGAACTCCACAGACGCAGCCAGCTGCAGTCAGGCTGAGGGGGCCCCCGCCACGTGGCGCGCCCACGCCCGCTGGATGAAGCCCGGGGATCCAACGGCCGGAAGTCGACTCGTTCCCTGACACCGGGCGTAGTTCCGAAGAAGAAACGCGAGGCATTCAACGCGATGCGGGCTTTGATTCCTGCTCTTCCTTCACGGCCCCTGTTTTCGTTTCCCCGTCCAATTCCTCGCTCAATTTCTCCGGCTCTCATCGACACCGTGACACGATCATCATCGGACCTGGGGTTTGAATCCATCGAGCTCGTCTCGAGGTATGTGATCTGGGACACAAGAATAGAGCTTTTCTCGTTCTGTTTCTGGGGTTTTGAAAATCAATTCTCCACCGGATGCACATAACCTGAATCTACTTTCGTAGTTTTTGGAACCATATCTGTGGACTCCTGGACTACTGAAGACTTTAGGGTTGAATAGCGTGAACTAGCTTGTTTTGAGGTTTTGAGAATTGATTTTTGCTCTAAAAGGCCGGATGCGTATAATTCTATTTCGTAAGTTTGGAACTTTTGAACTACGTTAGGCTTTTGCGTTCGTTCTTTAGATATCTTGCGGTGCAAGCAAATTTAGGTTTTAGAGTTGAGAGCTCTTATTGTGTATGATCCGTCGAGCTGTGATTGCGGACACAGGGTAGAGCTTTTGAGTAGTGTTTTTGAAACCAATTTTGAGGGGTTGGAGACTGGAATATTCACAATTTGTGGACTCCTGGACTAGGTTGGTTTTGATTTTTTTGATACTCCCTCTGTTCCACTAAAACATCATGATTTCAGTAAAATTCATGGATTAGTGGGACAGGGAAAGGCAACACTTGTCACTGCTTGGGATTGGCTTCATGTAATTTCTCAGAAGTGTGTAACACCTGAAATCAAGGTTTTGTTTTGCGACAAAATTTAAGCGGTGTTTATTATGGTGTTTTAGTGGGACGGAGGGAGTAAGATTTTGAGTTCAGTGTTTTTTTTTTAGACATATCGCAGCAAATTTAGGTTTAACCCTTAAAAAACCAAGGATTCATAGTTTTTGAATGACAAATTATTGTGAAAAACATAATTCATATGGGACCAAATTTTGTATCACTAGAGTCACTGAAGAACATTGCATGTGTTGATCAAAAGACGATATAATTTTAATAAACGGAAGTCTACATAAGACCTATTCAAAACTGCTATAATAAAACATGAGGCTCAATTTGGGCTTCTTGGTCTTTTAGGGGTTAAGAGTTTTGAGAGCTCTCTTTTGGTGGTGTTGAGAGAGTGGTTTTTGGTGCAGTTTGGATCGCGGGACATCATCATGAGTGAGATTTTCGATGGCTACGAGAGGCAGTACTGCGAGCTTTCAGCTAACCTCTCTCGCAAGTGCACCTCTGTTCCTGCGCTCCACGGTGGTAAGGGCTCTGGTGTTTTGGATCCTTTCGGTATGGTTGCGTGTGGGCGGGCATGAGAGGAGAATTGACCCTGTGTTGTTGTTGTTGTTTTCTGATTGTAGAGGAAAAGAAGCACAAGCTTACGGAACTGAAGAACGGGCTCGATGAAGCAGATTCACTGGTATGGGTGGTCTTGTTGATTTTCTTTCTCTTGTACCATTTTTGAGGGTCTGTACAAATCGGTGGCACTTTCAAGGAGCATTTGTTATGAGCATTTTAAAGCCTGCAGTGCCACCCAGTGATCTTAGAACCACTTTATGACATGTAGAACATTATGCGACCTCCCACATAAATGGTATCTACTTTTGCTACCCAGTGCATACTATACTCACGATACCTCGATAATATCCGGCAATACCCTTGATATATTAAGGTGGTACCATGATGATATCCGAGGATATCACCTCATGAAGTTGCTACATATTTATAACATGATGAGCATTCTCGCTACATTTCAAAAAAAAATTCATTTTCTTTCTTTGTATGTTTAGCAGCCCCATTTTTTGGGTAGAAATCCAGCTAATTTTAGCCAGTTTTGATATCACTGCCACCTATTGCTCTACACCTAAAAGTATAATCACTCGAATTTACCTCATGTTTTATATTGTGGTGTAACTTTTTTACGTATAGTTAAAGATGATACTTCTTTGTTGATGTCACAACTTTGGCATGCAACGTGACTTAGTTCAGAACGTGATGTGGAGCTTCTCCAATCACACGTGTATACAACATGAAATATTCCATGCAGATACCAGAATGTGATACTAGAGAGTGTGATAGAAAGGAGTTCAGAGTAATTTGAACCCACAGAAAACTTACTAGAATCGTTTTGGCCAGCAGATATTGCACTTTTTGGTAGTCCTTGTATGCTGAGGGAAACTGTGAACGTGGTAGTTCATGTTTGATTGAAAACCGAGCAGCAGGCTGTAAAGCCTTGAACTTACCAGTTTCCGATTTGTAGATCCGGCGCATGGATCTGGAGGCGAGGAGCCTGCCCCCGACTCAGAAAGCCATGTTGCTAGCCAAATTGAGAGAATACAAGTCTGATTTGGTAAACTTAAAGCGAGATGTCAAGAAGTCGGCCTCAACGGATGCTGCCTCTGCTAGGGATGACCTTCTGGAGTCTGGAATGGGCGATTATGTGAACGTAAGTACACACTTGTGACCTTTTACATGACAAGTAGGTGAATTTTGCTTCTCAACTTCCAAATTTTATTGAATTTGTTCATTACAATTGACTAAAATATATATATTTTAAATTAAAAAATTATCCACACCTCGATGACATTAAATACTTCAATTCAAGTTCAACCTTTTAATTGAATACATTACTTTTCATACCTTTATGCTTGTTGGAATATGTTTCCTAAAATGAGCATTTGCAAGCATTGTAAGATTATACATAAATATATTGTACTCCTCAAAGTAATCGATTCAAGTAACACATATCTAAATGTACTTTGTGTTTGAAATTTGTACCAAAATGACATCATTTGATATCTTAAATAATGTTTTTGGATGTTTATTGGTAGTTAGGACAAACATTGATTTTTAGACATAAAATCTCTTTTAAAATCTTTAAAACTCTTCAATTTTGACATGGATTTTTTCTTAAGTACCTCATGAGTGTAGGAAATCAAAACCACATTTGGTCGATTCATTTGATTTTTTTTAATTAAAGAGGACACAATCAAAGTTGCTATAGGGGCTCATTTAAGAGTTAAGATGGTCTTTTGGAGTACCCCGAGTTAGGGGCTCATTTAAGAGTTAAGATGGTCTTTTGGAGTACCCCGAGTGGAACTATGCCCATTTATTAATATTCGGTGCCAGAGACTCATACTTATGGTCCTCCTCATCCGTGCAGCCCACCCACGACCAAAGGGGCCGATTGTTGATGTCTACGGAGCGGTTGAATCAGTCTGGCGAGAGAATCAAGGACAGTAAGAGGACTCTTTTGGAAACCGAGGAGCTGGGCGTGTCCATCCTGCAAGATCTTTCTTCACAGAGACAAACTCTTCTTCACGCTCACGATACGGTACACCCTCAGCTTTGTTGCCATTTGATCTTGTTTTTCATTAGAACGTCCTATGCAGGTGTGTGAACAATCAGCCGTGAGCTCATGAATAAAAGCTTGCAAACGAATCATATGAGTGACTGTTTGCAGGCACTTGTAGAGAGTGGGCATTTGGTAGACAGAAATCAGCGTTTTGAGATGTGACGGGTTTTGAGTATACCCCTAAAAGACCGAGAATTCAAGGTTTTAAAATGACAAATTCGATTGATCATATTGTTAGATACTCCCTCTGTCCGAAAATACCGGTAATTGGCATTTTTTTTTGCAATATTTGTCCTATATTAGAGTTATCCGTAAAGTCCATCAAATTTTGAAGAAGATACCGTGAGTTTTTCTTTATTAAAGTCTTATTTCTTCACTCCAAATAGTTAGAAGCTGTGGAAGATCTTAGTGGTTTATCATTATTAGGTGTGTAAGAGGTGTGTAAGAGCTTGGTGGTCTTCAAAAGTTTTCAAAAGTTTTTTAGCTCCTTTCTTGGTGCTAAAAAACTTTTGAAAACTTTTAACCCTTTAACGCTCCTGCGTCCATATAATGGACGACGAACAGATTGAAATCCTTCTCTTTACTACATCCTGTACAGTTTTTCATCCATCCAAATTTTCTTTGGTTCTTGTGCTAGTTGACTACCATTTGTACGGTATGGATCTTCAAAATAAGATATTGTGATTTTTTGAAAAATAACAATAGTGGTTGATGTCAAGTTTCATTTTTAGTTCAAAAAGTGAGACTTTAGCATGATTTTCCAAAATAAGTAGAATCAAATAATGGAAAGCATACCATCTCGTAGTGCATGTTATTTCAAATTCATTACAACAATTTTTAATTTTTTTGTGTTACTTTGGGGTTTTTACTTGAATTTCAAAAGAAAACCTTGAAAAATTAATTTAAAAAAATTACTAAAAAATATGATAAATCCAACCATACACATGTGATCTAAACATTGACATTTACAACTTTTCTTTGTACATCAACTCCATTTTTGGTATTCATCAAACATTTTATAACGGATCTTTGAAATCAGTGATGAATCGGGACGTTAAAGGGTTAAAGACCACCAAGCTCTTACACACCTCTTACACACCTAATAATGATTAACCACCAAGATCTTCCACACCTTGTAACTATTTGAAGTGAAGAAATAAGACTATAATAAATAAAAACTCACGGTATCTTCTTCAAAATTTGATGGACTTTACGGATAACTCTATTTTAGATCATTTTTCGAGTACTGAGACCACTTTTCTGGCAAAAGGAA
The DNA here is from genome assembly GCA_022496805.1 of Pohlia nutans. Lineage (NCBI taxonomy): Eukaryota > Viridiplantae > Streptophyta > Bryopsida > Bryales > Mniaceae > Pohlia > Pohlia nutans. Next base: position 12,956,241 of record CM040090.1, read on the forward strand.
ACGTTAAAGTTAAAACACGCCTAAAAAATAGGACAGTTATTCCTGGACAGAGGTAGTATTCGACTCAGGGGTCAAATCTTATATCACTAGGTTTTGTGAAGAACATTGATGTGTTGGTCAAAAAGTAGATAAAATCGAATGAAAGGTAGTCCCCATATGACCTACTCTAAATTGGGAAAAGAAACATGAGGCTTAATTTGGGCTTCTGGATCTTTTAGGGGTTAACTGATGCCTGTGTTGGGCTTTGCAGCTGCATGGCGTGGATGACAACGTTGGGAAGAGTCGGCGGATCCTGAACTCAATGTCTCGACGTATGTCACGAAACAAATGGATAATGGGAAGCATAATTGGAGTGCTCATCCTGGCCATTGTCTTGGTGATTTATGTGAAAGTCGCTAGGTGAAATTAGTTGTTATGAAAGGCTCTCATCTTGTGTGTGACAATAGAGTTAAAAAATAATTGAGTTGTATACCAGTTGGTACTGTAGCTTACGTCCATGTGTATAGGTCAGACATTTTTACTTTCTGGCAGGCCATCACCATGCCATGTCATTGATTTCTGATTGTAAAAGATCTTCTCCTTGATAGGGAACTAAATATAATGAAAAATGGCTTTGTGGTTGCATTCATGTGGAGTTTAGTCAAACCAATAATGGGCTGACTTAACCCCTCAACGTCACAGCGTCCAGAAACTGGACGACGAATGATTTCAAAGCCTTCTCACGTTCTCATCAATGCTTGGATGAACTCATCCAATTTTTTGGAGATTCTTTACCAAGTTGTTGTCCTATCTAATGGCTGGATTTAGTCATACTAGAGTACATATTTTTCTAAAATTACAAATGTAGAAGTATGTCAAGTCGTTGACCGAGCCAAAATTGCATTGACTCTAGTTCAAAGTGGAATCGTGAAAAATGAGGTCATAAATTTAAGAAACACAAAAATTTCAAAGTATCACCACATTTAAGAGTATCTCATTTCAAACTCATTCCAACAAATTTTACTCAAAAAATATTGAAATTTAGTTTGTAATCGAATTTACAAGGAATTTTTAATTTTAACTTTCAAATTTTATAATTAAATATTGGTGATTGTATTAGTGAATCAAACCGTACGAATGGAATCTAAAATTCAAAATCTAGAACTTTCAATTGTATATCAATTCCAAAATATTCTTCTAAATAGTAGTTTATAATGCTTTTTCTCAAATTGTCAATTCCAGGGACACCCTGGTACGTTTAGGGGTTAAGGCACCCTAACGTATGTTTTTTTCATAGTTTCTCCATATTACTTCCCCATGTTTGTTTGATTTTCCTTTGAAAATGTCCTGGAAGTATGTATGCAAATGTAACACCCACTTTGGGATTTTCTTGAGAGTTTTTTTAGGTCATATTCCTGTCATAACATTCGGTAGCCTTCACACTCATTGCCGTTACATCCATCTAATAGTACAAAAGTTCATTCATAAAAGGGATGGACAGAGCTGGTCTCTAGAGGTCCTTGGAGTGGAGTGAAAAAAAACTAAAAAAAATAGAAAAGGAGAAAAAAATAAACCATCTAAAAAATAAAATAAAAATGTAGTCAGCCCCTTCCGGCACACAGCTTCGCGCTTAACTTATAGCACCAACCAACTTTTCAAATTTTAATTTAATTTTATCTTTTTTAATTTATATTTTTTTTTTTAAATTTAAAAAGCTCTTAGTCAACGTTGGTTGGGGTGCTGCTTCAATGCCGACATTAAGTCACTATAATATTTTCTTCTTTTTTATTATGTGATTAGAACTTTGAGATCTTGTTGACCTTCCCCTCCTGGTTGCCATTACCTCCGCCTTCCTGTAAAACAAGCTAACTATTGATTTTGCATAAATGATGATGTTGAATATTCTGCACATTCTCCTCAAGGACGAGGCAGAGCTAGTGAAGGCTACTGAATGTTATGGCATCTAAGAGCATCCTCAGTCTTCTCCCTCTAGAGTTCCCGGCAATGAGCATTTGCAGGGAGCCCTGCAAAGGAGCGGGTGCCTGAGGAGGGAGGAGGGTCCAATCCAACGCCCGTCAACTGCCCCGGCAAGGAAGTTATGCAAGGATGCAGACAGCCAGGTGGCGCAGAGACTCCACTGTGGCAGGATCTTGTTGGCTTGGAGACTGTCACGGATTCTGTCAGGGCTCTTAGCGGGAGGACTTTCTCTCTCGGCAAACGGGGAAAATTTGCCCAGAGCGGGAGCTCTTATAGCGAGGGCCGCATAGTAACGGGAGGAATATTGAGGGCGTTGGCCCGCGCTATGGGATCCCGTGCCCGCCACTCACCGTTGCAGTGAGCAAAGTGCGCAGGACTGAGGATGCTCTAATAACTAATACTGTACCCGGTTTGCTTGGTTGACGGACTTGATGAGAGAATTGCAAGTATAAGCAACACATAGTGATTCAAATATCAGTACTGGCTGGTGTAAATTCATGTGATGTTTGTACAGTTATTATTATAGCTTTGGCCATCTGATCGATAGATGGGTTCTTCGCTTTCACACCGTTTTGTTGGAGCCAGAGTTACTCTCTCCCACTCTTTTTTTCCTAAACCCAAACTTCTTCTTTTCTTTATTTTATTTTTCAAACTGAACTCTACAATTTAGTTTTAATTTTAATTTTTTAAATAAATATAAAGCCTGAAGTTGAACTCATGGAGCCAAAAATTAGAAAAATAATGTGACTGCCAAAAACTGTTGCTTTTATCGTGGGACAAATTTGAACCGTGAAGGATGTTAACACTCAAGCTCCTTAGAGACCATTTTTGGTCACTACCCATTTTCACGGGCTATCTAGGTCTAAAAATATAACTTTTTTTCAAAATGTAAAATATAATGTCATAGGTAAACAAGTCTTTTTTTCAATGCAATTGGAATCATGTTCATACGATCAAAATTTCATGTAGAGGAATTTTTCAAAGTGAGACACCTCAATGGTGAAATCATCTTCAAAACTACTTCATTTTGAGAATGGTCAAAAATGGCACATCATTTCAACATTTTTTTTGGTTTAGAAGCCCATTAAATCAAGGCTGCTCAGATTTATCAAGGCTTGAAATATCAAAATCCGTCAACTCCATTTGCTATAATCTTGACATTTGTATGAGCAAATGTTTTGAAAATTTCAGGGATGGTTTAAGAGGCCTAGCATAGCATAATAGAGCATTGGGAGCCAACACCCTTTTGTAATGGGACCACATTCTATTTATAACTAAAAACTAAGTTTGCATGGCAATGATACAATAGTCCCAAAATTCATGGAATGCAAATGGCATTCTTTCATTACTTAAAAAATAAGTATTAGTAAAAATTCTCTTTTGATTTAGTTTTCAAAAGGTACTCCGTTACAATGCTTTATTATGCTATAAAGGAATACAAGATCCTATGGTTGGAATGTAAATAAAGGTTTCTAAAAACATTTGAGATCATCAATAAAATAACCAAAATAAGCTAGTTTTGGATGGGACCCCTTTGGGCATTTAGGAGTTAAACAATGATGTGGCACAAATTTGGTATCACTCCCAATTCTTTTTTTACTCTTATCCAAGTTAATTCAAGTCCTTCACTTTAAAATTTCAAGTAATCCTAAAATTTTACTCAAGAGAGCATTTCAATGAAGTAGTCTGGCATGGATCAACCTAGTCATGAATATACAACATAGAAAATATATTCTCCAAATACTACAATGTGATATTGAAAAGCGTGAAAATAAGCCAAGTTCAAAATTTAATTTGGAGTCATTCTTGTTTGTATTTGGTTTTATTCGCCTAGTTGATTTTCCAACTAGATGAAAGTGTGTTGTATAGTATCTTCTCTTTTATTTGTGTTTAGGGCTTTGCTTTTCTCCGCACTACTAACAAAAAATATCAATTTGTATACAGGGTGTTAATAATTATTAAAAAAATATTCAAAATCATAATTATAAACATGAATTACAACTTTATAAATTAGTGCTTTGCTTCTCTTCGCACATGAAAGGTCATGAAATTGAAAAGACGTAAAAAAACTAGGTTACTTCACATAATGGGTTCTAGGATGGAATGGTGAATAAGGACGAAATGAAAGAGTCAAGGGAGGATCATTCAAGGATGTGAAAGGCTAGGTTACATCATAGAAAGGTTTTGTCATAAAAAACCCTATCCTAAAACTGTCAAATAACGGCTTGCCGGCTCGCTTGCATACCCTATAAGCGTTGGAAATCCACAAGTAGAATCTATAGTCATCAATACCATTTTTTTCTACACCAACTCCGACCTAAGGTCATTACTAGAATATAACATTTCTGCAATCGATCTCTAGACCCTAAACCCTAAATCTTTTTGCAATTGATCTCTTTCAATTAGTAATAAATAAATGTTAAATAAAACAAAAATGAAATGAAGTACCTGATGAATGAAAAATACCTCTTGTAACACTCAGTGAGAGCACCCCCTCCCGAGGCGCGGAGCTTTTTTTAGGGCTTGGATAGCGTTTCCCCCCCCCCCCCCCCCGGTCCGCAACCATCGCTCAATAGCTCTAGGCTCGCCAAACTCTATGTCTTCTTCGACATCATCGCGGTCCTCTTCACTTCTAGTTTGTGCCCTCTTTGCCCAACCTTAAGTTAGCCTATTGTGATCTTCAATTAACTTGTTGCGCGGAAAGGGCATGAACATGGGCTAACAGAGATTACAAATTGTATTCTACAAGCCCCACTACAAGGAGAAGGCGTCTCTTTTCACTCCTTTAGTGAGTCAAATGGCACCACTTAACACTCACCAATTTTTTGGTTGAATTTAGTGAGTGCAATTTGTCACATAGAATAAGTGAATATAGTGAAAAGCGACAATGAACAGGATGCTTCAGAATGCTTCAGAGTGAGAAACAATGCCTCTAAGTTACTTGTAAGGTCGAGGCACCTAAAACCGACCGGGTACCTAAAACCGATCAGGCCTAATTTCTAGATTTTGAAAGAAAAGATGTACCTCATTTGTACATTAGAGCATATTATCGGTTTTGGGTCCTGAAGTACTTTTCACTTTGAAAAATTGTACAAATTTCAATATTGGGAAATAATTCATGGAAAAATTTGCATTCTCCGCAAAAACTAACTTCCAACCCGGGAAAAATATCACCCTATTAATGGCTGGTCCAGAAATAGTGTAAGTAGCTTAAGTTATCGGTTTTAGGTGCCTCGACCTTAGTGCCCGACTCCGCTCAACGGTGGGGAGCCTCACCATCGCGGCCCAAACTGCTTGGATTGGGGGGCCTGCGGTTTTGGGCCAGGGTGGAGGTGCTTTGAGGAAAGGAAAAATATCAACAAAGGAGTCCAACACTCTGACAGCCAGTCTGACTGGGCCACGTTCAAAATATCTCACCAAGGCCAGAGATCTTTTGGATGCACTTTTTACACTAATTGGGGGCCCTCCAGGGCAGGATACCCGGGCTGAAAGGAAAAAGGAAAAATCTGATCGACCTTTTGGACCCGAGTGCCTTATCACCTCTGCTCCAGGTTTCGCTCACTGGTCCTGCTTGTCCATAGATATTTCGGCCCCTCTACAATTGGCGGAACGATCAGCCCAATTGTGTAACTTATATGCCGGAGCCCCCATTTCGATCACCAAGTCCCCTCTGACAATCCTATCTACATTTCCCCAGGTTTCTCTCCGAAGCATGTATCGATCATCCCCGGTGCGAGATTCTGAAACTATATCGATCATCGCAATTTGATCAACCAAGTCCCATGTATCGATCGCCGCAATTCAACGAATGCTCAAGATCGATCATAAGACTTGGTTACTAGCTAGCGAGCTCAGATATATCGATCAGGTTGCAGTATCGATATCGATGGCGAAGCTCGAGGCCGGGCGATTCTCGCTCAGCTGATGACACGCATGGGCGGCCTAGATTGAATGTACTAAGAGCAGGTATTCAATCTAGATAGTTCGATCGGGAGGCGGAGATGGGTGTGCAGACATTGCTGACCAGCTCCCGATGCTCTGCGTTTCCGACTCTCGGTTTCAGGGACGTAGCCTCGGCGCTGCAGAGATCGCGAGTGGCGGGTTGGAAAGAGAGGAAGAGGATTCTCTTACAGTCGAGCAGTGCCTGCATTTGCAGAGCGAAGAACCTGGATTCGTTTGAACCAGAGAACAACGAGCGGAAGGACTCGGGTAGCGCGGCGTTACGCGATGCGTTTCGGACCGGTGCCCCGCCCCCGGAGCTTCTCGATGACGAGTTTTTCTTGCAGATGAACAGGGCGCTGGAGGAATCCCGTCACGCCCATGGACGAGAGTTTCACGGGATTATTCCCCCAGCGCCTGAATCCAGTCCCGGCCATGGCGTGGAAGCGCCCAAGCAGCAGGCGCTGTGCGCGTTGCAGAGGGGCGTGCCATCGTCCATCAAGAAGCTGCGGCGTGCGAGGGTGTCGGCAGGTCCGTGCGCGATCAAGCGGGCGTTCTCGTCCATGGTGTTCATGATCAAAGCCGTGCAGAGCCACGCGCTGCAAATCCGGCAGGTCAGCAGATTTTTTTCTGGCTTTATATCTCCAACTTGTTATTTGAAAACTGGGCTTGCTAAGTTGCTACAAGCAAAATTAGAGCATATCTGGATCATAAGGCCACCAGGTGGCTCTTGTTTTTTTCAGTAATTTTGAGTAGGTTCTATGTAGATTCTTTTTGTTGATTTAAAAAAAAGGATTAATGCAACATATATAATATTCTTCACTAATTCCAGTGATATAAAATTTGGTCCCATTCAAATTATAATTCTCAGAATATGATTGCTTAAACGTGTCATTTTAAAACCATGAATCCTTAGTCCTTTAGGGGTTATAGTATATCTGGACCATAATCGTCTCTTATCATTGGTATGTATAGCAAACACTTCTATAGAAAGCTATCTATGGGTAGTAAAAAAATTAGTAAATCGCCAAAAATTGCTTTCTATAAATTTTCAAGTCTCAATTTTCAAATCGCCAATGGGACTCACTGCAGGTTATGTTCGCGGAGACGTGGGACGTGCAAGAGGTCCTACAGCAAGTGCACAAGGAGATGCACTCGTCGTTCGTGTGGCTGTTCCAGCAAGTATTCGCGTGCACGCCGAAGCTCATGGTGTCGGTGATGATTCTGCTTGCGAATTTCATGGGGGAGAATCTGTCCTTCATCACGGACAGCAGTACTACTCCCCCCGCAATCTCGCACTTCCTCACCACGCATATGGGGAACCCGCAATTACAACAGTCGGTGCCGAAAGGACTGCAGTGGAAGGGAGGTTCAGAGGACGCGGTGCCGAGTACTCCCCGAGCTGGGGGGTCTGGAGGGAATTTCAGAGGGAGTAATGGTGCCCTGATAGCGGAAGCATTCGACGACGATGAGGATTCGTGGCTGACGGGGGTTATGAAGGAGCAAGTGCAGCTGGCGCGAGAGATTTCGTCGCGGAGGTTGGCGGCGCCGCACTTGGAGGCCGACAACTATGGCTGCTTCGATCGCACCGACCTCGACTACCAGCTCGCTCTTACTAAGGACCCGCTCAGTCCCGTTTTGCTTGCCAATTACGCCCAATTCCTCTTCGTCGTCCGCCGCGACCACCACAGGTATTAACCCCGCTTGCATCTTCTTCACCTCCATTCACTGGGCAGCCTCATTTCTTTCTCTCTTGACCACCGCAATTATATTTTCCACAATCACATCTTGAACTGATCCTTTTCTAATCATGTACAGGTCTTAAGGCCTCTTTACACTAGAGGCAAGAAGACATGAGGAGAGAAATTTCAGCCAATGAGAAATTGGTCTTTTCGGTTTCTAGGCCTCCCATTGGCTGACATTTCTCTCCTCACAGCTTCTCGTCTCTAGTGTAAAGAGGCTCTTAATATGCAACACATGCAATACTGTATGCATTTTTCCAATCGCAGACCTTGAATATATATGCAAAATAATTTTTATGCATTTTTCAAATCGTGAACCTTGAATATGCAACATAATATTTAATTAAACTGGCCGGAAGACTATCGTGAATCAAGATTTTCTTTTTGGGCTCGTTCATCTATCCATGCCTCAAGGACATGGGTACAATATGCAACACATGCATTTGGCAAATAGCGAATCTTGAATGTGCAATTTACATTCGTTTTTCACATCTTGAACCTTGAATATGCAATACAATCATTTTTCAAATCTTGAACCTTGAATATGCGACACATGCAATTTTCAAATTGTGAACCTTGAATATACAACACATGCAATTTATTTTCAGTAGGCCATATGTTGACTACTGTAGTTCTATTGTCACCTTTTATTTAGTTTCTAACCCACACTGTGTGCAATGTGTTTTTGATTCTGGGCATATAAAACTTGGTCTCATCTAAATTTTATTTTTCATAATTGAGTTAACCGAAATCAGAACAGGTGATCTAACCCTCAAAATATCAAGAAACCAGAGTCTATGTCCTTTTTGAATGTAACCAAAATCAAAGCAAATAGTGAATCTAACACACTTCAATTTTAATTTTAGATATGCGCTTTGCAAGTCAGTCCAAGGTGTCAGAGCCACCTAATCTCAAATTGGATGTGGGTCATCGCTACCAAGCTTTGGCTCTCTGTGAACTCACCTCAGTCTCAGTTTTGCCACCTTTGTGACAACAAAACTAGTTCACCCTCCTTTTTATTTTGAATTCTTTGGAAACCATGCCAGCTTGCTTGACTGCCTTAGATACGAATCAGACTCACCTCACCTAACATGTATTCTCTCTTCTTTTCTTATTGTCGCCATCACAGGGCGGAAGAGTATTTCCACCGAGCAATGGAAGCCGACCCGCGCGATTCCACCATTATGGATCGCTTTGCGAGTTTTTTGTGGCTCGGGCGTGGGGACCGAGGTGCAGCTGAGAGGGTGTACAAGGCAGCCATGGCAGCTGACCCGGCAAGCTCCTACAACGCAGGCAACTACGCTCATTTCTTGTGGCATGCCGGCGATGGCGACAATCACAGCCACGGTCGTATGGCATGATATAAGCCCCAACATTCTATACAAAGCAAACTAAGGGTGCTGCAAAACAAAGGCAAGGAATCGCCTCTTTTGTGAGACAAGGAAACCCTAAGTCATTTCATCCTTCATTTCATCCTTCTAGAGGATCATTCTTTGCTTAATTGAGAATGTTGTGGTCGTGTGAGCCCACTTAGTGTACCAATAGTGAGAGTTTCTTGGAGGACATTTTCTCCATTGTGTAGAATTGGAAGTGCACACGCTGTTGCAATTGCAGCACTAAGGATGTCCATGAATTCTTTCTTGTGTACTAGTCGCCCTCTGCGATTGTGCAGGTGCAATTTTTTATGGAGAGGACCGGCATACAGTTCTTCTGTTGCCATTGTATTATCATGTACTGTACGTTTGAGATCCACAACTTACTGTGTCGGCAAATATCGTTCTCCACTCTACTTCTGCTCTCACACTGCCACTTTCTTCCTACAAGGCAAACGTCACCAAAAGTTCATAACACTTTGCGAGTGTTGCCTTCTCCCAATGAAATGATGTGGGATATTCCACATCACATTAGTAGCTATGGGACACGTGGTATTAAGCAAGAGCAATCAACCATGGTGAGCTGTAATCAAAAGCACCCACTCAATCACAATTCAACAGTGTTTTGTAATTCTTTATTTGATTCAATAGTTCATTCAATTACAAAACACTGGTCACTCCATGTATAAAGGTGGATGAAACTAAAAGGCAACCTCTTGGAAAGCTACTACTGAATGTTATGTTATCGAGTGTTGCCTGTTACTAAGCATTTTCGTATGCATATCATTCATGAGCTGCACTGGCCCACGATATTTAGGAGAGGCTTTACTGATAATTATTTTTTCAAAAGATTGTGATGAAATTCATCCAAATTGGATGAAATTCATTCAAGTGAATGATAGTTTGTTAAAATTGATGAAATTTTGCCCAACTGGATGAAAAGGTGCCCATGCTATTCACCCACCCCCGAAGTATATGGTGATTTCAGTGTAGTGAACATTAAAGCGTGTGGTTACAACAGAAGGGATTTTACAGGAAGAGAAATTTTTAACAAACAAGAATTTGGTAACAAGGTAAGACATCAAAGTTGTGGCATCAACACAAGGCATACTAGTAACTACTAGAATGTCAATTGTTTTAGTTTTTTTGATAAATGAAGAGTTGGCGGGATATCCTTGTGAAAATCCTTGGAACCACATAGCCTTCTGACAAGCTGATCTTTTCTATGCGTGCCACAAAAGACACTTGACCTGGTAGTTCTATATAAAGAAAAGTTAGGAACCAAATGCTCTCATTAAATGATCAGAAATTTGCTTGTGGTGAGGCAATGCACATGATTTTAGCTCTCTTCCAAACATCGAGAACAGCGACACACAAAAGCGTAGTCTACAAGTGCAGCCCTCCTCTCTTCCAAAGAGGCATCCTCATCAATGTATGAGATTGTCACCTGAAAATAAAGATGGCACCACACAGCACAATATAAGCTCCTCACAGATTCTGCAGCATGAAGATGCAAGTGTAGTCCACAAGTTTAGACTTGTGAATGATGACATACCTCTTCGCCTTTTCTGATGGGCCTTGTAGCAAGTAGCACTGCGTGTCCATCTCGATCCTGCGTACATGCACACCAAAAAAATTTGATGATCATATGATTTTACAGTACGGGGCAGAAGATTTTCGAGTATCATATGCTTAATATATGCATTAAACAAGGTATTCGGTAAAATTAGACTGTTCCAACGACTTTTAGACGTCATAAATAACTTTTTCTCCATGGTTTTCTTCATTAGAGTTATCCTAATATCATTAGAGTTATCCACTCTATTAGAGTTATCCACCCTATTAGAGTTATCCTAAAAGTCAAGTGGTGTTTGAGTAAGATACCATGTGTTTTGATTTAATCTACTCTTATTTGTTCACTTTAAATACTTCTGAAGTTTGTAAGAGCTTAGTGGCCTCTCATTATTAGGTGCGTAAGAGCTTGGTGGTCTTCAAACTCCTGCACAACTAGTTTAGCCGTCAAAAAAGACGGCTAAACTAGTTTACCATGAGTTTGAAGACCACCAAGCTCTTACATACTTAATAGTGAGAGACCACCAAGCTCTTTCAAACTTCAGAAGTATTTAAAGTGAACAAATAAGAGTAGATTAAATCAAAACACATGGTATCTTACTCAAACACATGTCAAACTTCAGAAGTATTTAAAGTGAACAAATAAGAGTAGATTAAATCAAAACACATGGTATCTTACTCAAACACCACTTGACTTTAGGATAACTCCAGTGTTGTGTGATAGTTCTTAAAATAATCCATTCATATCTTTCAAATAAAAAAACGAATAGAATAGGCCTCCGTATGATCACTGTGACCTCCCCATGAGTCATGGGAAGGATTATCTTTATGATGATGTTTTAAAGTTCCTGAAACAATGTAATTCTAGTTACAATCAAACATGCTGCAGATGAACCAAAGGTAGTGACATTGGCTGTTCACCTCATCTCTCTTGAACGCCTTGGCATTTGGCCGGCAAGAGTGATTCATGCAGCTTTGCAACAAATAAAAGCCTGACCCTGTATGATGGACAAGTTGAAAGCCATTTCTGGTGAGTATATTGCATATGCTCGAGGCAAACTCAGACCAGATATTGTAAGTTTCTATTCAAAATGAAATGAAAAGAAAACAGCATATAGAATATTCAAACGAATTTAATCTGTCATGTTCTAGTAGTGTAGGAAAGAAAACGCACCCTGACAGTAGGCGGCATAGTCATCACCTAAAGCATCCAAGAATGGCTTAGTGTAAACTTCCGCCTCTGCCTGCAGGCATCAACTTTCCTCAATGATCCGCATTCACTTTGTTACAAAATACTACTAGAGAATCCACCCCCAAAGGTATTAAAAAAATCCTAACTACATTAAAACCTTGCCAGTTATAACGCCACTTAAAGTGGTTTCTAATGTAAACCTTGCCAATCATAACACGGCTAGGTTTTCTAGTACGTCCCTTGGAGGTTTTCCTACTTGTGAAATAGCTTGACATGAAAACCTCATACAGTAGATGGATAATTACAAGAATAACACAACGAATAACAAACACAAACAACAACAAAGAAAAAGAAAAACATCAAGAAGATGCGACCTTGGCAGCTGGAGGAAGGTCGTCGATGTACAGAAAATAGTCTTCAACAGGTGACGCCACAACAATCTCCCTGAAAGAGAAAGGAAAACCGTAAAAGGTTGGACTCTTTACAAGCACAATAAACGAAAAAAATATGACTTTCAAACAAAAAGAAGTTGAAAGCAAGACATCTGCACGCTTCATGCATGATCCAGAAATAACCGATGTAAGATAGGGAACCCTTTTGCGTGGGAGACCTTTTACAGACAAACCCCTCGCCAAAAACACTCTTGAAAGTAAATGTTACTAACAAATACATATTTTAGAATCTAGTGAATATGAAAAAATACAATATCTAAAGAGTCAAACCTTACCCACAGTATTACTCACCCTGTGATAATAGACTTTGAAAAAAAATGTATTCTAGTGCGTTGGATTTCTCTCAAAATCGGGGACAAGCCCCACATTACAATAAACAGATGATTCTAATAATAGAAACCACTCAAAACAGTTGAAAGCCACGGGAATGGGTTCCCTACCTTATGAGCAGTAACTTGTACAGGGTAAGAGACTTACAAATTGTTCAACTCAAACATGCCAATTATATGTCCATAAACCTCCAAAGAGAATACTATCCACGTGCACAAGTTAAGGAAAAGTCATACAAAGAAAAGAAAAATTGCATGCAGTTTTAACCTACCTTATTAAAATGTTGCAATTTCTGATCGCTCCTAAAGTGAAGTAAGAGGTTATGATTGCCACAACATCTAATAAGATCTGGTAGTATCTATTCTGTAGAGGTTCCTCGCATCAAAACGTTAAAAGAGGATACAAGGCGCATAGTTGTCCTCATAAATCGCGCTTTTCAGTAAAGATAATGACTGCACAAGTAACATAATCATTATGTTAATTAAAAATCGCATATTGAAAATTCAAATTCCCTAAGGAGTTCTCTGATAAGAACCACTGGCATCATCTGGGAAGGAGGACGAATGAAAAGCACACTTCATTTTCATGTTTTGGTAGCATCACAACCATTTGATCAGCCCTGGAAGCATACAACTCTATGAGGCAAGCAGTGGAGGCTCAAGTGAATACCTCTGCAGCAATTTCCTTCATCTGATTTCGAAACTGTCGCTCATCAACTGGATCCACATCGGATGGCAAAGCTACTGTTTCCCACCATCTGCATATGAAGATAACCAGATTTTAGATCTCCAACACCCTCATATGCTGTAGCAAGAGCAGTTCAGAACTTAGCCATTGGGTACTGAAACCGCCATCAAAAATCCTTACTATTGTAGCCATACTTACAGGAGTTTGAAGCCCATGGCGAAAGGCTCCCATGCCCTTAGCAAAGCTGACTCATGCTTGCCTCTGATAGTACTCTCAAGTTTCCGGGCTCTTAACAAGGTTCCAGCAATGACCTGTTAAAGAAACTGGTGTAAGACGTAACTTCTACAGACTTTTCTAGTTTGAAACAGTGATATCGACAAAAAAAACAAATGTTACAAAACTAGGTTAAGATGGATAGACATACCTGAGCGGCTATGTGAAAGATGTCATTTGTTTCTGTTGTCCATCCCAATACAAGAGCCACAATTATTCGTCAAGACTTGCTCCATAAAGAGCATAAGAGGGAATCCTAGTTAAAGAAAATCCTCAGACTAATATACATCTGAGAATCGTCCTGTGAAGTTACAGGAAGTACTAGAACACCAACTGCACCAATAACAAGCAATTACTTTCCATTGATTTCACCCTTATAGATGTACTGTACGAATAATAATTAGAGTACTAGGACATGAGATTTCTACGACACTATTTTAAAATGCAATAAGTCCAAAACAAGGCATACCATCTGCGAACTCCTTGAAGCTGACCAAAGCATCAGTGTTCTTGCAATGTGAAGAAGGGCCAGTGCATAGTAAGCTGTGGTACGCTGCCCAAGCTGCATCTGCACACATGTCGCTATTATGCAACAAGCTAACATCAATTATCAAAACAATAAAAAAGTGAGGTTTTCATAAATCTCACAGCTTCAAATTCTTCTTCATCAATAATCCCTTAGCATTTCATGGATCCATGCACAAGTGGTTCGAAATAGGAATAGCAACCTGCAATAAACGTCATCTTGGCAACCACCCTTGCATGTCACAACAGGTGGTAATGGGAATTGGTTGCTGTAAGGAAGCACAAGGGCCCCCAGGGCAAGAGCAGATCTTGCATCTGATGGAAGTGCTTTCTTCGTTTTAGAGTCTCCACTGCATCCACAATGCTCATCATTCTCATCCATGTCTTCTCCTCCAACTTCATCTCGCTCTTCGTCGTCCATCGAAGTTGTTGGCTCTCCATCGCTATCCATAACATCGTCACTCGCATCCTCTTCTGTGGCAAACAAGCTCGAGAATTACTGCCCACAATGTCTTTTCATAGTTTAGCTTCGAACTGCTCACATGATCTACAAATGTAGCTTGCCACGTAAAAACACTACTTATCACATTGTTTTCGTGTATGGAGGTCGTGCCGTATTCGCACATGTTATGTGCATTCTATGTACTAAATCAGTGCAAAACAATACCTATCAATAATGTACCATTTTAGTAACTTGATTCAGTTATCAGTGTGGTTGTCGGATCATATTTGTACAATAAGGGCCACTTCACACTATGGCTGTCCAAGTCAAGAGGCCGTGGGATTGAGAGTCCAAACTTTGTGGAGAGTCCAAAGAAATCTACTGAAAATAGGCAGTAAAATATAGTTTTCATTTTTTATGAAAAGAAATCAACGGCCTCTCAACCATAGTTTGGGTTTCCATTCCCGTCCAACCCAAACTTCCTTTCAAGAGGCCATCGCCTTGGTCAAAAAGTACTGCCACGTAGGCATTTTAGAGAGCGACGGCTGGTGGACTTTGGCCTCCCGACCTTCGGCCATACCCATGGTTGAGAGGCCAAACCCATGGTTTCTTGCAATGTGATTGGTGAAAATCGACGGCCTCTCGACCTTCGGCCATAGTGTGAAGCGACCCTCAATCATACATTTATCATAAAGTACATAAATCATACATTTTTAGTAAACATTGTAAAGACACTGTTTTTTTTGCATCAAACGTGTGGTAATACATGCAAATATAACACGAAACTATGAAATAACATAAATCATGTTGTATTCGCACGAACATATGAACCTTGTAAATAAGAGATGCGGAGGCTAACTTGAAGTAAGTAATAACAATTTTATCAATGCTTACTTTTGAGTTTCTTCCTGAATTCCAAGGTCACGAGCAAATGTGAAAGCTATGAATCAGCAGTAAAAAATTGAAAGTTCAGAGTTCTGCAAACCTCCATCGTTTTGAAGAAGACGCCGTGCCAACTGCTGCTCAATGGAGCCGACATACCGAAAGCAATGACTGCACACCACAGCGTCTCTCTGCTCCCACTCAAGTTTAGTGTAAGTGTTTGAGTTAGACCTCCACATTCAAAACACTCGGAACTTCAACAACTATAACACGTACTCCCTCCGTCCCAAAGTTATTGTCCAACTTGTTTGCTTGGTATTTCTTTGAGCCAATTTCATTGATCATATTGTAAGAAACATGATTAAAAAAGGTTCCAAATTATGTCACTAGAATGATTGAAGAACATTGCATGTGTTCATTGCAACCTAAATAAAATTATCCACAAGGAAGTATTTTTTTGACCTACTTAAAAAAGCACTTTCAATGACTTTCAAACATGACAATAACTTTGGGACGGAGGGAGTACCTTGTTGCGGGAGTGTTGAGCGCCTACGAGCGGCGCTTCTCGCAGTACCAACTCCTCAGAACTAAAATCTTTATCCGCGAAAACACCTGCAATCGTAAACAATTACACTTCAGACCAGTCATAAACCCTAAACCCTAAACCCTAAACCCTAAACCCTAACGTCGCGCACTTGTTTTCATCTGAACAGAAGCAAAACCTATTCCCAAATCACAAACTATACGATAAAATCGTCTCCCAAGCAAAATTTCACCTTCCTATTCAGGAATGTTTCGCCAAATACACGAATTCATACCTTTTCCCATTTCGCCATCGATACCGCGTACTTGCAGTCCAGGTCCCACGCCCATCCTCGAAAGCTCGCCATAATACTTCTGCAAACCAAGTGACTACATTGTAGTGCAAAATCTACAATATGCGTATCCTCTCATTTCGTGAAAACTACTAACAGGAAAAATTTACAAAACACTTGAAGCCTCAAACAATAAAATAAAAGAACGGATTCGTTTTGAAACCCTAATCGTCAAAATTCAGTCAAACAACAAACGGGAGTCGTAAGAAAACTAGAGCAAACCAAACCTGCATGAAATGAGGTGAAGGGCGAGCCAGCAGTTGCTGCAAAATGCTATCAGCAGCGCCATCTCCTTCGAACTCCATGTCGGTTTCTGCAGCTCGATCAATTCGCAGCAAACACGCAACAGGTCTCCGTTTCTCTGCTTCAGAACGTTCAATAGAATTTGCTTCGCGCTAAAGCACCGTGGGAACAGCTGCCCCAGCGGTGCTCTCTATATTTGCCTCTATATCGGACTCTATATCGGCCTCTATATTGGCTTCTATGTTGGCCTGTATATTGGCTTCTATGTTGGCCTGTACATTGGCTTCTATGTTGACCTGTATATTGGTCTTCCATGTTGGCCTGTATATTGGTCTTCCATGTTGGCTTGTATATTGGTCTTCCATGTTGGCCTGTATATTGGTCTTCCATGTTGGCCTGTATAATGGTCTTTGATGTTGGCTTGTATAATGGTCTTCGATGTTGGCCTGTACAATGGTCTTCGATGTTGGCCTCTGTATTGGTCTTCTATGTTCGCCTGTATATTGGCTTCTATGTTCGCCTGTATAATGGCTTCTATGTTCGCCTGTATAATGGCTTCTATGTTCGCCTGTATAATGGCTTCTATGTTTGTCTGTATATTGGCTTCTATGTTGGCCTTTATAAATTATGTTTTTAGAAAGTTAAGGATTGGGCAATGAAGTTACAATCGATTTGAGTCAAAATCTACCATCTCACAAAATATGTTTTTTCTATAGTCATATTTGATTCTAAAAATCAAAATTAGCTCGTTTTTCTGTTTTCTTTTTAATATTTTAGTTTACATTTCTTTCTATGGTTGAGAAGGAAGATTCTTTAACTTGACATTTTCTAATTCAGCCATTTATTCTAAAGTAAGTCTTTTAGATTCAACCTTAAATTAGAAAATTCTGTAAATTCTATTTTTAAAGCTAAATATTGAAGGGTAATAACGTTGTTCGATCAAAATAATAAACTTTGGATTTTAGTATTTTATAGAGTAAAATTGGGGGTGGTTGCAAGCTACGGTCACCCAAACTTTTTGTCGCGGTTTACAAATTGGTGCACTTACCCAATCTTTGGAAAATCATCAATAAATATTGGAATGGAATTTTCTGACGAAACAAATTGCATTGTTCTAGAATTCTAAAGTTAAGATGTCTACCACAATAAAGTTTGCAAAATTTCAATCTTTCTATCCAAATTAAGCATTTCTACTTAGATTTGGTAGCGTGTCGCATGTCAAAAGTGCACCTATTTTATGGGAAATGCTAGAAGGGGGTCAAATTTGAACTTCAAAAATTTATAGCAACATACCACAAGTGTGTACAAAGATACCATATTTTATTTTTTTTGGTATTATGCTTACTTATTTTTTAATTAATTTTTTTGTGATGTTTTTGTTTTTTAAAATTTTCATGCAGTTAAAACATTTTTTTGGATTTTTTTTTTTGGAAATGAAATAATGGTCGAATTTCAGAGGTGGGACATGAAATGCATTTTTCATAAAACCTAGCTAAGGATGTTATGTATAAAAGGCTCTAATTACCCCTACTCAGTAAAAAACATAAAAGGCTATTGAGTAATGCCCAAAGTCTTGAAATTAACTTAACAATTGCTAAAGTGAAAGTATTAGCATAAACCCTATTTGGAATGGTGAAATTTTTTATCTAATTGAAAGTTGAGAGGTGTGCATTACTACGCTAGTGCACGAGCTGCACGGCCTTTAGCTGCACAAGCTGCACTCCCCACTTGGTAGACCGTAGCTTGCAATCACCCTTGGAACAAATGTAATTGACATAGTTAAAGGGTTGTTATGATCTTTTATGGTGTTTTTATTGATTGATGGATGACTGGTGGATGAATGAATGTATAATGATTAAATTTGGTTATAGCTAGTGTGTTGCAAATACAAGTGTACAAGGTTAAAAAGTCTCAAATGAAAAAATGAAAAATGCACTAAAATTAAACAAGTACCCAAGCATGATAAGTGCACTGGAAGTTAAACATCTCCAAAAGGATGAAGTATGGTTGTGGATTTTTGAGATGACGTTTATAAAGAAGGAGTGATAAAGAGTTTTCACTTTTAAATCTTTGTTTTAAATTAAAATTAAAATAAAAGATGTAAAAATGAAACATAGTTGTAGTTTTTGTACTTGTGTCTTTGAAAAAAAGATAAATTACATTCCAAATGAATGAATGAGACACATTTGTAATTTTTTGACCAATGACAAGTTCTTATAAAGGGATTTTCTTCAAAAAAATTGGTATCAAAAATTTTAATTCGATTAAAAATATTTTATATTTTTATCGGTCATATGTTGATAAATTTTCTAGAATATAATTATATCACATTATAGTATAAGACATCCACAAAATTTCAATCATCCCGTTGTTATTTTGAGAGTGAATTTACAAGAATGCTTGAAATAATTTCACTATGTAAAGTCATTGTTCTTATTTTGGATGTAAGGACATATCTATTGGAGACATGAAGGTTCAATCAAAAATTCTTACTTGTGGGAACTTTCCACTCATACACCTTCCAATGCTTTTTATACCTCCTTTTGGGTCAGGCATAGAACATTACCAAATGATAAAGAACTCTTCATGTATCACATTCGTAGGCCCATAAAAATAACTTTCCGATTTGCATTTTGAGTTGGCTTATCTAGAAAGCAAAACCCTAGTTAAACCTCTCATTTCCGAATGTGGAATGAATACAAAAGCTTGGAATGTTCACTTTAGGAAGGTGCATATGCTCAATACAAAGCCACCCTAAAAGAGACATCAAGACTTTGGAATGATGTACATTTGACAAATTCAAATCTTAAAGGGACATACATGTGACATTTTTGTGTCATTTGAGAATAATGAGGGATTGGGTTGGACTTTACAACACAAGTGGACATTGATTTTTGAAGTGATTGAACGTTGAATTATTAAATGAAAGAACATGGAATAGCCTATAAAAAGCGACGATCATATGACGTTGAATCATGAGTTGAACTTTAGAATATTGATTATAAAGTGAAACAACTCGACATTCTTTAGAACATTGATTATAAAGTGAAACAACTCGACATTATGACGATGTTTAAATTTGGTCAAATCATAATAAACTGAACTTTCAAACCATACACACTGCATGTTAGGAGGATGATCCGCATCATCATAGCCCTACTACTAGCCCTAAAAATACCTCTTCTTAATGTTATCAAAATTAATGTTGGAATTTCTTACTTCAATCTACCAAAAACTCATTACCATATGTTATTAAATTACCTTAAATTTATGCATAAGGTTAAGATATTCAAATTTTTTACCACAATCATGATTGTAAGTATTTCTATAAATAGCACATTTTTCAAGAAACATTAAAGTTGATATGGAATTTGAAAACATTTGAGTTACTATTCAAACAATTTATTTTACCAATCAACCACACTATTGGACTTGAACTAATATTGAGTTAGCTCAATATTCAAAGATTTTCATTGGCCCTAAGCCATAGCACAATGGACTTCATCTTATATGGCATAAAAAAAATTATTGACTTATATAGAAAAGCAAGGACAAAACTTAAATTATCTTCAATTTGCAGCATATTAACTTCAACCATTTTCTCTTGGTCATCTAGTGACTTTCATCCAATGGTTTTCATTAACTATAATATCATTTTTTTAAAAGTTTATCATTATTGCACTTGCTTTCAAGGGGAAAATAATTTGACATAGACTCTACTTGTCAAAAAATTCAATGCATTTTTAAAGTCGTTGTTCTTGTTGTGATGGTGTATGAAAACCATCAAGAATTTGAGACAATGAGCATTTGATATGTTCAAATCTTATAGAAACGTACATGTGACACCTTCTTGTCAATTAAAAACAATTACTGATTGGGTTGAACTTTGTTGAACAAAAGGACATTGAATTACTAAGTGAAAGGACATTGATTTAGAAAAAATTAAAAAGATAGGATCATATTGTTGTTCACTACAAATGTCACTTTTGGGAGGTAGAACTATGACCGCATGGCTATGTAGGAGTTACCATTCAAGTTTATGCAAGATTATGGGGAATTGTTCACTACAAATGTCACTTTTGAGAAGCATAACTATAACTGATATTGGCCTTGCACGAGTTTCCATTCAAGTTTATGCAAGAGTATGAGAATTGTTCACTGCAAATGTCACTTTTGAGAGGCGAACTATAACAGTTCAAGATCATAGTGCAAGAGTTCAATTATACATCTAAACAATTAGTGATTGGGTTTGGAAAAGGGTAGGTGGAAGGATTTTTAATGAACAACAAAATCCACCAAACTAAAATAGTACATATGACATGGTCCAATCAAAGACGTACATGTGAGACTTTCGTACCAATTAAAAACAATCACTCATTGGGTTGAGCATTGTCAGACTTATAATTAAAGTGATTGAACATTGAATCACTAGGTGACAAAGCATTGATTTGTAACAGACTAAGAAGTTAGGATCATATGACATTGAATCGGGAGTTAAAAGGACATTGGCTATGAAGTGAAATAATTCTATATTTTCACATTCTAATAATGCCTGAGTTTAGACAAGTCTTGACATTTCAGATTGTGCGTCTAAATCACATAGTGTTTGATTAGAAGTGACTATCTACATCACAAAAGCCATACTTGTAACCATCAGAAGAATCGTTTTAAATACAAAAATGATTTTTTTTTCAAAATTTATGTTCCAAATTTTGTATATCAATCTACCACAGAAAATATATCCACCAGTGATTTTACCTTAATTTTTTGCATTTAAGGTAGAGATGTCAAAATTTTCAATTATAATATATTTTTCTAGTATAGCAAACCTTTGATTGAAAAATTTAGGTGATGAGTTTTTAAAAGTTGATTGTACAAGTATATAGAAAATATATTTGAATACATCTTTCAATCTAAAAACTATTACACTACCTTCAAGCCGACATTTGTTGTTGCAAACACATAATTAATGATGAAAAATAAGATGAGAGAAACTCGATTTTGAATACCGGTAACTTTGCGTCGCCTAACCCTTCAACCAAGCAAACTTTTCAACACGCTACTTTTTGTGGGAAGAGAAAGGGGCAGGTGAGATGTACTAAGTCTACAACATGGCTAACCATACTGCGTCATCAAAGCAATGAGGCTTTAAAGTCGTATTCCAAAGCCTTGTTCCTAGGATAATGCCAACATTTAATGATATCTTACAAACAATGCATTCAATGTACATCTCATATGTGAATATAACAAGAGTTTGGAAGTGAAGAAGGACATTTTTTATTCTCTCTTTTGTAGTCAAGACATCAAGTTCTTATCTCCACCCTTTTTGGGTTTTTTTTAAGGTTAGATAATTCAAATGCTGTTATGTTTGAGAGTGCAAAGGTGATGAGATTTACATCATTGCATTTACTCTTTGCAACTTTGCACATCTCTTTAAAAGTGTTTTGTTTTCTTTATCCTAGCATCTAAATTTCTCATGGCATCTACCTTTCTCATAGCATTCAAAAAAACTTTACAACATTTGAGTTAACCAAAATTGAAATAAAAATAGTTGTGACGGCAAAACTTGTTTACCGTCCTTTCTATTTTGGATTCTTTGGAAACCATGCTAGTGCTTAGCTGCCTTAGATACTGGTGAGACTCACCTTACCAAACATGTATTTTCTCTTCTTTTCAAGTTAATTCTATTGCTTCTATGAACTTGTGTGTTTTTTCTTTACAAGTAGTTATTTTTTCCTTACTTTTGCATTTACCTTGACGTTTATTAATCTTTGCACGGTTGTGCCTCTTATTAAGAATGTTTACTCCTCATGTCTACACTTTATGTTTTTGCAAACTAATTCTATCTTTATCTTTGTATTTACCCTTTGAAGTTTGCACTCTAATATATAAATTCTTCTTTACCTTTGTACTTTTATATAAGTTGCGTCTACTCACCTTTGGGCCGTTTGTTATGAGGTCATATTTTTCACTTAAATGTATGCATTACTAACACCTCACTCGTGAGATATTTTCTTGTATATTTTTGATCTCTCATTTTCCACTTTCGTACCTTTTGGGGTGAATGAATTTCATATCAATCTTAGTTTCAAAAAAGGGCTTAAGAATAAAATTGACAAGATGGAGGAATAAATTAGGTATAAACGATGGAGAGGAAGATCAAAATTCTATATTAAAAAGGCATTTTGGGGCTTGTTTTTTTTGTTTTTATTCAAGGTTCCTTAGTGAGATTTATATGACATTTCATTCAACAATTGGACATTGGACTATTAGAGAACTAGGAATTAAATACAAACACTAAGGATCAAAGCCATCATTGATGAATAAGGGAGTTTTTTTATTTCTTAGGTACTCATTTTCTTTTACACTCTTACACTTTAAATATGCTTTAATTAAACAATTTCTTAGTCAATGAGTGGTTTGGATCATACCACTCCTCTAGTTCCAACATCTTTTATTTTGTCTTTCTTTATTTGTTCTTGAGTAAGATTGAAATTTGCATTACAATTCTAGGGCTTTTCTTTTCTTTGCATCACTTTAATGGGCACGAGTCAAGTCAATGGAGCTATATAACAGTCACACCATGCAATAAAGGTAGTGTATCCTATTTTTGAAAAACACTGACTCTATACTCTATAATGTGTACAACTAAACTTGTTAACCCTTGAGCATCGACACTATAATTATCCAATCAAACCTCGTCACTTCCTGGCATTTTAAAACACATCATGCTTTTCACAAATTTTATTGACATAAGATATTGTCAAACCAATTCACCATGATTTTTTCATAATTATTTAAATAAAAATAAATTTTATAAGAATTTTTCAAATTTTTTTCTTCTAAAAATCCTAGTAATTACTTGTTACACAAATGATTTGAATGGTAATTATGAAAATTTTAGGGAAAATGTAAATAATAGTGATGAACTCCAAGGTATAGAGGGGGCATGGCTCTTGAACTTACATAAAAGAAATTTGAGAGAATTTTTTTTTAAGTGTAAATTGGAATTTTAGGGGTTTTGAGTTACAAAGTGCGTTAAAAAGAGAACTTTCAATGATTTTGAAGAATGGTAAATTGAACTAAAAGTAGAAGATGGACCACGCACTTTTTTAGAATCTTAGTTGGGACCATTTTCATTTGAAATTAGGAACTAGGTGAAAATCCTAGTTTGATTGAAAAGCGACCAAACATGATTCATTAGGGCTACATGCACACTTGCGTAATTGAGAAATTGAAACACATGCAATTTGCCACATTTTTGAAGTCATTTTGAAGCATCGTTTAAAAAGATACATGTAGTGCATTAAAATATAAAGTTAAAGCAAGTCTAGTAGAATCATTAAATTGTATTTTCATGAGTGCAAAGTATGTAAATAAATTTTGACAATTATTTTAAGAAGGCTTGCAGGAAATTACAAAATTGTGGCTAGATTCGAGGATTTCCATATTAAAAAAAACTTAGGTAGCCTATAAGGATCATTGCCTTTGTTTGTAACTACCACAAGACACTCTTATATTAAATGGCCATGTATTTAACATGAAATGGCCGCGCAATTTGAATGGTTTTTACATGAGTTTGACATAAATGATTTATTTTCCTTATTTGTCATTTTTCCCACCTATAAGTGCACATTGCCATTTAAAACACTTTGACACTTTAAAAAAGTCATGAAAGAATAAAAACAAGAGTTTTGGTAGATGTAACAAGAAGTCACATGTCATGAATAAGGCACACTATATTATTCACTTACATTCAAAAATATATTGACTATTCAAACAAGTGAAACAACTAGATATATAGATATAACCGGTCCTCACTTGAGGGCCAAAGTAAATAAAATGTCTCTTCATAATCCAAAGATAGATAGATATATAGAAACTCCGGTCATGTGGTAGGGGCCAACATGAATAAAGTGTCTGTTTGTTTTGCCAACGAGCCAGTATCCACCAGATAAAGGTCCGTTGGTACAAACTACTCTCCCCTTTTGGGAATAGACACTACATAATCGTAATCCAAACAACTAAACCAACTTCCTTTCAAAGCCATGTGATGCAACTCTTGCTCGTATCTCTATTCTCTAAATTAGTGCTTTTCAAGATTCCAAAAGTTTGGGGTTGAGTATTTAGGTTCTAAATATTAGTTAAACAAGAAATAGAAACCTTATACAACAAATCATCCACATTTGCTTTATTACTCAATCTTCAATCATTGATTACTTGGTTATGATTACTAATATTGTCTACTTTAGAAAGGGGAAGTAATCCTACACCATTGGTCCTTTGTTTGGGTGGACATTGAACCAAGGGTGGATCAAACAGACACTTTATTCTCGCCAAACTTCTATTCTATGGTTTTTAATCTAATGTGATGCCAAACCTAGATCGCGGCGGAGTTGTGTTGATTCACGTGACACCTGATATTTTCCGCAAATGCACGCATCTAGTCACACTACTTGGTGGTGAAACTTTGTGTCTTGCCCCTTGGTTTGTGATTCTTCATCCATATCTTGAGGCTATTTGATGTAATGCCCAAGTTGTTGCTCAATTATTGGATTGGGCAGAGTTGCCTTGAGTCTTGAAGTGTCACCCAATATTTTCCGCGAATGCACGCATTTGGTCACACTGCTCAGAGGTGAATTTTGGTCTCTTGCTGCCTGGTTTGTGGTTTACCATCCACCACCTCATGTTATCTGATGTGATACCCAAATTGTGACTGAACTCTTCGATTGTCGCAAAGTTGCATTTAGTATTCTACCACCCAATGCTTTCCGCAAATGCACGCATCTGGTTATATCACTCAGTGGAGAATCTGGTGAATTTCGAGCGCGGCTGCTCGATCAATGGCGGCTTGGACATCACCATGCCTCCATCATTGCTAGATTTGCCCAACAACATCTCTTGTTGTTGCGAACTATGTTCTTCCAACGGCAACATCTCCTCTAGCATTGGCATCTTTGTTGTAGTCATTGTTGGCATAGAAATAGTAGTCGTCATCGGCGTGGACATTGTTGCCGTCAACTTTGTTACTGGCGTGGACAATATTGACATCGGTGTAGAGAGCATGGTCCTAAGATTCAACTTGGAATTGGGGAGAACCTGGTCTAGGACTTGGAGGCGATGGAAGTTGTTGTGGCAGCCAAGGCCGCACATTGAAGTGCAACCATATTGTATTGAGCCGGTGGTATGAACTTTTGACATCTGTCAAGAATGACATCACGATTGACAACGTTGCCACTATAGATTGCGTGGTTCTTATTACACTCACGGTACCAGACCGTGGCGGTCCCATTCGTCACATCCAACCGCTTTCTCATACGTGCACGTGCCTCTCGCAGTGCAACAACTTGATTATCACCTTTTAAACCAAGCTGCTCCATTGAGCCTCCAATGTCGCTTGCGTTGTTGATAGAAAGCTTCCGCTTAGAGCCGCTTAATGTCTCAACTTATATACGTTCCTCAGATTCTTCAGATTTTTTAAGTTCCTTAAGTAGCGGCAACAAACTACTCGGCGCTTTTGTCTGCGGCGTAAATGTGCCTTACAATTTGAAAGACATTTAATATGTATGCTAATAGTAAATAGATTGAACACTATTGATAATTGTTATAAGCCTATGTGATAACATTCTTGACCTCTCATATTTCCATCTTTGTACATACAAAATTACCCAATTTTTCATAAAGATACAACCTGATACCAATTTAATTACATCTCTTGTACAATCAAATTTACCCCTAGTAATAACTTGCATTATAGAGAGATGTGAAAAATTATTCCAGCGGAATGTAGACTTAATTTTGTATTGGAGGCAAACACGAAAAGAAAGAAGCAATTTTACAACACCTTCTTTGTCTAGTCTATTTTTAATTTTTGACTTGTTGTTTATTTCTTTAAATCTTTTTTGTTTCCTTCTTTGTTTTTTAACTTTCACATTTCTTTTTAATATAATAATTCTATTCAATATGAAACTACTAAGTCTAACATAAGTTTCTATACTAGAGCAAGGACATTACCAATTGATTGATATATGTGAAAATGATCATTGTAATATTATTCATAGAAATAAAGCCTTAAGAAAGATGACAATTGTAATTTGAACTTCAGAAAAGAACACTAAAAGTTTTCAATTGGATTACATATATTTAAGCTTACATTATGGTACTTTAATTATTAAAACTATAACATCTAGTTCTAGCAATAGTAAAGGCCAAACCTGGATTTTCCATGTAATCCTCAAACTTTGTGTTTTGATTCGTATGTTTGACTTGCATGCTTCCAAATTGATTCCTCATGTATCATGTTCAATAGTAACAATCATCAGTTGAATATCAAGCCATTGTACTTATTTAATTGACACCTATGCAAATCAATAGTTCATTCTTTTGAAATTTCACATCAAACAATTAAGGCAGGAATTCAAAAACTACAATCTTCTATTGCTTCATATGAATTGATCCTACTTTACTACAAAGTTAATGTAGTAACCAACACATCATGTTTGGAAATTCACATTGTTAAAGTGGGTGCAAGTTTCATAGTGTATAATACATAAAGACCATATCAAATTACAAATAGAATAAAAATAATCCTTTTATAACACAAATTCAAGAAGTGTTGGAAAGAACAACAATCATTAGAAAGCACAACAATCATTGGAAACTCAAAAATCATTTCAATGCATTCTAATTTCCAAAATGACTCTAATTGAATAAGTCCTTCACTTTTGAAATGAAAAGAAAATCTTGAGAAAGAAATGTAACTATATAGATGCAATGAAGGAATTACAAACCTTTAAAACAAAAGAAAATGCATGTAGTAGTAGCATAGGCACTTAGAGAGAATGGCATCTAGAGGCATGCAAAGACTAAGATCTATGAGATCAAGCATTGTAAGGGCTAATAAACAAAGAAACATCTTCAAGACATGCGTAGAACAAACATTCTAAAGTCTTACTTCGAACAAACATTCTAAAGGCATAAACACAGTCACCAACATTCCAAAGTCATGGTAAGAACAAATATCCAAGAGACATGAACAAAACACTCTTCTAAAGGCATACTATGAACAAACAACCTAGAGGTGTAAAACATGCCAAACATTCTATAAGCTTACAAACCCGAGATTGTAAAAGCACGTGAAGTGAAGTTAATCTTTAAAAGGGCATGTGAAGTGATATCATCTTAGAGGTATGTAAAAAGCATGCAAAAAACAAGCATCCTCAAAGCTTGAAAAGAGAAGCATTACTAAAGCTCACACAAAACAAACATTTCAAAGAGAAACAAAAGACAAACATCCTAGAAATATGCAGTGATCAAGATTACTAAAAATGTTGTAAAAAGCAAACAATTTAGAAGCCTATAAAGAAGAAGAATCCTAAAAGCTTGCAAACAACAAACATCCCAAAGCGCATTAAAAAGCAAGCATCCTAAAGGTGTGTAAAGAACAAACATGTTAGAAATATGCAAAGAGCAATCATCTAAAAACATGACTTTGAAAAAGAAGCATAGAAGCGTGCAAAGGAAAGCACCCAAAAAGCACACCAAGACCAAAAACCCTAAAACCCTAAAACCCTATCAAGAATAGACATTGTAGAAATATATAAAGAGCAATCGTCCTAAAACCTAATACACGAAGAGAGCCACAACCTAATACACCAAGGGAGCCACACCCAAAAAGCACACCAACCCTACAAGCCTATCAAACAAGAATAAACATTGTAGAAATATATAAAGAGCACGATAAAGAGAAATCGTTCTAGAACCTAACACACCAAAGGAGCCACAACAGTTGCAAACTTTGCTTAAAGAAAATACATGTTACCTTTAAATTTAGAAGAATATACACTGCAAGACCAAACAAATGAGGTACTAATCTCGAAACTACTAGCAGTAACCTCAAAACCTTGGAATCTTGAACAAGTACAAGAATTAGAAACAATAAGCACTTAGAAATAAGTAAAGGCATACAAAGAACAAGGCAGAGGCGTATAGAGAACAAGGCAGAGGCATACAAAGAACAAGGCAATGACTTATTTGGGACGTCAAGATGTTATAACGTGAAGGAGTAAATGGCCTCTTTATACCCAAATCAAGATGCCTCTTCTAAACCTAACTTGTTCTCCAAGCCTTCAGTATAGTTTTCTTCCCAACCTAGATAGTGACTATTCAAAAAATAAATAAATTATTCCTTTATCATGCACTTCATCACTCTAGTATTTGGTTGTTATTTTGTGGTATTGAAACCCTTTAAGGATCGTGCATCCAAATAGTCGATATGTGTTGATCAAAGCCAATTTTGACCTTGAAGATGAAGTTTTTTGCTATTGCTCTCAACAGGAAAAATGAGGTTCATCGAGTCTAGTTTTCACTTCACTTTTTCAGATCTTATTAATTTTAAGTATTGGGTATTTAATATTTGTTGCAACCTATGTAGCTCAAGGTCTGAGATTAAATTGCGTAGGAAGTTCACATTTTGAATTGTAAAATTAAAATTAAAAAATTCTAAAGAAAATATATCATGTGATTGTCCATTGTTATTTGCACATGTTCTAGAAATTTTATATTTTTTGAAGATTTTTTTGTAATTGGTATTAATTTCTTGAAGTATTTGACCTAAAAATTTATAAATTTTATATTTTGTATCAAAAAATTGGAAAATTTTAGGACTTACAAAAAACATACAATTTAATGCATGAAAATAGTAAAAAATATATTTTAACAAATCTTAAAAGTTTAACTGTGTATAAATGAGAAGTTTGACTGTTCTACAAAGGAATGGAACGTTAACCCTTAACTACCCAACCATACATAATGTGCATGATGTACAGAAGTGCACTTCATTTTTTCATCCATTACGCACTTTTTGCAATGTGAAATTTTAACTATATTTTCAATGGGAAGTTAGTTTCATGCATGTGTGATCCAATTAGAAAGTTAATGATTTGTAAAACTTTATGTCTCATTTCATGTTAGAGTCTTTTCCAAAAAAAAATTAAGATTTTAGTTCAAAAGTGCTCTTAAAAAGTCAACTCATAAAATTATGCAACCAAAAAAATTCCAAAAATCACTAAACTTAGAGAATTGCAATTCAACCCACCACAAAAATTTCCATCAAGAAATTGCCAATAT
This sequence comes from Pohlia nutans, assembly GCA_022496805.1. NCBI lineage: Eukaryota > Viridiplantae > Streptophyta > Bryopsida > Bryales > Mniaceae > Pohlia > Pohlia nutans. The sequence continues at coordinate 12,985,852 of CM040090.1, forward strand.
CTTATTTGTAATCAGATCACAAAATAATTTTGAATTTTAAGTTTCAAATTTAATACATAAATATTGGTGATAACAACTGCAAATCTAACCGTATAGATAGAATCTAAAATTCACAATGTACAACTTTTATTCATATGTCAAGTTCAAAATATCCCTCTTAGTTGCATTTAATAAAGTATCTTGTAAAAATGCTCAATTTGGACAAGAGTGAGGACGTTTAGGAGTTGAAGGGTTAACCCCTAATTGCCTAAGCGTCCATTTTTTGAACGATGTACATATTTCATCCATGATTTCTCATTTGTCATGTACTTTTGGTAGTGTGGAATTCTTGAGCTTCATGCATATGTGATTCGATTAGACAAAGGAAGATTTGTGAAATTTTTATGCCTCATTTTACGTCGTAGTGATTCACCCAAAATTTTAAAGATTCTAGCCGTAAAAATGCTCTAAAAATGTCAACTCATAAAATTAAGCAATCAAAAAATTCTCCAAAAATCACTACACTTAGAGTATCATATTTCAACCAATCACAAAAATTTATCAGTAGATTTTCAATAATTTTTGAAAGAGATTTAATAATTTAATAATTTAATAATTTCCTAAACCCTAAACATTAATTGATGTACATCTTAGATGTGAATAAAAAGGGAGCCTAGATGAGGAAATACATTTTACATGTCTTGGAAGAGCTCTTAGCTGATGTTGCTTTTGGAGGGATTTTCCTAAAGTTGTATCTCTTGTGTAAGTACATATACTACATAGAGGAGTGGTCTCCTTTTTACTTCCAAATGGTGGCAACAAGAGTTGTGGTGACTTTTAGAGGATGATATTTGTGTTAGGGCCTCACTTTTGCACCTTTTGGAAATGTGAGGTACATTGTTGCACTTTTCCATTACAATATGTTTCGCTCCACACTAGGCCACTATATCGAGTACTTTTGCACTATAGGTGTCATAGTTTTCAACAAAAAAATTAAAATGTTGTAAGGCAATGGAATTAATGACGTAATATAAAAAACAAGGCAAATATAAACAACATTCTAATATTGTAAAAATAGAACATTTTGGAATAATTTCAAACATTTAAAATTATATTGAAATCTATTTAAAATACTCTTAAAACATTTGGAAATATTCTTGTTGATGTCATTTTATCCGCTTGCAAACCACGTCAAATGCAAATTCCATCGTTACTATAAACTCCATTTTAATTAGCCAACCAAGATCGCAAGAATTTTTTTGGGAACTCTCCATTTAACGGGCGTTTAATGTAAAGGATCAAAAACTGGTGTCATAAAATTCTAACATACACCTTGTTGCATAATTTATTAGAATCTTTTTTAAATACGATACTATTAAGTTATAGAAATTGAGGAAAAATATTGCCATTACTATGTTATTAATAAAACATATCATTTACGGTCCACAACGTCACCAAAAGCAATGTATTACATTTTGGTCAAATACTATTTGATATTACTATTTTAATCATTCATATACATACAATCCTAGAATACCTTTTCATTATGGTTAATTCAAAAAAAAAAACTAATTTCAATGACCGATAGAAAATGTTTACTACCACATCTTGCTTGTTATGCGATGTTATACAACACATTTTGAATGCCCAACCATGAAAACATCATATAATAGTCTTTTGTAAATACGTAGTCTGGTATGATGAGTTCAAGAGTGAGAACTAAGGTTCTTGTGAGGAGTTGACGTTAATTAAGGGCGGTTAATGTCGGTGGTGATTAGTGCCATAAGTGAGCGCTTTGACATTTGTGGAAGTTCTTGCCCCATGCCATAAAATGGCGGTCTTGTAGGAGTTAAGTTTGAAAGTCACGTGGTGTTAGGACTTGAGAGAGCTAACATTGTGCAATATTAGTAAGTTGTGTCCCTTGCGACTAATAAATGGAAGCGACACTCATACACACAAGTAAGCTTCACCAAGACAAAGGAAGTGACAAGTAGGTGCGACATTGGACGATTTGTTCAATTTTCACAAGAACTTTATTACTTAGTTTATTTACAATGGCCAGATCGAACACAAAGATTCAAAATCATTAAAGAGTGGTACAATGCGAGTATTCACCTCATCTTTTGCGCACGCTTGTACAACGAGGTTTCAAGTAAGGACGTGACCCTTTGTCTTCTTGAATAGTGACAATAAGACCTCACTCGTCATTTCAATTCGCGACTTGAAGGCGACAAGCATGGTGTGAGTCTTGCAATTGTGAGCGTTTACTATGAGAAGAACTGCATCGAAAAAAGTCTTTCCACCTACACGAACAAACCCGTCCACTACAAAGAGGAGTAGGTGAGTTCAACAATGCCACTTCGCACTCACTACCCATGCGCTCAAGACTTGATGAGTGCGATTCGTCACGCATGACAAGTTTGTATAGTGAACTTTGAGTGAGAAGCGACGCCTATGCTGCTAAAAGGGAGTGAGAAGGGCGGGCATGGGTGCCCCCACCTGATCTGGGCTGGGGCCCAGGGAGGCAAGAAAATATTTCTTAGGGCATGACGGAGAAGGAGTCGAAACGTGGCAGGGCTAGGGATAAGCTGCAAACCCTAAAAGGCTTGAAGTGCGGGACGAGCCGAGCCGAGCCGTAGGGGTGGCAAGCCAAGCCGTGAAGGGCTGGTGCCTCCTGCTCATCCACTCTCACTGCCCTCGCAGCTCTTGCTCATTCAGCCCTCCCCCTCACAACCCCAAACCCTCTTTCGCTTCGCACTCCCTCTCTCAGACTCTCTCTTTCTCTCGCGCGCTCTTCTGCTCTCTCTCGCACGCCATCCGGACTCTTCATGGGAGTGAGCTCCGCCACCGGGCGCCATTCTTGGATTGGAGTTGCACGGCCGCCGCTGCAATGGTGATGTGAGCACGAGGGTACGACCTACTCCTGAGGGGATTTTGGTGTTTTGACGTTTCGACGGAGCGCGGATAAGGAATCCGAGGCGACCAGCCATGGCCACGAAGAATTTCTTCGACTTGCTTGGAGATGACGAGAACGAGGACCCGGCGCAGGTGGTAGTGCGCGCGAATTCTATCGCCGCGGAGCCCAAGCCGGCTGCCGCCGCCGCGAAGAAGCCCGCCGCTGCTGCCGCCAAGCTGCCCTCCAAGCCCGCGCCTCCCGCCGAGGCTGGTACGTGGTGCTGATTGTCGTTTCCCCTGCTTGCATTGGCTTGTTTGAGCTTTCTCGGTGGACGTTGGTTTTGCGAATCGGGCGTGGTTTGGGACGCCGGTCGATTGCATGGTCGTTTGGAGTTGGTGCATGGTCGGAATTGTCGCATTGGGGATTGGAGTGGTTGCTGACAGTGGTGGGGTGTTGGTTTTCGCAGTGCGAGATGGGCAGAGGGGCCAGTACGATGGCGGTCGGGGCGGTCGAGGTGGTGGTCGCGGAGGACGAGGCGGTCGCGGTGAGCGGGAAGGTGGTGGCCCCCGTGAGGGAGGAGGTTATAGAGAACGCGGCAGCTACAACAACGACCGCAATGTCGGCAGCACTCGCGACGGCGACGGTTTCGTGGGAGGTCGCGGGTCGCACGCTGACAAGCCCGCGCGTACTGAGAATGGCGAAGGCCGGTCATACGAGGGTGGTCGCGGCAGAGGCGGACGCGGTGGACGCGGAGGATACGGTGAAGGCGACGAGCGTCCTCGCAGGCGCGAGTTCGACCGTCACAGCGGGAACCCTAGAGGGTGAGCTATCTGAGTTAGTGGGATTAGTTTGATTAGGGGCCGTGGTGAATGTGTGTTGGGAGGTGATATGAGGTTGTTTGATGACTCATGGTTTCCCGTATCGGTTGCTTTGCAAGACGTGTGGAGTGTCCATGTGAGTAGAGTCGTGAAAGTGCAGCATTATGGTTGTGATGAATGTACGAGGTGTTGTGCAGCGTGGCCTCGCATGCATGCGGGGCCGTGAGAAGTATATGAATTCCATTGTCTTACCTAGCGTCTTTCAGATATGAGACCGAAAAGAGAGCTGGCTCCGGCCGCGGTAACTGGGGAACGGACGTCGACCCAGCACTGATCCAGTAAGCTTCGTGGGGGGATGACTCTGGAGTTCTGCACTGTGATGGCTTCACCATTTGATTTGATATTGGGGTGGAGATGGTCGTATTGTAGGATGGGTGTGAGTGCTGAGCATGGGTTTGTGGATGCAGAGAAACGGTAGAGGCAGTGAAGGAAGAGGAGAAGCCCGCAGTGGAAGGAGCAGTTGACGAGAAGAAGCCTGAGCAGGAGACAGCTGCGGATGTTGTGGTTGAGGAAGGTGCAGTGGAGAAGAAGGAAGAGGAAGAAGAGGACAATGTGAGAGCTGATTTCTCATGTTTTTATTTTTGGTGGACGTGCACTTGGCTGGGTGATAGGTGGCGTGATGGATGATGAAGGTGCGATGGTTATTGAATGAATGACGGAAGGTGGGGATTGTGAATGTATGCAGGAGATGACCCTGGAAGAGTACGAGAAGGTTTTGGAGGAGAAGCGCAAGTCCCTTGAAGCTGCCAAGGCGTCGGAGAGGAAGGTGGAAGCGGACAAGGCATTCGAGAAGATGCAGCTGGTGGACAACAAGAAGCGAGAGGAGGACATCTTCATCAAGCTGGTGAGTGGGACGTATTGTTGTGCAGCAGGCGATGGTTGCGGCGGGGTGGCAGTGTGAAGGCGATGCTGATGTGTGGGTGGGTGGTATATGCAGGGCCAGGACAAGGAGAAGGTGAAGAGGGAGGCTGCCGAGCGAGAGGAGAAGTCCCGAAAGGTAAGATGTGGTGAAGAGTGTAGGGAGAGTTTTTTTAGGGTTTGTGTGGCTATGGCAGGCGGAGTAGTCAGGGTGTGGAATTTGGAGCGTGGTGTGGGTGGTGACATTGTGGACGGTTGTGGTTTGGCAGCCTGTGAGCATCAACGAATTTCTGAAGCCAGCTGAAGGTGAGAAGTACTACGGTCCTCCTTCGAGCCGTGGGCGTGGAGGTCGGGGTGGTGGTCGCGGAGACCGTCGTGAGGGAGGAGACAGGCGCGAGGGTGGTGGTCGTGGAGACCGCGAGCGTGAGTCAAGCCGTGGTGGGTTTGGTGGCGGCAGGTTCGGCGGGCGCGGTGGTGGTGGAGGAGGAGGTGCATCGGCGCCAAAGATCGAAGACCAAGCGCAGTTCCCAACTTTGGGAGGCAAGTGAGGAAAGGTAGTAGGGGACGGTGGTGGGGGAAGCAGCTTCGGAATGATGTGCAGGAAGACCCAAGGGGTCGTGCAGTAATGAAGAGCTGGGTGGGTTTGTGTAGGAAGTGTTTTGTCGATGTAACAAAGTGTAGTGTGGCAGGGTCCAGGAAGCTGCTATTAGATCACTTGAGTCCTCTGTGTTTCTTATTTTTCTGCTTGTCTACTAGACTGCCTTGAGCCATATGGGTGTGGCAGATGTGGATATGCCAATCGTAATGAGAAACTCCTTTTATTGCTTAATCGTGAAGTGACTTCAAGGTTAAATAGAATTTGGGAACAGAATTTAAATTTCTAAATTGAAATTGAAGATGTTCAACAATGACCTATGTCAACACCTCTTTGTTGCAATCTTTCATGTCAAGAACAGACTCACACATAATTATTGTGAATTTTTATAAGTGAGAGTGACTTATCCATGTACGGTTTAGGACAAAAATTCATACATTAAAATATGAAAGGAATTGGTACATGGATCAAGACCGGAATACATACACTAATGGAACATGAACAATATTCACGGATTTTCCGTTATTCGCATTTTCGACACATTAGAGACCACAATGTAATCACTTGAGCACTAAAGGGTTAAGTTGGTAACAAATTGGTAACATTCCACCGCTCGAGGCGATTACATTCCAGTTTCTTAGCGAGGCTCATGAATTGTCTCACCACTACCGAGGATCATGTATAGCTCTTGTTATAAAAGTAGCCCCAAGGAAAATGTTGAGATTCAATTGTTTTGCAGTGCTTCAGCGTTGTTAGTGATCGACGTCCACAGAGAAGCTGGGAGAGGTAGAGGCAAACCCCCAACCCTAACTTCTGCATTTCCATGCTCGCTCTTGTACAATACAATTTTCTCTCCTGATTAAATAGGGGTCCAGGACTGTCATTTGCTTTACGTACATAAACTTCATGCCATCCATCAATTAGTAAAACGATTTCACCATCACTGGCGGAATTGGAAACTTGGTGGTAATAGGTTGGTGTGCCTTAAAAGTGTTGATGTCGGTTTTAAACTCCAAACAATGAGTGAAAATGAATGTGATCTAATTTTGCATTTCTTTGTAAATTTACTGTGGTCAATTACGATGTGATATCTGGGCTAAAGCCGATTTTAACCCTGGCGACTGGCTAACTCAATGAAATATTAGCCTCCTTGCAAACTTGCACATATCAGAGACTAGTACAAACATTGTTCACGTAGACGAGTAAAAGGAACCATAAGAAAATCTCACATGAAAAACTAAATTAGTTGTGGGTCTTTTTCAGCATGCTCTCTAGTCTACCCCTACTAAATTAGTTGTGGGTTTTTTTTCAGCATGCACAAAATAGGGGGCAGTTTTGTCCTCTTGCATTAACATCAAGGGGATTTAGAGTTGGAAAAAAAACCACTTTCTCTCATCACCAATTGTACGTGTGGCCATGGCCACAGAGTCCCACGTCCTTCCTTCCACAACCGAAGTTGCGAAGATGGAGAAGGAGAATCAAACCACAAGCACGGGAGCTGCTGAAGCCCACGAGGTCACAATTACCATCTCACATCACCCCACGTAAGTCAACAATGCCTCCATCATATACCATTTGTGAGGGCCAGGTTGTGAATTTCCACGTCATATTTTGAGGAGTCCATGTCATCATAAACCCATCACAAGATGACACGTGGCACTTCTTTTGGCAAAAAACTTAATCAATTAATGTCGGAACTGACCATGACATAGGGTACGACCTTGGTTAGCTTTGCTTAATATTGGAATCAAAGAGGAAAAAAAAGTATTAACCCGTAAAGGATGTTGGGTATTCTATACGCTGGTAGTAATAGCATACATGTGATGCTAAGGGGTGTAAAAGTGTGAATTTGGAGGGGAGTTTTTTTTGAGGAGGTGCATATGTTGATTTCAAGAGCATTTGCATTTGTTGTGGGATCATAAAACGATTATGTATTTTTTCAGGACATGACTCAAAATACATAGAAAACGTCCTTTGAGTTGCCATATCTTTTTTTTCTACGTCACATATTATTAAATATTTTTTTTGTATATTTAGTTCCCATTCCAAACTCCATTTTTCATATTTGCAGTTTTTATCAATACCATAGTCTTCATGGTGAAATATCATCTGGAAGAACACTTGCAACCCTTTTTGGTATGCAACCTCCTTTAGGGGTTAATGTATTGCAGCAACCGTGATACTTTTCACTAGTAGGAAATGTGTCGTTTTTCACTTACTATAAATGAAAAAGGAATGAAACTGCGCCAGACACATGGATTGCGTCAATGTTGGTGAGTGGTTTTGGTCACAAGAAGACAAAAATTTAGGCACAATATTCCGTCACTGTTCAATGTTTCTACAAAGTGGGGAGTAATATGAAAAACTTACATATCTGAATAAAAGTTTGGGAAATGATATGCAGGTCCCCGGAGGTTCGGGCCAAGTTGTACCATCCTTCACGGCTTCTTTGGGCACCTGTGAGCCCGCCTCGAGAAGCTGGGCAGAACTCTGACCATACCATCACCGTTCCAGAGCCTCATATCTGCAGGTTTGAAACATGAGGTTTTTTTTATATCAGACTCCAACTTGGGCCTAGTACAACTTTTGAACATCCTTTTATCACGCAGACTCTCGTCACTATCAAAAAAAAGAAGGGCACTGATTTTGATAGTCTTTTCCATGTTTCAGTGTCAAAAAATAGTGTTGACATTAGAGGAACCATTAGGGAGATATGGGGACCTCAACAAGGCCCCTATGCTTTGAGAAACTTGATTAGCAACGAACCAACAAGAACCAATAAAGTAAATAAATGATTAAAAAAATAAAAAAATCGTAGTCTAACGTGGCAAACCGTTGTTCACGTCAAACTACAATCATTTTAAAAATTTAAAAATTTAATTATTATATTTTGTATTTTGTACTTTTTTTTAATATATTCTTGCCAGCTCACTTAAGCTAATCTAAAGCGGGGCCTTGTTTCGGTTTTTTATCTCCCCTAATCGTTTGAACCATCTACAAGGCCCTTACAATGTTACGAACAAAAGTTAAAGCTCTAAAAGCCAACCAATTAAATAAAGCCCTCCCTTCCAAGTACATGCAACCTTGTTGGGTGGAGATAGGAAAAACAAAACCTATAGACACATTATTTAGTGGTACAAAGTTCGATTTGAAAAATAAAAAAATAAAATCTTGGCTTAGACATGATGGGCTTGATTGATGACAAGATATGTGGCCCTGATGAAGAAGCAATAGACGATGTTTTGGTAGAATTGGGTTGTGGTTGTAAAAGCGAGTTGAGCAGGATGCACAAAAAGTGCATCCTGAAATGGTACGGCATAAGAATGCTTCTAGACAAAAACTTCAAGTGCGAATCATGCAAGTGAGCACCTTCACTTTTTGTTCATTTTTTTTACTTTAACTCCAAAAGGATTGCAAACCCCTTTCTAATGCGTCTTAATGTTTTAGGCTTGTTTTGGAACTGATTTAAGTGAGATATCATGGCATGTGTCTTTGTCTTCTAAGGTTTTATTTGGATGTGCTTCAAGTGAGATATCATAGCAATCTAAGGTTTAATTTTTGGAATTTTTTTGAGATGTTTTGAGGTGCTTTTTATTGTTTCAAAACAATTTTGGATCATTTTGTGAACATTGTTGCCAATTATCTTGCCATTTGGGTCATTTTGTAACAATCCTAGGGTTGTATTGAGTCAATGTCTGCCTTTCAAATACTTTTGGAACATTTTGGAGTTGCTTTTATTTTTGAGAGAACTCTAATTCATTTTGGCTTGTTTTTTCTCTCTATCTTCACAAAATGTAGAATGCTCATTTAACAAATTTTGGCTATGATTACTTCCAGATTAGCCTTAATTGGTTTGAATATATATATATATATATATATATATATATATATATATATATATATATATATATATATATATATATATATATGGTTTTCAAAAGAGAAATATAGCTTAAGCTTGGAATTTGTGCAGCACAATCTTGCATCCAGCGGCTCAACTAGTAGTAGTGCGTGGAGTGGCGGATCATGAAAACGGAGGGCGGGCCATTCTCATGAAAGCAGTGAAATCGGCAATGGCGCCATATGTGCCTCACATGGAGGTGGAAAGAGCCGCTACATACCAAGAGCTAGTGCACCTATTGCATGTAGAAAATACTGGTTGGTTCAGTTTACGGTATCAGATCATGAACCCTGTGAATGCCAACAATAACCGAGCAATGGCACATGTTCAGTATTGTGGAGTCTCATTATTGATGATGCTCGCTGTAATTGTAGTTGTAGTGATAGGAGTGTGTGCTTATTTGTCTCATCACTACTACGGCCATAGTGCAATATTCCATTGCCTTTGAAGTAGAAGTTTTTGTATTGACCACGCAAATTAATTTAACCCCTATGTGACCACAAATTCATGGTTTAAAATTATAAATTCAATTTTCCATACTGTAAAAAATTTAATTTAGATGGGACCAAGTATTATATCATTGAAAACAATGAAGAACATTGTATGTGCTAGTCGAGAAATAAATAAATTTGAACAAAAAGTTCACGTAAAGCCTACTCAAAATTGCTAAAAAAAAACTCAAGATCCAATTTGGGCTTTTCTAGGGGAAGCCCTTTCTCTAGAGGAAGCCACTTCCAAATATTCCACAATTGCATGTGAACAAGTACATGGTCCAAATAAATCCTTGAAGGTAATTTTTGTAAATGAATGATATTAATACAAGATGCTTAAATTTTTTTATAAGAAAAAAATTAGAATACTATTAGAATATTTCTAATTATAATCAAAATTACTTTTATTTTTTGAGGTACTTTTAAATACCCTATTATCGCAAGTGGTACCCAAAAAATACATAGACGGATTTCCATGAAGGACCTCTTGGTGCTTTTAGAGAATAGATTATGTCCACAAAGGGAGGCTCATTTAGACATGTAGGTTCAATTCCTTTAATATGTTGTGGGCTTGCCTCTTGCCCATAGTGATATAAATTTGCTTTTGCCAATTCAATTCTTCTTCGCGCTATGAATGGTTTCTCCAACCTAAGATGATACCTAGAAGGTTTTTAAGTGGATCCCTTTCCCTCTGCCTAGTTACCTCAATATTATTGTTGAGTAGTTCATTATTTTTGAACTTTCCATCCTAAACCACCACGGCTTTTGACATTGTTTCCTCCAAAGTCACATCTATCATAGATTAGTCTACTAAAGTTGTATTTTGTCCTTGAGTTTGTCTATTGAAATCATACATCCTTCCAATCCCATGTCAGGTGGAAGATTAGAACATGCAATTCGCTATTTATGCACTCGGCCATATAATCATGCACTTAGCCCCCAAGCACACTAAAACGTCAAATTCAAGGAAATTGCTATAATTCCTCACTTGAATCAGCCCCAAAACAAGCCTAAAAGATTAACCCCTAACCGCCCAACCATGCATATTATGCATGATGTACGGATTTGAAGTCCGTTTTCTCATCCATCATGCACTTTTTGCTGTGTGGATTTTTTTAGTGAAACTTTTATGGGAAGTTAGCTCCATGCATGTGTGATCCAATTAGAAAGGGGATGATTTGTGAAATTTTTATGCCTCATTTCATGTTATAGTGTTCCATCCAAAATTTCAAAGAATTTAGTCTAAAAGTGCTCTTGAGAAAGTCAATTCATAAAATTAATCAACCAAAAAATCTCCAAAAATCACTACACTTAGAGTACCGTACCAAGAAGGCAGGGTCGGCACTTTTGTGTCGAATAAATAATAAAAGTTCCAAAAGTGGGGGTCGGCACTTTCAAAAATAATTATTAAAAATTCGGCTATTCATAACTAACATTGAATTTTACTAGCGGCTAAACGTTTTCTTTTGTTTTTTGTCTACTATTTTTGTTGACTTCATTTTTGTTGATTTCGACAAAATACTTGATAAATTTATTTTATTTTTCGGCATTTTTTTGGGGAATTATTTTCTGCCGACCCTGCCTTCCTGGTACGGTATTACATTTCAACCCACCACAATAAATTTCATCCATAGATTCTCAATATCTTATTTGAAATCAAATTACAAAGGAATTTTTAACATTAACTATCAAAATTTATACAACATATTAGTGATAGCAATAACAATATGGATAGAATCTGAAATTCATAATGTACAACTTCTATTCTTACATCTACTTCAAAATATCCCTTATAGTTGCATTTTATAAAACATCTTTGAAATTCTCCAAATTTCAAGAGGGGGAGGTTGTTTAGGGATTAATTACCATGAAGTTTCTTCCATAGTATTTCACCACCCCAATACATATAAAAGCAAATACTTTTTGACTATTAGGAGGCATTAGAGTTTGCGACTTTACTCCGAAAGAGTAGATTAAAGAGACGGCAATTTGGAAACAAAACTCAAATCTCACAGTTGGAGCTACTACTTTTGCATACAATTGTTGGTTTTAGAACTACATTGGGTTGATGTAGGAAGTAAGTTTGAAAGCTTGCCCAATAAATCTTGCACTTTGAGACCCCTATTGGTATGAGGTAGGAGCACCTAAAATCAAAAATTGTACCTAATTCCAATAGAATTTAAACCATACAACCATTTTAGAACACAAATACATGACCATCATAGAGCCCTTATTGTATATTGATCAAAGAATGAAATATTTGTATTTTACCTAGATTTACAATCTAGAATGACTATCACACCTAGTGAGCCTAGATTTTGTTGCAATCAGGCACATTCGTAGTCTCACGCGCTCCTACATTAGCATTAAGGTTGAGGTACCTTGAAGCGACCAGCCACAGTAAGGCGCAGGGTAGACCCCCCTTCGAACCGTCCACAGTTGGACTCAGAGTGCGGTTTCCTAGAATTGATGATCTGAAAATAGTTTTAAAATGAGCGGTTTCAGGTTAAGGGTGGGCGGTAATTTGGACGGGGCCCAGATTAGAGTTGTGTCATTAAAATTAATGGAATATGGGCCACCGTGCTCACAGTTTAAGGAATTTGGACTGCACGACTTGTGGTGTGTGTGCTACCGATTCAATCTCACCATGGCTGCCATGAAACATGTCATTCCAGTCTGATTTTTGTAGCCACCTTAGCAACTTCGTCCATACATATTACCAAAATTCAAAAGTGAGTTGAATGGATTTAACATCAATGTCACGATCTCCAAGTACCAATTTAGAACTGGTGAGAGGGTGTGTGGAAGAGTGATTGGCGACGTTGTGCACATTATAGGAAGCCTTGTTGATCATTATCAGAGAGTGTTTTTTTCACAACTTTATTACGTACAAGTGAGATTACACTCCCTTGCTGCACTCCCCTACACTCCATCATGTGTCACAACGTACTGCAAGAATGCTAACTTGAATTAAACTTGTGTGTGCAGAGAGGGGGTACAATGGCAAACAACGATAGCTTCTTCGACTCCTTCAACGAGGAGAACTTCGACGACAGGTTTGATCAGGACAATCGGGACTCCTCAAACGCTGAATTTGCTCATGAGCCACGCTCCTATTCCGTCAATGATGACTCTGGAAATAGCGGCGATGAGGAGCTGGCGCCTCAACAAAATGTAGATTATGGTCCGCTTGAGCTCAAAATTGAGAAGCGAAATTAGCGCGGGAAGAAGCGTGCACGGCTGGCCTCCGATGAGCGCAGTGACGGGGACAGGGAGATTGCGACGTTGGATCCGAGTCAGAGAGAAGGAGTTTGCGATGGCGGACATGGACAGCGTCACGGCGATTTGCAAAGATAGGGAGATTGGGACGTCGGAGCGCGCGGGGATTCACAACGATCCGGTGAGAGCAGCCAGGCCGACGCGCGCGGAAGATTGTCATGTGCTTGCGTGCTCGGGTCAACGCGTGAGGAGATCGGTGTCCCTACGTCCAGGCGCCGTCGCTCTGACTTTGGTATTCACATGTACGCAAACCCGGTCCGCAAGAGTAGGCGCCTCCCCCCATCCGAATGGCCACCCGCAGCTCACAATCACCTGCTCTTAGTGAATCCAATCCGGCTTGGGAGGATATCACTGCGCTTGACCCGCGCCCGTCCGCTTTGCAGGTATGCCAAGTGATCAGCAACGTTAGCGGCCCGGTTGGTGAAAATGGTGTGCGGGCTACTGTCCTGCAGCCACGAGTTTTATAAAATGGGAATTTGACAGATTCCGAGCTCCAACAAGCTATGGCAGAGGTAGACCAGGGAGTTTCGATGAGGAAGGCGGCTCAGAAGTATAACATAACTTATACAACCTTCCATGAATGGTGCTACTGAATTACGATAAGTAGACATCGTGGAGCCAAGACGGTCTTGACACCAGAAGAGGAGGAGCAGATAGTTCAATATCTTGTTCACATATGTGAGCTCGGCTACGACTTGTCTCCATCTGCGCTGCGACTCAAAGTGTATGAGATTACGAAGTCCCGGTGGACCCCGTTCAATAATGGCATTCCAGGTGGCGGGTGGATGAGGTGGTGGAAGCGCCGCCACCCGGAACTCACCATCCGCGCAGCGCAAGCACTAGAATCAACGAGAGCACGAAACCTATGCTCGGAGAACGCCACTTCATTCTATGACAACCTACAGTAGCTCTACGACACGCACGCTTACTTGCCCGAGCACGTGTGGAACTGCGATGACTCCGGCGCCCAAACAGGTAAGCTGCAAAACACCCTACCCTATACGAACTCACTTTCTAGTGTTTCCCTATAAAAGAAAATTTTAAAAATCGAATGTGGGCTCCAAAGCAGTGACAGTCACCTACCTTGCATTGGTTCGAAGCTGAATGGCCCTTTGGCCTTGCTGGTCACTGCTGCCCCTTACTTGCTTGCTCCCCAGCCCTTCTTAGAGGCGCCCTTTCATCTGCACACACTCAAGACATAAGGTTCCACTATAAGAAATGCTGAATTGTTCGCAGAGAGGAATGGCGGTGCCCGAGTCATTGCACGGACCGGTGCAAAACAAGTACATTCGATTGTGCCAAATCAGCGCGAATGGCTTTCCGTTTTAGTGTGTATTATTGCGGCGGGTTTCGCAATACCGTCGTTTTATATATTTAGGAGAAGAAGGTTTCGGCAGAACTACATTCAACGATGCGAAGCAGGCGCGACGATGGTGATGCAACCGCGCGCATGGATGACATCATATTTATTTTGTACATGGATTAGCCATTTCATAGAGTCAATTAGAGAACGTCATGGCATTTCGCTCGAAAGACGACACCTACTTATTCTGGACGGGTATGCAAGCCATGTGACCCTTGACGTAGTGCGGGAGGCTAGAGGGGCTGGTCTGGACTTACTAACACTCCCGTCACACACTTCACACACTCTTCAACATTTGGACGTCGGGGTGTTCAAATCATTCAAACAACGGTTCCGGGAGTACTCTTATTTCTGGACCTCTAGACACCTAAGACAACTAGCTTCGAAGGACATATTGGCACAGTGGGTATCTCTCGGTCTAAACAAGGCGCTCTCAAAATTGAACATTCGCAGCGGCTTCCGCGCCACTGGAATTTGGCCGTTCAACAGACACGCCATAGACTCTCAAATGACACCATCAACATCTTTTCGAGAATCTAGCGAGCCTGAATTGAGGAACGATGACCTAGGACATAGTACTGCAGGGCAATTGGGATGCATGGGGAGGTCAAGTAGCAATGGCCGGACGGACTCGGAAAGCGACCATGGCCAAGGACTCCCGGGCAGCCAGCAAGAAGGGAAGCGTCAATGCGTACCTGAATTAGATTCAGCAGAGCTCGAGGCTGAATTTTCCAGGGAGCCGGCATCCTCCACGCGCCATTACTTCATTGATTGCAACCCGAATGACCCTGAAATGTGTGATGAGGTGCAAGGCTTGGATCCCAAAGTGACAGAGTCGGCCTCTATCACCGAATTTTTAACGCTACCCTCCGTCACCTGCACAGCCAAGCCATGCCGAAATGACCCAATTGTCAATTATGCAAAATCCCACATCCTCACGTCCACAACATACAAGGATGCCGCAGTAAAGGTCGTGATGGCAAGAGAAAGCAGCGTGAGAAAAAAAGAACGCAAGCAGCTGCAGAGAGATGAAAACAAGAAACGGAGAACTGTTGAGCATAAAGACGAAAACAAGAGGAAGGCGGAGGCGAGAGAAGAAGCGCAACGCCTCAAGGATGGGCGCGCGGTAGCAAAGGCGAAGGCTACGGCTCGACAAGCTCTTGGGATCGAAGGAGCATGCTACCCAAGCGAAGGCCGCCCACGCCGCGGAGTTGGCAGCGGCTCGCCAAGCGAAGGCGGCGGAAAAGACCCGCCTCACAGCTCAACACGCCCTAGTCGCTCGCCGGCGTCGCAGCGGAGGTGCAGCGGAGAGCACGGAGGGACGCTCAAGCCAGAGCGGCACCCCAAGAGCAAAGTCTCGGCCCGAAGCAGAGCTCCCCACCTTCACGTTCCAGAACCCACACTTCCCCACGACCTCCACGTCCTTTACAGCCTACACGTCATTCATGGCGAGCTCACTCTCGCCTTCACATTCACAACCACTCTCGGAGCAATTCATCTTTCCTCCAATGTCACCTCAAGGCCAACCGTTTTTCTCAAACTTGGACGTCCCTATGTATTCTATGTTGCACCCTATGCAATTCACTATACATTACAGTCACCCTCCACCAAGTCTAATGCAAAGACGCTGGCCAAACCTCAACATTGATGGTCCAAGAGAGACGGAGCAACGTGAAGGTAACCGTTGAGAGGGAGGTTGAGGAAGAGTGGTTGCGCGGGACGCTCACAAGCCCTGGTCGCAGCGATGAAAATCAGGCTGGTTACGAAATGGAGGTTGACAGAAAAGCCAAGTCGACGTTGGCACTTCTACTTGCTCACAGGCGCCTGATTTGGTCAAAGGCTGACCGGACTTGAGGATGGGCATGCTCATCCTTTGACACCAAGGCTCCCTTCATTTAGTTCATAGTAATATTGCTTGTACACCTAGACGTAACCTAGTTACTGCGTGCCACAAGCACCATTCAATGTATGACAGTGATTGGTTTTGGGTATCACAATGTACAAATTAGTGAACTCCAAATTTTGAAATTGAGGGAGTCTATTGATCGAAGTGGATCCTGAAGTACTTATCACTTTGAAAAAATGTACAAATTTCAATATTGGGAAATAATTCCTGGAAAATTTTGAATTCTTCGCGAAAACTAACTTCCAACCCGGGAAAAATATCACCTATTAATGACTGGTCCAGAAATAGTGTAGGTAGCATAAGTTATCGGAATAAGGTACCTCAACCTTAGTACTAAATCATTGCTCCACCAAACACAAAAATTGGAGCCCTCACGGCTGTTTTGGTTTTTCAGGACATTAGAATAAATTATGATGAGTTACGAATCAGAATTAAAATTTAAAATCATGTAAATAACAAAATTTGCAGGAGCACCTTTAGGTGGGGACCAGCAAAAATGGGCTAACATACCGCCCAGACCGAATTTCCCAACTTAGCCTAAATTCCAGGACGAATCAGTCCTAGTCCTGCATTTGGCTCTCATAAATCGGATGTTACTATTCTGGTCTCCTCTGCAAGAATCACTGCACTTTCCTGCATGAAACCATCCAGAAGGATGACATTGGATATGGGTTTTAAGAATTAAACTTCACCTTCAATAGAATAGTCTAACGGGTTATTTTGTCTCAGCCTCCTGACAAAACGAAACGCTTTACAGTTTAACAAAACGTAGCGGACCTGACATATCAAAACTCTCAAACAGAGCCATTACTTCCTCCTCCAAGCGTTCTGCTCAAATAAAACAGGCTAATCCCTTTAAGGACACAGAAGTCCGAATAGGGTTTCATGTTTTTATAATAGTTTAGACGTCTTATTTGTAGGTCACACAACATGGCGTAACAAATCAGAAGTGATCTGCTCCTCCTGATAAACCACATTTCTAAAATAATATCAAGCCTTTCGACTTTATTTTTTCCTCAAACGTTTTATAACAAATCTTTGAAACGAGTTTTGAATTGGGACATTAAATTAAACAGAATACAAATTACTTCCCCTCGTCACGGAATTAAAAAAGATGCAGAAAGTTCAATAACCCTTGTCTAGAAAGCTGAACAAAGCTGAAAATTTTCAGACTAAAAATTATCAAAGTGTATATGATCAAAGCAACTTCACGATTAAGCAATAAAAGGAGTTTCTCATTACGATTGGCATATCCACATCTGCCACACCCATATGGCTCAAGGCAGTCTAGTAGACAAGCAGAAAAATAAGAAACACAGAGGACTCAAGTGATCTAATAGCAGCTTCCTGGACCCTGCCACACTACACTTTGTTACATCGACAAAACACTTCCTACACAAACCCACCCAGCTCTTCATTACTGCACGACCCCTTGGGTCTTCCTGCACATCATTCCGAAGCTGCTTCCCCCACCACCGTCCCCTACTACCTTTCCTCACTTGCCTCCCAAAGTTGGGAACTGCGCTTGGTCTTCGATCTTTGGCGCCGATGCACCTCCTCCTCCACCACCACCGCGCCCGCCGAACCTGCCGCCACCAAACCCACCACGGCTTGACTCACGCTCGCGGTCTCCACGACCACCACCCTCGCGCCTGTCTCCTCCCTCACGACGGTCTCCGCGACCACCACCCCGACCTCCACGCCCACGGCTCGAAGGAGGACCGTAGTACTTCTCACCTTCAGCTGGCTTCAGAAATTCGTTGATGCTCACAGGCTGCCAAACCACAACCGTCCACAATGTCACCACCCACACCACGCTCCAAATTCCACACCCTGACTACTCCGCCTGCCATAGCCACACAAACCCTAAAAAAACTCTCCCTACACTCTTCACCACATCTTACCTTTCGGGACTTCTCCTCTCGCTCGGCAGCCTCCCTCTTCACCTTCTCCTTGTCCTGGCCCTGCATATACCACCCACCCACACATCAGCATCGCCTTCACACTGCCACCCCGCCGCAACCATCGCCTGCTGCACAACAATACGTCCCACTCACCAGCTTGATGAAGATGTCCTCCTCTCGCTTCTTGTTGTCCACCAGCTGCATCTTCTCGAATGCCTTGTCCGCTTCCACCTTCCTCTCCGACGCCTTGGCAGCTTCAAGGGACTTGCGCTTCTCCTCCAAAACCTTCTCGTACTCTTCCAGGGTCATCTCCTGCATACATTCACAATCCCCACCTTCCGTCATTCATTCAATAACCATCGCACCTTCATCATCCATCACGCCACCTATCACCCAGCCAAGTGCACGTCCACCAAAAATAAAAACATGAGAAATCAGCTCTCACATTGTCC
This sequence comes from Pohlia nutans, assembly GCA_022496805.1. Taxonomy (NCBI): domain Eukaryota; kingdom Viridiplantae; phylum Streptophyta; class Bryopsida; order Bryales; family Mniaceae; genus Pohlia; species Pohlia nutans. Next base: position 13,004,354 of record CM040090.1, read on the forward strand.
TCTTCTTCCTCTTCCTTCTTCTCCACTGCACCTTCCTCAACCACAACATCCGCAGCTGTCTCCTGCTCAGGCTTCTTCTCGTCAACTGCTCCTTCCACTGCGGGCTTCTCCTCTTCCTTCACTGCCTCTACCGTTTCTCTGCATCCACAAACCCATGCTCAGCACTCACACCCATCCTACAATACGACCATCTCCACCCCAATATCAAATCAAATGGTGAAGCCATCACAGTGCAGAACTCCAGAGTCATCCCCCCACGAAGCTTACTGGATCAGTGCTGGGTCGACGTCCGTTCCCCAGTTACCGCGGCCGGAGCCAGCTCTCTTTTCGGTCTCATATCTGAAAGACGCTAGGTAAGACAATGGAATTCATATACTTCTCACGGCCCCGCATGCATGCGAGGCCACGCTGCACAACACCTCGTACATTCATCACAACCATAATGCTGCACTTTCACGACTCTACTCACATGGACACTCCACACGTCTTGCAAAGCAACCGATACGGGAAACCATGAGTCATCAAACAACCTCATATCACCTCCCAACACACATTCACCACGGCCCCTAATCAAACTAATCCCACTAACTCAGATAGCTCACCCTCTAGGGTTCCCGCTGTGACGGTCGAACTCGCGCCTGCGAGGACGCTCGTCGCCTTCACCGTATCCTCCGCGTCCACCGCGTCCGCCTCTGCCGCGACCACCCTCGTATGACCGGCCTTCGCCATTCTCAGTACGCGCGGGCTTGTCAGCGTGCGACCCGCGACCTCCCACGAAACCGTCGCCGTCGCGAGTGCTGCCGACATTGCGGTCGTTGTTGTAGCTGCCGCGTTCTCTATAACCTCCTCCCTCACGGGGGCCACCACCTTCCCGCTCACCGCGACCGCCTCGTCCTCCGCGACCACCACCTCGACCGCCCCGACCGCCATCGTACTGGCCCCTCTGCCCATCTCGCACTGCGAAAACCAACACCCCACCACTGTCAGCAACCACTCCAATCCCCAATGCGACAATTCCGACCATGCACCAACTCCAAACGACCATGCAATCGACCGGCGTCCCAAACCACGCCCGATTCGCAAAACCAACGTCCACCGAGAAAGCTCAAACAAGCCAATGCAAGCAGGGGAAACGACAATCAGCACCACGTACCAGCCTCGGCGGGAGGCGCGGGCTTGGAGGGCAGCTTGGCGGCAGCAGCGGCGGGCTTCTTCGCGGCGGCGGCAGCCGGCTTGGGCTCCGCGGCGATAGAATTCGCGCGCACTACCACCTGCGCCGGGTCCTCGTTCTCGTCATCTCCAAGCAAGTCGAAGAAATTCTTCGTGGCCATGGCTGGTCGCCTCGGATTCCTTATCCGCGCTCCGTCGAAACGTCAAAACACCAAAATCCCCTCAGGAGTAGGTCGTACCCTCGTGCTCACATCACCATTGCAGCGGCGGCCGTGCAACTCCAATCCAAGAATGGCGCCCGGTGGCGGAGCTCACTCCCATGAAGAGTCCGGATGGCGTGCGAGAGAGAGCAGAAGAGCGCGCGAGAGAAAGAGAGAGTCTGAGAGAGGGAGTGCGAAGCGAAAGAGGGTTTGGGGTTGTGCATGAACAAGACGACGACGACTGGAGTCCAGTGGGAAGGAGCCGGGCAAGACGCCCTATTCCCCTTCAAGGCTTTTAGGGTTTGCTGCTTATCCCTAGCCCTGCCACATCTGCACTCTGCCACTCCCCGTCACTCTCTCCCACGTCATGCCCTAGAAATCCTTCAGTTCTGGTTTGGTGCGCTCGTACGTCCACCGGTCGGTCCGTCTGTCCCCGACGTTCCCTTATCAAAACCAAATGCCAAGTCACTTTATCCTTTACTTAATCCCTTTGTAATGTTCTCTTGATGTAGTTTATACGAATCGGTGATTGTTTTTGTTGTATTAGGTATGTGAGAAGTCATACATAATTACATGACTCTTTTGGAAGAATCATTGTCTATGTGTCCTATGAACAGACTTCGATTTGTAAATCAATTAATGAATCAACGAACAAGACATGTGGATAGGGACAGCAACTAACACACGTGCATGTCAATATTTGTTGTGTTGTGTGAAAAGCCCATATCAGAACTATAAAGGTTAATAATTGAATTTATTAAAAGAGACATTGTCTATGTGTGTCTTGTTAACCAACTACAAGTAGAAAAAAGAATTGATGAGTCAATGAAGAAAACACATCGACACCGACACCAACTCTTTCAATTAACTCATGTACAAATTGGTAATTATTTTTTGTGATGTGTGAAAAGTCCTGTATTACATCTATAAAAATCTTCACGTGATTCTTATTGAAAGAGCCACTATCTATGTGTCCCGTTAACCGACTTCAATTTGAAAAAAGGGTTGATGAGTCAACGAACATGACACATACATGGACAACATCTCTTTCAAGTAACCGTCGTGGACATTGGTAGTTTGTGCATTTCAATACTTTCTATTGTTGTGTTGTGTGAAAAGTCCTATATTATGTTTATAAAATATTTACACGAGTTTATTGATTGAGTTAATATCTATGTGTCATGTGAACCAAGTTCAATTTGAAAAATTGTTTGATGAGGCAATGAACATGACACATGGACATAGACAACAACTCTTTCAATTAACTCACATGCATATTGGTAGTTTGTACTTATCACTACTTGCTATTGTTGTGTGTCATGTGAAAAGTCCTATATCATGTCTATAAAAATCTTCACATGAGCCTATTGAAATAGTCACTTTCTATATGTCCTGTCAATCCACCTCAATTTGAAAAATGGTTGATGAGTTAACAAATAGGACACATGTACATGGACAACAACTCTTTTGATTAAACCATATAGATATCGGTAGATATCAGTAGTTTCTACTTGGTACTTGCTATTGTTGTGTCATGTGAAAATTCTTGTATTATGTTTATAAAATCTTCATGTGTGTCTATTGAAAGAGTCATTGTCTACGTGTCATGTTAATCAATTTCAATTTGAAAAAATAATTGATGAATCAACGAACATGACACTTGGATATTGACAACAACTCATTCAAATAACTCACGTGCATATATGTAGTTTGTGCATATCGGTATTTGTTTTTGTTGTGTTGTATGAAAAGTCATATATTATGTCTATAAAAATCTTCAAGTAAGTTTGTTGAAAGAGTCACTATCTACATGTCCCCTTATCCGACTTCAATTTGAAAAAAATGTTGATGACAGAGTCAACGAATAGGAGACATGAGCATGGACAATGGCTCTTTCAATTAACTCACATGCATATCGATACTTGCTTTTGTTATGCCGTTGTGTGAAAAGACCTATATTATATTTATAAAAACCTCCACGTGAGCCTATTGAAGGAGTCATTGTCTATGTGTCATGTTAGCCGGTTATGATATAAAAAATGTTTGTGGAGTCTACTAATGAGACACATGGACATTAACCTTTTCAATAAACTCACATGCATATCAATACCGTAATTGTTTTGTTGTATTGTGTAAAAGTCTTAAATGTTATGTTTATAAAAATATCTTCGTAAGTGTAAATTTGTTGAAAGGGACATTGTCTATGTGTCTCATTTGCCAACCACAAAGTGAAAAATGACTAGGGAGCGAAGGAACGGGACAAATGGAAGGCGGCCATAATTTGTACATAGGTATTTGGATATCTAAGAAAGTTCGATTCCAAATTTCTTTTTGCATCATCTCACAATCAAAAGCTACACAGTTGAGCTTCAAACACCTCTGAGATGGTTCACAGTTTTTACACCATTTTATAGTTTGTTGATCTAGCTAGTGATCACTTAGTGATTACATAGGCACTAAAAGGTTAACAAATTTTACAACCATTGGAAAACTACAAGTGAAACTTCTAGTTGTGAATACCAGTTTTTTAAACTAGCTTTAACCTAAGGTCGTCACTAGAATTTCATTTTGATTTAATGCACTCTTACAAATATAACCAATTCAATTATACATAAAGTTCACAAAAATTTGAAAATAGAATAAAAATCATTCCCTAGAAAATTGGAGTGAGTACCAAAGGTGACTACAAAATGGTTGTGTAAATCATGATGGATTTTTTCTACAATGCTTGGGGAATTTGCACATGAATTATATAGTCATAGGTTTTTCCTCAAATTTTTTAAAGTATTAACTTCAAAGAATAATTACAAAACACGGTGATATGCATAATAAGCTTGAAAATAATTTAATATGTTTCAAGTAAAATTTATATGTTTTAACATTGGAATTTATCAACATCACATTTTTTACACAATTTACTTGAAATTTGTTGTGATTGGCTAATATCATATTGTTTCATAGAAAGTGCTAGAATTTTTATCGCGAGTACTATTATACTTTGATGAAAGTGTCATGAAATTATTCTAAAAGGAAGGAAAGGATAATATATCAATAAGTAATAATTTTAAAATTGCTTCAATGAAATGATTTTTTGTTGTACACCTTTGTCTAAAAATCATTAAGCAATGAATTATTTCATATTTGTAAAATATATGTAACGTTAAAATCTTTATCAATTAAAATTTAAAACATTTTGACATGGATACTTAATTCAAACATATAGATGCCATCTTGAATGCCATCGCCTACAAATTTTATATTAAAGAGTACAAACATTCAATATTTGTTTTAAATAGGACTATTAGTATGAATAAAAATAATATTTTAAAAGATGTTAACTCTATCTTGTGCTAAATGGAGTTTTTAAATATTAAAAATAATAATCGAATAATTATTTTAAACTTCAAAAAATTAAGCAATTAAACATGTCTTCTATGCACTGATTTTGGTCCAGCCAAACTGAGTTTAACTTTTAAACCCTATAAACTTCTTTGGTGAAAAGATTACACGATTCAAATTATTTCAAATTTAAGTTATTTAACTAAAGGAAGTACACAAAGCCATTCAAATTCAAGAAATCTTACAAATTTTTGGAACTAAATATCAACAATTAGCAAGTTTTTACGCGACTTTTGACCTTCAGTCACCACCTCCTTTTTCATTCATATTAAGGCGTGTAAGATTTTTGACTTATTTAATTTATTTTAAAACGACATGCATTTCACAAGCATATTCTACATTTTAAAAACATGTCTTAAAAGTATGTTTCACAAACAGAGTGTTAAGTGTAAAGGTAGTTGTTAGGGTCAGAGGACTTGACGAAGGTTGTTTAAAATAATATCTTTAAGGGAATTGGAAACGTTGTTTAAAAGATACTTCATTAACTTGTTAAAAAAACATTTGTTATGTTTTAGAAATAAAGACCATCTTTACTAATTGAAAATTTAAGAATCTATCCATTGATAAATACTAACTAAAGGTTTTGATTTGTACTAATGCTTTTGATTTATATTTATTCCATTCCTCGTGTACAACAAATCTAAACATAATCTTACAAAACTACATTGGACAAGGGTGCCAAAGGGCCATGAATTACAAAAAGAACAATTTTTATGCCCATCTCTTAAGCTTAAAGAAAGGGTGGATGATAATAATGAGATAACCATTCATGGAATGTGCAGGCATGTGATATTCTTTGTATGTAAGAAACATTGGTAGATTATTTTATCTTTTTGACAATCAATTACAATTTTTGTCTCTAAATTATTCTTCATCCCTCGTTTTTTTTTCATTTTGTTGACATTAGTTTTGAGTTTAGTGCTCACGTGATTAGATATTTTGTGCAAATTGGTAAAGGAAAAAATTCATACTAACAATGCTCACCTACAAGTAGAGTAAATGTGCAAATATGATTGTCAATAATGATTTGAACAACATGTACAACCTCATGTATTTTTTCACATGAGAAAGTTTTTACTTATAGGAATTGAAGTACTATAAGGAAGAAATCAAGTCCTTAAAAAGGAGAAATTTAGATTTGGATTTGGTATGGATATTAATGAGGAGGTATTGGTAGCTAGCTAGTTTCATTGGTAACATTTTGTGTAAGTTCTTCAAGAGATATTGATTACTAGATAGTACTTAGGGTTTTGACTACCAAGGATAATATTGCCTATCAATAGGTTAGTTGAACATCAAAAATTGTTTATCAAGAGGTATGAGTACTATAAGACACTTGTGGTACCTACCAAAGATATCTATTGCCAAGGATGACAAATCATTTAATACAAATGTTTTGCATAGCTTATTGCACATTTGGAAAAAAAACATCGATTTTATTATTTTGCCATGATGAGCATTAAACTCAAGATCACATGTTATTTAACAAGTGTTGAATTTTTTTTTATTCATTCATATGAATCATTTAGTGTCACTTGGATAATTGAACTCATTCATTACCATTAGGTTCGAACTTGATGTGTGCATTGATAAATCTTGTGCAATATACCAAAAAAAAAAAAACCATAAACCATATTTTATTTAAATTTCATTGATTATGAAATTGAATGTTGTGAGCAAATGCAAAGAACATAAGTAAATCTAACTAGCATATCAAATAACAAACTTTTATACATCACAAACCCCATAGGATGGAGCGAATAATCTTTGACATGTGGCATAAACAACCATTGAGCCATGTAGGTTGTTATCTTTAAGTCTGAATCATACAATTATAAAAAGTCCCCTACTAGTACTTGATCCAACATTGACTTTTGGTTTTTATAAACACAGATAGATAGAAACACCGACCCTATTGCTAAGGCCGGCGTGAAATTTTTATAAACACACTATATTCCACTTACATGCATTTACAATTGAAGCCGATCGAAGGCAATGCGAAAAAATGGAGATAGAAAATAAATAAAATGAAAATTTCAATGTGCAACGTTTTCTTACATTCCTCCAATGTTTGGTTTTGAGGGAAAGCGACACATAACAAAAACGAAAGAAAGAAAGAAAAACTTCAAATGCATTCATAGCATAATAGAGGAGTGCAATGGGGCACCTTTTTGATGGAATCTAAAGAGAATCTTCACTTAAATCCACTTTTTTAAATAACGAGAAAATGCCATTTGTATTTCATGAATTTTGGGACTTTCGTGTCATTGCCGTATGTAATTAGTTTTTAGTTGTAACTGATTGTGATCCCATTGCAAATGGGTATTGCCTCCCATTGCTGCATTATGTTGTGTTATGAACTATGAATTTTTCTAATCTCTCATTCACAAAGCTCAATATCATTAAATTCTAAAAATCACAACTCTATGCCCCTAGAGTATGAATTGCCCTTAAGAATGTTGTCATAAGAAGTATTATCATAGTAGAGTAAAAAAGGTCGGAACGTATTTCATGGTTTTAGTCAACTTACACTTAGATAATTAAACACTCCATTTCTCACCCGCCAAACTGAATGACGGTGGACGCCAACCAAGATGAACGAAATCGTAACGGACAGAGATAACATCCACAGAAACTCATCCAAACCACTCCAGGACAGAGACGAACCACGTTGTCATCGACGAGATATCATCGGTCAGGGTCGACGGGCCAGCCCAGCGCAAATTCAAATTTGAATTGGGCGCGAGTCTGGCTTCCCTCCGTCTCGACCCGGCGAAATGACGGGTGGCTCCCCTGCGCAGTTCAAATTTTGCCCGCGCCCGCCCAACAGAGCCGCTCTTTCTTTGGGCCACCCCGCATTGGTTCAGTCTCTATACTCTAGCCCCCTTCCCAATGTGCGTGTCTATCGTCTTCCTTTCCTCGCATTCTGTCGCTGCGCCTCAAACGATAGCGCCATCCTAAGTAGCCTTCCCGCTTGCTCTAGGAGCCAAGCATTTCAGCGACTCAGACGTCGAGCGATTTGGTTGTGTAGGGAGCGAATTAGAGCGCCGTGAAGGTGTCAGTAGTTTGTTGTAGTATCTGGGGTTACTCATTGAGCATCGACTTCGAATCTGCAAACATAGGATGCTGGTATCGTTAGAGGTGAGGCTTTGTCTTCCGGTGCCCATTTGATTTTGAAGTTGAGGTTTGGTTTTGAGCAGTGTTGACTTTGTGGTGATAATATTCTTGCTTACTGGAAATCAACTGTCGTACGACTAACAATCCACTGATTCGTGTCTGTGATTATTTTGAATACTGAGAAACAACTTACTCGTTGTTTTGAAAGATATAAGGAGCGGGTGTAGTATAGGAACATCGTCAATCACCTCGATTGCAACCCATATTCGGTGAAGATATCTTCACTGGATCATTGGAATACAGGATTGGTGCACGGGAGCTTCCTACGATGAAGAGGAGTCAGGCGAACGAGGAGAATTGTGGTCACTGGGAGCACGAAGTTGAGCATTTAGAAGATGGTGCCCTCGAGCAGAGTTCAATGCCAAGAAGCTTTGGTACGGCTACTCGCAGGTTTTTGAGAGCGTCGGGCAGGGATTTGGCCGCGGGAATGACACTGGTAGGAACGGCCAGCCGAGTTGACGACATGTACAACACACTACAGAGAGCACGGGAGGATGTGCCTTCAGAACTTGTAACGACCGAACAGGGATTGAATCAGAGGACATCGGTTGGGACGAGTGACAAACCAAGTGGCTCCCACGAGCATGATGGAAGTGTGATGGGTGCCGGCTATGGCGCCTTGGATACTACGGATGATCTAGTGGTTGATGTCCATGTGGAACAAGTTCCTGGAAGCACCGAAAGCGTGGTGGATGAATTACGCCAGGCAATCACTTCCGATTCGTTGCAAGAGCTCTTGTCAGGCGCAGATTCAGTCGATTATGGTGAAGATGACCGTGATAAGGAAAATCGGGACCCCCTTGGGGACTGGCGTGTCTTGCAGCATCGCAGCCCGTTGCCCGAGTGGTTCCCAAGGAAACCCTTGCAAGATATCACTAATATCTTCGCTGGTCTGGTGAGATATCTCACTAATAATGATTTACATCTCTACAGATTCTTCAATAGTGTCTTCACTTTAAGGCCTTGGTTTGTGTGAGGTCTGTATGTGTTTTACCTGTGAAATAATACCGTATTCATCTCTATTGTCCACGTGTGCTTTGAAGTTAATGTTGAACTCATCATTTGCGCGTGCATTCCTTGACAGGATGACGAACAACCACAACCTAAGAGAAAACGCAACAAGAAGATGAGCCCTACTCAAGCGCCAACACTTTTGATACTACATGACACTCCAGTACAGAATGGTTCAACCATAAGCCATCCCAAACCCTTCAACTGCGCTACCCCTAAGCACTCATATAATCTCAGGAAGAATTTCCGATGACCTGACGTTTTCAAGGATCGGTCGTTGTATCTGTGCCGTATTTGTTACACATTCAAAGGCGAATTGAATGGGGTCACCGATAACTTTCAATATGATATCAAGAAGCAGAAGATCAAGGATTTACCTCTGGTGAGTTCCTTCTAGCTCCTGTTTGATAGTCTCTTCATCATCAGATGATATACCTCGATATTTGGGCTCACATCCAGCTTTGGCATTCATGCCTGTCCATATCAATAAAGCCAGCAGCTGCTGGTGTGGCTGTCTTGTAGACTTAATAGAAATCCATGGTCAAACTGTTACCTAGTTGTATCGGTCATAGAATGACATAAACTACGTCTCCTCAATTTTGTTAGTCGGCACATTAGGTTTTCAATGTTAATTGCCACAAATCAATGGCATCATCATATTGCTACTAGTGTAGGTTTACTTGTAACCCGAAGGGTCTACGGTATATCAAACTCTCATTGCGTAAAATTTATTGCACTGTTTTTCATGTGTGGAGTATTTGCACCAGATCTGGCATTGTCCATTGACCCCCGATCTGGTATGTGGGTACTCGTTTGATTGTTGCACCAATCTGGTAGTATTTATAAAATTAGTATTCGTGTATCGATTTTGTGCGTGCACATCATGAAATGAAAGTTCCATTAACGTGTAGGTACCACACGTTCTTCTCTACACTGAATTCCCATCGTGCCCAAGCTTTTGGTGGTGGTATTGTTCAATCTAACCTATCGTGCCTTTTGTTCCCAATCACCCCTCGGAACATGCTGTACCCTGTGTGTATCGCATCTTTCATTTAGACAACCGTCCCGGCACCAAGAGAGGGTATTGTGTATAGTAACGTGCCATTGTAGCCCCATAGTGGCACTGGATCCTGGTCTATTGGTTCATACAATCTCAGAAGGGGACTGCCCGATCTACCAGAGTTTTTTTGAACACTTCTAGATGATGAATCTCAAGAAGGATCGGTGGATCTTGGTAATTCCCTGTATGCCATGCGATGTTTCGGCACTGTCCGGAGAAAATAATGCATACCCAGCAGAGAGGGAAACTCATTTGCTGCCATATACATATCCCAGGTGATAGGTAGAGGCCAAATAATAACATCAAGGACTTCTTCCAGATATTCCAAGTTTCCGCACATGAGGCCAATCACGGTAACTTTTTTATTGCGGCATTTCGTATTCGGAATTCATTAACTCCGGAACATGTTTGTCTACTATCATTTCCAATTCCAAATAGCAATCAGAGTTTGAACAAGCCAGAATCTTCCAATCTCAAAACCCAAGTGAACTCCCTTACTTACGAGACTCGACCACCACAGTGGCAACATCCCCTACGGTCAAGACTCTCTGCTGAAAAGCAGTCCGTCTCGGGAAGGGGTCTCTGTCATCAGACTTGTATAAACTACAACCCTGCCTTTGCAGTTCTAGTCCCCTGCCATCCTCCTTTTCATTCCTTCATGTGTGCGTGCGACGAAGTCCTGCTGTTGCGCCGACCCTAGTGTCGGTTGCCTGTCATCACCAAGGCTGGCTGACGGAGCTTTACAGCAGGTATAATCGACCTGAAGTTACCTTGTGTTCTTGGTCCTACGAAGAACTCTCTTGCAGTGCTTCCCAATTACTCTCAACCCTCTCTAATTGCACTGTCTGACTGGGCTCGTCACATGTTCTTTCAACCGGCGTGACTTGAGGAAGTTACCGAAGCAGCTAGTTGAGTGAAATTTACAACATCCGGTAGGACACTTGGAATGTGCAATTAGAGAAAGTTTGACTGACTGACAATCAATCACACAGTCATTGATACTAGTGACAATTCAGAACGATCTGAAATTGATTTTGGCAGTCGATACTATACTCATGGATGGACATGTACATTTTCATCTGTAAACATGATTCCAGCTGATCATGCAGCTGCAGAAGAAGATGGATGCTGCATTGTTGGGATTGGGACGTGGAAGCAGTCGACCACGGTTATCAGGCGGGCCATCGACCGGAAGCACGGTCAAGGGCTCCAAGATGCTCATGAGATTGAGATCCTGGTTTGCGACCAAGGGCGGTGCCTCCCCGAAGAGATACGTGAGCGTGGACGCAGGGAAAGAAGCGAACAATCTGACCCGGTATCTGATACCCATCTCCTTCTTGCCCCAGGAGGAGTTTCGGAAGCTTCTAGACAAGTCGGTGGCGGAGTTCGGACATTCTCACAAGGGCGCCCTGCGCCTGGCATGCGGGGAGCAGGAGCTGGAGACTGTGCTGCACATAATCTCGCTCCGTTTGCGATTCTCAAAACTGAGGGCTGGCCACTGCTTCCAGCAACCATCATCATGGTATCGCAAAAATCATACTTAGATACGGTAGCATTCATTTAATTGGGCATGCATGCCCTGAACAGTCATCATTAGGATGTTCTTGAGCAGCATGCAGCTGCCAGGTTAACGGCCTTCGAAAAGAAATGTAGATTGTTTTCGAGCACCGTACATCGTACTGTGCTGTGCTTACAGTGAATACTATTAATACTGCGATTGACCTCACAGGCCTTCCCGCCTGTGGACTCTAAAAGTACCAGCTGATGAACACTGATTTCCACTTGATCATGGCATGGGTAATCGGCATGAAAAGCTGTCTCATCTCCAGGCAGCTCACTCTAACGCAGCGCACTCAGTGATACGTGTTTCGGACACCAAGCTAGTTAAGTAGGCCTTGGAGCAAGTTTATGATATCTAGGCTCATGCCGTTAATGATTTCAGAAATAAAGCCAACTGACTGAAGGGAATTATTGCACGGTGAACGATTTGTTACAACACGAAACACTTAATTTATGGACAACTGTACGGAATTGGATCAATTCCTGCTGATTGAGCGAGGTTGCTACATGTATTCGAGATGATTTATTCTATGAACTTTGGACCACGAAACAGATAATGGCAGCAAATGTACGCACTGTCTTTGACAAATTACCCTCAGGAGCTAGTATTCGCTTCGTGTGCAAGTCGTCGTCGCTGGAGTTAATTATCCCATAGGTTTTGCGGAGGTTACAGCCGGACTCGGGATATAGATTTGTAGGAGCGACAGTGCGATGGTATACCTTTCTCGGCCTTTTGGCTAAGATCAAGTGTAGTATCTGTTCTTATCAGTTTAATATCTGATACGGGGTTCATCGAACCCCATGATATTAATCTAATTTTTCAGCGGGTGCGGGGCCATCCGGCAGCTTGCTGCCCGGCCCGGCGCGCGTCGCCTTGGTCTTGCACTACCTCCTCGGCTGGCGCAGCCCTCCCCCCTCTCCCGAGGGACCCAATCTAAAGCCAAACTGGATTACCCATTCCTCCGATCCTATTCAGTTCAATGACCGAAGAAGGCTGACTGCCTTCAGCTGATTGGCTACATTCTAATGTCAAGTGATATTGAGCAGTCTGTAATTTCATGCGTGAACTTTGCAAAGCCTAAATTAGCAATCACAAAACCGTCCTCACAAAGCTCCGGTTCATCCGATGGTTCGGCAAGAATGTTTTCTGCCTTCAAATCACGGTGTACAAGTTACCCTTCTACTTCAGAAATTCCAACTTTACTGATTTGACCTGGGGAAACTCATCCATGACCATGGAGGGTTTATCTTGCATAGACCTTAAGTTTTGTTGTTGTAATAAAATGCCACAGATGTACACCACTCAGATGACTTCTTTCAAAGCCTCAGTCCCCTCGCCTTGACCATACGAAATCTTTGATCTAAAACATTCCTAGCTGTAAGAGCTTTGTGCATTAAATGTGACAATGGTAGTCTTTTGAAACAAATCATTTTGACAAATATGACCATGAACTACACCAACTATTAGTAGTTGAAATTGACCTTGAAAATGCCACACAACGTTTCCAAAAAGCAAACAAAGATAGATCAAGAAAAACTTGTATTAACCTCGGCCAAATTCATTTGCATCATCATTCTTCACATACACTACGCATGAATGCAATGGAATATTTCAAGCTATGAGTAAGGAATTCCAACAAAGCTTTATTGCCACTTCATGTTATAACATATTGAGGATGACAAAAAGCAATAATAATACATAGTCACTACTTAGTAGATGGAACGCTAGCTTACTTCCATGTATATTACCAACTACCAAGTTTTACCTTTCAGTGCATGAAATAATTCCAATCATGTGATTGGCTCATGCATGTATGATCAGCAATTGAAGATCCAATCTTCTATCAACGATAAAATAGCTTTTATGATTTCAAATTAGTGTCCAAAAACTAAACACAATCCATCATCGATTGTCCCCGCGTGGTAGCATACTATTTGCTAATTCCAACCGCTCTTTCAACTTGACAATTTCCTCACCCATTTGGTTTCTTTCATATCTATGCTCTAAGTCACGCTCTTGTGTCTCTTGTAGTCCTTGAAACTACTCCAAGTTCCTCCGTTGCAAATCGTTTACACGCACTACATCTCGGATTCTAGCTAATGACATCTCCGTATTTCTATTTCGCAAACCAAGCACTTGAAATTTCAAGGTGACTTGATCTATGCCTGCGCATATTGTGCACTCGGATTCTCTCGTCGATAAGTTGATCAATGAACTCATTTACAACTCATTTACAGACCTCCTATTTGTAATGGGCACATTAGATGGAGTGAGATGCAAATGGGTTGAACTTTGCGTCCGTTCAGAACCCGCAAACATCAATGGACTGTTTGGGCGTGGCGGGCGTTGAGAACCCGCAAACAACAATGGATTGTTTGGGCGTGGCGGGCGTTGAGAACCCGCAAACAACAATGGATTGTTTGGGCGTGGCGGGATGCCCGAAGTTGCAACACCCGTTTGGACGTTCCCGTTGTTGCTTGGCCCTATACAAGCTCCAACTCCATAGAGAGGAATGATGTCGCGGTCCTTCACCAAGATGTGTCTACAAACGGGGTATGGCCGGTTGTGTCCGTTTTGGTCCTTTTGGAACTATGGGTAGATGCATGGCCAACAAAAGATGTGACCACACGCACTTGCAATAGGATCTATTGGAGCCTCCATACAGATGAAGCACTTCAATACATTTGGACGTGCATCGGATTTGTCATCGACATTGCTAGAGGCTTTGGCTATTGGACACAAGCTTCCTTCCAGGACATGGGCCATGACTATGGATTGATTATCTTGGGCTTCTCCAATGTCGTGACCTGAACCCATTATAATGTTAATGGTCGGTACTTCCGCACTTAAGTAGATGCACCTTCAATAATTATGTAAGTTGCACAAATAAAGACAAGTGCAATGTGTTTTTAACTAATCCTGAATCAAACATTAGGGGAAAAATGGGGTCCCAAGGGGGCCCTGTAAGCTTGCCCGTGTTAGGTGAACCGACTGCCCAAATGAGCCTCTGCTGGTGCCAGCGGCGGTTTGCAGCGCTGGCCACAGAGTTATTGCCGATGTCGGAGAAGAGCAACGTGGCACTGAGGCCGGCTTGCTGGCGCCGACGTGGCCGGAGTGTTTGGCCACCGACCGGAGAAGAGCATTGAAGGCGCTCTGCACAGCCTTCAACGCGGAGCGATCGTTGCCAACGGCATGGTGAAGCCGGCGATGGGAAGTTTGTTGGCACAACGGTTTCACGGTGGAGTGCGGCCGGCGCCACCACCATCGCCCACTAGGAAACGCAACCAAGAATCGGCATGCGTACAATTCGGCGTCTCCAGAACGGCTAGGGATTACACACGTGGATTCTTCCTAAATTCATGCTAATTCGTGCCAGAAGCGTTCGCTGGCACCAACGGCTTAGGAGGTCCGGCCAGCAAGCGCACGCTGGTGGTTCTGCCTCCGACATCCTCAGATTCATGCGAAGGTAAGTTACCACAACCAGTAGCCGTAGCGTGTTTCTTGATGGCAATTGGGGATTGTGAATTCTGCAACCCTCGGAGTTTGCTGGCAGCACGGGTTCCTCCGACTTTCGCACAACCCACGCCCAGGGCTTCTCATATCAGTTTTAGGAATTATGGCGCTTGGGTAGATACAAGGGAGTTTCGAAAATTCCTACCTTGAATCACACGATGCATGCTGTGAGCGGCATTTTTTCCACCGTCCTAGGGTAGGAATTGTGGAAGCCTTCGATTTTGCTTCCAGCAACGGTGATTAGCGTTTAGGGCTACTTGTTGACAGCGATTGGGTTTAGCGTAATTGGAAACCACCTCAAGGAGAGTCCGCATAGCGTCATGATTGTTCTGTAGCCTTGGGAAATTTGGTCACTGCTTTGTATTTTGGGTTCTCGATGGCAGCAAGGCGCGCATCTAGTGCTTCGTATGTTCCCCAAGTTGCGCTTGATGCGTGCTATGCACCAATTATTAGGAGAGGTTCTCTGCGATCTGAAGGGCCGTGTCCATCAACGTTTCCAGCACGGAGAGCAGCCGGGGATACAAACATTGACTTGTGGACCGATGGCAGCATTTACCCGGTTGATCCAATAACGGGGAAGCCCCCTCCATTCAGAACTCTTAAAGAATGCCTTTAATTCATATGCCATGGAGAGCTGGGCCTGTATGGTTATACATGCATATTGGAGCTGGGACCCCAAGGAGGTCCACATCGAAGTGTGTTGGAAATGCGATGCAGACTGCTGCAAGAGGAAGTGAATGAGGGTAGAGGCGAAGCTGCTGTCAGCATCGAACGTCTGGACCGTTGCAGAGACTTAGAGAATACATGCATGGAATTGCGGGCTGAATTGCAGGCTATACGCGAAGAGATGGACGACAAGGAGAAAACTTATAACATGAGGGTGCAAGATCTGGAATCTGAGGTGCATATTTGTAAGCGAGAATCCGAGCGCCTCCAGCGAAGTGCCGGTGCAATGAAAGACACGCCTGTGGGAATCCGACGTAGGGCTCGGTTGCTTAGAGGGATTCATGAGTTGAATCCTGGTACGGGTGGTGCAAAACGTAGAGTGAAGCTCATCAGAAGAGTGTTGCAACCACATCTCGTGCAAGCTATCAATGACCGCAATAGGGTCGAGCGTGAGAGCCAACGACTTCATGGGGATAAAGAGTCACAAACAACTTCAGGTAATGTGATGTCAACACATCCAAGAAACCCACAGTAGTACACCCTGAACCCTCGATGGCAGCAAACGCCAGAGTATGTACCGCAAATTCTAATATTGGATAAACCCGCATACGACCCTAAACCCTTTCAATGCAACACGAATCACATTATATCACGACAGAATTTTGGAAAAAACTCTAAACTACAAGTTCTGCAGCCCGCTGGCAGCGAACGGCAGATTATGTTGCCAGCGATCGGAGAAGGCCACATTTCCACCCTAAATCCTGGAACATACCAGATTCATGCAAATTCGCTGCCCAAACCCCACCGTAACTCCCAATCACATGGGCACCTCGCAGCTCTGACTAATTGAAGCGACCATGAACCAATGCTTCCACAAATCGACCCTAAACGCCAATGCCAGCGGCATCGCCCACGCCATCGCCCGCGCTGTGCCCATCGCCCCACAAACCTGTGCTGCCGAGCACTACAAGCACCTCCAATGTAGCGGCTGGTCGAGGTAGCCGTTGGCAGCATGTCGCCCCCTCCAGAACTCCGTTTCAAGGTGCAGCACCGCTGACGTTTGCGGAAAAATTAGGTGGCCGGACTCATGACAGATTTCAGAAATTGAACCGTGAAGGCCTACCGACAACACTCGACCGGCTCGGGATTTGTGCGCTGCAGCGGCGCTTCCTGTCAGCCCCGCACCGTCTCCCCGCCTGAACACACGCGCTCTTTCAACGCGATTGGCTCGACCCCCTGGAACCCGGCTTGCTGGCACCACGGTGGCACCATTGGTGCCCTTGTCAAAAGTGCACGGGCTGGCCCAAATTTTGCTCTCACGTGACAGTCTCCAGGGCCCCTTTGCGACCACAATTTTCCCCTAATGTGCGTTTGCAAAGAAACCTTGAATGCTGTAAATGTTTCCTTAAGCATGAAAAGTTTATTTGACTGTTGTCGAATGTTTGAACGGAACTCGGCCTAAACCAATTTGCTCTAACCGATTCAAAGTCTAACACAATAGTCCACCTCTAACTATAGCTCTAGCTTATCTCTTCCACTCGATCATCAATTGTGATTGTGGCATCAAAGTAGCTTGGCTTTGAGCTTTTAAAGGCTTGTGGGGTGTCGTCTCAGCATTAGGATTCTACATGAGTCGTTCTTGCCGTTGACCTTGGTAGTTTTTTGTTTGATACATATTTGGTATTTCATATTGAGCCTCGGTAGTATGTGAATTTGTTATGGATTGTTCAAACCACCTTGGGTACATGTTATCCTATTGGAGGAAAACGTTTCTATGTGCTTGTTTTGTTTCGTGAAATTTGATCACCTTAGTTCTTTTGGTTCTCCAAATGTTCAATGTGTACAAACGTTTTGAAATTAGAAGATGAACCTTAGCTCTTTGAAATCTTTTCAAATTGTTGTACAAGTGAAAGTATTATATATTTTATTTCATGAAATGGAAGAATCTATAAGATAGTGAGGGGTTGTTGTAAGGAAGAATGCATCAATATTTCGTTTAGGAAAAGCATTTTAAAACCTTATAGTGACCTTTCAAGCTCAATATAGGATTATTGAATGGTAAAAAATATAAAAGACTATTTGATGTAAGTAGTATCCATGCCTTAAAATACAAATATGATGTTTAATTTCAAAAAATATGTTGCTAGATTAAAGAACGGAGTACATTTTTAATGTTTATCTGGCGTTGCATTTGAAATGTTTTTTGACAACAGTATTATGGTTGTAATGTAATTTTGGTATTAAATATCACTCATATTGCATCTTAATTGATATTTCACCTTTAAGCCTTTAGACATTTCAAGCATGTTAAAGAATATTTGGATAAATTTCAAATCATACACTAAGTGTAGTGATTACCATACTTGGCTGTAGGGTTGACAAAAAATAATTATAAAAAGAAAAGCCCAAATCTTTTGGAATTGTTTTTTTCAAAAATAGTCTATTTACTATAGTGAAAAGTGAATCTTGAAAGACATCCAGATATAATCTTCAAATATATTTGAGGGGAAAAAAAAATCAACATAGCCTACCAATGACAGCTAGGTACGACAATATCCTTTAAACGTCGTTGTTACCATATATTGGCACATAGATGTATTCCTTCCAAAAAGAACTGATGTATCACATAGTAGATGAAGGATTTTCATCCAACTCTTTTCATGAAAGCTTTTTGTTAGTCATGCAACCTCTTGGATTAAGGTCATTTGAGCTTACATCCACATCATGTGTTTTATCTTTGATTGATTTCTTGATTGACATTTTTGATTATGAATGTTATGTTACATGTTTGTTGTAACTATGTGATTGTATGTTTAATTTTTTACAACTTGAATGTGAGTTATATAGGAAAACTAGCTCATATTGGAAGTGGAAGCGTCTTGTCCGAACACTTCTGCTGACCACTATGTAAGTCCACTATGCAGAAATAGCACCCATGTTGAAAAAGGATGAAAGCAATTTGTTTCAGAACCGTGTGACTTGATGGAAAGGGATGAAAAGCGTAGG
This sequence comes from Pohlia nutans, assembly GCA_022496805.1. NCBI lineage: Eukaryota > Viridiplantae > Streptophyta > Bryopsida > Bryales > Mniaceae > Pohlia > Pohlia nutans. The sequence goes on from CM040090.1 coordinate 13,023,117, forward strand.
AAGTCAATGATGACCTACTTAGAATAGCACTTTCAAACATGACTTTCAAACATGACAATAACTTTGAAACGGAGGGAGTACAGCATTAACCTTTGAGCGTCCATTGTATATTTTCTGTACTATTGGAAAATTGGACATCCTACTACAATCACTATTGATCTTTTCAGCATAGGGAAAGAGATTTTAAATGATGTATTACCATCAAATAACCAAGGTAAAATGAGAAAATGCCACTATTGCAAAGTTCATTGATGCAAATGGTCATATTGGGCAATTAAACAATTATAGGTTAACCCCTTAACATTGAATGTGCCTTTGCGTCCAATAGAATACGTTGAGTAAGAGTTTTATTTAAAATGAATCCACACCTTTAATGGGTTTGAACTCAATACAAATGTTGTAATTTACATCGATGCAATTCTAGCGAGCTACTAAGATCACAATTTAAATTTTTTTGTCAATAATAATTAATTTTCAACAATATGACACCATACATAATATCCTCGTGGAACGTTTAGGGGTTGAACCCTAAAAGCTTGAGGGTTGTTGAACAAAACATAGATGTGTTATAATATGTGCCTTCTATAAGCATTAGACTTGGAAATTTTAATAAAAATTAAATTTCAATTTAAGAGTCCGAAACTTGTATGATTGGTTAAAGTTGGGCGTTACAAATTATGAAACACCGAGAGTATGATTTGTTGTAGTGATTGTGAACCACTAGTAGAAATCTTGTCTTATGTGACAAGTCTTTAATGACTCAATGTCGGGAATGACATGTCCGTAATGACACAAAGTGGATTTCTATTAACAAGAATCCTATCAATCAACAAATTTACTTACATATTGAAGTTCTTTAATCTAGCAACATGTCTTTTGATATTGAACATCATATTTGTATTTCAAGGCATGGATATTACTTACATTTAATAGTCTTTTATATTTGTTTCCATTCATTAACCCCTAACTGCCCAACCATGCAGATTTTGCTTGATGTACAGATTTCATCCACAGTTTCTCATCCGTCATGCACTTTTTGTAGTGTGATTTTTTTACTGAATTTAATATGGGAAGTTAGCTTCATGGGTGTGTGATCCGATTGAACAGGAAGCAATTTTTGAAAAAATTATGCCTCATTTTGTGTTGCAATGTTTCACCCAAAACTTTGAAGATTTTAGTCTAAAAGTGTTCTTGAAAAATTAAACTCATAAAATCAAGCATCCAAAAAATCTCCAAAAATCACTACACCTAGAGTACTACATTATAAGCCATCACAACAAATTTCATCCCCATACTGTCAATATCTTATTCGTTATCGAATTACAAAATAACTTTTTATTTTGTGTTTCAAAATTTATAGGAAAACATTAGTGATAGCAATCAGAGATCTAACCGTATAGATTGAATCTAAATTTCAAAATGTATAATTTTTATTCATACATCAAGTTTCAAATATTCATGTTAGTTGCATTTTATAATGCATCTTTGCAAAACTGCCTAAATTGGACATAGGTGAGGACGTTTAGGGGTTAATCCTAAATTGTGCTTGAAAGGTCAAAATAAGGCTTAAAAATGTCGGTCCACACCGAAATATTGATCAATGCATTCTTCCTTACAACAACCCTTCACTATCACTTACACACTCTTCTATCTAATCAAATAAAATATTACTTTCCCTTGTAGAACATTTTGAAAGATTCAAAGAGCTAAGCCTCATCCTATAATTTCAAAACGTTTCTACACATTGAACGTTTGGAGAACCAAAAGAACTAAGGTGATCAAATTCATGAAACAAAACAAGCACATAGAAACGTTTCCCACCAAAAGGATAGCATGTACCCAAGGTCGTTTGAACAATCAATTATCAAATTCACATACTACCAAGGCTCAATATGAAATACCAAATACCTATGAAACGGACAACTACCCGGGTCAACCAAGAACGACTCAAGAAGAATCCTAATGCCGAGACTACACTCCACAAGCCTTTAAAAGCTCAAAGCCAAGCCGCGTTAATGCCATAATCACAATTAATGATCGAGTGGAATGGATAAGCTAGAGCTATAGTTAGAGGTGGACTATTGTGTTAGACCTTGAATCGGTTAGAGCAAACTGGTTTAGGCCGGGTTCCGTTCAAACATTCGACAACAGTCAAATAAACTTTTCATGCTTAAGGAAACATTTACAGTATTCAAGGTTTCTTTGCAAACGCACTTGATTCAGGATTAGTTAAAAACACATTGCACTTGTCTTTATTTGTGCAACTTACATAATTATTGAAGGTGCATCTACTTAAGTGCGGAAGTACCGACCATTAACATTATAATGGGTTCAGGTCACGACATTGGAGAAGCCCAAGATAATCAATCCATAGTCATGGCCCATGTCCTGGAAGGAAGCTTGTGTCCAATAGCCAAAGCCTCTAGCAATGTCGATGACAAATCCGATGCACGTCCAAATGTATTGAAGTGCTTCATCTGTATGGAGGCTCCAATAGATCCTATTGCAAGTGCGTGTGGTCACATCTTTTGTTGGCCATGCATCTACCCATAGTTCCAAAAGGACCAAAACGGACACAACCGGCCATACCCCGTTTGTAGACACATCTTGGTGAAGGACCGCGACATCATTCCTCTCTATGGAGTTGGAGCTTGTATAGGGCCAAGCAACAACGGGAACGTCCAAACGGGGATGTAATGTTCCCAGATGAAAATTACACTACAATCATCCCAAAACATTACAATTGCAGGAATTTAGTCCCACATCCCACATGAAATCCCACGCGGGAATGCTTTTATCTCTCCCTGTGACTTGATTGTTTGCACAAGTATGAATGGACATGTCCTGCAAGCTCGAGACCATTAAAGTTAACCCCCTTACGAGACTCAACCACCAGAGTAACAACATCCCCTACGGTCAAGACACTCTGCTGAATAGCAATCCGTCTCGGGAAGGGGATTCTATCATCATACATGTATAAAACTACAGCCCTGCCTTGCAGTTCTAGTCCCCTGCCATCCTTCTTTTCATTTCTTCATGTGTGCGTGTGACGAAGTCCTGCTGTTGCGCCGACCCCAGTGTCGGTTGCCTGTCATCACCAAAGCTGGCTGACGGAGCTCTGCAACAGGTATATATAATCGACCTGAAACCTTGACTGTGTTCTAGGTCCCACGAAAAACTCTCTTGCAGTGCTTCCTAATTACACTCAACCCTCTCTAATTGCACTGTCTGACTGGGCTCGTCACATGTGCTTCCAACGTGACTTGAGGAAGCTGTCTAAGCACTAGGTGAGTAAACTTTACAACATCCGGTAAGTTAGAACACTTGCAATGCGCCATTAGTGAAAGTTTGACTGACTGACAATCAATCACACAGACATTGATACTTACTTACTTAGCTGCTTGTACTAAGAACGACTTGAAATTCATTTTGGCAGTCGATGCTATACTCATTCTGGATGGATATATATTTTTTCTGCAATTATAACATGATTCCAGCTGATCATGCAGAGCCTACAGAAGAAGATGGATGCTGCATTTTTGGGATTGGGAGGTGGAAGCAGAGCACAGTCATCAGGCGGGCCAACGACCGGAAGCACGATCAAGGGCTCCGAGATGCTCATGAGATTGAGGTCCTGGTTTGCGACGAGCAAGAGCGGTGCCACCCCGAAGAGATACGTGAGCGTGGACGCGGGGAAAGAAGCGAACAATCTGACCCGGTATGTGATACCCATCTCCTTCTTGACCCAGGAGGATTTCCGGAAGCTTCTAGACAATTCGGTGGCGGAGTTCGGACATTCTCACACGGGTGCCCTGCGGCTGGCATGCGGGGAGCAGGAGCTGGAGACTGTGCTGCACATCATCTCGCTCCGTTTGCGATTCTCAAAACTGAGGGCTGGCCACTGCCTCCAGCAACCATCCACATCATGGTATCGCAAACATCATACTTAGATAGCATTCACTTAATTGCGCATGCATGCCCTGACAGAACATATTAATTAGGATGTTCTTGAGCAGCATGGAGCTGCCAGTTCAACGGCCTTGGAAAAGAAATGTAGATTGTTTTCGAGCACCGTAAATCTGTACTGTGCTGTGCTTACAGTGAATACTATTAATACTACGATTCACCTCACAGGCCTTGAGTTCCCGCCTGTGGACTCCAAAAGTCCTGATTTCCACTTGATCGGGGGTAATGGGCATGAAAAGCTGTCTCATCTCCAGGCAGCTCACTCTAGCTAACGCAGCGCACTCAGTGATACGTGTCTCGGACACCAATTAAGCTAGTAGGCCTTGGAGCAAGTTTATGATATCTAGGCGCATGCCGTCAACGATTTCAGAAGCAAAGCCAAATGAAAGCCATTATATATTGCACGGTGAACGATTTGTTTAGGGTACGAAACACTTAATTTATGGACAACTGTACGGAATTGGATCAATTCCTGCTGATTGAGCGAGGTTGCTACATGTATTCGAGATGATTTATTCTATGAACTTTGGACCACGAAACAGATAATGGCAGCAAATGTACGCACTGTCTTTGACAAATTACCCTCAGGAGCTAGTATTCGCTTCGTGTGCAAGTCGTCGTCGCTGGAGTTAATTATCCCATAGGTTTTGCGGAGGTTACAGCCGGACTCGGGATATAGATTTGTAGGAGCGACAGTGCGATGGTATACCTTTCTCGGCCTTTTGGCTAAGATCAAGTGTAGTATCTGTTCTTATCAGTTTAATATCTGATACGGGGTTCATCGAACCCCATGATATTAATCTAATTTTTCAGCGGGTGCGGGGCCATCCGGCAGCTTGCTGCCCGGCCCGGCGCGCGTCGCCTTGGTCTTGCACTACCTCGGCTGGCGCAGCCCTCCCCCCTCTCCCGAGGGACCCAATCTAAAGCCAAACTGGATTACCCATTCCTCCGATCCTATTCAGTTCAATGACCGAAGAAGGCTGATTGCCTCCAGTGAGACCATCTGAGGAAATCAGTGATGTTTTAGCGATGGTACCTCAGTTGGGTGAAATGTTTCTCTTACAATGATTACTACGCATTTCATTTTTCATAACAAGGCTTTACTTTCAGGTTATGTAGTCCATGATGTTGAAAGCGATATTTTTACGTTCTCAGACATAACCTCATCGGTTCGACCAATGATCGTGAAAACAGGACCCCAACTATAAAGAAGAAGACAATGAGATATAACCATGCTCCATAATTACGTCTGACCTTTCGCAATTCGACCTACAGTCGTGGCCATTGTGGTCGGCGTTACAAAATGATTTATGAATGCAGTATATGTGCTCTGGCCATTGTGGTTGCTGTTGCAAAATGATCTATAAATGTTGTATATGTGCTCTGGTAAGGCTACCATATATTATAAGTTCACATTTCGTACGTGGAAGGCAAGGTCGGTAGAAAATAATTCCCCAAAAAGGTGCCGAAAAAAAATAAAAATTTATCAAGTATTTTGTCGAAATCAACAAAAATAAAGTCAACAAAAATCGTAGACAAAAAATGAAAGAAAACGTTTAGCTGCTAATTTTTTTTATGTTAGTTATTAATAGCCAAAATTTTAATAATCATTTTTGAAAGTGCTGACCTCCACTGTTTGAACTTTTATTAATTATTCGACATGAAAGTGCCGACCCTAGCTTCCACGTACGGTAGTAAAGTGCGGAATCAAGTGTGTATGTGTGATTCATTGCCAATCAACCTTCTCTGATTGCATATTCCAAATATACCATGTGACATACCAAAACTAAATTTTAAAGAACTTGACACAACCATTCGAAACCTTTGATCTAAGACATTCCTAATTGTAAGAGCTTTGTGCATTAAATGTGACAATGGTAGTCTTTTGAAACAAATCATTTTGACAAATATGACCATGAACTACACCAACTATTAGTAGTTGAAATTGACCTTGAAAATGCCACACAAGGGTCCATTAAAGCAAACAAAGATAGATCAAGACAAAATTGACTTAACCTTGACCAAATTCATTTTCATCATCTTTACATACATGCGCATAAATGCAATGGAATATTTCAAGCTATGAGTTAGGAATTCCAACAAAGTTTTATTGCCACTTCATGTTACAAACGTACTTAGGATGACGAAAAATAATAATAATACATAGTCACTACTTAGTAGATGGAATGCTAGCTTACTTCCATGTATATACCAACTACCAAGTTTTACCTTTGAGTGCATGAAATAATTCCGATCATGTGATTGACTCATGTATGTATGATCAACAACTGAAGATCCAATCTTCTATCAACGATGAATTAGATTTCATGATTATAAACTCTTGTCCAAAAACTAAACGCAATCCATCATTGATTGTACCCGAGTGGTAGCATACTATTTGCTAATTCCAACCGCTCTTTCAACTTGACAATTTCCTCAGCCATTTGGTTTCTTTCATACCTATACTCTAAGCCACTCTCTCGTGTCTCTTGTAGTTCTTGAAACAACTCCCAGTTCCTCCGTTGCAAATCGTTCACACGCACTACATCTCGGACTCTAGCTGAAGACATTTCCATGTTTCTACTTTGCAAATCAACCACTTGGAGTTGCAAGGTGACTTGATCTATGCTCATATTGCGCACTCGGATTCTCTCCTCGATAAGTTGATCAATGAGCTCATCTACTGACCTCTCATTTGTAAAGGGCACATCAGATGGAGTGAGAACAAACCTTGGAGGTAGATGGGTTGAACTTTGCGTGCATTGAGAACCCGCAAACAACAATGGATTGTTTGGGCGTGGCGGGATGTCTAAAGTCGCAACACCCGTTCGGGCGTTGTCGTTGTCGTTTGGCCCTATACAAGCTCTAGCTCCATAGAGAGGAATGATGTCGCGGTCTCTCACCAAGATGTGTCTACAAACGGGGCATGGCCGGTTGTGTCCGTTTTGGTCCTTTTGGAACCACGAGTAGATGCATGGCCAACAAAAGATGTGACCACACGCACTTGCAACAGGATCTATCGGAGCCTCCATGCAAATGAAGCACTCCAACACATTTGGACGTGCATCGGATTTGTCATGAACATTGCTCAAGGCAGTGGCTATTGGAGACAAGCTTCCTTCCAGGGCATGGGCCATGACTATGGATTGATTATCTTGGGCTACTCCAATCTCGTGACCAGAACTCATTGAATTACAACTCAATGCTACTGGTCGGTCGGTACTTCCGCACTTAAGTAGACGCGCACCTTCAATAATTATGTAAGTTGTACAAATAAAGACAAGTGCAACGTGTTTTCATCGAATCCCTAATCAAGTGCGTTTGCAAAGGAACCTTGAATGTTGTCGGACGTGTAATCATTTATCAAAATATGCAAGATCTTTGACGAAGACCCTACGATTCGCGGGAGGAGTCATTCGACAAACTAGACTTTCAAGATCCCGTACATCTATCATGAAGCATGCCTTATCGACATCAACACTATTCGGGATGGCGGTAGTAGACCCTCCTCTTTTACTCGGTTGAGGGTTAAGGGTAAGATCGACGGAACCAAATGGATCCGATCTAGGGGACGTGACATCCATAGGGTAGAACATGGAGCTCGTAGATCGAGGGTCCAATGCCATCACGACGGAACAATGACAAATGAATGGGATCAAGAATCGGAAATGAAGGAGAAGAGGGGAACGAGCAATCAATCCCAACAGCAACGAAGATGTAGGAGTAGAGTGGGAGACCGAACCCGAAACCCTAGACGGCTAGACCTCCACGAAACACCACGGACCCTAAACTCAAACATCAACCGTTTTAACCAGTGAATGCACCACGCTATGATGTGCCATCAACTAGAAGAAGGAGAAAAAAACAATGGATTGATCATAAAAAAAAGCAATAAACAAACCCGAGACTAGGAATTGTTGTTGAGGAATGGAGATGAAAAAGGACAATGAGACCTCTACCACTTTGATTTTATTTTCTTCCAGACAATAGAGGAGAGGGACTAGGAGACCTTCGTCACTTTATCAAATTTTGTGGAAGACAACGGAGGTGGACAGTGAGAGTTCTACCACTTTATATATCACCTTTTCTACCACTGTATATATCGCCTTTTCTTGCAGACAACGGCGAAGAACAAACAGACGTAACCATCTTTTTATTAAAAAAAGAAATTTAAAAGTAAAAGTAAAAGTAAAATGTAAATGTAAATTTAAAATTAAATGTAAAAATAAATGTAAAAGTAAAAGTAATTTAAATAGTCTAGGTAATTTAAACACTCTAGGCACTAAGGGAATCAATGAAATGTCTAAAGGCTAAAAGGTGAAATATTAAGTAAGATGCAATATGAATAATATTTTATACCAAAATTGCATTACAACCAGATTGCATTTGTCAAAAACACTGCTAGTGCGACACCAAATAAACATTACAAATGCACTCCGTTCTTAAATCTAGCAACATATTTTTTAAATTGAACATCATATTTGTATTTTGAGGCATGGATATTACTTACATTGAATAGTCTTTTATATTTGTTTCCATTCAATAATCTAGGTATATTGAGCTTGAAAGGTTAAAATAAGGCCAAAAAATGCCGGTCCTAACCGAGATATTGATGCATTTTTCCTTATAACAACCCCTTACTATCACTTACGCATTCTTCCATCTAATAAAATAAATTAATACTTTCACTTGTAGAACATTTTGAAAAGATTTAACACACCTAAGGCTCATCTTGTCTCATCTTCTAATTTCAAAAGCTTTGTGTCCATTGAACATTTGGAGAACCAAAAGAACCAAGGTGATTAAATTTCATGAAACAAAAAGAGCACATAGAAACGTTTCCCTCCAATAGGATAACATGTACCGAGGGTGGTTTGAACAATCCATAAAAGATTCCCATACTACTGAGGTTGACTATGAAATATCAAATATGTGTCACACGGAAAACTACCGAGGTCAACCAAGAACGACTCACATAGAATCCTCTTGCCGAGACTACACGCCACAAACCTTTAAAGACTGAAAGCCAAGCCGCCTTGATGCCACAATTACAATCGATGATCAAGTGGAAGAGACTAGCTCGAGCTATAGTTAGACGTGGACTATCATGTTAGACCTTGAATCAGTTAGAGCAAATAGATTTAGGATTTAGTCCAAGCAATGGACAACAGTCAAGTAAACTTTTCATGCTTTAGAAAACATTTACAGCATTCAAGGTTCCCTTGCAAACGCACTTGATTAGGGATTCGATGAAAACACGTTGCACTTGTCTTTATTTGTACAACTTACATAATTATTGAAGGTGCGCGTCTACTTAAGTGCGGAAGTACCGACCGACCAGTAGCATTGAGTTGTAATTCAATGAGTTCTGGTCACGAGATTGGAGTAGCCCAAGATAATCAATCCATAGTCATGGCCCATGCCCTGGAAGGAAGCTTGTCTCCAATAGCCACTGCCTTGAGCAATGTTCATGACAAATCCGATGCACGTCCAAATGTGTTGGAGTGCTTCATTTGCATGGAGGCTCCGATAGATCCTGTTGCAAGTGCGTGTGGTCACAACTTTTGTTGGCCATGCATCTACTCGTGGTTCCAAAAGGACCAAAACGGACACAACCGGCCATGCCCCGTTTGTAGACACATCTTGGTGAGAGACCGCGACATCATTCCTCTCTATGGAGCTGGAGCTTGTATAGGGCCAAACGACAACGACAACGCCCGAACGGGTGTGTGATTGCTAATTTAGGCTTTGCAAAGTTCACGCATGAAATTACAGACTGCTCAATATCACTTGACATTAGAATGTAGCCAATCAGCTGAAGGCAGTCAGCCTTCTTCGGTCATTGAACTGAATAGGATCGGAGGAATGGGTAATCCAGTTTGGCTTTAGATTGGGTCCCTCGGGAGAGGGGGGAGGGCTGCGCCAGCCGAGGAGGTAGTGCAAGACCAAGGCGACGCGCGCCGGGCCGGGCAGCAAGCTGCCGGATGGCCCCGCACCCGCTGAAAAATTAGATTAATATCATGGGGTTCGATGAACCCCGTATCAGATATTAAACTGATAAGAACAGATACTACACTTGATCTTAGCCAAAAGGCCGAGAAAGGTATACCATCGCACTGTCGCTCCTACAAATCTATATCCCGAGTCCGGCTGTAACCTCCGCAAAACCTATGGGATAATTAACTCCAGCGACGACGACTTGCACACGAAGCGAATACTAGCTCCTGAGGGTAATTTGTCAAAGACAGTGCGTACATTTGCTGCCATTATCTGTTTCGTGGTCCAAAGTTCATAGAATAAATCATCTCGAATACATGTAGCAACCTCGCTCAATCAGCAGGAATTGATCCAATTCCGTACAGTTGTCCATAAATTAAGTGTTTCGTACCCTAAACAAATCGTTCACCGTGCAATATATAATGGCTTTCATTTGGCTTTGCTTCTGAAATCGTTGACGGCATGCGCCTAGATATCATAAACTTGCTCCAAGGCCTACTAGCTTAATTGGTGTCCGAGACACGTATCACTGAGTGCGCTGCGTTAGCTAGAGTGAGCTGCCTGGAGATGAGACAGCTTTTCATGCCCATTACCCCCGATCAAGTGGAAATCAGGACTTTTGGAGTCCACAGGCGGGAACTCAAGGCCTGTGAGGTGAATCGTAGTATTAATAGTATTCACTGTAAGCACAGCACAGTACAGATTTACGGTGCTCGAAAACAATCTACATTTCTTTTCCAAGGCCGTTGAACTGGCAGCTCCATGCTGCTCAAGAACATCCTAATTAATATGTTCTGTCAGGGCATGCATGCGCAATTAAGTGAATGCTATCTAAGTATGATGTTTGCGATACCATGATGTGGATGGTTGCTGGAGGCAGTGGCCAGCCCTCAGTTTTGAGAATCGCAAACGGAGCGAGATGATGTGCAGCACAGTCTCCAGCTCCTGCTCCCCGCATGCCAGCCGCAGGGCACCCGTGTGAGAATGTCCGAACTCCGCCACCGAATTGTCTAGAAGCTTCCGGAAATCCTCCTGGGTCAAGAAGGAGATGGGTATCACATACCGGGTCAGATTGTTCGCTTCTTTCCCCGCGTCCACGCTCACGTATCTCTTCGGGGTGGCACCGCTCTTGCTCGTCGCAAACCAGGACCTCAATCTCATGAGCATCTCGGAGCCCTTGATCGTGCTTCCGGTCGTTGGCCCGCCTGATGACTGTGCTCTGCTTCCACCTCCCAATCCCAAAAATGCAGCATCCATCTTCTTCTGTAGGCTCTGCATGATCAGCTGGAATCATGTTATAATTGCAGAAAAAATATATATCCATCCAGAATGAGTATAGCATCGACTGCCAAAATGAATTTCAAGTCGTTCTTAGTACAAGCAGCTAAGTAAGTAAGTATCAATGTCTGTGTGATTGATTGTCAGTCAGTCAAACTTTCACTAATGGCGCATTGCAAGTGTTCTAACTTACCGGATGTTGTAAAGTTTACTCACCTAGTGCTTAGACAGCTTCCTCAAGTCACGTTGGAAGCACATGTGACGAGCCCAGTCAGACAGTGCAATTAGAGAGGGTTGAGTGTAATTAGGAAGCACTGCAAGAGAGTTTTTCGTGGGACCTAGAACACAGTCAAGGTTTCAGGTCGATTATATATACCTGTTGCAGAGCTCCGTCAGCCAGCTTTGGTGATGACAGGCAACCGACACTGGGGTCGGCGCAACAGCAGGACTTCGTCACACGCACACATGAAGAAATGAAAAGAAGGATGGCAGGGGACTAGAACTGCAAGGCAGGGCTGTAGTTTTATACATGTATGATGATAGAATCCCCTTCCCGAGACGGATTGCTATTCAGCAGAGTGTCTTGACCGTAGGGGATGTTGTTACTCTGGTGGTTGAGTCTCGTAAGGGGGTTAACTTTAATGGTCTCGAGCTTGCAGGACATGTCCATTCATACTTGTGCAAACAATCAAGTCACAGGGAGAGATAAAAGCATTCCCGCGTGGGATTTCATGTGGGATGTGGGACTAAATTCCTGCAATTGTAATGTTTTGGGATGATTGTAGTGTAATTTTCATCTGGGAACATTACAATTGTGGATATTTTGTCCGCGTTTCCCATATGAGAATCTTGTATTTATCTTCATGTGAAGGACCGCCATATGGATTGGCCGTTTGGAGATCATTGAAAGCTTGAATGGGACATGCAAATTATGGCCACATTTTGGAATCGGCCATATTTCTTGTTATTAGATCGGTCACTTGTTTCTTTCTTCTTGATTGAGGGACCGATGGGTTCCGCCAGGGCAATGGCTTGATATGGCTACCGGAGAGACGTGTCTCAGTATGTGTGATTTATGTCTAAATCATTTTATATGTGTTGGAAATTCCGTTTATAACTCATTTTATGTGTATGTATTTGTAACCATGGCGCTTATAACACCATCTAATTTTTGTAGTTCTCCATTTTTGTAGTTCTCTAATGTTATTTTCTTTCCAAAAGGACATTTTTCAAAGATCACACTATTATTGGAGGGCCATTACCCGCCACACGAGGGGACACGTTATTTGGATATTGCGTGCAAAAGTTATATACAATCAAAATTTTCATTCATAGATGATTTATGTCAGTAACACTTCAAATAATTGAATGGTTTTTACATTCACTTAATCACTACATACCCATTCTTTGATTCTTGAAGATTTTAGAATGGTAGTTTTGAATCACTACGCATTCTATGTGTATCTCTGACATAGAATTGTTATTTCTGCCGTAGATAAGGAGTTAAATGCGTGATTGTCAAGTCCGTAGAAATGGGTTCACTTGAGGTTATGCTTTTTATTATTATTGTAGGTTACTAGTAGTGGAATTTTTTGGTAAGATAGTGAACGAAGGGTATGACTTGATAAGGAGATATGTGTTGCGATTAACATTTTGGGGCTCAATTGTGTATAGTTGACTAGCTAATTTTTAAATAGATTTTCAAAGGAAATTTAAATAATTCACAAAGTCGACTAATTAGAACTTAACAAATCAACATGTCATTAACTAAATCCAAGCTAATCAACACCATCAACATGGGACCATTGCAAATTTTAGTGCTAGGTACTAAAACACGTGCTTGGCGACATGAGACCATTGCAAATCGTAGTGCTAGGCACTAAAACACATGCTTGGATACACACAACATAAATAAAAATAAGTTGCTACCTTGGACTTTGAAATTTAAATCAAATGAAATCAAGAATCTTTCTTCTTGATCTTTAGGAAATTAATATGGAAGGATTGGATAAGTGGTATTCAACACACAAATCCGCAATCATTCAATCTTCAATGTTTAATAACCACAATATTATAAACACCACCATCTGTCATATTCCTCAACCAAACAAAATTCTAAGAAGAGGCTCTTGAACATTTATCAAACCTCCTACGTGTGCCCTAGACTAATTTATAACCGACAATGAACTATTCCTAAATCAATATATGAGTTGTTCCACCACCCTACCTTAAAGAGAACAATTGCAAGGAGCAAATTGGTAGACACTAATCTCCCTAAAACATGTTAATGATCAATCTACAACAAGGTTTCAATGGCAATCTATGACACATTTCACCCTTGAGCCTCATCTTCTAAAATTTCTATTTTGGATACCCATGGCGATTTTTTTGGCTCATGTTTTACAAATTTGGGACCAAAGGCTACAAGTTAATCTAGGAGTCTTGTGGAAATTTAAACCACTGTAACATGGGTTATTTGTGAGGTGGGCCCAACATGTCCAAAAGTTGGTAGTTGACATTAATGTCAAAGGGGGATTTAGAGTTGGGGGCTATTTTTGGACCTGGTGGTTTGTCCACTACACAAAATGGAATCACAAACACTAAATATAGAATTGAAATTTCTTTGAAAAGCTCCTAGATCCCCAAAATGAGAAAATTGACTGTACAAGTGGTGGGGTTGGTTCACCCTCTCCGGTTAGAATTAACTGTACTACCCGTACGTGGAACGCAGGGTCGGCAGAAAATAATTCCCCAAAAAAATGCCGAAAAAATAAATAAATTTATTATGTATTTTGTCAAAATCAACAAAAATAAAGTCAACAAAAAGTCAAAAAATAATAACACTCAAAACTGGATGAAAACATAACACTCAGTGAAAATTGTACACAAAAAAATAAAATAAAACAATTAGCGGTCGAAAAAAAAATTAATGTTAGCTATCAGTAGCCGATTTCTTGATAATTACTTTTGAAAGTGCCGACCTCCACTGTTTCAACTTTTATTAATTATTCGACATGAAAGTGCCGACCCTGCCTTCCACGTACGGTAGTTCCCAAGACCCTCTTTATTAATGCCAGCCTTTGTTCTTCTTGGTATGCAAGTTCTTCCCTTCCCAAAATATGAGAAGCATGTTGAGATTCATGGTCACAATCTTGCATGCAGTCATTGGCAAGCAGTTGCAATCTGCGAGCCAGCGTGACGAATCCGGCGATTCGTCTAACCCTCTCAGAGTAGGCCACAGAAGAAACCTCCATCACTGATACAAAGACAGACTTCAAGAGAAACTAACCGGTACTAAGTTCAGTAAGATCAGAAAACCACATGAAGTCCTCCAAAGGGAAGCTTCAAAGTGGTATCTGGTAACTGCAATTTAAAGCTCCCACATTGATGGAAACCAATCAGGCAACTCATTATCTAACTTTGACAAGTAAACCCTGTAAATCCCAAGTTGCTGATTGACTGAGTCAAGATTGAACTGAAATTGTGTCAAGGGAAAAAAATGTATGTACAACAATCTCAGTAACTTTGAGCATCGAAATGTACACCAACAATATCCAATTTCTGCCAAAGTATTGTGGGCATATTATAAAGGGCGGTACCTCCTTGCCAACTCGAACCAGGAATACACAAGCACGTAATATATCTCCACAGAAGCTTGCGTGATTTGTGATAATGGCAACGTAAAACCACCATCCTTGAATCTAAGCCAAAAACTGTACAAATCCGTTCACACAACCATTCGAAACCTTTGATCTAAAACATTCCTAGCTGTGTAACAGCTTTGTACACTAAATGTGACAATGGTACTCTTTTGAAACGAATCATTTCAAAAACTATGACCATGAACTACATTCAACTATTAATAGTTGAAATTGACCTTGAAAATGCCACCCAAGGTTTCAAAAAAGAAAACAAAGATAGATCAAGACAAGATTGACTTATCCTCGGCCAAATTCATTTTCATCATCTTTACATACATGCGCATAAATGCAATGGAATATCTCAAACTACGAGTGAGGAATTCCAACAAAGTTTTATTGCCACTTCATGTTATTAACATACTTAGGATGACAAAAAACAATAGTAATACATAGTCACTACTTACTAGATGGAATGCTAGCTTACTTCCATGTATATACCAACTACCAAGTTTTACCTTTGAGTGCATGAAATAATTCCGATCATGTGATTGACTCATGTATGTATGATCAACAACTGAAGATCCAATCTTCTATCAACGATGAATTAGATTTTATGTTTATAAACTCTTGTCCAAAAACTAAACGCAATCCATCATTGATTGTACCCGAGTGGTAGCATACTATTCGCTAATTCCAACCGCTCTTTCAACTTGGCAATTTCCTCAGCCATTTGGTCTCTTTCATACCTATACTCTAAGCCACTCTCTCGTGTCTCTTGTAGTTCTTGGAACAACTCCCAGTTCCTCCGTTGCAAATCGTTCACACGCACTACATCTCGGACTCTAGTTGAAGACATCTCCATGTTTCTATTTCGCAAATCAATCACTTGAAGTTGCAAGGTGACTTGATCTATGCGCATATTGTGCACTCGGATTCTCTCCTCAATAAGCTGATCAATGAGATCATTTACTAGCTTCCCGTTCGTAATGGGCACATTGGATGGAGTGAGATCAAACTCTGAAGGCACATGGGTTGAACTTTGCAGGCATCGAGAACCTGCAAACAACAATGGATTGTTTGGGCGTGGCGGGATGTCTGAAGTTGCAATCCCCGTTTGGGCGCTGCCATTCTCGCTTCGCCCTATACGAGCTCCAGCTCCATAGAGAGGAATGATGTCGCGGTCTCTCACCAAGATGTGTCTACAAACGGGGCATGGCTGCTTGTGTCTGGTTTGGTCCTTTTGGAACCACGAGTAGATGCATGGCCAACAAAAGATGTGACCACAAGCACTTGCAACAGGATCTATTGGAGCCTCCATGCAGACGAAGTATTCCAACAGATTTGGACGTGCATCGGATTTGTCATGGACATCGCTAGAGACAGAGGCTATTGGAGACAAGCTTCCTTCCGAGACATAGGCCATGTCTATTGATTGATTATCTTGGGCTTCTCCAATTCTGTCATGACGTGAACTCATTATAATGTTAGTTGTCGGTACTTCCGCACTTAAGTAGATGCACCTTCAATATGTAAGTTGCACAAATAAAGACAAGTGCAATGTGTTTTCAACTAATCCTGAATCAAGTGCGTTTGCAAAGGAACCTTGAATGCTGTAAATGTTTTCTAAAGCATGAAAAGCAACAAAGCATGAACGAAACCCTAAATCAATTTGCTCTAACCAATTCAAGGTCTAACACAATAGTCCACCTCTAACTACAACTCTAGCTAATCTCTTCCACTCGATCATCAATTGTAATTGTGGCATCGAAGCGGCTTAGCTTTGAGCCTTTAAAGGCTTGTGGGGTGTAGTCTCGGCATGAGGATTCTATGTGAGTCGTTCTTAGTTGGGCTCGGTAGTTTTCCGTGTGATACATATTTGATATTTCATAGTGAGCCTCTGTGGTATGGGAATTTCTTATGGATCGTTCAAACCACCTTCAGTACATGTTATCCTATTGGACGGAAACGTTTCTATGTGCTCTTTTTGTTTCATGAAATTTGATCCCCTTAGTTCTTTTGGTTCTCCAAATGTTCAATGGGCATAAACGTTTTGAAATTAGACGATGAGCCTTAGCTCTTTTTGAAATCTTTTCAAAATGTTCTACATGTGAAATTATTAGTTTTTTTAATTAGATGGAAGAATGCGTAAGTGATAGTGAGGGGTTGTTGTAAAGAAGAATACATCAAATTTTCGGTTATGACCGGCATTTTTAAGCCTTATTTTGACCTTTCAAGCTCAATATAGGATTAATGAATGGAATCAAATATAAAAGACTATTAAATGTAAGGAATACCCATGCCTTGAAATACTAATATGATGTTCAATTTCAAATGTTCAATTTATTGTACTCTTCTTCATTGTTACATTAGTAAAAAAATCAAAAGTTCTAAGTACATTTTGTAATTGATATGAGTTTTCTTTACAATGACTTCAAAAAATCATACCCACACAGTGTAAAGCCAATGGGACTAATTTGGAGATTTTTTAAATTGAACCTTGTTTTAATTAGACCGAGACCTCCTAATGTAAGTCCCTAGGTCCAATAGAGTGGATCTAATTTTTAATTGGACCCACTTCTACTTGAACCCAAACCTTATTGTAAAGCCCTTTTAGATTCAGTAGGGGTCCAATTTTAATTGGAGCCAAGTTTGAAAACTGGTTTCCCAAAACCAGTGCACTCCTTTGGAATCTTGGGTCCAAAACTTTCCCTCCGAAACCATGCCACATAGGCACCACATCATTTTGGGATTTGGGTGAGTTTCTTAGTTCTAGACCATAGTGTAAAGCCCTTAGGTCCAACTTTCAACTCGTGGCCAATAGGATTGCTTGATTTTGGGGTTTTCTTGACCCCTCACACTAATGTGAAGTGGCCCTTTTCGAAGTATAAATTTGCACTATTCACAAAGAATGACATGGGCAAGAAATTGCTCTCCTCTTGAGTTCACCAAAAGAAAAAGGCAGTTCATATAAATTTTCATAACCATATCTTACATAATCAATCCACGTCACTCCACAGGGCAGAAGTTGAAGCAAGTTAACAACCTAATGAATTGCCATCGTCACTTTTCTCTCGACAGCCGTGGACTGCTTCCAATGGATGCCTTTTCCAAGATTCACGATATTCCAGTGCCAAAAGCACACTAGTAACCTGCGCATCATTCCATGTACAGTACTATACCCAGAAAACGCATCTAGGAAGCTAAAAGTTGAAGAAAAGAAGAAGACCATTTCTGATGTTACTACAGATCTGTTGACACACCTCGACACATCTCCTTGCTGCGTCTTTGTACACAGGAGCCACGACAAGAATTTACATGAAAGGGTTCACTTCAGCATCGTTGGAGGTCCAGTTTGCAACATTCGCTTGAACATGTCCATTCCAAATGATGAGTCAGAGGGGCTGCAAAAGGAACACAAAAACGTATAAGGAAGCACATATTACACACTCCATTACCACATACTCCCTCCGTCCCATAATATAAGAGATGACGCTTTTGAGAAAAAAATTGTCCCAAATTACTTGATGCAAATCATTTATTCAATTTGAAGTTGTTGTTTTACAAATTCTAACAAAGGAAAATTACAAGACGAGTGCGCAAGAAATGGATTTTTCTGTGAAGCTTGTCTTTGCTCATATGTGGATCACAAACAACATATGAGCTAGCTAAATTCAATGCTAGCATATGTTTGTTGCATCAGAGAACACACTGCAACAAGCATCACCATGTTGCCACATGCCACATATACTATCAAAGCATTATGATATTGTTTCGATATTGTTTCGATAGACAGCGATATGAAATAGAAACTTGTTGTATTTAGTGATATGAAATTATTCTAGTTTGCTTAGTTTTTTGTTTTTTTTCAAAAGCATCACCTATTGTGGGACGGAGGGAGTATTAACTGATCGTGAAATAGGAAGCAGACAAGTTAAAAAGGAAACTCAATTGAAATCGTACCTGGGAATAGAGATCTCGAAGGGGAATGAGATGACTTGATCCGGTTGCAGAACTGGAGGAATGTGATCCTTCTTCTCGTTTACAATCAACAAGACTTGGGTGATGACTTCTCGCAAGGCAGCCTCAAGTGCTGCATGCCGTCTTTGTCGTTCATCTTCTGCTCGTGGAAATCAATATCAACTCAATATCACTAAGTTTGGTAGAGCAGAAAGAGAGTATAGAGCGTACATGGATATCAGGGCCAGCTTAGATTGCACAGGTCAAAGCAACAAGCTTGAGCTAACAAGAATCTTACACCTTGATTGTTGCAAAAATCATCCTGTATTTGGTTTACCTCATCGTTTTCAATGTCACCTTTGCACTAGTCCAAGTAACAAGAATCAGCATGAAGAGGGGGCACTTATATGGCTCCTATGTTGCATGCTAAAAATCAATGGGATAACAAGGTTTCAAGTTATGTCTTTGAGGTACCTTGTTACATCAAATACTTCACTAGGTGTCATAATTGTAATGGATTATTTTAAGCTCGATAGTTGCACATGATGTTGGTTCAATTCTAAGCTCTTAATTTCAAGCTTGTTACTTCGACCTGTGCAATCTAGAGTAGACAAAAAAAGCTCTGAACTAGGATGCCTGTACAAATTCAGAAAGTGAAAGCAGGAAAAAAAACAAAAATTCAAGAAAGTAAAAGAGAGTGATCCACCTCCAGTGTCCCCTGATCGAGAAATTCTTTTAGCCTGAAGAGGTGCCGGAGGGACTACGTTAAGCTGAATACACCATTGCTCCCAATACAGTCGCTCTACCTTGCTGAACCACGCCATGTTTTTGCTTCGCGTTTCATAGAATGATAAACATACCTGTCACACCAAAGTTCGGTTCCAAATTTGACAGGGAAGGTTGAAATGAGAAACGAAACAGAAAGAAATGAGCAATAGAACAAGAGGGGATTTGTACCCGGGACTTTTTGTTTGGATATTTTTCAACCCATGCTAAGAAGTGATCAATTTTCTCCTCGACCTTCTTCTCCATAAGCGGATCTCCACACTGTACCTGGTGAGCCAAAATTCACACGACTTAAAATTGTAACATAAAGTTACCTACTGCGTTAACCCCTAAAGAACCAGGACACCTAAAAGTGCGTCTCATGTTAGCAGTATTGAGCAAGTGAGATGATGAACTCTCAACCAACACATGCATTGTTCTTCATTAATTCCGGTGACACAAAATTTAGACCCTATTTTTTATCATATGATCACCATTTTAAAACCACGAATCCTAGGGGTTAATATCCGATCTGCTATAATAAATGTTCTCCAAGCCATTCAAGTCATCTACAGCAATTCTGAAACAAGAATATATAAGCTACAAGAGAAAGAAGAGGCCAGTACGTACATATGTGGTCTCAAGGAAGATCTCAGAATCGACTGCATGAGGCCGGACTAATCCAAGTGCTCGATTGAACAATATTGTGTGGAGAATGCCTGTCAATCAACAACAGAAATTGATACCGTTCAGCTGTCTACACTAAGTAGGTAGATTAGTGTTAGATAATTATAAGATTTGAAAATATTATAGATTTTTACTCTCGACAAAAAGAATTACCAAAGCCATTGATTCCAATACTGTTGAAAGATCCCCATCTTGACCAATATAGAGGGTAAAAAAATTGGTCAACAGTAAAACTTACAACATGTTTATGTAAATTAGTGTATCTAACACTAATCTACCTATTTAGTGTAGTCTTCTACTGTGTCGTGCTTTACAAAGTGAACTTTGAGTCTAAACCCTAACAGCGGATTTCTGCAAACCTTCTGCCGTAGCATAAATTCCGAGAGGGAAAAAACAACGTACATCTTAAAACTTCCCGGATATGAACATGTTCCACTTCCTGCAAGCAAACACAAAGTGCCTTCATCAACACAAAACCCTAAAATTCCAAGCATTCACCAAAAAGAGAGAGGGCGTAACCAAAAGAGCAGTTACGGCGTGACTTACAAGCTCATTGAGGTAGAAGACTTCACAATTCATGGTCGGAGGCGGAGAATTGCGTGCGCGGAATTCGCTTCCTACAACAGCTTGGATTCACGGTGATGCTGAAGGGCTGGGAATCTGGTGAAGGCCATGAAGTTGCCCTTCGAAATCAAGCAAGAGAAATTGAATGGGAGAAGAAGATCAGAGACCTAGAACAGAGCAAAGACTGCAGCATTGGGAAAGCTTCTACGTGACTGATTCCGCGTGGAATCCGTCATTGTCTCCGTTGCGGGAAACTCGACTCAACCATTTGATTGTGGTGTAAGGTAGGACACCTATAACCGTCCACTTCAGCATACTTGGGGTCACTTTTTTCAGGTTAGAATATTTTTAATTAGTATAACTAAGGTAGGAAAACAAAAACGGTGAAAATAAGGTGATTTGACCAGGAGGAATGGAGTTAGAATTTATGTGAAATTTTTTGAGATGAAGAAGAAGAAATGATGAAGAATGCAAGTTGCTTCGTATTTTTATTCCCCGTAAATAATTATCTACAATTTTTCAAAGTGGGAAGTTTGTCAAACCTCCTTCTTGTATACTAGACTCTTCCTTTTCTACACATGAAAACACTTAAAACGGTTAACTAATATCACAGAAACCCGCACACAAGATTCAAAAAAAATTAGTAAATTTTAGTAAATCTTGATCATGAAAAAATTCTCCCTGTTTTACTGCAACTCTAGTGCACGCCTTGAGGGCATTAACCGTTTTTGGTTTTCCTACCTTATATGATTGAATAGGAAAAGTCTGATAGTAGATTCTTGTTAAATGTTTGATAGTAGAGTCTGATTGTAAATAAGAAGATGGTGCATGCTACTTTGATGCTTTCTTTCATAACATTTAAGATCGCTTCACACCATGGCCGTTCGAGTCAAGAGGCTGAGGGATTGAGTGACCAAACTTTGTTGAGAGTTTAAAGAAATGGGCTGCAAATAGGCAATAAAATATAGTTTTCTTTTTATGGAAAAAAAATTGACGACCTCTTGACCATAGCTTGGGTTTCTATTCCCGTTGAACCCAAACTTCTTTCGAGGGTCAGTCATCCGTGATCAAAAAGCGTTGCTATGTATGCATTTTGAAGGGCGGCGGCCTCTGGACTTTGGCCTCTAGTGTGAAGGGTTAAGAGGCGGAATTTTTGGTTTCTTGCAATCTGAATCAGTGAAAATCAGCCTCTCAACCTTCGGCCATAGTGTGAAGCGGTCCTCAATAACATGCACAGAAAAGTGCATGAAGGAAAGGCAATGAACATGAAGGCTACTTATTGTTATGTTTGACAGTAAACAACTTTGTAGCAAATTGAACACTTTCATTTGTTAAATTAAATGGTTTTTTGGGTAAAATATATAATCAAGAAAATAAATTATATATGAATATTTTTAATATTCTATTTTCTTCTAAACAACCCTTTCAATTTTGAAAAAAATAACATAAAATAAAATATTGTCATTTATTTTTATATTTATTTATGCCAAATCTGCTATCAAGCTTTGGTATCTATAGGTGTATTCACTAAGTTCTCATAAGCTCCCATGTTTTGATTGTACATACTTTGTATGATCAATATTTGATTTCAATGTCACTTTTGGATCTAAATGCAGTGGTCGCTTTTTGAAATAGAGATGATTATTCATGCATATATCTTAAAATTTATAAAGGTCATAATATGGCTTAATTTGAGTATTTTGGGGATTGCCAAATTTCCTAAAAAAAATGTTGAAAAGCAGTTAAAAATTTTAGGCACTCAAAAAGAGTTGAAATGAAGGTGCGATGAAAATAGACTCTACCATAGATACTCAATACACCACCTATATGTTGCTTCATTAGGGGTATTTTACTTGTTTCATTGCTAAAATATCTTGTACATTGTATAGGATTGACATAATGCAAAAGCAATATTGAAAACAATGTTGAAACAACTCTATTTCATTACAGTACACAACAATACTATTTGAACAATAATTTTTCCTATTGTGATATTGAATTGTGCAAAAGAATATTAATATAATAACAATGTTAATTCAACACTATTTTTCACTATTTAAGTAGTAAAATAACACTAACAATATATAAATTGTTTCATCGTTGTTTCAACACTATACTATTGCACATAGTAGTTAGAGGTAGCAAAAATATATTTTAAAAAATTACGTTTTCAAATGAAATTTAGTTTTCTATGGTGAAAAATAAAATCTTAGAAGATATCCACAAAATCTCAAAGAATATCTACATTGTTTCAACTTAAAAATAAAACATTAGGCATGAGCTCCCCATAACATTCATTAGCATCATTGGCAGTGCCTTTTGGCTCCATCCACTATGAAGATACTTCATCTACATTACAAATGAATGGAAAATTTGTGCAAGTTTGTATATACAAGTTACTTGCAGTTTGTCAGTAATTTTTAAGTACAACTTATTTACTAAATGCGTGTTTTTTCCATTCAACCAGAATATTCCTTTTGTCAGTATAAATGTCAATCCTTTAATAAGATCAAAAAGATTTGTTTATAAAAAAATCGTACTAAAGTCTAAAGAGTGAGTTAGTGTGTTTGATAAAAGAATTGTGAAGAATGCGTCTAACCACCCATTCAAGGTTACTGTTTGTAGTTGTATTTATTACTGGTCACTAAGTGTCTATTCTTGGAAGAGGAGAGTAGTTTTGTCTCCGTGGCCCACTCTTCAGTGGGCACTAAGTCATGAACATTACGAACAAACGATTTATTCACACCAGCCTCGAAAGAAAATCGGAGTTTCTAACTATCTATTCGTGAAGAATGCAAAAAGTCATTGTTGGTACAATACATGATAAATTATAATACTTATTTTGACAAATTCAATCATGACAGAGAGTCATTGTGTACTATTGATACAAATAAACAATACAAACACTAAACTGTGTAGCTGTCACTATTGAAACAAATACAGTGGCGACCAGAAGTCTTCGCACAGTGGCCCATCACTTCAACAGGTGTTGACTATAGCTTAGTAAGTGGGTTTACAGGAGATTTTTTGGGTTAGCATTAATTGATACACCACATGGCACCTAATTAACATTGACTCCCCAAAACTTTGCCACTTGTAGAAATTATTCATGCAAAAATCGTGAAGGGGTGTGTACAACTTAATATGCACATCAGTTGTACACACCACTATCTTCTCATTAAAATTGCACTTGTGAGGCTTTTTGTTTTGGATTTTTTTTGTATGATTTGGAGAGGCCTTTGGTGATTCACTATGGCTCCTAGAAGGTCTGAGAATCAACGTAGGGCAGTTCTTGAGATGTATGAGCGAGGCAACTCATATGGCCAGATTTCTGCAGTTTTGGGCATTCCTCGAAGCACTTCTTCTGACATAGTGCGAAGGTTCCGTGAGAGAGAGAGTCTAACAGATAAAACTTCACCTGGTAGACCTAGAATTCTAGATGAACGCGGTGACCGTGGCATTGTGAGGAGATTAAATGATCCAAATACTAGCACAGCGGCAGCTATAGGAAGAGTGTTACGATCTGAGGGCTTCCAATTGAGTGATAATACGGTGAAAAGGAGTCTTCGGAGGC
Source organism: Pohlia nutans (assembly GCA_022496805.1). Lineage (NCBI taxonomy): Eukaryota > Viridiplantae > Streptophyta > Bryopsida > Bryales > Mniaceae > Pohlia > Pohlia nutans. Next base: position 13,047,546 of record CM040090.1, read on the forward strand.
AAGGGTTGAGAGCATGCGTGAAGACCAAGAAGCCACTTTTGACAAAGAAACATCGAGCACGTCGTTTGCAGTGGGCAAAGAAGTGCAAGCATGCAGATTGGGAGTTTTGGGCTCATGTCATTTTTTCTGATGAGTCTAAATTCAATCTTTTTGGCTCAGATGGACGTCAATATTGTTGGAGAAAGAGTGGAGATCGTCTTTTAGATCAGCATGTGCAATCTACAGTCAAACATGGAGGAGGAAACATAATGGTTTGGGGTTGTATGACTTGGGAAGGAGTTGGTAAGCTTCACCTGATTGAAGGGAAGATGGATAAATATGTATATCGCAACATTTTAGAGACGGAACTTATGGGTACTATACAGATGCAAGGTTTAGAAGAGGATGAGGTTATTTTCCAGCATGATAATGACCCAAAGCATACTGCACATTATGTTGTAGAGTGGTTGCGTGCTCAAAAATTTGAGCTTATTGGACACCCTCCACAATCACCTGATCTCAATCCAATAGAACATCTTTGGAATGAAGTAGATCGTCGTCTGAGAAGGTCTAAAAGGAAACCAACTAGTAAAAGTGACTTATGGGAGAAGATCCAAGAAATTTGGTACGGTATAGAGCCTGATGTTGTTAGGAAGTTAATACGCTCTATGCCTCAAAGAGCTCTTGATGTCTACCATGCAAGAGGTGGCCACACATGGTGGTAGTGTTTGTGAGTGCTTATGAGTTGAATCATTGAGTTATAAAGGTGTTTAGTAATTTTTAGTCTTATTTTCTATAGTTGATATGCAATAAAAATCAATTTGACCATAAAGAATTGTACAGGCTTGTTACACATTTGAATTATTGTGTGTTTTTCTAATTCATATTTTCATTGAAAACTTTGTGTTTTATGCCTGTTGCAACTATACGTGCTTGTGATTGTGTTCTTGTTATTTTATGAGAGTTCATGTAGATTTGGCAAGTATTTAAAAAAAAAAACTCCTCTTGTACAACTATTTGTGGTTGCCACTGTAAAAAAATAAGTATTTTCCCTTATCTTGTACCCTATCTAGTTTAAAAATAGCTTTCATACCTTTCTTGAGACTTTGCCATACCTCGCCTTGCCAAATGTCCTCATAACTACTAATGCTCCAATGAAATGACGTGGAATATTCTTCATCATCCCTCATGAGGAATTCATTGATGTGGAATAATCCACATCATTTCATTGGGGGAGGCAGAGTCTCTCTTGACTACTGCGTGTTATGCCACCGGGTACGTTATATATAAAAAATAAATTGTGATGAGTACTTCTGCTAAGATACCTCTAGTAAATTTTTTGCTTGTAGGTAACTTTTTCATCCACAACTCAACCATAAATTGTGAAAAGCCCAAAAGTACATGCAACCAATGAGAACACATGCTTCAGTTGCTTCTTGCCGTGGCTTGTCCCCTGCAATTCGGGGCAACGTTTTTTTCCGAATTGGCCGTCCGTCGGTCGCAGGCACCTGGCAACGGTCGGTTCCGGACTTCCGGTCCTTGAAACGGATATCAGCCCCTTGACCGTGGACCCGCACCCGAGACCGTGGACCCCAATCTACGACCGTGAGGTCGGTTCTGTGAACGGAAAGCTGGCGACCACGATAAAACACTGCCTGTACAGTACCGCCTGACGCCATCCCGAGGCGTGAATCTCACTTCAGAATTGAGTAACAATCTGTCTCTTCTGCTTCTTCTTCTACAAAACGGGGCATTACATGCTTCCCAAGCTCAGATCAGTGCTGTTTTAGCGATGGGGATGATGCGGGGGAGATGCGTGAGCGTGGCGCTGGCATTGTTGTTGGTGGTGGCGGTGGAGGGAAGTAGTCGGTGGAGTGAGACGGGCGCGGAGCTCCTGATTCAACAGAAGACTCAGCAGACGACGGATGAGGACTCGAATTTGATCGTGAGCTTGCCGGGCGCGCCCCCCGTGCCGTTCTCTATGCGCTCCGGCTACATTACGGTGGACGAGAAGGCTGGACGTGCCCTGTTTTTCTGGTTCGTGGAAGCGGACGTAGCCGATCCTTCCTCGGCGCCCCTTACCTTGTGGCTCAATGGAGGTCGGTTCTTGATCCCTTGGCTTGATTTTCATTCCCCCTAGGGCTTGCAATTTGAACTCGTCTTTGTCACAACTACGGCAGCTCCAACCCTCGCTTAAATGCCATTTTGTGCCTATACGTTCAAACCTCTTTGTTATTGTAAAATGACTTTCTAGAATTTCATCGACTGTGGCACGCTACGTCATATGGAAACAGTTGAGATATTAAAGAGGTTCGAGTGTATTTTTTCAAGTTTTCGTTGTTTTGGAATGAAAATATTTTGAAATTCAAGAATGCTCCATTGGATCCTTAGTGGTGATCTATAGCCTGATGACAGAAACGAATGAAGAAAGCACCTGCGTTAGTTTTGATTATTTTGAGTATTTTTTGTTGAAACAGTCGACGTGTAGGCAGTGTCACTACTCACTAGTAAACAGGGATAGCATTAGTGATTAGCAGTAGGGACTCTCACTAAGTATAAACAGAGTGATGAGGCCTCTTTCTTATGTTTATCTCGTGTGCGTACTGTCTGTATTTCAGCAAGAGCAAATACTATGCCAGGATTATGCAGTATTCAGTCCAAAATATAGTCAATAGTTTTGGTTTGTGGCAATCTGTTTTCGATGCATTGAACTGTGATTGAATGTGACACAGGTCCTGGATGCTCTTCTGTCGGTGGAGGCATGTTGAGTGAGCTCGGGCCCTTTTATCCAACTCCGGATGGTGCTCATCTGCTCAAGAATCCCTACTCATGGAACAAAGGTAGAAACCGAATTCCGTTCAGGCTCACTGCCAATATCTTTGTAATTATAATGGGCTCTGTTGCATCTGTATTTGGGTTGAGTGCCTTGTCTGGCCAAGGCACTCAGTTTTGCTGTACAAATAGGAGATGCTCAGTATGTGGACATTGGGGCTGACTTCGGTTTATGTTTCTACGTTGGTTTCTGTGCAGTTTCCAACATGCTATTCATTGAGTCTCCTGCCGGAGTAGGATTTTCCTACTCAAACACCTCAAGTGATTATAAAACTGGTGATAAGCGGACTGGTAAGATTCTGGTGTGCTTTGGCTCACCTGTCTTTTATATTAGCTTTTTTTTAGCGGCTTCCTAAGCCTCTAACTTGAAATTGTCTACTGTAATGGAAATTGGACATACTTGGCGTAGCACTAATCTGTTAAAGTTGAAAGTGCATAAAGCTCTCCTGCTTTGGTTTGGACACCTCCATTAAAGAGCTGTCCGTGCCTATGTTCTGATGGTTTATCAAGGGTGAAGTCATGATCATTATTAAGTGCAGAGACGGCATGATTTTTTGGTGCCGAACACTAACTGTGTGTTGTGTTCCTTGGTGATGTTTCAGCGGACGATACATATGCTTTTCTGCTCGGTTTCTTTGAGCAGTATCCTCAGTACTCTTCAAACAAGTTTTACATCTCAGGCGAAAGCTACGCAGGTAACGACACCTCTGAGAGGATTTGACATTCTCGTTTTGCAAGAATGTCCAAAGAGCTTTGATGTAACTGAATTATATATTGTATAAACATAGGCAATGTTGGTTGTCATTTCTGTGCCATCCAATGCGTGGTGAAGTAACTTGTTTTACTAGGCTTTTAATCTAAGTTGCTGCTTCATGTGCTCTATTGAAGGTCATTATAGGTACTAGCTCTTAGGATTTTGTAGTCTTTTTCTGAGAGGAAGTTGCTTGGCAGGTCACTACGTTCCTCAGCTGACCGCTACTATCTTGGAAGGAAATAAAGTTGATTCAAACAAGAAGATCAACCTGAAGGGAATGGCTGTACGTATATTGAAATTCCTTGTCTCTTATTTGTACAATTGTAGCAAACGCTATAATAGTAGACCATGACAAATTGCAACCATCAACGAGATGGATTCAGAAGTGCTAACAGACAGAAGTCTTTACTAGTTTAAGAAGTGTGAGGTTTGGCTCAGAAGTTCAGTCTTGGTGGTTGCAGGTTGGTAATGCATGGACGGATGCAGGTATAGACAACTTTGGAGCACTATTTTATTGGTGGACTCATGCTCTAGTTTCTGATACGACGTATAAAGGTGTTGTGGAACATGTGAGTGTTCACCCTCTTTTGCTACCTTTATCAACTTTCTTTTGTTGCTCCTACTGGTAACACTGATACAATTTACCCGACGCTTGCAGTGCAATTTTTCCACGCTAGTTGATGTGATAGTTGATGATTCCAAACTCCACGGTGCTTTGAACAATGTGAGTGCCAAATCTCTCTCTTTGCCACCTTGTGTGAATTTGCATCCTTTACTTGCTGATACTTGTTGTGCAATGGTTGTAGTGCAATTTCACATCTGTTGGACCACTTCGAAGTTCCTCAACAGATGAGTGTGATAAGTATATAACTGCTGCGAATGATGAACTGGTAAGTTGCTTATTCACCTTGTATGCCACCATTTTTGGAGTGCATGGGAACTGTATTAAATTTTCAGTTTATGCTTCCCATCTATTTCAGACGTCACTAATTGGAACTAAGTGTGTCTGGAAGCTGGAGGAAGCGATGCCTGGCTGTTTGTTTTTTATTGACTGTCGCTGTGATTACTATTTCTCCTGCTCTGAGCACTTGGAAGTATGATCATGAGGGTTTTCGTTGGCTGCAGGGTAACATCAACATCTACCAAATATATGCAGATGTTTGTGTATCTGCTCATGCTCAAGCCGAGACACGTCATTTTGCGAAGCAGGTGACGTTATTAAAGAGAGCATTTGTTACCTAGTTTGAGTCACTTGGGGCAATGTTTTCTAGACCTTTTTATTGGATAATAGTGTCTTGAGCTAACAAAATATTTTGATTGGCTGGCAGTTAGGCCGCACTCGACTTGGTGGATTTTCCACTCGACCTTTGTTGAAGGACTCTTATGACCCGTGTGTTGATGATGAGGTAAACATTCGCACTGTTGTCTTTATCAATTATCTGCCTCATCCATGAACAATTTGTAGCAAGATAATGAAACAATCTCATCATTATGCACTGGACTTGGAAACAAGGGTGCATGATATTAGTATGCATAGTTGGTGTGATTTATTTTACTACTTCCTTAAGCTATGCTCAGAAATTTACATCCTGTTTTAGCTTTTAATCTTTGCAATGAACTTTTGACATGATTATCGATCCAGCAGGAGTACGTCTCACGAGTGGATTTTATATGACAGGTGGAGACTTATTTGAATCGACCAGAGGTGCAGAAAGCCTTGCATGCCAATACCACGAAACTTCCTGGGCGGTGGACTGACTGCAGGTTATTTCAGAGCCATTTTGGATTCTATAGTCAATGCTACAAGTCATCCAGTTGTACAGGGCTCAGGATGATCAAATGGGAGGAACCGTATTGACAGCATTTTGTTCTCTGTTGCAGTGACATAGTGGACTACTCGTATGAGGACCTTTTATCAAGCATCCTTCCCATTTACCACACTCTATTGGAATCTGGCATCGAAATATTAGTGTTCAGGTACTGCATTTAAGCCCTTCATATACAGAATGGGACCATTAGGCCAAGTACAATATTATGAATTTGCTGTGGGAGGCCTTTGTGACTAGGTGACTTTTATTTTATTCTAATCTAGTGGATTCTTTGTCCCCAGTGGCGATATCGATGCTATTGTACCTGTCACTGGTACCCGTGCTTGGCTCAGCCAGTTGCCATTGAACATCACCAGTCCTTGGAGACCATGGATAGTTGACCATCAGGTATGTAGTTATTTTCTGAAGCTTCTCTGTTTTATGATTTATCACAATGAGCTATACATCTGTCGGAGAGTACCTGCACTAGACCTTGTGTTCTGCCATTGCCACATCTGCTGTTATAAACCAGTGTCTCACTGAATATTGTGCAGCTCACTGGATCACTGTACTATAATTATGAGATGCCAGTCATATATTTTTCAAATTTAGTGTCGCATATTTGTACATCTTGGAATCTTACGACCTCCTTAGATACTGTTGTTGTGGGCCTCATTAATTTTTCACCCACTGCTATTGACCACCCACAGTATTTGATGTAGCAATGGATTTGGGTACGTTTTCGTTGGTGCGCAGGTGGGAGGCTATGTTACCGTATATGACAAGCTCACATTTTCGACGGTGAGAGGCGCTGGCCATATGGTGCCCTACACTCAACCAGCCCGTGCTCTACACTTGTTCGAGTCTTTCATTTACAACACGCCCCTTTAGATTCCAGTCTCTAAATTTCTGTATAGATACAGTTGATGTTGCAATCGTTGTGGTTGTCCAGGAAGGACGATCACGTCAACGGTATAAAATATCCCAGAGCTAGAACCTGTTTCCTTAGTTGTATTTAACAAATACTCCGTAGAAGTATTGGGTTACATGGTAAGAGCTGATACGAAGCAATGATAATACCTTAGGATTAGCTGACTGTGGGAGCCCTCAGTTTCGAACTGCCTATCAATTATTCACTTAAAAAACTATGTAAGGGATCGCTGTTAATCATGATGTGCAATTAGCCCTTTACTGCCCAGCATAACATTCAGTAGCCTCATAACTTTCTCATAACTTTCTCACCATTCAACTTGCATCCTCTGAAAGAATTTGAGGGTTGATATGTAGACACGTTTCCAACAATATCCTAGTTTGTCTCACGGAAGGAGATCTTGACCCTCTAAGCTATAGGGTGAAAGCGCGAAAAACTCTACCAAAATGTTAGTATGCTACACTAAAATCATAATTGTTTTGGTCATAGGCCATAAATTTATATAAACATATATATTATATATTAGCTTTTATTTCATGAAGTCCAGTCTAGAGTTCTTATAGGTACTTCCTGAGGGGTGTACTGCAACACCCCGTATGGAACTACTTGAGTGAACAAAAGAGGTATTAGTTGTGGAGTGGACTTATAAAACAAACATATTAAGTTTAGGGTATTACTTTATTCAATTTTGTAAATAGGCATAGCCTATTTTTAATGTGATAAAAATTGTAAATTTACATGTAATGCCATTCATTCAAACTTGATATTTAGGAAGGGTTTATAGGATGTGTAAAAAAACAATAATAGGTGGGTTGAATATAGAGAACCAATTGATATGTTGGATCGAGCAGCTCATATGGAGATTGAATTGTATTGGTACAAAGAGGATTATAGATGACTATGAACTTATGATTTGACAAATCATATCATAGTAGACTTAGAAACTATTATTGCTCTAGATTTAGTAACATTTGGAATGAGAAAGAACTTGCATGCGTTACATCCTACAAATAAAAAAGTGATCAATGATTTTATCAATGATAAATAGGTACCTTTGTAGTGAAAAAAATTTAGGCATATTTTTTAGGCCATGTTTTTCATTGTATACATATGTTAGGCTTTTGTTTTTTTAACTTTACATTGAACATGCATAAATAGTTTAAGCTTCTATTTTGTTATATGTATGTATGTATATGATTTTTTGTAATGAATGAAAAACAGTATATAGGGGAAATATTTTGGTAGTGACGCACGCACATTATACCTAGCTTTTAACACTAGTAAGTGCGCTCCTTGGGAGGTATTTGAATCCAAACATTCAAAACAAAATCTTGAAAAATGTTTACAAAATGTAGTGTTTGAAAATGAATGCCTAAATTCAATTTCAGTTGCAAAATCGATGGCTTTAAATACACTCACCGAGAATATAACTTTTATGAACTTTGAGATAACTACTTTTTCAATTTTGACCACCGTCTTCTATGTCTTGAATAGAAAAGTTATAATTACTTATTGAAGATGATTTTCTTAAATGTGTTTGGTACAAGACTTATAAAACTTGCAACAAATCTCTTATCTTATTGTTATTTATATTTTTTACAAAATCCAAATTAATAATGTATTTTTGAACCTTGCATTGTTGAATGGTCATAAGAGTTACTTTCACCCAATATCCTACACAATTTTCACCAAATAAAATAAAATAATTCATTAGCTTACAATACATTGTGAAAATATTTCAAAGGGCATAGGTTCATCTTTTAATTTCAAGATTTTGAACACTATGAACATTTGAACAATGATTTCGTCTAATGTGGATGCAAGTTAGAGAACAAAATTGATCAAATTGCATGAAACAAACAGAGCATGTAGAAACATTTGCTTCCAACAAGCTCTCAAAATTTTCAAGTATGTCCCACAATTAAATAGGGCCTTGAATGATGTCATCTAGTAATTGGTAACATGTATTGAGGCTCGTTTGAATGATCAATAAGAAATCCTCATATTACAATCGGAAGACTACCGAGGCAACCAAGAACAACTCACGAAAAATGCAAATGTCGAGACTCAAAACTACGCCCCGCAAAGTCGCAAACCTTTAAAAGCTCAAAACCAATTGGCATTTATGCCATAATCACAATTATTGATCGAGTGCAAGGAGACTAGTAAGAGCTATAGTTAGAGGTGGCTTTTCATATTCAAGTTTCAATTGGTTATCTAGAGCATATCGATGGGAAGCTTGATTTGAGCATTAGACAACAATTATATAAACTTTCGATGTTCTAAAAAATCTTTACACCATCAATCATGGTTCATTTGAAATGCATGTGATTGAAGATTAGTTGAAAACACATTGCATTTGTCTTTATTTGTACAACTTACGTACTAGAGGTGCGTTTAGGTAAGTGTGGAAGTCACTCAAGCAATAACATTGAGTTGTGGTTTTTAGAGTTTGCCAGGGCTACTAATTGACAGGGCAAAGTAGAATGGAGGTTAACGCGCATTACTGAATAGCTTTAAAAATACTGAAAGTAAGCAAAACAGGGTTTGGTCATGAGACTCGACAAGCCCATCATAATCAATCTATAATCATGGAAAGAAGCCCATCTCCATTAGACACTTTCCTCAAACAATGTCAAAGAGAAATTAGTGGCTCGTTTAACTCCTAAAGGACCAAAGCTAATTTTCCAAATTTGGTCAGCTCAATATGGAATGATTATTGATCGTTAATTATTGACATTTCTTGTGGTGATTCTACTCTTTGTAACAAAGATGGGATGGTAATTTGCGTACATAGATGATGTATAAATCAAAAGATACAATCATGCAAAGGTGAAAAACCTAATTGCGGGCACCTCTCGAAAATTTTCATACAATGAGCTATGCATCTGAATTTTTGTACACAATGAGCTAACGCCCCTATATACACAACTGCCAAATTGAATTTACCAAATTTGAGACTAAACTTTGCATTTTGGGCATTTTCAGAAAGTTTCAAACTTGGGCAACAAGCCAAAAAAATAAATACTACCTACTTTGAAGCTTATAATCTTACTATTGAAGAACCTTGAACGGTTGAATTTTTTAGGTTGTAATAAATTAAAGTTGGTTGAAATATCCTACGGTTGAATCGGTCAAAAAGGTTTTAGATCAAAAGCTATTTGTCTTTTTATGAGAAGGGATACTTTGAAGTGTTTGGAGAGAAACATAGTTGTGGTCCTTTAGGGGTTAAATGTATTGGAGTGCTTCATCTGCATGGAGGCTCCGATAGAACCTATTCCAAGTGTGAGTGGTCATGTCTTTTGCTGGCGATGCACATATATGTGGCTCTTAAAAGACCAAAAGTCCAAAACAAACCCAAAATATTATTTTTCTATTATTACTTTTAAAATTGGTTTTTTTTGCTAATTTTAGAAATAATCTTGGAGAGATAACTTAGGGGATACATGAACAAATATAGGGTACTTAATAGGGGGTTATTAAATAATTATAATATTTTACTATTTATAGCATTTAGAGGTATACTCATGGTATATTCTATGAATGTTCATAGAACATTCTTCAAATAGTTTTAAAATACCCTATATGACTTCTAAAAATTTAGAAATTTTATTCCAAATGAATAAAAGACTTGGTCCCGATTGTTGTTCTCTCATGGTTATTTAAATTTTTGATAGTGACTTCCACAAGGAAATAATTATTTAGTACAAGGCAAGATAGCAACGTACAGTAATGACAAGGCATAACCTCGATGGAACTCTTTTTTGAGCAATGGTGTGATATGGGTACCTCAAAAAGCCCTTTAAACTCTAAAATCAACTCCTATGGTAGCTTTGAATAAGTCTTTTTTTAAAACAAAATAAAAATTGAATAGAGGAGATGTGGTTTTGATTTCCTACACTTGTACGGTACACAATTTAAAAGAAACTTCATGTAAAAATTGAAATAGTTTATGGATTTTGAAAGAGTCTTTTTGTACAAAAATCAAAATTTGTCCTAGTTGTTGAAAAATTTCTAAAAGATTTGTTTAAAAGATATAGTCACATCCGTTTGTTACGAATTTTAGATGTGAAGTACATCTAAATATGTGTTCATTGAAACGAAAAATTTGAACAACTAAGGATATTACTTATACAGTGTACTACACCACAATGCCTGCAAATGCTAATTTTTTGCATTGTTTTCCTTCAAAGCATAAAAACATGAAAATTTATTTATTCAAGTACAAATTTGGACTTGAACTTCAGTGTAGATATTTTTATAAAATTTTTACTTATAATTTTGGTCTATTGAAATGGAGAAATTTCTCAAAATTTGGAAAAGCAAATATATGTTTAAAATTTCCAAAATTTCAAATTAGGATAAAGTTTTCCATTTCAATTAAATAAAATCAGCCATTTTTACTTTAAAAACTACCTACAACTGGGTGACATGAAATCCATTGAATTGAGTCCAAATTTTTGATGGGAAAAATATTATTTTCATGTTGTTATGCTTCGCGAGAACAATTACCAAAAATTAACACACGAATTAACATTTGCAAGCATTCATTTCTAGTACAATATAAATAATATTGTTATTTTTTAAAATTAATCAATTCAACTAACACATATCTAAGTGTAATTTATATCAAAAGTTGGTACGGATTTGATGTCACTAGATATTTTAAACAAATGTGCTAGAATTTTTTTGAGCATGGAAGAATTTTTTTGATTTTTGTACAAAAAGGCTCCTTTAAAATCTTTAAACTTCCTCGATTTTTATGGATTTGTTTTTGTATTGCATGAGTGTAGGAGATCAATTAATATAGATAGATATAAACTCCGGTCCTCTTTCGAAAGCCGGCGTGAATAAAGTGTCCGTTCGTAATGTCAATGACACAGTGCCCATCAGACATAGGGCCATTGGAACAAAACTACTCTTCATTTGCCTATCGGGAATGGACATTTAAGGATCAATTAACATCTTATTGATTCAATCTTTATTTTGTTTTTAAAAAGGAACTCATTCAATGTTGCCATGGGAGTTGATTTTAGAGTTCAAAGGGCTTTTCAGGGTACCGTACCTATATCAGACCATTGCCCTTCTGCGGGTATGAAAATCACGCAATCAACTTTCAATATGTACCATGTTTAAAGTATTCATTGTTGAGCTATTTTTTGTGCATCGTCAACTTATTTCTTTAGCGTTTAGGGTTTTAGGGCGCACATTGTAGAACATGCACTTTTTGATAAAAGGTTTGAAACATGGAACTTCACGATAAGTAAAAGTAGAAATTTCAATATAATTTTTGAAATTCAAGCATTATAATTTTGAAATTGTTGTGGACTTTTATTCAATTTTTTTAATAAGACATGATAAAGAAATTACAAGGTTGAATTTATATAACAAATTAACAGATGAAAAGACAAATTTTAACCTAGAGGAGTCGAGGACGTCACTCTTTCATTTGTGAGTTTCAAATATCATGTCTGTAAACAAGGTGTTTATGGTTACTTTGAAAAGTAAAAGAATCTCTCACTAAGTAATTAGTAATATTTCAAGATTCATTTTTATTCATGTAGTCAATTTTGAGCATCTTGCATTAATGTAATTCAATCATAACAAATACCTTCAAAGATTTATTTGGATTGTATCTTTCTTTTGTACCATTCGAATATTTGCAAATGACCTCCCTCCGATTTGAACACTATTTTAAGAAAGGGTATAGACAGAGGTAGTTTATTGATCCGAATCGACTTAAAATATGTAGAGAAGGTCATATTCTTTATATTAAGACTTTTTGCACTCTCATTTTTATTCTCAACTCAAAGATGAACGGTTTTATCTTTTTATTAGTATTTTTTTATGAAGAGACAAAACTCTAACTTTTACAATTTCATTCTAGAATTACTACTTGAACTTTAGTTTTTGGTTTCCATTATTATTTTTAAAATGAATTTTTGAAACACTAGCATTCAAAATTTCCAAAAAAGTGTCAATATAACAAATATGGCCTTAAAAGTTAAACCATCTCATAGACTTGTTAGAAAACCAATCCCAATAAAATTCAAATTCAAACAGTGAGAGTTAAAAACCGGAATAATTCAAAAGCACTTTGTAGTCTTGTGAGAAAATTTCAGAGCAAGCGTAGTACATGCACTGTAGAGATAGGTGCATCGACGTACCCATAGAAGGAATCAACTGTTTCTACCTTGATTAGTAATTATATTGGTTTTTCACTATTAATCTATTACCCTCAAGTAGTAACTTCTGTTGCTTTTCACGTACTCCCCAACCCGCCGAGACTCAATTGAATTGAACCTCACCGTTGAGACGTGCATTAATCGCATGGGCATGGATCTTTAAGATCGAGGGACGAGGATGGTTGCTTTTATCCAAAAGTTTAGAGCTCTCTTGGCGAGGCTTGTCGAGATGTCTCCTCTTTGCCTATTTAGGGCATGATCCTTAGCTTTTGATTCTTCCACAGTGCCATTTGCGTCCATGTGGTTGAGGGTTTTCCTATGTTACGTTGAGCCTTCTCCTCGATCTCTTAGAGTTTGCACACCTATTGTCGAACTAGCAACTGTAGCAAGCTCTAGAATTCATTCGGAAGTTGTGAGTGAGTGATTGTCGAAGTAGAGTTTGAAGTTAATTCTAGAACCTCGTGCGACAAGGTAGAATTTGGGTACTGCAATTAGTACCAAATGGATTTCCCCACCGACGCTGCGTAGGACTTGATCAGTGCTTCCATTCCGGACTAGCCACTGCATGAATTTACGCAGCTCGATGACACAGAACACATTGAAATTATGCAATTAATTTAAAATGAGCTTCAAATTTATTAAACTTCATAACTTCATAACTTCATAAAACTTTATTAAAGTTCATTTTAAACTTTATTAGCTTTATTAACTTTTTAAAACTTTATTAAATTTATTAAAGTTCATTAAACTTTATTAACTTTATAACTTCATTAAACTTTATGAACTTCATAACTTCATTAAACTTTAACTTTATAACTTCATTAAACTTTAACTTTATAACTTCATAACTTCACAACTTTATAACTTTATAACTTCATAACTTCACAACTTTATAACTTTATAACTTCATTAAACTTTATAACTTCATAACTTCAAAACTTCATAACTTTATAACTTCATAACTTTATAACTTTATAACTTCATTAAACTTTATAACTTTATAACTTTATAACTTCATTAAACTTTAACTTTATAACTTTATAACTTCATAACTTCATTAACTTTATTAAACTTCATAACACATTAAATTTTGTAGTTAATTTAAATGCGCTTCAATTAATTTAAATGAGCTTCAATGATTTAGAAACGTCATAATTATGTTTCAAGGGTGTTTAAATGTGGGCAACCTGTACTAGTGATGGCCAACATGCTTTTGCTTTTGCTGTATGTGTATCATCTCAGCAGTCGATACTGCCGAACCTGGATTCGCGAACTCATTGGACTGATCATCGCCTTCCTCAGACTCTTCGGTCTGATCATCGCCGTTGTCTTCCGATTCGTCAAGACCGCTTCCAAAATGAGCTTCAATTAATTGCATAATTTCAATGTGTTCCGTGTCATCGAGCTGTATAAATTCATGCAATGGCTGGTCCGGAATGGGAGTGCTGATCAAGTCCTGCGCAGTGTCGGTGGGGAAATCCATTTGGTACTAATTGCAGTACCCAAATTCTACCTTGAAGCACGAGGTTCTAGAATTAACTTCAAATTCTACTTCGACAATCACTCACTCTCAACTTCCAAATGAATTCTAGAGCTTGCTACAGTTGCAAGTTCGACAACAAGTGTGCAAACTCTGAGAGATCGAGGAGAAGGCTCAACCACTAGTACAGGTTGCCTGCATTTAAACACCTTTGAAACATAATTATGACGTTTCTAAATCGTTTGCGTAAATCCCCGATGTTGAAGTACGTTACTTTTACTTATATCACAATTGCGTGTAAAGAGTGACCCAAAAACATCATAAATCTGTTTCTAAAAAAACGTCATAAAAATTGATATTTACGTCCTTATGACGTTTTTGAAACGAATTTGATACTTATTTACTTAGAAGAGCAACTGATTCAAAACATTAGCCAAGACATTGTTTTGCAATCTTGTTGCAGGTTTGGAACATTCGTAATTAATTTAGTCACAAAATATACTCGTTGATGAACAGTTCTACGTCATTATTATATATTGCTACAACACATTTGAAATGAGTATGAAACGTTTTACATCTAATTTGGTTGCGGAATTGATATATATTGCACGCTTTTGTACTTCTTATTGCGGATAGTCTTTTAATGCTTTTGTCACATTTTGTTTATGATCTTGTGGCATAATAAGAGGAGTCCGTAAACTTTTTTGGCGCAACTTGTCTATTAATTAAGAACAATATGAGCACAAGTTAAAAGCATTCTTTTAATGTCTTTGTCATCTTGTGCTTATGCTATTGTGGCATAATAAGTAGAGTTTAGGAACAATTTTAAAGGAAAAATATAAGATTATAAGTACAAAATTATTATATCTTTGAAGTACTTTTTTGATGGTTCTGCATTGCCTTCTGTGGCATAATTAGCGGAGTTTTAGAACGATTTTGTAGCATGATTAGTGAAGCTCAAATACAATTTTGGAACTTTTTAATGACAATGTTTAAATGCAACAAAGACGCAGTGAATATCATTTTGTTGCGCAATAACGATAATCCTGCTACTTTGTAATGACAAAATATGCACTGTCTTAAAATGTCCAAAACACACAAGTATATCACATTTCATACCAACTCCTACTCAACTACAATTGTAGGTAGAAACATTGTACTCACATATCTTGGATTGCATCAACTCAAGGCATATTTATGCATCATCTCATAACATTCAACCATCATATTCATAGAAATTGTGCACGCGTATGTTTATAAACACCAACCTAATTATATAGATGAAAATGTTTGAAGATCGTTTTGGAACCACTACTAGTACCTAGATCAAAATAGACTAAAATATTCTTGCAACCCTACATGTGTCTTCTAACACAACAAAGATTCCCACAATATAAATTCTAACATCTGGTTTCATGATCTACTCCCCAAATCCCTAAATAAAAATTTGTTTGCTTGACATAGTAGTAGTCTTCTGCATTCAAACATAGCAACAGATCCTCTTGAAAGCATAACATAGGTAAATAGAGGGGTAAGAAAATTAAAGTTTTGAAACATAACATAGGTAAATAGAGGGGTAAAAAGAAAATGAGATCCAAAACACCAGCTTACCAATATGGCTTACTAATATGACAGGAGCCCACAAAGCAAGCATTGCAACCATGTTGCCTACAATCACAAATAAAAAGAGGAATTAACCAGAATTCTAAAGCTAATGAGTCTAAGAACTCGGAAATTAGCCTGTCCTCCAAAAACTTACTAGTAAACAAACTCCTAATAAAATAATTCAACTCTCTAACCCTCCGTGCTTCAATTAGTTGAAGTAGAACAAATCTTTGAGATTTTGAGGTGAACAATTCAACTCTCTAACCCTCTGTGCTTCAATTAGTTGAAGTAGAAAAACTCTTATAGAACCTTATGGAAGCAGTGCTCAAAAATCTTATGGAAGCCCAAACTGGACTTTGTTTTTTTACATGTTTTTTTAGACGTTTTAAATAGGTTCCAATGTAAATTTCCTTCAGTTCAAACTTATTTGTTTCTAGACCCAACACATGCAACATTCTTCACTAATTTTAGTGATATGAAATTTGGTCTAAGTGGATGTGAAAGGAAAATTATAAAGGAGGAAAAAGAGAAAGTTTTTAAATATTCTGGAGGACAGGCTACTGTCCTTAGATAAGTGGATGTGAAAGGAAAATTATAAAGGAGCAAGAGATTAAATTAGACCCTAAACAGTATAAAATATTTTTAGAAAGCTACCACACCCTAAATACTATTTTTAGGGGAGTAAAAACTATTTTAGGGGGAGTAAAACCTAAATTTAGACGCCTTTTTTCCCTAAAAAACCTAATTCTAGTAAATAAATTCTTCAAAATTTACTGGGTAAATGTGAATTTTCTGCTCTCCGCTCTCCTATTTCTGCTCTCCGCTCGCACACGAGCTTACTGACATGGATTGACGTTCTTTGAGTTGACAGAGTTTGTTTTCAGTTGTCTTTTCTCCGAGACTTACTTAGGGCCTTGATAATGTTTAATTTGTATCAATGTCTTTAATTTATAAGAGTAGTTGTGTAGGTGTAGGTTGGAGCAAACACTGCATTGAGATTAATCAAGTTCAAAATATATTGAGTTGCTGTACAAGTAGGTCGTTCATGTAGTAAGAGATTAACTTTGTTAAAGTCATAATTGAAACTAGACAAATTATGTGTTGGATACGACGTTGAAGATGTTGAGTACACCTCTTCATATGTCAGACCAACATATTCTAAACATATATACATTGGTAGAATATATATATATATATATATATATATATATAAAATATTCGAGAACATTTCACTAAAGTTGTTAAACATATATTTGATAGTGGATCGTCTTTATTTAAAAACAAATGATTGTCATCATGTAGGTGTAATACGACATCATGTTGGGAGAAAGTGTTACTGTGTTAGTATAAGTGATGGAGAAATGAAACTATAGTGTTTTAATTACATATTATGTGAACCTGTGTGATTCTAGTGTTTGTGATAAGTACATAGAAATTGAGTTTTGATAGGTTATGTGGCCCACTCATCAGAACTACAATTGAAATGCTTTTCTTGAAATTAATAGATGTCAAAATAGAATCGAATGTATTGTAATCAGTTGACCCTCCAACAATTGTGAACAAAAATTATCAAGACACAATCAAGAAGTGTTGAAAAAGCTTTCATTTTAGTAGCCCTAAATTATGTTTTAGATTGCTTATTTAGCGTCTTAAAACTTCAAATGTAAGGAAAATAATACTCATGAAACTCCTAAACGAAAAGAACGGAAAATGTGGAGTTAGTGAAACCTCGGCTCTAATGAAACCACACTACAAGGAGAGGCGTCGTTTCTCACTTCAAATGGAGGATATTGTTCGTTATCGCTTTTCATTGTACATGCTTGTAGGACATGACGGATCGCATTTAAGAAGTCCAACAAAAAAATTGGTGAGTGCGAAGGGACACCATTTGACTCAAAAGAAGTGAAAAGCGATGCCTGCTCCCTGCAGCGCCAACGATGTGCTCAAGCCACTAACCTTGATCTGACGCCGGTTCGGAGTGCAAATAACAACCCCTCATTTCTCAACCTAGCTAGCCTCTGACTTGAGATGGACAGAACTAATGAGCCTAGTCTGCACCATGCATATATATATGAAGCTCCTCAATTCATGTGCTTTTACAGCATTTTCTAGCTGCCTTCAACATGTCAGCAAGCCATTGAGCTAGCGCAGATCTCCATTTCCTCCTGGATCCCGGCTTGCCACTCTCTAACACTGACAGACTACGTATGTTCCTCCAAATAACAG
The DNA here is from genome assembly GCA_022496805.1 of Pohlia nutans. Taxonomy (NCBI): domain Eukaryota; kingdom Viridiplantae; phylum Streptophyta; class Bryopsida; order Bryales; family Mniaceae; genus Pohlia; species Pohlia nutans. The sequence goes on from CM040090.1 coordinate 13,065,346, forward strand.
CCTCCAATTCAAGCGTTGCTCCAAGTGCGTGCGCTCTCGCTTTTTCTCGCTCAGGGAATCTTTAATATCAACGCACTAAGACGGATCCCAGCCGCTTACACCAGCCGTTGTCACTGACAACCGGTGTATGTTACCGAAGTGGGCCGCGTACACCGGATTTCAGTGATAATGATTGGTGTAATTAAGCTACTGGGATCTATTGTAGTGGTGAGCCACTGGCGAGGTTACTTGTTCACTAGCTTTCCGTGCGACGTGCGTGTCGAAGAAGCCCAATCTCGTTGCAAAGAAACCAAACCCGCAAGAATGATTAAAGAGTGCATTCACAATATAACGAGCCAACCCCACCCACACAGTTATAACAACTCTTGATGAGTGCTTAGAAAATAAAATCTTCAATTTATGTAGATATTAGAAAAATTTAAGGACATTTTGCGACATATTTTGAACATTTTAGCACATTTTAGTCGTTATTAACGACTATGGTTACGACCATATTTTAGTCGTTTTGGAGTACCAACAACTTTCCAAACATCGTCAAACTTTAATATATTGTAGAATGACATATATTATATGTAGTTACTAATTTATATTGCATTATCAATTCAAATGATAAGATTATTGCTTAACCGTTAAGTCCCGGGGCGGCAACTCCCGGATTAATCCTGTTTTGGATTTTTTCACAATCCATGGCATAAAATTCAATTGCAAAAACTTTTTTGAAATATTATTCAAGGATAGTATAGGTATCAAGAACATGTATAATAATCAAGATTTTTTTTTTGAATTTGTCTTACCAACAATGTGTAATCCAAAATAATCCAATGAATAATCGAGATTAATTCTTTATAGTACTAGCTGAGGGCAAGAGCCTTTTCAACAATCAAAAGTTTAAAATGTGGATAATCTACATTAATTTTATAAAAATCTAGATTTTTTTTTTTTTGGGATTAAAATCTATCAAATTCTTGGTAGAAATTTTAGATTTGTTCATATATTAGTATAATTGAGATTTTGGGAAATGTAAAGTGAATATAAACATGGTTCATTATTTTGTTAAGGTTATAAGCAATTGTTCTATTGATTAAATAGTAGCCTAATTGGTTACATAGTGTTAGTTAGGCAATTGTTCTATTAATTAAATAGTAGCCTAATTGATTACATAGTGTTAGTGGAGCAATTGTATTCTAGTTCTTGAAAGGTTTTAGTGAGCACATTGTGGAGTGATCAACTTTATCAAAGAAGTGCACATAGCATAATATCAATAAGAAGAATAAGTTTAGTTGTTTATTCGTAGTCACGTAAGAGTATCAATAAGAACTTGAAGCTATTCATTTTGTCTATTCATAGTCACGTATAATTTGATGCATGAAAATTCAATACAATGTTATATGATATTGATGGGTGGTTCAAAGAATGTTTCAGTGCAAGGTTTGATACCAAAAGCCTCTTTTATTTTGGAAAAATCTAATTGGTTATTCATTTGAAAAAATATAATCCCAAATTAATCCAGATTATTTGGATTAATTAACAAAGAATTAAAGATACTTATAGTAAACATTGTCCGCACCCCCGTAGATTAATCCGGGAGTTGCCGCCCCGGGCGTTAAGTTAAGTTTCCTTGGAACGTTATACTACTCTGAATGTACCCTAAAATCTGTTACTTCGTTACCAAAGGATGTAATTGCTACTTCCGAGATGCAGTACCAAATTAAATGCAACAACTTAGATTATGGTCCCAGCATGCAGGTATTCATCGGAAATTAAGAAAGATGAATACATACTGTATGTGGCTTCAAGCTCTCGTTCCTGAGTGTGCAATATGCAGGGTGGACTCGGGAGTCGGTGTGGTTTGCACTTTGCATATTGATCCCTAAAGGAGTAAAGGTTGGGCCTATGATCATGGAATCATGCTTTATCTATCACACTCAATTTTGCGATTGAAAATAATACAAGAATTCAACTTTATACTTGTAGTAGATGAAGCCACGTGTCTAGTACAAATCATGAATTCTTCATAATCTTTGGTGAAAATCTGAAATTACTATGGTTTTTTGAAGTAATTGTAAAGAAAAGTCATATCAAAAGTCATGAAAACCACCCGTGTATTTAAATTCATGATTTTTTGCTACTCCATGGTAAAACCCACCGAACTTGTAATTGCAATGAAACACTCTTGAAATCTTCAAAAAAATTCAAATTTCTCCAAAGATTTAAACTGGAGTAAGAACTAGACTTGGCAAGCTTCATTTTGATAGCTAAGCTCAAATGCAATAGAACTCATTTCCATGGCCTACATTTTACTTTAAGCGAAACAAGCTAAAATATTCAAATAACACTAAACGGTGAACCATTTTTACGACTCTTTTTGTAGTTGGGACCCATTGTAAAATCTAAACATAGGTTAACTGATTTGACTTTAACTTGAAGGGGTGGCATCACTAAGCAAAGTCCTTCACATAAAGAATTGGTCAATTGGATGGAAATCATCCACGTAGCAATTCAAATTCTATAGTAGAGCTTCATGAATTCATAAGCCGATTTTTGGTATGGCTGGCGTTTAGGGGTTAGTGTGCTTTTTGCATCTATAAATTGGCAAGGCCATTACCTTAGACCATTATATTTGATAGAATGGCATGTTTCAAAGTGTAAAAAAATCCAAGTGCCGAGAGCTCTAAAAATTATGTCTGGTATTCATGTAGATAAGAGGTTTCAAATGGGTGAGAGTCTGCAAATCTCTAAAAATGGTGATGGATGATTTCAATCTAGGACATACAGTTGCAGCTGGGGATTTCTGGTATTTTTGGCTTTCAATAATATTCAAGAATCTGAACAAAATATGTTTTTACACTATGGGCTTTATAAATCTATCAAAAAAATGTCAAAATCTTTATATCAATTATTCTAAGATTCTAATGATAGCATATACTTCCAAATATGTAATATTATTTAATTCTTTCATGCCAAAACAACTTATTTAACAAGTGTATAGTATGTAAGAAGATTAAAAACATAATATAAAAGACTATAAAATTCCCGAGATTTTGAAAATATGTCATCTAAAACATATTGCAATATTTTCCGTAATTTTTTTATATAAATAATGAATCAATAATGATTAATGACTCAATAATGTTCAAAGGAATGGTAATGTTTTGCAGCAGTAAATTTTATTTTTTCTCCAACTATGACACCCTAGTACCGTAAAAACACCCTAATGAATATGATCATTTCTTCAAATGTAGGGCAAAGGACGAGCTGAATGAAAGTCTAACTCTAGTACCACCGAGGATTGAACATCAAAGAGTGAAACCCGGCCACTGTAGAGACATAATTGTTTCAAACAGTGGCCGAGACTTACTTAGACCAGGAATAAAAGAACATGGATGAGATGCTAGAAGTCATTCTACAAAGCTTCCAATGAACTTAGGTTTTGAGATCGTTTCCACATATGAGACGATTGTAGCAACGATCGAGTGTTTGAGTGCGAGCTCTAGTCAAGGGAGGGGAGCAATAATTGGAGCATGAATTGTGGGCATTGCAAGGAGACAAGGGATTCAAACTCAACACGTAAAAGCTCTAGCTACGATAGCATGTAAAATATTGCTTTTCTATTTTTAATGCTTTTAATGGACCTCCTCCCTATCAACACCCATGAATCTCTAATCTCGTAAGTTCGCTTCTTGTACGTACGATGTGGAATCTTTGAAATCAGCGAATATTGCTTGATCCTTGTCCTTTGCTATAACTTTTTATTTTTATTTCTATTCCGAGTCTTATGCTTTTCGTGAATGATGTATGATTTAAATTACACCTGTATGCATGTGCTCTTCTCGTCCCCAAAGGTTGCAACTTGGAAATAAATTGTTGCAGTTTAAGAATTCCTTTTAGACCCAAAACTATGGTCTGTAATACACCAAGTGGAACTTTTAAAGCTGTTATTGGTGATTGAAGGCGCTTGTAAGTCAACTAGCAATGTGTGACTAGCAATTTCATGATTTAGAAAAAGCATTGCACTAGCATGAGTCTAAGAAAGACTTGAAACCAATTCTGGGCCTCGTTGATATGGTAAGCCTCCGATCCCATGCTGGAACAACTTCGCTTCACGCACTCACTGATAGCAATGAGCTAGACTTCTGACTTGACCTGTCGGTAATGGATTTCATGCGGGTCTGCAAGCAAATGATGCGTAGTCTGAAATCTGCAGAGGTCTGAGACTGAAACGTACAATCTGATTGGTGGCGAAAAGAGACTGTCAAGAGAATGAGCACGGCAAGTCCAGGCATCCGGAGAGCCCAGCGACCACGCAAGCTGCAGAAATCACAACCAGTGCCAGAAGAAGCTAAGAATAATATTGCGGAGTTGCCACTGGAGTTGCCGGAGGATATCCTTGCCCGCTTCACCCTACCTGAGCTCGCGAGCTTGATCCCATGCCTCTCCAAGTCATGGGCGACGTCAAGATTCTTCAGGAAGCTCGTCGATCAAATGCTTCCGAAAATGATCGCCATTGTCCGGATTGAACACAGGCTCAGATTCCAGCTCACGGTTGCGGCGTTCAACTTCGCCTCCGGTCAATGGCATTACCGTGTGCTTGGACATGTGCTGAACGACACCAAGGAGCCCCGGAGGTTGAAAAGCGGGTACGTGAAACAGGCGTGCATTGCACACGATGCAGGGTTGTTGTGTGTCGTATTCTCCGGCCTAAGCAAAGCGTCTCCCGTGAGCCCCGTCGTAGTGTGCAACCCGCTCACAAACGAGTGAAAGGCGCTTCCGTTGCAAGAATGCAAGGACGCGAAGCTGAGGGACCCGGTGCTCGTTCAACTGGTGGTCGATGAGGCAACATGCCATTACAAAGTTGCAGTGGTGTACAAGCATTTCTGGAGATGTAGAACGATAGGATTCCGCGACCAAGTTGTGGAGCCATAAGTAACACGGCGTGGTGTGTGGGCAGGAATTCTTCAGCACTCACCACGTGTGATATGGGTACCTCAAAAAGCCCTTTCAACTCTAAAATCAATTCCTATGGTAACTTTGAATGAGTTCCTTTTTAGAACAAAATAAAAATTGAATTGAGGGGATGTGGTTTTGATTTCCTACACTTGTACATTACACAAAAAAGAAACTTCACGTAAAAATTGAAAGAGTTTATAGATTTTGAAGGAGTCTTTTTGTACAAAAATCAAAATTTGTCCTAGTTGAAAAATTTCTAGAAAATTTGTTTATAATATCTAGTGACATCATCATGTTACCAATTTTTGATGCGAAGTACATCTAAATATGTGTTCTTTGAAACAAAAATTTGAACAATTAAGGATATTACTTATATAGTATACTACAATGCCTGCATATGCTAATTTTTTGCATTGTTCTCTTTCAAAGCATAAAAACATGAAAATTTATTTATTCAAGTAAAAAGTTTGGACATGAACTTAAGTGTTTCGTGCCATCTAGGTGTGGATATTTTTATAAATTTTTTATTTATAATTTTAGTCTATTGAAATAGAGAAATTTCTCAAAATTTGGAAAACCAAAGATATGTTTAAAATTTCCAAATTTGGACAAAGTTTTCCTTTTCAATTAAATAAAATCAGTTGATTTGAGTCCAAATTTTCAATTGAAAAAAATCATTTTCATGTTATGCTTCATGAGAATAATTACCAAAAATTAACATTTGCAAGCATTTGTTCCTCGTACAATATAAATTATATTGTTATTTTTTAAAATTAATCAATTCAAATAACACATATCTAAGTGTAGCTTATATCAAAAGTTGGTACGAATATGATGTTAGTGGATATTTTAAACAAATGTGCTAGAACAACAAAGAATTTTTTTAATTTTTGTACAAAAAGGCTCTTTTAAAATCTTTAAACTTCCTCAATTTTTACGGGTTTTTTTGGTATATTGCATGAGTGTAGGAGATCGATTATCAACATCTTATTGATTCAATCTTTATTTTGTTTTAAAGAGGGACTCATTCAGAGTTGCTATGGGGGCTGATTTTAGATTTCAAAGGGCTTTTCTGGATACTTATATGAGACCATTGCCCTTCGGTGGGTATGAAAATCACGCATTCAACTCCCAATACGTACCATGTTTGAAGTATTCATTGTCAAGCTATTTTTTGTGCATTGTCAACATATTTCTTTAGCGTTTGGGGTTTTTGGGCGCACATTGTAGGACATGCACTTTTTGACAAAAGGTTTGAAACATGGAACTTTACGATAAGTAAAAGTAGAAATTTCAATATAATTTTTGAAATTCAAGCATGATAATTTTGAAATTGTTGCGGACTTTTATTGAAATGTTTTAATAAGACATGATAATGAAAGAAATTACAAGGTTGAATTTATATTACAAATTAACAAATGAAAAGACAAATTTTAGTCTTGAAGAGTCGAGGACGTCACTCTTTGTGAGTTTCAAGTATCACGTGTGTAAACAAGGTATTTATAGTTACTTTAAAAAGTAAAAAAAATTCTCACTAAGTAATTAGTGTTTAGTAATATTTCAAGATTCATATCTGTATAGTCGGTGTAGTCGATTCTGAGCATCTTGCATTAATGTAATTCAATCATAAAAATTAGTACCTTCAAATATTTATTTGAACTATATCTTTCTTTTGCACTATCGTTGTTACGGAATATTTGCGAATGACCTTAGCTCTCCGGTTTAAGCACTATTTTAAGAAAGGGTATATACACGGAGGTAGTTTATTGATCCGAATCGACTTAAAATATGTAGAGATGGTCATATTCGTTATATTGAGACTTTTTGCACTCTCGTTTTTATTCTCAACTCAAAGATGAACGGTTTTATCTTTTTATTAGTATTTTCTTATGAACAAACAACAACTCTAACTTTTAGAATTTCATTCTAGAATCACTACTTGAGCATTAGTTTTTGGTTTCAATTATTATTTTTAAATGAATTTTTGAATAACTAGCATTCTGTCTCAAAATCTCCAAAAAGTCTCAATATAACAAATATGGCTTTAGAGGTGAAACCATCCCATAGACTTCTTAGAAAACCAATCCCTATAAAATTCAAATTCAAACAAATGAATGAGAGATAAAAACGAAAATAACTCAAAAGCACTTTGTAGCTTTGTGAGAATGTTTCCGAGCAAGCGTACATTCGGGTACAAGATAGTTACAAATTTTTGGATCCAGTTGGGTACAAGATAGTTACGAAGTTTTGGATCCAGTTGAGATTTGTGGGAAGTAATTTTGGAAGGCCAATGTATGCTAAAAAATGAACGGAATTTCAATTTCCATATTGCGTTGGAATCACACTATAGTCTACTTTATCATCAATACAAATACACATATATAATTGAAAATCATACAATTTTTTTGATGTTTTCTATATGCTATGATCTACCATTCACTGATGCCACCATTTGTGAAAATTACAACTTGTATTTAATGATACATATTAGAAATGAACCTTCACAATTGCTTTAGAGATACTTCAGTTGATTCCACACGACTTGAACTACTTGTATGATTTCTTACTTGTTTTGTATTTAGATCCAAGAAATCTTTGACTATCTTCCAAAGGTTCACTATGAAATGATAAATAGTGTATAAAAGAAATCTAAATTGTTGTATGATTTTACATTATTCATTTTTCACTTATTATAAAGTTGAAGCACACTTCATTGCAATTCCAATGCAATTTGTGATTTCAAAATCGGTTCATTTTTGAGCAAGTTACAACTTCCTAAACATTGTTGAACTTTATGATGAAAAGTAGTTGAAAAATTCGTAAGCATGTTGTACCCAACTATACATGCACTCTAGAAATGGGTGTAGTGACGGACACCTAGAAGGAATCAAATGTTTCTAGTTTGATTAGTAAAACTGGTTTTTCACTATTATTGTATTACCCTCAAGTAGTAATTTATGTTGCTTTTCACGTACTCCCCAACCCGCCGAGACTCAATTGCATCGAACCTCACCGTCGAGACGTGCATTAATCGCATGGGCATGGATCTGTAAGATCGAGGGACGAGAATGGTTGTTTTTACCCAAAGGTTTAGAGCTCTCCTGGCGAGGCTTGTATCAATGTCTGTTTCCTGCCTATTTAGGGCATGATCCTTAGCTTTTGATTTTTCCACAGTTCCATTCGCGTCCATGTGGTTGAGGGTTTTCCTACGTTGAGCCTTCTCCTCGATCTCTCAGAGTTTGCACCCCTGTTGTCGAACTAGCAACTGTAGCAAGCTCTAGAATTCATTCGGAAGTTGTGAGTGACTGCATGTCGAAGTAGAATTTGAAGTTAATTCTAGAACCTTGTGCAACGAAGTAGAATTTGGGAACTGCAATAAGTACCAAATGGATTTCCCCACTGACGCTGCGCATGACTTGATCAGCGCTCCCATTCCGGACCAGCCACTGCATGAATTTATGCAGCTCGATGACACGGAACAAATTGAATTTACGCAACTCATTGCAGCTCATTTTGGCAGCGGTCGTGAGGAATCGGATGACAACAGCGATGATGAGACCGTAGAGTCTGAGGAAGGCGATGATGAGTCCAATGAGTTTGAGAATTCGGGTTCGGCAGTACCGACTGCCGACATGTTGCCCATACAGCAACAGCAAAAGCATGTTGACCATGGAAGTCACGATGGCGGCCACGTTCAGTTTGGGCTCGACCCAGAGGTACCATTCGGGGGATTCGATGACCAGTCGCGTGGCCAAATTTATGAGGAGTCTGTCATTCACACCTCCAACGCCGCGCAAGAGTACTCTTACGACGCCGTCATTCCGGACCACGCGGGTGCTGCAGTAACGACTACGGACATGTTGCGCAGCAGCAACAGCATGTCGATCGACCATCGAGGTGAAGTCCTGGTTGGGCTCAACCCAAGGGTTTTACCCGGGGATGTCAATCAGCAGATGTGGTACCCTAGTCATGAGGAGTTCGAGAATCACCAGGTTGAGCGCAATGAGGAGTCTGATGATTACACCACCGGCTCGCCGAGCGTCGGCATTCCGGACGACACGGTGATCGAATCTGAGGCTGCAACGCAGCACGACGAGGAGCAACGCCACAGTATTTTCGGTGTCGTTGGCAGCGATATTGAGAATGGGCATTATCAGACCAAAGTGTCTGAGGAAGATGGAGAAGGCGGTGATCAGTCCGAAGAGTCGCCTGGTGCAGGAGGCGAGCAGCGCAAGCGCAAGCGCAAGAGGACTTTCGATGTTGTTGGCGGCAATGATCAGAGCAATGATTCTGAGGAAGATGCAGAAAGCGGTGATCAGTCCGAAGAGTCGTCTGGTACAGGAGGCGATAGAGACAGTTACGAAGCGATGATCAATGAAGCTACAGTGCACGGGCCATGGGAAGTGCGGCAGCGAGGTGAAAAGTCCCAGGGGGTAACGCTCCACAAGAATAACAAGGTATGGGAATCGCACGTGTGGGTCAGAGGTGTGAAGATGCCCAACCGCCGCAAGAAGGGAAAGCAGGTCAGCGTTTTTTCTCTGCATGTGGTTGTGTGTTGCCAACTTGCTAATTGAAAATTGGGCTTGTTATGTTGATATAAGAGTAATTGTTACGTCGTTACAAGAGTAGTTGGGTAAAATGATAGACTATATCGCCATGATCTTCCGTTACCATTGGCATCATGTATATATAGCCAACAATTCTATAGAAAGGTAGTATGTGGTGGTTGTAAATAGATTGTAAATCGCGCAAAAAGAGAGGGCTTTCAATTTTTCAATTTTCAAATTGCCTATTGGACTCCCCTGAAAAAATGAGAAAAAAATCACTGCAGGTGTACCTGGGGTCCTTCAAAACCGAAGAGGAGGCAAAACATGTGCACGACAGGGCGGCCATCCGGTTCAAGATATGCAAAACAGTTACAGGTGAGCCCTACGCTTTGAACTTTCCTGAGTCGGAGCAGGCGGAGTTCATGGCCAAGTTCGGGAACTGGATCCTACGGGACTTTCTGTGGTATCTCCGCCGGCACTGCTCGGTATCCTTCAGCACTGGCAACTGCAAGAGCAAGGGCGTTGTTATGAGGAGAACTAAGAACGGTATGAAGTACGAAGCAAAGATCTCTGAGACCATTCCCGGTGAAGGCAAGATTACGTATAATCTCGGGAAGTTTGATACGGAGGAAGAGGCTGCAAAAGCGTACGACAAAACGTTGTTGTGTCTCAAGAGGCACTTGACGGAGGTGGAGAAGTGGTTTGTGATTACCAATTTCCAGCCGAGCAGCTACAGTGAAGAGGATATTGAGGAACACGAGCGCATGCTGGAACACAATCCCATGTAAGTCATGGATTCCACCATGATGATTCAACGTAGTATGGATGGTGGTATGGTGGAGCGGGGCCGTTGGACGCTCATCTCACGGTCACTCGATAGATGAGTGTTCAAGAATATATGTATATTGTAGTATTGTGGACCGGGACACAGATGTGGATGATTCTCTCGCCCAATTAGAATCACCCTCTAGCTAAATGGAGATATCAATGGTTCGGAGCAAATTTGCTATTGACAATTATAGATCGAAATTAGCTTCTAAGTTTAAGCTGGAAATTGTAGTGGAAGCAAAATAAAGTTTATAGGTGGCCCGGATAAAATTTGGAGAGCTTGGACGTGGAAAGTTTGGTTCGAGTTCATCTAGCTAGCTAGACTTAATACCAAAGATATAAGTGAGCTAGCTGTGATCGAGTTTTGTGTTGCTTATACCTCGACGATTTTAAATTCTAAAAAAAAGTGAAAAAAATAATAAAAAGAAAAAAAAAAGAAAAAAAGAAGAAGAAGAAATGTATGTATGATTGTATGTTTGTATAATTATATGTATTTAATTTTTTGTGCACTATTAATTATGATTGAAGAAGCTAAGTGGTAGTTAAATATGGAAGTAATCTATTGTTTTTTAATAGGCAAGAAATACTTGCAAGAAACTATTTTTACTATCTGATATTCTAATGAATGTTTAGGTGATGAAATGTTTACGGATTTGAAGGTATTGTATTGTGTCCTATCTCATATCAATCCACTAATTTTTTTGTAAAAATTGTTACAGTTCACTCTTCAATTCCTTGATCTCCATGATCCAAAGGTGTAGCCAGGGTGCAAGTTGAATAGAAAGAAAGTTATGAGTTGCAAACTTGCAACTTTTGATGGCGATGGTGATGGGTTGCCCATGGGATAGAGCCATATTAATGTTGAAAAGTCAACAACCGGTTATGGAATTCAATCACTAGGCTTTTGGATATCAAGGCACTAGGATCCATTCGAAGCAAATTGCCAAATCCTAAAATGATAACACTCTCATTATCAAAGAGCTATGAATATATTGGTCCCAAGAATCAAAGGCCATGAAAATAAAATTGAAGTGATACTTATGGGTATCAATATAATAGAACAAAAGCGCACTGATCCCAATGCAAAAAAATGCTCCAAGAGTTGAAATTGTGTAAGTATTCAAAAAAAAATGTGATTGTTGTTTTGAACTAAAACACCCTTTTATTTTATTGGTTAATTTGTATTTCTCTTTTTTTGCTACCTTACTTTAATTTTAGATTCAAACCTCAAAATTGGTAAGAAGCCGTTTACAGTATAATAGTCTAACTCTACCTTGTTCATTGAATGATTTTGGAATAACTTTTGAACATGATACCTTTATATATTAATAGAAAATAAGCCAATAAGGAATTGAGGAAAATATCGTCATTACTATATCTACAATGAAATGTATCAATTGAGATGATAACGTACATATTGTGCAGCAACATAGCCTAATGCAATGTATTACATTTTGGTCCAAATACTATTTCATATTATTCATGAAAATTTTCAGGTATGGATACAATCCTATAATACCTTTTGAGTGATGTTGACATTTTTGTCAAAAATCCAATTTCCATGACCAATAGATAATGTTTATTGCCTAAATTTTGATGTTGTGCAATGCCTAAATACTACACGTTTTGACAACCCCTACTGATAACACACCCACCCAACAACTTGAATTTCCTCATTCTTTGATTCCAAAAGCCCTATGGATTGAGGGTCTTATGGTCTTTTAGGAATTCATTTAGCTCCTTGATAAATTATTCAATTGTTACATTCTTGATAATGCACATTCAAATAACTTGAAGCTAAAGATAAATTTACGTATTTTAATGGCCATTGGAATGTAATACATACAAGATAGAATGTTTGTTTTTTTATTCAATGAAATAATGTGAAAGATTTTGAGGGTTGAAATGTAGACATGTTACTAACAATATCCTAGTTTGACTCATGGAAGGAGATCTTGACCTTCAATAGGGTGGAACCGCAAAAAAATGATAATAAAATCCAGAAATACCAGTTGCCACTCATTAATAACATCATTAATTTAGGGTGGAAATTTGATTCACCAAAATGTTAGTATGCTATACTAAAATCATAATTGTTTTGGTCAAAGGCCATAAATTTATATAATTATATATTATATTTTGGTTTTAGTTTCATGAAGTTCCGTTTACAATAGAGTTCTTATAGGTACTTCCCAAGGGTGCACTGCAACATCCAGTATGGAACTACGTGAGTGAACAAAAGGGTATTAGTTGTGGAGTGGGCTTACAAAATATGCATAAGCTATGGTATTACTTTAGTCAATTTTGTACATAAACATAACCCATCATAAATGACTGTGATAAAAATTGTAAATTTACATAATTATAAGGCCATCTATTAAAACCTGGAAATGGACATCGACACAAGGACTCGAACCGTGCAAAGACTTTCCGAGCTATTCCAATTACTTGATCACAGTGTAGAAATTCAGGAGGTCACTGAATGGATTCAGTTCGTCCCAAAAATGTTATCATGTTTTTAGTGGATAAATAACTCGATCTTCCAAAACGATTCTCTATCTTAAGTATCTTGAGAAACGACAATTCCAAAACGACAATTCCAAAATGCAAACGCAAATTAATTTCATACGAGAAGGCAATATTCATTAAAATGACACAATGTGCAGTCTCATTTTAATTATGACCCCAAATCTCGAAGATAATAATCGGTCATTATATTGAGACAACTCATTAAATTGAGACTTAACTACGTTGGATCATTCATAGTCATCTATTAAATTAAGAGTAGTCATATTTAATTGTTGAAGTCCTGAAATCTGTGTTGCATTTCTTTGAGCAATATTAGGAATGTTGACGCAACAATAAAGACTACACAACCATTCTCAAACTGGTACGAGGCATAACTAAGGCAATTATAATATTCTTGTCTCAGCCAACAATGATTTAATCAAATGGAATCACACTTATAATTGAGGATCTATTTTAAGTGAGATATCAATGACAAATATGGTCCTCCCATCCATACATGTAATGTGAAAGCGGTACCAAAATACAAAATTCAACATGCATAGTGCATAGGCACCTCGATAAATTTCAATGAATGTAATACAATGTTCTACAATAAGGACATCGCCATTGTAGTATTGTAGATCCACACAATACGAATCACTACAAATCTCTCCTACACATACGCCTATATACAAATCATCCTCGAGGCGGGGATGCTTCATTGACGGAATCTGATACATACGAGTCAATAGATGCTTTGATGATGTTGATTTGTGTCTGAGGGATTTTAATCCTTGGATCGGAAGTCTCTTTTCTTGTACGTGGCTTCCACGCTGTCATGATACAATCTGTATGGGACCAATTTGGTTGGAAACACCTATCCTCCTGCCAAGAATTCCCCTCTTTTGTATCCCAACCGTCATATGTGTCCATATCGACGTGTTGCCGTGAAGCAGGTGTCCAATACTGCATCTGAATTAAATTCACATGTCCGGGATCAGGACTGGGATTCGTCAAGGCTTTAGCCAGCCAAAATGGTCAAAGGTCGTCATCTGCAGGGCGCACCGCGAGGAAATAGCCAGCGTACACATCACGACCAACGCAAAATGAAGGGGCTGGGCGGTCACGCCTACGGCCAACAAAGGGAGCATCTTCGGCAAACTCCTCACGGATTGTCCCGTCGTCCAGAAATTGGTCCTCCATTTCAGGTGCGAACCTCGAAGATGGCCAAAATCCATTTTGCAAAATCTCCCGCGCCGGAACTGGCGTGGTTAGCGCAGATCTCACCCCCTGCCAATAGTATTTGAGGGGCTCATTCATCCTCTTGAATTCTCTAGACAAATCCTCATTAGCCATAGTGCCCCATAGAGCAATGAATCCATCGAGGCCTTTGCAAATCTCATCAAGGCATCGCATCTGATTCGGGGCCAGTGCGTGAGGCTGTCCACTGGGCACCATTGGACGTCCATCTGTAGTCTCCTTCCACAATCGAATTCCCCCACCCTCCTTGGGCAACCAGTCGCTGTCTGTACAAAGAATTTTGTACTACATTAAAGGCCACCCGTTGGAATCTTTGTAGAACTTGAACTGTTGAGCATTGGTATGACCTTGCAAAGCATCATTACCCGTGCACAAGTACCCTTCAACGAAGCCTTTGAAGTTTGGGACTTCCTCAATAAGGTGTGGAATGACAGGCTGAGATTCAGCATCCATGAAGGACTTCATAAGCTTGGGAATCGTGGGGTAGTCATTTTCCCGCAATCTATGGCTCCATCGACCAAAGAGGGCATCGATGTCATCATGCGTGTGCCCCACGATGAGAAAATTGATGAATATCTCGCAGAAGACACCTTTGTGTACAAGGAGGGAGCAAAATGCAAAGACCCATCGATTCTTGTTGTCCCCACATGCGTTGTCAAGCTGAAGAGTTAAAGTGGGAGGGAGTGGTTCCGCGATGACCGGCTCCCTTGGAGGAGGTGGGAGGGATTCCAAGCAAATCTCCGAACCTAGCAACAAGGCCTCGGAGAGATCAAAAGACCTACTCCCAGTGAACAACTCCCGCGTTGAATACTTTGGCGGCTTCTCCAGATCCGGTAGTAATTGGGCAATTGAACCCACGGTATGATTCGAATCACTCGGATAAATGTCTACGCCATAATGTGCATATCTAATGTCTCCGTGGCCATGCGCAATCATTCCAGTCACCGCAACCGGCAACTTCATGAAGGAATCAACTGCCTTGCTCTTGTGAGAATAATGCGGCGAGGCAGTCTTTGAGTGGTCCATTTTGTCATGGATGATGGAAAGTAATTTGTTCGGGAATTTCTCAGACTGATCCCTATTACCATAATACAGCTCTCTGTGAGCCCTTTGTTCATTTATGTGGGCTTTGAGTTTCGTAGTCTATAGAAGGGACGCGGGAATGCTAGCATGTGAGTCTGGGAGCGTGAGCCTGAGAGCATGAAAACCTGAGAGCCTAAGAAATTTTCAATTTTTTTTAAAGTTTTTTGGATTAGGACCTATAACCGTGGGATCAATATTTATAACCGTGGAATCAATATTTGCAGAATCAGTAGTATATTTGGGTTTAGGGTAACATGGAATTTACATGGACTGTGTGTAGTAGATATATCATGCTGTAGAATATCATGCTGTAGGATATAGATTGCCTTCCCTACACTGTGGGACTTAGTTTGGGGTTTTGTTCACCATAGGAACTTGGAGCCATGGCATCCAGGGATAGGGACAATGAACCACTATGTGGCCAACACCAAGCAAGACCAAACATCTCCCATGCCGCCCAAGCCTAGTAGTCATGTAAATCACATTCAAGCTACCCTAGGGTTTAGGGTACATCATCACGGTAGCCAAGGGCATCATGGTAATTGGGCAGCGGTTTTAGGGTCCGCAACAATCGAAAGCCGCCGCCACCAGAAGCTTGTGCCCACTCATGTTTGCCATCATGGACGTTCATCAAGTGAAAACTTCATGACCAAAACATTCAAAATTAAGTAGCATTTATAAAGAATACCATGGTGCATCCCCAATTGTATTCCCAACACTGAGCTGGGGGGGACGTTCACAGTTAACCCTTAAACGACATATGCTTTCCAGATACAACAACAAAAATCTATTTTAAATTCCATTTAAAGCATGATATTATTTTAAATTTTATTTGGCTCTATTCTAAAGAAGCATAGACCCCCCTAAGGTGCCCGGTTTGGCATTTTAAAAATCCCATTTAATACAACGGAGTCGAAGGGTAGAGTCAAGATCCACCCAGAATATAACCAAGTCCCTAGGGCATGCATTGTCGTCTAGGGGTTAACATGGAGCCATGGCATCCAGGTATAGTCACCCTGAACCAGACATACTGGCCAAAGTAAGTCACACCAACCTAGACCAAGGACCTCAGTCCCTGTCGCCCAAGCCCAGATGTGCATGTCTCAGACATCCAAGCTACCATAGTGGCCTAGCACATCACAGTCGCCAAGGACACCATGGTAATTGGGCACTCCGTCCCGTTATAAGCCCGCATCAATCAGCCGCCGCCGCCAACAGCGGATCCTGCAAACTCATGTTTACCAAGTCCGCCATGGAACTATGGAACCATGTCTAGGTATAATTGGACGTTCATCAATGGGCTCAGTCACTGTCATGGCATTCAAAAACCAGTAGCACTTTACACTGTCCAGCGCCATTTCTTCCAAGGCTCTTCTATTCTTCCATCTCCAGATCTTCGAATCTTGAGTCAAGCTCTCCAGTCATCTCTCTCTCTTCTTCCTTCAGTCATCTCTCTCTCGCTGCGCCTGCATAGTCCCTGTAACCTAGAGATCCACGGTTTAAACTTGGAGCCATGGCATCATCGTCGGCAAAGAACACTATCCCCGGCCCATTTTACATTCCGCGGCAGATCGGGGAGTGGAGGAAACATGTTGACAGCATTTGGTGCGAGAAGACGAACCTGGCGCGGTTCTGGAACCAGATGAAGGACAAGGTCGACCTCGAACTGTGCCATGAATTCATCAAATCTATGAAGACGAGAGACGAGAATGAAGAACTCCCGTCCGGCATGGTGCAAGGTATCTTGCTACAATACTCACCTCGTTACTTGTATTCATTTTTTGGGTGGGATGGCACAGGCGTCCTCAGTTGGAACGAGTCCTGCCGAGGCCCAAAGCCGGATGTGATGAACTTTTTGGGCGACACACCAGTGAAGAAGGGGAACAGATACGATGTCTTTAAGTTGGGTAAACTTCACCCAGAGCCATGGTTCTCTCACATACGGGGCATTCTCAGCCAGATCTTCTTCCGGAATGACTGCAATTCCGTGGCACTTGAGCACCTCCAGGTAATACTATTGGCCGACCAAGGTGAGAAGGTGAATTGGGGCCTCATTATGGACGAGTGCTTCAGGATCCAGCTGCGGGGTTACCGGCACAAGGACGATTACTCAAGTCCGATCGGGCCCTTCCTGACAACGTACATTGCGAAGTATCTCCAGCACTACCGCAAGTACAACGCACCACCGACCATGGGGACGTTTGCGGACGTACAGCTCGAAATCTCCAAAATAGCTCGCATTCGCCATGGACCCACGGAGGAAGGAAGCAACAAGAGACAGTGTTTGGGTTTAGAATCATCCGTACTAGCCTTGGAATCGGATCCAAATTGGGGACCAGTCACCGAAGACTTCCGTGGACGTTGCGCCGCCATGAGGGATGCCATGGACAACGTCGTTGAATTCGTCCATTCCACGGAGCAGCTGAGGGAGAGCTTGGCAGAGAAGCACTCCAAGTTAGTAGAGAACTCCAAGCGTAAGCTGGCTCAAGAAATCCAATCCGCCCAAGCAGCAGCACAGAAGTCGGTTGATGCGGCTCGAACTCAACATCGCCAGCAAATTGACGAAGCCGAGCAGAACTTGGCGAACTTGCGCAACCAAGTCGCCAATTTAGAACTCGAGTTGACCCACTCCAAGGAGAGCCGCGACGCACTTGCCAAGGAGAATTCATTGACTCAAGAGCGAGTCAAGAAGTTGGAGCTGCAGAACGAGGAGTACTTGGCAAGATGTAAGGACTTACAAGCAGCGAATGAGGCCTCTGGAGCAGGCCAGTCCTCGCAACCCATGTCGACCGAGGGATACGAGGAACTCGCACGTCTGGAAGCAGAACGTGTGAAGGCGAAGTATGCGTGGGATAATTTCGAGGTCAACAAAGTCAGCTTTGTAAATGAAGCCGTGCGCAACATAGTCACCAATGTACACGCCCTGTTTAGAGAGAACCCCAGCACCACAACAGATCCATCCCAGGAGTTCATCGACCGTTGCTGTGCTGACGCCATGGAAAGTCTGGGCATGCAGGAATCGGAGCATGAATGGGAGGATGAAGACACGGATGTCATGGATATTTTTCAACCCGGGTTTCATACACCAGACTTTCCAAGGGATGACACACTTTCCGGCCTGCAGCCACCGGCAGCCAGAGATCCACCCACACAGGGTGGCCCAGTGACGACACCAATGGCCGGAGGAGTTCCAAGCGATTCCCAAGGAATTCCTGCTGCCCAAGGTAAACAACAGGGTCAGGTCTTAGTCACAGGTCATCAGACTGACCTGGAGGAGACGTCTCACCCCTCGCCAAGCCGGACGCCACCGCAGCAACTCTCGGCACCCTCGCCACGCCCGACGCCAGCGCAGCAACCCTCGCCACCCCAGGCTCCACGGGACACGGTAAAGTCCCGCCCCAAATCTTTCAAGGATCATAAGAATGCATTAAAACAAATAGAGGAAGATAACAATCTGGAGGAACATGCTCAAGATAGTGACGGAGATGAGGAGTTGAGTACAGCCATAGAGGAAACGAAGAAGTATTTTGATGAGAACCCGGATTTGGCTGCCCTTTACTCCAATCCCGATGCAGAGGATGTACAGTGTCTATGTTGCAATAAGATGCTGGCCAAGAGCGTGTTTGATGTATATCAACACTGTGCTACTTACAGGAATAAAAACAGTCTAATGCATAAGGGTGTTGCTGCAGCAATAAAAGCACTCTATGGCGGCCAAGATCCACCACGTCGCCAAGAATAGAGACCCCGTGAAGAAACCCGACCAAATCGGACATCAACCTACAATCGCAAAAACAGGAAACAGGCCCATCTAATAATCGGCAACGTGAGCCATGGATCGCAGTGGACCAAGGACAGCGTAGGCAGGTGAAGGTGTTATAGGCAGTTAGAGATAGATAGTAAGTTTTGAGTTTAAAACTACGGGTAGCTATGCACAAGGGACATTTTATTTTTCACGAGTAGGGACACAGTCCTGATTAGCATATATGTATTGGATTAGTAAATACAATGATGCTGGGTTTTTCCCACATTAACTCTGTTGTATACAATCTTCTTCTTCTACATGGATTGCACGTTTTTAAAACTATTTTGAACATTCGCGTGTACTCTAATGTGATTGACTTATTTGAAAACAGGCAATCTTAGTTCCAAGACTACTACTATCCGGTTCCAAGACTACCGTGATCCAGTAAACCAAGCCGAATTAGAATTGAGTGCATTGGTTTATACCTTGTGGCAGAATCTAAGGTAGGCAGGGTATATTCCACGTCCACTACATCTCACCAATACCCCAAGCACACCAATGTCATGGTTTAGATTATGCCATGGTTCCATGGCATACATTGTTCGAGAACTGGGAGGGTCAGATAGTGGTCTCGGGGCCGAGACTACTCCCCAAGGGTTTAGGGTTTAGGGAAATTGTTTGCTGCTGCATTGTCGATCCTTGGAGCTAAGGTGGACATGGATTAGGTTCTGCCATGGTTCCATGGCATACGTGGTTCGAGGACTGGGGGGGTCAGATAGTGCTCTCGGGGCCGAGACCACTCCCCAAGGGTGCGGGTTCTAGAAAAAGCTTGCTGCTGCAAAGTCAATCCTTGGTGCCATGGTGGACATGGTGTAGGTTATGCCATGGTTCCATGGCATATGTGGTTCGAGAACTAGGAGGGTCAGATAGTGGTCTCGGGGCCGAGACCACTCCCGAAGGGTGCGGGTTCTAGAAACAGTTTGCTGTTGCAATGTCAATCCTTGGTGCTAAGGTCGTGAACATTCCAAAAACGTGGCCCATCATCAAGCCGTGGGCACCGAGGACACTCCACAGCCACCACGATACTCGAGTCACGCATGAGCATGGAGGGACAGACAGCGCCATTCATGTGTGCGTGACGGCGAACACGACAGAACCCAGGAGCTTCTCGTCCTGCCCCAACTCGTGGTGAACGCCATCTGTGACAACCTACCCCTACACCCGCACCAAAAACGGCCAAAAACCACCATTCACAAGCCCACATCCAAGCACCCACTCTCGGTTCCAATTTCCACATTCCATTCGCATCCCTGCCACTAACAATGTAAAGCATCAGCCCCACTGCTTAGATTTGGGGCATGACGAGAAGCTCCCGGGTTCTGCAGTTCGAGAACCAAGCCCCTCCATCAAGCCGTCGGCCCCTAGACCTCAAACCACGCCCTCGGAGACGTGATTCACGCACCCATGTCGCTCGGCCACGAACACCCTGATGTCCTACGTCATGTACAGAATTGGCCGCCACGGGAGTACCTAGAAGCGTTTCTCTGATCTCTTCCCACGACCCTAAACTCACACTCCTCAATCAAGCTAAGACCAGAGCTCATTACATCACATGTAGAGGCCTCACTTTTTTATGAAACAATAACTGCCCACAATAATATGAAACAATAACTGATAAGAGTTCAATGAGGTTGGAGAATACAAACGGTTGGCAATCCATAGTATAACGCACATGTAAAAAATCCAAAGTAGTGGCCCTTTTAGTCTCACTACAAATACCATATAGAAAGTAGTACAAATATGTGGAGAGAACATCAACGTTTCTGTAAATCATCACTAGAATCACTGCTACCAGAAGACCCTGAGCAAGAGCTAGATGTAGAGCCGTTCGGTGAACTAATACCATCACAATCAGACTCCTCAGCCTCAACATCAAAGTATACAAGTGCGTCAGAATTCAACACCTTTGGCTTTGGAATGTGATCCCTGGTACCCTTAACTGCAAGAGCTTGTGCTACAGGCTCAATGTAGCAAGGCAACTGAAAAGGTTTAGGTGGGCTCTCTAGAAACTCCGGCCTTGCAAAAAAGGGCCTCTGCATGGTAGAATTCGTGGTCTTCATTTTTCTACACAAGATACAATATAAACATGAGACCAAAGTGATCAAGATTTCATCAAACACATTATCAATTAGAATGATTAGGGTAAAACTTACTGAATCGAGATTTCTTCAACACTCGAACAATCGCTGAAGGAACTGTGTCTGGGTCCTCTGATGTAGATGATGGTGCCACGACTGCTGCGGTTTTGGGAATACGTACACGTCGCATAGACAAGAGCAATCCATCGAATAGCTCTTGGTCCTCTTCGAGTGCCACAATGTGGCGTTGCACGCGACGGCATGCCAACAATGATGCACCTAAAAAAATGCATACAACAGAAAAACATAGAACATTTAGCACGAGCAAGTAAAGGATAAATTAAAAGAAATAGAAAGAATATAATGAAATAGAAGAAATAGAATCCAAGTAATATAACGTGAGGATATTTGAAATATACACCTGTCATAGCGGTGCAATCCAAGACAACATCACTGGGGCGAGATGAAGCCTCAATTAACATCTGAATAAATTGACTATCCTTCTCACGAGGGCCTCGCCAAGGCTTAATTCCATTCATTTTTTGTGAGGTCTTGGTGGTGAAATTCTGCAACATGTCATTGCATCCCACATCTAATCCAAGAGCCTCGAGAGATGGAATAGATCGAAATGCAAACCGTGCAGGAGCACTCTGAGGTAACTCACGAACCAAAAGATAAACACCAAAACGTTGAGTCTGCAACATATAGAACCAATACAGTTAGTTAATAGTAACAGCAAAACAATAATGAATATCTACAAACTAGTTAGAGAATGTGGATATACCGTTTTGAGATGGTTTACTGGTGATGCCAAATGAAGCCTATTCATGCACGTCCAATCCTTGAATAACGTAAAGCCCGTTGCTTTACCGTAACCAAGGATGTTGGCCTTAGTTGACTGCCTATAAGGATGGACAATGATAATAGCGCCATCATCAACCAAGTGGTTGTCTGCAAAATCAAAAATCGGATCAAGCCAATCGTCCTCAGCGGAATTCTATGGTGGAATCTGTCCTGGCGGGTCCGAAATGGTGGGAACAGGTAGGTTCTCAGGCATGTCCA
The DNA here is from genome assembly GCA_022496805.1 of Pohlia nutans. NCBI lineage: Eukaryota > Viridiplantae > Streptophyta > Bryopsida > Bryales > Mniaceae > Pohlia > Pohlia nutans. Next base: position 13,087,464 of record CM040090.1, read on the forward strand.
CAAGAATCAAATCCACACACGGATCTTTGCAGGACGCTCCTTTGAATACTCTCGGGCAGTCCGCTTTGTGCTGCAAAAAAAAAACATTCAGAAGTCAGTGGACTAAAAAAACGATGCTAGAAGCCCAAAAAAACAAATTGCAGTTTATAGAGTCCTAGAGGTATGCAAGCATCATACCTCATCCAAAAACTTGTGTATCTCCTGAAACATCCTTGGAGGAGCATCATCTTCATTCTGTGGAAGAGCAGCTGCGAGTGAGGTGTTCAATACCAACTCATCAATCTCAAGGTCCTCTCCTAAATCCACCACATCACGAATTTGGCCACAAAATGCCTTGTCTTGCGACAGTTCGAAGTACCCAGAATCCCTCTTAGTACCCCGCTGCTCCTGGCTCTGATGCTGCGATTCTGCATCAACAACACTAGAAGCAGATGGCTTTGGAACCTCATCTACCTTAGGATTTTTCTTCTTCTCCTCCTTCTTGGCAATCTTCTCAGTTTGTCTGTCAATCTTGGCTTGCTCACGGGCGGCCACCTTCTCTTGTTGTTGAGTAATCTTCAACGCCTTCTTCTTGTCTTCAGCTTCAACTTTGGCAATGGGTTTTCGTTGTGCTTCTTCATCAAGACTGTCCAACTCACCATCCAAGAGGGCAGGTTTGTCGGCAGTCTCTGCCGAGGTTTTTAGTGTCTTCTCATCTGCATGAACATAACCCAAAACGCAGTCCAAATACCATCCAACCCCCTTGAGATGCGTGCTTGTCCAGGTTTTCAACTGTGGCATAGAGAACATGCACGTGTCAGACTGTCGATCCATCCAACTCTGAAGAAACACTGGGAGATCAGTCTTTGCGATAGCCTTCTTCAGGAGGAGCTCGTGCATGAAATACTTGTAGTCATACAGTATTGATTATTTCTCAATTTAGGTGACACAATATTATACGCACTTAGAGAAAGGTAAAGTGTTGAGAAATTTCAAGTTAAATTGATAGACACATACCTGTAGACCACTCGTTTGACCACAAGCTCACTACCCTTAAAGTCCTTAAAAGAGTCAGATTTCTTGAAGTGGTCAGTCCCCTTGAAAACCATCTGAAATGCTTTGTCCCACAGCTTCACTCGCCAAGATTCAATGAACTGTGCAATGGTCTTCGGTTCTGTTGGCACATCCATGTTCACGGTAATGTTGTCCTTGTGGATGATATTCTCATACAGCTCAACAGCCAAATCTTCAATCTGTAACACGAGAATGAATGCATTAAAAACAAATCAATGAATAGAGCGATACAAAACAAACATTAAAGAAAAAATAAATTTTAATTGATATAATAACTCACCCCTGCCCACCAAGCCGCCCTAAGAATGAACGTATTAAGACGGTCCTCATTCACTGGTTTCAGAGGGAAACGGACTGCCTCCCTTGTATGAACTGACGAATTCCACCACCTAAGCCAGCGTAGCTTGTGATATGGAGTAACAGAAGTGGTGGCAATAAGCTGAAGTTTTTCCAAAGTCAACTCAAGTTGAGTAGCATTCATACTCCAGTGCCTTTCGATCTGCCAAAAAATTGGAAGTCAATACATTTTCATGTGATTATAAACGCATAAGAAACAAAAAACAACCTGATAAAGGGCAATGTACCTCTTCCAGAAATTCGGGTCCATGTGCAGGATTTGCCACCGCAGTCATCTTGCCCAACTTTATCATCAACTTGGTAGTCTTGTCTTTGATGCCTTGTTTCATTGCAGCTGCAACGCCTTCTGGGGTGACATCCTCAGTACTAGTCTCCTCCCTATATACGAGGACAGCTGCATCACCTGCAGCATTAATCTCTTGCTGCATACAGAACACCAATTCAAATATTGCATAAGTACAAAATCGATTGCTTGACTTTAAATAAATATACATAGGATATAAGTTGAAGAAACGAGTGGATCTAATATTATTACCCGAAACATGAGCGCTGTGAAGACGTCGGATTGCAAACTAAACCATCCTCTCTTGGCTGAATTCTGGCACCTCTCCATTTCTTCACGGCTCAAAAGTTCAGAGAACTGGTCCAATGGCATAGTCCCAAACTTTCGCACTTGATAAAGCTGATGAACAAGATTTGTTTTGACATGGGAAAACTCTGTTTGCCTACATGACAATTGAAATGGTTAAAGTTTCAATGAAATTTAGAACATATTAATAAATTCCAAACAAACTTATAATAATCATATTCAATTAGAATAAGGTTGAAAGAAAGGAATCACTCACTTGTTAATATCGTTCATGACGTTCAAAAGCATTCCCACTCGACCTTTTGTCTCCAGAATGATAGTATCCACTGAGTAATGCCATGATCGATCATTTGCATAAAGTCTTGTAATGTGGTTCATCCAGCAAATCCGACGGTGATTGCCATCACAAATGAAGAACATCTTACCCTTCATGAACCGCAGAGAATCCTGAGAATCTAGATACAAATCAAACTTATCGCTCTCAGATTGCCAAATGGGCCCCCAGTCACTTCGATTCTTTAAAGACACGTGCTCTCCAACACCTTGCTCGTTCCTAAGTGACACGTAGAACACACAAGCACCTTCATGATAGCCATGAACAAATTCCTGCTCAAGTTTCAGAAGATCACACTGCAAAGTTGGCCTTACCATAGGCAAAACAACTAGCCGGCAAAGAGGGATCATGTGTCGCGAAATTTGAATTGGCTGTAGACGAAGTTCAGCAAGAGCGGCTACTGTGTTTATCCGCTGAGAACGTCGTATATCATCTTCGTTCTCCCCATGCACGGTCTGGACCAAAGGACTGTCATCATCCTCATCATTTCCGTCTTCACTGATTGCGGGTTGCGGAGTTTCCACCTCATCACTGTCATCGTCAGGGATAGGGAGCTGAGAGTCCACGATCTTCACAAGACAGAGAATAGTTAGAACAAGACTCTGATAAATTACCTTTAGCATTATGCATGGTACGAGCACTCTCAAATGTCAGGCCTTGAAGCACACAGATTTACAGCAAACACAGTTGCAGGGCTTAATACAACTAAAACGTTTGAGTGAAAGTCAACTGAATGCCATAATACAACTAAAACGTCCTAGTGAAAGTACGGACATTTGCTAGGGGTGGTGAGTCCGGGGATCGTGGATCGACAGTCGCGGTCGCTGAAACCGTTGGAGTTGTCATGGGTACCTCAAACCATCAACGCCACCAGGCCAAAATCCGAAAATAACATTCCTCGGAAACATGATTCACGCACCCATGTGGCTCGGCCACGAACACCCTGATGTCTACGGTCATGCACAGAATTGGGCGCCACGGGAGTACCGTCAAGCGATTCTCAGACCTCATCCCACGGGCGTGGCCGAGGTCACCACGTCGTGACGCCGTCACGTGGTGTCAATCAAGTCCATACCCGGGACTCCCCAGGATAGGTCTCGGCCCCGAGACCTCAAATCACACCCTTGAAAACATGATTCAAGTACTCATGTGGCTCGGCCACGAACACCCTGATCTCCTCGGCCATGCACAGTATTGGGCGCCACTGGAGTACCCTCAAGCGATTCTCAGACCTCATCCCACGGGCGTGGCCGAGGTCACCACGTCGTGACGCCGTCACGTGGTGGCCATCGAGTCCATACCCCGGACTCCCCAGGATAGGTCTCGGCCCCGAGACCTCAAATCACACCCTCGGAAACATGATTCACGCACCCATGTGGCTCGGCCACGAACACCCTGATGTCCACGGTCATGCACAGAACTGGGCGCCACGGGAGTACCCTCAAGCGATTCTCAGACCTCATCCCACGGGCGTGGCCGAGGTCACCACGTCGGGACGCCGTCACGTGGTGGCCATCGAGGCTATAGCCGGGACTCCTCAAGATAGGTCTCGGCCCCGAGACCTCAAATCACACCCTCGGAAACATGATTCACGCACCCATGTGGCTTGGCCACGAACACCCTGATGTCCACGGTCATGCACAGAACTGGGCGCCACGGGAGTACCCTCAAGCGATTCTCAGACCTCAACCCACGGGCGTGGCGGAGGTCACCACGTCGTGACGCCGTCACGTGGTGGCAATCGAGTCCATAGCCGGGACTCCCCAGGATAGGTCTCGGCCCCGAGACCTCAAATCACACCCTTCAAAACATGATTCAAGTACTCATGTGGCTCGGCCACGAACACCCTGATCTCCTCGGCCATGCACAGTATTGGGCGCCACTGGAGTACCCTCAAGCGATTCTCAGACCTCATCCCACGGGCGTGGCCGAGGTCACCACGTCGTGACGCCGTCACGTGGTGGCCATCGAGTCCATACCCCGGACTCTGCAGGATAGGTCTCGGCCCCGAGACCTCAAATCACACCCTCGAAAACATGATTCAAGTACTCATGTGGCTCGGCCACGAACACCCTGATCTCCTCGGCCATGCACAGTATTGGGCGCCACTGGAGTACCCTCAAGCGATTCTCAGACCTCATCCCACGGGCGTGGCCGAGGTCACCACGTCGTGACGCCGTCACGTGGTGTCAATCGAGTCCATACCCGGGACTCCCCAGGATAGGTCTCGGCCCCGAGACCTCAAATCACACCCTTGAAAACATGATTCAAGTACTCATGTGGCTCGGCCACGAACACCCTGATCTCCTCGGCCATGCACAGTATTGGGCGCCACTGGAGTACCCTCAAGCGATTCTCAGACCTCATCCCACGGGCGTGGCCGAGGTCACCACGTCGTGACGCCGTCACGTGGTGTCAATCGAGTCCATACCCGGGACTCCCCAGGATAGGTCTCGGCCCCGAGACCTCAAATCACACCCTTGAAAACATGATTCAAGTACTCATGTGGCTCGGCCACGAACACCCTGATCTCCTCGGCCATGCACAGTATTGGGCGCCACTGGAGTACCCTCAAGCGATTCTCAGACCTCAACCCACGGGCGTGGCGGAGGTCGCCACGTCGTGACGCCGTCACGTGGTGGCCATCGAGTCCATACGCCGGACTCCCCAGGATTGGTCTCGGTTCCGAGACCTCAAATCACACCCTCGAAAACATGATTCACGTACTCATGTGGCTCGGCCACGAACACCGTGATCTCCACGGTCATGCACAGAATTGGGCGCCACTGGAGTACCCTCAAGCGATTCTCAGACCTCATCCCACGGGCGTGGCCGAGGTCACCACGTCGTGACGCCGTCACGTGGTGGCCATCGAGTCCATACCCCGGGCTCCCCAGGATAGGTCTCGGCCCCGAGACCTCAAATCACACCCTCGGAAACATGATTCACGCACCCATGTGGCTCGGCCACGAACACCCTGATGTCCACGGTCATGCACAGAACTGGGCGCCACGGGAGTACCCTCAAGCGATTCTCAGACCTCAGCCCACAGGCGTGGCCGAGGTCACCACGTCGGGACGCCGTCACGTGGTGGCCATCGAGGCTATAGCCGGGACTCCTCAGGATAGGTCTCGGCCCCGAGACCTCAAATCACACCCTCGGATTTATTATTCACGCAGCCATATGCCTCCGCAACGCACACCGTGATCTCTACGGTCATGCACAGAATTGGGCGCCACAGGAGTACCCTCAAGCGATTCTCAGACCTCATCCCACGGGCGTGGCCGAGGTCACCACGTCGTGACGCCGTCACGTGGTGTCAATCGAGTCCATACCCGGGACTCCCCAGGATAGGTCTCGGCCCCGAGACCTCAAATCACACCCTTGAAAACATGATTCAAGTACTCATGGGGCTCGGCCACGAACACCCTGATCTCCTCGGCCATGCACAGTATTGGGCGCCACGGGAGTACCCTCAAGCGATTTTCAGACCTCATCCCACGGGCGTGGCCGAGGTCACCACGTCGTGACGCCGTCACGTGGTGGCCATCGAGTCCATACCCCGGGCTTTGCAGGATAGGTCTCGGCCCCGAGACCTCAAATCACACCCTCGGAAACATGATTCACGCACCCATGTGGCTCGACCACGAACACCCTGATGTCCACGGTCATGAACAGAACTGGGCGCCACGGGAGTACACTCAAGCGATTCTCAGACCTCATCCCACGGGCGTGGCCGAGGTCACCACGTCGGGACGCCGTCACGTGGTGGCCATCGAGGCTATAGCCGGGACTCCTCAGGATAGGTCTCGGCCCCGAGACCTCAAATCACACCCTCGGATACATTATTCACGCACCCATGTGGCTCCGCCACGCACACCGTGATGTCCACGGTCATGCACAGAATTGGGCGCCACAAGAGTACCCTCAAGCTATTCTCAGACCTCATCCCACGGGCGTGGCCGAGGTCACCACGTCGTGACGCCGTCACGTGGTGGCCATCGAGTCTATACCCCGGACTACCGAGGATAGGTCTCGGCCCCGACACCTCAAATCACACCCTCGGAAACATGATTCACGCACCCATGAGGCTCGGCCACGGACACCCTGATGTCCACGGTCATGCACAAAATTGGGCGCCACTGGAGTACTCTCAAGCGATTCTCAGACCTCATCCCACGGGCGTGGCCGAGGTCAGCACGTCGTGAGGTCGTCACGTGGTGGCCATCGAGGCCATAGCCGGGACTCCCCAGGATAGGTCTCGGCCCCGAGATCTCAAATCACACCCTCGGAAACATGATTCACGCACCCATGTGGCTCGGGCACGGACACCCTGATGTCCACAGTCATGCACAGAATTGGGCGCCACGGGAGTACCCTCAAGCGATTCTCAGACCTCAACCCACGGGCGTGGCGGAGGTCGCCACGTCGTGACGCCGTCACGTGGTGGCCATCGAGTCCATACGCCGGACTCCCCAGGATTGGTCTCGGTTCCGAGACCTCAAATCACACCCTCGAAAACATGATTCACGTACTCATGTGGCTCGGCCACGAACACCGTGATCTCCACGGTCATGCACAGAATTGGGCGCCACTGGAGTACCCTCAAGCGATTCTCAGACCTCATCCCACGGGCGTGGCCGAGGTCACCACGTCGTGACGCCGTCACGTGGTGGCCATCGAGTCCATACCCCGGACTCCCCAGGATAGGTCTCGGCCCCGAGACCTCAAATCACACCCTCGGAAACATGATTCACGCACCCATGTGGCTCGGCCACGAACACCCTGATGTCCACGGTCATGCACAGAACTGGGCGCCACGGGAGTACCCTCAAGCGATTCTCAGACCTCAGCCCACAGGCGTGGCCGAGGTCACCACGTCGGGACGCCGTCACGTGGTGGCCATCGAGGCTATAGCTGGGACTCCTCAGGATAGGTCTCGGCCCCGAGACCTCAAATCACACCCTCGGATTTATTATTCACGCAGCCATGTGGCTCCGCAACGCACACCGTGATCTCTACGGTCATGCACAGAATTGGGCGCCACAGGAGTACCCTCAAGCGATTCTCAGACCTCATCCCACGGGCGTGGCCGAGGTCACCACGTCGTGACGCCGTCACGTGGTGGCCATCGAGTCCATACCCGGGACTCCCCAAGATAGGTCTCGGCCCCGAGACCTCAAATCACACCCTCGGAAACATGATTCACGCACCCATGTGGCTCGGCCACGAACACCCTGATGTCCACGGTCATGAACAGAACTGGGCGCCACGGGAGTACACTCAAGCGATTCTCAGACCTCATCCCACGGGCGTGGCCGAGGTCACCACGTCGGGACGCCGTCACGTGGTGGCCATCGAGGCTATAGCCGGGACTCCTCAGGATAGGTCTCGGCCCCGAGACCTCAAATCACACCCTCGGATACATTATTCACGCACCCATGTGGCTCCGCCACGCACACCCTGATGTCCACGGTCATGCACAGAATTGGGCGCCACAAGAGTACCCTCAAGCTATTCTCAGACCTCATCCCACGGGCGTGGCCGAGGTCACCACGTCGTGACGCCGTCACGTGGTGGCCATCGAGTCTATACCCCGGACTACCGAGGATAGGTCTCAGCCCCGACACCTCAAATCACACCCTCGGAAACATGATTCACGCACCCATGAGGCTCGGCCACGGACACCCTGATGTCCACGGTCATGCACAAAATTGGGCGCCACTGGAGTACTCTCAAGCGATTCTCAGACCTCATCCCACGGGCGTGGCCGAGGTCAGCACGTCGTGAGGCCGTCACGTGGTGGCCATCGAGGCCATAGCCGGGACTCCCCAGGATAGGTCTCGGCCCCGAGACCTCAAATCACACCCTCGGAAACATGATTCACGCACCCATGTGGCTCGGGCACGGACACCCTGATGTCCACAGTCATGCACAGAATTGGGCGCCACGGGAGTACCCTCAAGCGATTCTTAGACCTCAACCCACGGGCGTGGCGGAGGTCGCCACGTCGTGACGCCGTCACGTGGTGGCCATCGAGTCCATACGCCGGACTCCCCAGGATTGGTCTCGGTTCCGAGACCTCAAATCACACCCTCGAAAACATGATTCACGTACTCATGTGGCTCGGCCACGAACACCGTGATCTCCACGGTCATGCACAGAATTGGACGCCACTGGAGTACCCTCAAGCGATTCTCAGACCTCATCCCACGGGCGTGGCCGAGGTCACCACGTCGTGACGCCATCACGTGGTGGCCATCGAGTCCATACCCCGGACTTTGCAGGATAGGTCTCGGCCCCGAGACCTCAAATCACACCCTCGGAAACATGATTCACGCACCCATGTGGCTCGGCCACGAACACCCTGATGTCCACGGTCATGAACAGAACTGGGCGCCACAGGAGTACCCTCAAGCGATTCTCAGACCTCATCCCACGGGCGTGGCCGAGGTCACCACGTCGGGACGCCGTCACGTGGTGGCCATCGAGGCTATAGCCGGCACTCCTCAGGATAGGTCTCGGCCCCGAGACCTCAAATCACACCCTCGGATACATTATTCACGCACCCATGTGGCTCCGCCACGCACACCCTGATGTCCACGGTCATGCACAAAATTGGGCGCCACAAGAGTACCCTCAAGCGTTACTCAGACCTCATCCCACGGGCGTGGCCGAGGTCACCACGTCGTGACGCCGTCACGTGGTGGCCATCGAGTCTATACCCCGGACTACCGAGGATAGGTCTCGGCCCCGACACCTCAAATCACACCCTCGGAAACATGATTCACGCACCCATGAGGCTCGGCCACGGACACCCTGATGTCCACGGTCATGCACGAAATTGGGCGCCACTGGAGTACTCTCAAGCAATTCTCAGACCTCATCCCACGGGCGTGGCTGAGGTCAGCACGTCGTGAGGCCGTCACGTGGTGGCCATCGAGGCCATAGCCGGGACTCCCCAGGATAGGTCTCGGCCCCGAGACCTCAAATCACACCCTCGGAAACATGATTCACGCACCCATGTGGCTCGGCCACGAACACCTTGATGTCCACAGTCAGGCACAGAATTGGGCGCCACGGGAGTACCCTCAAGGGATTCTCAGACCTCATCCCACGGGCGTGGCCGAGATCACCAAGTCGTGAGGCCGTCACGTGGTGGCCATCGAGGCCATAGCTGGGACTCCCCAGGATTGGTCTCGGCCCCGAGACCTCAAATCACACCCTCGAAAACATGATTCAGGTACTCATGTGGCTCGGCCACGAACACCGTGATCTCCACGGTCATGCACAGAATTGGGCGCCACTGGAGTACCATCAAGCGATTCTCAGACCTCATCCCACGGGCGTGGCCGAGGTCACCACGTCGTGACGCCGTCACGTGGTGGCCATCGAGTCCATACCCGGGACTCCCCAGGATAGGTCTTGGCCCCGAGACCTCAAATCACACCCTCGGAAACATGATTCACGCACCCATGTGGCTCGGCCACGAACACCTTGATGTCCACAGTCATGCACAGAGTTGGGCGCCACGGGAGTACCCTCAAGGGATTCTCAGACCTCATCCCACGGTCGTGGCCGAGGTCACCAAGTCGTGAGGCCGTCACGTGGTGGCCATCGAGGCCATAGCTGGGACTCCCCAGGATTGGTCTCGGCCCCGAGACCTCAAATCACACCCTTGAAAACATGATTCACGTACTCATGTGGCTCGGCCACGAACACCCTGATCTCCTCGGTCATGCACAGTATTGGGCGCCACTGGAGTACCCTCAAGCGATTCTCAGACCTCATCCCACGGGCGTGGCCGAGGTCACCACGTCGTGACGCCGTCACGTGGTGGCCATCGAGTCCATACCCCGGACTCTGCAGGATAGGTCTCGGCCCCGAGACCTCAAATCACACCCTCGAAAACATGATTCACGTACTCATGTGGCTCGGCCACAAACACCGTGATCTTTACGGTCATGCACAGAATTGGGCACCACAGGAGTATCCTCAAGCGATTCTCAGACCTCATCCCACGGGCGTGGCCGAGGTCACCACATCGTGACGCCGTCACGTGGAGGCCATCGAGTCCATGCCCGGACTCCCCAGGATAGGTCTCGGCCCCGAGACCTCAAATCACACCCTCGGAAACATGATTCACGCACCCATGTGGCTCGTCAACGAACACCCTGATGTCCACGATCATGCACAGAATTGGGCGCCACTTGAGTACCCTCAAGCGATTCTCAGACCTCATCCCTCGGGCGTGGCCGAGGTCACCACGTCGTGACGCCGTCATGTCGTGGCCATCGAGGCCATAGCCGGGACTCCCCAGGATAGGTCTCGGCCCCGAGACCTCAAATCACACCCTCGGAAACATGATTCACGCACCCATGTGGCTCGGGCACGCACACCCTGATGTCCACGGTCATGCACAGAATTGGGCGCCACGGGAATACCCTCAAGCGATTCTCAGACCTCAACCCACGGGCGTGGCGGAGGTCGCCACGTCGTGACGCCGTCACGTGGTGGCCATCGAGTCCATACGCCGGACTCCCCAGGATTGGTCTCGGTTCCGAGACCTCAAATCACACCCTCGAAAACATGATTCACGTAATCATGTGGCTCGGCCACGAACACCGTGATCTCCACGGTCATGCACAGAATTGGGCGCCACTGGAGTACCCTCAAGCGATTCTCAGACCTCATCCCACGGGCGTGGCCGAAGTCACCACATCGTGACGCCGTCACGTGGTGGCCATCGAGGCCATAGCCGGGACTCCCCAGGATAGGTCTCGGCCCCGAGACCTCAAATCACACCCTCGGAAACATGATTCACGCACCCATGTTGCTCGGCCACGAACACCTTGATGTCCACAGTCATGCACAGAATTGGTCGCCACGGGAGTACCCTCAAGGGATTCTCAGACCTCATCCCACGGGCGTGGCCGAGGTCACCACGTCGTGAGGCCGTCACGTGGTGGCCATCGAGGCCATAGCTGGGACTCCCCAGGATTGGTCTCGGTTCCGAGACCTCAAATCACACCCTCGAAAACATGATTCACGTACTCACGTGGCTTGGCCACGAAAACCGTGATCTCCACGGTCATGCACAGAATTGGGCGCCACTGGAGTACCCTCAAGCGATTCTCAGACCTCATCCCACGGGCGTGGCCGAGTTCACCACGTCGTGACGCCGTCACGTGGTGGCCATCGAGTCCATACCCCGGACTCCCCAGGATAGGTCTCGGCCCCGAGACCTCAAATCACACCCTTGAAAACATGATTCACGTACTCATGTGGCTCGGCCACGAACACCCTGATCTCCTCGGTCATGCACAGTATTGGGCGCCACTGGAGTACCCTCAAGCGATTCTCAGACCTCATCCCACGGGCGTGGCCGAGGTCACCACGTCGTGACGCCGTCACGTGGTGGCCATCGAGTCCATACCCCGGACTCTGCAGGATAGGTCTCGGGCCCGAGACCTCAAATCACACCCTTGAAAACATGATTCACGTACTCATGTGGCTCGGCCACAAACACCGTGATCTCTACGGTCATGCACAGAATTGGGCGCCACTGGAGTATCCTCAAGCGATTCTCAGACCTCATCCCACGGGCGTGGCCGAGGTCACCACGTCGTGACGCCGTCACGTGGTGGCCATCGAGTCCATGCCCCGGACTCCCAAGGATAGGTCTCGGCCCCGAGACCTCAAATCACACCCTCGGAAACATGATTCACGCACCCATGTGGCTCGTCAACGAACACCCTGATGTCCACGATCATGCACAGAATTGGGCGCCACTTGAGTACCCTCAAGCGATTCTCAGACCTCATCCCTCGGGCGTGGCCGAGGTCACCACGTCGTGACGCCGTCATGTCGTGGCCATCGAGGCCATAGCCGGGACTCCCCAGGATAGGTCTCGGCCCCGAGACCTCAAATCACACCCTCGGAAACATGATTCACGCACCCATGTGGCTCGGGCACGCACACCCTGATGTCCACGGTCATGCACAGAATTGGGCGCCACGGGAATACCCTCAAGCGATTCTCAGACCTCAACCCACGGGCGTGGCGGAGGTCGCCACGTCGTGACGCCGTCACGTGGTGGCCATCGAGTCCATACGCCGGACTCCCCAGGATTGGTCTCGGTTCCGAGACCTCAAATCACACCCTCGTAAACATGATTCACGTACTCATGTGGCTCGGCCACGAACACCGTGATCTCCACGGTCATGCACAGAATTGGGCGCCACTAGAGTACCCTCAAGCGATTCTCAGACCTCATCCCACGGGCGTGGCCGAGGTCACCACGTCGTGACGCCGTCACGTGGTGGCTATCGAGGCCATAGCCGGGACTCCCCAGGATAGGTCTCGGCCCCGAGACCTCAAATCACACCCTCGGAAACATGATTCACGCACCCATGTGGCTCGGCCACGAACACCCTGATGTCCACGGTCATGCACAGAATTGGGCGCCACGGGAGTACCCTCGAGCGATTCTCAGACCTCTTCCCACGGGCGTGGCCGAGGTCACCACGTCGTGACGCTGTTACGTGGTGGCCATCGAGTCCATACCTCGGACTCCCCAGGATAGGTCTCGGCCCCGAGACCTCAAATCACACCCTCGGAAACATGATTCACGCACCCATGTGGCTCAGCCACGAACACCCTGATGTCCACGGTCATGTACAGAATTGGGCGCCACGGGAGTACCTTTAAGCATCTCTCTGACCTCTTTCCACGACCCTAAACTCGCACTCCTCAGTTTACAACGCAATCAGGCAATGGCAAGAGCAAAGGTATCACAATAGGAGGCCTTACATTAAATACTGAAGCAATCTGCCTTAGGGTGTGGGTGTGGGCACCACGCCGTTACGACGTCCCGCGGTGGCCAATTCGTCCTTACCGTGGACTCCCCAGCATGGGTCTCGGCCCCGAGACCTGTATCTAGGGTGTTAAAAATATGTTTAAGAGTCCCATGTAACTAGACCGCGTCCACGCTGATTTCCCACGTCATGCATTACCAGAGTACCCAAGTGCGTCACCCGGACCTTCCACCTCGAGACTTGTTTTTTCACTTATCTTGCAATCTATGTGCAGGGCATAGAGAAATCATTTGGCAAGGGGTTTATCACATGCGATATTCAACGATCAAAGAACTTACAGATCCGATAGGTTCGGCAATCCTCGGCGTCGTGATGGGTATTTGATGCTCGGCCAAGATATCTGGTGGCTCTGAATTATTTGCTCCATTCTTTGATGCTCAACCCCTTGTCATAGATGCCTGTATTGGGAATATCTGCGTCAGAATCGGATTCAATCAAGATGCAAACAATACGACTTTATACTCGATTCCTTCCAAAGCATACATTTCAGTCTACCTATCCAACACGGTCGAGGAGATCAAACCCTCGTGCTACTCGACCCGGAACCCACGGCGCCTGATTCTGGTACCAGTTCGAGAGGACCTCAACGTGCAACGCCAGCTGGCCTTTAATCCACAGCCACAGGCTATGAAGTGCACCTTGCAACTGAATCGTGCAGCCCGTAACTTAAATGGGCACCTGAACCTAGAAATTCGCATGCGCCAGTTACTTGGAGCAAACGCACAATGACGAATAGGCGAGACGACAAGCGCTGTGCGGGACGGATGTGCATACGTGCGGAGACAGAGTTTGGGACTGCAATGTTCGCAGGCGTTCGGTCACAGTGCGAAGGCTGCAATGCGTGCGAGCAATTTGCAGCAGTGCGGCTGAGTAAACCCTAGACCACAGGTCGGATCTCACAATGAATGCCCTAATCCAAAATTCGAGGGCCAACCCTCATTCCACGACGATTTTGCCTGGCTTTAGGGTCTACTTTAGATTGGGCATTGGGTCCTCACTCGCACCGCTGGGCCCACGTGCCCGCCTGCACGGTAATTTAAGACTTAAACTACCACTCCCATCTACATCCCAAATTAATATCCATAATGAACTTGATGGAACAAAGGAGTTCATACCACTTGCTAAGACAAGCTCCCAATAATAGAATCTATAACTCACACCGTTGGATGATGACTTACTTGAGATCCTGCAACGGTGCCCTTCATTATTTTGACGTTGTCTTCACTGTATGCCTGGGTTGTGTCTTCCGCCACTACCCCTTCTTGCAAGCTCGCCAAGTTGGTCACTTCTTCTCCTCCAAAATCAATCTTCACACCCACAGGTATCTCAATATCTGTTAAACGTGACAAATGTTTCGACGCTCTCATCCTCGACCGCTCTAATTCACGTCTGCTAGAATATAATATCCTTCCTCGCTTCTTCCTCTTCTTCTGCCTACTCACACTCTCTGAATTAATTGAACAAATATCGTCTAACATCTGCATAGCCAGAAGTTCTACTTAGAAGTTTCATCACAATAGAATGTGTGATCTAAGCTATTCGAGGTCGACGCTGTTCGATTCTACAAACTATCACTAGTATCGCACAACACATTCTTCCATCAACATGAACTGCAGTGTGCATGTGGCTAGAAGTTTACCATTCTGTCTTCTATTTATTTTCAATGTTTCTATAATTATCAGAACGTCGTTCCAGATTAACTTGATAACTATTTGTTATCAACGCATTTGATAAGATACATGATCATCCATTTCAGCTGTCACTGACATATACATGATGTCTCAGCATTTATGAATTACGGATGCTTGCTATAGAATGTAATTCCACGTTCTCCATTTCCTGACTCCGCCGTCTTTGAATGCACTAAAGTTTGTATCCTATGTCCATGTCTAGAAAGTTGAAGCGGCAAAGCCTTGTCAGAGGTCTATTTTAAAGGTTGAACGAAACGCTCAAAGTTAGAAAAAGTATGCCACAACATCTGTAGAATTGCATAA
Source organism: Pohlia nutans (assembly GCA_022496805.1). NCBI lineage: Eukaryota > Viridiplantae > Streptophyta > Bryopsida > Bryales > Mniaceae > Pohlia > Pohlia nutans. The sequence goes on from CM040090.1 coordinate 13,102,668, forward strand.
TCTAATTCCAACAACATGGCTTCTATGCTTACGTTCATTGCTTTCATTTCTGTTGTCAACTCTCCTTCATATCTATCCACTAAATCTTAACAGCTGAGATGGATGCTTTGGAGATTGAGGCTTTAGAGGAAGTGCTAGACTTGGATACCATTGGGAGATTCCCGATGCGATGCGATGAAGACTATCCCGTTGTGTCCAGGAATGGTCGTTTGGTGCACATGTCGAATCCCATCAACAGCTTGGAGGGTGCAGTGGAATTGTGGATGGGCGAATTCCCAAACTGTCGAGACTTCGACATCAACCTCGCAATCATCTTGCTAGACAAAGATCGACTTCGATTCTACCGAGTCCCGTGTGGATTTTGGGACTCCCTCCCTCGACCTCCTCTTGTCTGGAGGCTCATATGGTCTCATTATGTCTGCAATTTGTTGGGACTCCCCGATCCTTGCAACCTCGAAAGTGACGGTATTCCAATTGTGCCAGAAGAAATTGCAACAGCCGTCCAAGATTTCTTTGACAATGAACCCAAGCCTCCGTTTTGGGGTTCCGTTCCAAACACCTCGCCATTCTAATTTCCCGGTCATTGAGGAAACTTTCGGGCTACCTTACTAGAAGCTGAAGCTTAGATGTTTATGATATCATGCAAAATATCATTGTACTTAGGAGACAGTCTTTTTATTTTCTTTATTCAAGTATCATTATAATACTGTGTGTCATAGAAGCTTCGTCTACAGTTCATATAGATTAGTCTTACAAAAAGCTGCACGTTCACAAAGACTGTGTCCTCATAGTATAAATAAACCTCAACGACAACTTGTTCACGTGAATATTATTGAAGGTAGAGAAGATTGCACAAGGCACACACACGAACACAAGGAATGCGTAGAAAGAGATGATCTTTACTCAAAGGCCTTCCACCTTAAGTAGTGTACACTAGGAGGTCACCATGGACAAACCATATGGGATAACTCATCACAAGGACACTCTAGAGATCAGCCCATGCCTAACCCCTCCTCCCACACACCATTATTTAGCACCCGTACGTCTTTGGCTTCTAGCAATACTACGTTGCATCAATTACCTCAATACTCCCACTTTGCGTAGAGCCAAAGCCTCTAAGTCCAAATGCTATTACTAATCGTTGGTGTCGGTCTCTACAAAGACCCTTTGTGAGCACATCCGCCACCATGTGCTCCGTTGGGCAATACTCCAAATGTATAACTCCCAATTCCAACTTCTCCCGAATGAAGTGGTATTGCACATCAATGTGCTTCGTGCGTGAATGATGTGTAGGGTTCTTTGCAAGTGAAATGCACCCTTGGTTGTCACACATAATCGTTGTAGCCTCACCTTGTGTGCAACCCACATCCACCATTAGTTGCCTCAACCAAATGGCCTCCTTCGTGGCATGGCTCGTAGCCATGTACTCGGCCTCCACCGTTGATGTCGCCGTCGTTTGTTGCCGCTTGCTATTCCACGACACCGCTCCCGATCCGACCTTGAACATGTAGCCCGTTGTCGATCTTCGATCGCTCGTGTCTCCCGCGTAGTCCGCGTCACAATAGCCGCTCAACACAATGTCTTTGCCTCCAAGACACAACTTCACATCGCTTGTGCCCCTCAAATAACGCATGATCCTCTTGACCGTCATCCAATGCATCGAGCCCGGTCTCGCCATGTGTTGACTCACCACGCTAATTGGATACGCAAGGTCGGGCCGTGTCGCAATCATCGCATACATCAACGACCCCACCGCTTGCTTGTATGGCACCTCCGCCATCGATTTAGCCTCCATCGCATACTCCTCCTCCGAAAGCTTGACGAGCTTGGAGTTTGCATCCAATGGTGTTGCCACGGGCTTACAATCCTCCATCCCGAATCTCTTGAGCACGTCCATCACATACTTGCCTTGACTCATGGTGATAGTGCGTGTAGCCCTATCACGCACAAACTCAACACCAAGACAAAAGTGCAATTCTCCAAGATCACTCATCTCGTACTCTCTCTCAAGCATGCCTTTTAATGCATTCATTAAACTCATGAGGCTTGCAAGAATGATCAAATCATCAACATATATGATCACAATCACCACATTTTGCCCCTCTTGCATGAAGTAGAGACTATGATCCGCAATGCTCCTAGTAAACCCGTGTGCAAGCAAGAACGTGTCAATCTTTTGGTACCACGCTCTTGGAGATTGTTTCAACCCATACAATGATTTTTGCAACTTACAAACAAGGTGCTCTTTACCTTGTTGCACAAACCCCTCAGGTTGCACCATGTAGATATCCTCCTCCAAATCGCCATTCAAAAATGCGGTCTTCACATCCATTTGATGCATCTCCAAGTCCAAGGCCGCTCCAATGGCAAGAATGCATCGAATGGTGGTGAACTTGGCCACGGGAGCAAATGTCTCGTGAAAGTCCACCCCATGCACTTGCGCGAACCCCTTGGCTACTAATCTTGCCTTGTGACGCACAACAATACCCGAAACATCCCTCTTTGTCCGAAACACCCATTTGCAACCAATGGGGTTGCGATCCTTTGGAATGGGAGTTAATTGCCACGTACCGTTAGCAATTAGAGAGTCGTACTCCTCTTGCATGGCGCGCTCCCACTTGACCGCATCCTCACCTTGCATGGCTTCTCGAATGGTCAATGGACCATCCGATAATGCCACATTCGCATGCTCGTCCTCCACTTGAGGGAAGATGTGGTTCTTCCACCATTCTCCAGGTGGCTTGCGCGATCTCTCGGGGTACCGCCGCTCGCTTGAAGAAACTTGCTCCTCTTGCGTGCCCTTTGCGCCATTCTTGGCCTTTGAGCTCGATGGCGCTTCAACAACCTCCGTGTCGCCAGCTTCGTCATCACCGTCATCATCACCTACATCAACAACACTAGGAGACTTGGAGGGTGTGTCCACCAAAACGTCTCCACTACTCCCACTTGGACCAACCTCCAAAGGAGCCTCCATCGTAGACTCCTCACAAAATGTCACATCACGTGACCGAATGATCTTCCTCGTGTCCACCGACATGAGTCTATACGCCTTGGTACCTTCACAATACCCAAGAAACACACATTTCAAGGCCTTAGCCTCGAGTTTCGTCCTCCGTTCGTCGGGAACCTTCGCATATGCAATGCATCCGAAGATGCGCATGTGTGCAACACATGGTTGCCTCCCACTCCACGCTTGCTCCGGCGTCATGCCTTCAACCGCGCTTGTTGGACACCGATTGCGTGTGTATACCGCATTCACCACCGCTTCCGCCCAAAGGTCCAACTTCAAGTTTTGAGCGTGCAACATGCTCCTCGCCATCTCTACAATGGTGCGATTTGCGCGCTCCGCAACTCCATTTTGTTGAGGCGTGTACGGGGCCGAAGTTTGGCGTGCGATGCCTTCATTCTTCAAAAGCTCGTCAAATTTCTTGGACATGTACTCGCCGCCATTGTCCGACCGAAACACCTTGATCTTCAACTCGGATTGGTTCTCCACCAATGTCTTGAACTCCTTGAACTTCTCAAAGCACTCACTCTTGGCTTTGATAGGGTAGAGCCATATCTTCCTTGAAAAATCATCGATGAAGGTCACAAAGTACTTGCAACCTCCCATCGATGTGGTCTTCATGGGGCCACACACATCCGAATGCACGATCTCCAAAACTTTTGTGGCCCGTGTCGCCCCTTCACCCGCAAATGGCAACCGTTGTTGCTTGCCTTCAATGCAACCTTCACACGTGAATGTAGAAGCATCCACTTTCAATTGATGAAGGTCCATACCGCTTACCATGCCGCGTAGTGTCTTCACACTCTTGATGTTCAAATGGCCAAGTCGACGATGCCACAACGCCAACTTGTCGTCCTTCAAGTTTGAATGCGCCAACGCCGCCGATTCCTTCGAATGCACCTTGGAGAACTTGATGTGGTACAAGCCCTCGTGTTCTTCAATGATGGCCACCTCATCTCGACTCGGTGACAACACATAACACCCCTTATCACTAAACTCAACCCTCAAGTGCTTTGCCACTAATTGCCTCACCGATAGTAAATTTGCCGTTAATTTGGGAACGTGGAGGACATCTTGGATAGTGATTGTCTTCACACGACCCCTCACCTCGGTGTCTACAACAATTTGGCCCTTGCCAACGGCCTCAAGCACCGTATCATCTCCCAAAATCACTCTCCTTGGATTAATGAGAGCATACGAATGAAAACAAGTTTTATGTGGTGACATGTGGCTTGTAGCCCCCGAATCAACAATCCAATCACTCGTACTACCATTGCACGATACATTGCTTGCCATGTTTGCATACTCATCACCAACCTCAATCCAATCACTCATGCTTGCATCACCCTCGATACCATCACTCATGCTTGCATCACCCTCGATGCCATCGCTCATGCTTGCTTCATATCTAGCCGTAAATGCGTACTCATCATCGTCACGAGTTTTAGTGTTGTTTGCACTCTCCCCTTTCTCATCCCTCTTGCGTTTGAAGCAAAATTTGGCAATGTGGCCCTTCTTACCACAATAGAAGCACACCTTGTCGCTTGAGCTCCCACCGCCTCCATTCTTGGATTGCTTCGCCACGAGTGCCGCTCCATCTTCTCGAGACTCGTTCTCCTTTCGCCGCGAAAGCTCGTGCAACAACCGTGAGGTCACATAGTCCAATGTGAGCTCCGTAATGGGTCTTGACTCCATCGCCACGATGAGGTACTCGTATGATGATGGAAGGCTCTCCAAAAGTGTCATCACGATGTCACCATCCGTAACCGACACGTCGCAACCGTTGAGTTGATCCGCGAGAGCTTTGACCTTGTTGATGTGCGCCAACATGTCATCTTCTTCACCCATCTTGATGGTGAAGAACTTGCGCCTCAAAAACAAAATGTTGGCCAATGTTTTCGCTTCGTGAATGTTGCAAAGCTTGGACCATGCTTCCGCGGGTGTCTTGCACGAACGAATGTGCGCAAGTTGCGAATCCGCGAGGTTGAGTGCCAAAATGGCAAATGCCTTCTTCTCCCTCCTCGTGTACGCTTGCATGATCCTAGGATCCGTAGAAGAGAAAGGAGGTTCCTCACTACCCTCGACAATCTCCCACAACTCCTTCTCGGCCATCACCATCTCCATTTTGAACTTCCACAAGTGGAAATTCACCCCATCGAACTTGTCCACGACCTTGGGACCCTCACCCTCAAAAGATGCCATGATCCTCACTTACGTATGCCTCCCCACACAAATGAAACCTCAAACTCAAACACACAACTTTGTTTTTGTGATTTTTTTGCTTTGATATTGCACCTTTGTGCACCCAATGGGTTTAAAACAACCCCAAACACTAGATCAGCACTTTTGTGCTCCACACACGCCTCCCAACACTCAAATGTGAGAACCCTCACCCAAAAATGCAAAGAGGCTCACCAAAACCCTTCAATCACTCAATGGAGCTCAAAACAACTCCAAATGCTTCAATACGACGCCTTAGTGTCCCCAAACACTCAATGCACGTCAATGACACCTTTGTGTCCTTCAAGAGCACTCACTCAATGCACATGAACTCACACAAGTCCCTCAAAACCCCAATCGCATTGAAATTGCTCAAAACCGCACCTTTGTGCACAAACTAGCTCCAAATGAAAATTTGAGCACCCCAAGAGCATGAAACACATGCAACACCTCAAAGCAAGTGCCTAATCACTAGGATCAGATGGTAGACCCTCCACGAGAGCCTTCACACCTCACAAATCACTTGCATTTACTCAAATGCTCACAATTGAACCAAACGAAGTTCCACTCGCAACGAAGAGATAGAAGAAAGAAAAGAAGGAGATCAAGGGAAGAAATTGACCAAAGAGAGTGCTCCAACATGTAACTTCAGCCCATGCACACCTCCAAGAAACACCAACGCTTCAACAAGCTCCAAAACCTCCAACAATGCTCCAAAACCGCCCGTTGCGCACCGACCTCAAAATACTTGCACAAATGCAATCTAATACTCATGAAACACACATGAGTGGGCCCATAACCTATTGAAGGTAGAGAAGATTGCACAAGGCACACACACAAACACAAGGAATGCGTAGAAAGAGATGATCTTTACTCAAAGGCCTTCCACCTTAAGTAGTGTACACTAGGAGGTCACCATGGACAAACCATATGGGATAACTCATCACAAGGACACTCTAGAGATCAGCCCATGCCTAACCCCTCCTCCCACACACCATTATTTAGCACCCGTACGTCTTTGGCTTCTAGCAATACTACGTTGCATCAATTACCTCAATAAATATTATATCACTTTATGTTGTATGACCAAGCCAACTCTAAATTAGATTCTTCCCACTCTCACCACATCCACTCATGAACTCTGAATTGTGAGCTCATGCATGTGACATCCTCCATTCTCATTTTATTTTAATTACCCTGCGCCGTATAACATTCTGCCATTGTTTAGATTAGATGTCTGGTTAAAGTGAACTTGATGTCAGTTTCAAGGCGGCTCCAATCTTAGACCTATCTCACTGTCCAGTTTTGAAAATTCTACCATAACACAGAATATTGTGACTCCCCACGTAACGACACCATGTTATTTTCTCAACCCAAATTCATCGTGCTCCACAAGTCATCGTCTACTGTCTTCTTTACCGATTTGTTTCTCTTCCTTGATCAAGTAGAATCTCTCTAGCCCAATATCTGTCTATGGCTAGCATCTCCATTAGAGGTGACGAGGTCCCACTAGTTCTACCAGTAGGTGATTCTGGCTTTGTCAAAGTCACATCTAATCTTCTTTACATTCGGTTTGGGCTAGCAGAAAGCTCCATCATGGTCGAAGAAGAGGTCCTTGAGAAATATGGAATAGTCAAAGAGGGCATTTTACAGTCTAGATTTACAGAGGACGAGGGTTATTACTGGCTCCTGCATCCTGGTCAGTATAAAGCCTACGGTCTTACCTCGCAGCAACTGGCTGCATCTACTGAAATTATAGCCCCTGCCTCGGATACTTCCACTGTGGAGTTGCCCCACGCACGTCGTGATAGGAGACAATTTGCAGATCCAACTCGTTCCGTTGTAGATATTATGGTCAATCTTCGCAATGTGAAACGCGAGAGTCTAGACCCCATCATTGAGTTGTCCAGTGAATCTGAGGGAGAAACACCAGCACTACTTTCGCAACTTCCAAACTTGAATGAACCAGCTCCTTTTGTTGCGACTCAATCTACTGTCCGCACCCCCGCTAATAGTCCATCTTCCTCCTCCTTCTCCCTCCCTCCTCTGTATCCTAGTAGTTCAGAGGATTGTCCTAGTGTTATGCAATGCCTGCGGAAGCTGTCTAGTGTTCCAGGTTCTCGTACTGAACTTGCTCAAATAGATTTTGATCGCATCGAATATCACAAGGTGCAGTTCCTTCCCTCGCAGTTTGACGGGGATGTGGTCTTGAGCTACCACCGATTTATGGACGTCTGCAGTCTTCCGGAGCCCGGAGCATGGAGGGAATGGACAAGCGTTATGACGGCCACACATGGTGCCGCACCACAACATCCAACATCCACAACCCCTTCGGTTTGAAGTTCAGGAGGTCGACTTGCGTTGTGACAACGAAGATTGTGACTATCTTGCTAGAACGTCCAAAAAAAATGAGACCGAGTGGACAGGTACAACTAACTTCCCCTTCGATGTTCGTCAAAGCCCTCCTCCGGATTCTTCCATTGTATGTAAAGTTTGCAAGAAAGCCCCATCTTGTCGTGACTCTTGCACGGCGCGGGTGTATTACGTGCTCAACGTCAAAGACAGGTCTCGTGCATGTATCCATTTAGGCTGTCATAGACATCCTGTTGCCGAAGGACCGTGCAGGGAATCCATGGAGACCATCACCAGCTTGATTGCGTCGGAGGTGGCAAAGACTCCCACCGCCAAAAACTCGGCCATCGCTCTTGCGGCTAGCAAGGAATTCCTCGAGACGTTTCTTGTCCATAGTGGGCCCGGCCCAAAAGAGATGTTGCGAGGACCGGAATTGGACAAGGTGATGGACAAGTTCCGCATGCTCAGCTCCCCCAACGTTCGCAACATGATCGCTACTTTCCGCGCACAAGGAAAAGGCAAAGGCGAGATTGATCAAATCCTGGAGATGAAGCGGCATGCGAAGATCGAGTTCATACACGACAGTGTATTCCCAGGCCAAGGATAGGAAAAGGTATATCTTTTCAAGATGCTTGTACATGGCCCCGGGAGTGGCGTCGACCTTGTAAAAAGGATGCAACCGGGAGGTGACCTCCAAAATTGCTTCGTCATGTTTGATCACGTGAAGAGAGTGAAACCGTGGACCACTATTGCCTGCCATGTTTATGACTCCACTTACTGCAAGGTGATGACCATCGCTGTCTGCGATATGCAAACTGAAGGTACTGAGGGCCAGCTGATATTTTGGCGTTGCCTGAACAAAGTTATGGACAACAACGGCGTACCAAATCCAAACTTCAAAGGTTTCATGTGTGACAGCGCACAAACAAACTTCAATGCAGTTCGCATAGTCTACGGCTCGGGCAATCCTTCCGTGCCCATGGTAGACCGTGAAAGAACTTGTCTATTTCATTGGGCAACAAGTATGCACAAACACACTGAGAAGCTGATCGCCAAGAACTTCCAGAACCAACACATCAGGCTTTGAAAACAATACAAAGATGCTCAAACAATGGAGGAAGCTGACAGGATGTACCTTGAGTTGAGAGCGTGGTGGTACTCTTCCGGTGCTGCTTCAGAAGATGCAATTCGCGAGCTTGAAGACTGGTTGGCCTTTTGGCATTTTCGTTACCGTCAATGGGGCGGTTTCATGGAAACGGTAAAATATCAAAAGCCCTCTTTCACTTCACGTGGATGTTTGGAATATGTTGTAGTCCATCGATTTTTATGGTCCTTCCCCCGTAATTGCCTCTATGTTGACGGGGTGAAGTACTGATCCGTCGGGCCCGACGGTTGCTTGGACACCTATCCATAAACTCTATAGTCAGATGAACAGAGGGCACTTAGAAAATAGCCGTCGGCCCCGACGGCTATTTTTCTTTAAAAAAAAATTCAGTTTTTTTGCAAATCCAAGTAAAAAAAACAGAATTTCAATTTCTTTTTCTTTTCTTCCAATGTGAATATTTATACATCTATCACCCCAACGTAATTAGTACTAGACGTTTAGGTAACCATGAAATCAAAGTTATTTTGTGCAATAAGATAAACTGGGTGATGCAATTTCTGCAGAATCTTACCGCAGATGAAGTGGCAGACATCCCAACATGCAACCTTGCAGAGACCGTTCACAACAAGTGGATGCAAGCCTCCGGGAAGCGAGGCTCGGACCTCTTTGTTGCCACCACCGATGATTGGGCCCGTGCTTTCATGCAGATGACCAACTATAGAACATTTCTATGTGGAGGTCCGTCTGGAACTGGTCCGTCCAAGCACGATCTAAAACTGAAGAGGGCTATGGCATCCCATGATGGCAAGGAGATCGCCGAAGCAATTAACAACATGCTTGGGGCTGCGGAGGTTTCTACACGAGTTCCACATTTGGAAGGAGAAGAGGTGTTTGGCTCGGCCAAGAGAAAGCTCGACATGCCAGTGGGTTGCGAGGGAGATTCTCATTGCCCTGACAAGGTGAACTTCTCGCATCCACGTGTCCAAACACGATCTGCCGCTGCTCGAATGAACTCGGAGCAATCACCAAGATCTACTTCCCCGGTTCTATTCACTACTAGGGTGTTGGAGACTGACTGTGACTCCTCAAAATGGCACATTGCAAGGATGTCTCACAAGTCCAGAAGGCAGTGTCACGCAGTACAAGCGGGGAATGGCAACAAGTGCAAGATGGTGATAGCGAAGGGCGGTAAGGCCACAGCTGCCCCAACCTACCGAGGCACTAGGACGGAGTACAAAGGGACAAAACCTCAAACCGCTGATTTCTGGTTCTGTCCTGACCAAATCGCACGATGTGTCATGGGACCGAAGCGCTTCTTTGTCATAGACCGCCCGGAAATCCCTGATGTTTGGCCCGTCCTCTCTGGTACGAACCTCACGCGTGCCGAGATCCTAGAGCTCCAAGAAGCCGGGTTTCGCCTTGAGTCCACTATAGCCCTTTCGCCTCGACGCCTGTTTACGACGTCGAAGGTGTTTGAGCCGGTGCTCTGGACTCTTCCAAGGCCTTTGCATGCAGACAGAGTCCCGTCTTCTTGAAACGGCAAAAACGTGCGTCGAAACACCAAGGCTCCCACGGAAGCTCACCGGAATCAATGGGAGAGTGCTAGAAACGTGAAGGCAAATATCCTCCGCGTTAACCTCCTCCCCTACCCCAGGCTTGGTGCCATCATCGTGCTCCAATCCGGGGTAGAGCCCGATGATAATTTGTACAATATCACATTGTGCAATTTTCCGTCATGTACGTGCCCACATTATGCGAGCATGAATTCTGCAGCTGTTGGGAGGCGTGGCCAGTACGTCAACTGCAAGCACCTCTACTACATCTTTCGATTCTTTTGTAAGCTGGACTATAAAGTTGACACGTACATCCATGCTCCTACTCTCAGCTTGGATGAGGTCAAAAAGATTCTGCTGGCTGCTGGGATCATCAAGACTGAGGATTGAAGAATGAAGACCAATCGGTGTTGAGACGGGGGGACTACTACTAGAATCAATAGCTTCCTACTTTGAATAGCTGATGCCCTATTTCAAATTGGTTGAAGTAATTGCATGATAAGTTTGACCAGTAGAACTATGTATTAGAAAAAAGCAAAAAAGAAAATACTACATATAGATCCACATTATCTCTTTGTTTCCGTTCTTTGTCTCTTTTCAAAAAGCTCACATGATGGGGTTCAATTTCACCCTGGTGCACCTATAATTTTCCATTTATTTAGACTTGACCCTAAACATTGTCCTACACTAAGTACTAACCCACGGTTATAGGTCCAGCGGTCATAGGGTGCCAAAAATTACTATTAATAGCAAAAATTCTAAAAATAGAATTAAACTTTCTAAAATTAGAGCCATTTTCTAAATTCAGATGGATCCTGGGCTCTAGGCTCCCCAAATCCCCGCTCTCCGCTCTTGGGCTCTCCTCCCTAGGCTCGCACGCTAACGTCGTTGTCCGCAACCGACTAACATCCGAACGAGCAGAGGAGTTGGTTTACATTTACACCAACGCAAGGACCCTCCGAGATAGGGGCGGCGCAAACTCCGCAGCATGGTATGCGAACAACATGTTGTCCGAAGACTCTATGACGGAGGAATCTGATGGTCTGGACCGGGGGTCTATATTTTCTGATTCAGATAATTACGACTCGGACGACGACGATGATGTACCATTCGGAATCGGCGGGAACCCTCGAAGGGGACCAAGACGCTCGGTAATTGACCCAACCGTGTTTGATTTTAATGACGTTGACAATAACTATGGCGACGACGACGGAGACAACGGTGGAGGGCCGGAGCTAGCCAATCCAATGGACAATGGTGAGAACGAGGATGTCCCTGCAGTACCGCCAGTACCAGAAAACAACAATGACACTATAGTGGTTGAAGAACCAGCAATTATGGCAAGCCTCGAGGAGCAACAAGATGGACAAGGAGAGGAGGCTAATGAAGTAGTTGGTACCCAAGAATCGTCTCCAAATTCTCCACACCGAGAAGGTAATTCAGGTGATCGACAGGAAATGGCACCGGTACAGTTGCAAGCAGCCTTTCGTAGGCTTCGTCGCCCCCCGTCGGACAGTGTGGATGTTCTTACTCCATCCACCCAAGACTCATCAGTACCGTCCTCTTCAGCAATGCCCCCGACACGCCCCCGTGAAATTGGTCCATCGATAGGTGCGCGGTTGACCGGTTTAGGCCCAACTTTGAATATGACACTGCGCACGAGAGAAATCCGACCTATAGAAAGAAGTGGACCTGAAAGGACCAATCCCCAGAAGCGTCCACGAGAACAACTCCCTCGCCTTTCTCACAACGACCGTGCAACTCCAACTACCCGGACCACCCGCAGAAATAAGCGTATGCGGCAATCTACCAAACCGTTTGCTGGCGAAGTCAATTTAGGAGGGCCAAATACAGATGGTGTTCTGGATGCAAGCGGTCCACGACCTCTAAAAACACTTTCCTCTCTTGAACCACGCATCGGAAACCGACGTCGCAACAGCCCTGCCGGGAGTAGCAGTACAAGATCTGACGATAATGAAACCACAGACGACACCGCAGGTAATAGCGGTGAGGTTCCGGGAGATAGTGATTTCGTAGTGAACCGACCAAGCCCACCTCCAAGCCCGGACAACGATAGAGCGGACCCAGGAGCACCTAACGCTGGCACCTCTGTCCGAGTAACTAGGAATGCAGTACATTGAGGGTTATAACTTATGCCTCTAAGACATACAGGGCTTAGGGTAGCTTCTCGTGCAATGCTCAGGCATTGGGCATACGGTATACATTATTATACTCCGATATGTAATCGCCATGTTTTCCTTCACTGTTATTTCAAATAAATAATCAAAATGGGGATTCATTTTCCTACGCATATGTGTACACTGTACAGTACAGATGATGCACAAACCATGTCCGAAGTCGTGACCATGCCAATAATCATATGCAGTGTGGCCTTGTGGATGGTTGGTTTGTAGTGTGCCCTTCTAAAGTGCAATTTCGTTTCATTTGTTCCAAAAATTAAAATCTGAACACTCTGCCAGGTAATTAAGTTGACGGGTTGGCCGTCCAACAGTCCAGTCGACGGGCGTGCGGGCCAAACCGTCTAGTCGCCGGGCTGGCCGTCTAGTCGACGGCCGGGCACCTTAAACCGTCCAGACGCCGGGCGGGCCGTTCAGTGGACGGGCAGGCCGTCCGGTCGACGGGCGGGCCGTCCAGTGGACGGCCACCTGGACGGCCTTGGATGAAATTCATCCAGATAATTTACTTTGGGTAAACCGCAAGGGTAAAAATTTCCACATTTTTTACCTTCGCGTCGGGATGCAGACGCGATCCTGACGCGTCACGACATCCTGACGGAAATCAGTGGCGTCACGTCGGGATGCAGACGCGATCCTGACGCGTCACGACATCCTGACGGAAATCAGTGGCGTCACGTCGGGATAGACAACCCTGAATATAATGTGTAAATCGGAATCATGTAAATGCTCATTGTGTTTTCGGGACCTATTGCATGTGTTTGTCTTCTCTCGTGCTTGTCTCGATCTGGGACATAGATCCTTCATTCTACGATGATGTGTTGGGCCACCGGCCGTTGCTTTTCATGCCTTCACCCCCCCTGATCATGTTCTTTCCTCAGGCAACCGGTTTCGCGGTGTACCGTACCCCCCTGAGCAGCTCCTCACAAGGAGTCTGCAGTTGGAATTGGGCGCATCGTTCCCCAAAGGATCCGAGTCTGCGGGAGGTAGCTGCGGCCCCTCCAAGTATTCAAGGCCCTACGTCCTCTGCTCGGCCACGGACGCTGCGTCTGCTGCAATGGACTACTCTAAGAAGAAGAATGAGGAGGATGGCGTCATCAACAGCCCTCCCGATTGAGGCCCCGTCAGAACCCCCGTCAGGTCCCCTTCGCTGCTGAAGCGCTCTTCGCCAGTCCGATGTCGCTCTCATTCACCGACTCCACGTACCGAGTCTACCCCCCACAGGAAGTTGTACGGAGGCCCTGATGGTGGCGCTGGGGATCCTCGCCTCGATGATGACGAAGCTCCGCCGGTGCGTCCTCCTGCACCTGGACCAACTGTAAGCGGGCCGGCCCGCTCGGGCGGGAGTCGCAAGCGTCCGGCTCCTTTGCCTTCTTTGAAACCTGCTCAGTGTCCTCGGATCGAGGATAATTTGCGCCCGGCCCCTTTGCGTTCCTTGAAACCTGCTTAGTGTCCTCGAATCGAGGATAATAATCGCCCGGCCCCTTTGCGTTCCTCGAAACGTTCTCAGTGTCCTCGAATCGAGGATAATTTGCGCCCGGTCCCTTTGCGTCCGCCGCGGAGTGGTGCATCTTCTAGCTCAGCCGGTCCGGTCCGGTCCGGTCCCCAGTCGTCCAGTGCTGCGTGATGCTCGTCGGCCCGAGGACTCAAGATCCATGGGTGTCGGCTATCCGAACCTACGCTCCGCAAACCAAGTGAAGGCTCCTCGGCCTACCCGATCACTCGAGGAGTACGACATTCCGCCGCGCCGTGAAGGAGATTCTCGCCTGAGGGCTATCCTTCGAGGCCTGGCAGAGATGAAAGCGTTGGAAGAAGCGTTGGAGGCTAAGAAGAATCGTCGTAGTGGAGGCAAGGATGGCTAGCTTAGGGGGTCATGTGTTCCCCGTAGTAGTAGTACGTCACTTACTGTTGTGTCACTAGCTCATTATAAATATTAGCTGTCCCCACAGAACCCCATAAACATTTGATACCCTAATAGCGTACTGTTGTTCTTGTGTACCACCGTATGTTGTTCTTGAAAACCTAAATTGCCAAGGACATATTCGAATATCTCATGTCTATAACTGTATCATGATCTACTAGTACTAGTCATACTTGTATACTCTAGGACGCATTATCTTCTAAACCTGTGTACATGAGCACGGTTCTGGAAATTCCCACGCTCCCATACATCAAATAATACGTGCGAACTTCCACAAAGCAGATGGCATCAGTGTGCTCTTCATACTTTTCACTTCAAATGTGCTTAATTGAATGGGTTGGTGTATAGAAGTCTCAAAATGTGCAAGTTGTCTCAATTTCATGAGCATTAATTTCTTTTGTTTATCTTTGATTGTAATGAGCTCAAAGTAACTACTAGTTCTTTTATTTCATCAATCAATCTAATTCGACCTTTCTTTATCTTTGGCTTCAACAACTATCCTTGAAAGAACGCCAGCAATAGAGGGTTGGGAGTCTCAAAATGACCATTTTGTGTCATTTTAATGAATATTGCCTTCGAGCAATTCCTCACCTGGTTCAAGTTTGATCAAAAAGCCTGTGCACAGCTCTACCGTAGTAGTCATTCCTGTCCAAGAACCTGCGTAAAAAAATACACACACACTAATCATCTAGCAAACAAAAGGAAGACACAAAACCTAAAAGTGTGATATCCAACTCGATTGATCTTCATGCTCAACTAACCATACAACTTTGCATAGCACAATGCTACAATTAATTAAAAGCTGAAAAGAAACGTCATTATCAATTATCATAATGGATGAATTATTTATAGATGAACTACTTATGTATAAACACTTGTAACCATCAAATAAGGAATTAAAGAAAGCCATGTTTGTATTTAATCCTTTATTGTCCAAATCCACTACCAATTTCAAAGATGTATTATAAAATCTTTGATGAATCACCAAAATGGAGTTAATATACAAAAAAAAGTTGTAAATCTTAATGTGTAAATCACATTTGTACAATTGGATGTATCATATTTTTTTCATTAATTTTTAAAATAAAATTTTCAAGGTTTTCTTTTGAAATTCAATTAAAAATCCCAAACTGACAATTTTTTATTAAAAATTGTTATAACGAATTTGGAATAATATGCACTATAATATGATATAATTTCTATTATTTGATTTTACTTATTTTCAAAAATCATGTTTAAAATTTCATTTTTGAACTCTGAATGAAACTTAACATAAAACACTTTTGTTATTTACAAACAAATCACAACATCTTATTTTGAAAATCCATACTGTACAAATGATAGTCAATTAGCACAAGAACAAAGAAAAATTGGATGGATGAAAAACATCACGGTATGTGGTGAAGGGACACATCATAAATCATCGAGCGTTTAGAATATGAACTGTGGCGCGTCAAAGGGTTAAGTATATTATATGGTTTTAGGACAAAGATGTTATGAAATCATAGTACTTTCAAATTGTGTAAAAATATATGATTTTTGAAAGTTCTCATAAATAAGGAAATGTAAAAATACATCAAATCAAGAGTTAAAAAATCAAACATAGATATGGCTCAAACATTGTTTTACCTAAATTTCGTATTTATGAACTATCAACTATGTGTATGAGTTATAAAATGAAAGTGTTCTAGTAAGACACTCCATAGAAGATTGTTGAGTGGAAATAAACTTATAGAAATATGAAAAGTAATTAATATTCACTTTAAAATACAAATGTAATGTTCAATTCAAAAAAATAACTTACTCGATCAAAGAACCTTGTGCATTTGAAAAAAAAATTATGCAGTCACAATGCCGTGTTTTTGACAAATGCACTGCATTTGTGATGATATTTTTGGAGTTTAACCTTTAAACTCTTTGTGCACATAAAATTTTACTTATTGTAATCCTTTTTTCAAATTTTTATTTAAAAGTATTTTCTATATTGCATAATATTATATTTTAGAATTGAGGCATTTTAAGCATGTAAAAGAAGATTTGAAGAAATTATAAATCAATATAGTAATCCATATAAGACATTACACATGGACTTTGAATTGAATCTGCATAAAAATTAGAAATCATGCACAATATTCATTGTTGAACTTTCATCATGTTCATCAATTTTTTTGTTCGAAAGGGTATTTTCAATATTCATATTTCTTAACGTAAAGCCTTCACACAAATAAAGAATGTATTTTAGATTGGATATACATCAATCTCACCATTTGTTAAGAAAAATTAGTTCAAAATATCACCAATGAATTTTAATATGTTTTGAAAACGAGTGATTTTGACAAAAATTCTAAATGTGCATTGCATGCACGTTCTTTTGGTCATCTAATAGGCACAGTGGCACACCGTACCATGCAACTACCCCTTTAGTTTATCATTTGTGTGAAAGATTTATTGCCATCGAGGAGTTGTGCTTTGAAAATAGTCCAAGAGTTCCTTGTGTTGAGAGCTCCAAATGAATGATATATGCAATAATAAGCTTGGGGTATCACTTTTTGGACACACTAATTAGGTTATTTTTGTTTAAAACCTCCAAAGTTTGCCTAATTTGCTCATTTTGATCAAGTAAAAAGACCCTAAAATGAATAAAATAATCCTACACCTCAATGGAATCAAAATATATATGTTCAAAGAGTTTATATTAAAAAAATTAATTTTTTTAGAGCCATTCATAGATGTGTAAAAAAATGCTGAATTTTGGGATTTGCAAGCTACATAGTGCACAATTCATTAATTTTTTTAATGATAAAATAAATTATTTTGTACTCTACACAATTAGATGTAGGTCATATTCAAAAAAAAAAATTATATATATATATATATATATATATATACTTTAATTTTTTTTTTTGATATTCCATTTGCTTGATTTCAGGGATTCTAGGTGATTGGGACATAACTTACTTTTTCAACTAAAAAATCAAATAAAATTACTTAAAAATCTTTGATTGTAATCAATTTTTTTTCCTTGATACGTTATAAGTGTAGAAAACTAAAATCACATTTAATAAAGTCTTATTTTATTAAAATTAAAAAATATGTTTGTTTGACACACCATCACATAGTGCAATTGTCCCGAAGACAAGCTTTTTTGGGTACCCCAACCATACCAATGGGGAGTGTCTGTTCAACTCTAATTTTATTAGTGTGGTCAAAATCCATGAAAGTCTAATAAATATATTTGATTTGTGAGTGGGGAGATCCTCGTAGCTTTGCTCTTATGGGCCATTATTTGGGACTCTACATTCATGGTTTTTGCATTTTTCAATGGTCGCCAAAGGATATTACCGTGATAGGTGAGGACACTTTTGATAGAGTTTTCCTTCTAATTAAGACTGAGTAGTTACCTGTAAGAGTATTCCCTATCATGATTGAATGTAAATATGAGCAAGAGTATTTCTTTTGGTGCTTGAGAGTAGTTAGGTGTAATTAAGGGTTTTCCCTATGACAATTCACATTGATTTTCCAAGCATTTTCCATGTAACAATCACTTACTACTTAATTCTGAAGATGTTTACCGAAAATGCGAGAGTAATCCCTTTGGTGCCTGTGACAATCACTTACAAATTAATTCTGAAGATGTATACCGGAAATACAAACTATATTCCAGTTTAAGTGAAGTGGATTGAGATATTCCCTTTGATGAAATAATGTGGAACAAGGTGTAAGATTGGTTTTTCCTTTTACATCACAGGAAATGTATCTAGAGCCCCTCAGATTGTCGACATGTCAATGATACGTTGAAGTCTTGGAGACATATGCAATCAAAGACACTTGATTTGTAAAGTATATTCATTGATCTAGCCGCTAGAGACTTTGAAAATGAGTTGCACTTTCAACTTGCAAATAATATAACGGGGGTTTTAAAGTAGAAACCAAAATAATGTACATTTTATACTTAGTTTGCCTCCAGGCATTTGAGGTTTCAGACATGCAACAAAATGTGCACACAAAAAATGAGTTCGATTTGGGATTCCCAATGCTGTCCGTCAATGGAAGTAGAATTTGAGTTTTTGGTTACTTTCAAGACCTTTTACTGGCTTCAATGCTTCATGATGAATTTATGTTAAATTGGTGTTATCAAAACTTTGAGGTATTAGGATATAATTGTGCATGGATGGCGGCAATATTTATTAGTAAAGTTGCAAAAAGTTGAATCTTAGGTTGCAAGACTACCTATTAATTGACTTAAATTGATACATGTTAGCACGAACAGTGTTCCTTGACCCGATATGACTTACTAGCAACGTACCTCACAATATTCGAAGTATTTCCAAAATGCGGGATTGATGTCACGTACACAAAATGAGTAAATCACGTGAGAAACAAGTTGTTAAAGTGAATGGCAACTTTAGAGTGTATCGAGTTTTATACTTATTTTTTTGTTTTTTATCTATAGATGCACAGTTCTTAATTGATTTTAGTGATCAAAAGTTTGGTCTCATAAGATTTGAATTTTTACAATATGATTAATTGAATTTGTCATTTTAACGCCGTGATTCGTTGGTCCTTGAAAGATTCAAATCTTTCTCCTACGATAGAGATATTCTATCCGTTGGAGAGGTATCACACAAGGACTAAGGGTTATAAAATGTTATATAATTTACAATGAGAACATAAAAAAATGATTAAGAAATATTTGATGAAAATGGTAATGGGACACAAGGCATATATTGAGAAGTGTTGATAAATTCATATGCAAATTGACATGACAGAGAAGGAAGCTAAGTAAACTTTATGGTCATGAAAACTAACGCCTAACCATAAAAGAAAATGCCATGAAAAAGGACTAGAGCTTTGCAATGCCCAGTACTACCATTGACAAATGTAAGTGAATTTGTTGATTGTTGCCCACGGGGAGGTTACAATGTTACATACTACATACTTTTGTAAACCACGTGCGGTCAAGGGTCAATTATAGGTGGGCTATTTATCTAAATTTCTTAAATAATTTGCACCCCATTAGTAGATAAAATGGTACTTTGAGGTATTTTTCAAGACCCTATAAGTAAATATAATTTCCACCATTAAGTTATTTTATAGATCCTATTTTATTTATAAACTCCACCATTTATCAAAATCCTCGAATTTCCGCATAAACTAAACGTAACTTTAAAAAAATAACAATTGTGCTTAGTGCCTAAAATGTTCGAAGGTATGTTTAAGTGAGAAATGCATGTTGTGAGAGGAAGCATGCGGCACTACCATCCCGCTCTAGCCTCGTGAATCTCATTGGTCATCTAATGCTAAAATTCATCATGAGAAGACTTTCCCATGAAGCCAAATAATTCAACCTTCATTTGTAATTCATTCCTAACCATTGGCTAACTTCCACAATTTTTAGTCAATTGAGGCAATTCTCATTCAATCAAGGATTTTCATTAGAACTCACATCAATTCTTTGTTCCTCTAAATATTTGAGACCCTACTTTATTAATAAAAATAGAATACTACCTATGCTTTTCACCTACCCTACGTTAGATATAATACCTTATAGGCCATTTCGTTCAGGCTATGGTATTTCTAAAATTTGTATAAATTTTTGCTCCAATGAATTAAATGCACCCTAAATTTTTTCTCACGTGGTTTAATAGAATTTTAACAGTGACCTCTTCAAGTTGTTGCCATTAACCTTAGGATGAGAACATTAGTGTTATATTGTTGCCTTCACCTATAAAGTATAAACCCTTTCACATCCTATTATCAAGTGACCGTGAGATGAGCGTGCACCTCCCATTAAGTTCAATTATTCAATCATCATGCAAACAGGCATGATCAAGTACTATATTGAATCACCATGCCTTATGTGGGTTTGGGTTTCAGCATGCGTCCGGCCTCCTCAATATCGTCTTGACTGTAGCTGCTCGGCCGGAAATTGGTAATCACTTGCAACTTCTCCACCTCCGTCTTGTCCCTGTTCAAAAACAACAACGCTTTGTCGTATGCTTTTGCAGCGTCCTTCTCTGTGTCAAACCTTCCGAGATTATAAGTCTTCTTTTTCCTCTTAGTGGGATTGGCATCATTGGGAATGGTCTCAGAGATCTTCGCTTCATACTTCGTACTTCGTACACCAGTCCTCATGACAACGCCCTTGCTGCTGCAGTTGCCACTGCTGAAGGACAGCGATTCGTGCCGGCGGAGATACCACACGAAGTCCCACAGGGTCCAGTTCCCGTGCTTGGCCATGAACTCCGCCTGCTCCGACTTAGGAAAGTTCAGAGCGTAGGGCTCCTCTTTTTTTGTTTTGCATTTGTTGAACTGGATGGCCACCCTGTCGTACGCATGTTTCGCCTCGTCCTCGGTTTTGTAGCAGCCCAAGTACACCTGCAATGATTTTTTTTCCATTTTGTCAACGGAGTCCTATTGGCAATTTGAAACTTGAAACATTGAAAGCACTTTTTTGACACGATTTGCAATCTATTTTCAACCACCACATATCTTTCTATAGAATTGTTGGCTATATATACATGATACCGATGGTAAGGGAAGATAATGACGATTTACTCTATCTTTTTACCCAATTACTCTTATAACAACATAGGGTCCATTCAATCTCCGAAAAACGTACCACCTAAGTTGTCATCAGTGCTTTTTCTAAGAGCTTTTTACAAGGCATTTCCAATGTGATGTTTGATTTAAATTGTAATTAGAGAGGAATGTGATATGTCAATGTTTCCAAAATGTATATAAAACAAATAGTACAAGATGAAATCAATATTGTAAACAATTAGCTATCAAAAGCACTACAATAGTTCTCTCAACAGTAGTGGCTTTAATGAGTCACCAAGGACTTTTCTAAATGATAAATAAAACTTTTTTGGTATAAATTTTTGGATAATTGAATGAGAATGATGATCATGTGAATGAAAATTGAAAAAAATACACTACAGAATTATTCTCTAAATCAATGAAAATCAAGACATTCTTATCTCTAGCTACTCTACAAAGGACTCTCCAAAGAACTCTCCAAAGCAACCAAAAGCAGGCGGGGTTGGTTCCTTTTTTGCAGAATGAACCCCATAACAAGCCCAATTTTCAAATAGCAAGTTGGCAACACACAGCCACATGCAAAAAAGATCATTGACCTGCACTCCATTCCTCTGGTGGTTGTTGATCTTCACGCCTTTGATCCACAAGTGCGCCTCCCATACCTTGTTTGTGATGTGGAACGTTACCCCTTGGCTCTTTTCACCTCGCTGCCGCACTTCATTGATCTGCGCTTCGTAGCTGTCTCCATCGCCTCCATCGCCTCCTGCATCAGGCGACTCTTCGGACTGATCACCGCCTTCTGCATCTTCCTCAGACTCTTTGCTCTGATCATGCCCATTCTCAATTAGACCGCTGCCAAGAACATCGAAAATACTGTGGCGTTGCTCCTCGTCGTGCTGCGTTGCAGCCTCAGATTCGATCACCGTGTCGTCCGGAATGTCGGCGCTCGGCGATGAGTCGGTGGTGTAGTCATCAGACCCCTCATTGCCCACAACCTGGTGATTCTCGATGATCTGGTAACTAGGGTACCACGGCTGCTGATTGACATCCCCGGGTAATCCCCTTGGGTTGAGCCCAACCAGGAATTGGCCTTGATGGTGAAACCCATGGTCGAACGAGATGCTGTTGCTGCTGTGCAACATGTCCGTAGTCGATACTGCAGCACCTGCGTGGTCCGGAATGACGGCGTCGTAAGAGTTCTCCTGCGCGGCATTGGAGGTGTGATTGACAGACTCCTCATAAATTTGGCCCCGCGACTGGTCATCGAATCCCCCGGGTGGTACCTCTGGTTTGAGTCCAAACTGAACGTCGCCGCCATCGTTACTTCCATGGTCAACATGCTTTTGCTTTTGGTGTATGAGCAACATGTCAGCAGTCGGTACCGCCGACCCCAAATTCTCAAACTCATTGGACTGATCATGGCCTTCCTCAGACTCTTCGGTCTGATCATCGCCGTTGTCTTTCGATTCCTGAAGACCGCTGGAAGAATCATCTTCAAATTCAAACTGCCATAGAACGCTGTCCGTGTCTTCGAGCTGCGTCAACTTAGGCAGTGCGTGGTCCGGAATGGAGGCGCCCATCAAGTCCTGCGTAGTTTCGGTGGGGAAATTTTCAGACTCCAGATAAACATGGTTCCGCGACTGGGGATTGACATCCCCTGCTGGTTCCTCCTGGTTGACTCCAACCAGAACGTGGCCGCCATGGTTCAACCCATGGATCGTCGACATTCTATTGCTGCTTTTTAAAGTGATAGTCGGTATTTGGTACTTACTGCACTACCGTCCCGAATTCTATCTCGTTCCACGAAGTCCTAGAATCGACTTCGAATTCTACTTCGACACTCGGTCACTGTCTCACAGCTTCCGAATGAATTCCAGAACTAGCTTGCTAGTTCGACAACAGGGGTGCAAACTCTGAGAGATCAAGGAGAAGGCTCAACGTAGGAAAAGTGGAAAACCCTCAACCACATGGACGCGAATGGCACTGTGGAAGAATCAAAAGCTAAGGATCATGCCCTAAATAGGCAAAGAGGAGACATCTCGACAAGCCTCGCCAGGAGAGCTCTAAACTTTTGGGTAAAAGCAACCATTCTCGTCCCTCGATCTTACAAATCCATACCCATGCGATTAATGCATGTCTCGACGGTGAGGTTCAATTCAATTGACTCTCGGCGGGTTGGGGAGTACGTCAAAAGCAACGGAAGTTACTACTTGAGCGTAATAGACCAATAGTGAAAAACTAGTATAATTACATATCAAGGTAAAAACATTTGATTCCTTCTAGGCGCACGTCGCTGCACCCATTTCTACAGGCTTGCTCTGAAACTTTCTGACAAGACCGCAAAGTGCTTTTGAATTATTCCAGATTTAAACTCTCATTGTTTGAATTTGAATTTTTTTGGGATTGGTTTTCTAACAAGTCTATGGGATGGTTTAACCTCTAACTAAGGCCATATTTGTTATATTGAGATTTTTTGGAGATTTTGAGACCTTGGGGAGTGCACTTAAAGTTCGGATTAGGAATACACGTGACTACGTGAGTACGTTTCAATAGCATACTCCCTTACAATACTTGGTCATAAAATAGTTTTTAAATCACGATTTTTTAGGTGCTGAATTATTACGTACATATCTAACATTTGGTACAAATTTCAGACCCAAATTTTTTTTAAATCTTATTAAAAAAAATGATAGAAGTTACACTAAAATGTGTTGTTTTTTGCTTCAAAAATAAATTTAAAAATATTTACAAATGATTATTTTTGAAACTTATACAACAAGAACTTTAGATTGTGTTCAACAACTTCATTTTCTTTTTAGAATTTTCAGATGGTTTTTTAGTACATACAAAGGGGGATCAAAAGTACGCACTCACGTGATTCCTAGTCTTAATTTTAAGTGCACTCCCCGAGTTTGAGACATAATGCTAGTGATTCAAAAATTCATTTTAAAATAATAATTGAAACCGAAAACTAATGTTCAAGTAGTGATTCTAGAATGAAATTGTAAAATTTAGAATTGTTGTCTGTTTATAAAAAAATACTAAAAAAGACATAAAACCGTTTGTCTTTGAGTTGAGAATGAAAATGAGAGTGCAAAAAGTCTCAATATAACGAATATGACCTTCTCAACATATTTTAAGTCGATTCGGATCAATAAACTACCTCCGTGTCTATATCCTTTCTTAAAATAATGCTAAAATTGCAATGAGGTATTCCGTAACAACGATAGTGCAAAGGAAAGATACAGTCCAAATAAATCTTTGAAGGTAATTTTTATGATTGAATTAAATTAATGCAAAATGCTCATAATTTGGCTACAAGAATAAAAATGAATCTTGAAATATTATTAATTAGTAATTACTTAGTGAGAATTTCTTTTACTTTTGAAAGTAACTATAAATAGTTAAATACCCTTTTTATATATGTGATACTTCAAATTGACAAAGAGTGAAACACACATTTCATTAAAATTGAACCACATTTCGTGAAAACTAGACTACCATATTGGAAATGTGATAGGGAGTGCTACCCTCCGCAGTAGAGAGATGTCCCCAATTTTTTTACACTATTCTTATTAATGGAATAAGAGTGTTGTAGAAAAATTGGAGACGTATCTCAATTTTGAAGGATAGCACTCCCTATCACATTTCCAATATAGTAGTCTAGTTTTAACGAAATGTGTGTTGTGACGTGCTCAACTCCTCGAGGCTAAAATCTATCTTTTCTTTTGTTAATTTTTAATATAAATTCAACCTTGCTATTTCTTTATCATGTCTTATTAAAAAAATTGAACAAAAATCCACATTGATTTCAAGATTATAATGCTGGAATTTCAAAAGTTTTTACTTCTAATTATGGAGAAGTTCCATGTTTCAAACTCTTCATCAAAAAGTGCACATGTCCTACATTGTGCACCCAAAAACCCTAAACATTGAAGAAATAACTCAAATAAGTAAGTTGACGATGTACAAAAAGTAGTTTAACAATGAATACTTTCATTATGGTACTTATTAAGAGTTGAATGCGTGATTTTCATATCCGTAGAAAGGCAATAGTCTGATATGGGTACCCAGAAAAGCCCTTTGAAATCTAAAATTAGTCTTTATGGCAATTTTGAATGGATCCCTTTTTAAAAAAAAATAAAGATTGAATGGATTGGATCGATTGAATATCCAATGACATCATATTGGTACCAAATTTTGATATAAATTACACTTAGATATTTGTTATGTGAATTGATTAATTTTAAAAAATTAAAAAAATATTTATATTATATTAGAAATGAATGCCTTGCAAATGTTAATTTTTGGCAATTGTTCTCAAGAAGCATAAAAAAATTTAAAAAAAATTCAATTGGAAATTTGGAATCGAATTAAAGGATTTCATGTCACCTAGGTGTGGGTGATTTTTTAAATAAAAATAACTGATTTTATTCAATTGAAGTGGAAAACTTTGTCCAAATTTGAAAATTTGGAAATTTCAAACATATGTTTGCTTTTCTAAATTTGGCAAATTTTTCCATTTCAATAGACTAAAATTATAATTAAAAAAAAAAAAAAAAATCCACACCTAGATGACATGAAACACTTAAGTTCAAGGCCAAATGTTTACTTGAATAAATATATTTTCATGTTTTTATGCTTTGAAAGAAAAATTGCAAAAAATTAGCATTTGCAAGCATTGTAGTACACTATAAATAATATCTTTAATTTTTCAAATTTATCGTTTCAAATAACATGTGCATAATTATGTAGATGTACTTTACATCAAAAATTGGTACCAAAATGATGTCACTAGATATTTTAAACAGATCTTCTAGTGTTTTTGAGCAACTAGAACAAATTTTGTTTTTTTTACAAAAGGACTCTTTTAAAATCATTAAACTTCAATATTCAAGTTTTTTTTTGTATACTGTAGAGTGTAGGAAATCAAAAACCACATCCTGTCGATTCAATTTTTTTTTTAATTTTAAAAAGGAACTAATTTAGAGTTACCATAGGAGCTCATTTTAGAGTTTAAAGGCTTTTCAAAGTAGTTACCCATATCGCACCATTGCCCAAAAATGGGTTCCATTGAGATTATGTTTTGTAATTACTATACGTTGCTAATTTGCCTTGTACTAAGTAATTATTTCCTTGTGGAAGTCACTATCAAAAATTTAGATGACCATGAGAGAACAAAAATAGGGAGTCTTTTGTTCATTTGGGATAAAATCTATAAATTTTTAGAAGTAATATAGGGTGTTTTAAAACCATTTTAAAAATGTTCAATGAACATTCATAGAATATACCATGAGTATACCCCTAAATGCTATAATTAGTAAAATATTCTAATTATTTTATAACCCCCAATTAAGTACCTTGTATTCGCTCATGTATCCCAATATTCACCCTAAGTCACTTCTTTGTGATTATTTCTAAAATTAGGAGAAAAATAATTTTCAAAGTTATAATAGGAGAAAAATATTTCGGTTTTGTCTTGGTCTTTTTGGAGCCACGTATATATACATCGCCAACAAAAGACGTGACTACTCATACTTGGAATGTTCAGATTCTATCGAGTCTCCATGCAGATGAATCACTCCAATACATTTGGACGTGCGTCTAATTTTTCATTGACATTGTTTGAAGAAGTGTCTAATAGAAACGGACTTCTTTCCATGACTATAGAATGATTATGAATCATAGGCTTGTCCAGTCTCGTGACCAATATTCATTAGATTATAACTCAATGTTATTGCTCGACCAACTTCCACAATTAACACACAATTCGCTATTTACGCATTTGGCTATATAATCATGCACTTCGTCCCCGAGCGCATGATTTTATTTGTCTAACTTTTATTTTTTAAAAACCAACGATTATTGTCTTTCTTCAATCCCTTACATTGTAAACAAATAATTATTTTAATAATTTTTTATTCTCATCTTTATCTTTTCTTTTATCTTTTCTTTTTTATCTTGATTTCTTTCTCGTCTTCTTTCTTGTCTTCTTTCTTGTCTTCCTTTTTGTCTTCGTTGTCATTTTTTTCTTCTACTTTTTCTTCAGTTGTGGCTGCTGAACCCTAAACAATGGGAGCAAACCAAAAAAAAAAAAAAGTTTTTTTTTTTTTTTTTTTTTTTTCGTTTTTCGGGTTGGCCGTGGGGTGCTGCTGAACCCTGAATGGCAGCCGCCAAAAATTTTTTTTTTTTTTTTTTTTTTTTTTCTGCCCTTTTTCTTGACCGTGGGGTGTTGTTGAACCCTGAATGGCAGCTGCCAAAAAAAAAAAAAAAAACTTTTTTCTTTTGACTTTTTTTACTTTTTCTAAAAATTACTATTTTTAGTCGCTGGGATGTGCGGCCGCGCACCCAAAGACTCTTCTTCCTCTTCTACACCTTCCCCTCTCCTCATATATATATAGGGGAGAGGTGAGGGGAGGGAGAAGGAGTTGAAGAATGAATGAGAGAGACACTCTCCTCTCCCCTATATATATGAGGAGAGGGGAGGGATGGAGAGGGAGGGATGGAGATGAAAATGAGGGAGATGAGAAGGTTTATGGGTGCGCGGCCGCGCACCCAATCGGCTAAAAATAGTAATTTTTAGAAAAAATCAAAAAAGTCAAAAAAAAAGTTTTTTTTTTTTTTTTTTGGCAGCTGCCATTCAGGGTTCAGCACCACCCCACAGCCAACCCGAAAAACGAAAAAAAAAAAAAAAAAAAAAAGTTTTTTTTTCTATTTTTAGACTATTGACGGCTGAGGGTGCGCGGCCGCACACCTTAAGCCTCTTTTATCCTCTCCCTCACTCCCTTTCCCTCTCCCTCCTCTCTCTCTCCCTCTCTCCTCTCCCTCGCTCACCCCCTCTCCCCCTCTTCCCTATATATATGAGGAGAGGGGGGAGAGAGAGGGAGAGGAGAGAAGAGGAAAAAGGAGTGAGTGAGAGGATACAAGAGGCTTAGGGTGCGCGGCCGCGCACCCTCAGCCGTCAGTAGTCTAAAAATAGAAAAAAAAACTTTTTTTTTTTTTTTTTTTTTTTTTTCGTTTGGCCGTTTAGAGTTCAGCCGCTGGCGGCTGAACCTTAAATTTGTTTTTAGGGTTCATGAGCCCTAAACAAGAAAGAAGACGAAAACCAAAAGAGAAAAAAAAAAAAAAAAATTGGTTTTTTTTTCCTCCACCGCCGTTTAGGTTTAGCCGCCGCTGGCTGAACCCTAATTTTTAAAATTTCTATTTTTAGGATTCATGAGCCCTAAGCAAAAAAGAAAACGAAAAAAAAATTTGGTTTTTTTTCCTCGGTGCGGGTGTAGGGTTTGCGGCTGCCACAAGAGGTATGAAGAAAAAAATAGAAAAAGAAGAAGACAAGAAGGAAGACAAGAAGGAAAAGAAAAAGAAGACAAGAAAGAAGACAAGATAAAAGAAACAAGATAAAGAAAAGATAAAAGAAAAGATAAAGATAAAAATAAAAAATAAATAAAAGAATTGTTTGTTTACAATGTAAGTGATTTGTACAAAGACAAAATCGCTGTTTTTTATAGAGCTTTTTACACAAATTTTTTAAGCACGATTTGCTCATGAAATGAACGCACTTGGCCAAGTGCATAAATAGTGAATTGCGTGTTAATTACGTAAATACATATATGCATCTCTAGTACATAAGTTGTACAAATAAGGAAAAATGCAATGTGTTTTCATCGAATCATCAATCACACGCATTTCAAAAGAACCCCATTTACGGTGTAAATATTTTCTTGGAGCATGACAAGTTTATATAATTGTTGTCCAATGTTGAAATGGAGCCCTCAATGAATTTGCTGTAACGGATTGAAATTCTAATAGTTATAAAAAGCCTTCTGTAACTATAGCTCTTGCTAATCTCTAATTTGCACTCGATCAACAATTGTGATTATGGCATGAATGCAGCTTGGTTTTGAGCTTTTAATGGTTTGCGGGGCGTAGGACTTCTCGAGTCTCAACATTAGGATTTTTCGTGAATTGTTCTTGGTTGACCTCAGTAGTCTTCCAATTGTAATATGTGGATTTTTTATAGATCATTCAAACCACCCTCTCTACATGTTGTCAATTACTAAATGACATCATTCACAGCCCTATTCCGTTGTGGGACATACTTGAAAATTTTGAGAGCTTGTAGGAAGCAAACATTTCTACATTCTACATGCTCTCTTTCTACATGCCCTTTGAAATATAATCACAATGTATCATAAGCTAAAGAATTATTGTATTTTATTTGGTGAAAACTGTCTAGGATATTGGGTGAAAATACTAAAAAAGTAAAAAGTCTATAATTTCTTCTAGCTCTAATGACCATTCAACAATGCAAGGTTCAAAAACACTATTAATTTGGATTTTGTAAAAAATCTAAATAATAATAAGATAAGACATTTGTTGTAAGTTTTATAAAGTCTACCAAAAAAATTTAAGAAAATGATCTTTAATAAGTAGTTATAATTTTTCTATTGACGTAGAAGTGGCAAATATTGAAAAAGTAGCTACGACGTACCAATCAACGATGTTGATATAAAGCAAGCAAAATGTATACCGTATCAAAACATTTTAATTCTACTTATTTTTTGATAAAGACCTAAATAAAAAATCTAAAGAACTTCATGAAACTAAATCCAAAATATAATATATTTTTATATAAATTTATGGCCTTTGACCAAAACAATTATGATTTTAGTATAGCATACTAACTTTTTGGAACAGTTTTTGTGCTTCGACCCTATTGAGGGTCAAGATCTCCTTGAGTGAGTCAAACTAGGATAAGTCTGTTGGGAACATGTCTACATTTCAACCCTCAAAAACTTTCACATTTTTTCATTAAAAGAATGAAGTAAACAAACATTATTTCTAAGTATCTTGTAGTACATTCCAATGGCCATTCAAAATACTTGAATATATCTTTAACTTCAAGTTGTTTGAATGTGCATTATCAACAGTGTGGCAATTGAATAATTTATCAAGGAGCTAAATTAATCCCTAAGAGACCATAAGGCCCTCAATCCATAGGGCTTCTGGAATCAAAGAATGAGGAAATTCAAGTTGTTGGGTGGGTGTCTTTCAGTAGGGGGCGTCCAAAAGGTGTAGTTTGAGATTACACAACATCAAAATTTTGGCAGTAAACATTATCTATTGGTCACTCATAGAAATTGGTTTTTCGGCAAAAATGTTAACATCATTGAAAAAGTATTGTAGGATTATATCCATACTTGAAAATTTCAAAAATAAAATAAAACAGTATTTGGACCAAAACGTAATACATTGCATTGGACCATGTTGCTGCACAATAGATACGTTATAACGTTATTTGATACGTTTCATTGTAGATATAGTAATGGCAATACTTTCCTCAATTCCTTAATATTGGCTTAATGCCAATTATATAGATATCATGTTGAAAAGTTATTCCAAAAACATTCAATGAGCAAGGTGGAGTTAGACTATAGTGTAAAGGCTATCTTACCAAATTTGAGGTTTGAATCTAAAATAAAGTAACGTGGCAAGAAAAAGAGAAATACTAATTAAACAATAAAATGAAATGGTGTATTAGTTCAAAAGAACAATTACATTTCTTCTCGGGGGGTGCACCGTACTAAACATGTATGAGTATATGTGAGTGCACAGAAGGGGTTAGTATTAATTTGAACACTACCGTATTACGTATACATACAATAAACACATTTAGAGCTAAAAATATTCACATATACTTACACTAAATGTATATTTAAATCTAAATACATCTGTATACAAAGATATTTTAGACATACAACCTCTTGTATACAAGGGGTTTTTAGAAGGGTCATGAACGCATGTGATTCTCAAACATAATGTAGAGTGCACCCCTCGAGCATTTCTTCCAAACACTTAACTCAATTTTAACTCTAGGAGCATCTTCTTGAATTGGGATCAGTGGATCACTGGACTTTTGTTCTATATTCATACTAATAAGTATCACTTCAATTTTTTAATTTTCATGGCCATTGACTCTTGGGACCAGGCAATATATTCAAAGCTCTTTAATAATGAGAGCGTTATGATTTTAGGATTTGGCGATTTGCTTGAAATAAGACCATATTCATTATATTGAGATTTTTCGCAGTCTCATTTTTATCTTCTAGTCAAAGATGAACCATTTTATCTCTTTACTAATAATTTTTTTATAAATAGGTAAGAACATCAAATTTTAGAATAACATTTTTGAATAACTATTTGAGATTTATACTTTTTTGGTTTCAATTATTATTATTTATATGAATTTTTGAACAACTAGCATTCCGTCTCAAAAGCTTTGAAACGTCTTAATATAACTAATATGGCCTAGAATGGATCCTAGTGCCTTGAATCAAAAAGCTTAGTAATTGAATTCCATAACCGGTTGTTGACTTTTCAACATTAATGTGGTTCCATCCCTTCGGCAACCCATCACCATCGCCATCACAAGTTGCAATTGATAACTTTCTCTCCATTCAACTTGTATCCTACACTTTTGAATCATGAATATCAAAGAATTGAAGAGTGACCAACAGGTTCTTACACAAAATGGATTGATACAAGATAGGACACAATACAATACCTTCAAATCCCTAAATTAGTAAATTACTCATCACCTAAACATTCAAATGTTAGATAGTAAAAACAATTTCTTGCATGTATTTCTTACCTATCATGAAAATTCATGCAATTGCTTCCATAGTTCACTACAACTTAGCCTCTTCAAGTACAGTATTAAATAATTATACTTTGCTAACTATACAACTTACATTAATTTATTCCAATACATTAAAAAGATAACTTCAGCAAATGTATGACACTTGGAAAGTTAGTAAACATGTAGAGTCCAAGGGCCATTTAGAGACCGCAATTTGAAAAAAGAACAATAGTGTCAAATAATCATACAGAAACGCAACTACACATATTATAATCACACAAACAAACTCATAATTCCCATGCTATAAAAAGCTTGGCTTTAAAACTAAATGTACACCTCCACTTAATCATGGCAAATTGGCAACTATACAAGAGTGGAATCCTAAAGTTGACCATAAGAAACCTTCAAAAGCTAGCACAAAACCCTTCTGAAAGGCCTTACAAGTGAAAATATGCATTTGTCACAAGGAATCTATTCTTAGTAATTAACTCCTACAGGACCAAGCATGAATTTATGGAATAAAAAGTACAAATCCAAATAATCACATTGTGAAAAATAAAATTCAAGTAGAACCAAATTTTATATCACGAAATTCCTGATTGAAGAACATTATATGTGTTGATCAAGAAACAAAGAAAGAAATTAGAGAAAATATAAAATCCATAAAACACCTAAGTATTCAAAACTTCAATACACACACGAGGCCGAATATGAATCTCTTGGTCCTTTTAGGCAATGATCAAAAAAAAACTTAACCCCTTCAGGATTGCGCAAGCCAAAATGGCATACGGTTTGCAATACAGGTTATGTGTATTGACTCTACTTCTCACACTCCCCATTCTCTCTTACACGCATTAGATCTCAGAGTTTCATCGCAACTTGGAAACCCTCTTCAAGACTGCATCGAGGTTACACTTAAAAATCAATGCTCCTCCAACACTTCTACAACAGTAGCAAACGGGTCCGGTATACCCCACACCCTGAAAATACGCTCTAGCTTCGGTTTATACTCAAACCAGCATCATCCTTTAGGGGTTAATATGTGCCTCAACCAAAATAGAACAAGTATGGAAAGACTACAAGTATGTTAAGCTTAGGGAATAGCGTTCCAACGTAATTCACACATGAAGTACTTGGACGTCAAGGGAATAGGACTGAACCGTTTTGTTGGCACTGGAATCTCATGCCATTCACGAGTCACTCGGTCAAGGACTCTCATGCTTCGGCGACTATGCACTCTGCGCTGCTCTATGAACAAATAATGCTCAGCCGAGAGGAGAAAGCGGTCGGTGACTCTGAAGTCCACACTGCTGGGAGTCGGACCCGGCAACGAGATCTTGTAAGAGTCGACCTCCCTCGTGACGCTGTTGTCTGTGACAGATTCTGAAATCGTGTACGTGTCTTTGCCAGGCTCCCGCTCCACCTTGAGCATGCGCTGCTGCCCATCCCTGGCACTCACAAAATTGGCTTCACATTGTTTTGGGCATTCTCCCGCCCCGCAGTTGTAGAATTGCGCGTGTAGTTGCTTGTCAGCGTAGAGGTGGTCGTAGAGTTCCTGCCCACACACCACGCCGTGTTCCTTGGGGCTCCACAACTTGGTCGCGGAATTGTACAGCTCCGCTACATACCACTCCCTCCCAACCCCTGTCGTTCTACATCTCCAGAAATGCTTGTACACCACTGTCACTTCGTAATGGCATGTTGTCTCATCGACCACCAGTTGAACGAGCACTGGGTCCCTCAGCTTCGCGTCCTTGCATTCTTGCAACGGAAGCGCCTTCCACTCGTTCGTGAGCGGGTTGCACACCACGACGGGACTCACAGGAGACGCTATGCTGAGGCCGGAGAATACGACACACAACAACCCTGCGTCGTGTGCAATGCACGCCTGTTTCACGTACCCGCTTTTCAACCTCCGGTGCTCCTTCGTGTCGTTCAGCAGATGTCCAAGCACACGGTAATGCCATTGACCGGAGTCGAAGTTGAACGCCGCAACCGTGAGCTGGAATCTGTGGTGATCAATGCCGACAATGGCGATCATTTTCGGAAGCTTATGATCGAGGCGCTTCCTAAAGAGTCTTGACGTTGCCCATGATTTGGAGAGGCGAGGGATCAAGCTCGCGAGCTGAGGTAGGGTGAAGCGGGCAAGGATATCCTCCTGCAACTCCACTGGCAACTCCACAGTATTCTTATTCTTAGCTTCTTCTTCTGGCACTGGTTGTGATTTCTGCCGCTTGGGCGGTCGCTGGGCTAGACTCCCAATGCCTGGACTTGCCATGATCATTCTTTTGACAGTCTCTTTTCGCCACCAATCAGGTCGTACGTTTCAGTGTCGGACCTCTGCAGATTTCGAACTAGGCATCACTTGCTTGCAGACCCAAATGAAATCCATTACCGACAGGTCAAGTCAGAAGTCTAGCTCATTGCTACCAGTGACTGCGCGAAGCTAACTAAAGTTGTTCCAGTCAGGGACTAAGGCTTGCCATATCGACGAGGCCCAGAGGGATTGGTTCCAAGTCCTTCTTAGACTCAAACTAGTGCAATGCTTTTTCTACATCATGAAATTGCTAGTCACACATTGCTAGTCGATGAAGCGTTGCAATTGACTTACCAGCGCCTTCAATCACCTATAATAGCTTTAAAAGTTCCACTTGATGTATTAACTGTAGCCTTGGCTATGAAAGGAATTCTTAAACTATAACAATTTACTTCCAAGTTGCAACCTTTGGGATGAGAAGAGCACATGCATATGTAAATTAAATTATACATCACCAAAAGCATAAGACTCCGAATAGAAATTAAAATAAAAAGTTATAGCGATGAACAAGGATCAAGCAATATTTGTTGATTTCGACGATTCCACAGCATACATACAAGAAGCGAACTTAGGAGATTAGACTAGATTAGAGATTCAACGGTGCTGATAGGGAGGGCCATAAAAAGCAAGAAAAATAGAAAAGAAAAATTATACATGCTATTGTAGCTGGAGCTTTTACCTGTTGAGTTTCAATCCCCTGTCTCCTTCCAATGCCCACAGTTCCAGTTCATATAGTCCAATTGGTGCTTCGCTCCCTTGACTAGAGCTCGCACTCACTCGATTGTTGTAACAATCGTCTCTTAGCAAAAACTACCTAAAAGCATACAACAAAAACGACCTAAAAGCATAAGCTCATTGGAAGCTCTGTAGAATGACTTCTAGCATCACGTCCATGGCCTTTTATTCAGGTCTAAGTAAGTTTCGGCTAGTGTTTGAAACAATTATGTCTCGGTAGTGGCTAGGTTTCACTCTTTGTTGTTCAATCCTCGGTGGTAGAGTTTGACTTTCATTTAGCTCGTCCTTTGCCCTACATTTGAAGAAATGATCATATTCATTAGGGTGTTTTCACAATACTAGGGTGTCATAGTTGGGGAAAAAATAAAATTTACTGCTGCAAAACATTACAATATGTTTTAGATGAAATATTTTTAAAATCTTGGGAATTTTATAGTCTTTTATATTAATTTTTTAATCTTCTTACATACTGTACACTTGTTAAATAAGTTATTCTAGCTTGTAAAAATTAAATAATATTACATATTTGGAAGTATATGCTATTATTAAAATCTTAGAATAATTGATATAAAGGTTTTGACAAATTTTTAATACATTTATAAAGCCCATAATGTAAAAACATATTTTTGATCAAATTTTAGAATATCATTGAAAGCCAAAAATACTAGAAGTTCCAAGTTGTAACTTTACGTCTTAGCTTGAAAACACCCACTAACATTTCTAGAGATTTGTAGACTTTACCATTTGGAACCTCTTATCTACATAATTAACCAAAACCTATTTTTAAGCACTTGGATTTTTATACTTTGAAACATGCCATTCTATCAAATGTCGAAGGTAACCATTCATGGATGTAGAAAGCATATATTAACCCCTAAATGCTGGTCCGACCAAAAATCGGCCTATGAATGAAGATGAAGATGAACTGTTGAATTCTAATTGTTACATAGATGATTTCCATCCAATTCTTTATCTGAAGGACATTCTTTAGTGATGCCACCCCTTTAAGTTAAAGTCAAATTAGTTAAACAATGTTTAGATTTTACATACGTCCCAACTACAAAAAGAGTCGTATAAACGGTTCACCGTGTAGTGTTTTTTGAATATTTTTGCTTGTTTTACTTAAACTAAATATAGGCCATGAAAATGAACTCCATTGCATTTGAGCGTAATTATCAAAATGAAGCTTGCCAAGTCTAGTTTCTACTCCACTTTGAATCTTTTGAAAATTTTGATTTTTTTTTTAAATTGAGTATTTAATTGCAATTACAAGTTCGGTGGGTTTTACCATGATTGGTGTAGCAAAACATCATGAATTAAGATGCACGTGTGATTTTCATTTACTAAACTTTTCTAAATCGTAATTTACACCTTTAGTAAACAAATCGGAATTTTTTAGTACATATTATAATTGATATGAGTTTTTTTTACAATCGCTTCAATAAACCATAGTAATTTCAGATTTTCATCAAAGATTATGAAGAATTCATGATTTGTTCTAAACACGTGGTTTCATCTACTAAAAATATAAAGTTGAATTCTTGTATTATTTTCAATTGCAAAATTGAGTGTGACAAATAAAGCAAGATTCCATGGTCATAGGCCCGACCTATAGGGAT
Source organism: Pohlia nutans (assembly GCA_022496805.1). Taxonomy (NCBI): domain Eukaryota; kingdom Viridiplantae; phylum Streptophyta; class Bryopsida; order Bryales; family Mniaceae; genus Pohlia; species Pohlia nutans. Next base: position 13,138,874 of record CM040090.1, read on the forward strand.
TAATCTGCAAAGTGCAAACCACACCGACTCCCGAGTCCACCCTGCATATTGCACAGGGACGAGAGCTTGAAGCCACATATTCATCTTTCTTAATTTCCAATGATCACCTGCATGCTGGCCGGGACCATAATCCAAGGTATTGCATTTAATTTGGTAATGCATCTCGGAAGTAGCAATTACATCCTTTGGCAACGAAGTAGTAGATTTTGATCATTCTTGCTGGTTTGGTTTCGTTGCAACGAGATCGATCAGGCTTCTCCGGCAGGCACGTCGCACGGAAAGCTAGCAAACAAGTAACCTCGCCAGTGGCTCACGACTACAGTAGATCCCGGTAGCTTAATTACACCGGTCATTATCACTGAAATCCAGTGTAAGCGGCCCACTTCGGTAACATACACCGGTTATCAGTGATAACGGATGGTGTAAGCGGCCGGGATCCGTTGTAGTGCGTTGAAATTAAGGATTTCCTGAGCGAGATGAAGCGAGAGCGCAGGCACCTGGAGCAACGCTTGAATTGGAGGAACATACATCAGAAAATATTAATGTCTTCTCCCATACACTCTAGCAGCGGTGTTATAATGTCTTAATCTATTCATAATTTGTAATAGTTTTTAAATATTTAATCTTGCAATTTTAAAAATAAACAAAATTCAAATTTTTGTTATGAAAATTTTGAAATATTAGTGTTTTATTGCAATATATTACAAGTTTCAACAAAGAAAGAGATTAATGTTTTTTTGTCAATTTTTTTGAGAATTTTTCTTTTATAGCACAATTAAGTCCTGAAATGATTGCACTTGACCAAGTGAAAAAATAGGGAATTGCCTGTTACTTAGCATTGAGTTTGCTATAGGAGTGTATGTTATAAAATATCAGTGTGAAATCAATAGTAAAATCCTATGGTTTGCTAAAGCTAGATGCTTTAGTGAATACATAGTATATATTGGCCTAAAATGAATATGGAAGCATTCAATAAAATTACAAATTTAAGTGTCCATTCAAAAGAATGTGTTTACATTCCTTCACCATTTTTTGTGATGCACAATTAACATTGTATTATTATGCAATCTTAACCCCTAAACGTCTAAACGTGCCTTTGCAGCCAGTAGAATACGTTGTATTTTTATTGTATTTGGAATGAATTCACACCTCTTATGGGTTTTAGATCAAAAGAGAAGTTGAAATTTAAATCAATGCGGTTCTAACGAGCTACTAAGATCCCAATTTAGAGTTTCTTGTTGGTACAAAATCCCAATTATACAACAGCGTATATCCTATCCCCATGGAACGTTTAGGAGTTAATCAATCAAACCAAATCCTACTTATAAAATTAAAAATACTCCATTTTTGACCTTCATGCAAAGTGAAGGTCGCAGTGTAGTCATACGAAAGAAAATAATAATAATAATAATAATAATAATAATAATAATAACTTTATTGAACCCTATTGTACTTAATAATTTACAATGTTTGCCTAAACCCCAAACCAGGGGTTTAGGTTTTCTACCCTAAGCTGGTACCATATTTCTACAAGTTTCTTAAACATTGGAAACACCAACCACTTAATTCCAAAAGGCACCTTCTTCATAGAACGTGACAGGGTATAAACACTACAGCATATAAGGGCGAGCCCAATGTGCCATTGGCGCGCTTGTTTCCGGCAGTATCAAATAGATAAAAACTCCGGACCTATTTCGAGGCCGGCGTGAATAAAGTGTCTGTTCGTTTTGACAATGAGCCAGTGTCCACTACGGGCAGTATCACACATACCCACGCCGCATGAAACAAATTCAAATCTGGTTTTCAATCTACCCTATGACTTGTGGTTGTAAGCATTGAAGTAACAGGAAATGACGTTTTATTTACAATGACCCCTCCTTCTAAATTTAGTGTGCACATTTCAGTTGTCCCAACAATTTCACCTATCCACGGGTATTATACATAGTTACATGCCAATAAATGTTCTTCAGCCAGTTTTCTAAGAGCTTCTCCAACGGTGCTCCCTGACCCTGAACTTTAGATGATCTCTGAATAATTTCATCCAATATTTAGGAATAGTTTTCACTTTTAGGGGATTGCCTCTTCTGCCCAACTCATGGGATCTTCTGGCACTGCTTCATACTTGGTTTCACTGCCGTCTTCTTCGCCCTCCTTACTTGGGGGTTTCTGCACCTTAACGAAGCATATGGAAATCAGGGTGATTAGTGATCCCACAAGTTCTATCCCTGTGAGCGTTTCGTTCCGAAATAAGTACCTGCCATGCATCCAGTTTTCAAGTCCATGAGTGTGAAACGGAACCTGTGAAACGGTCTACACGTGGTTAGAAAGACAATCACTAGTAGCAAACCTATCGTTTTTCATTCCCCACTTTGTGGAAACAGTGAACAACACTGGAATATTATACTTATATTTCTATCTTCTTGTGATCAAAACTACTCACCAACATTGACACAACCCATGTGTCTTGGCGCGGTTTCATTTCTTTTTCATTTATAGTAAGTGAAAAGCGACACATTTCTTATTAGTGATTTTACAGTACAATGATATAATTAAAATGTGGTTTTGACGTGTTGCAGTGACATTGTACAGAACTGGGTTAGAATGCTCAGGGAGGTCACTTCCAAATATTACGTAACAATGTGCAAGTGCTGTCTAGGTTGACCACAGATATGGCAAGGGATATTACACTAATAAATAATGCATTGCATAGTTATGCTCACCCGAACATTGTTGCAAATATTGGTGTAAGTAAGGTGAGCGCGCTGAGCTCCGTCAAACTGCCTGCATCATTGACATCATTCCAGCACTCTATTATTATTATTATTTCAGCTCCACTTTTGTTCCTATTAATTAATCCCATCTGGAAACATTTGCTCATTTTAAAGCTAAAACACCAGAGATTCCAGAGAATTAGCTGGAATTTAGCTGAGATTCCAGAGAACCAAAGTGTGATATTCACGTCATACACAATAAATTCCTCCATCTATCTATGCGTGAAATTATAAGGTACGCCCTCGCTAGTATTTAAAACTCTGAAGTGTAACACCCGGTATTATAAACCTAAAAGAGTTGCCTTTGGGCATTAAGATCGATATAATGTAAGAGCGCGGTGCCCAAGGCCACTACTGGCACTAGGAGCACGCACAATCCTTGACAATGTCATAGGAGGTTGCAGTGAGAGCAAGCATGATGAGCTAGCGGTGATCAAAAGCAATTTGTCACAAGGATGGCAACCATTGTAACTCTCAAGGCCCTAATTGTGTCCAAAAATCAAAGCAAACACTAATAGTGGAACTGTCGTTTATTATTCCCCATTTTGTGAAAACAGTGAATAGTGACGAAATATTGTGCCTAGATTTCTGTTTTCTTGTGACCAAAACCACTCACCAGCATCGACGCAATCCATGTGGATGGCGTGGTTTCATTCCTTTTTCATTTATAGTAAGTGAAAAAAAAACACATTTCCTACTAGTGTGGGGTGAGAGAGAGGTGTAAGTTGGTGCATTAATTGATCAAGTACCTTGAGTTGCATTGTAGAAGAACAAACCAGTGGCGATAGCACTGCCGAATACGGAGGTGTAGAAAAGACCGGCCCAATCTTCAAGGCTCAAATCTCCCAGATGCCCACTCACTGCTGGATCTTGCTTCCAAAAGGAGAGGGCCAACACTGGGACTCCCCCCAACACCATATGCTGCCATACATCATTTCAAGGCAAACACATGATATTGGTAAGAAAATTGAAATAATACCGGTACTCTGATTTCTCACTAGTAACAGACCTGTCGTTTTTCATTCCCCACTTTGTGGAAACAGTGAACAGTGACGGAATATTGTGCTTAGATTTCTGTCTTCTTGTGACCAAAACCACTCACCAGCATTGACACAACCCATGTGCCTGGCGCGGTTTCATTCCTTTTTCATTTATAGTAAGTGAAAAACACACATTTCCTTCTAGTGTCTCTGCCACAGACTCTGTATTAGATACCGTACCAGGAAGGCAGGGTCGGCAGAAAATAATTCCCCAATAAAATGCCGAAAAAATAAATAAAATTTTCAAGTATTTTGTCGAAATCAACAAAAATGAAGTCAACAAAAATTGTAGACTAAAAACAAAGGAAAACGTGTAGCCGCTAGTAAAATTCAATGTTAGTTATTAATAGACTAATTTTTAATAATTATTTTTGAAAGTGCCGACCCCTACTTTTCAAACTTTAATTAATTATTCGACATGAAAGTGCCGACCCTGCCTTCCTACTACGGTAATTGATGAACCAAAAATAACCGAAAAACCACAATAGGAGCTCGTATGTTATCAACTTATCATACATAACCGGTTGTTCACTCTTCAATCACAACTCTCGATAAGATTTTCATGATTCAAGGGTGTAGGATGCAAATTGAAAAGAGAGAAGGTTATGATTGAGTTGCAACTTGTGAGTTGTGATGACGATGATGACAGGTTGCCATTGGAATGGAGCCACGTTAATGTTGAAAAATCAACAACTGGTTATAGAATTTAGTTAGGCTTTTGGAGTTTGGGCACTAGGACCCATCCCAAGCAAATCCCAAAATCTAAACACTCTCATTATCAGCTTTGAATTATAGTTGTCCCAAGAGTCTATGGCCATGAGGACTACAAATTGTTGGACAGGTATGGAAAAGCCCGATGATCCCAATTCAAGAAGATGCTCCAAGAGTTGAAATAGAGTCTACAGTACCGTACCAGGAAGGCAGGGTCGGCAGAAAATAATTCCCCAATAAAATGCCGAAAAAATAAATAAAATTTTCAAGTATTTTGTCGAAATCAACAAAAATGAAGTCAACAAAAATTGTAGACTAAAAACAAAGGAAAACGTGTAGCCTCTAGTAAAATTCAATGTTAGTTATTAATAGACTAATTTTTAATAATTATTTTTGAAAGTGCCGATCCCTACTTTTCAAACTTTAATTAATTATTCGACATGAAAGTGCCGACCCTGCCTTCCTACTACGGTAGTATTTGGAAGAAATGTGATTGCTCATTTGAACTAATATATTCTTCCATCTTATTGGTTAATTACTATTTCTCTATTTCTTGCCACCTTGCTTTTTAGCCTTTACACTGTAGTCTTGAATGATTAAATTTCTTTGGGGCCTGCAGAATATTTCATGGGTTGAGCCCTGGCATAAAGCGCCCCTTATTACTCTGTATCAGCTATTGGAAGAGACAGATGGGGGAGCCTACATTCTACAGAAAAACTGTGTAATAAACCTCCAGGACACTCACTCTCTTGTAAAGTTTAAGATCACGTGCACGCAAGTACTGAGGGTAAAATTTTTAAGGGTGTAAGTAATGAGAATATCCATAGAATATATTTCTAAGATATTCATAAAATATCTCAAATATACTAAGGATATCCTAAGAATATTTTTAAAATAAAATTTACTGCTCTTTTTTTCTATCTTCCACTTTTCTAATTAAAGAACACCTTCCCCAGAAATAATGTATATTTACCATTCAGTTCCTTAAAAAGAAAGACTACCGTATGTGAGGGTCAGATTCGGACAGTATTGTGTTGAAATCTAATTTCCACATCATTTTTTGAGAGATCCACGTCACCATAAACCAAGCACAAGATGACATGTGGCACTTTTGGACAAAAAATAATTAACTAATGTCCAAACTGACCACGACGTAGGGTATGGTGGCCTACAGTAACTGTTAGCAATTCGAATAAATGGAATTGCAGGTGCAAGGCCGCACACAGGCTCCCCACGACGGTTCTAGTGTTGGAACGGTCGTGTTGGGCCTACCTAGTACTACGTTAGATTGAAGCAACTAGTCAGGTGTTAAAATCGAATTTCCACGTCAGATCTCGAAGGGTCCACGTCACCTAAACCAACCACAAGATGGCACGTGGCATTTTTTTTGTTAAAATTGTTCAAAACTGAGGGTATGCACCAAGTAAGTAAGTTAAATAAAATAAATCTTACCCAGCCAATGGCCATGAGAGGGTCGGAGAATTTGCAGACCCAACGCATCATAACTGTGCCAATGGCCATGCATTGTGCAGACAGTAACATCCACCACGCCCCACTATCCCATATGCTCCAACTCTGGGTTGAATCCGAAGCAGGTAAGACCATTAACTGCTGGAGCAGAGAATCCAGCAGTCTCTCCAGCTTCTCAACTGGTACCTACAATCATACAGAGCACATATTAAATAATTATAGACTTACTGACTATATTAAAAACTATACACAAAGTACCGTTTCTAGCAGATAGTTACATGTTACCTCTATCAAGATGAGACCGAGAATGCCGAATGCCAAAGCTATTATGGACTTGGGTCCCAGGATCTCTCCGTAGAACACCGCGGCTAGAACAGCCACCGTCAGTGGCTGCGAGTCGATGATCACCTGAAGAAAAAAAAAATGAATAATTACAAAAGTATCTTAAACAACACCCAATGACCTGAAGATTTGACGAAGAAGAAAAGCAAAGGGTCGGAGAATCCACGTACACTGCCAAGACCAGCAGTTGTCTTGGTCAGCCCTTCAGCCAAACAGCCCTGCACAACGCCCAGATTCAGTCCGAGGTCTTAAATTATGGTTTAATGACATGTTTCAAAGCGCTGGCCAGAAGATTGACATAATTCAAAATGCACATTTGCAAAACTGTGTCAATCTCTTGAAATTATGCCAATTTTAACAACTATGATAATATAGTCACGACAGTGCAACGGAAAAAAAATTGACATTGTGAGTTGCAGTGTTGAAAGATCGACAAACCTGGAGTGTCAAGTCCTCTTAAATTATGGTTACAATTATTATTTCAAAGTGTCAAAATTGTGACATTCAAAAGGTCCGAAAACTAGGATTGCTATAGAGCTGACGTTGCAGACATCCATTTGCAAAAGTCCGAAATTCTGCCATTTTGACAAATAGTCACGAAAGTGTATAAATTGACATTCTGAGTTGCAGTGTTGAAAGATCAATTACAAGTTTACCTGGAACAGAGCACCGTTGATGAGGCCAAAGAGGGCGATGGACGACCAAGCTTGCGTTCCAGATGGGAATGTCTTCCCTCTCAAACTGCAATGCAGAACCGCTCACGGTGAGCAACTGAATCACACTGTTGATCAAGTTTCACGTGCATGGGACTAACTGGAAAGTTAATATCGAAGTGGACTGACATTGCGAAGGCCAGAATGAAAGCGCCGGCAGGGATCAAGCGGACGGCCGCCACGAACATGACGCCCGTCTTGGGCGTCACGGCTTCCATGACCACCATATTGGTGCCCCAGAAGAAGAAGGGGAGTCCCAGCAACAGGGCGTTCACTAGCCTCTCCATCTCCGCTTTCCGCCCCATCGATCGATCACATCACCTGCAAGAAATTAAACTGACGAAACTGATGGATAATTCCTCCATGCAGATGGCTGAGTGGCTCTTTGGGTCCCGTGAAGTTCACTCCAAAAGCTTGAATGCGCAAAATGCGTGAAAAAGGTCAGGGGAATCTGGGATCCGACGGTCCAGGAGTCGGAGAAAATGGCTTTTTTAGAGTTTCATGTGTGATGGTCAGTTATTCAGATATTGTTCAGGATGCTTTCAGCGGAAAGTGAGGAATTATGCCTTGGAATTCGGCATTTTTAGACAACAAGTTGCACTGGAAGTGCGGTAATTCTGTTCACGTGACGAATCCGAATCACCGCCTCCGTAACAGGAGTCAGCATTTCGGCACAACTCGGGCGAGTCGGGTCGCGTATATCGACAGGAAGCGGTGGAGGGTGCGAAGTTTCCTACTGTCTTTTTAGAGCCAAGTTCCATGGGTGAAGTATCTCACTAATTAATACTTTCATTGATGTCTTACGGGTTTGGATGTTCATAATATTCTTAAGCAATGTAGGGTGTAGAATGATTTTTTAAGTTCAAGAATTGATCCTCCGAAAAGATGAAATGTATGTTTACAAGGCAGCCCACAATACAGCATTCTGACCACCGATTTGGAGAACTGGTGGGAATGCTCTAAATGTCTACCGGTACTAACTTAGCTGAATGTTTACAATTATTAGTCTTTGAATGGAAATGGGGTTGTTTACTGATTGGGACTTTACGGGGAGGAAAGATTATTGTAACGTTCCTCCTCTCCCCCACGGGCCAGGGCGCCCGGGCACTGCCATTGCCCTCCCCTGCGGAACACTCAGAATCCGGCAATCCCTCCCTCAAATCGCCCATCCTCACCAAACCCGTCCCTTGTGTCCGCTCGTTCCGTCTCCAACAACTGCACATGGCAAAACACTAGTAGCAAACCTGTAGTTTTTCATTCCCCACTTTGTGGAAACAGTGAACAGTAGTTTTTCATTCCTCACTTTGTGGAAACAGTGAACAGTACTGGAATATTATACTTGTATTTATGTCTTCTTGTGACCAAAACTACTCATCAACATTGACACAAGTCACACAACCCATGTGCCTGGCGCAATTTCATTTCTTTTTCATTTATAGTAAGTGAAAAGCGACACATTTCCAACTAGTGAAAGCAGAATGCCTGCAGCAAATTCTAAGTGCCTAGCACTGTTAATTGCAAGCAAAATCTTTGCAGGCCTTGAAGAAAGAATAATGGCGTCCTCCTGATACTGTACAAGAGTGGTGAGTTTCCATCAGCGTCAGTTTAGGGTTTCACGACACGATGCCATGCTCTTTGAAGATGACGATAGGCCTCTAGAACTGTGATGAAAGAGGATCCCATTCTGGTAGCTAAACCCTAATTACCTTCGAGCATCTCCACCACTGCATCAACTCTCACTTTTGAGAAATGGATGCGCGTGAGATGGTTTGAAAGGGTAACACTGAATACAACAACCCAGATTCGGGCCCTCACATGAATTCAAGCTCGTTTCAGTAGGAACAGGTGATCCAATTTGGCTTTAGATTGGGTCCCTCGGGAGAGGGGGGAGGGCTGCGCCGGCCAAGGAGGTAGTGCAAGACCAAGGCGACGCGCGCCGGGCCGGGCAGCAAGCTGCCGGATGGCCCCGCACCCGCTGAAAAATTAGATTAATATCATGGGGCTCGATGAACCCCGTATCAGATATTAAACTGATAAGAACAGATACTACACTTGATCTTAGCCAAAAGGCCGAGAATGGTATATTTCACCACTCTTACTCCTAAACTTATATATCCCGAGTCCGGCTGCAAGCTCCACAAACCTTACGGGATAACTCCAACGACTTGCATTAGAAATGAGGTGCGGATCATCTGTTTCATGGAAAATTTAAAGAAGTACGGTAAGCAACACCTCATCAGCAGGAATTGATACAATACCGTACTGTATATTAACAAATCGTTTTATATATTAACAAATCTTAATATATTACGTTTTGTATATTAACAAATCGTTCGCCACAATAATAACCTTTGTTTCTGAAATCATTGATGGCACGAACCCAGATATCATAAACTTGCTCCAATAGAACTTGCTACTTGGTGTCCGAAACATGTATCACAATGCTGCGTTAGATGCATGGACATGAGACAGCTTTTGATGACAATTAGTTACCCACGATCAAGTGGAAATCTGTATTCATCTGCGCTTCCGGCTTCTACATGCCTGTGACGATTTAAACGCAGTTTAGAAGCACGAGTACATTCAACGAAGGTTTCCGCAGTCCATTCAAGCAGGAGACGACAGGAGATTCTTTCACTAGTAAAAAAGGTGCATGTGTCAAGGCAGATGCCCACTGGGTAAATGGGCTGCACTTACTTAGAATTGGGCAACATTGTCTCAACACACCCACCTTTTCATCTAATATTTGGAATCGATTTTGCTCTTCCTTGAGTGTTATAAGATAATCCCAATCAAAAAATCTCACAATAAGTTAGTTGTTTCTCGTGTAAGGTTGTCTGGAGATGTTTCACAAGAGCTAGTCATATTCCAGTACCAACATGGGTGTAAGTTAGCCTTAGTGGATCTTTCCAGGCCACATGAAGCTTAAAGTGGTTTCCCTGTGACGTTTTCCCTACATGCTTAGGGAATTTGTAAATGAGTCGCACAATCGCAGAGGGGAAAACTGAGACACTGGGAACACTTAGTTTTTTCCTGTGCGTGTCTCAGTTTTCCTTGTGTGTCTCAATATTCCCTGTTCTCTCCTGTGGACTCTTTTCAAAATTCCTGTGTGTTTCATTACACAAGGAATCACAGGGAATACACACAGGGAATCCACTATAAGCTTGTAGTGGGCTTGCGTGAATAAAGTGTTTGTTCAACCACCCATGGTTCAATGTCCACCGGAAAAAGGATATTCCAAAAAATGTCCTCTTCATGTCTCGAACTTGTGACCTTCACGTTATTAGCACATCGCTCTAACCGGCTGAGCTGAAAACCCGAAATCCGGAGAATTAAAGAGGCACAAAAACGCAACAGTACAAAGCCTCACGGCAGGGGCGCGCAAGGCGACACCAAACCACGCTCTAACCGGCTGAGCTGAGAAGGCTCAGCACTGTGCACTGCTTAACACTGTGAATCAATTGTTCCCGCCACTCATCAATCTGCACTATTCTAGTGCAAGCACCATTGAGAAATTTAGCTGGAAGACTGGAATGATCGTTATGAGTGACTGGATGATTGAAATAAGCCAGCGTACTGCCTCGGAAATTTGCAGTAAAATTCTCACTAATGAGTGGTTTTCAAAACTTGTGTCAATTGTGGTAGTCCCGGTGGTAGTGCAGTAGTGGAAGACCTTAACCTTTAGTGCCCAAGGTAACCACTAAGTGCAAGAAAATTAAATCATTTTCATGGTCATGGCTCTTGGTAAAGAGCCGTGACCATGAAAAATCAAAAATGCAATTTTAAATGACTTGGTCACTCTTTGTAGTGTAAAGTGGATTTAGACCGGGACAAAATTAAGCTCATCATTCTCTCTTTTATCCTCCCCTTTTTCCTCCTTTCTCTTTAAATAATTGAACACTAGCCAATCAATGATTTTTGAGCCCCATGGTCTCCTAGATTATAGTTGAGTCGAGGCATTTGCTTCGACTCAACTCTAATCAAGGAGACCATGAAAACATTATCCATTTGGGAAATTTTAGCATTTTTGGGGACCTCAAAGTTAGTGGTCATTCTCCTTTTTTCAAGGTAGTGTAAAGCCAAATGGGACCAAGAGCTCTTTTTGGGCCAATCACAAATTTTAGAATTCCATGGTCATGGCTCTTGGTCCATAGTGTAAACCGCCCCTTAGCCATCCAAATACTTATGTACAAAACACCAAAATACTGCAAATACCTCAAAATACAGCAAATACTTACAAATACAAGACATGTACTATGTGGTATTTCTTGTGTTTGGAAGTTTGTTTTGTTGTATTTTTTTGGAGATTGTGTTCTCTTGTTCAAGTTCCATTAGTGTATGTAGTTTACTCGGGGAGTTCACTACAATAATATTAGAAAACAACGTGCAGGAAAATATAGGGTAATTTATAATCACAAAAGGAAAAACTTAGAATTTTCTTAGAAGTAATATAGATGAGTATGTATGATAAAAATGTGTATTATAAATAATATAGGCTTGATATAAACAACGCATATTTTTTTAAATACTTGTAAAAATATACCATAGGAGTTAAGGATCCTAGGTGTTTTTATAAGCTAGGAATTGTTTTGCAGGATGAACATGACATCTTTCATTTTCTATGAATGGTTCTGCTAGTGTTTTTAAGTGCTAAAAACAATTTCTCAAGATAAATTAGAGGAGTTTTGGTTGGTCTTCTGTCTGTCTACTTCAAACATGATGTTGTAGTATTAACTCTATATCCTTCTACATTTATGCATAGACCCTCTTTTTAGTGTGTTTTTTGTTTTTGTTTTTTGACACTCAATACCGTTGTGTTTAATTGTGCGTGTAAGTTGATTGAGGAACATGGGCTAATTTTGTTGTTTGAAAATGTTTATGAACACCCTTAATGTAAGACTTTGTTGTGCCTTGGATTTTGGTGACTTAGTACTTTGAATGCTCCAGAACCCTATAAAGCAAAATCAAATAATTATAATGAACATACCTAGCTTTAAATTAGAGCTTCATAAAATTTAAAAGTAACTATAGGGTCATTTAAAAGACAAGAAATTAGAAAATTATATAATAATACGGTACGAAAAATTAAGAATAGATAATTAAATACCCCCTAAATAAATACTTTGTCACGCACGTGTATACATCTATACATGTCTAGTGAACTCCCTGAGGTAGTTTGATCTGGATCAATGTACCACTCCTTTCTTATTTTGACATATAAATTTTGTCCTAAACCGTACATGGATAAGTCACTCTCACTTATAAAATTCACAATAATTATGTATGAGTCCGTTCTTGACATGAAAGATTGCATTGAAGAGGTGTTGACATAAGCTATTGCTGAACATCTTTACTTTTATTTTTGAAAATTTAATCCAAATTCTATTTAACGTTGAAGTCACGCACCCCCCAAAATCTCATCTTTGAGTGTGCATTATACAGTTCAAAGACATACTATAATCTTCCAATTCAACAGTCTGATCTTAGCAAGATTTAATTAACACTTGTTTCATTAAGCTATGCTTCCATTCATACAGTTGGATACTATTAATAGTATTCCAAATTTCAACAGAGAGAGTTTTAAAGAAACATCACCCAAAAAAAATTCTGTAGAACCACCTTGGGCACTAAAGGGTTAAACTCTAAAGAACCAAGGATTTGTGGTATCAAAATAAAAAATTTAATCAATTACATTGTTAAAAATATAAGATTATATTGTGAAAAAATATTATTAAAATAGGACCAAATATCAATATATCATTGAAATTAGTGAAGAACAATGTATGTCTTGGTCAAAAATTAATCAAAAATTAAACAAAATGAAGCTCGTGTAGGACCTACTTAAAACTTTTGAAAAAAAACTATTAGTAAAAACATGGAGTAGTAAAGGCCCCAATGCCTTTGGAAAGTCTGTAGTAAAAAAGGGGCAGCTAAAAGGATGGGAAAAACAATAAATAAATAAAAATAAACACCCCGTCGGTCGTGCCGCAACTCTTGCAATCGCAGCAAGTGCAATTTTTTATTTATTTTATTTTATTTTTTGGATTTAGGTTTGGTTTTTGAGACCTAAGCCTACAATTTTTTTTACTGCTGAAACTAAATTGCAAATGTGACTTTACTTACTAAGTTCAATCTTTAAACTTAATTATGCTAAAGTAGACTAACTCTAAAGGATTGGGTTCAATTTATGAGCTTAATTTTTGAATACCAACTTCCTACAGAGGAGATTGGATTGCTAATTAAAAACATTGTTCTCCCTCCATGTTTCAAAATCTACTTTGAATGACTTAATTATGAAATTCACTCTCATACACTAGTAGGAATTTGGTTCTTTATAGCTGGTCCTTTGTGATTTAAATGGTTCAAAACAACTTTTTTCCTAAAGAATTGAATCCTAAAGAACACGCAATTCCCAATTTATGCACTTGGCTATATAATCATGCACTTGGCCCCCGGGCGCAATAAAAAAAATTGTCTAAAAAATTGTCTAAAAAATAGCGATTTTTGTCTTTTTACATTCAATTACATTATTAACAAACAATTCTCTTATTAATTTTTTATTCTTATTTTTATCTTTTCTTTTATGTTTCTTTTATCTTTTATTTCTTGTTTATCTTGTCTTTTGGCGGCGGAGGGGGGGAGAAAAAAAAAAAAAAAAAAAAAAAACTTTTTTTTTTTTGGTTTTCTTCTTCTGTCCAGGGTTTAGGGTGGTTGAAACCCTATCAGCGGCGGTGGAGGGCCAAAAAAAAAAAACCAGTTTTATTTTATTTTATTTTATTTTATTTTTCAGATTTTCTGGATTTTCCGGCTTTTGCGGCTATAGGGTCTGCGCACGCGGACCCCATGCGACTCTCCCCTCCCTCTATTTATCCTCTCCCTCTCACTCTCCCTCTAATTCTAACTCTTCCTCTCCCACTCATATATATATAGGGGGAAGGAAAGGGAGAGGGTATGAGAGTTAGAGCATCTCGACCCATACGCGCCAAAGAGTTTGACACGCGCTATAAGTGGATAAAAAATGCTAAGGGCCCTTCAAAAATGCCTCTTGGCCCTCAATTTTGGCGAGTCAAGAAATGGCCCTCCAAATCTATGTTTAGTTGACTAAATCTAACATTTTACTTGTGACTGGTGCATTGACTATTTGACATGCACTTTCGGTGCTTGAGGGGCGTTTAAGGGTAGGGGAGTGTGATTTCAAGGGCTCTTCAAATGTAGATGAATAATTTTAGCGAGTCACCTTTAGCAAGCATGGGTGGAGATGCTTTTAGAATGAGAGGGAGAGTGAGACGGAGAGGATAAATAGAGGGAGGGGAGAGTCGTATGGGGTCCGCGCGCGCGGACCCTACAGCTGCAAAAGCCGCAAAATCCGGAAGAAAAAAAACTCTTTTTTTTTTTTTTTTGCCCTCCGTTGACGTTGATAGGGTAGATAAGAATAAAAGAAAACATAAAAGAAAACATAAAGATAAGAAGAAAAAAATAAATAAAAGAATTGTTTGTTAATAATGTAATTGAATGTAGAAAGACAAAAATCCCTATTTTTTAGAGAATTTTTTAGACAAATTGTTTTTGAGCCAAATATGCTCATGAATGATTGCATTTGGCCAAGTGCAAAAATAGGGAATTGGGTGTTATAGGAGGTTTAGAACCATGCCAAATATAATGAAATATTGATGTATAATACTAGTCGGAAAGGGCTCATTGGACCTTTAAGGGTTAAGGTATCCGCTTTGGTCTTAGTTGTTCATAGACTTAGGTATTCATAGCCTTATGCACCTAAAATATCCATGGTCTTAGACCTACTTAAGGTATCATGGTCTTAGGTACTTAATAAGGTATCCATCGTCTTAGTGTTTATGGTCTTAGTATTCATGGTCTTAACTCATTTATCATCTTAAAACTAAATTGAACGGATGTTTGGATTTTTACAATTCTAGTCAAATTGTGCAAAAAAACAACAATGCTAGTAAACCATGCATTTTGCATTTGAAATCTTATAAAGATTCTCACACCTCAGACGTAGAAGATCCAATTTGAAGGTGCATACATTGAAAATCACTTAATATGGATATTGCTCATTTTTATTATCAATCATCGAAACTGCATTATTTTTAACTTTTTACTAAATAATTCATTAAATATGATATTGTAGATTTATTTATTCCTTTTTAAAAAGCCAACAACCATTGAAAAGTGTTTCATTAAAAGAGGCAACTTACAACATAAAATATGACAGTATTGGAGTATGTAACACAATGTACACTAATTATATAAAAAAACCATAATACATACATGTATATCAGTATTTGTACATCAGTTTATTAAATTGCAATGTTATCAAGTATCGCAACAGAAAAACAATTGTGCTTGTAGATTATTTCTTCTCCATTATGTGCCATGTTTTTGCTCCGTAGTATGAGGGGAATACTTTGCGTCGTTTGTTCCCTCGCATTCGGAGGCTCGGCTCTACATCAGCCTCACTAGTTAGATTTCCCCCTCTTTTTGGACCATGCACTGATGCTTTAGAGTTTCCGGATGTCAATGATCCACAGTCCATGGATCTTGATGCTGCTTCCTTCATGATGCTCACTGAGGATTTGCCGGACGTGTTTGGGATTATGGCCCCTCTGGCAAATCGTAAGGTGAGGATCAAGGATCTACCGGAGTTTAGTGATTGGTTGCATGTGATATCCGATCCCATAGTGAGTTAAAGTATTTGCTGGGGATACTGTGGATGAGAGGGATGCATTTAGAGCAGCTTTATTCGAGGAGTTACTTGTGAGACGTTAGGGCACGCCATGGAAGGCTAAAATTAAAGTGTTCATCTATCATCGTATGTACGATGATAGATGAACTCTTTAATTTTAGCCTTCCATGGCGTGCCTTAGCGTCTCACACGTAATCCCTCGATCAAAGCTGCTCTAAATGCATCCATGTCATCTACAATATCCCTAGCAAATACCCTTAACCACTATGGGATCGCATGCCACATGCAATCAATCACTAAATTCCGGTAGATCCTTGATCCTCACCTTACGATTTGTCGAACGGGCTATAATCCTTAACAAGTACGACAAATCCATAGTGAACATCATGAAGGAAGCAACATCAAGATCCATGGACTGTGGATCATTGACATCCGAAAACTCTTAAGCATCAGTGCATGGTCCAAAAAGAGGGGGAAATCTAACCAGTAAGGCTGATGTAGAGCCGGGCCTCTGAATGCGAGGGAACAAACGACGCAGTGTTTATTCCTTTTTTAAAAGCCAAGTATTCCCCTCATACTCCGGAGCAACTGCAGGGCACATAAGACGATGAATACCTTATTAGGTACCTCAGACCATGATACCTTAAGTAGGTCTAAAACTATGGATATTTTAGGTGCATAAGGCCATGAATACCTAAGACCATGAACAACTAAGACCAAAGATACCTTAAGTACTCAACAAACAAACAGTTATGATTGTGGATTGTAGTGATGGTTATATATCAATGAAAGTAAAAGATAAAATAAAATATGAAAGTAAAATTATATTAATTATAATCATCAATGAAAGTAAAAGATACAATATAAAAGTAAAAAAACTATATTCATCATAGTGATGGTTATATACCAATGAAAGTAAAAGATACAATAAAATATTAAAGTAAAAACTTACATTAATTATAGTGATGGTCTATTTTCAATGAAAGTAAAAGATAAAAGAAAAATGAAAAAAAGAAAGTTGTTTTAGATCTGATTATTATAAATAAAAAATTTAGTGGTTAATCCCTCAAGAACGAAGAAGCCTGCATTGGGCCTCATGTTTTTTTAGCAATCTAGAGTAGGTTCTATGTGGACTTCTTTTTGTTCAGATTTGTTTGTTTATTGATTATCATATGCAATGTTCTTCACTAATTCCAATGATATAAAATTCAATCTCATTTGAATTGTATTTTTCACAATATGTTCAATTTAATTTGTCATTTTAAAACCATGAATCCTTGGTCCTTTGGAGGTTAAACTTATATAAACCGTACTTTACTAACAAGCTCGGCACAAATTAATTCTAAAAATAGATGCCTAAAATTTCGGGAAATTATTTTTCAAAAAAATATTTTTTGTATGGGAAAAAAGAAAATTTTGAAGAAAATTTGGTTTCGCCTAAATCTATTTTTAGAAATAATTAAATATTAGGCAGAAAGGTGCCTAACCTGCTAGTAAAGTACGATATATCTTTAAATAAGAAGTGATAGTATCAAAAAAAAATTATTTTTATTTGTGTACAATTTTATATATGATTGGCCTCGGCATTACATTATACTAAACATGTAAAAATATATGAGTGCACAAAATTATTTTATTCCATTGTTGTGGAGTACACAAAAAATATAAGTCCTAAGGGTGAGATAGACATTAAAGTACAAGAAAGAGATGAAGGAGAAGAGTCTTGAGAAGAGGGAGTCAATACTCAAAATGAAGTAGAATATTCTCAAAATGAAGGAGAAGATATAGGGGAAAAATAAAGATTTACATGGAATAAGGCACAAGCTCTTGTATTAATTGAATTGAAGGAAGAGGAAGATAGGGAAGAAGGTAAAGGAGGGAGGACAACTTTTAAGTCCAAGGAGACAAAGTGGCAAGATATTCTTGATTATATGGTAAAGAAGCTTTTATTTAGAAATGTTGCTCTTAATTTGGACGAAATATGCAATAAATGGGAAAATTTAGCTGAGAATTTTAGAATGTATAAAAATTAAATTGAGATGGCATCAGGAGGAAGGAATCCATGGATTTTAACCCCTAAAGGACCACAACTATGTTTCTCTCCAAATATTCCAAAATACCCCTTCTCATAAAAAGACAAATAGTTTTTGATCTAAAACATTTTTGACCGATCCAACCGTAGGATATTTCAACCAACTTGAATTTATTATAACCTAAAAAATTTCAACCGTTCAGGGTTCTTCAATGATAAGATTATAAGCTTCAAAGTTAGTTGCACTTTTTTTTTGGCTTGTCGCCCAAGTTTGAAATTTTCTGAAAATGCCCAGAATGCAAAGTTTAGTCTCAGATTTGCTAAAATGAATTTGGCAGTTGTGTATATAGGGGCGTTAGCTCATTGTGTACAAGAACTCAGACGCAAAGCTCATTGTATAAAAATTTACAGGAGTTGCCCGCAATTAGGTTTTTTACCTTTGCATGATTGTATCTTTTGATCTATACATCATCTACGTACGCAAATTAACATCCCATCTTTGTTACAAAAACTAGAATCACCACAAAAAATCTCAATAATTGAGGATCAATACTCAATCCATACTAAGCTGACCGAACTTGGAAAATCAGCCTTGGTCCTTTAGGGGTTAAACAAAGAAGATCAGAAGAAAGCAAAACTACCTACAACAATGGCTAAAGCAATTTACAAAAGTATGAACAGTTGGTTTAGAAAATCTGGAAAATTTGTAGGTAATGTATGAATTGTGAATTCTTTAACCCTTAAATGTCAAGAGGGCCTGGACAGGGCATTCCAGAAGGCATTTAAAATTTTTGGGGAATTTTATTTTTTTATTTTATTTTTATTTTATTTTTTATTTTTTTAAAACGGATCTATAGTACACTTTTGGCTAGCACTGTAGCACTTTGGCACTGCTGAACTTCAGCTGTCCCAACCTCAAAACTTGTTCAATTTGATAACTTTGATTGCTTACCAACGATTCCACAATCTCTCAAATGAGGCGAAAATTTGGAATCTAGATCGCTTTTTCAATAGCTTTCCAACGCACCAAGCCTTGCTAAATTTGGTAAAGAAAATCAACTTTTTTCTTCATTAATCTCTTTTAAATAAGCCCATGGGGCTAACCTTGACGTTTAAGGGTTAACCCCTAAAGGACCTAGTGCTTCAACTAGGACATTTAGAGAACCGGGTAGGTTTCGGTGAACACATTTTTAATCAAATTTTGAAAG
This sequence comes from Pohlia nutans, assembly GCA_022496805.1. Lineage (NCBI taxonomy): Eukaryota > Viridiplantae > Streptophyta > Bryopsida > Bryales > Mniaceae > Pohlia > Pohlia nutans. The sequence continues at coordinate 13,157,865 of CM040090.1, forward strand.
AAATTTAATAGTGGATTCTTCAATGTGCCACAAAAATGGGGATTCTTTTTTGAATTCCAACATCATATTTGGAAGTTATGAGGGGAAATGAGTTTTTTTTGGGAAAAAGGATAGTGGAACAGTGGAAAAAAGTTGATTTTTTTTTTTTTTTGGGAGGGGGAAGGGCGTAACGAGATAGACGAAGTGTGGAAAATGGGGTGGATTGTGGGGGGCAAACCATTTTTCCAAACTCATTAGAATTTTAAAATTTAATTTTTTTAATTAAAAATATTTTAAAAAATATTATTTTTAATTAGAAATGATTATTTTTATTTAAAAGCTTCAATTCAATAACTGAAAAAGTTTATTTTTGAAATTTTCAAAAATGTTTAATGAAAAAATAATTTAAAATAATTTAAAATAATTTAAAATCATCTAATGAAGGACTGCCATATGGCAGTCGACCTTGAGAGTTAGAAGGGTCATGAACATTGGAATGGGTTGGGTGAGGTGGCACTTCAATTCCCTTCCTCCATCCTTTATTTCTCCCCTAGCCCTCAAAATTCTTAGAAAATATGCTACATGTCTCCGAAAACTTGGAGGTTTATTTTTTTTGCAAAAACATTTCATCATTCTATAGAGGGTGGAATGTACTTATGTTTCACACCTCACATTTGTAATTTAAACAAAGAAAATAAAAAATATTGCAATTCCAAACTAAAACAAAAAAGAATGATTTTCTTACCATGACTAAAATCAAGACGTTGGTTAGCACCTAAACGTCCCATGGGAATAGTATATACGTTGTCGTATAATTGGGATTTGCTACCAACAAGAAACTCTAAATTGGGATCTCAAGAAATCACTAGAACCGCATTGATTTAAATTCCAACATTTTTTTTGAGCTCAAACCCATTAAAAATATGAATCCATTTCAAATACAACCAAAATACACCGTATTCTATTGACCACAAAGGCACACTCTGACGTTTAAGGGTTAGAAGACCATAAATTTTGTTACTTAGGTAGATTGACTAGAGTTATCGATAAAGTCCATCAAATTTTGAAGAAGATACCATGAATTTTTCTTTATTATACTCTTATTTCTTCACTCCAAATAGTTAGAAGTGTGTAAGAGGTGTGTGAGAACTTGGTGGTCTTCAAAAGTTAAATTTTTTTTTTTAACTTCTTTCTTGGTGCTAAAAAACTTTTGAAGACCATCAACACCTCTTACACACCTAATAATGATAAACCACCAAAATCTTCCACACCTTTTAACTATTTAGAGTAAACAAATAAGAGTGTAATAAAACAAAATTCTATGTAGATTCATCAAACTCAAGGTGACTTTACGAATAACTCAACTATCCACAAGTTTTTCAATTCTCATAGATTTACGAGGGTAGCAAGGTCTGCTCCTTTCAGGATGTCGTGGCCACAATTGTGAATGTAGGACAAGAGATCGCCATACTGTAAAAGCGGAGATCGTGACCCTCCAAGGTAATAATTCTTACAACTGCTTTCCATTCAACAATCGACGAAAGTGGGACGTGACAATGATCTCCACCGTCCCCAACTTTATAATCGAACCCACCGCCCTCGATCGCTCGCTCGGTCGATCCGATCCTCCTCGTGCGATCCGATCCTCCTCGTGCAACCCATTCCGCTGTCTCTGCCGGCAGCGCCAGTTCACAAGATTCCTGGCTGGCTTCGCTCGTCACCATCTCGTCATCTTCATGCGGACAACAACATATTTCCTCGGCGCAAACTAGAATCCTTTTCACTTACAGTGTCACGTTTAGGGTTCAGGGTACTAGTCCCGGATTGACCGACAGTGGCTAGCGTTCCGTTTCTTGAGCGTACACGGCACTCTTGCGTTTCTATCTTTGGAGTTCAAATAGCTCGGTGTGAATGACTGATTGTAAACTTTGTGTCATCGATCAGCGATGGAGGATGACCTCTAGAATTCGTTTTGTAGGCCTTTGAGAATGCTTCAGAATTAAAACCAGTTTTGTGTCATCGATCAGCGATGGAGGATGATCTCTAGAATTTTTTTTCTAGTGGTCCTTGAGGAGAAATCTTTGCTAAACCAGGTGAGATCCTACATTTTCTTGGACGAACTGGTTTTCTGAAGCATTCTCTCGGCTAGGCCTTATGAAAATAGAGAACATTCTCTGATTCCCCCTTCGAATGTTCAGTTTTTTCCCTTAGATTTTGAACTGGGTTAGGCAAATCTGAATTTCAACCAGCCAATCTGTAACTAAAGGAGTCGATTCTCCCCGGATATTGGTGCTTGGAGTTGCTCGCTAGCTAGCTTGGCAACATGGATGTGTCGACTGGTGGTAGACCGACACCACCGACATTGCAGACATTGAAGAGCTTGGAAGACCCGGAGAGACGAAGCAGAGTACTAGCGCCTGCAGGGGGAGGGGGCGGGGGCGGCACACAAGAGGTTCTGGTGTGGTGGGATATCGAAGCTTGCCCTGTTCCAGCTGGTTGGACTTGCGCTTCTTTGTTGCAGGAGCTTCAGTACTGTCTCGACGGGGATTGTGATGAGCAGATTCGGGTGACCATCAATGTGTATGGAAACGGTGGGCCTGGTTCCAAAGCGGCGCTGGATTCGCTCATCGCCAGCGGCATCACCTTGCAGCACCGCATCTTACCGTGCAAGCTGCCTGGTACTAGACTTTCCTCTTTACTATTGTGACAGTGTCAATGATTCATTCACTGGTTGATTGAGAAAATGAACCACTGACTTTCATTGCCCATGAAGATGGTTGGTATGTGGTTCCATCTTCCTCCCTTTTCCACTTTTCACTAATTTCATAATTTATCAATTTGTCACATCCACTAATTAATGTGGGTCACGAAACACTTCATTTTCTTCAAAATTGTGGAGTTTCATGAACATAGTAAAATATAAGTGTAACCTTTTGGAACCCATTCAAGCAGTTTTTGAGGACTTCCCCTAACTGAAAACTAGAGCCAGGTGAACCTCATATCGATATCCTGCCCTAGATTTTAGAGCTCTTGAAAGGGTTCTGTCGGCCATGTTGAAAGCCCTCCATGGAGAAAAACACTACGTGCCCCATGGAGGGACATATGGTGCCATCGTGGTCATTGTCCTGGGTACTTGCAAACTATTTAGCTGACATGTATCGACAAAAGGTGGTGTCACGCCTGTTTTTTCCCATTCTCAGAGAATGGGGAATGGGGAATGGGGACGTGGCACACTCTCCTTGAATGGTGGAGGCCCATTCTTGGAGATTCTCCATTCTCCATTCTTCTCCTCCACGGGTGAAGAATAGTTCTCAGAGAATGGAGAATGGAGAATGGCCCATGCTTGGAGGATGGCCCATACTTGGAGAATGGAGAATGGCCCATGCTTGAACCTCTATTCTCCATTCTCAATCTCCACAGATCACAAAAGGGGTGTCACACCTTCTCCATGGAGAACCTATCCTATTGGCTCCTCTTTTTCCTCATTCTCCATTCTCCAAAGTGGTGTGACAACCCCTAAAGAAAAAAGAAGTTTTTTCTCTTGTGATCCAAGTTCTAATTTTCGAAGCTCAAAGTATTATTAGGTTTCGGAGGTTTTTAGCGGCATTTTTGGCGCACTGAAATCACGAATAGATATCGATCATGGTGGAAGGATGAAAGTGTACCGTGTGTCGGTGGTGCAGGATCCGAGACGGCAGCGGTGAAGACGATGATGGTGGACATGGCCCTGTGGGCGCTGAGCAACCCGGCGCCGAGGAACGTATTCCTGATCTCCACGGCTCGAGACAGCAGCTTCCGAGATCTGATCAGCGGATTGCACATGCGAGATTACGACATTCACCTGGCGTCCAAGTTCAGTACTTCCGGCGACGATCCAGGTGTACAGGACCATCATCCTCGTCGACTCTTCAACCCCATGCCACGCCACTGGAGTGCGTCGAAACAGATGTTCGTCGTCCGGGCTCCATCTGCAGGCGATTCTGTGCAATTGTCCGAGGATCTCAAGCAAGTCCACATCAACAACTCCTAGGAACGTCCATTTCCTTCACAAAATTGTCACTTCTCAGGGCAGGTGATTTAAAACCTAAATCTATTAATACCAGTCGGCCAGTCCTAGTTGTTAGAGCGCCTTATAATTTGGTTGACCGTCTAAACTGTAACAATGTAACAAAACTGATGTTCTAAACCTTAATTCTGAGTCACTGCATTCCATTCCAAATGTTCCATTCCGTTGCTCTGAAACAATGTAACAAAACTGATGTTCTAAACCTTAATTTTGAGTCACTGCATTCCATTCCATTCCATTCCATTCCATTCCGTTGCTCTGAAACAATGTAACAAAACTGATGTTCTAAACCTTAATTTTGAGTCACTGCATTCCATTTAATTCCGTTGCTCTGAACTGTAACAATGTAACAAAATTGATGTTTTAAACCTTATTGTTGAGTCACTTCATTCCATTCAATTTTGTTGCTCAGGTCAAACAGACACTTTATTCACGCTGACCTTGAAAGAGAACTGGAGTTTCTATTTATTCATTGCTCTAAAATATGTCAAATAACGAAATGAAGTTTATGCTCTGAAGCTTACTCTCGAGTTGCTTCATTCCATTCAATTCGGCTGCTATAAATTGTCCCGACTCTAAATCCTCCCTCGAAGTTAATGCAAGAGGACAAAACATGCCCCCTATTTTGTGCATGTTGGGGCCCACCCTAAAAAAATTATCCTCCTCTGAGGGATCCTCCTAGATTAAATTTAGGTCATAGGCCCCAAATTGCCCAAAAAAAACTTTAGGGTGCCCAAAATGAAAATTTCAAAAGATGGGGCCCATAGGTGAAGAGTGCTTGCATTTACATCAAGGGGGATTTGGAGTCGGGCTCTGAATTGCAGCAATATAACAAAATGGATGTTTCAAACCTTATTGTTGAGTCTTTTTATTATTCCTGATTCAATTTTGTTGTTCTGAATTATGGCCAATATAACATAACGAAATCGATGTTCTAAAGCTCACCCTTTCAGAGTTGGTTCATTCCATTTCTGGCATAGAAAGATTTCTTTTGCATACGTTGTTACAGGTTTGTGGCGGGTGCTACCTTATATTGATATTTTGGTGAATTTCAGTGTGCCAAAATGTGAAATTCAATGGATCTGTAGATGGTTTTAGTCAGGGTTTTTTTTTTTGCACTGTAGATGTGCTCCATGCATTCAATGGAAGGTGGTCCCTCCAGATTTAGACCACTGTGATTGTGCCACGACATTGGAGTCTGGCTCCAAGAAGCCAGGAAAAAAGCCCTGGATTTAGTTGCGCAACTGAAACCTCGGAGCTCTGAAATCCAAGCCAGATGCACGCCGGGTTTTCAATCTGAACAATGTGGAAGGTGGTAGCTTATTCCCCCAATCCCCCATGTTTACAATGAGAATACAACATTCTATACAAGTCTTATACAGTACAGCATCCATGTTTTTCAGTGACAATTACGTGCACTTTTATTGGAAGCCATGAATTCATGTGTAAGTTCTTTAGAGGGGTACTCTTGAACCTGGGGCATATGAAGGATCTGCATCTACAATGCTTTGGAATCACAAGCATCTTGAAGGATCTATGATAACTTCACTTGGGGCAAACAAAAGAGGGTTGGACAGTTATGTTAGCTACAATGTAGAGAAAGGGTGTGGTCGAGCACGAGCTAAAGAGTGTTATGTGTAACACTAGATCAAAACTGGTTTCCATGTGACCTACTCAAAACTGCTAAAAGAAACATGAGGCGTGATCTGGGCTTCTTATCCTGAATCCACGTAGGAGGGTTTTTTCTTTGAAGTGCAAATGGGTTGTCAATTTTGGAGATTCTGAATTCAGCCAGGTTTGTGCAACACTTTTTGCTCTTAATCATTTATAGAAAGTTTGCTAAATTGAATCTGGTATCCTAAATTGATTAGAGCATCCTCAATGCAAGCACGAAGAGCAGTATCAACATACGGTTGGATAACCCATTACCACCACGACACCTAAAACCACCAACTTCTACACCGCTCTTTCATTTCAGGAAGGAAATGTAGACTTTCATTACATGACTTATGCATGAATTGCTCAAAAGTTAAGTCATGTACCGAAAACGTACATTTCCTCCCTAAAATGAAGGAATGGTGTAGAAGTTGGTGGTTTTAGGTTTGTTGTGGTTTTAGGTATCTCAACCTTAGTACTGACAACCTCGGTAGATGTGTTCCAATGTAGACATCATGTGTAGCAATACTTTGCACCCTGACTCTAAATCCCCCCTCGACGTTAATCCATTAGAACAAAAATTGGCCCTAACATGTGCCGGTTGAGGCCAATTTTTGAAAACTAACCCCCTCTTCCAATTGTTTAAATTTTTCAAGAGAGTTGATGTCCAAAATGATGTCCAAAATGGAAATTTCAGAGAATTGGGCCCGGGGTCAAATAGTATTTGCATTTACGCCTAGGAGGGGATTTAGAGTAGGGGTTACTTTGCAGGCCACAACATATTTGACCTTTCTCTCGCCAAGATTTTTATTATTTGCCGGGGCCTTCAAGGTACGCAACAATCACAATCCACGCGTGAGCAACAGAGTCAATAGGGGCGCCAAAACCGAGAGACTAAAATTTATCCACAGAACAGGGGCTTTGGTGTACCCTAATACCGAGAATGCATTGAGGATGCTCTTAATCTCTTGAAGCATGCAACTATGACTCTTGAGTACTCAACCCAACACAATGGCTCAGGTACAAGTGCTAAAGCTGAGGCGCTTTGTTGAAGAAACCCTATTAAAAAGGCACAGTACCAAATCCATCCACACAATTAATCTTCACTAAACTTAACCCTAATACAGTTTAAGAGACAACAAGAATATTGGGCAATTAGTAACCCTACTCCTGTCGAAGAGACAAGAAGAATGTTGAACACCATGAGGCAACGTGTACAGCTCACTATTCACAATAAAAAGGTTGTACAGACTGATCATCATCACACAAAGACTTGTGATTATTGAACAATGCAAATTCGATAATAGATTGCTAACCACACACCTGTGAATTAGCATGAAGGCAATGTCCACGTCAAGCATTCTTAAGCACACTGTAGGTCAAGTCCTGCAGAAAAACGAAGAGGAAGAAAACATTGGCAAGACTTAGGTTAGGTTAATTGCTGGACTATTGAGTCTTTGCAGCAGCTCACAAAACAGACAAATCTACCAGTCACGGGCTCTCCTTTGACCATGCACAGCTTCAAGAAGAAACAATGCCTGCAACAGAAGTGCAATGTCACCACCAATATAGTTGCATTGCATTGTTTAGAGGTTCCTGAACACTCCTGAAAGTGCACCCTTAAAAGGCGCTGGATATCTGAAATTGCTAAGGACAAGCATGTAACCCAAATGTTTACAGAAATTGAGTTGACAGGAAAAGGGGGATAGAACCACCACAAGCAAAGGTCGACAGTCAAAAACCACGAAGAAAGACAATTTGATTTGAGACAGATGTATGAAGTGGCATTGACAGGTTTGTGCATACAATGCCTACATGAAAAATCTGAAATAAAATCATAGTCCACTCACCAGGACAATCAAAATACCGGTTCCTAACCTACTTAGACAACGTCTAGAACTCTAAACCGGCTTCACGTGCAGCATCTGCCAATGCCTTGATACGACCGTGGTAAACAAAGCCTCCCCTGTCAAACGCCACCTTGCTAATACCTCTCTGTAAGCAGAGCTTCCCAATAGCTTCTCCAACCTTCTGAGCAGCCTCCTGAACAGACAAAGTTGATCGAGATAACATGTCAGAGTTTGATCAAAACCCTAATTCTCATTCCAGTCATGAAACCCGACATGTTACATGCATGTCACCACACCAATCGATGCCGATGAAGACCAAGCACCAGAGAGTACATCATCTTAACCCTAAAAGGACCAAGGATTTCGATAAAATGTACTTCAGATGGAGCCAAATTCGAACGTTACATGTGTTGGTCAAAAAAGGAATGAAAATGAACAAGCCATATGATTTACTCAAGACTGCTTATTATAAAAACATGAGGTCCCATTTGGGCTTTAGGGTTACTTGGATCTGTGAAGGAAAAACTCACAATTGTTGGGCCTGCTGTTTCCTCCATGGCCTCACGAATTTCCTTGGTGACAGTGGATGCAGCAGCTAGAGTATGCTGCGCAACGTCGTCAATAACTTGCACGTAAAGATGTTGGTTGGAGCGGAAGACAGCCATTCGAGGCCTCTCACTGGTGCCACTCAGCTGCATTCATCAGATTACAAAAACGTCAAAAATCACCAAACCATCGCCACTTCAGAGATTAACGAGATTGTTTCATTCACCCTTTCATGTCTTTTAGCACTCAAAGGCGATGAGCTTGTAATGAAGGAAAATCAACAGAATGCTATCAGTTTTCTTTCACAGAAATTCCCCCCAGGGTGCACTCTACATTATGCTTGAGAATCCCTTGTACATGAGGGTTTATATGCCTAAAAACCTTTGTATACAGATCTATTCCGTACTAAATATATGTTTAATGTAAGCATACGAAATTAATACCCTTTTTACACTCTAAAATACTTTACATAGTGCACCCCAGGGTCAATTTTCTTTCAAAGAAATCCCCCCAGGGTGCACTCTACATTATGCTTGAGAATCCCTTGTACATGAGGGTTTATATGCCTAAAAACCTTTGTATACAGATCTATTCCGTACTAAATATATGTTTAATGTAAGCATACGAAATTAATACCCTTTTTGTACACTCCAAAATACTTTAAATAGTGCACCCCAGGGTCAGTTTTCATTCACGAGGAGAATCGTACCTTCTTCCTCAAACGCCTGTGACGAGTCTTGACAGTTTCTCTTCGAGTTGGCTGCCTCGAAGCTTCAATCGTCAAGGCCTTCCGCAATGTGGCTGCGAGGGTTTAAGAAAAACAGGATAAGCTACCAGAGTGGGATCGAATTGCATTCAAATGAATTGGAAAACATCAAGTTCAAACGGGAATCCAGGCTCACCTGGGCGCGTAGACGTGGGCGTGGAAGGGCGGAAGGAGGGCGCGGCCGCTAAGCCGTGAAACTCCGTGAAGGAGGAGCTAGCGCGCAGGGACAGCGACGCCATGGACGCCGTGACCGCGGACGCCATAGCTTACTTGCAAGTTTTGCAAATGCGACTGCACACTAAACCAAACCCAGCTGGGAAAAGAGAAATGCGAGCAATTGTGACAAAAACAAATCCACAAATTCTGTTGTGTATATTGCCCCGGCCAGGATGGTGTGGCCGGGGAGAGCGCCTTATCCAACTGCAGTGTGCGAGACGACTGTTCCATTTAGTGTGGGCCACACTATTTGCAGAGAGTAAACCGGGTGTGGCCATTTTAGGAACAGGAACACTAAGGTAGGAGCACCCAATTCCGATATAGTACCCAATGCCGATAATTTCTACACATGACTTTCATTTTAGAACGCGCATTTAGGTAGACCATAGATGACTTATCGTTTTGGTCAATAAACAATAAAGGCTTTATGACATACTTAGATTTGCGTTCTAAAATGAAAGACATGTGTAGAAATTATCGGCGTTAGGTACACTATCGGATTGGGTACTCCTACCTTACATTACATTTTGCTAATACCCTGCGTCGTGGTCAGTTTCGACATTAATTAATTACTTTTTGCTAAAAAGTGCCACATATCATCTTGTGATTGGTTTATGGTCACATAGACCTCTCAAAATATGATGTGGAAAATAGATTTCGACACAATACTGTCCAAATCTAACCCTCACATACGGTAGTGCCACCTACACTAATTTATTAACACTAATTGATTTAAAAAGCTATAAACTTTTATGCAACATGAATATTCTTATCAACTATATTAATAAAGTTCCTCCTACATGTATGGTTTCAATAACCTTTTTAGAGGTAAAAATATTCATGTTGTGTAAAAAGTTATAGCCTCAAGTAAATATCTAATGGGCTTGGCACTATTAGAAAAAAGTAGTGTAGTGTGGTCCTGTACAATTGGGCCCAAGTGCTTCCTGCAATTTAGCCATGCTTTTACTATTTGTTTAGTTTTTAAAATAATTTATTATAATGTAATTCAATTTATGGTGACAAAATTAAATTAAAATTTCATAACTTTCACACCATAAGTCTAAAAGCTATGTAGTCATCCAAAAGCTACGAAACGACTTCGGTGTATTCTTTCTTATTAAGAGCTTGTTGGCGATACCAAGAACATCGCCGCCGCTTGCACGGTATGGGAGATTTTAAAATTACATACAAAACAAACAAACTACCTTCTTTGGATAGATATTGCATCACTAGCTCCTACGGGAGCGTGAGAGTGAGGTGAATGCCACGTTGCCATGTTTGAATTCACAGATTGTGCCAACATGGCATTGATACTACAAATTAAACTAAAAAAATAGAAACAAAAGTCCGACGAGCCCGCAGCTGTAGTTGTTTTTTGGGTTTTTTTAATAATTAAAAAAAACCTAGTACATGTTGACACTTGCATGCGCCACGGGTGTGGTTTTTAATTTTTAATTAATTAATTGGTTAATTTTTAATTACAAACAAGAAAGGGTTTTTTCCTTCTTCTTTGAAAATTCAAGGTATATTCTAAACAATCTTAGAAATCAAACTCCCACTTTACCCTAATAAAAACATATTTAGTAAATAGATTTGTGTCCACTACAAAATCAGGGCTCCAAACTTCAAGCAAAATCACATAACAAAATTGTTCCATTCTAAGCTTACAGAGTAAGCAAAGAATTAAAACACAATCCAATATCAAATAACATTACAAAACCGTTCACGTTCTAAGCTTACATGGTAAGCAAGGAATTAAAACAAAAGCCAATATTGTAATTAAACTAGTCGACAGAAGAACATCTCCACAAATACTACAAACCCTAAGTGCAAGTTGCTACTTGGGATTCACTAAATCAAAAAATATAATTCTTCCAACAAATTGTGATACAACAACTGTTTGGACGCCAAATTACTTGAAGAAGATCAACAAGCACAAAGGAAAGCTATAATAGCAAAACATAGTGAATCATAGGAAAAGAACATAAACAACAAACAAAGCTCCAACTTCTAGTGCATGAATTGGAAATTTGAGAAATTCTCAAAAGGTGATATCCCTCATTTGTGTACATAACAAAGAACAAACAAGTAGTCAAACTTTAAGTTGTATATGAGGTGTTGCAGCATACCTCTACTTGTTATCATATATTCATCAGGAATTTTGAACCCCACAAATTTTAAACAATTTCCATGCGACATCCAATATTTCATGGGTTTGTACATTTTTTGCATGGATTCTACACGGATTTTGTGCTAATTCCGCACAAATTCTGCACTTTACTAGATAACAAAAAGAATGAATGTAGAATCCGTGCGGATTTAGTACATAATTAGCACGAAAAAAGTGCGAAAAAAGTGCGAAAAATGCACACACCTATGAAATATCAGATATCGCATGGAAATCGTTAAAATCAAAGAAGTCCTAAATTCCTAATGTTCACAAGAGAAAAAATCAAAAGTAACAAATGCAAATTGGAAAGCAATATTTGATGAGTGTTGCATACTAGATCTGTTGTCTGCTACTCTGTGACTTCAGTGCCATTGTTTCAAAACTCCCGATCCACATTCAATACAAATGGAGCACCGACAACTTGTAATTTACAAACATGTAGTCTAGAAAAGAGACTACTTGCAAACTTAGAGAGGTTGTTTAAGTACCTCAGGTAAGGTGAGTTGTCGTGGATTACATTAATGCCGCTTGGGAGAAACCCCTTGAGCATTGATCGTTGTTGCATCATGCCCTGCATCATGCATGTATGATAAGTTTAATGTACAGAGCCTAAATGTACTTCATATCAAAAATTGGTACCAAAATGATGTCATTGGATATTTTAAACAAATATTTTAGTTTTTTTAGCAGCTAGGACAAATCTTGATTTTTGTACTAAAAAACTCTTTTAAAATCTTTAAACTTCTTTGATTTTTACGTGAATTCTTTTTTGTGTATTGCATGAATGTAGGAAATCAAATCCACATCCGGTTGATTCAATTTTTATTTTGTTTTAAAGAGGGACTCATTCAAAGTTGCCATGGGGATTGATTTTAGAGTTCAAAGGGCTTTTCGGGGTACCCATATTAGACCATTGTCCCCCAATGCGCCGCTAATTAGACACAATCTACAAGAGTATTATAAGAGTGAATCTCATAATTAAGTCTTTCAAAGCATATTTTGAAATGTGGAGGGAGGACAACGTTTCAGCAATCCAATCTCCTCTATAGGATTTTGGTATTCAATAATTAAGATCATAAATTGAACCCAATCATTTGGAGTAATTAATCCAATCACTTCAGCATAATTAAGTTTAGAAATTGAACTTAGTAAGTAAAGTCACATGTACAGTGGGGTCCAACATGGAATGGCGTTTTTGGTTTCGCAGTGAGAAATGTTTTAGTACTGCCAACTTTGGAAGCCTCCCGAGAGCTCAAAAATTGGTATCTTACCACGAAATTTTTACCACAGACTCATCTTTAAGTTAATTATATGTATGCCAAATTTCAAGGCCGAAAGATTCACCCAAAAAAAGTTATTCAGAATCTACCAACATTGGTAGCTGTGGTAATTGTTTCACTGCTGCCAACTTTGACAGCCTCTCGAGAATGGAAATTTTTTTTCCTTACTTTGGTTTTTTTTTTGTAGAAACCAATTTGTGTTAGTAATATATGGTAAAAATCTCAAGTCTAAAATATTAGTAAAAAAAAAGATATTCCCAATCTACCAACATGTGTAGTTGTGGGATACAATGGGGAAACCATTTCATTCCTACCAACTTTGAATACTGCCAACTTTGAAAGCCTCCCGAGAGCTCAGAAATTGGTATTTTACCACGAAAGTTTTACCAAAGAAATATCTTTAAGTGAATTATATGTATGCCAAATTTCAAGGCCAAAAGATTCACCAAAAAGAAGTTATTCCTAATCTACCAACATAGTAGTCAAAGTTGGTAGCAATGAAATGGTTTCCCCCATTGTTTCCCACAACTACACATGTTGGTAGATTGGGAATATCTTTTTTTTTACTAATCTTTTAGACTTGATATTTTTACCATATATTACTAACACAAATTGGTTTCTACCAAAAAAAAACCAAAGTAAGGAATTTTTTTTTCCATTCTTGGGAGGCTGTCAAAGTTGGCAGCAGTGAAAAAAATTCCACAGCTACCAATGTTGGTAGATTCTGAATAACTTTTTTTGGGTGAATCTTTCGGCCTTGAAATTTGTCATACATATAATTAACTTAAAGATAAGTCTCTGGTAAAAATTTCGTGGTAAGATACCAATTTTTGAGCTCTCGGGAGGCTTCCAAAGTTGGCAGTACTAAAACATTTCTCACTGCGAAACCAAAAACGCCATTCCATGTTGGACCCCACTGTACAATTTAGTTTGAGCAGCAAAACAAATTTGTAGGCTTATGTTTCAAAAACCAAAACTAAATCCAAAAAATAAAAAAGCGCTAGCGGCGACCGCAAGAATTGCAGCGAGACCAGCGGGGTCTTTTCTTAGTTTTTTTTCATTTTTTAGCTGCCCCTCTTTTGCTACTTTCCAAAGACATTGGAGCCTTTTACGACACCATTTTTTTACTAATGGTTTTTTTCAAAAGTTTTGAGTAGGTCCTACGTACGTGAACTTCTTTTTGTTTGATTTTTGTTTTTTTTTTGACAAAGGCATACATTGTTATTTGTTAATTTCGGTGATATACTGATATTTGGTCCTATCCTAGTAATGTTTTTCACAATACGATCTTATATTTTTAACAATATAATGGATTGATTTTTCAATTTTGAAACCATAAATCCTTGGTCCTTTAGGGTTTAAGGTCTTCCATCACTGCACTACCACCGGGACTACCACAATTGACACAAGTTTTGAAAACCATTCATTAGTGGGAGCGACACATAGAGCTAGGTTGTGTTGAGTGTGCATTGAGTTTTTCAACCGGGTTAAGTGTTTTTAATCGAACTTAACTGAACTAAGGGCCGCATAAAGAGTTGGATTGGAATAAGTTGGAATTGAGTTGGAATTGAATTGAATAGTAAGGGGAGGCACCGTTGAATGCAATAGTTTAAATGTAAGGAGAGAGGGAGTGTGGTGTGAACATAGTTGAGATTTTTTTCTCAAAGATTGAAATCAATCTTTCTATTTCTTTTCAATTCAAAATCATCTAAAAATTTAAACCCAACCCCCTTATGTAGCTTCCCATTGTATGGACAAATTTGAGAATTAGAAGATGGGTGTGGTTTCATTTCCAAGATAATTGCAAGAGCTTCAAATTGATACCAAACTCAAAATTCGAGGTTTCCTATTGTCTCCATAATCACCAAAGAACAATAGATCAACTTAGGCTCTAAGTTGAAATCTTCTTCAAATGTATTACAAGATAAAGTGTTAGCTTTTTCTCTTTGTTTCATTTAGTAAAAACTATTCAAAATACTATCGGTCAAATTTTCCTTGATTGCATGCTTGAATGTGCAAATTTTAAAATGAATGGCTATAGATGCGGCTTATATTTGAAGGCACCCCTATGTATGCCTTATATATTTGGATCCCATTTAATGTTCACTCGAAAACTAGTATTGGTAATATGGGCACTACATAAGCCCTTTTCACTATTGTTCAAAGACCCAAGACCACTCACCCTTGGGAATGAGCATTGTAGGCCATAATTGTTGCAAGAATCGTAATCTTATAGAGAATAAAAGCCATCATTAGCTAAAGATGGCTTGGTAGCTCAACAAAATTTTGTTTTCTAATATTTTCTACATCATCAATTCCTTGTTTAGATGCAGAAGGTGCATGTGCCGACGCAATGTTCCCAGTTCTAAGTAAGTGGTGCCCATTTGCTGAGGCATCTGCCTTGGCACATGCACCTTCTAAGTAAGTGATAGAACTTCATGTTGTCTCTTGCTGGAATGGACTGCGGAAACCTTCGTTGAATGTACTGTGCTTCTATTCTCCATTTAACCCCTAAAAGCCCAAGGGGTATTGGACAAAACATAGATGTGTTATAATATGTGCCTTCCATATGTTTGATGAAGGTTGGTTCAATAGACAAAATGTAGAGTATCATCTTTACAAATTATCCGTACGGTCAAACTTCCTAAATAATCTTTTGATCATTTTTTAATGAATTTAAAAGCATTAACCTTCAAAAATTTGTATAAATTATAATTTTCAATTTTAGAGTTCAAAATTTAGTACGATTGGTTAAAGTTGGGCTATCTATCGTAAACTTCAAAAAAGCAAGAGAAACGATGGAGGAATCATCATTACTTTCTCCAAATAGCAAATTTTGTAACACTAAGACAATGTTGAGGTGATCTACTTTGAAAAATTCTCCCGGGTGGAGTTTAACTCGGATTGCCATAATTCAAATTGGGTTGGAAAGTAGACTTGATTTAGTATTTTAAAATATTTTTTATTTTCTCAAAAAAATATTTTTTTGTTCCGGGCAGCGACCAGAAAATGGTCGCTCGGGAGCTTAGGGGTTAACCCTTAAACGACAATTTGGGTCCTCGGTGGGCAGCCCGGAAAGAATCTAAATTTTTTTGCAAAAAAAAAAAAAAAAAACTTTTTTTTTTTTTTTTTTTTTTTTTTGCAAAAATGGCTCTGCAGTGCACTGCTAGCTAGCACTGTAGCACTGTAGCACTGCGGCACTGCTGAACTTCACCTACCCCAACCTCAAAACTTGTTCAATTTGATAACTTTGATTGCTTACCAACGATTCCACAATCTCTCAAATGAGGCGAAAATTTGCAATCTAGATCGCTTTTTCAGTAGCTTTCTAACGCAACAAGTCTCGCTTGATTTGGTTGAGAAATGAAACTTCTATGATCTGGAATTATTCCTTTAAACCAAGCCCGTGGGGCTTGCTTTGACGTTTAACGGTTAAATCGTCACAGGCATTCTCGAAGCGTAGAAGTCGGAAGTGCAGATGAATACTGCCAAGGCCAATCATATATAAAATTGCACACAAATAAAAATAAATAAAATTGATACTATTACTTCTTATTTAAAGGTATATATATATATATATATATATATATATATATATGTATGTAATTTTAACCCCCAAAGGACCAAGGATTCATGGTTTTAAAATGAAAAATTAAATTGAACATACTGTGAAAAATATAATTCAAATGAAACTGAATTTTATATCATTGGAATTAGTGAAGAACATTTCATATGATAATCAATTAACAAACAAATCTGAACAAAAAGAAGTCCACATAGAACTTACTCAAAATTGCTAAAAAAACATGAGGCCCAATGCAGGCTTCTTGATTCTTGAGGGGTTAACCACCAATTTTTTATTTATAATAATCACATCTAAAACAACTTTCTTTTTTTCATTTTTCTTTTATCTTTTACTTTCATTGAAAATAGACCATCACTATAATTAATGTAAGTTTTTACTTTAATATTTTATTGTATCTTTTACTTTCATTGGTATATAACCATCACTATGATGAATATAGTTTTTTTACTTTTATATTGTATCTTTTACTTTCATTGATGATTATAATTAATATAATTTTACTTTCATATTTTATTTTATCTTTTACTTTCATTGATATATAACCATCACTACAATCCACAATCATAATTGTTTGTTTGTTGAGTACTTAACGTATCTTTGGTCTTAGTTGTTCATGGTCTTAGGTATTCATGGCCTAATGCACCTAAAATATCCATAGTTTTAGACCTACTTAAGGTATCATGGTCTTAGGTACTTAATAACGTATCCATTGTCTTATGCGGGCTGCAGTTGCTTCGGAGCATGAGGGGAATACTCTGCGTCGTTTGTTCCCTCGCACTCCGAGACCCGGCTCTACATCAGCCTCACAAGTTCGATTTCCCCCTCTTTTTGGACCGTACACTGATGCTTTACAATTTCCGGATGTCAATGATCCACAGTCCATGGATCTTGATGTTGCTTCCTTCATGATGCTCACTAAGGATTTGTCGGACTTGTTTGGGATTACCGTCCAGCAAATCGAGGGATTGGTAAGATAAAGATATATCAAGAGTTATGCGAGGGATAACCTCATCGCATAACTCTTGATATATCTTGATCTTACCAATCCCTCGATTTGCCAGACACGCCATAATCCCAAACAAGTCCGGCAAATCCACAGTGAGCATCATGAAGGAAGCAGCATCAAGATCCATTGACTGTGGATCATTGACATCCGGAAATTGTAAAGCATCAGTGCATGGTCCAAAAAGAGGGGGAAATCGAACTTGTGAGGCTGATGTAGAGCCGGGCCTCGGAGTGCAAGGGAACAAACGACGTAGAGTATTCCCCTCATGCTTCGGAGCAACTGCAGGGCACATAATGGAGAAGATATAATCCACAATCACAATTGTTTTTCTGTTGCGGTACTTGATAACATTGCAATTTAATCAACAGATGTACAAATACTAATACACATGTATGTATTATGGTTTTTTTATATAATTAGTGTACATTGTGTTACATACCCCAATATTGTCATATTTTATGTTGTAAGTTGCCTCTTTTAATAAAACACTTCTCAATGGTTGTTGGCTTTTTAAAAAGAAATAAATAAATCTACAATATCATATTTAATGAATTAGTAAGAAGTTAAAAATAATTTAGTTTCAATGATTGATAATAAAGATGAACAATATCCATATTATTTAAGTGATTTTCAATGTATGCACCTTCAAATTGGATCTTCTACGTCTGAGGTGTAAGAATCTTTATAAGAATTCAAATGCAAAATGCATGTTTACCAGCATTGTTGTTTTTTTCACAATTTAAAAATTCCAAACATCTGTTCAATTTAGTATACTTTTAAGATGATAAATGAGTTTAAGACCATGAACACTAAGACCATAAACACTAAGACGATGGATACCTTATTAGGTACCTAAGACCATGATACCTTGAGTAGGTCTAAGACTATGGATATTTTAGGTGTATAAGGCCATGAATACCTAAGACCATGCACAACTAAGACCAAAGCGAAAATGATTTGTGAAAATTTTATGCCTCATTTCATGCCACTCTTTTCCACCAAATTTTTAAAAAATCTTAATTCAAAATGAATCAAAAGTGCTCTTGAAAAGATCAAATCATAAAATTAAGTAACCAAAAAATCTCCAAAATCACTTCACTTAGAATATTACATTTCAACCCATCACAACAAGAGATTGTCAATATCTTACTTGTTGCAATTACAAAAGAATTTTGAAATTTAAGTTTCAAGTTTTATACAAAAACAGTGATGATTGCAATCATAGATGTAACCGTATGGATAGAATTTAAAATTCATATTGTACAACTTTTATTCATACATCAAGTTCAAAATATCCTTCTTGGTTGCATTTTATAATGTATCTTTGCGATTCTTCAAATCTAGAGAGGGTTGTATGCGTTTAGAGGTTATCCCAAGGATTCATTGTTTTAAAATGACAAATTCAATTAATCATATTGTGTAATATATAATGCAGATGAGACTAAATTTTGTATCACCGGAATCGGTGAAAAATAATGCATATGATGGTCAAGAAACAAACAAATTTGAACAAAAAGAAGTCCACATAGAACTTACTCAAAACTGCTTAAAAAAAAATACGAGGCCCAATTTGGACTTCTTGGTCTTTTAGGAAGTGGAGCAAGAAATTTGAGAATATACACTAGTAGGAAATATGTCGTTTTTCACTTACTATAAATGAAAAAAGAATGAAGCCGCGCCAGGCACATGAGCTATGTCAGTGCTAGTGAGTGGTTTTGGTCACAAAAAGACAAAATTATAAACATAATATTTAGCCACTATTCACTGTTTCCACGAAGTGTGGAATGAAAAACGACAGGTCTACTACTAGTGATATACTCCCTCCGTCCCAAAATTATTGTTCTGGTTTTTGGAATTTTTTTTTTTTGCAATATTTGTCCTATGTTTTATACTTCAAACGTGAGCTTTGTTCACTTCAAACAGGGCGGACAGCAAGAGTGACACAAAAACTACATACTACTATTGAAGATAGACCATTTTTTGAGTACAGAGACGGTTTTTTTGGCAAAAAAATGTGTTAAATTAAAACCCGCCAAAAACTAGGATATTAATTTTGGGACGGAGGGAGTAGCAGTCACTGGTGCGAACTCTGCAGTAAGTGACGATGAAGACGGGAAGCAAAGTGATTTGATTCTTCCGGCCAAGAAACGCCGAACTGCGATTGCCAAGATGCAAATTCCACTCCTCCATTTCGTTCCATTGCATGCAAGCAGTACATTTCGTTGCAAAGATGCGGGATCGATGCTTTGCTCGCCGCCATGGAAAGCCAGGAAGCGAGAATCGGTGGCCGAGTGAGCGTGAAGGAGAGCATCAAGTACGTGTGCGAGCTCATCACCGCAATGGGAGTGACGACGCACATGACCCCTGAGGCGCTACGCTTGGCCAAGTTCAACAAACTGCACTCGCCGCAACACCTGCTGCACGCATTACACGACATAGTCACGCTCTCCATCGCCGTTCCGCAGTCTCAAGCTTTGGACGATGAAGAGATTTTCCGGTCCGTGGGTTTTCATTTGGCGCTCTGGGGATACCCGCCGCACTCGCCCTTCTTCCAGTCCAGCAGCAGTAGGCATTTGTTGCTGGCTCTCGGGTGGACGATCTCGCATTGCCAACTGATTGCCAAGGGCCTGGAGCGCAAGTTGCAACCCTTGCTGGCTGCTCGACGCGCCGCGCCTCTGCCCGATGAGTTCCCTCTCGACATCGCCTCCAGCCCTGAGGCCTTGGCTCTCGCGAGGGAGTCTGAATGCGCAGCGCGCGACTATGTCCGACGCATGATCGCCGCGACCGATCGCGAGGTGGAAATGCGAGCCGATCAGGTCCTGATATTATATGGCCAGGTAAGAATTCGGATTATATACACAAAGTTGATCACCTTCACGAGACTGCCTCCATACAACTGGGTTTTAAGTAAAAGTGGACTTATTTGGCGATTTCCCAATTCGATGGTTTCCATTTGAAAATGGAATGGGGATGATCATGGTATTGATGGGGCACATGTACGTTAGGGAGTGTACTCAAGTTTGAGAGGAACTTGGAGGGAGATAGAAGTAAAACAAATTTAAGTGGATGTGGAGTGCACCTGATGAGAGGAGCTTGAAAAGAGATAGAGGTAAAACAAATTTCACTCAATGGGGAGTGCGCCTTATGTGTTGATGATCTCAGAGGGTGATATGTTTAGAGCAATAGGGGTTGTCACACCACCTCAGAGAATGGAGAATGAGGAAAAAGAGGAGCCAATATGATAGCTTCTCCATGGAGAAGGTGTGACATCCTTTTGTGGTTTGTGGAGATTGAGAATGGAGAATAGAGATTGTTAGTTGGTGACTCATCCTCCAAGCATGAACCATTCTCCGAGAATTATTTTTCACCCGTGAAGGAGAATGAAGAATGGAGAATCTCCGAGTATACACCCTCCACCATTCAAGGAGAGCGTGCCATGTCCCCATTCTCCATTCTCTGAGAATGGGAAGAAAGAGGTGTGACAACCCCTAATGTTTAATGAATGGAGAGAACCCTTCTTCTAAAGAGATGCTTGATGTGAGTGTTGGAGAGCCATGAAGCTTTTGAATTGACCAAGTTAGAATCAAGACTGCCACCCATCGTGGGTATAACACCCGATTGCCCACTATCACAATCCCAATCACCGAGATTTCAAAACTGGACTGAACAATACACTTTAAGTTAAAAGCCTGTTATATGCAACTGCTCAAAGAAACATGAGGGCCGATAGATCAATTGAGCAGGAACTCAATGTAGGGTTTAGGGTTTGGTGGGATGGCCAGGTGCGGGCGAGCCTGAACGCGATTGAGGCACTGCAGCAGAGCAAGGTGAAGAAACTACACGAGCTGGAGCTAGCGCAGTTAGCGGCCGGGGTGAAACACCCGCACACTCCTTACGAGTTGCTCCTGTTACAGCACCGGAAGAAGTTGGACGCGCATTGTCGAGCGATCGCAGCTGCGAAAGCGATCGAAGAGGAGACCGAAGCATGCCGTAAGCACGAAGCTCTGTTTTGGCAGTGGATGGAGAGCGTTGCGCATGAGGAGCTTTCGAACCCTAACTCATCGCCCTTCCAACCTCTCGACCTCGCCGGTGTCACAGAAGCTGAGCTCTTACCCGCCATACAACACCTGAAACTAACGTTGGCAACCTGTGAACAAAACGAAACATCCTCGTCTTGTAGAAATGGTGCTACCAAGACGTTACCAACAGAATCATGTTTCAAGCGAACTGAAGAGATTGCGGAAGGCTTGTTGAGGCCTCCAGTTTTTGTTTACAGACCGAAAAAGGGACCGGACACTCGAACTATCAAAGCCTCAGTTCGAAATGAAGAAGAAAATGATCCTCAAACCGCCTTGTTCAAGATAAAGAGGTACGCTATTACGACCAAGGCTTAAAACTGACCAATTTTGTGAGGCCAAATTTCATTTCACCAGAAATCAGTGAAGAACATTGCAAGTGTTGGTCAATAAACATACGAAATTGGACAGAAGAAGAGTCTTCATAAGACCCACTCAAAACTGCTAAAAACGACATGATTTGGTCACCATAATTGAACTATGTAGATTGTTCTTTATTTCTACCTACATTCTTTGTACGAGTTTCTCTCGTTTGACAGTCAACCGCCATCTTTACAGAGCATTGAGAGTATCCACTGAATGATGTTCTTTGCTGAACTCACCGGTGCTTATCATGGGATGTAGGCTCATGAAGGTGGACGAAATGGTGAGAGGGATTCTTGCCAGAACTCAAGCCGAAAATAAGTGAGTTTTCTCTTTGGCATAGTCAGTCAGTCAGTCACTCGCTTTTTAGTGAAACTGAGCTCCTCACCTGGTTTCTGAATTTTCTATCGTTCGTGGGTCTGCTTGTGTGAATGTCTAAAGTGCAGGAGTTTGTTAATTCGCATGTCTATTGTGAAAGGTTGAACTCATTTCTCGTATTTAGTATTCTTTATCTCGCATGCTGGGTGCTGCGGTATTGCAGGGCTGTTATTATGGAGGTTATGAAACCTATAATAGAGGACGAGAGCTATGTGGTGGTTGGCCTCTGAGCACATTGTGAGCCCTTTGTACCTTCGTATGTCATTACTGTCGAACTCACTTTTTGCCTGTGCAGCTTCCTTGTTGAGGTAGAAACACTAACAATGATGATGAACTGGAGTATTCAAAATTCTATGTTCCGTCATTATGCACGTCAATAAGGTGGTTACCGCATTCATAACTGGCGCCTTAAACCAACAGCTAGGGGCATTTTCCACAATCAATGCTGCAATGTTGTTGGTTGTAGCATGAGTTACAGTTGGTAATGGATTCTCTCTTGTTGATTTTAGTATATGTAATTGTGGTTATGGATTCGTTGTTGTTGGTTTGAGAATCTTTAGGGTGTGCAATGTATATCTTCTTTAGACAGTAACAACTCTACCTATGTGCCGTGAATGGGATGTGTCATGCTTCAACTTTGAAAATTTATAACTAATTCATTCTTCATCCAAAAATTATGTTACAACTTGTGTTGGAATCTATTTCTTCTTGCGTAACTCTAAAAAAAAAATACTAAATAATATAAATGTCTCATATCCGTATTTCTTATTCATTTGGGAATGGGGTAACCACCTTAGGAGCAGTAAAAGTTGAATTGCTCTTTTTGCAGGCTAAATGTGTCATGTTGAGGATGCTTCGACTGGAGTTTGAATGCCTTCAAGACAACTTGTAAAGGTGAATGGCCTGACCCCCAAAGCTCACGTCAAAGCATTTCATTTCTGCATAGGTTAATGAGCTTTTCATGATTCATTCTGCACACATGTAGGATCTTCTGGTGCACCTGATGGTTTTGTGAAGATTGATGATGCGAAGGGAGAGTATGTGAAGGAGTGGAGGAAATCCCATATTGATAGGAATTTTCTACTGAGGAGTATATATAACCTTGTATCCATCCTTCCCTTCTCGTCTCTTCGGAGACATCTGATAAAATTGGAACGATACAGAGAAGATTAGCATGGCCCCTGCGCATGGATGACACGCACAAATCGAGAAATGGTCCAAATTATTTTGAGAAATATAAATTGCCTTTGTTCATGAATCTCAACCAAAAAAGAGCCCCATTTTGATTTTCAGCTTTTAACCTTTTAACGTCCCGATTCAACACTGTTTTCAAAGATTTGTTATAAAATGGTTAATGAAAAACGGAAATGGAGTTGATGTACAAAACAAAGTTGTAAATGTCAATGTGTAGATAACATCCGTACGGTTGGATTCGTCATATTTATTATTAATATTTTTAAAGTAATTTTGCAAGGTTTTCTCTTGAAATTCAATTAAAAATCCAAAATTAACACAAAAAAATTTAAAAATATTGTAATGAAATTAGAATGACATGCACTACGAGATGGTATGGTTTCCATTATTTGATTCTACTTACTATGGAAAATCATATTTAAGGTCTTTCTTTTTGAACTAAGATTGAAACTTGACATTAATCACTTTTGTAAATATTCAAAAATTCACATTATCTTATTTGGAAAATCCATACCGTACAAATGGTATTCAACTAGCACAAGAATGAAAAAAAAAAAAAAAAAAAAAATGGATGAAAAACATCCGGTACCTACAGAAATCGAGCTGCTGAAATTCATCCGGCGTCCAGAATCTGGACGCCGGCGCGCTAAAGGGTTAAGTGGGAGGGTTCTTTTTCTTTTGAAACAAGTGGATGAAACTCCACTGTATAAATGGGTGGTTTAGGTGCCTCCACCTTATCTGTTGAATAGAAGTATGTAAGTGAATGTGTATTGTCTGCACTTGTTGGACAGAATCAAGAAGTGCAAACTTCACAAATTGGAATTTGTGTGCTTTCTGTAGTAAAAAAATTCAAAAGCTTTCTATAGTTGATTTTCTCTTCTTATCAAATCAGGAAGAAAAGAAAGAAAGAAAAAAAATAAAGTAAATAAAGTAAATAAAGTTTAGAGTTGGCAACTGTGGCATTTAAGGGGCTAAGGCACTCCAAAACACTCCAAAGATATAGTACTTTTGTTCAATATCTAACCACTTTGGGTTGGCAGAACTACATACTAAAGAAGTACCACAAGATTTCACTTGTATACAATTATGAATAAAAAAATCTATATCAAATCTGCCCTATGAGCTTTTCCTTGTCAAAAAAGGGTGTTACAATTGTCCCTCGTTTATGAGATATTTAGAAAGCCCCAACTTCAAGGTTGTAGGCATGGAGTAGTCAAAAAAACGACTTGTCACATGTGTATTGATTGAAACAATAATATCATCATATCATGGAGTGTTCTATTATCCCCAAAGCATCTAAATATCTTGGACGATGTACAAGTTTCTCACCCATCGTGGACTTTTTGTAATATGGATTTCTTCCTATATATTTTATGGGAAGTTAGCTTCATGCATATGTGATTAGGAAGGGAATGATTTGTGAAATTTGTATGTCTCATTTCATGTTGTGATTCACCCAAAATTTCAAAGATTTCACTGAAATAGTCAACTCTATAAGAAGTCAACTCATAAAATGAAGCAAACAAAAAATCTCCAAAAATTACTACAATTTTCAATTCACTAAATCACAACAAATTTCATATACAAATTATCAATATCTTATTTCTAATCAAATTACAAAAGAATTTTGAATTTTAAGTTTCAAATTCTTTACAAAAATATTGGTGATAGCAATCATAGATCTAACCATATGGATAGAATCTAAAATTCATAATGTACAACTTTTGTTCATACATCAAGTTCAAAATGTCCCTTAGTTCCATTTTATAAGACATCTTTAAAATTCTCCAAATTGGAGAGGGGTGAGGACGTTTGGCGATCATACAGTTGGGTACAAGTTGCTTACAAATTTTTTGACTTCTCCCTCATAAAAAAATTACCCCTTTCCTAACTTGTAATGTGCTTGATGTGGCACCCATGGACCTACAAATCAAAGCGGACATTTCTACTCTAGTCCTCTCATGGTAGGAATTTTTTCTTACCAAATTTGCAAACTTCAGAATCAATGCAGCCGCTTGATAATAAGATCTACCTACTTTAGAGGATGTTAAGTACAATAGCATATTTTGACAGTTCCGTTTCAAAAGTAAAGTTCATTTCTTCATTTCTATGTGCCTAATGCAGTTCCAGATGATGGCCTGAAGCTCATCACATCAAACTTGCATGTGAACAAACTTGGCTCTTATTATGATATCTGGACAACCTATTATCATTCTTCCATTTCACATGTAAATTTTTGTTAACTATCAGTAGAAGAATCAGCTCAGAACAGCCCACTCCTAAATCCAAAAGAAAGAGCACAAAGCCACGCTCCTAATGCAAAATGTATTCAAGGTAAGAGTGATCAATACTGAAACATAATTTACAATTCCCTGATACGTCAATTTCAAGCACATGCAAGCATCCTACTCTCGGAAGATAGATCACCCAACTCACACTCCTCAAAGACCAAATCCCATTTCGTGATTAAGTCCAGAACTATCACATGAGAAAGCAAGGGCTTCCAGCGAGGAATGTGATCCATGATATGCTAAGGAAAAGGTTATGAAACAGTAACCTTCACAGCCAAAGCAACCAGAAAATTGAGTGTGGCTCAGTAGACTTGAATAAGGGCAAGCAGCAGCAGCAGCATACTTAGTCTTGGTAAGCATGTTCAGGCCGGTGAGTGACTTCGTAATCCAGGTGAACAAAGGCTCGCTCTATTTCAGGCAGAGACTCCAGTTTGTCTTGAAGGGACTCGCCGATGTCGTGAGCCTGTTGCAAAGGCATGTCCCCTGCCAACACAATGTCCACCTCTGCGAAGTAGTGCGAGCCAAACGTGTACGCACGCACGGTGTCGATCTGCCGGATCTCCTTGTGGTGATTCCAGCACAGGTACGTCAACTTGCGCAGGAAATCTGGGGAGGCTGTTCGGCTGACCAGTGCGTTCACATTCTCTAGCACTGTCAGTGACCATGTCCGCATTGTGTAGAGCGCCAGCTGCATGCCAAGTCAAGGATTAGAAAAAGGAGGACCAGACACACACTGGTCATTGCAAGATTTTGAAGGCACTTCTTCTTAAAATCAACCCTGTGCATGAGTCCTATTATTAAACTAGCTTGACTTTTATTGGGAATTCAAAAACATCTTAGCATGTATTATCTGGAAAACGTATGAACAATTTACATACACATTAGAGTTAACCAAAAAGTCAGCTCAAAGGAGGAAAGTTTTAGCAAACTCCTCTTGAACTCCTCTTGAACTCATATTGAAATATAAATAGACCAAAAACTAGTTCATGATGAGTTGGGAGACAATCTAAAACAAGCCACTGTCATTATTCTCCACACCTCGCAATGACTCCCCCACCTTCTACCAAACCTCCAAGCCCATGGCCCACAAGGGGACAATCTATGATACGACACTATTTAACCCAAGTATAGCTCAAAAGAGAGGTTAGAAGTACAGCAAAAAGGGAGGTTAGATGGGCTTCTTTTCAGTTAATTCAATTGGTTGCAGACCATGTGAAAGTGCACTCACTTTTTAAAAGCAACCCCTGTGCATGAGTCCTATTATTAAACTAGCTTGACTTCTATTGGGAATTTCAAAACATCTTAGCATGTATTATCAGGAAAATGTATGAATAAGTTGAGGACCGGGAGGCTTGAGATGGTTATCGGTGACCAGGTAAGTTATGGCATCTTTCTAGACTGAAACCTTGGACACTGGTTCATTCTAAATACCCATTTGACGTCTAAGGCTTCTCATGATGACTCTAATTCACTGAGAACCGTAGAACACTGGTTATGACTCTACGTCCTCTTTTTCAACAGCGACGCACAATGTGGCAACAAGGCTATAAACTGGATTTTCAAATTGTTGTTTAAAAGAGTACCCTACGCCTGCCGGTGTACAATTTCGTAATTAAAATGGACTTATTAGATTTAGTAAGGGTTACTTTTGGAATTGGGAATTTCTACCTTCTCCAAAAAACAATAAGACAGGAGATTCCACGTGTTGCACTAGCTTCTGAATATAAAACTTGTTTCTGAACACACAGACGCAGTAAAAAACTAAGGAGGAGGTCTGAATGACTGGCATACCACAATAGCGCCTGCCGGATCAATCCACCAATAGAAAACGCTGGCCAGAACTGCCGCAACGAGACCAATCAAATTGGTAACGACGTCGAAAAAGTGGTCTTGTGCATAAGCCCTCACAATCTCGTCACTAAACATTCGGCAGTACACCATCAAAACGAACTTCACCACAGTTGTTCCCACCATGATCCCAACCACCCAGTTTCGGGAGTCCCCTGCTAGATCAAGCGAGTGTTCCTGCAAGCCCAACATTTCATTTTCAGTGCAAATAAACCCAAAATGCTTAAACAGAACGGTTGCAATTGGATTCAATAAGAAACAGCCCCAAAAAATATCACAAAAACCTAGGCAAGGAACTGCATGACACGTTTTCAAACTATAACTGCATCACAAAAGGAAACCCCCCAACTTCCCCCCAAAAAAATCAAATTAACAAAGCTCTGACAGTTGAGTAAGTTCATATAGTCCTCATGTTCATTAGTGTTAGTGCAAAACAAATGGTGTTGACATGATGATAGTGTCATTGACGTCAAAATGATTTTACATTGGCAACTATTAAGTTAACAGTAGATTAACATTAACTTACCATTTGTAAGTTTGTCAACTTAAAGACGGCATACCCAAAACCCACACCAAAACCAAGACCACCAGTCATACATTTAGAGACCTCAAATGTATGAGTGATACATAGTGCTGGTTTTAGGTTCACTGTTGGTTTTCAGTATAAATACCTTAATGTGTAGCAAAAGAGTGAAAATGAATCTCACGTGGCTGTGTGCCTTACCTTTGAAATAAGTGTGCGAGAAGACTCTAGAATGATTTGTAGGCCAAGTGTTGCCATCACTGACGCAAAAACCAGAATGCCCTGAAGCCACAGCCAGAAACAATGAGGAGCCTTCAGTAAAAGTTTCTAAGATAGGAAGTCATCAATTATCTTAACCCCTAAGTACCAGTTGAAAAAAATCGTTCAAGAAAGATAGTAGAATCTAGCAGTAGAAAAAAGAAATCATATCCCACATTTGTGAAAGATAAAAACATGTTTTGAAAGATACTAAAATCAACTATTAGCTTCCAAAGAAGACTGTCATTAGCTTATACATGTAGGGTATAAACATTGAAATAGACGTACCAAAGGTTGCATTCTTTTTTTGCCAATTGGATAAAGGTACGGGTTCTGCTTGCGCATAGAAATTGCTGTGAACCAAAGAATGAAGCCGGAGAGCAAGTCTAGCAAGGAGTCCAAGGTCGAAGCGATGATGGCTAAAGAGCCACTCCTAACACACGCGTACACCTTGGCTGTAAAGATGAGCATGTTGGCAATATTTGAAATCTGGATGGCAAATTTCTCCCCTCGTTTGATGGTATCTCGCTCCTCCTACATCACAGAATGGTGGAATCGTTCATAAAATGAACTAAAAAGTGAAACCAATAAAAGAATCAAAGCGCTGAAAGAAACACAAACTCACCTGAGTATTGCTGGGCATGTATCCACGTTCCGCAATAGAATCCATTTCCACAAAGCTTTCCAACATCTCTTCCTGCTGCCTATAATATTCATCGATGCCTTTCTCACCACCTGCAATCACAGAAATACTCTATTAAATATGATGCCCTGCTCCTTGAAGAGACTATTTCTCAAAACCTGAAATCATTCAAGTACCAACAATACAAGAAAGGAGAACTGTTATCAAAGTCACACAAACTCAACTTTGAAGACATTGAAGTGTTCTCAAACTTCTCAAACTTCACAAAAAAATGAACTACTGTTACTGCACACATACATAAGGATTCTCCACTAGACACCACCATTGTGAAGACCAGTGCGTGGAAATTAGAAAATTTGTTCTGCGGCCCAATGATTAACTCACAACCAGGATTCGGAAACCCTAAACCAGGGCACAGTCTGGGTCACTGGCTTGAGAGGGTGGATTGAACCAGGGTTTGGAGAGGGCAATTTTTGTAGAGCGGGCATGCTAGGGTTTTTGGAGACTGGGCGCGGGCTGGGTAGGACATTGTCGGGACCGGTTTTACAGGCAAATGTCCCAAAACAAGATTTCTCTAATTCAGCTTAATGTGCAAGAGCTAATTAGCTAATATTATGTTACTCCATAACAATTTAATTAACCAAAATTCTATGAGATCAAAGGGCTGATGGGTGCACAATAACCCTAATAAGTCCTTACATATCCTACGTTATGTATGTTATTAGTAGTATGTAGGGACACCCTCAGTATATAATAGTGAACTTGTGCATATCACTGAACATCCCTCTTCTACGATTCAGTGGTGAATTACACTCAATTTAGCCCCTACAGGATGAAGAGACCCAAATTGGGCGTCATATTTCTTTTTTAGCTGTTTTGAGTAGGTTCTACATGGACTCTTTTGTTTAAAATTCATTTGTTTTTTTTGTGAACACTAGAGTTAACCGAAAAGTCAGCTCAAAGAGGAAAGTTTAGCAAACTCCTCTTGAACTCATATTGAAATATAAATAGACCAAAAACTAGTTCATGATGAGTTGGGAGACAATCTAAAGCAAGCCACTGTCACTATTCTCCGCACCTCGCAATGACTCCCACACATTCTACCAAAGCTCCAAGCCCATGGCCCACAAGGGGACAATCTATGACATGACACTATTCAACTCAAGTATAGCTCAAAAAAGAGGTTAGAAGTAGAGCAAAAAGGGAGGTTAGATGGCCTTCTTTTTGGTAAACTCAACTGTTGGGAAGGGGAACTGTTGGGAAGGGGTAGAAACAAACGTACTGAATTTTTTCATGCAATCGGCGGCGGCGGTCCTGGGGGACTCCACATGGTGATGGCTCGGCGAGCGAAACGAGTTGACATTGAGGCGCCATGGCGCGTCCACATTGGCATCACCCCCCAACAGCGATTCCATGGCTGTGCCTTCCTCCGACATGGTGGACTCCAATCTTGTCTCCATTGTCGATCCACCCGCACATGAATTAATTGCACCACTGCTACCCTCTTCGATTCACCCTCTTCTTCTTCTTCTTCTGTTCAATCAACCAAAACCCTTGTTTAGCCAAAGTGATCAATCAATCAAAAAAAATTCCTAGAGTTGAAAAAACATGAATCGTGTGTATCAGCATCCACCCCACTGAACCCTCTGTAATTGCACATTCCCTGCATAACTTCCATGTTGTATACACATCTTCCACATGTCAAGTTGTAATTAGAGAGGGTTGGGAGTAAAGTGATCAATCAATCCAAAAAAAATCTAGAGTTGAAAAAACATGAATCATGTGTATCAGCATCCACCCCACTTTTCTCATGTACACTGAACCCTCTGTAATTGCACATCCCTTCCATGTTGTGTACACATCTTCCACATGTCAAGTTGTGATTAGAGAGGGTTGAGAGTACGAGCAATATCATGAAAGTGATGAAACCCCACGGGATTGTGCTGTAAGCAGAACCGTCACGCGAGATTATTTTATGATTTGTTTTTGAAGAATTACAGTACCGTAATTACAATCACTAGAGACTCTAAAGCAACAGTGAGATCCTGCGCTGGCAGCTGCAGTAGTACGACTCACGGACGATACACCTACCAAGAAAGAAAAAGACCTAATGATGGACGACACCTTTCAAGGGGGGGGAGAAACGATGAAACCCACACCAACCATCAGACCAACGAACCAACTGACCCAGGTCAACCTCCACCACTGCCTACTGTTCAGTTCCCTTTTCAAAAAGGGCTCAACAGGACAGGACGATGGAGCACTGAAATTGCTCAGTAGCCGCTTTTCTCCTACACTGCCAATGTCCTTCCCTACCGAACTATCCAAACGAGCTCGCTCTACAATGTACACAGCGTTTTCTTTCATGAAAACCTGAACAAAAAAAAAGGACAGGACGAAGAAGCCGTTACGCTCTCTGTTTTGCTCACACTGCACAAAGCTCTCCGTTTCAAACTGCAACCTAACTCAGTTTTGCTCACACTCAAAAGGCAACTGCACTACAAAACGCGACACGACGCTCTCAAGAACTTCAAACCGTGCGGAGAAAGCCTTGGAACAATCACAATACCTCTCCAAGTTCCGGTCCTCAAGAAACTGCTACCTCTCAAAAGGAAAAAAAAGAAACCAGAGAGTATGAAAACGAGGCTACTGGTACGTTTTCCAAATTGTTATTCAAAAACAAAGACAATGTTCTGAAAGCACGAGGTCTGGAAAAAACTATCTACCGTCACAAGGGGCGCCTCCTTTCAATGCACCGACGCGGAATAGGGCAGCAGGGGAAACGATAACGGAAACCTCCAAAGTTGCGAAAGAGGTTACCACCAATCGAACCAAAAAGGGGAAACGAAAACTCTGACAGGAAATGAACGCAAGAAACGCAAGTGGGCAAAACACCGAATGAGGCCAAGCTTGCTTGAAAGCTCCGGAATTGGGCTGCGAAATACGTTAGACACTCAATCTGCGTGGGAGAGAGTGGGTTCTGCGATGTTCTCCTTTTTGTTGGAAGATTGTTCATCCCTTGGTTGGGGATCGGATGACGATGATGCCTTCGAAAGCGCCCTCGCGAGCGCTTTGGCAGCCTCCGTCTTCTGTCGCCCAGCTGCCGCGACGCCTGGCTTTCGTTTCCTGGCCCTGCTGGGGAGCCGGACGTACCGGTTCTCTCCGGTTCTCAATCGACGAGAAGGTGCAGGGTCTCGGGTTGGATCGGGTTGAATACCGGTATTGCAGGCAGGTCTCGTGTTGATATTCCGAACGGGATTTTTTTCATATCTGTTTTCCTTTTTTTTCTCCGTTTTTCAGCAATAAAAATGGCCCTAAGAGGTTACCTTGGGATCATAGTATAATAGAGTAGTGTAATGGAGCAACCTTATTTAAAATTGAATGGAGATATTCACTTTTCTAAATAATGAAGGAATGTCATTTGTATTTCATAAATTTTGGGATGACCGTCTGATTGCCATGTAAACTTAATTTTTAATCGTAATTAGATTGTGGTCCCATTGCAAAAGGGTGTTGTCTCCCATTGCTAACTATTATGCTATGGTCTAATTACATGTACCGGTGAGTGGGTTCTTATTGTCAGAGTTCACCAATGTCAAAATCTCCAAGGCATTTTTTTTTTGGCCTCTTAACACAGTATTCAGGTAAACTTTCAAGCATTATTTTATTTTATTTTTTGAAACCAATCAAATGAAGGAAGCATCAATTCCATATTATATTGGCAAAGAGCTTTGCCCAATATTTGTGTTCATCAATAATCGGTGGAATTGATAAATAGTGCATGATATATCTACACTGTTAAGAAAATCAATACCGTATGTGAGGGTCAGATTTGGACAGTATTGTGTTGAAATATAATTTCCATGTCATATTTTGAGAGGTCCAAGTCACCATAAACCAATCACAAGATGACATGTGGCACTTTTGGACAAAACGTAATTAATGTCGAAACTGACCACGACGTAGGGTACCCCTAGTTGTAAGTATATCGTACACGCCCGCCTAGATTGACATCTCATGCCTAATGATTATTATTTATTACTATTATTATTAAGTGTGGAACGCCCATTTGAAGATAATAAATTATTTCTCAATTGTGTTTTTTTTTCCTAAAAAATGTTGGTACTCCTCTACCGTAGTACGCAACTAGGTAGTGGAGACAAAATTAGGGCATGTTATATGATATGGCCAACAAATTCACCTAACGCAAACCCAATTGAAGATGTGTGGTAAAGGAGTTCTTGTAGCGTGAGTTTAGACCAAGAAATAGAGAAGGACTGGTAGAAATAATGCTATGACTATGCAACAAGGTGAGTGTACAACATCTGCAAACTTACAATTCTAACAAGCCTGTAAAAATGCAAGTTACAATCAAAACAAATGGTGGTAGTACTAGCTGAATGAAAAAAATGAAATTATTGTATTAATTTGAATTTTAAAGTGCAAATAGTTGTGCTTTCATGTAAATAACTCAAACAACTTTCATGTGGTGCAATTAGTTTTAAAAATAATCATTTTGTAATGAGACACATTATGTCAAAGTTGTTGCTTACATTTGGTATATTTAACTTGTATCATTTATACACCCCTTTAGGCAAATTCTCTATTTCATATTTGAAATGAACCATATTGTTTAGCATCACAACCTCTACTTTGTACCCAAATTTTGTATTGTAAAAATCATTTATGGAATGCTATGAATTGTTACAATTTGAAAGTTTATTATATTTTATTTTGTTTTTCCCTTTATCTTCATCGTACCAAATGTTGCACACATGTTGTTCATGAAGTTGCAATGTTGTATTAAAAATTTCATGCTCATTCAACCATTTCTATGCAAATGGGAAGTGTAAATATCAATGACAATACAAAAATTACGTAGATGGCAATATTTGTTTAATTGGGACTTTCCACCATACTGGGACTCTTTAACCCCTAAACGTATTAATCCTTTGAACACAAGTAGATGCTAGCCTCAAAAATATATACCGGTATTAGCATGGCTCAAATGTACATTAGTTTTATGTGAGAGGACCATTGCAAGCAGAAAATCTACCCAACAAATTTGACATACTTGCAGTTGGAGGCCTCTCTAATATTATCAACAACTCCTCATCACAAGAGAACTATTGTAATTGGTAAAAAAATTAGTAGTCTTACAAAAGTGACTTAGATGAAAGTCATCCAAAATTGTATGAGAAAGTTGCAAGGCTCTAAATCTGCTCACGATTCAACTCACAATTCAGTTTTTGAACGCTATAACATTTAGGGGTGAAAATCTACAACTAACATAGATCCAGTGAACAATTGCCCGTGTAAACTTGTTGGACCCCACTGTACAGTATGTTAAAGAATTTTGCAATAGGAAGCTATGGCCAATGAAAGGAGCGGCTGGAACATGATTTCATGGTACACTCCACTGACGTCAATACACTTGCTCTTGGATGACATCACAAGATTTCCAGTTTGTTATTCATCTGAAATCAGGGCCTCCAAATCTCCAACAGCCCACCAGACTACCCAAAAAAAAGCCATAACTTAACCGCTAAGGAACCAACTGTCCGTTTTTTGGAACAATGTACAAATTTCATCCACAATTTCTCATCCGTCAGGCATCTTTCGGAAGGAAAAAAAACACTACAAAACATTATGGCAAGGTTGCTTCATGTATGTGTGATTTGATTAGAAAGTGGATGATTTGTGAGATTGTATGCCTTGTTTCATGTTGCAATGATTCACCAAAAATTTGAATATTTTAGTCTAAATGTACTCATAAAATTAACCCTTAATCCCTAAACGTCACATCATCCACTTTCTACATATTCAAACCCTACGTTCTCATTGATCCTTGGATGAAAGTCATTCATTTTTTTGAAGATATTTCATCAAGTTGTTGTCCTATCTAATAGTTGGATTTAGTCACACTTGAGTACATAAGATTCTAAAATTACAAATGTAGAATTATGTCAAGTCGTTAACCAAGCCAAAATTGCATTGATTGCTTGATTGACTGTAGTTCAAAAGTGGCCTTGCACAAATGACGGCACAAATTTAAAGAACACAAAAATTTCAAAGAGCCACCATGTTTAAGAGTATCTCATTTCAAATTCATTCCAACAAATTTCACCCAAAAAATATTAAAATTTTGTTTGTAATCAAATTTAGAAAGAATTTTTAAATCTAACTTTCAAATTTTATAATTAAATATTGGTGATAGTATTAGGGCCTCTTTACACTAGATGCGAGAAGCCGCGAAGAGAGAAATTTCAACCAATGATAGGCCTAAAAATTGAGAAGACCAAAGAATGTCACTTTACACTCAAAATTTTAGTCCAAGGGACGAAAGGAGGAGAAAATGACATGGACAACACTTTTGTCCTCTGTGGCAAGAAAAATAGACATTTTTGAAGGCCCCCGGATTTTACGTCGAACCCACCTCAAGAGGTGGGTCTAACGGAAAATCCGAGGGGCCGTTCGGCCAAAATAATCACAACCAATCATTTTTATTTTTTAAGAAATATGTAAGAACTTTATTTAAAAAAACCGACACTTTGTTTTGTAGCCCCTTCTCACTTTACATTGTATCCAAAGGCCGTCAAGTTCAAAGGTTGGCTTCTTAAGGATGAGCCATGGCCCTTGTGAGGTTTTCTCTACGGCTTCTCGCTTGTAGTGTAAAGAGGGCCTTAGTGAATGGAACCGTAGAGATAGAATCTAAAATTTAAAATCTAGAACTTTCATTTGTATATCAATTCCAAAATATTCTTGTAAATAGGATGATTTTTCTCAAATTATCAATTCCAAAGACACCCTCGTACGTTTAGGGGTTAGAGTGCGTCTACCTTAGGGCCTCTTTATACTAGAGGCAAGAAGCCGTGAAGGGAGAAATTTCAGCCAATGGAAGGCCTGAAAACCGAGAAGACCAAAGAATGTCACTTTACACCTGAACTTTTCAGTTCAAGGGGTGGAAGGAAGAGAAAATGATATGAACAACACTTTTGTCCTTCGTGTCAAGAAAAGTGGACATTTTTCAAGGCCCCCGGATTTTGCGTCAAGCCAACCTCAAGAGGTGAGTCTAACGCAAAATCCGAGGGGCTGTTTGGCCAAATTCTCACAACCAATCGTTTTTTATTTTCTAAGAAATATGTAAGAACTTTATTAAAAAAACCGACACTTTGTTTTGTGGCCCCTTCTCACTTTACATGTATCCAAAGGCCGTCAAGTTATAAGGTTAGCTTCTCAAGAATGAGCCATGGCCCTTGTGAGGTTTTCTCCACGGCTTCTCGCCTCTAATGTAAGAGGGCCTTAGTAGCCCGAAAAAAGAAGCACGAGGAAGTGGGCGAGCTCCGAGGTACAATTTTAAAATGAGGTTTTGCTGAAGAGGCACTTCTCTTGTGAGTGATGGAGATGGGGCTCAGGTTTTGCATGTTGTGAAAGATTCTTTACTTGGCTTTGCCAAGTGTGCATTCCGTACACGGTACCCAACAAGCTAGGAAGGGGCAATAGGACAAACCGACAAAGTATTCCATATCCGCACCGGAGCTCAATATTTTGGACGTACGCGTGGCAGTCGCCCCATTCCCCGCACTGTTCCGCTTGGAGCACTGTTCGGGAAGCTTTTTGAGCCAAGCAGTTAATGACCTCTATTTTCCAAAAGCAACCGGTTTTTTAAAGATTATATCCAGTATATTTTGTCTATGAATACTAAATATAATTATTTTTCAGTCATTTAGTTCGGTGTTTTGCCTCTATTCTTTAAGTTCAACCAGCTATTTCCAAAAACTAATCGGCTCACTTGTAACTAACTGACAGTTCTTCCAGGACAGTGGCTTGGAGATTTCCATCTCTCGCCTGAGGTAACTATATCTAAGGGCCGCTTCACACCTATGGCCGACTATGGCCGTTTCACCCCTAAATGCATGAGAAGCCAAAATCTAGTTTATGGATGAACTCGACTGTTCAATTCCAATTGTTGTGTGGATGGTTTCCATCCAAATTTTTATGTGAAGGGCTTTTGCTTGGTGATGCCACCTCTTCAAACTAAATTCAAATCATTCAAGTTATTTTTAGATTTTACATAGGGTCCCAACTACAAAAAGAGACGTAAAAACGGTTCACCGTGTAGTGAATTTTGAATGTTTTTGCTTGTTTTACTTAAACTAAATTTAAGCCATGAAAATGAGTTCCATTGCATTTGAGCTAAACTAAAAAAATGAAGCTCGCCAAGTCTAGTTTCTAGTCCACTTTGAATTTTTGGAAAATGTTGAAAATTGACTGTTTTGTTGTAGTTATATGTTTAGTAGGTATCACCAAGGTGTAGCAAAATTTCTAAATTTAGATACATGGATGATTTTCATCAACTAAACTTTTCTTCATTGTACATTACACCTTAGGTAAAAAATTGGAATTTTCTAGTACATTTTGCAATTGATATAAATTTTCTTTACAATCACTTCAAAAAACCATAGTGATTTCAAATTTTTGCTGAAATTTATGAAAAATTCATGATTTGTAGTAGACATATGACTTCATCTACTAAAAATATAAATTTGAATTCTTGTATTATTTTTAGTAGAAAAATTGAGTGTGATAAATAAAACATGATTCTATGGTCATAGGCCAAACCTTTAGGGGTTAAGGAATTGAGTGGCCAAACTTTGTTGAGAATCCAAAGAAATCTACTGAAAATAAGCAATAAAATATAGTTTGACTATATGGATAATTACTAAACATTATGCTTCTCATCTTCTCTTTTGGAACAAACTTCATCGAAACTGCTAAAGTAACATTTTATAACACATCTAGGTTTTGCCCTTACTCCTTCTATCATTCAGGGGTTAAATGGACAAATAGCACTATTAGAGAAGAAGTACTTGAGCACTAATCAATAGTGTCAAATTCTAGTACCAAGGCCCATATCGATACTACAATATGAGAAGAAAATTAAGCTTAACGAACCAAGATCCTACATTTTCTAGAACATTCCCTTTGCTATGTTTTAACCCTTCAAATATATTTTCTAATTTAGAAAGAATGAGTATTTTTGAGTTTTTACCTCAAAATATAAACGCAATTTACATTCTAATAATGTAGGTACGTACTATTCTTGTCATGTATGATGCTTGAAAAAAAATCATATAAACATTTTTCCATTATTAGCAATTCATGGTCATACTGGTTTGAAAATTGAGAAAATCAAGCACGAGGGGTTGGGTTGGCGTTCATGGGTTAAAACATTTATAAATATTCTTTGATTTCTCTTCAAATGATCAATTTGAGGACAAGTGGCCAAATTGGTACACCTGTTTTCTTGTTTACTATGAGAGCCACAATTAGTCCAATTTATTTTTGCAAACCCTCAGACTAATTTGGTATACACTATCCAAATTAATACAAGACTATAATAATGTTCTTTTATTTAGATTATATATTCATGGCAATTTGGATCAAAAAAATTAGTATAGGCCACACTATACCTAAATTACGACAATTACTACAAGTTATCTTGGTTACTCCGACTCGGACTATTTTCTAATTCCACAATTAGACCAAGTTTTTGTTATTAGTCTAAGTCGAGAGGCCGTAGAAGTCAGTGGTCAAAATTTGTTGGGTCCAAAGAAATGGGCTAAAAATAGGCAACAAAATGTTTTTATATTTTTTATGGAAAAGAATCGATGGCCTCTCAACTATAGTTGGGATTTTCATTCCTGTTCAATTTAAAGCCTAAAGCCTTGGTCAAAAAGTGCTGCGATAAGGGCATTTTGGAGGGCGACAGCCTTTGGACTTCGGCCTTTAGTGTGAAAGGTAGAGAGGCCGAGTCTTTGGTTTCTTTGCAATCTCATTAGTAGAAATCAACGGCCTCTCAACTTTCGGCTATAGTGAGAAAGTCGTCCCAAATAAGATAATTGGTGTAGCTTTTCTCCCAAAAGACTTTTCATTCACAGCCACCCTTCGGGCTTGAGTAACTCTTTCTCATCTCTAAAAGAAGGTTGATTCTCTCCAGACATTGATTCGCACCAACTTGGCATCATGCTCTCGCACTATTGTAGTACCATAGCAAAAACGCCACCTCGTGAGCAAATATTTATTATTTCACCTCTTAGAAAATGAATTTATTGATTTTTCTAAATGATTAAAAATGACTCAAAATGGTTTAGAAATAGAAAATATAGCTAAAATAATTTGTTCAAATTTTTTTTGTCCTCAAAATTTCTAATTTTTTTACGTTTTTGTTCATTGAAATTCTATTTTGGCGACCTTGCTATGGTCCAACAGTAGTCATGAAACACCCTTAACTCCTAAAAGCCCAAAGGTAGGTATTGGACAAAACATAAATGTGTTATAATATGTGCCTTCCATAGGTACAACTTTCCTGCCATGATAACTTACTAGCAGCACCAAGCCATGTGTATTACACCGCTACTCAAACGAGCCCAATAAGATTTGAACCTGGACCACATAAATGTGATACAACGCCCTTCATCAACCAACCAAAGAACTTATGACTTGGTGATAATTCTTAAACTCAAAGCATACCTTTATACAAACTAGTACCCAACCATCAATGCTTTGTTACTGTTACTACAATGTCCATCTTCGAAAGGGGAGAATACAGTCAGACCTCGATAAGTGTTACCTTGATAAGTGTTGAAACTCTATATGTGTTATGGAGATTGCCACTCCCTTAAAATTAAGACTAGCAAGTGTTATGGAGTGTTATGTGATAAGTGTTATGCAATGTCACACTCCCGACTATGTTAATTTTACCTCGGTAAGTGATAAAACTCTATATGTGTTATGGAGATTTCCGCTCTCTTAAAATTAAGACTAGTAAGTGTTATGTGTTAGTGTTATGTAATATCCCGCTCCCGACTTTGTTAATTTTACTTTGTTAATTTTTGAACAATTTATGTTATATTTTGAGAGGAGGATGGTAAGTATTCATTCTTTCAACGGACTTAGATGAATAATGAATTAATATTCTGTAATTTCATCCATTTTTTCTATAAATGTTATGTATTTACCTTTTTAATTCTTCTAAGTGTTATTTTTTATAAGTGTTACAAATCATCGGCATCACTCTCTATAAGTGTTATGTGTTACTAGTGTCTAAGTGTTGACTAAAAGTATGCTCCCAACCCCTAACACTTATCGAGGTCTGACTTGTCCCAATGTCCCCTTGTTCGGTGGGCACCGGGTCATTGACATTACAAACAGACACTTTCTTCACGCCGGCCTTGAGATAGGGTTAGAGTTTCTATCTATCTGCCTTCTATATGTTTGATGAAGTTTGGTTTAGCAAACAAAATGTGAGGCATCTGCGTCTGAAAAGTACAGCCGATTATCACCAACCTCCTTTTCCTCCGAGACTTTCACTCTAAAGGGGATCGTTATTGGCTTTGTTTTTTTTGCTATTCTATACATTTTTATCGTTTGAATATAGGCGTGATACGTGGGCAAACAAGGATCTACAAATTATCTTGTATGATCAAACTTCCACAAATAATTTTAGATCTTTTTCTACTAAATTTAAAAACATTAACTTTTGAAAATTATAGATTATAATTTTAAATTTTAGAGTTTGTAATTTGGCCTGATTGGTTAAATTTGGTTTATCTATTGTAAACTTCAAAAAAGAAAAAAAAATGGAAGGAACATCATTACTTTCCCCAAACAAGCAAATTTTATAACACTAAAACAATGTTAATCCTTGATTTCCTGAGGAGTTTTGTCATAGACTAAATGTGCTCTAAAAAGCGTGTTACATGACTTTTTTGAAGTTCTATAGAACATGCAAGTTGTGATGCACAATCTATAGATCTATCTATACAATTGAATACCACTAAAACACTTTGAAATTTTTATAAATGAAT
Source organism: Pohlia nutans (assembly GCA_022496805.1). Lineage (NCBI taxonomy): Eukaryota > Viridiplantae > Streptophyta > Bryopsida > Bryales > Mniaceae > Pohlia > Pohlia nutans. The sequence goes on from CM040090.1 coordinate 13,198,430, forward strand.
TTAAAAAGAAGAACTTCGAATATTCATAAAAAATTAAAAGATTAAAAAAAGATTAAAAAAGATTAAATTTTCTGAAAGTATAATATTCATAACATAGTCATAAGTTGCCAAGATTTAGGATATTTTATTTTGTAAAAACACCAATTTAAATAATTATAGAGAAGAATTGTATAAAATAAACACTTTAAATGAGATGAATTCTAATTAATATTTAAGCATCTTCTTAAAATAATAATTTTAGCAAATCATAATGAAATTTAAGAAATTATTATTAATTTTGTATTTTTTATGAATTTTGGAAGTTTATAGCTTATAAATGATATATCTAATTATTTATGATGAATTTTTGAAATCTAATTTTATAGAATTGAACTATAATTCATATTCTATAATTTGTCTCAAAACACCTTTGCAATATTGATGCATTATCATGCATTGTCAAACATTTGCAAATTTGACAAATTTATAGGTTGCTTTAGGCACATGAACGACCAACTTTCTTTATTTATTATAAAATTAATTAAAAACATTTTAATTGATCCAAACACATATTCTTATAGCCAACTTGATTCTAAAAAGGTTGGGCTTTTGAAACACTCAATTCGGACACTTTTTTGCATGTTTTACAACCTTTTCTATTTTTAGTGCGACCCATTTTGGGTCGCCCAAGAACTTAAGGGTTAAGGTGATTCACTTTGAAAAATTATACCAGGTGGAGTTTAACTTAGATTGACATAATTCAAATTGTGTATGAAAGTAAACTTGATTTAGTATTTTAAAATATTTTAGTTTTTCAAAAATAAATAAATAAATCCGGGTAGCCCATTAGATTTGGGCGGCAACCGGAAAACAATTGTTTGAGCGTTTAGGAGTTAAAGATCCAAATGTTTTTATTCATCTTATGTTAAAACTTCAAAAATTCATAATTTATTCATATGATAACCAAATAGTATTTTTTTAGCGTATTGAAATCTTCTTGAAAATGAAGACATGGCTTATAAAAAAATGTTATTCCTAATAATAGAAAATACACTTAGTAAATGAAAGTGACAACAATAGAATTTCTATGTTGATGTTGCAATTGAGTATTCTTACAACATTCAACTATATATTTGAAAAATGCCATTACTATGGGCCCACAAATACTAAACTATAAATATAATGTGAATTACAATTTCTCCAAATCAATTTATATTTCACAAATCACAAATATGATAAAATGATTAATTGATGTCATATATGACCATTCACGTGCTTCATGTATTGGTTGATGATTTTTTAATTCGTCTCTTGCGAAGGATTATCAACGAAGGTAATATATGAAGATGTTGCTTTTAAAATAAATGAATTGAACCAGCGTATCATGATCGGCAAGCCATGTTGAATAATTAAGTTTTTGAAAAAAATACTCTTCTAATTACGAGGATACTCCTTAAATTTTGCTTTTCATGATACAAAATAGATTTTTTAATGAAAAATCAATTTCCTAAAGATTTGGGCTTCTCTTTTAACCCCTAAACGTCCCTTGGGAACCGTATATACGGTCACCGTATGTGGTGTATTTCATACTGTACTATGGACCCAAACATGTCAACACATATACCATTGGATAGATAATTTGTCAATTATTGCATTCATTTGAATGTTGTTTCAGCATATGAATACAATTGTGCTCAAATACACAGATGTATAGGCTGATGCACGTGGCCGCTGCGGCACTCTCAGACCTTTAAGGGTTAATAATCATTATTGTGCCGATCCTGACAACTAACTACAATATATAAAACAAGCAGCTACGCCACGAGGAGCTTTGACCGGAATAGAATAGGTGAAGGACGAGAATGCATTTTCAGTGGAATCTTGGACATAATATATTTGCTACAGTGGTATTTAGCCCAAAAAATGAGTGTCCTCGCAATGCCTCTTCCCTACGGTCAGAGCCAATACGGTCAGAGCCAATAAAATAAAATACAGGAGTGGTTGTTTGAAGATAAATTACATCTAGTGAGTAGATAGAAAGGAACCACCATCCATACGTACAATGTACTCAATGATGGCTTCATGAGAGCAAACACATCCGTGGCTGACTGTCCAAGAATTGCTGTCAATTTGGTGAGAAGGAGCAAAGTGACTTGTTGCTTTTGTGATGGCAACAAGTAACTCTTATCATTCCAAACTCAGAGGGCCAGGCCATGGATGTGAATGTCTGGGGTTTAAAAAAACAAAATAAAAACCAAAAAATATAAAAAAATATTTATTTGGGAAACAAATGGATGCTTTATTCTTATTGCACAACAACAAATTACAAACATCATACTCATAACAATTAGTAGCATGCATTGTTTTTGCCTTGGCTCTACAGTGGATGGTGTGGAATATTCCACATTCAACAATGCTTCATGAGTAGGTAAGTGAACATGTGGAGGCTCAACGTGATGAGCACAATGCATGAAGGAAAAGCAATGGGTATGAAGGCTATTGAATGTTATGCTCTGAACGAAGAGTGCTCGTTTGCAAGGCTCCCCGCGGGTGATTCTTTTGGGATTTTCTTCCTACAATATGCGCATTGGATGTGATCAGTGCATTGCTAGCTATTCTATTCATACCACGTAGGAAGAAGTTGCATATGCATAAGCCATATTTTCACTTGAAGAAAACAAACCATTGTCTGCAATAGTTTGTGTTAAATCAATGTTAGTTTTCAAGCAATTGTATTAGTTCCAATGAAATTTGTATTAGTTTTATCATAGATGTATCAGTGTATTCTAAAGATTTTTGTGATCCTTCAAGACAAATTATTTGTCAATTTCAGCCCAAGTTTATTGCCACATATAGGCAACCTAGACCTTGAAATTCAAAAATTCATAACTTATTCAATATAGCTATTCAAAAATTATGATTAAAGTTGGAGTAGATTTAGAATTTAGTTTGCTAATTCATTCAAACTACCACATTGCACTTCAGATTACTATAAATACTCCTAGTGCTTAAAGTGTTGGTTTGTGGCCCACTGACCTTAGTTCTCAAAAGTACTTTTTATTTAAGAACAAAGGGAGTACACAATATGAGAGATTCCAGGATATGCAGGGAATGTGCAATTACAGAGGGTTGAGTGTAGTCGTTGAATCCAGTTACTTTTCCCAAGCATTGAAGATGTTTCAGCCAATTTTGACATGGAGAGTCATCTTTTGACCAAAGTAACTGTATGTTGATCAGAATGTTGATCAGATGGAGAGCTGGTGGGACTGCCAAGAGAGCGCCCAGTAAACTTAGGGCCAAGTTTTCCTCAACAGTCTAAAATCCCCCTTGATGTTAACGCAAGCACTATTCACCCATGGGTCTCATTTAAAATAAAAAAAATCATTTTGGGCATCCTAGGGTCTTCTTTAAAGGGTAGGAATGATATAAATATGGTTCTTTAAATATGGTCTTCTTTAAAGGGGGGGAAGGACTTACTTTAAGCTAAAAAGGCAAAAAGAGGGGGAGGAGGAAAATTTTCAAGGGTTCAAAATTCCTGAGGGGGTCTCTTAGATTAACCCCTAAGTGACGGATCAATCATTTTATGGTCGTTGTTCTTTTTTTCCGGGCTGCCTGAGATGGAAAAAAACATTTTTTATAGAAAATAAAAAATATTTTCAAATAGGGAATGAAGTTTACTTTCCAACCCAATTTGAATCATGTCGATCCGAGTTAAACTCCACCGGGGAGAAATTTGTAACCAACAAAGACAAACACTTCTACATTGTTTAGTGTTAGAAAATTTTACTATTTGGGGAAAGTAGTGATGCTATCTCCTTTGAAAGGGTGATGGTCCGGTTGGGGTACCCAAAAAAGCTGCATTCGGGACAATTGCACTATGTGCTGGTGTGTCAAACAAACATATTTTTTAATTTTAATAAAGTAAGACTTCATTAAATGTGATTTTAGTTTTCTATACTTATAAGTATCAAGGAAAAAAAATTTGATTACAATCAAAGATTTTAAAGTAATTTTATTTGATTTTTTAGTTGAAAAAGTAAGTTATGTCCCAATCACCTAGAATCCCTGAAATCAAGCAAATGGAATATCAAAAATAATAATTTTAATATTATTTTTGAATATGACCTACATCTAATTGTAACACCAAATTCGCTAATTTTGCACTTGGCCATATAATCATGCACTTGGCCCCCAAGCGCATTAAAAAAATTGTTTGAAAAAATCTCTTAAAAACAGAGATTTTTGTCTTTCTACAGTCCCTTACGAGGTAAAGAAACAATTATTTAATTTATTTCCCATCCTTATCTTTATCTTTTCTTTTATCTTTATCTTATCTTACCTTTTCTTTTATCTTGGTTTTTTTTCTTGTCTTCCTTCTTGTTTTTCTTCTAGTCTTCCACTTATCTTTTTTTTTTCTTCACCTTGCCATTTTTGGAGTTTAAACGATAATTTAAAAAAAAAAATAAAAAATCAGTGAGCAGGCTGAATCCAATTCAGGCCCGGAAGAAGAAAAAAAAAACGAAAAAAAAAAAGTTTTTTATTTTTTTTATTTTTTTATTTTTTTTATTTTTTCCGGTTTTTCCGGGAAGGGAGGGTCCGCGCGCGCGGACCCTACTCTTTTTTTGATCCACTCTCCTTCCCTCCTCTCCTTTCCTTTTTTTCCCCTCTCCCCTTTATAAACACTCCCTCATTCTCCCTCCCTCACTCTTCTTTCCTCCTCTCTCTTCTTCCTTTATATTGAGGAGAAGGGAGAAGGAAGAGAGGAAGAACAAGAGAGGAAAAGGGGAGGAAAGAGAGTGTGAGGGAGGGAGAATGAGGGAGGGCTTATATAGGGGAGAGGGAGGAGTGAGGGAGGGAGGGTCAAAAGAAGAGTGGGGTCCGCGCGCGCGGACCCTCCCTGCCCGGAAAAACCGGAAAAAAAAAAAAAATTCAAAAATTCAAAAAAAGAATGTTTGGTTTTAACGAACCATAACAAATTTCAAATTCTAAAAATAAAATTTGTAATTTTGATATGTATTTGAAGTTAAATGCTTCTAAATTCATTATGAGAAGATAAAAAGCTATTTTTTGAGATTTGACTGTATGGATAATTACCAAACATCATGCTCCTCATTTTCTCTTTTAGACCAAAATTCATCAAAGTTGAAGAAGTAATTTTTTATAACACACCTATGTTTTGCCCTTACCCCCTTCGACATTTAGGGGTTAAGTTGAGGATGTAGGCTCCAATTTACAAAAACATTTACCAAAAGAAGACCTTTGGGTGCCCAAAATGGAAATTTCAGAAAATGAAGCCCATGGGAGAATAGTGCTTACACTTAAGTCGAGGGGGGAATTTAAGCTCCTCCACCCTGGATCTCACCGCTTCTTTTATACTGGTTCTAAACAACACTTGACATAAGACAAAACTCCCGCATCAAAAGACGAGTATTTACTGGAGCTTTCCCATACTACTGTACCAGCATGCTAGGATCAAATTTCAAAATAAATGAAGTGTTTTTATATGTTATTCAAAATATTTAACCCTTAAAGGTCTGAGAGTGCCGCAGCGGCCATGTGCATCAGCCTATACATCTGTGTATTCGAGCACAATTGTATTCATATGCTGAAACAACATTCAAATGAATGCAATAATTGACAAATTATCTATCCAATGGTATATGTGTTGACATGTTTGTGTACATAGTACAGTATGAAATACACCACATACGGTGACCATATATACGGTTCCCAAGGGACGTTTAGGGGTTAAATACAATCAGATTTTCATTTTTTTAAATGTTGGTATTTTGTGGAAAATATTAACAAGTAATTTTGTTCGATGATATTGTATAGAGAATCTCCCTTACAACAAAGCTCTAACTTGATGATAACACATTCCTTTCAAAATTAAAAGTTTCTTAACCCTTAAACGACATTTCAGGTCCTGGGTGGGCAGCCCAAGCATCTCTCAAAGAATAAGGGTTATATATTTAGGCCGGGCATAGGTGCATGACCAATCACAACAAAGGAACAAGCACATGAGGAATAAATTGAGTACTTGGGCAAGAATCAAATGATCCTCCAAAACCTTTGATCTAGACATTGCAAACAAGCACATAAGAATTTGTTGTAGCAATTGAGCACATCAGATGCCTCACCTTGTTGTGCATCCAATGATCTATGTATGGTTCGAAGGAGTTAAGTAGTGTTCTAGCTAGAAGCAAGATTCCTTGGAAATAAAGCTCGTGGGGCTTGCTGTGTCGTTTAAGGGTTAAGGTACTGGTACTGTTGTGTGAAAAGGTATATTTTGAATTATTCTTACGTGAACAATGTGACAAGGGTGCTTAACCCCTAAGTGCCCAACCCCTAAGTGCCCAATCAACCATATTATGTTTGATTTTTGGTCAAACGTTCAAAAAATCAAGTGTTTAAGCTTTGTTGTAGTTGGTGTTTTCATTAGATGTTTAAGTTAAGTTATGATACCGGTACATCTTTTGACCGTTGGGATTGGAAAATAGACTTCATTTGAAGTTTTTCCACCGTAGAGAAATTTGAAATTTGAGTGTCCAAAATACAAAGGGCTTCCTAAGGATGCTCCAATCATAGGTCTCTTTTATTTTTTTCACTTTCATATTTTTACTACTTGTAAATGTAACTTTTATCTACCTTAAAGACAATTTTTGATATTAAATTTGAAAAACATATATTTATTTTGAATTTTTATCTTGTTTACATAATAAAATTTGTAAATATTCAAAATATCTTTCAATCATGTTGAAATTTTTGTCATACCTTCATAGTGTTGATGACTATCAATGAAAATTATAAATCATCCAATGTGATATTTCAAGTATGCAAATTGTAGTGATTTGACTTTTACAAAATAGGTGAGGACATTTAGGGGTTAATAGGAAGTGGACTCTCAAAGAGTGGGAATTGTTAGGTAGTCTTCATCCGTGGAGAGATTCAACAAACGTGTCATGTCATAATTCAAAATTTGGTACCAATTAGTGATTTTTCATTAAATTTCACTTATTTATTTTATAAATAGGCATGGATGTTCCAAAGGTGGAACCATTGTCAAGAGTGTGTAGGCATGTACATAATAATGTGTAGGCATGTATATAATAAACTAGGTTGGCTTGTGCCAAAGTGTGGCTTGACAGTTTTAGAGACAAAACCATCCTCAGAGATAGATAGATAGATAGATATAGATAGATAGATATAAACTCCGGTCCTCTTTCAAGGCTGGCGTGAATAAAGTGTCAGTTCGTCTTGACAATGAGCCAATGCCCACCGGACAAAGGTCCATTGGTACAAGACTACTCACCTCTTTCGAGAATAGACACTTTAGTAACCAAAGATAAATACTAGTAACACTAGTAAAATGCGTTAAATTAGAACTTGTGCGGGTATAAATTGGTGTTTGTTTTGCTGGTGGTCGCCAAGTCATGATTCCAAGGTTGGTTGAAGAAGGGCGTTTATGTTACAATTGTGCGGTCCGGGTTCGATTCCCGTGGAGTCCGTCTGAGCGTTTATTGTGATATACATGACTTGGTGCTGCTAGTGAATTATTCATAGGCAGGAAAGTTTGTACCAACCAACCGGCCCCGTCCCATCTACCTGAGACAAGTGTGTACTGTGAGCTAAAGAAACAAACAAACCATCCTCACATGTGTGCATGCACCACCTATGTTACATACTCCCTCTCTCTCAAAACAACTGTATTAATTTAACAAAAATCAACTTAATGCCTATTTTGCACAAAAAATTTGTCACAATACTCAAAAAATGGTCTATTTTTATAGTAATTTGTAGTGTTTGTATCACTCTCATTGTCTGCCTTGTTTGAAGTGAACAAGACTCACGTTTGTAGTGTGGAAAAAAATGCCAAAAACGACACCAAAATCACCATATACTGTGGCCCAAGGTATTTACGAGAGGCTTTACTAATAATTATTTATTCTAAATACTTTGGTAAAATTCACCTAAATTGGATGAAAATTTGTTAAAATGGATGAATGTACCCACACCAATCACCCACCCACAGCATATAGTGATCTCGGTGTAGCACAACTATATGTAGACAAGGGGAGTAATAAATTTTGCCAAAAATCAACAATCAAAACCAATCCATTTACGACTAATCTGATCAACAATTAAGTTACTACAACTCCTCCACACAGCAACTTACTAACACATTTTGTAACGTAAAATTGGAGCATCCAATTCCAAGAGTGTACCCAATGCCGATAATTTCTACACAAGGTAGTCATTTCAAAATGCAAACCTAAGCACATCATAGAGCCCTTATTGTTTGTTGACCAAAAAAATAAGCTATCTATGGTCTACCTAGACTTACGTTCTAGGATGACTATCATGTCAACAAATTATCGGTAGTGGGTACATTGTCGGAATTGGGTGCTCCTACCTTACATGACAATTCTGCAGTTTAGCATTACAATGCGGGCAAGGAGCTGCAGTGTGCCAAACTTGAAACTGAACTCGACATTCAACAATCTGAAGCTGAGGAGATGAACCTTAGAGCATTCCCACCCATGCACGCTAGGACTAACCCTCTCAAATTATTCATCTACATGTGAAGGGCCCTTGCACTCACACTCCCCCACCCTTGCACGCCCTTCACGTATCAAAAGTGCGCATCAAATAGTCAATGGACCAATCACAAGTAGAATGGGAGGAATAATCATCGAATAGTCAACTCAATAGTGTTTTGAAGGCCCAATTTCTCACACGCTAGAATCCAGAGTCAAGAAGCATTTTGAAAGGCCCCTTGAAACTTTTCATCCACTTCTTGAGGTCAGAGACCCTCTGAGGCCATGGGTGGCCATGCTCTTATACCAGAAATGACATAGACATAAGGTTCTTTAGCAGCTGGGAGATCACCCTTCTCGATCTGTGAATCTATAGTACTATACTAGTATTTTTTTATAAAGAATCCAAAAATCATCAAGGCTCTACATTATTCTTTTATAAAAAAATCCAAAAAGTGTCAGGGAGCATGGACTCAATCATTGGCGAAAAGCAACCAACTCAACCTTAGTGAAGCTTAACTAAGGTGACAAAATCTCATATTCCGGAATCCTGTATGCTATTGGGAGGTAAGTACCACAAGGGCTAAAGATCCTTATGAAACTGGGACAACAAAAACACAGAAAACAGCACCGTATTCAATTACTACAGTAGTACAAGCAGAGGAACAGTTTTTGTAAAACCAATGTCAAAATTAGAAATCATCAGTTGCCACTACATAGTTACACTCTTGGCTACTGGTAAAATCAAATATCCTGAATTCTTGAATATGTTCAAAACACATTGTACAGTACAGGGATGAAATGCACAGCATGGCTTCTCATCGAGATGCAAAAAACAAACATTCAGTCACCTGGTGATTCTTTGGGTAATTTCTCAACCAATGCTTTTTTCCAGGTTGAGCTGTAATCAATCTTCTGTGTACTAATCCTAGGCCAAGAATAACCTCACATCAAGAGAACTATGCTTTGTTACAATTTTTATGCGATCATGTTAGATCCTATCCATTTCCTACTCAATTGGCAACAATCAATTGCCGTTTGGCTGCGGTTAATAAACAAGGCACAATCTAACCCCACCTCACAATAGCTGATCCCCATGTAAGGCCTGCCCCAAATCCAGCAGTAGCCACAACATCACCCACCTTCACCTTACCACTTCGGACAGCCTCATCTAGAGCCAATGGTATGGAGGCTGCACTCGTGTTTCCGTAGTTAGCAAGATTAGAAATCACTTTCTCTGAGGATATATGTAATCTGTCCGATACAGAATCAAGAATCCTCTGATTAGCCTGCAAAAAACAAAGACACATATAAACCATGCTGTTAAGATCTTCAACTCCAACAAGCCATAGTCGCTACAAAATACCTTTACCAACTGTAATAGCCTACACTTCTGAGGGGACACGGAACTCACTACACTAAAATTGTGATTTAGTGTCTGAGAGTTCATGTCTTTTACCAAAGGATTGTCATTCCCACTTTCACTGAGAGTGCCATGTTCCTTCCAGGTGATGAGAGTGATATGAGCTGACATGCCATGTTTATTATAAAGTCTCCATTCGTCATTGGAACACTACATCTAGGAGGTTTATTTGAATTTCTTATCATTTTAACCCTTAAACGTCCCATGGGGATGGTATATACTTTGTCGTATGATTGAGATTTGCTACCAACAAGAAACTCTAAATTGGGATCTTAATAGTTCATTAGAACCGCATTGATGTAGATTTCAACTTCTCTTCTGCACCCAAACCCATTAAAGGTGTGGATCCATTCCAAATACAACCAAAATACACCATATTCTACTGGTCGCCACGGCACGTTCAGACGTTTAGGGGTTGAAATTAACAGGGACACTATATCTCCATAAAGTCAACTAGTGTAAGTTTCCAGAAATAGTGTCCTGGACACTAAATCACAATTTTAGCGTAGCAGAGTATGTAAAAAAGTTCCAAGCGAAATGTGAAGAGCTTACAATGGTCTTGGACAGGAGGTTGCCACATACCTGGTGAAGGAGCAACCAATCTATATTTTCTCCCGTGAGGCCAGCCTCCAGTAATGCTCCTTCCACGACCTGAGGCACAGCTCGGACAGCAAACTTGAACACCTCTTTTCCATTCATTTGAAGACATTCATACGAAGCCCGGCCGGGTTTCTTGAATGCTGATCCATTTGTCTCCCCCCCACTAGGTGAGGGATCTGCCACATTATCCACCGTCACGTGCAAATGCCTGCAGTATTGCCGTCAATGTTCACCCTAGTTAAAAAAAACCATGATGGCTGAATCGTTGGTTATAACCAAGAAAAAAACAACCCCTCCTGAACTACAAACCAGTAATGAGTATGATAGGAGAATGGATCTACCAGGAATTACATCTGTGCAGAAAAATTGACAAGCATCTCCAAGCAGACTAATAATAAATGGATGATACAGAGAAGAAACCCACTTCTGCCCATTTCCATCACTGCGTAGGTCAAAGCCAAGCAAGCTGTCCTGGTCATCAGTTGCTGCCTGTTTCAGAAAGCTAATACTCGTTAATGATCCAATTCTACACACCCATGACATAATGAAGATTAACATCACTAAGAAATCAACGAAATCCATAATGCAGATAAAAGTCAATATACCGGTGGCAGAAAGCCCTGCGTGAGCATTTCGGTTGTAGAGCCAAGAGATTCAGTGCAACCAGACCTGTAATAGGAGCGCTCCAGAGGCATCACCAAAGAGAATACATGTCCCTCTGTCTGTCCAATCCACGTATCTTGAAAGGGCATCAGCGCCCACAACGAGTACATTCTTATAACCCCCTCCTGCACGTAAGTTCAAAGTAGCCACCATAAATTTGGTTCCTCTAAGAAGGCAAATGCCAAAATTACTTATTGAGGTAACAACGAAAATTAGTGTCCAGTTAGCTTCTGAAGAGATAGTCTATTCTGTAAAAATAAATTTGTTACCAAGCTTTTTTTATTTGAGAACCGTAGAATAATAATACCCCTAATGAAGCGAGTGGCTGTCACAAGACCCAGCACGAAACCGCTACATGCAGCCGTCAAATCAAAAGCCAAAGCATTATGACATCCCAACAAAGTCTGCACCTGAAAACACCACAAGCACAAACATAGCATCCACACAAAACAGTTGCTGAATTGATCAGAAAGCATTTAAAACCTGCTCTTTAAAATAATAGGACCATCAAGTTCAAATGAAAACTATAAAGAAAGAGAAATGTTAACATATCGATCATTGGAGAGGCAATATATATATGGAATGCAAACAAAAACACTTTGCATTAAGCGAGTACAATTCTATCAGATAGAAAGGAATTGAAGGGTACAATTTGGTAATGAGATAATCCAATACAACCGAAATAGTGCAAAATAGATGCATGTCCTTACAAGTCACAGAAAGATCATTAAGTCCCATTGCACACAGATACGCATAAACTTCTGCGATTCATACCTGTGGAGCACTGCCAAACAGGTCATCTGGAGTAGATGTGCAGAGTAACAACAAATCAACCTCCTCAGGTTTCACATTAGCCATTTCAAGGGCCTTTCTCGAAGCCTCCACAGACAAAGATGTGAGCGACTCCTCCTCTGCACATTTGTGGAGGAGAGCCAAATTAGCACTCATCAAAAATCATCATTTACATATTTTTCTTAAAACATGTTCACATACTAAGAAGTTGGCAATAAATCGTCCAGAAGTACCAAATTCTTTGTAAGAAAGATTTCTTGCCTCCGAGTACACGACGATTGCGGATTCCTGTTCGCACAGAAATCCATTCATCCGAAGTGTCTACAAATTTTGAGAGTTCCTCATTGGTGATGACGTTCTTGGGTACAGCTGACCCCGACCCGACCAATCTGGAGCCCCTTCCTACACGCCTGCAACCAGCTTTGGAATATCAGAAAAGCTTCTCAAATATCTTCATGATGTTCATAACTGACAGCACTGGAAAAGTTGCAATATTAACCCCTAAAGGACCAAGGATTCATGGTTTTAAAATGACCAATTTGATTGATCATAGATGGGACCAAATTCTACATCACCAGAATCAGTGAAGAACATTGCATGTGTTTGTCAAACAAATAATAAAACCTGAACAAAAGAAGGTCCCACTTAAAAATGCCACACAAACATGAGTAAATAACACGAACCTGAGCGGCTGGCCCCCAACACGCTGAGACAACTCCCCTTTCTCCAATTCAGAGGATCCAAGCGAGACGTCCCTGTTGATTGATCCGTCAGTCTCATACAACAATTAAAATTACTGTGTAATTGCCTCTACGTTTTCAGGAATCATGTTGAACCCTGTTGTTAATGTACTTCAGAATTTAAGCAATGAAACACTGAAGGTTTAGATAATGAAAACACAAAAGAAAACCAAAAGAGCATATTGTTATCATCTCTCACCTGTTCTCAGCTGAAATAACAGCTCGGCAACCCACACCATATGACGGTGATCTGCGCCTAAATGAAACCCTTTCATGGACACTTGCACCACCTAGTAAACCACGAGCATTGCTCAGTGTAGAACAGAATGTCATAAGAGAATCCAATCCATGGAAGAAGATAATGTGAACAATAAAGAAGGGACATCTAAAGTCCCAAAAGCATCACTTGATCAGATGTTCAGCTGGTGTACAACAACATGTACCTATTGCCGATTTTAGAACATAACTTTGAACTTTCATAACTTTTACATCATTCTTTGAATCGATGGAAACAGACTCTTTCGTTTGCCAGACTAATTGTAAAGTTTTAAAGTAATCACTTCTAATTGCAACACCTACCTAAATACAACACTCCAACTATGAATACATATTGATTTTGAGAATGTCCAGCACCTCAACATCAGTTTCAGATCAATTTTGAACCCTTGTAATTTTTACATATGATATCCAAATAGTGCAGTCTTTGGTACGTTAGAATCCTCTTACCAAAATATTTAAAAATCCTTCTATTCAAATAATAGAAACAATGCTCAGCACAGCTTACAATTACAAATCAATCACCTCCCCGAAACAAACTCACAAGCCGGAAAGCGCAATGCAAAAACCCTAATCAAAACCATCTTTTACAATCCACTCGCAAATCCATCTCGCACTCAAAAAAAGAAAGAATTCCGAAACGTACCGCGTAGAGGCGCTGCCAAAAAAGAAGAAGAAGAAGAAACCGAGGAGCGCAGAGCCGGAGTGTGTGCAGGCGCGCACGACGCCATAGCAACAACAAAAAAACACAAACCAGGTTGGGGATTGGGGACTCTGCAGCAATCAATCACGGCGGGACTCACAATGCCGGGAGTTCAAAAAATGACTGGAGAATTGGAACACAACAGAGGGCAATGCAGAGAGATCCAGAAAATGATGGAGTTGTTGCAATGACAGAGCGATGGCGATGGCGATGCAACCGAGGCGATGGTTCTTCGGTTTCTCCTTCAGTTCGCCGGAGCAGAGCAAAAACAATGAATGGTAAAGCCTGGGTTGGTGAAAGGCGTCTTGGAGAGGGGGAAACGGCGGTGTGAACGGGGTCCCGGAGACCACGACGGTGTGAACGGGGTTCTTCGTTTCTCACGAGGATCGACTGTTCCGCGTGGAACTGGCGTTGCCTTTCTTTCTTTCTGCCTTTCTTTCTTTTTTTTTTCTTTTTTTTTTCTTCGTTTAAAATAAAATAAAATACAAGAACCTCAGTCACGTGATGTTCATTTCTTACTCTGGTGATTTTTTAAATAGAAAAATATTTTTGTATTGACGTGGTCTATCATTTGTTACTCTTATTGGCTCTGTGTACCGTGGAAGGCAGGGTCGACTGTTCCGAGTGGAACTGACGTTGCCTTCATTTCTTTTCGTTTAAAAAAAATTAAAATACAAGAACCTCAGTCACGTGATGTTCATTTCTTACTCTGGTTATTTTTAAAAAAGGAAAATCATCAACTATGTGGTCTATCATTTCTTACCCTTATTGGCTCTGTCTATCATTTGTAGTCTGTCAGAGTTCACTTCCTATGTTTCAGAATGTACCATCTGACTAGAATACCGTACGTGGAAGGTAGGGTCGGCAGAAAATAATTCCCCAAAAAAATGTCGAAAAAATAAATAAATTTATTAAGTATTTTGTCGAAATCAACAAAAATAATGTCGGAAAAAAAATAACACTCAAAACTGGATGAAAACATAACACTCAACGAAAATCGTAGACAAAAAATAAAATAAGATGTTTAGCGGGCGGAAAAAATTAATGTTAGCTATTAATAGCTAAATTCTTAATAATTACTTTTGAAAGTGCCGACTTTCACTGTTTCAACTTTTATTAATTATTCGACACAAAAGTGCCGACCCTGCCTTCCATGTACGGTATGCTATTGTAACTAGGTTAGCCCTTAAAAGTCAAAGCAAGCCACATGGAAAGAATAATTTTAAAAACAAGTATTTTTCCTCAATCAAAATAAGCAAGGATTGGTGTGTTGAGAGGTTACTATAAAAGCGAGTTAGATTCTCGACTTCGGCCTCATTTAGGAGATCGTGGAATTATTCACAAGCAATCAAAGTAATTGATTTGAACAAGAGTTGAGGTTGGGCAACTGAGGTCGTTATTAATCCATTAACGCTTTTGGTGTTGTAGTTGGGTTCACTAGATTTCACTAGGTTTTTCCACTATGATTCATAGTACCAGAAAAAAATGGATTAAATTAAAAAATAACTATACAATTGTACTTTCAACTGTAGTGAAGACATTTTTCCGAAATTAGAGAATCATCCGATGGTGGGATTGAAAGATCATTTGAACCATATAATGCACACTCAAAAAGGAGATTTTATTGGGTGTGTGACTTCAAAATTAGATAGAATTTGGGTTAAATATTCTAAAGTGAAAGTGAAGATGTTCATCAGTGACTTATGTCAACACCTCTCCATTGCATTCTTTCATGTTAAAAACAGACTCACACATTGTAATTATTGTGAATTTTATATGTAAGTGACTAATCCATGTATGGTTTATGACAAAAATTTATATGTTAAAATATAAAAAGAGTTGGTACATGGATCAAGATCATGGAACA
Organism: Pohlia nutans; assembly: GCA_022496805.1. Taxonomy (NCBI): domain Eukaryota; kingdom Viridiplantae; phylum Streptophyta; class Bryopsida; order Bryales; family Mniaceae; genus Pohlia; species Pohlia nutans. The sequence goes on from CM040090.1 coordinate 13,214,010, forward strand.
TGAATAAGAGAATATGATCCAAAAATAAAACAAGATAACAAACTTCCAAACACAAGAAATATCGCATAGTACATGTCCTGTATTTGTAAGTATTTATTGTATTTTCAAGTATTTGTATTATTTTTACATTTTGTTCATAGGTATTTTGATAGTTGCTCAAATCCAAATTGATTTCTTTTGAAGATGTATATTGTAAGCCTCAAAATGTGAACTTCACAATTCAAAATCCAATTCTTCATTGATTTTTCGTTATTTGCATTTTTGACACATTAGAGACCACAAAGTAGTGACTTGCGCACTAAAAGGTTAAAAAAGTGCCGCAACAATGGCTGGCCAACATAGCCGTTTTTTTTTTTTTTTTCCTCCAAAAATTTAGATGCCTTCCAAGCTGCCCTGCCCACGCCTTCTTGACATTTAACGGTCAACCCTTAAAGGGTTGATGGGGATAGTAGACATGTTGGCATATATTTGACATTTGTTGTAAATAAAAAGTTCCAAATTGAGACCCCAATAGCTCATTACAACTATGCCGACATGAATTTTGACTTCACTTTTGATCTTAAACCTATAGGAGGTGTACGTGGAACTATGTCAAATACAATGTAACATTGTTGTATAATACTGGTTGGAAAGGGCTCTTTGGACCTTTAAGGATTAACCGTGTAGTGTCTAGCTAACCATATTCTAGTCATTGGAGCGTCGGAAATGAAAATAACAGAAAGTCCGTGAAGAATTGGATTTTGAATTGTAAAGTGGACAATGCTACTATCGCTTACAAAATCATGACCATGGATGTGCATGATAGAGTTTGAGTGGTCCAACTGATTGCTCTCCCGAAAAGAGTGGAACTCCATCTTTTATGATTCCACAAGATAGATAGAAACACCAACCCTATTACAAGGTCGGCGTGAATAAAGTGTCTGTTCGTAATGGCAATGACCCGATGCCCACCGGACAAAGGGACATTGGACCAATACTACTCTCCCCTTTCGAGGATGGACACTATAGTAACCTAAACAAAGTGTAACCTAATCAAAGTAACAGTAACAGTAAAGATGACAAGTTTGAAGAAATGGTGGTTGGGTGTGTATCTGTATAAGGTCTGTTTAAAATGAAGTATTATCGCCAAGTCATGAGTTCTTTGGTTGGTTGGTGAAGAACGTTGTATCACAGTTATGTGGTCCGGGTTCGAAACCTATTGGGCTCGTTTGAGCAGTGGTGTGATACACATGGCTTGGTGCTGCGAGTGAGTTATCATGGCAGGAAAGTTGTACCAACCAACCGGCCCCACCTATCCCCTGAGACAAGTTGAGCTAGTTGTGTGAAAAGAGTGGCTAGCAGTGGTTCTCACCACTACCCCCTCCTCTTTTAGTGTACTACGTCTGTTGGTATTGTTTGATTATTCTCTATACGTCTTTTATGTAAGAGGATAGATCCGGGATACTGTATGGCAATGGTATTTATTGCTTTAAATGTGTGTTTTATGGAGGTTTCGCAAATGTTAAATTTTGTTTCTAGTTGTTTCATTGAGGGGACGTGTGTGGTTCCTCTGGCTCCAGTTGTGATGACTATAATAGGATCTACTTTCCAACCTTGTTGTATGATGTTATTAATGAGAGGTAGGTATTTTATGATTTTTCTGCCAATTGTTTCTGGTGAAAATCTGTCGTTTGTGTATGTAAATTCTATAAATTGTATGGTTAGGTTATCATCGGGGTTTAGAGGGGGTGGACTTTGGTATGGGAGGCCTTTAATGCATAGTATATCTGGTTTGAATCTGGCATTGCATTGACATCTGCGTTGATCACAAGTACATGGTAGTAACCATGGAGGGACTGTGTTTTCTTGTGGATTGTTGTTGAATGTGCCTGCATTCATGAGAGTGTAGCATCTTGATTTATTGGAAGATAATATTAATTTTCGTAATTATGATTCCACAACCTTTGTATGGAAGAGGCTCTGTGAATTTCCTGAAGAACACTATCATGGTATTTCGGGCATCTTCATAAATGGCATTTTTATGCTTTGTTCATGGACTTGTCCTAAGCAACCATCAGGAATTTAGGATTTTATAGATTTTTAACGACTTTTGTGCGACATCCAATATTTCATGGGTTCGTACATTTTTTCGCGCAGATTTTGTGCTAATTTTGCATTGAATCTGCACAACTTCTACATTCACTCTTTTTGTTATCTTATAGAGTACAATATCCGTGCAAAAATGTATGAACCCATGAAATATTGGATGTCGCACAAAAATCGTTTAAAATCCGTGGGGTCCTAAATACATGATGCCGTAGTGCCCACTGCTATTTACATACATGTGATCTAGCCACCGGTGCACGGAACCACATCGACGTGGACTTACTTCAGCCATCTCGTCTGCTAGACAAATCACAGTTGGTAGTGGTTTCCGGTCGCTTGTTCATAGTCGAGTACACTGGAATTCTTTTGGACCCATGTGTTCCAACTTCCAGTTGGGAGTTCCAGTTGAGATGGGAGGGATTAAAAAAAAGTATGTGATTGATGTAGGCATTTGGGAGATTGTGTTAGTAACAAAGGAGGTTGTAAAGGTGGCAGAAATGGTGAAGTTCTCTTGGTACCACAAGAATAGGTTTGGGCCACTAAGCAATATGTATGACATGGTGGTTGTTGTTGGATGTGTTAACTCGATAGTCATTTTGTGGAACATGGAACGCCGTGTGGCATTTGGCTTGCCAAAGAATTGTTGGCGTAAACTTCGGCCATATCCCCGGGTTTGACTATGATGCGTGAGGTGTTTGTGGAGTCCTTGTTGACTTTTGAAAGTATGACATACTTTTGTCGTGCAATTGGTAAATTCTTGCTACGTGGAATAAAGTGCACATACAATAGGCGGGCAAGTATATTTGTTGTAGATAGAGGTACAAAACACGCAATTCGCTATTTATACACTTGGCCATATAATCATGCACTTGGCCCCCGGACGCATTAAAAAATTTGTCTAAAAAATTCTCTAAAAAACAACAATTTTTGTCTTTCTACAATTACTTTCATTGTAAACAAACAATTCTTTTATTTATTTATTATTCTTATCTTTATCTTTTATTTTATTTTTTCTTTATCTTGTTTCTTTCTTGTCTTCTTTCTTGTCTTCTTTTTTGTCTTCTTTTTCTTTTCCTTCTTGTCTTCCTTCTTGTCTTCTTCTTCTTTTTCTATTTTTTCTTCATACCTCTTGTGGCAGCCGCAAACCCTACACCCGCACCGAGGAAAAAAAACCAATTTTTTTTTTCTCTTTTGGTTTTCGTCTTCTTTTTTGCTTAGGGCTCATGAACCCTAAAAATAGAAATTTTAAAATTTTAAAAATTAGGGTTCAGCCAGCGGTCGCTGAACCTAAACGGCGGTGGAGGAAAAAAAACCAAAAAATAAAAAAAAATACAAAAAAATACAAAAAAATTCTCTTTTGGTTTTTGTATTCTTTCTTGTTTAGGGCTCATGAACCCTAAAAACAAATTTAAAACAAAATTTAGGGTTCAGCCGCCGGCGACTGAACCCCAAACGGCCGGAAAAAAAAATTAAAAAAAATTAAAAAAAAATTCCTATTTATAGACTACTGACGGCTGAGGGTGCGCGGCCGCGCACCCTCAACCTCTTTTATCCTCTCCCTCCTCTCTCTCTCCCTCTCTCCTCTCCCTCTCTCTCCTCCTCTCCCATATATATATGAGGAGAGGGGGAGAGAGAGGGAGAGGAGAGAAGAGGAAAAGGGAGTGAGGGAGAGGATAAAAGAGGCTTAGAATGCGCGGCCGCGCACCCTCAGCCGTCAGTAGTCTATAAATAGGAAAAAAAACTTTTTTTTTTTGTTTTTGGTTTTTTTTCCTCCACCGCTTTGGTTCAGCCACCGCTAGCTGAACGCTAATTTTTAAAATTTTAAAATTTCTATTTTCATGAGCCCTAAGCAAAAAATTGGTTTTTTTTCCTCGGTGATAAAGAAAAGATAAAAGAAAAGATAAAGATAAGAATAAAAAATAAATAAAAGAATTGTTTGTTTACAATGTAAGTGATTTGTAGAAAGACAAAATCGCTATTTTTTAGAGAGCTTTTTACACAAATTTTTTAAGCAAGATTTGCTCATGAAATGAACGAACTTGGCCAAGTGCATAAATAGCGAATTGCGTGTTACAAATCGAGAGGATTGTGAAGGCTGTGCCAAACAAACTAGACTCTTTGCTTGTATTTTCTTTTAGGCTAACTCCAATGCTTGAAATATTGTACTCTTATATGTCATCGGCCAAGATTGTGGGTTGATTGTTTAATGTATATGTCAATCACCTCATAGAAAATGCCCATTTTGTTACATTGGTATGATTCAGAGCCACGGAAGAATGCACATACGATCCCCTCATCCAAATGAATGAAACTTTGTTTAGAAAATTTTGAGGTCTTGAAAATTCTAATTTGAAATATCTAAAATTAATTCTCCTATAAATAATCAACTTTGTCTGAAGCGTGTTGAATTGTCTTTAGAAAAGTCTTTGGCACATTTACATTTACTATGCATTTAATTTACTATAAATTACTTTATTTTTTTATAATAATTATATGAATGAGTGACTCAAAAGAGCAAGTGTGAAAAACAATCTAATTTTAATGAAATTACTAAATTGAGTATTGTGTAGAAGACACTATACACCAACATCTGTATTATTTCTAAAAAATTAGAGTAACATCAGATTGTATGGTTGCTAAACACATATATGATTTTTTTTTCTAGTAATTATTTAATATGATTTACATCTCATAAAATAAATTAAAAATTGACTCAATTTTCAACCAATGGATTTTCCACAGTGGTCCTTAAGGCCTCATTCTTTTGATTTTAGCGATATTCTCAAAATATTTCTCAAATTAATATCCTTTAAATTTTATTCAGTTTTGTATATGTTTTAATATATTTATGTCAATTTGTAACAAATTATAATCAAGGTGTCTTAAATGAAGGCTATGAACATATGAAGAGATATAAAAAATGTGACCTAAAGAAACAATTGTTTATAAATTATTTTAAGAGTTTTTCTTAGAAATGGTCAAATAACCAAGTCTCTTTTATGTAATCAACTATAAAACATACATCTTGAGTCTTTGTGTGTGATTTTGTCTCAAACTTTAGTATTTTATGTGCTATTTCAAGATTCCAATTTTGTGGTTAATTTTTTTAGTTTAGATTCCCTATGCTCAATGCATAGTAATTTAGTCTAATGGCTCAATAGAGTTTTCCGCAAATTCATCTAGGTTTACATACGCAGAATTAAAATTTTCCTGTAAAATGAAAATCCAGCACCAGAAAGGGGGGGGGCAGATTTTCTGAATATAGACGACGGAACTTTTTGCAGCAGCCAGCAGCTAGGAGCTGGCCAGCAGGGCCGGGTCTAAAACAAGCTCATTGCTCACCGCATGCTCACTGCTCACCCTATAGCCGGGTCTAAATAAAAGCTTAAAAGGAATAATAAGAAGCTCAAGGCTATTTTTTCTTGAGGCGCAGAAAACTGAGGGCATGAAATTAAAAGGCACCATTTTTGGTCCCTCCAAACTTCAGACCTGTAGTTTGTTTCAGGCAACTGACATATCTACTTTTATTGGGAACTCAACCTCTTTTTTTGAAAACTATAGTCCAGTCACCCTACTTGAGACCACTTTGCGGATAACTCTAATGATGAACTCAACTTTGGCCAAATGTAACTCTCATTGTCTTGTGGATAGTGACGTGGGATCCTAAAGAACATTGAGGATTAATTCTCTCTTTGTGTTTGCTTGAGGATGAAGATTTTTGCAATAAGACATTATAAGAAATATGAGGTCTCCAAAAGGTTGCCAGAATTGTTAGAACCTCATGAAAACAATAAAACAAAAATCCAATATGATGTGGTTGAATTGTGGCCATGTTACATTGGATTTAATTTAATTTAATTTAATTTTTTTTCGGTTTAAAATTTAATTAAAATTTAATTTTTTTGCATGAGGTTTTGGCAGCCCTTTGGAGGCTTCATATTTCTCGTAACAATCTTTCAGACAGTTCAATACACTACGGGGTCTCACTGCTGGTTCATGTGCAGAAGAAGGTGATTTCAAAATTGCGTTCCAAAACTCTACAAGAAGGTTAGCTTGTTGAAGCAAAACAAATCACGTTGTGCCCAATTTAAGAACACCAGTAGGAAATCTGTCGCTTTTCATTTACTATAAATGAAAAAGAAATGAAACTGCGCCAAACACATGGGTTGTGTCAATGTTGGTGAGTAGTTTTGGTCACAAAAAGACATAAATATAAGTATAATATTCCGATACTGTTCATTGTTACCACAAAGTGGAGAATGAAAAACAACAGGTCTACTACTATTGTAACTAAATTACGGAGGAATCGTGAGGTCTCACATTCCCTACTGTGCACATTGCAAAAAATTAGGTAAGTCTGCTGAGCTTTTGAGCAAATTAACCCTTAAACGTCAAGAGGGCCTGAACAGGGCAATCTGGAAGGCATCTAAATTTTTTTGGGGAAAATTTTAATTTTTTTTAATTTTTAATTTTTTGCAAAAACGGCTCTGTAGTGCACTGCTGGCTAGCACTGTAGCACTGTAACACTGCGGCACTGCTGAACTTCAGCTGCCCCAACCTCAAAACTTGTTCAATTTGATAACTTTGATTGCTTACCAACAATTCCACAATCTCTCAAATGAGGCCAAAATTTGGAATCTAGATCGCTTTTTCAGTAGCTTTCCAACGCAACAAGTCTGGCTTGATTTGGTTGAAAAAATCAACTTTTCTCTTCATTATTATCTTTTAAATAAGCCCATGGGGCTTACCTTGACGTTTAAGGGTTAGCCATTCAAAATTTATTAACCTGTCTGCTTTACCCATTTCTTTCTTGTTTTATTTTCTCCTTCAAATATCTACATTTCAGCCAATAACAACAAAACACTTCCTAAATATCATCCTAGTTGTGCCATGTGACTATTTATGTCACTTTGCGATCGCAATGTAGAATTGTCTTACATTTAAAAATTATTTGATACGTAAACCATTGATACATAGTGGCATAAACAAGGTATCTTACGTTAACCTCTAAAGGTCTAAGCCAAGTCCAAATTGAACCTCATCTTTCTTTTAGCAATTTGAGTAGGTCCTATGTGAACTTCCTTTTGTTCAATTTTTTTTTTTTTGATCAACACATGTAATGTTCTTTAGTGATTCCGATGATATAAAATATGGTCCCCTCTGAATTATACTTTTCACAATACGATACATCAAATTTTTCATTTTAAAAGCATGATGAATCGTTGTTCCTTTAGATGTTAACTTGAATCCCTACCGCTACTACTTGTAGACATCAAAGTAAGAAGTCACTCCTTTTGATGAAAGCTATAGACCTGCTAGATTTTCTCATCTCTTTGGAATTCATTCACTCTTACATCCTTCACATCACACGCTCCATGAGTGTTTGTCATTTTCCCTTTTATGGTTACCTTTGAGTTCCATATTTGAGGTAGCTGAGAAATTTGAATTTCACAACTTGGAAGAGTTAGTGATGAGTATGAAATAACACAAGCTCAGCAAATGCAAAAAATCATTCACACAACCCAGAAACTGAGCAACATTCGCCGAGACCGGCGGAGGAGGGATAAATAGATAGAAAAACTGGTCCTCTTTTGAGGCCGGCGTGGGTAAAGTGTCTGTTTGTAATGACAATGATCCAATGCCCTCAGCACAAAGGACCATTGGTGCAACAAGCTCGTCTCGACGATGGCAGAGGAGATTTTCAACATCCACAACTTCCTCTTCCTCCACTCCATATCCTAGGCATGTACTTTGCTACCTGTACTTGCATCACAAACAATTCTCTTCCATCACAATCCACGAAGTTGTATAACATTCAATAGTAACCTGAGGGACTGCCCTCTCCCAATAACATGATGAAGAATATACCTCATTATCTCGTCAACCCCATCATTGGTTAAGGGGGCACATGACAGAAGCACGAGAACTCCAAAGATAAAGCTAGATGAAACTTCAAGTGCGCACAAAAGCTACTGAATGTTATGTGATCATTGATAATTGATTGCAAAATAGAAACTACAACATCAAAGTCCCTCGTGGCTCCATTTCCACGTACATTGAGAGCTGCCACCATAAATGCCTTTACCACCCCTATCCTTTGAGCTTCTTTTGATGGTATACAAGTTGAAAATGTGCACCCTGCTCAAGTGTGTTTTCTTGCTCCACACAAAAACATTCACTTCAAGGAAATTGGCCTTTTCTCATTGACTGAAATCAAAGTCTTACGTGACCACTTACACCCACCTTGACACCCACCAAATTTGTTTTATGTGACTAATTGCTCTCACCAAGCGAGAAGTGATCAATGAGAACTGACCAATTTTTTTGTAGTGATCCTTTCTTGCTTTTCTTTCTTTTTGTGGACCTATATAAAAAAACCAAAAAACAAAAAGCCATGTAAAATTTTAGAGATCTTTAGGATAGTCTTAAAGCAATGTCATTCATAGAACAACCCTCGGTGTATTTAATTCCTTGCTACCCCCTGAAGGGCTCAAAGCTAAGTTCCATGGGTTTGAGAAGTTGTCTATGGAAGTAGGCAAGAGGAGGGGAAAAGTGGAACTTGGGTTTGTCTCATACCCAATTATGAAGTTGTATCTGTTCCATGGACTTGCTTGAGGTGAAAAATGAACAAGTTTGATTGGTTAGGGAGAAGTTGCCATGAAGCCTTGGGCTTGAAACTCTTTGTACTTCATGACAATTTCTCGATCACTTTTTTCTCAAAAGCTCACTTGAAATCTGGAACTTGGTCCCCCAAAGTCCCTAAAACTTATCTTCTAGTAAGACATTTCATCCATGGAACTTAGCTCTCACTCATACCAAACTTAGGCTTCATCTCTTTTAACAACTAAAAACAAGAAGAGAAAATTGTAGCTTGAAGATAATAGCTCTTTTGGAAGATAGAACAGCTCATGTTCAAATTGTCAACATATGTTTTTGGGTTGAAAACATTGAAATCTTTTCATTTAGAACGTAGATTGAAGATAGGACAAGTCCAAATGGGGCTCCTATCTTTCAGCCACAATTGTTTCTCTTTTCATCTTTAGTTCAATCCAAGTTGTTAAAAAGTAAATTTAAGTTTGGTGTGGCATTCCTTTCAATTTTGATTCTCTCTAGCATTTCAATAGTCAAAGAACCAAAGGCACAAGTAGAAATTGTGTCAAGAGTCCATCCAAATTGGTGAGAACTTGTCACTATTGAAACCATGTCTAAAATGAAGTTCATCCAATTTGGCTAAAATTGATAGAGACGTCAAATTTAGAATAGAACATGATTTCTACTAGTGAGAAATATTGGAACGAAACACGATAGAGTTACTTTTAGAACCGTGTTCTATAAAAAGGGGATTTAACCCTCTTTCAACTAGCTAATGAGAAAGTGACACAAATGCCTTGAAACTCGAATCAACTAGACATCACGGACTATATAATCCGCAAAGGACGGCAATTTTGAACTAGTAATGGGACATAATGTATGACATAGAATTAACACTTTTTGAACTAAAATAGTACAGTGGGGTGACACCGAAATTAGCCCCTTGTGCAATTCCAGGGATAGTGCACGCACTGCTGCAAACTTTGACACCCTCCCGAGCGCTGGAAAATTGTTATTTATACATGAAATTTTAGACGCAAAATCATTGTTATGTTGAAAACATGTGGACCAAATTTCAAAGCTAGAAGATTGATACAAAAAAAGATATTTAAGATTTACCAACAAAGGGTAGCTGTAAGAAATGTTTCACAACTGCCAACTTGGACACCCTCCCAAGGATTGAAGAATTTTTTTCTTCACATACGATTTTTGGAGTAGGAATGTCTTTATGTTGTTTACACATGTAGAAAAATTCAAGTCCAAAAGACCCACAAAAAAAATGATATTCCAAATCTACGAACAGGTGTAGTTGTGAGAAACAAAGTTGCTTCACAACTACGTTGGTAGATATAGAATAACTATTTTTGTGTGTATCTTTTGGCCTTGAAAATTTTCATACATGTGATCAAAAAATCACTGCACTTATAGTATTACATTTCAACCCATCACAACAAGTTTCAGTCACAAATTGTCAATATCTTATTTGTAATTGAATTACAAAATATTTTTTATTTTTAAGTTTCGAATTTATACAAAATATTGGTGATAGCAATCGCAAATCTAACCATATGGATGGAATTTAAAATTTAAAATTTACAACTTTTATTCACACATCAAGTCCAAAATATCTCTCTTGGTTGCATTTTATAATGCATCTTTACAAAACTGCCAAATTTGGAGAGTAGTGAGGACGTTTAGGGGTTAATCTTGTATCTCATTCTACGCATGCACAAGGTTCTTAACCCTTTAGCGCATTGGCGTCTAGAATCTGGACGCCGGATGAATTTCAGCAGCTCGATTTCTGTAGGTACCGGATGTTTTTCATCCATTTTTATTTTTTTTCATTCTTGTGCTAGTTGAATACCATTTGTACGGTATGGATCTTGCAAATAAGATAATGTGAATTTTTGAATATTTACAAAAGTGATTAATGTCAAGTTTCAATCTTAGTTCAAAAAGAAAGACCTTAAATATGATTTTCCATAGTAAGTAGAATCAAATAATGGAAACCATACCATCTCGTAGTGCATGTCATTCTAATTTCATTACAATATTTAAAAAAAAATTGTGTTAATTTTGGATTTTAAATTGAATTTCAAGAGAAAACCTTGCAAAATTACTTTAAAAATATTAATAATAAATATGATGAATCCAACCGTACGGATGTTATCTACACATTGACATTTAAAACTTTGTTTTGTACATCAACTCCATTTCCGTTTTTCATCAACCATTTTATAACAAATCTTTGAAAACAGTGTTGAATCGGGACGTTAAAGGGTTAATACCTTGTTGGACCACACCCTTTATCATTGTAGCGGCACTGTAGAGATATTGCTGATAAATAATGCAACTCTCCAACCCTTTTTGCTTTGATAAGGTGAAGTTAGAGAAAGTTTTGTGTGATTCCTCCAATTTCTTGTCAGATGCATGAAATTTTGAGGTGAACATCATTGTTGTTCAATAACGTTATGTGCTAGAGCACCTTTCATTTTTAACCCAACAATATATTTGTAATTTCATTTTTTTTTTCTCCCCATTTCATTATGAAACTTTAAAAAGAAAAGTATTTTCAATTGAAAGACTATGAATTTAGTCTTTTCATACAGAGACATTTTTTGCAATGTGAAGGGCATTGCACCCATCAAAATTAAACTCTAGAGTGTACTCTTAAATAAGGTCCATTTTATTTTTCCTTCTCTTTCTTAGTTATTTACAAAAAATTATGATTACAACTAAACATCATGACGGTCTTTACTCTAAAGTAATTTTATGCCGTTGAACATGATGGTGTATTTATTTTTTCAAAATTTAGTTGAGATTTAGAAATGTTTTATTTAACAAAAATTGGATAGGTGTCACCATTTTTTATAGTGTAAATTTTGTAACCTCTTTAGCTGCTATTGAGATATCAACTTTGCATCACGGGGCGGCCACTTAGTGTGTAAGTTGGAACCTACGTGCGACAAGAGGGTATTTTATAGGGGGGTATTTAGTTAAATTTTTTGATTAATATGTACTCTATTGTTAGATCTATTTCTAACACGTAGTAATATTTGATACCCTATAAATTTTATAATACCTCGTTGAAGTGAATTAGTGGACCCCTATTGCAGTTACAAAAAAAAATTCAGCTGAAAGTCTTAGTGATGAAAAAAAAACACACAAGTGACTTAGTGATGCTAGAAACACAAAAGCGTACGGTATGGAGTATTGACTACTGAAAATGAAGAACAAAACAAGTAACTAAAACAAGAGCTCAACACACAACTTCAGCACACAGTGACACAACAACGAGCACATACAACTTGTGGAAACACAGAACTGCAGCACACAACAACTTCACACACAACTTCAGCACACAAGTACTGCACACGCACAACTTCAACACACAACTTCAGCACACCATTGAGCTCAACAAAGTAATATCAAAACAACACATAGAGGATAGAGAAGCTCAACAAGGGTTGCTGAAGCAAAGAAGATACAAAAAACCTTAGCAAATCATTTAAAAAGCATGCAACTTTGTGTTCAGAAACACAAGATAGGAGCCAACAACAAAACTGTGAGTCATGTTCATAAAACGTGCAATGTTTGTGTTGTGTTCAAAAACACAAGCTTCATGTGAAACATGCTAACAAAATATATCGGTATTCTAAAAATGCCGCATGTCTTAGGGAATGCGAGAGTTGATGGTTTCAGAATTGTCATAAAACTCGAATAACTCCAATAACCCTAATGAGCATTTCAACTACAAAGACAGGGTTTATGGACAATCCAGCTACCAAGGATTAGGGTGGCCACCGTGAGTGTTTGGGGTAGACAACTCAATCTTCCGCTCAGCCTCCGTCTGGATCGCAGCCAACTCCAGTAGCTCCATGCGCGCCAGGTCTTTAGCCGTTACTGCCAGGGATGCGAGGGCCTTCCAGTTGCGCGTGTAGGACATGCGGACATACTCTACGCGGTTGATTCAGCGTAAATCCTCCTCCTGGCTATACCTAAGAAATCAAAGCAAATAGACGAGGGACAACATGTGGAAATGGAAATACCCTAAGAAATCAAAGCAAACAGTTCCGTGAGAATACCTCACTGGAGTGATCCGGGGTTCTTCAGGCCATGACCGTAAGAGCTCTCAACCGCGCAAAACCAAGCCGGAACAACAGATCAAACAAACTCTACACATTCGCCAAGAAACCCTTCACGTTGAACCCCTGACCCTAACCCACAACCAGCACACACGTAACAAAAGAACGAAGCCCAAAAAATGCAAGAAGGTGTAATCGGAAAAAGCAAGTGAGAGAAGGCCTCGTGAACATTGCACCCGAAACCCTAAACCGATCTTCATCCATAGAACCATGGATGGAATACCGATCATTTTTCTTACATTACATGTTTTACATTAAACTTATTATTCATCCAAGCAGTCACCTTATACACTACTCCCCTATAGCTTACGGATGTATCCTATTTCTATATAATAAAATTGTAAAATCTAGTATTTCCCATGGCCCTATTTTATTTATAAAGGTGTTTATGACCCTAAACCAATGCTATGTTAGAATGAAAACAAAGACAATTATTACCTACAATTAATATAATGGACCCTATTTTTTTTCGCACGTTGTTCCTACCGCGACGAGGAGTGGCCGCCCCGTGCTTTGCATAGAAAGACATAAATGCTCATATTTCCTACGTCTTCATCCAATAATGTTTTTCAATTAATTTTCTTATAAAAAATGAAAAAGAAAAAGAAAAAAGAAAAAGAAGACAAAGAAATAGAAACTCCTCTTTTCCATCGAGGCCGGTGTGAATAATTGAAGTGTTTGTTTGTAATGACAATGAGTTAATGCCCACAAGACAAAGGGCCATTGGTCAAAACCACTCTCTCCTCACGAAAATAGACACTTTAGTGACTAGTCATCATAACAAAAGTAACCAAAATCAAGTACATGGATAATTACAGGGTATAATTTGAATTTATTTTTGATGATGATTGCCAAGGCATAGGATTTGTGGTTAGTTGGTGAAAGACCTTGTGTTATAATTATGTGGTCCGGACTCAATTCCCATTAAGTCCGTTTGAGCAGTAAAAGCATGGCTACTCATGCCCTCCTAGAGTCTCTTAGAACATCGCCACCTATGCACCCAACTGTTGGCCTTTTGCAAATGTAGAGGACCTGCCCACTTTTTATCTTCCTACCGCATGGTCAGCAAGGGGCCTCTCTTTGAAGGCCTCTGTACAAATGAGTTTTGGCTTGTCAGACTCTAAAGTCTTGTATTTTCCTCTTGAGCTTGAAAGCCGGGCTATTTGTGAGAGGTAATCATCTTCATTAACTACGATAATCACAAAGTTTATTGTCGGTGGCGGGTCATACGGAGTCTTTTTATTTACTAGTACTAACAGTGGCCCACTCACATGCATGTATGGGGCTCCTATTTGCCATGGACTTCCTGATTTTGTTCCCATGTCAAGTTCTGAATCCCAATGATAATCCACGGTGAGCCTGAATAATTTCCAAGGCCACATGAACTGCTACATGACCCTTTTAATTATTTTCCAAGGCCACATTCGGAAGGCATGGGTGGCCATGCTCTTACACTCAAAAACTAACAAAAAGTGCCAAGGGCCCTTCAGAAATGCCTCTTGACTCTTAATCGTAGCGTGTCAAGAAATGACCCTTCAAATCTCTGTTTAGTTGACTATATCACGACATTCTACTTGTGATTGGCCCATTGACTATTTGATGTGCACTTTTGATGTGTGAGGGGCGTGCAAGGGTGGGGGAGTGTAAGTGCAAGACCTCTTCAAATGTAGATGAATATTTTCAGCGAGTCAGCTCTTAGCGTGCATGGGTGTGAATGTTGTAATGAGATATATATATACTGATCTTGGATGTGGTGTGAATGTGCATGGGTGTGAATGTTGTAATGATATATATATATATATATATATATGTACTGATCTTGGATGCGGTGTGAATGTTCTAATGAGATATGTATATACAGTACTGATCTTGGATGTGGACTTTGCTGTGGACTTTGCTGCACAATGAGCACGTGCCGGGCATGCTCTTACTCCTACAGCTGGAACTGATGAGAGGCCATGAAAGTCAGCTGGGATTCTTACAAGCCTCCTGTCGACTCTTTTAGGCAGCTGGCTCCGATTCTCTTCGCCGGTGGTTTCTCACCGTTGATGTACATTTTCTTCGCAACGAAATGTCCAGCTAAAAGTGCATGCCGCTGGCAAAAATCTCCACGAGCCTGCGGAGGAAAAAAATGTGCCGGCGAATTAACGATCCACCGTGCCCAACAGCTGCGTTGACTGTCCCCGTGAGCACATACAAGCTCCTTGCACCAGGGTCTCATATGCGATTCCCTGTGTGATTTCCCTGCGAGTCTCACTGAGGGTCTCATATGCGATTCCCTGTTTGATTTCCCTACGAGTCTCACTTTTCCCACTGAGTCACATGCCATTCCCTGTGTGATTTCCCTGCGAGTCTCACTTTTCCCACTGAGTCTTAAAGCTGCTTATTCAGTAGTTTAATGTTGACTCACCTGCTTGTAAAAGGAAAGTTTAACAAGTGTCAACTCTTGAGGCTCGGTGGGAAAAGTGAGACTTAAAGGGAAACACACACGGGGAAACCATTATGAGCTCCCTGTGTTGTGAGGATGTGGGCAGCTCTCGTTCTACAGTCGATCCATTTCCAAGCCGATTGAGCTCGATCGATCAGGTGCAATCATTTCGGGATGGCAGACGAAGCGGATGCAGCATCCGCCGCCACAGGACGCGATGACCAAGTAGTCGGTGACGCACTCGACGATGAGCTATCGGAATTGTATGCAACATCGGCGCAGGCCAATTGCAAGAGCTCGACGGATGAGTACGTGACTGCTCGGAGGCGGCGACTGGAGCAGCTGCGCAGCGAGTGCGGGAGCGACGCGGACTTCGAGACGGCCAAGTCGCGGGAGCACTGGACGCTGGTGGGCGAGCCAGCAGCTCCGTCGGAACTGACGGCCAAGTCGCGGGAGCACTGGACGGTGCTGGGTGAGCCTCCCTCGGAGCTCGATCTCGTGTA
Organism: Pohlia nutans; assembly: GCA_022496805.1. Classification (NCBI taxonomy): domain Eukaryota; kingdom Viridiplantae; phylum Streptophyta; class Bryopsida; order Bryales; family Mniaceae; genus Pohlia; species Pohlia nutans. The sequence continues at coordinate 13,229,762 of CM040090.1, forward strand.
CGTCGCCAACCGCCGACACTTCCAGAGCCTCATCGAGCAAGACCGCCAACACGGCCTGTGCCTCCTCGAGCAAACCGCCTTTGACTCAAACTTGGTTCGCCGGTATTTGAAACCTTCCTTTTTCGTGGAGTACGGCGATGGCGAGCTCGTGGTGGGGGACAAGATCGGCGAGGGAGGCCAAGCTGAGATTTTCAAAGCCACCATTCATGGCCAGGACAAGTACGTGCTCAAGGTCTTCAAGCCCAACTTCTCTCTCGCCGACCTCGAACGCCACTGGACTGTCCGAGCCCGCCTCAGCCTCTACCGGGAAGCACACTGGCTATATGCTCATTGCTGTGTGATTGAGAGCGGTACCTTATTGAACGATGGCAGGTTTGCGTTCGTGATGAAAAGATACTGGGGTGACTTACGCAAACTCATCGACCAAAACATTCTGGCCAACAACGGACTTGGTCCACCGTTTCCACCTTCTCAATCCCTGCAAATCATGTTTATGATTGCTCTAGGGATGACGCGCTTACACGATGAGGGCATTCTGCACAGGGATCTTAAAGCTTCAAACGTTCTTGTTAAACGCATAGAAGGATTCTCACACGATGAATACGTTATAGCAGATTTTGAAAGCTCGGGCGGAGCGCAAGGAACAAGGTTTTGGCGCGCTCCGGAAGTGTTGCTAGCCGTGAAGGACAGAGTCACAGATCCTAACGTATGGAAAACTATATGGTCGGAGAAAGCGGATGTGTATAGTTTTGCAATGACTTCTTATGAAGTTTTGACGGGTCGCATCCCTTTTGGAGACCTTATGAGTAGTGAGTATGATGTTGTTCTCAGAGGTGAAAGACCACTGTTGCCAGATTATGTGGATCCTAGGATACAAGAGTTGCTCAAACAATGCTGGCACTCGAATCTTTCGAAAAGGCCCACTTTTCATGAGATATGGGCCAAATTCTTGCAATTTAGATTAGTTTAAAAGTCTTTTGAGTTATCTCTATTACATGTAAAATTTTGGCATCTATGAGGTGTGACATTTTGATTACTAGGTTGAACGAAATTTAGGAATATAATTATAAAAAAAACCAAATGGTTAACATGGGGTTGCAACTTCTATTTAGGTCCAAGAATTTGTGCATGACGAGAAACTTGCTAGCTACGTAAATGCAATGTAAGTGGGAAATCAATATACGCATTTTTGAATCCTCTTTATTGTTGCTTGTGCCTTCTATAGAATACAATTTTAAGGGTTCACTTGAACCCTACCGCTACAACACAAACCAAGTAGACTGTCAGTAAGACAACAAAACTAGAAGTCACTCTTTTCGATGAAATGCTAGATTTTCTCATCTCTTTGTAATTAATTCACTCTTACTCCCTTCGCATCACACGCTCCATGAGTGTTTGTCATTTTCCCTTTGATGGTTACCTTTGAGTTCCATATTTGAGGTAACTGACAAATTCGAGTCTCACAACTTGGAAGAGTTAGTGATGAGTATGAGATCACCAAATGCAAGAAAAATCATTCATACAACCCAAAAACTGAGCAACATTCGCCGAGGCCGGCGGAGGAGACTTTCAACCTCCACAGCTTCCTCTTCCTCCACTACATACCCTAGGCTATGATACAACGCCAACGCACTGACATTGTCTGCCTCGACGTGCACAAACAGGATTCGAAGCTCCATCTGCTTCGCTACCTGCACTTGCATCACAAACAATTCTATTCCATCACAATCCACCAAGCTGATCATTGATTGCAAATCAGGGCCGCTTCACACTATGGCCGAAGGTCGAGAGGCCGTCGATTACCACCAATCAAATTGCAAGAAACCATGGGTTCAGCCTCTCGACCCTTCACACTAGAGGCCAAAGTCCAAAGGCCGTGGACCTCCAAAATGCTTACATGGCAACACTTTTTGACCAAGGTGACAGCCTCTCAAGAGGAAGTTTGGGTCCGACGAGAATGGAAACCCAAACTGTGGTCGAGAGGCTGTCGATTTCTATTTATAAAAAATGAAAACTATAATTTACTGCCTATTTTTAGTAGATTTCTTTGGACTCTCAACAAAGTTTGGACTCTCGCCTCTCGACTTGGACGGCCATAGTATGAAGCGGCCCTTAGAAACTACAACATCAGAGTCCCTCGTAGCTCTCACTTTGAGTCCCATTTTCACGTACCTTGAGAGCTGCCACCATTAGAGCCTTTGCAACCCCCATCCTGCGAGCCTCTTTGATGACACACACGTTGAAAATGTACGCTTGCTCCAGCGTGTTTTCTTGCTCCACAGAAAAATATTCTTTCTTGCCTTTCTTGCCCTTGTGGACCTGTACCGCAAGAAGAAAACACAAAAACTCTCTGAAACTCTCATCATCTGCACAATAGTCCTGATTCCATGTCATTTGACACGGAACAACGCCTGAGTATGGAATTCCTGAAGGGCTAGAATTGACAATTCCAACCAAATTGGGTGAACTCACAACACATGGTTTCCATTAATGAGAAATGCACAGATCATTTTACGAATAAACAACTGGGATCAAATTCATTTAGAACATATTGAAGCCTATTGTCACTAGTAGCATCAATGAGCTCAACCTTACATTACAAAACGGGATTTGTTACAGTTTCAAGCCCTGTGTGAAGAAACTTGTTATCAGTGCCCAAATTAGGGTTGGAACTGCTCGCCAGCTTGAAAACCCACCTGCTTCTTCAAATGCTGGGCTTGATGGGCCAGAGCAAAGAGCTGGAAGGTGACAAGGTTAACATCTGCAGTGGCCTTGATTCCTGTTCCATCCTTCCAGTCATCCCAGCCCCTTCTCAACATTCCCTCTTCGTGTCAACAAAGGTACCAGTATGTATGTATGTATGACTTTTTACAAACATGAGAATACTAGAAGGTCAAGTGCCTTACTTGGATGTCAAGAGTGCCGATTGCCACTAGTGGCTCCGTGCCATTCGTGTCCACAGCAGCAACAATTGGAGGTGCCAAATGCAATGGCCCCCCTCCTGGGAAGCTCAATGATTCAAACGTAGATCGGTGACAAACTGCCAACAAACACTTCACTTGCATACCCAACGCTTCAAACTTGCTCTCCTGCAACCGTTAAGATTTTGGAGGTTGAGTACTGCCATTCCTCTTAAATCTTAAAACACAGAACAGAGTCCCTCACTAGGCTGCGGCAGATTACATTTTCATAAAACCCTAATTCTGCTAAAACCCTAATTCTGTCAGGAAGAGCTTGAACCAAAACTTCCCACAGATCCTCGAAGAATTACGTTATCAAATGAGGCGTAGTCACTGACTACGATACTTCAATTCAGCTCGAGTCGACCTAAAGTTGACAGAGACCCTTGTTGGTCAGCAGACATGTTATCCTGATTCCGGTGCCATTTGTTTGGGTACATTTAGCTCGACGCGACCTAAATTGCGATGATAGGAGCCGCTCCATTCCTAAATGAGTCTGCAGTGCAGACAATTTAGATCGACTCAACCTAAACTGCACTGGCCATTAATTGATCTTCCGTAGACATACTTACCCGTGAGTTATATCACTAACTCTGATACTGCAATTCAGCTCGTGTCGACCTAAACTATAATTTTGCACATACATACCCTATGGAGTTCCGATTTGACTCTGACTCCGATTGTGCAATTCAGCTCGTGTCGACCTAAACTATAATTTTGCACATACATACCCTATGGAGTTCCGATTTGACTCTGACTCCGATTGTGCAATTCAGCTCGTGTCGACCTAAACTATAATTTTGCACATACATACCCTATGGAGTTCCGATTTGACTCTGATTCCGATACTGCAATTCAGCTCGTGTCGACCTAAACTGTAGAGTTGCACACACATACCCTATGGAGTTCCGATTTGACTCTGGTTTTGAGCAGATCGTTGACAAGAAAGTCATTGGCCACACGGGCCTTGACGGCGTCCATGCCTTGCAGCGTGACGTCGGCTTGCGGATACGAGTAGAACAGTTGGGCCCTGAGAGTGGCCGCTGCCTGAAGCTCCGCCTGCGTGGACGCCGCCATCACCCACACGCTCTTGTCACTCAGATTGGCCTCCACGTACCGCGTCTTGGCCGGCGACAACAGAGGTCGCCTGCTGGTCACCCATGCTGATCCTGCTTTTGCTTTTGATGCTGCGCTTTCCTCGTCTTGCCCCTGCGAACACTCCCATTGCCACTTCCTCCTCCTGGAAAAACAACCACCACTCGCTCACCTTCCATGATACTCCCTCCGTCCCAAAGTTATTGTCCAACTTGTTTGCTTGGTATTTCTTTGAGCCAATTTCATTGATCATATTGTAAGAAACATGATTAAAAAAGGTTCCAAATTATGTCACTAGAATGCATTGAAGAACATTGCATGTGTTCATTGCAACCTAAATAACATTAGCCACAGGGAAGTATTTTTTTGGCCTACTTAAAAAAGCACTTTCAAACATGACAATAATTTTGGGACGGAGGGAGTACATCAGTTGTGGATGTCACATTAGACTATTGGTGTTCTCTATATACCAATGCAGGATTTCGAAGCGCACATAACATTCTTCAGCAGCTGCCTTTAAAACGTTTGCAAACAGAATCGGGATTCTTTTTTAGCACCGTCAACACAAAGAAGACTGTCTGCTTTTCTTTCTGTTTATTTTTTTATTTCTTTTCCTATCTACAATGGAGAAAGGGGAGTTCTCGTGAACAAGAATGTTAGAAGGAGGAGAATTACAACCCCACTTATAGTAACCCCTAATTTTGATTTCGAAACTATGAAATTCACAAATGCACCCTCAGGGTTGCGAATTCTAGCACTTTGACTGTTGTGATTCTTTTGAGAATTTGCAATTCTAGGGTAGGAGAAACACAAACATGCCCTTTTAAGATGGGTTTTAATACAGTTGGGTTTTGCAGATTAGAGAAAGTTTGAATTTCATCAATTTGCAAGGAAACACCGACTTCACCGCCCAACTTGCAAATTCAACATTACCTTGATTGCATTAGCCAGTCTCCTGCCATACCAGAATGTATGAATTTGAAAAAAAAAAAAAAAGGGAATGGGCGCCTACCATAGCCTGTGCTCCAATTTCAAATCCCCAAAGCTCGGGCCCTGGCTCTGGAGCTTCACGCCTCGTGGCCTCCGCTGCTGCCCAAGCGCAGAACAGAAACTGGGAATGAGGAGGCCCTGTGAGAGCGCCGAATAATAATAATACCCCATTCAACCTCCACCGCCAAAACAACCAATTCACTTCAGAAAGCTCGGCAATGAAGAAGAGTAGGCTTGGACATGATGACTGCATGAATGCCCTCCTCTTCTATTTTAGCTCCCTTACACTGAGCCCATTCCTGCACCTGAAGTCCGCACCTGTGAATGGGTTCAAGAATTCCAGCTTGTGAAGGAGTTGAAGTCTGTCAAGGCAAGGCCACACAGTTCACCAAACAACAAGAGTGAGCTTGTCCAACACAAGTCACGGCTTTTCTTTTTTACTTTTTTAACCCCTTGGTCCTTTAGAATTCATGGTTTTAACCCCTAAAGGAGGTTGCCCCTGTCCATACGGTGCGCATACATGGAAGTACAATTGCATACATGTGGCATTTATTGTAGCATAACATGTCCTACGGAGTTCATTTTTTTGTCAACCTTATAAAAACTACAAGACATGTTGCTGTAAAATTTTCAGAATTTTTCCTTGTGTGGAAAATGGTCAAAGAATTTCCTGTATAAATGTGGTAGTGAAAATAGTAGAGCACATTGAGGTTGTTGCATGCATTAGGGGTTAACCCCTAAATGTTCCAGCGTCCAGAAACTGAATCACAAACAGATTTGAAGCCCTGTAACTTTCTCATACAACCTTGGATGATTTTCATTCAAGTCACTTTTGAAAGCAATTACAATAAATCTCTTGAGATAGAGAGCTGTTGATAATATTGGAGAGGCCTTCAACTGCAAGTATATCAAATTTGTTGGGTAGATTTTATACTTGCGATGGTCTTCTCATGTACACCTCATGTACATTTGAGCCATGCTAATGATCTACTTTTGAGGCTAGAATTTACTTTTGTGCAAAGAGTTGGTACGTTTAGGGGTTAGAATGACAAATTCAATGAATCATATTGTCATAACATTCAGTAGCCTTTGTGAGTGATGCCTTCCCCCAATGAAATGATGTGGGATATTCCACATCACTTCAGTAGCTATGGAGATACGTGGCATTAAGCAAGAGCAATCAACTATGGTGAGCAGTAATCAAAAGCACTCACTCAATCACAATCCATCAGTGTTTTGTAATTGTTTATTTGATTCAATAGTCCATTCAATTACAAACATTGATCACTCCATATATAAAGGTGGATGAAACTAAAAGGCACCCTCTTCGAAGGCTACTGAATGTTATGGTGAAATATATAATAAATTTGAACAAGAGGAGGTCCACATAGAATCTACTCAAAACTGCTAAAAATATACGAGGCCCAATTTGGACTTCTTAGTCTTTTAGGGATTAACTATGTTGGATCTTTACAATAAGGTAAAATTGACACTTAAAATCGTACTTTTTTTTAAAAGAAATTAAACATATTTGGGACAACTTTTTCCAAAGTAGAATATTTTGTAGTATTAGTAATTGAAATCAACGATTTTACTAGAAAAAAAAAATTAGATTTTTTGGATAAGCCATGTACTTGTTGTGAATTTTCAAAGTGCAAGTTGTTTGAACCACTTAACCCCTAATGGACCAAGTGGAGGCATTGTGTCCAAGAATAATTTCATTAAATTAATAACTTATTTGGATTTCATAATTTTAACTCAATGTTAACTACATAACTGTAAATTTTCGTTTTGAGAACATAAAAATCCTTCAAGATTTGCAATCACATTAATCAATTCACTAGAAAAAAATCAAAATATAAATACAGGAGAACTTGGGACATAGTAGTTAGGGAGGTTGATGACATGGAGGGCATTTTCACACTAGGGCATCACATTTGTCAAAAACATGTGTACAATATGTAAAATATGTGGCATTACTGCATCATTAACCCTTTAACGTCACAGCTCAACACTGTTTTCAAAGATTCGTTATAAAATGTTTGATGAAAATCAAAAATGAAGTCGGTGTACAAAGCAAAGTTGTAAATGTCAATGTGAAGATCACATCTGTACAATTGGATTTATCATATATTTCTTTAATATTTTTTTGTTAATTTTGCAAGGTTTTCTCTTGAAAATCGATTAAAAATCATGAATTAACGAAATAAAAAAATAAAAAAATAGTAATGAAATTGGAATAACATGCATTACAAGATGGCATAGTTTCTATTATTTGATTCTACTTATTTTGGAAAATTATCTTCAAGGTCTCACTTTTTGAACTAAGAATGAAACTTGACATAAACCACTTGTGTTGCTTTTTCAAAAATCATAATAACCTATTTTGAAGATCCAAACCATTCAAAGGATAGTCAACTTTCACAAAAACCATGAGAAATTTTTGTGGATGAAAATTGTCCAATTTGGATTGAATTTGAATAGTTTGAATCTGTTCAGCATTCACTATGTGGACGCAGGCGCCTGAAAGGGTTAATACCATGTAATAATTACAAAATATGTTTAAATATATTTTAAATGAAACATTTTTAGAAACTTTGGAATATTTTTATATTTTTTGTGTTTTGGGAATATTTTGGAATATTCCAAAAATGAAAATCTTTATGCACTTTATGCAATGTAACAATTGATAACAATCACAAACATTGGCTCAATGAGTCACCAACAAGTTACTTCGCCCAAACATAAATCGTTGAGAATCAATCATTGTTGTTATACCGTAGTAGGAAGGCAGGGTCGGCACTTTCATGTCGAATAATTAATTAAAGTTTGAAAAGTAGGGGTCGGCACTTTCAAAAATAATTATTAAAAATTCGGCTTTTAATAACTAACATCGAATTTTACTAGCGGCTACACGTTTTCCTTTGTTTTTTGTCTACAATTTTTGTTGACTTCATTTTTGTTGATTTCGACAAAATACTTGATAAGTTTATTTATTTTTTCGGCATTTTTCTGGGGAATTATTTTCTGTGGACCCTGCCTTCCTACTACGGTATTTAGTTTTAGAACTTCATTTTTGTGAGCACCTAAATGCAATACATCTATCTTTGTATGCTTCTAAAATTTCAAACGCTAATCATAGTTTTAGGATTTATGAGAACGTTTTCAGTGAGTGACTTATTGATTTTGTTCAAATTTTTTAGAAAATAACTCGTGATCAAACCTTCTAATCATGTAATGTATACGGTAGATTGTTTTGAAAATTGATATAGTCTAATGTCTAAATCATCTTTGAGCTTCAACAATGAATTTTTTAGCATGAACACGGATTAAGAGATACATCCGTCTACTTGAAAGCATCACAAAAAAGTAATAAAATTTTAAGGATGATTATGGTCCTTTAGGAGTTAAAGGAGGCTACATCCTTGCTCGAAAGCTCATTTCAAAGTGCACACAAAATACTCGCACCTTGACACCTTTAAACATAGAGACACCCAATTCCATCCGTGCACCCATTATTTTTTTGGAAACCATCCCAAAGTGCTTTGAAACTGTCTCCAAACTTATTTGTCATTGATTGAGTTTGAATATATATTGGGATTTATATATAGATATCTCTTTGAAGAATGGCAGTAAAACCCCGCGATTTCAGTTCGTCATCAAAAGGCAATTGTTTTGGCAAGTGTAGATTAGACAATGGAATCACGTTGAAAGCCCAATTCGTTAAATTGAGACAAAATGGACATTTTGAGACTTTAGCTCTATTATTTGAGACCTCTACTCTAACAAATCAAAAATTTATGAACATATCAACGTTTATAAAATCAAAAGTTTGTGAGTGTACTAACATATTGAAATCTCAATTCACCAAAAAAAATTCAATATCAAACACTTATTGTCATCTAAATGGAAAGTCAAAGATAATATGAGACTACAGATTGTCTCAATTTAAAAAATATGGCCATGTTGCAAAGTCTTGCCTCACAAGCTTTCATCTCCTCATGAACTATTGTTCCATTTCAAATTAAGGAAGGCGATTTTGTGTGTGTACTTTCCAAGTGTGTATAGGTTTCCTATTGTCAAATTGTCCTTATTTTGTGCTTGAGTAATCCTCCTACTCGTAAATGACGAAGCTATTTACACTAATACTTGTAAAAAATACAAATATGAAAAATATTACCTTTTCAAACTCAAAGTTCTTGATGTTGACAAACTAGAGCTTACAAACTCCATTCTTTGAGTGGTAAAAAAGTTATATTTAGCCAAACACCACATTTAACCTTGACCTCATATTCTTATCCTCTAATTTACAAAAATACATTTTACTTCATTTGCTTCATGGCCTATATGGCCATAAAAGAAATGAGGTTTAAATAAGTTTCTAAATATGAGATGTAATTGCCAGACTTGCAAGTCTTACAAAAAAATTCAGGCCTCCAAAAGGCTACAAACTCAGCCAAACTGTCATGCAAAAATAATAAAATAATAATTAATTAATCAATTAGTTAAAAATTAAAAACTTGAGTCCGACCTGGCCGAAATGATGCCACGTCAAAAAAAATTAAGTATTTTTTTGAGTTTATTTATTTATTTAATATTATCATATTATTATTTTTGCATGGCAATTTTGCTGAGTTAGCATCTTTTTGGCCAAAATTATTTTGTAATGACAGGATCGACTAAAAATCACTCTTGAAATTGATGCTCAAATTTTTTTAATGTGCTTTTGTAAATTTGAAAAAAGTAAAATTGTACAGTGAAACAAAGTATACAAAATTTGGTATTTATCAAATAATGAAATTTTCAAAAACAATAAATATTTGATAACAATGTGTCGACTAGTGATGGACCATGTAATGTCAAAAGATAGCTGAAATTTGCTATTGGTCTAGATTTCATTTGTCACAATAGAATAAATTAAAAAGTAATTAAAAAGTAAAAGCATGGTTATATCACGGGGAAAACTTAATGGCCACACATACTCCTATTTTTACTTTTACTTTTACTTTTACTTTGTAAATGTATATAAATTGGTTAATGCATCACATTTGGGCTACAATTGATGAATTTTAATATATTTTATTATTATTATTGGTATTATTGGTATTATTATTATTTTATTACAACATCTATTGTTCATTAGAAACATTAATTGTATAGCTATGGCAGAAGTACCCAAAGAAGAATCTTCAGAGCCAGAGCAATGGCCAAGTGCTGTAGAATTGGAAGTTGCAGATACTATGGTAAATTATTTAAAGAAATGTCCACTTGTTTTAAAAAAGAAGCGTCCAGTTGTTTTTAAAAAGAAGCGTTCAGAAAGAACGGTAAGCGCGAATGGCCAATCTAGTTGGAGGAAATCCTTCCTCTTAGGCCACCGACCATTAAAAACAAGAACTTTAGGCCTCCTTTGTGAGGCGGCTACACTAGCGGGAGAGGAGCCGCTGGCGGGAGAGGAGTTGCTGGCGGGAGAGGAGGCATTGTCGAGGGAAGTGCCCATGCAAGTGTTGCCCACTTCGACGCATGAGCTGATCAGTCGCGTGGGCACCTCCCTCGGCAATGTCTCCTTTCCCACTGGTACCACTAGCCAGGACCTAGTTAGCGTGTGATATCATTAACCCCTAAATGCATAGAGTCCTCTCCAAATTCGGCAGTTTTGTAAAGATGCATTATAAAATGCAAATATTTTGAACTTGGTATATGAATAAAAGTCGTGCACTATGAATTTTAGATACTATCCATACGGTTAGGTTTATGATTTCTATTACCAATAATTTTGTATAAAATTCCAAATGTGAAATTCAAAATTATTTTGTAGTCCAATTACGAATAAGATATTGACAATCTACGGATGGATTTTTTTGTGATTGGTTGAAATGTAATACTCTAAGTGTAGTGATTTTTTGGAGATTTTTGGTTGCTTAGTTTTATGAGTTGACTTCTTTTAGAGAACTTTTACACTGAAATCTTCAAAATTTTGGATGAATCATACAACATGAAATGAGGCATAAAATTTTCACAAACCGTCCCCTTTCTAATCAGATTAGATAACTTCCCATAGAATCTACAGTAAAAATTGTACATCGTTAAAAAAAAATTTAAAAATGGACGCTCAGGCATGAAAAAGAGGCCGGAATTTCAACTTTTGAGAAACAACACATGCTATGGGCACCACTTTGCATTTAACAAACACATACCATAACGTTCAGCAACCTCCATGCCCACTACCTTTCCTTCATGCAATTTTTTTTTTTTTGAGGCACACAAGTTGCTTTGCAACCTGCGGCACGCTTCCTTCATGCACTTTGAGCCTCCACCTGTTCACTTAGCTACTAATAAAGTACTATTGGGTGTGAAATATTCCACACCATCTACTGTAAGAGCCCATGCAAAGACATTGAATGCTCCTAAATGTTATGTGGACTTGAGTGGGCGGTGCATTGTCACCGTCGGTTAGGGGTTAAATGCTTCCTTTAAAATTATAAAACCAAATGGATTAACTTTTTTTTTATATGGGGAGTGTAGATAGTGGTTGTTTACTTTTCTATGCATCCTTTTGTATGTATATTGTAGAAAAGGTTTCAAAATGTACAACAATTCACAATGATAAAACTAGTGGAAAGAAGAAGAAAACCATCAATCTTCAGGTTTTAAAAACGGACCAGCTCTAGAGACCAAAGAAAATCGTGTCTTCGGAGCAAAAAGGCATCCAAATGAAAGTATTGGTAAAACAAAGTACTAAACGTCAAAATGAAGAGGTTGGGAAAAAAAAATTCTAAAACCAATGGACTCTTTTAAGATCATGAACCAACAAGCCTTTTAAAACCAATGAACTCTTTCAAGATGAAGAAGTAGGACAATAATAACAAGGCTAACATTGCATAATCAAATTTTGTCAACTACTCCCTCCGTCCCACAAAAGACCATGATATTGACTTAAATTTTGTCTCAAAATAAAACCATGATTTTTCTATATTTAGAAAACTCTTCCTATATCTAAATTTGGTTTAAATGATTTTATTTTAAAAAACATAAAAATATATTTTCCATGAAAAAAAATTGAAATTTAATATACTCTTAAGCCAAAAGAAAGCTAGGGACGCTTCAGTTAGGGGTTAAAGGGTTAAGTAAATATATCGATAAATCTCGTCCGTCATAACTTCTAAACACTTCTAAAAACTTCTAAACTAACACAGAAGAATTAAGCATGCATTTCACATATTTCACACATTTCATTAAAAAAAAAGTAATTGCTATTCATAACATTCCATCATTGCAAGCATTGGTTTCAAAATAAATGAAGCTTTTTATGTAAAGAAGATGATGTTCAGAAGATGTCACAATTTTAAGAAACTACTGCACTTAAACGGCGTGCTAATACAACTTCTTGGCATACAAGCATACTTTTCCCTCTACAAAGTCTACGTTAAATCGCGACAAATAAATTTAATTGCTATCCGATCAAAAACTGTTATCCTCACCTATTTAACCTCCATTACATGCATACCATCTGATACAAATGTACACCAATGATGCACACACCTCGTTTTTTTTAATTATAAAAGTAAATATGGCATCCCAGTACGGGTGTTGTTACGAATTGGAACGTCGGAGATATAACACAACACTAACTGCAACAACTGCAACTGTGCAAGCAATGAGAGTTGTGTGCACAGTAGACCAACCCTCCGTTCTTTTTACTGCTGGAGAAGATTTGTTTGCAGAAATGGCCTTTCTATTTCGAGGTGCTTGAGATTCTTCCAGATGAAGTGTCAATGCCTTAACAACAAAACCTCCGTCAGAAAAGTCTCCGAGCATTTCCACGCATGTTAGGGTTGTTAGGTTCTAGTGCACGTAACAGCCAGCAAATACCACATACGACATAAGGCCAAGTTTAACCCCAAAACACATAATGACTTCATTCTTTCTACACCAATGAGGCATACAACTACAGGTCAAAATTTGACAAGCTTAAGAAGGATTGAAAACTCACCTTCCAGCCACTAATGCGAGCGAAATTGACAGCAGCCACAAGATCAGAGTCCGTAGCAAGTAACACTTTATCATCTTCATCATCTATATACTGCCACAACACAATCCATACATGTCACCACCATTCATCGCCTTTGAATAGGATGCAAGTCCAATCCACCAAAGCACATTTGAACTATCCAGGCAGAACACAACAAGAAGAGAAGCTAGTGGTATGGTGGTATCCAATTCTTCTCATGATAGCAATATAAGAAGAATCAGCTCCTTGGTTCTGCTGCCAGTATGAGTGGGAATAAAAAAAAGAGAATCATAAGTAAAATTCCAACATACCATCAGTCGAGGAAGATGAGTGCGATCTATTTCGTCACCGACACGTTGTACAATCGTAGACATGAGTTCCGTCAAACTCTCACAACCTGGATATTCAATCAACCCAAATGAGACTTCCAAGGCAGCTGTAATGACCTGTAGCAATATCAGTGTAAAACATCTTTCTTAAATCCATATTATCACCAGGTTGCCAGCAGGTTGGTACTTACCACAATTAAATCGATAGTGCCCAACCTTGCCATCGGGACTAGTTACTTTCAGTTTGAAAGCGAAAGTATTGCCAAGCCCAAATGATGGATAATTGGACTGTCTTTCCGAATAAACGTCAGACTGTCGTGCAGATATGTCACTGCAAATTCATCAAAGCACAAATTTCATCATCGCGATCTGTCTTGAAGTATGCATCACTAACATTCAAATGCAACAAGGTAGCCAAGTAAAAGAAGTTGCACGAGCTTGCCTGCGAGAGTCAGATTCATTGTCAGCTGGTTCCAGAGCCAAGGCAGAGTCCCAGAACTTCTGCAGCATGGTTGTTGCCATGTCTTGACCTCCACCAGCAGCACCTCCAACCTGGAAACAGTTCCAATGTCATTTCAGAGGCTCCTCATTTTGATCCATCTGAAAAAAATATATATATATATTCCTTCCATCTATTTCACTTAATTCGAAATTCCATATGAAGATGTTTGGAATTCACCCCGAAGTGCCTAAATGGCCGATAGTTGCCGCTTCTTTATCTATAGGAGTTGAAATAAATCATTTAAGAAGTTTCAAGGAAGGTAACAAAATGCACTACCAATACAGTAGAAAATAGAAACCATGCCTTACATTTAGAATAGTAGAATTATGTTTTGGAAGTTTGCAAAATCAGCTATTAGCTTCCAAAGTGAAATTTCTACTTAATTCCACACTCAGGGGTTAACCCAAAAGTGCCTAAATGGCCAAAATGGCCACTTCCATATCTCTAGGACCTGCTAATAATCATTTAGGAAGCTTAAAGGTAAAAAGAATACACCAATAGAAAGAAGAAATCATGCCCTACATTTTGAACAGTAGTAATATGATTTGGAAGTGACTAAAATCAGCTATTAGCAATGCTATGGTTCTTTGATTAAAAATATATACTCTCCTTTCTTTTCATTGTAAGGATCTCAGAATGAGGCAGCCACTTACAGTAGCAACAGCTCCATGCGTGAGCTGTAAGACATCCACGCAGGCCACCACAAACCCATCTGCACAGAATTACCCACAGCAGTACAAATTCAGTGTGTGAAGGTCACAATTTCCTGTGACAAACCAGGTATTTTCGATTTGTCACCAGATGAAAGTAGAGGCTTGCTGAAGACCTGGGATGACATAAAAACAAAATATTAATCTACTCATGTAAATTACACACCTGCAATTATTTACACCTCAAAATGCACAAGAGGAGAGTATCATACTCACCACGATCAGTAACAGGCAGATGAAGGAATTTGCCATCGTGCATAGTATGTAGAGCATCCACAAGAGTAGTGTCCAAACCAGCACACTCAGGATTGGGCGTCATCACCTGCACACGCCTCCAAGAAACAATTATGACACCATGTCTAAAACTTCAAAAGGTTCATGTTGCACCAAAAAAATTGCAATTCATACATATCAATAACAATAACTCTGTAGGTCTTCCCATTTAAAACATCATCTAGTGATAAATACACACTTTCAGTCATCATAGACATTGTCTAAAAATCGCACCTTGTCCAAAGTGGTGGTTTCAGGGTTTAAACCTTGAGCAACAACTCTCATCAAGACATCCTTGGAGCTGAAAGCATCAATTCCACAATACCATGAAACTTTGCAACACATTATTGGATGCAGATCAAAGGATGACATTAAACTTGGCGACAAGGGCTATAGAGAATTCAAACAACTACTAAGTAAGGATCTGACTACCAAAAATAAGGCCAAATTTCAAATCAACAAAAGATCCGTACTTCAGATTACTTCATTTCTGTTTGATCCAAGCTATGATAATACATGCTTTCTAAGTTTCTCAAATGTAAAAGACAAACGATTTAGGAACTCACAGGATACTCTTAAAAATATAAAGAACCATGATAGTCAAAATCTTTGCATCAAAACACCAGAATTCACTGCTCCAAAAACTTGCAAAGAGACGGGCCAAGAGATTTAAGGACGTACGTGAGGATTCCGATCGGTTTGTTGCTTGGTGAAGTGATAATAACTGAATTCATTCTTTGCTCCTTCATTTTTTTGGTCGCAACCGTGACCGTTTCAGACGGCATACACGTCGGCACTCTGTCAAAAGCACCAACCTGAGAGAAAGCCCCAAGATTCTAAGAGCATAAGCAAGCGTGTATATGCATAACACAGAATAGTATTCGGCTCCACGGAAACTTACTTTGTTCCTTCCACAATCAAGGATCCCAGCGTAGGCCTGAACATCCGATCGCGCAAATTCTCAATAAAATTGGATTTATCTGGACAAATCGATTGGTCACCATCACGTAAGCTAGAAGCCGAACATAGCCTATAAAACTAAACGTAAATGCTTAAAACCTCGAGACATTATTCTGGCTCGTCTGATTACTCATTTCTGGCATGCTTTAGCTGGACCGTAAAGAAACCTTTGTTCCATTCTCAAGTTGGTTGTTCATGACATACAGTAAATAGGAAGGATAGAGATCAAAATTTGTACGCACCAGAGCCCTTCACGCTCCACTCACGCTCAACAGATTCCACAGCAGCTGCGATAGCATTACCCTTCTCAGCAGCCCGCTCCATACGAGCAATAGCATCATAGAGACACTTTGTAATATCTAAGAGGGCAACCACCTCCCCACCCTCCACTACAGGCAAGTGCCTGAATTTACCTGTGAGGACGCAGCAATCACCTTTGTCAGAAGCTTCTGTGATCTGAGGCATTGATTAAAACAACCACACTGACCCCACGAGCATAAATTTAGTCTGAAATACTTGAACATTAAACCACAGGAAAAACTAATAAAGTATGAAACATTGGAGGTGTGTGAGGATTATGAATAAAATTAAAATAATTAAACTTCGGAATTAGATGCGTGTAATAGATGAAAGTTTCGCAACACAGAAACCTCACAGGAAAAGCAAGAAATTTTATTTCACCTTGTACCATCTTCTGTAGAGCTTCCACGGCTAGAGTGTCGCCCATTACAAAAATAGGATTCCTCGTCATCACCTTTGAAACCGATGTCTCGTGAGGCTTTAGTCCTTCTGCAATGACCCTCGTCGCCACATCCTGCAACGCAACTTCGCTACTTACATATCATATCTTTAACCCAATCAATCACAAATGAAGATGACGTTTGCATTCAAACAGATGTAAGTGGCATTCTTGCTTTTCCTGACGCAGGTAGAAAGACGCAGGTCAATCAGTATCTACATACAAAATAGCAGCCTCAATCTAATCTTATATCCACTCAAAATTGAAACGATCAAAAACTTTGCAACACCCGAAAATATGTTTTCGACATCCAAATTACAGCCAGGAAGCTGAGAAGACTATAAATAGGATGATGAACTTCACCTTATCCGTGATAATGCCACAAAGGAGCGCACTAGAATCGGTGAGCAATGCAGCATCCACCCGACGGGTGGCCATCCGACGACAGGCATCGGCCACAGTCGTGCCATCAGGAATGGTGAGAGCCTTCGACAGTCTCAAACGCTTGACTGTCCGTTCTCCTGCAGGACTGTAAGGACAGGAAAGATGCCGTTAATGTTCTAACTTCCAAAGCACAAGGTAGAGAGTATTTGATTACAGGACATCAACGGTTCAAGACTCAAGCGACATACCGAACAAATTTCCAAGACCTTAGACTAAACGAGAGCAACCTGAGAACTTCAACGGGCGTGAAGTTTCAATATGTTCACTCAATTGATATGTTTACAGATCACTGGCAGCACGACACGCAAAATCGACAAGATAGTCGTGAGCTTGGACAAAATTCTCCTTGAACCAAAGAACATACACTCAGAGACTTTTCATCAAGAAAATACGTAATCTGTCACAGTCATAAACTTTGAGCTTTCTGTCTCTGAAGTCGATACAAACAAACAATAAATACGATGAAAAATAGATACGAACGCGCAATTATTGAATAGAGAACCTAACAAGGAAATTACAAAGACTCGCAAACGCTCATACGTCATCCCGTGAACGCATATAGCACTAAAAGAAAAATTGGAAGCTCAATACGGCAAGAACACCGTTTCAAAAATATGGAGCATTAAAAAAAATAGAACACTCACTCCCAAGTTGCTTTGAAATTTGCTTGCAAATCTTGTTGGAACGACGGGATTTCCAATTGAGTTTTTACTTCTTACAAAGAAAATTCACAGAGCCAGAAAAGAACGTACACAGATCTGGATGGCTTGCGGGGAAGAACTGCACCATTGCCTTGGGAAGATTTCTTCTGGCCAGTAGAGGGAGCAGTAGTCGTCCCGGAACGGGCACTTTTCTGCGACGACATCGACTGCTTCGTTGTATCAACCGCTCCACCTCCCCCTTCCGAACCAGCTCTGCTACTCATCGTTCTATAAATCAGCAGTCCTTTTCCTTATTCTCGTTAACAACGTCCTGACCAGCTCATCTAAGCAATCCGCAGAACGAAACCTACTCGCAGCTGACTAAACAGAAAACAATGAATGGCGTTTCCCTAATTCCCTCCCCGTACGTAATTCACTGTTAAAGAAAGCTCTCACATACAAGAACCGCGCAAACCTGAACCACAATTTTGTTACCGATCGGCAAGAAAAGTTTCCGAACAAAAGCAGCCTTCAGAAAGTGAACATCCGGCTTCGTAATTCGCAAAGAGAGGAACCAAACGATGAGCGGAACGCCCTTCGGTAACCGGCTGTCAACCGGCCGCAACTGCCATCAAGAAAACGCGAGACGACAGCGTAATTGACCTTCAATGGCTCAATTTGAAGAGGAGAATGAGCGGAGAGGAATGGAAAAAGTGAAATTTCATGTGCGAGAGCGAGGCAATCGCTGCAACGGAGAACAGAGAGTGACGCCGCGGAATCCGAATCTGCTTGCAAGTGAGAGCCCGAAGCGCGAGCGACAGGATACCTGCCGCTGCCTGCCCCGGGAACACTCGGGAACGTCGTTCCCTTGACGGTTGCGGCCTCTGTTCCCACATTTCAAATCCTGTTCCCCTGGACAGATTGGATTGTTAGGTAGTATCATCTATAACCGCGCTAAGGTAGAAGCACCAGAAACTATGTCAAGAAATTACTGGCATTGGGTACACTGTCACAATTGGGTGCTCCTACATTATAAAAGCACCTAGAGTCCCCAATCTAATTATCGCAAGCGTTAATTATAAATACCAAGTTAGCAATCTGATTGGGTTAGAAATGAAAGACAGTTATTGGTACACCTACTAACATCAATAGTGGTATATGCATATTAAGTTTGAAAGTTTATAAAAAAATCATACATTGTGAAAAAATTAATTAAAAATTGGGCTCGGTTTTTAAGTCAAAAGTTTTATGTGTTGCAATTTTTTATCATTGAAAAGCAGCGCTCCATGTAGATTGAAATGCTTAAATTGACGACGACTGTACCCCTTACCTTAACCCTTGAACGTCAAAGCAAGCCCCATGGGCTTAGTATAAAGGAATAATTGGAGAAAAAAGTTTCATTTCTCAACCAAATCAAGCGAGACTTGTTGCGTTGGAAAGCTACTAAAAAAGCAATCTAGATTCCAGATTTTCGCCTCATTTGAGAGATTGTGGAATCGTTGGTAAACAATCAAAGTTATCAAATTGAACAAGTTTTGAGGTTGGGGCAGCTGAAGTTCAGCAGTGCCACAGTGCTACAGTGCAAGCCAGTAGTGCACTGTAGAGCCGTTTTTGGGCTTTTTTTTTTTTTTTTTTCCTTCCCCAAAAAATTAGATTCCTTCCGGGTTGTCCCATTCAGGCCCTCTTGACGTTTAACCCCTAAACGTCCTCACCTATGTCCAATTTGGGCAGTTTTGCAAAGATGCATTATAAAATGCAACTAACATGAATATTTGGAACTTGACGTATGAATAAAAGTTATACATTTTGAATTTTAGATTCTATCCATACGGTTAGATCTATGATTGCTATCATTAATTTTTTTCTACAAATTTTGAAACATTAAATAAAAATTTATTTTGAAATTTAATTACGAATAAGATATTGACAGTCTTTCGATGAAATTTGTTGTGATGGGTTATAATGTAGTACTCTAGGTGTAGTGATTTTTGGAGATTTTTTGGAAGCTTGATTTTATGAGTTTATTTTTTCAAGAACACTTTTAGACTAAAATCTTCAATATTTTGGGTGAAACAATGCAACACAAAATGAGGCATAACTTTTTTAGAAACTGTTTCCTTTTCAATCGGATCACACATACATGAAGCTAACTTTCCATAAAAAACTCAGTAAAAGAATCACACTACAAAAAGTGCATGACGGATGAGAAACTACGGATGAAATCTGTACATCATGCAAAATATGCATGGTTGGGCAGTTAGGGGTTAAGGGTTAATATAAGTGAGAATAGGAATTAAGTGAAATTTGAGTTTTCAAAAGAGAGTATGCTTACAAACGATTTTGAAAATAATAATGTATTTGTATATAGAATGCTCCACAATCAATTAAAATGTAGGTCCAAAACCAAATAAACAACATAAAAGGTGGCATATATTTCTTCTGGTCCTGGCTCTGGCAACGTGGCCGACTCTGCGTTGTATTTGTGCTTCCCTTGCAATTGATTTCTGTCAATTTGTTTCCCACAGAAAACAAAAACAAAAAAACAAAAAAAACAAAAGTGGCATATCATGAACCATTATGCAGTGGTTCCACGTTACCGGATTCGTCACACTTGCACTTTTACACTGGGTACTCATTGCTCTGATATAGCCTTCATAAGGTTTGGCATAAAATGCACAGTACAGTGCCCTCTAGTAAGTAAGGTAACCCCACTTTCAAACCTCACACTAAAACATTTATCACACTCATTGCCACGGTTCGCCAACTACAAAATTTTGCATATATCACCACTTGAACATGAAGCATTTTTAGGCCAAATTTGATACCTTGAAAATGCACAATTTCTAAAATAATGCATGTTTGCCAACTTTGAAGCCTCTATTTAAAAAAAATCATATCTGCTATACAATAGCTGCCAAGGATCTAAATTTTTGGTAGAAGGTAGAAGTCGCAGGAAGGAATAATATGGTGTTATAAAAGATAGTGGTATTCCTAGGTATTTTTGTGTCCACTTGCAATTCAAGATTTTTAAAATAACACCAATTTTTTGTTTAATTACAAAATAAAGTAATTGACCATTTTTCTCATTTTCTTTTGACACCATATTGTTCCTTATTGTGACAACATGGTGTTACAAAAAAAGTGACAAAAGTAGGAAAATTACTTTATTGTATAATTAAACTAAAATTTGGTATTATTTAAAAAAAATTGAATTGTATATGAACACAAAAATACCTAGGAATACCATTATCTTTTATAACACCATAATTTTCCTTACTGCAACTTCTACCTTCTACCAAAAATTTGGATCCTTGGCAGCTATTGTGTAGAAGATATGATTTTTTTAAAACAAAGGCCTAAAAGTTGGCACACTAACATTATTTCGTAAACCGTGCATTTTCAAAGTAACAATTTTGGCCCAAAAATGTTTCATGTCCAAACGGTGGTGTATGCAAAATTTGGTGGTCGGGGAACTTTTGTAGTAAGTGTGATAAATATTTTAATGTGAGGTTTGAAAGTGGGGTTACCTTACTTACTAGAGGGCACTGTACAGCCAAAGTTAAGAAATTTTACTTAGGGCCAAGGCCAATTTTTTGCTATGACACACATGAATCCTTGTATGTGATTGGTCATTCCACGAAATCATGGCCATTCCCTAAAATTCTTATTCAAATGGGTTAAAATTATATTCTAATGCACTAAAGACAAAATGTGACACAACCTCTACGAAAAGAATTGAACCAAATTGAAAACCAAATTCACTTCCTTGGGGCCATGTCAAAGCTCCCTCCCTTCTTGACCTGAGCCACTATTTCTTATGAATTGGAATTGGCCTTGGCCGGTCATGTAAAATGGCCCTTAGCCTATCAGCAAAGTTCAAACTCATCCTAAGTCTCATATTTTTGGCTATTTTCCTGCATCTTTTATATTTGGCTATTTTTCATGCATCTTTTCACATGGAGATGTATTTCAAGACGAGTTCAGTACCCACTTCAAATTGTTTCCAATTTCACCTAATACATTTACAACAATAGTCTACCCGTTATCATCTACACTCAAAAACTTTATCCTCTACACTTATTCACTCCAGTCTTGGCTACTATTCCTCTACGTACTTGAAGCATAAAAGTGACCAACAAAGAAGATTACATTGTGGATACTGTACTGTACTTTTCAGAAGTCTAAGGTGGAGACTCTCAATCCTCTGAACCCTAAATTTTGAGGTATTCGTTGTCTGTACTCCACGAGCCAGCAAAGGAGCGCAGAAGCAGACGAGCTCATCAAGCTCAGAATAATGTGCTCCGAACAACCACTTGGCTTTTGTGCTATCAATTCATAAATATTCAGAAAGCTCTATCTTAAAACAGGACTCCAGCCTGTACCCAACATAAGAATACTTTTAATAACTTAATATGCTTAAAACAATTTACTCAAAGACCTGATTAGGCATTCCTGGCCTGATCAACATACTTAAGTGCAACAATGGTAAGTTGTCACATGAGTTACAAGTGACCAGTCATTTCAAACTGCTTGGTTAGTAGGTTTGAAATGAAAGTGTTGGGGCGCACATCATATTGTCTTGGACTACAAATTAAACATTATGCAGATGGGAGCTTACTACTTCATCAACAAACATATGTGAAGAAACTACTCCGCACATTCAACATGGACAACACCAACACGCTTTCAGCTCCCATGATTGGCAAGAGTTGCATTGAAGATGATCCCTACCGACCAATCAGATGCTGACACGTGTGCCATATATATCAATCAAGGTCTACGCATTCAATCATGAATCAAGCTCATTAGGCTGAAAACTCCTTGTTGCGACTCTCATGTGACTAATTAAGAATAGCAAACATTTCCTTACATGAAAGGAAATATAAATGTCTGGAGGCAAAATGCCAATAAAGTATCGAAAGGATATTCAATCGACGAATGGAACTACCAAGGAGCTACAAAACTATTAGAAGCCTAAAGAAGCTATTCAACTCTGTATAATTTTCATGGCACCCCTCACAGCAATAGCATGTGCTCAACATGCGGCTGGTGCAGCCAATTTGAGAGGGGTTTACCATGACTAACAAAACAGCCCACATTGGAGTTTTCAACGTAAAAGGGAGAGCCGAGTGCAGTCAAGAGATTGTGCACTGCTTGCCGCACTAAAGAAGACCCTGTCACTCGACTATGCTTACCCCAACCGGTGATGATCTCAATCCTCTCAGGGGCTACGCCTGTGTAAAGCATAGTCTGTCTGAAGCCAGAGAGAGTTCTGGAAAGCGCTACCAGTGCTGTCCCCATGGACATGACGTGCAGGTTAATGGAGTACTGGTTCTTAGCTTTCTCCTTCACCGCCTGGGGGTACAAGTCATGCTCCCTTCCCACTTCCCAAATCAGACCTGCCTCAGGTCTCCTTCCCAAATTATGAAGAAACTCAATTAAAGAATCTGTGAAGCCTCGCTTACAGTCGTGCTCCTCCCCATGTAAACCTTCAAAAAACTGCTGAACAATGTTCTTCAGCTCTTGGGGTGGAACTTCCTGGGATAATAATGTACAAACAAAAGCATATACCGGATGCAATGTGCTTGCCATGAGGCTGACTACTTGCTGGTGTTGAGCACTTGCCGTGCAGGAACTCAAAAGAATCGTGTGCGTCTGTAAAGTTGGAACTAATCCCCATGCATTCATGGACTCCAGCACACCACGTGCCGAGTCGAATTGATGCATGCGAAGATACGTACCCAACAGAGAGTTGCTCGTTTGAACATTCGGTGTCAATCCTGAATCTAACATTCTCTGATACCAATCCCGCGCCCTTTCTGCATTACCTGCCTTTCCCCACATGTCTACCATGACGCCGTAGATGGGAGCATCCGGTACCCAACCAGCTTGTTCCATTTCCTGGAACACATGCTCTGCTTCGTCAATATGCCCGGCTTGACCTAATACTTCCATCATAATGCTGTAAGTGACCCTGTCTGGGTGAAAACCTGCATCTTGCATGTCATTGTACAGCTTCATAGCCATGAAATGGTTCCCAGCTTTGGCTTGCAAATCAATGATAATGTTGTAAGTGACTAAGCTGGGTACACATCCACGCTCAACCATCTCTTCGAAAAGCTTCAGGGCTGCGTTCACTTTGCCAGCCTTGCCAAGGCAATGGATTATGACACTGCACAAAAAGTATCAATGTACAAGACAGTGGTCAGCTGTCAACACTCTTCCAAGTTGCCAAAGCTAAATTAGAGAGGGACTTAAAGCAAGAATAATATAACTAATTGCCTTCCATACCTGTAAGTGAAAGTATCTGGCTGGAACCCAGCTTGCTGCATTTGCTGATACATGTCCATGGCAACATCGTGAAACCCAGCTTTGGAGTGAAGATCCACAAGTGTGCAATATGTGACACGGTCAGGCGCACAACCATCTTCCTGCATCTGATGGAATATGCGCATTGCTTCGCCCAAATAATTTGCTCGTCCATAAGCATGAATGAGTCTGTTATATGTTACAACGCAAGGCTCACAGCCTTCCCTGCGCATCTCCTGAAGCAACCGAGTACACACTTCAAAATTTCTGGCACGGCCTAATATGCCAATCATAGTGGTGTATGTGCACACGTCGTGCTTGTAGCCCTCTTGCCCCTTAGCCCAGTCGAAGAACTTCAATGCCAATCCCGACTCTTTCTGATGCTTGAGAACCTCATTGATGTGGAAAGCACTGAGTGTCCTGTTCACATGAGATAGAGCCACCAGTGTGTCGGGGCGCCAATTCAGCTGTCTCAAAATGTTGCACACGTGGTCTACAACCTCTCCATTCGCAGCGCGGGACTCAGAGGCAGCCTTATGGGACTGTCGCCGACTACCAGTTTGAGATCGCCCATTCTGTCCACCCCGAGTATTGAAGCGCTCCTTGCTGCTTGATCGAGGCGTGGGTAACTCGTCCTTTGAAACGTCCACAGTTGCTCCGACTGACAGATGCCTGGGCGAAGGAGCCTTACTAAGAGTGCCATTCTGCTGTGCCCAGGGCTGCACTGGGGAAGAAGGAAAGGCAGAAGGCTTAGACTGCGTGCCCCGTGATTGCCAACCTGGTTTGAAACTTCCAGACCTCTGCTGGGAATCGCCTCCACTTGAAGGAACAGGAACTCCTTTACCTACAGAAACTGAAGGTGTCTCCCTCTCAGAAGAAGCATCCTTAATTTCTCTCTCAACTGCAACAGTTGAGTTGTTCCTAGATGATGAGTTCGACTGCTGACGTGGCAACCGGTAACTGTTACTCCTCCCTCCAGCACCACTAGTAACCACATTCTCAACAGTAGACAAGCTTGGAACGGCTGCAAAGCCAACTTTCTGTGCAGGCTGGGGATCACTGTTGACAACAGCTTTAGAGGCTGTGTTCCCATCATGTCCGGCACTTTCAGAAACAGGTCCTTCTACACCGGTATCCTTTACATAGATTCCTGGGATGGAAACATTATGTAGAGGTGGCCTTCCAGCAGATGAGTGGTGCCCCAATCCATGCACCTGGTCAAGAAGAAAAGAAGGTCATCAAACAAGGTACACAAGAATCTGTAAGCTGGAGAAATTTTGAAGATTAGATCAAAGGAAAGTACTGAACGAAGGAAAATAATACAAGAGTCTTAAGGGAAAATGGCACTCACCTCATGTGGTAAATGAGGAGTTCTCTTGAGGTGTTCATCCCGGTCCTCTGCATTAGACAACCCATGTGGATTGCATGTGCCATCACCTGTACGCGACCCAGCAGAAGTACCAGCCAAAATCCATGATCGCTGACTTGCCTTGATCACAGGCAGTAGCTGCTTCGCACGAAGCATTTGGCTGAAGTCATATCACACAAGTGGAATTAGAACCATCGAAATGTTTATGTTCTTCTGATCCGTGAGTGCTTGCACTAAAAATAGAAAGTCTACTTCGTAGCCTGAAGCATATTTTTACTATTCAAAAACGTATGGCATGGTTTCTTCATTCCAGTAGTATATTTTGCTAATGATTCGTTTCAGCTCCTACAGATATGAACGCTTCCACTTTTAACCATTTAGGCACTTAAGGGCTAATCACAATCACTACTGGTGCAAAAAAAATATGCCGAGATCATCTAGAGGTAAAGGGGAGTCCAGCTCACCTTCAAATACATTTCCTATACAAAAATTCGAGAGTATCTATACATTGATGTCGAACATGGCAAGATTATTTGGAAAATATAGAAAAATCACCAACCGAACCTGGTCACGAATCAAATTCAAATTGGAAAAGCTGAAATTTGAGGAGGAGAAACTTCAGTTACATCATCCACGAACTGAAACATAGAAAAAAAAACCACACAGAAATATAAGTTACGCAATGAACTTTGAATAAAACAAGTCTCTTCTTTCTGACGTTACCATGGAAAAGACAAAATCCTCACCAGTCGTAAACAAGGAGAGGATTACTCGTACATGTGCACGGTTACTTACCTTGGATCAAGGAAGAAAGACGGACAGGGTAGGAGCTCAACCCTGCCCCTCCCCCTTGAACCCTGCATCTTAAATAATCACATAGAAACATGAATCATCAGGTGCAAAACTAAAAAAAATTAAAAACGAAAATGTGCAGACTTCAGATTATGCCTCATAAACCCCATTAGAATTTTTAAAATTCTTCAATAATGTGATGCGTACTTTAAGTTACTCTGGATAGTTGTATTATGGAATCAATGACAAGGAATATAAATGAATCGATTCTTCGCACAACCCGGTGATTAGTTCAATCTCAAAAGGAACAATCTTTACATCTCGATAAAATCATAGACTCCACTTTGACCTAAAATATTAGAAACTCCTTCTCGATCTTCGCCACCGACAAAAAAAAATCAACACCACAAGTAGACCCTAGACAAGTCAAATATAGTCACCGTCCCTCACGAAGCTCAAAAATAGAAAAAAATCCTGCAAGAATTATTTTTTAAATCTATAATCACGAACTCGAGAATCTACCTAAAACCCCAGGGAGACCGAATCTCACATGCAGAACCTGACTCCGCAGAAACCTGCAAACATCGAATTTCCCGCCCGAAACCCCAAACGAACTAGGTCCTGTTCAAATTCTGAGGGGAGAGTGGAGAATGCTGACCTGAAAGGCATGGCGGAGAAGAGGAAAACGGATTTGCAGCGGCGCGAAGGTGACGAGGCCCATTCACAGGAATGAAGAATGAACTAGCTGGGCCGCGGGGGCCGCCATCGCTGCGACAGGGTGCGAAGAAAACAAGCGAGCGAGTGACGCTTTCGAGAGGAGCAATTCCTTCCTTGCGGCTTCGGAAGCTCAGGTTGGAGGATCCAGTGGATGAATTTCGTCGGTGTATGATGGATGGAGGATTTTGTGGATGAATGTCGTGGATGTATGGAGGGATGGGGGATTTGATAGATGAATGTCGTCGATGTGTGGATGGATGTCGTCTGTCTGGCGGAGTTCCTCATTGGCTGAGGGAGACATCGGTGGTGATTCGTCCACCACGAAAGCTGTTTCCGGCGCGGTCTTAGGGCCCTCTACTGAGACCGGAGCCATTGACCAACCCCCGTTCTCTTCCTGCATGCATTCCAATTTGAAATGCAAGTACTCTGGCTTTCCTTGGCAAGCAAGTCACATTTTTACTACTGGCCCATTCACATACAGCAGTGCTGCACCAGGTAACTTTGAGGAATCAAAGTTATCTGTTGGCAACCAAGAAATATAAAATTAGAAATTAGAAATTACTCGAACACATGACAGGAAGGAACGTAATGCAAAAAAGGAGCATGGCTTTACATGCGGTAGTGTATTGCAGTTGCACAGTAGTTGCGGCAAGAAAAGGAAAAGGCTTTCAATATGTTTTTTGTTTTTGGGTTTTCTCTTCCTCCATTTCAGGAACACAAACGCAACAATGGCAGGGGGCTAGTGTGAATGGGCTATAAGTGCAAGCATCTACATCCATGCATTGGGAAGGTTCAACACAACAAATTTGCTGGAAAATGTTGAGTGCCCTTCCAAAAAGCCTATGAGGTCTCAATTGAAGCACAATAGAGCCACTACAGTTGGTTGTCCTATTACCAACCACTGCCCCAAAACCATTACGTTGACTTGTCTGAATTCCGTCATAGTGAAAACTGAATGCCGTGATTTGTGGGACTCGCGCCGATTGAAGGTCCATACGACGTTGGTTTTGGGTTGCTATAGAGTGCAGCTAAAACAGGTAGCTAAAACAGCTAAAATATGTTTGGTTTTTGCGTAGAGTAGTTTTCAGTTCATGCATCATGTAGTGGTCAGTTTTGGGTTTGATGATGAGCAGAAAGTAGGACCGCCAAAGTTTGATCATAGGATAATAGTATATCAAATATGGGTTAGAGGTTTTGGAAGTTTGTATAAAATTGAGGAATGCAAATTATATGTTGCAATTTTTTGCAATCCTCATGAAATCTTATTTTGAACACGGTCATAATTTTTTTTCGGGTTTACCACTGCCAAAAATAGGTCAAACTGCTTAAGTAGTTGGTTTTAGGACAATCAACCTTAGTAAAAAAGGTGGCTCTCCCCAGGGAGATGCCCATGCAAAATTACTATGCATACGTGGAATTAGGTAGATAGATATGAACTCCGGTCCTCTTTCGAGGTTGGCGTGAATAAAGTGTCTGTTCGTCTTGACAATGAGCCAGTACCCACCGGACAAAGGGCCATTGGTACAAGACTACTCACCTCTTTCGAGAATAGACACTTTAGTGACCATAAATAAATACTAGTAACACTAGTAAAATTCATTAATTAGAACTAGCGTGGCTATTAATTGGTGTTTGTTTTGTTGGTGGTTGCTAAGTCATGGTTAGAAGGTTGGTTGGGGAAGGACGTTTATGTTGCAATTGTACGGTCCAGGTTCAATTCCCGTTGAGTCCGTCTGAGCGTTTATTGTGATATACATGGCTTGGTGCTACTAGTGATTTAATCATAGGCAAGAAAGTTTGTACCAACCAACCGGCCCCGTCCCATCTACCTGAGACAAGTGTGTACTTTGAGCTTAAACAAAAAAATACAAAAGAAATAAGTAGTAGTCTTCACCATTACCCTTCTTTTCTTTGGTAGTTTTGTTTTATTCAATAATCTATTGGTAGTTGTTGGTTATTTTCTATTTCTCTTTTATGTAGAATAATTGATCCGGCGTGATGTATTGCAATGGTATTATTTTCTTTGAATGTGTTTCATGGAATTTGGCACTACTTGCCTGGGCATCTTCCTTGGCAGTGCCACCTTTTCTACTAGTGAGCATGCACAAGCCTTCGCAACCAAGGGGTTTTTTTTTTTTTTTCGGGATTCTTGGAGCAGATTCCAATGTCATGGCCCATTCACATCAGGAATTTCAGACCCCACTGATTCTGCACGATTTCAGTGCGTTTATCGTTAAACACTGATTCCGCACGTCATACGTGCATTTAGAAGTGTCGTTATCGTACGGAAGTGACATGCATTACTAAGATGTCGATGCAGTGTCTTTACAATGATTATGACAAAAGTGTTGTTTCCGCACAAAAGTTGTGTTTGACGGAATCCGTGCGTTAATCGTGTATCTACATTACATGGCTAATAAGACACAGATAACATGCGGTTTTAGTTAATGTGGATTCAGTATCGTATACGTATCATATTAATGTCATTTACTATATTCGTGCGATTTCAGTATCTATTATAATGCAAATTATTTTCGTACGACATCCGTGTACAATATTTTTTGGAATTTTTTGGAATTTTTTGGAATCTTTCAAAATATTTTATATTATTTTGAAATATATTGGAATATTCCAAGAATATTTTTAAAATTATACTTACGATTTAATTTCCCAAAATATTTTTAGATCTACATTTATAGAGTTTAGAAGCAATACACATTAAAATTTCAAAGAAATAACATTTTATATTTTTAGAATTCAAATTTGGTATTACTGGTTATCATTGTACTTTTCATCATAGGAGCAAAAAAAAATAGCTCACAACCACCACGATTTTGGCAAAAAATTAAAAAATTAAAAATATTATGAAAAAAATCCTAGATATAGAAAAAGTCCTCAATAATCTAGTGCAAAAAAAAAATTCGAAAAAAAGTTTTTTTCACATAGTTAAAAACATTAAAAGTCCGTTGAAAAAAAGAAAACAACTCACAGCCATGATCTGCCATCACGATTTTGGCAAAAAATTAAAAATTTGAAAAAATTATGAAAAAATCCTATATATAGAAAAATTCATGCATAATCTAGTACAAAAAAATTTTGAAAAAAGAATTATATACACATGGCAAAAAATTGTCAATGGTTTCAATCTTTTATAATTACCAAAAAAGTTCCATTCTATGCATCGAGAGTTTGTGGTGATTTGGTGGTTTGGAGCTTGGTTGATAATCGGGAGGTCGTGAGTTCAAATCCCACCGTCGGCGATAGAGCTTGGGAAGCCATGGTGGGCCCCACCGTGGGTTGGGGCAATTTTCGTGTAGTTAAAGTGGGTAGCAAGAAAAATAATTATTTAATATTTTATTAATATTTTATTTTATAATTTTTAATAATATTATTTTGATCAAATTTAGATATAGAAAGAAAATAAAATCTAGATATGGAAAAGATGATGTCGCACGAAAAACGCATTGAATCAGTGTAGTTTTAAAGACGATTAAAACACGACATTTGACGACTATAAAGAGTGTTGAATTCATACGTTTTCAATAGATGTATCAATCGTGTCGAATCAGTACTATATCCGGTTGTACGAACATTGTGTCATATCAATGTAGTTGCGATGAATGACGCAACGATGCGGAATCAGTGCGAACACTGTACGAACCCTTGAAATATCGGAAATCGCACTGAAATCGTGCGGAATCAGTGGGGTCCGAAATTCCTGATGCACAATGGTCTAAATGTGGAGGGATCACCTTCCACTGCATGCATGTGCACTGCTACAGTGCCAAAAATAAAACAAAAGACCTATGTTTGCAACCTAAAGGAGGATCTCTATGAGAGACATGCACATGCTTTATGGAGATCGAATAAACTAATTTTACACCATGCATTGAATTAGAAGACGAGTGCTAGTGCGGTTGAACGGGCTTAGCACTTTTTCAAACCAAGGCCGATGTTTAACAAACCCGCTCTCACTTTTATTAACCCCTAAAAATTGAAGGGGTATTGGACAAAACTTAGATGTGTTATAATATGTGCCCTTCATATGTTTGATAAAGTTGAGTTCAATAGAAAATGTAGGGCATCATCTCTACAAATTATCCGTATAGTCAAACTTTCAAAAATAACTTTAGATCTTTTTTCAATAAATTTAAAAGCATTAACCTTTGAAAATTTGTATAAATTATAATTTTCAGCTTTAGAGTTTAAAATTTAGCATGATTGATTAAAGTTGGTTTATCTATTGTAAACTTCAAAAACGCAAAAGAAACGATGGAGGGATCAACATTACTTTCCCCAAATAGCAAATTTTATAACACTAAGAACACCCAATTCCATATTTTTGCACTTGACCAAGTGTAATCATTCATAAGCATATTTGGCTCAAAAAAAATTTGTCTAAAAAATTCTCTAAAAAATAGCGATTTTTGTCTTTCTACATTCAATTACATTATTAACAAACAATTATTTTATTAATTTTTTATTCTTATCTTTATATTTTCTTTTATATTTTCTTTTATATTTTCTTTTATCTTGTCTTTCTTGTCTTTTGGCGGCGTAGGGGATTTTTTATTTTTTATTTTTTTCCTTCTTGTGTTTAGTTTTTAGGGTGGCTAAAACGGCGGAGGACCAAAAAGAAAAAAAAAAAAAAAAAAAAAAACTTTTTTTCTTTTTCTTTTACTTTTTTTCCTTAATTAAATACTACATTAAGTTGCATGTTTAAAAGAAAATAGTTTGACTAAGTATATACCACAAATATATACTCGTACTCTATTGGCAACAACTTATTAGACCTATGGCTAATACCATGGTCGGCCTAATTAAAACATATAAATCTATTCATGTTATTCTATGAATCCCACTTACCCTCCATTGTTTGGTAAGCTGCTACTGATTTGATCCTCAAGATCTCAAGTTCAAAAGCTTAAGCACAAGGAAATTATGGCATTTTATTAGCCGCCTTGGGACTTGTTACAACATAATTCATCAACCGTCCTAGCTTTTACACTTCTTGATGATCTCAAAATAGTGCAATACAAGGCTTTTTTGTGGCTTTTGCTTATACCAAGACTTGCTCTTTGAGCATATGAACAGCCACTCTGGAATTACTTGTTTGAGGGAAAATTGTTTGCTTTTGCTTGTACTAAAATTTGCTCTTTGAGCACACGAACAACCACACACTGGAATACTTGTTTGAGGGAAGTTGCTTGTACAATGATAGGGTAATAGTCGGCTCCAAGCACTCAAGTCTATTTTTAGTAAATCACTATTTCTTGTGATTCTTCTTATCTGCAACTCTTCGTTTCTTGTGTATTTTATTGCTAGTGAAATGCGATGACAAGCACTGAGTATCTGAAGACACCTTGTCTACGACACAGCTTCTAACCGTGGTTTTGGGTTGTGCTCATGGGGACAGGTGAGGGTACTCTCCTCTTGCAGTTTTTTACATCATCAAACGAGATTCAAGAACAAGGACGTATTTTGTGAAGAAAGCTTTCCCTAGCTTCTCTTTGTCTTTGCTATGTATTTTTATCAAGTTCAATGAGTCTATATGATGATCTACAGTAATTCGATGCTTACAACACAATTTTTACATATTCCATGTATCTTGTTGCCTCTGCATGACCTCTGCTCAGTGTTGCTTGTTTATGAGTAACTAGTTTAGACAGAGCTATGAAAAGAGATGTCCCAACTAGTTAATGATTTTTGTTTTTTGTTTTTTGTTTTCTTCTTCTGTCCAGGGTTCAGGGCGGATGAAACCCTACTGGTGGCGGTGGAGGGAAAAGAAAAAAAAAATTAAAACAAAAAAAATTTTAAAAAGAAAAAAACTTTTTTTTCCCTCCGCTGCCGCCGATAGGGTTTTAGCTACCCTAAACCTTGGACAGAAGAAGAAAACCAAAAAAAAAAAAAAAAAAAAAACTAAAAAAAAATAATAATAATAATAATAATATTTTTTTCCTTTGCCGTTTCAGCCACCCTAAACCTTGAACACAAGAAGAAAACCCCCCAAAAAAAAAAGGGGTGTTTTCTTTTCCCCCCTCCGCCGCCAAAAGAGAAGAAAGACAAGAAAGAAAAGATAAAAGAAAATATAAAAGAAAAGATAAAGATAAGAATAAAAATAAAATAAAAGAATTGTTTGTTAGTAATGTAATTGAATGTAGAAAGACACAAATTGCTATTTTTTAGAGAATCTCTAGACAAATTTTTTTATTGCGCCTGGGGGCCAAGTGCATGATTATATGGCCAAGTGCATAAATTGGGAATTGCGTGTTAAAGATGATGTTGAGGTGATTCACTTTGGAAAATTCTCCCAGGTGCAGTTTATCTCGGATTGTCATAATTCAAATTGCGTTGAAAAGTAGACTTAATGTAGTAATTTAAATTATTTTTTATTTTTCAATTTAAAAAAATATTTTGGGTAGCCCATTAGATTCAGGCAGCGACCAAAAAATGGTTGTTTGGGCGGATTAAAATAGAATTAGAAGAGATTGAACAATGAACTGGTTGTCTATTTTCTACAAGAATGGAGTTGGGTGCTTCATGAAGAGCAATTGTAAGGTGGATAGACTAGGCACTACTGAAATTGGATGATTTAGAGATTTGCGATATTTTTATTTTACTTTTCAAAGGTCGGCAAATGCCAAGGTTCATGTTTTTTCTTATAATCAAAATTTTGAGGCACTAATTTAACCCTCAAACGTCAAGGAAAGCCCCATGGGCTTATTTAAAGAGAATAATGAAGAAAAAAGATGATTTTCTCAACCAAATCAAGCGAGGATTGGTGCGTTGGAAAACTATTGAAAAAGTGATCTAGATTCCAAATTTTTGCTTGCGGAATCGTTGGTAAGCAATCAAAGTTATCAAATTGAACAAGTTTTGAGGCTGGGGAAGCTGAAGTTCACCAGTGCCGTAGTGCTATAGTGCTAGCCAGTAGTGCATTGCTAAGCCGTTTTTGCAAAAACAAAAATAAAATAAAATAAAAAATCTTCCTCCAAAAATTTAGATGCCTTCCGGGCTGCCCCGTCCAAGCCCTCTTGACATTTAAGGGTTAATTGTAGCTAATTTTGCAAGGCCAGTGGGAAGAGAATTCCATAGCCAGAAGTAGGTGGGTGCATAATCGCCACAACAATCAGCCTAAAATGGACTCAAGACCAACTGAAAATATATGACGAGGAAGAAGACTAGAATCCCGTGGTCAGAGAAGAGAGCTCTAGATTTATTTAATTTTTTTACAAATTTCCACTACTAAAATAAATAAATAAACAAATTCTCCCATTAAAAAAATCCAATAAATTGTCAATTCATTCTTTCAAAATGAGATGTAATATTAATTTGAAATTAGAATATTTTAAAATGTTTCACGAATTATGTTACTGGATTGCTAATGAAAAGGGTCTATGTAGTCATATGGATGATATATTGTGTAAAGCATAATAGGACAATGAAATGCAATACCCTTTTGAAAACTGGACCAAAAGAGAATCTTCACTTGGATACTCTTTTTAAAGTAATGATGGAATGCCATTTGTATTCTATGAATTTTGGAATTACCGCGTCATTGCCGCATAAACTTAGTTTATAATTGTAACTCAATTGTGGTCCTATTGCAAAGAGGGTATTGGTTCCCATTGTTTTACTAAAATGCAATTTGCTATTTATGCACTTGGCCAAGTGCGCTCATTTCATGAGCAAATTTGACTTTAAAAAAATTGACTAAAAATTTCTCTAAAAAACAACATTTTTTGTCTTTATACAATCCCTTACATTATAAACAAACAATACATTTATTTTTATTTTTTTCTTACCTTTATTTATTTTTTCTAATGTCTTATTTTCTCTTGTCTTCTTTCTTGTTTTCCTCTTGTCTTCCTTCTTGTCTTCCTTCTACCCAACCATCTCATCATCAACCCTATCTAATCATATAAAGAATCTGCAAAGAAACTGTTCAAATAATTTGCAACGATGGAAATCCCTTTGAACTTGTTGGTACATTTTAAATGAGGAGAATATTAGTGGCCATGGCTGAGCGCAGCTAAATCCCATCTTTAATTGAGATAAAATGAGGGAGAATGCGGGAGGTGACGACGAGCTTTATGAGCACCGCAAAAATTTCAAAATGTCCCACCTACCAAGCTTAACCCTGCAAGGTCCCAATTCAACACTGTTTTCAAAAGATTTGTTATAAAGTGGTTGATGAAAAACGAAAATGGAGTTGATGTACAGTACAAAGCAAAGTTGTAAATGTCAATGTGAAGATAACATTTGTACGGTTCAATTCATCATATTTATTATTAATATTTTTTAATTGATTTTGCAAGGTTCTCTCTTTACATTCAATTAAAAATCCAAAATCAACACAAAAAAATCATAAAATATTGTAATGAAATTGGAATAACATGCATTACAAGATGGTATGGTTTCTAT
The DNA here is from genome assembly GCA_022496805.1 of Pohlia nutans. NCBI lineage: Eukaryota > Viridiplantae > Streptophyta > Bryopsida > Bryales > Mniaceae > Pohlia > Pohlia nutans. Next base: position 13,265,024 of record CM040090.1, read on the forward strand.
TATTTGATTTACTTATTATGGAAACTCATGTTTAAGGTCTTTTTGAACTAAGATTGAAACTCGACATAAATCACTTTTGTAATTTTTCAAAAATTCACATTATCTTATTTTGAAGATCCATACCGTACAAATGGTAGTCAACTAGCACAAGAATTAAGAATTTTTTGGATGAATGAAAAACATCACCGTATGTGGTGAAGGGACGCGTTAGAAATCATCCAGCGTTCAAAATATGGACATTGGCGCGTCAAAAGGTTAACCCTTTAGTGCCCAGGGTACTGTAGCTGGGAGGTCTGAATTTCAGTTGGTTTTTCCACTGTGATTGAGATTATCATAAATAGAATATATTAAATTAGAAAGTAGCCTTACAATTATATTCTCAACTCGAGAGTACACATTTTATTAAAATTTGAGAATCATCCAACGGTGGGATCCGAAGATTATAGTATGTATTTGAACTGTATAATGCACGCTCAAAACTGAGATTTTGGGGGATGTGTGACTTCAAAGTTAAATAGAATGTGAGTTAAATTTTCAAATATGAAAGTAAAGAAGTTCAGCTATGCCCTATGCCAACACCTCTCCGTTGCAATCTTTCATATCAAAAATAGACTCACACATAATTATTGTGAATTTTATAAGTGAAAGTGACTTATCCATATACGGTTTAGGCAAAATTTTATACGTTGAAAATTGACAGGAGTGGGTACATTAGTCAAGATCGGATTACACACACTTATGGAAGATGAAGAAGAGAACACAATACAAAAAAACAAAACAAGATAACAAACTTCCAAACACAAGAAATATTGCATAATACATGTGTTGTATTTGTAAGTATTTGTTGTATTTTGAGGTATTTGCAGTATTTTGCGTTTTGTTGATAGGTATTTTGATAGTTGTACAATTCCAAATTGAAAATTTCTTTTTCTGGAAGATGTATAATGTATGTGGCATAATCTGAACTTCAAAACTGAAGTTGAAATTCTTCACGGATTCTCTGCTATTTGCATTTTGAACGTTGCACTGACCATAATGTGGTCAGCTGGGCACTAAAGGGTTAACCCCTAAAGTTCTTATGTGCCAATGCTAACTAGAATATTCCATATAAATTGACACAATTCAAAATTGAATTACTGATTCCAAAACCAATGAGGAACGAGGTTGGTGTATGTAATAGCTTGAACAAACCCAATATGATTTTTTAAAGTTATTTCTTTAATAGAAAATATAAGAATTCAAACCATTCTTCAGGAAAAAAAAAATCCGGCCCGGTGCTACCTTAGATGTTTGTCATGTTGGGTCACAAAGGCAAGAAATTAGGATTGGGGATGGGAGAACATATGACCAAAATGAATATTTAAAAGTAAATCTCTTTCTTCATATTTTATATTGTTTACCAAAATATTGTTGAGGCCTAGAAGCTAAATTGGGTTTTTAAATTGGCTAAACCCAACTCTCATCTTTTAACTTCCTAATTTTCAGTGTCAATAAAATTCAAGAAGTGCAATGATGTGGGCATTTTAAAAGAATCAAAAGTGAAGACTTACTGTAAAACTCCAAATTCCATTTATTTGCTCTCATCCAATCAAAATATTAAGAAAAAAGATGGAACTTAGGACTTACAAAACTAATCTTTAGAGCTAAGTTCTATGGGCGAAGTATCTTACTAAAAGATAGGTTTTTAGTGGCTTCGGAGGACCAAATTCCATGAAAATAAAGTCAACTTTTGAGAAAAAAAGTGGTGAAGAAGTTGTCATGAAGTATGGGGGTCAAGAAGTCAAGCTCAAGACTTCGTGCCAACCTCTCCTTAACTAATCAAATTTGTTCATGTTTAACCTCACACAGAGCACCTTGATACATTCACTAGGTAGTAATTGGTATAAGGATGATGGTGAATTCTTGGTGAACACTTGCTAAATTGAACAACCAGTTGCAAAACTTGCTATAAATTGGAGTTTGGTAGTAATATTTACTTGATAGTGAATCGGTTAAGGTTCCTTATGTCAAATAAGTCCAGGGAACATGTACAACTTCCTAGGGTCATTGGCATTACGAACGGACACTTTATTCACGCCGGCCTTGAAATAGGGTCGGAGTTTCTATCTGTCTACAACTTCCTAGCCAAGTATGAGATAAATCCAAGTTCCACTTTTCTCCTCATCTTTCCTACTTGCTTGAGCAATTTCTCAAACCCATGGAACTTGGCTCTTAGCGCCCCCTTAGACACTTGAAACCGAATCCCGTTGTCACACCAAATCCCAATGTCACTGAAATGAAAAATGGTTCGGAAACATGAAAAAGAAACGAAAAAGATAAAGGAAGGAACAGAAAACCAGTTATCGTCACGGACGAACGATAAGTTGGCTAGAATCGTTAGGGTTACGTCCAAGTTCGAGGGTCCACGCCTCTGCGAACAGTCCGGGCATCAGGGTTTTGAGTCGTGCATCCTTGCAAATTTTATGAAAATTTCCACCGAGGACTCAAAGCTGCGTATTCGAGCTCAAGCTTCGAAGAGCTAACTTCATTTGTGGTGAAGTGGAGAAGGTTGTGCAGAGAGTTGGTGCTCTTGTGGATCTGTCCAGTCTCGAATTAGGATTTAGGGTTTAGGGTTTAGGGTTTAGGATTGTGCTCTCACGATGGGGAAGAAGGGGAAGGGACGCAAGAGAAGGGAAGCCAATTTTAAAGCGTCGCATGATGTCAAGGAGATGGCGCCACCTCCTGTTACCAAAGACATATTCGCTGTTCCTGCGAAGCTGAGGCGTATCATGGAGTTCAAAGCAACAGGTATTCACTGCATTTCTTTTTTGAATTCCGTGAATTTCAGTCTTGGTAATGAGAATCAATTGAATGAATTTCGGACAATCGTCAACTTAACCCCTAAACGTCCCAGCGTCCAGAAACTGGATCACGAACGCATTAAAAGCTTTGCAACTTTCTCATACAACCTCAGGTGACTTTCATCCAAGTCACCTTTGTAAGCTTATTCAATTCTCTATCAATTACAATAAATCTCTTGTTATAAGGAGCTGTTGATAATATTGAAGAAACCTCCAACTACAAGTATGTCAAATTTGTTAGGTAGATTTTATGCTTGCAATGGTCCTCTCATGTACACCTCATGTACTTCTGAGCCATGCGAATATTTATTTTTGAGATTAGCATCTACTTTTGTTCAAAGGGTTGGTACGTTTAGGGGTTAAACAAGCACTACATTTGTCTACCTCTGCATTCACAGACTGCGGCCCTTTCATATACGCACACTGGAATTAAGTTTTAGGGTGGCATTGTGGATTTTGGATCTGCTTCGGTTTTGATAAATCATTTTAGGTGATTTCGAGATACCATGATGACTGGTACTTGTAGCGGGGCAACTGCATAAGGCAACTAAATGCAGACACTTTAAGTGCTGACCATAGTTACTACTATCAAATGGTCAAGTTCTGGAATCCAACGCAGCAAAGAATGCGGTCTTTTGGATACTGTATGCAAAAGTTATAAGAATTCAAAGTTTTATCGGTAGATGACCTTAAATTCTTATGTTCAGGTGGTGTACATTCTCAAAACCAATATGTACTCATCGTGCAGGATTTTAGGGTTTCGCACTTAGGTGTGTGTCTCTACCTTGTGGTATTATCTAGTGATGGATCTATGATACAAGCTGGGGAATGTAATTTGGTTGTGTGATCTCTTTTTATGGTTGGGATCAGTGAAAGGAAACACTGGAGCTGACATCGGTCACAGTAAGAAGCAAGCCAAGGTTAGCGTTTGTCTCTTTCATTCTAATGGCTCTTGTATATCCTCTGTTTTTGTACTATATCTTGGAGGTTTTTTGTGACTTCTGCGGCTTTGTTACGTGCAGGATTCAAACGAGGAAAATAGAAATCTGAAAGCAAAGAAGGATGAAGCACCAGGAACATCAGCACCGAATGACAATAAACAAGAAACAGTAGCGGAGAAGCCCTTGAACAAGAGAAAACGGGAGCATGAGGAGTTATTACAACTTGCTGAGAAGATCAAAGCAAAGCCAATTAAAACGAAAATTAATGACAGAAAGAAAAAGTAAGTGCCGTTTTTACCTAGGTTTTTCTTTATTTTACACCAATCGCTACCATTGATGCGATTATTCCAACATAACCTTTTTGACGAGCTCCCTGAACACTGAAGAATCCAGATTCTTCTTATGCACAATCTTGAGCTCATGTTACGTGGGTGAGGCTCACACTAGGGTTATTTATTTCCTTTCATCCAGTCCTTACTTGGCATTACATCCCTGGGAATGGAAGAAATTGATTCAAGAATGGGATAGCAATTTTAGTGCTCCCCAGATTCTTTTTGTGCTACAGGTGCAAGCTTTATACTACTCTAGAATGTTATGGATTTTGACTTTGTGGGGTCTTCTTGTGTTGGCAGATTCTTAGAAGAAAAGAAGAAGAAGCGGCTAAGTAACACGGTTGTTCAAGCCCTGATGAACGCACCCAAGAAAGACCATGTTGCTTTCGGTGATATAGTACAGGCTCCTCCCGAGCTTGCATTTCCTGAAAAGAATAAGGTCAGCACCTTTTGCCTTGTTGTGCTATCAGTGATATTATCATAAAATACTTATGATAAGTTATGATACTTACAATGAGTTATGATAAGTTATGTTATCATCATAAAATACTTCAAGTGCCTGTGTTACGATGCCACATCTGAATTACCTATTGAACACTTTAAGCAAAGACCTATCTCATGTATCTTGTTCATAATAGTCACAGACTTTCTCACCTAAAGCTCTCATAACACTAGGGCACATTTTCTGTAAGAGAGGATGCCAACTGTGGGATTTCTCCTGTTGACACAGGTTACAATGAAAGAAGCAAAACCAGCGTCACTCGAGCGAATGAGACTACAAGTCATAGAGGCCTATCGACAACGGAAAGGAAATAAAACGGGGCTTGGGAAAGGGCTTCCTGTCTTGGCGTCAACGACTGATGATACAACGTAATCATCTTTCATATTCACAGCGTTAGTTTAGTTGGTTGAAGTATTGTTTACTGTTCTACATACTGAAAAGTTGTATGTTAATTTACTTGTCAATTTACTGACATCTGACCTTGGTATCGTTCTCCATATCTTTGATCCATATCGCCTTTGATGGTCGATTCGGTTTTATCCAGTGTTGTACTGGTATCACACGCTTCTCAATGAAGCAGTCATTATGACCTCAAGTGGGTAGTGTACTTAGAATGAAACACTGTCTAAGGTTTCACTTTCACTTTAGAAAGATGCCGTACCAATTATGAGAAGTAGTGGATCTCAAGTGGATAGTGTACTTAGAATGAAACACTGTCTAACGTTTCACTTTCTAAGTAAGATATCAATCCAAGTATCCAACATTGTTTCAGTTTCTAAGAAAGATGCCATATCAATTCAACATTGGTGAAAGCCCTTAGGGCGGCTCCCATGAGACTCGCGCCCTCGTTCGCTCCCACTAGGCTCCACAAGGAATAAACTAATTTTAGTTCATGCTTTGGATTAGAGGATGGGTGTTTGAGCAATTGGATGGGCTTGTCATACCGAGGCCGATACTTTTCAAGGACCCACTCTTACTTTTTAGAGGGGAATCTACAGTGAACCCTTTATCCATTTTTAGTGAGAGTAGGGATGGGTTTGTCGTAGGGAGTGGCTCTTAAAGGACATACTAAGCCTTATAGGTTTACTTTTTTTTTTTGGGAGATTCTTGCTTGTAACTTCTATTCCATTGATTCCAATGGAGTTTTAAAAAATGCTAAAACTAACATATTTAAGGCATCTATAAATTCCTAGAATTAAACTAGAGTAAATTAAAAAGAGAATCATGCTTAAAATGGAGTTTAACCCATAAGTGTGTCGTCGTTCAAACTTTGGACGTTTTTGAATTTCTGTGAACTTAGGCGGCCTATTTCTCCTTTATACAACGTTCATTTTTAATAAAAATAAGTGTTGGGAGAGTTGCGTACATAAGTCTAGTTTGTGTGGTGAAAATTTCACCTCAATCCAAGGTGTTATACATTTCTAAGAAGCATTTTAGTCAAAGAGGGTTCAGTCCAAGATTGTTTTATCCTTGTAAGTTTTTACTTTTTAATTTGCAACTTTTTAATATTTCAAAGCCATTTTGTAGACACATTTAGTTATTGTAATGATATTTTCTTTTACTAATGTGTATATATGATGATTTTGAACAACTTTGTAGTTTAAAGTTTTTCATTTGAGTAGCTTTAGAAACATAATTTCAACTCTAATGTGTTGCTAGGTAAAATGTAGCATTCGTTTTTAACATTAAAACATTATGATCTTGCAATTTATGGGGTCAAATGACTCCAAATTTGGTTCCCAAAATGATAAGCGGAATGCATGAAGGAAAGGTAGAGAGCATGAAGGGCTACATTGATTATTCCTTTTACCAAGGGGGGTTTTATTGTATGTGTGGGAAATCAACGAAGGTGAAACTAAATATCATTATGATATGAAGATTTCAGCCACTCAATAAAAAAATTGCCCTCACTAATTTTGAGATTTTGCAAAATAGTGCATGTGTCGGGATTTAGAATGACCCACGCAAAATGGAATAATTAGTGTACCAAATGTTATGTTGAAATTTAGAGCCACTCGAACTTTGAAAGGCTACTGAATGTCTTTTCATTTTCCAGTGCCCTTCCGCATGACATTCTTAACCCTTTAGTGCCTAGCAAGCCAGATTATGGTCACTGCAACGTCGGAAATGCAAATAACAGAGAATCCGTGAAGAATTGGAACTTCAGTTCTGAAGTTCAGATTTGCGCACATACATTACGCACCTTCCAGAAAAAGAAATTTTCAATTTGGAATTGTACAACTATCAAAATACCTATCAACAAAACGCGAAAATACTGCAAATACTTGAAAATACAGTAAATACTTACAAATACAACATATGTATTGTGTAGTATTTCTTGTGTTTGGAAGTTTGTTATCTTGTTTTATTTTTTTGGATTGTGTTCTCTTCTTCATCTTCCATTAGTGTGTGTAATCCGATCTTGACTAATGTACCCACTCCTGTCAATTTTCAACGTATAAAATTTTGTCCTAAACCGTACATGGACAAGTCACTTTCACTTATAAATCTCACAATAATTATGTGTGAGTCTATTTTTGATATGAAAGATTGCAACGGAGAGGTGTTGACATAGGGCATAGCTGAACGTCTTTACTTTTATTTTTGAAAATTTACCTCAAATTCTATTTAACTTTGAAGTCACACACCCCCCAAAATCTCGTTTTTGAGCGTGCATTATACAGTTCAAATACATACTATAATCTTCCGATCCCACCATCGGATGATTATCAAATTTTAATAAAATGTGTGCTCTCGAGTTGAGAATAGAACTGTACGGTTACTTTCTAATTTAACCCATTCTATTTTTGGTAGTCTCAACCACAGTGGAAAAATCCACTGAAATCCAGAGCTGTCTGCTACACTACCTTAGGCACTAAAGGGTTAGCCCTTAAACGTCAAGAGGGCCTGGACGGGGTAGCCCGGAAAGAATCTAATTTTTTTTGATTTTTTTGATTTTTTTGATTTTTTTTGCAAAAACGGATCTGCAGTGCACTGCTGGCTATAGCACTGCGGCATTGCTGAACTTCAGCTGCCCCAACCTCAAAACTTGTTCAATTTGATAACTTTGATTGCTTACCAACGATTCCACAATCTTTCAAATGAGGCGAAAATTTGGAATCTAGATCGCTTTTTCAGTAGCTTTCCAACGCAACAAGTCTTGCTTGATTTGGTTGAGAAAAGCTACTTTTTTCTTAAATTATTCCTTTATACCAAGCCCGTGGGGCTTACTTTGACGTTTAAGGGTTAAGTTGCCCCACCGTTCATCTTTGGAAATCAACATTACAGGCCAAAATCACTGTGGGAATCATAATCTTCTAGAGAATCAAAGCCATTTCTATCAAATAATGCCTTGGCAGCTCAACAAACTTCTGTTTTTTAATACTTCCTACATGTTACACATCATCAATTCCCTATTCATAAGGTAAGTGTGCTGAATTCTATGCGGGTCCCAATGTCGATCCCTACATTTTGGAGCTAAGTCCTTAAAACCACCTGACCAAATTTGAAAAAGCACCAGAGAAGCACTCTAAAAATTGCTCTTTTATTGGTTGATTTTGAGAATCCAACTTGTGGATAAAGCACAAACCCTATGCACAAGTAATAGCCACTCTACGCTTTTAGACTTAGAAATTCACAGAAAATTGTAAACATATTCAAAAAATATGTTTTTTTTGGATGCCTTTCCACGAGCTTTGCGGAGCATCAAAAGAAAATAATCTTTTCCTTTCACAGACGTAACCATGCAAACCTGAAATTTGAACGGAAATATGAACATCTACCTTACCTTAGGCTGATTCTGTGCACAACCAAAAAGGTGACTGTGCAGTAGCACTAAGGTCGAGGCACCTAAAACCGATCACTTAAGCTATCTACACTATTTTTGGACACTATCTACACTATTATAGGGTGATATTTTTCCTGGGTTGGAAGTTAGTTTTCGCGGAGAATGCAAATTTTTCCATGAATTATTTCCCAATATTGAAATTTGTACAATTTTTCAAAGTGAAAAGTACTTCAGAACCCAAAACCGATCACATGCTCTAATGTACAAATGAGGTACATCTTCCCTTTCAAAATCTAGAAATTAGGCCTGATCGGTTTTAGGTACCTGGTCGGCTTTAGGTGCCTCGACCTTAGCTAAAGAATGTCACGAAATATCAGCTGTGAATATCCCTAATAAATCTAAAAAGTTGTCTAGATTTTTCCACCAGAACTGAGTGACAGGGTCCCCCAAAAAACTTGACCATACATGAATCCAAAAAGTCACAGCTGACTCTGGGTTACCTGAGTAAGTCTGGTCCAATGGGAGAAAGCGGCGGTGGGCACTCACCACTCACTAAATTTTTTCGCCGAGAGCCACCTGTCGTCTGCCTGTGTGTCTGTCACTGTTTGGATCCCTGTGCCACGGCAATCGATCAATTCTGCACCGTCTAGATTCCATCCACCTAACCAAACGTTGCCTGCCAATTCGTATTGAAGGGGACTCACTATTTACACGCTCTTTACCCCTAAAGGACCAAGGATTCATGGTTTTAATATGACAAGCTTAAATGATCATATAATTTGAATGGGACCAAATTTTATATCACTGGAATTAATGAAGGATATCACATATGTAAATTTATTTTTATTTTTAAATTAACAAAAAATAATCTGCATAAAACCGGAAAAAAACAAGAGCCACCTGGTGACCTTATGGTCGTTTAGGGGCTAATTAATCATTCATTCATGATTTTGCAAATCTGATCGATCTCAGCATATTGATCAGAAACCTCCGTCATCACCCCTTCCGGCAAGTTCTAAGGCGGTGGAATCAGGATCGCCTCACTGGCATCCTAGCTAGCTAGCTTGCCGCTCCAGTGACCAGAGTATATAAAGAGCCTTCACGGTGCCTGATCCGGCCAACGACAGTCGTTTCTTTAGCATAGTGAGAGCTTGCATCGATCATGTGGGTGCTGTAGAGCATGATTTCCAATGCCACCAGTTGTGGTCGGCGTTGGATATGTCGATAGGCAAACTTCTGAATTCAAGCGGCGTTTTTGTCAGTCGAGAGTTGGCTATATCCAGCACGAGTTGATACTTACAGTGTCGATCTTACTAGCAACAACTGTAGTCGAGATCGACAAGAAAACTACAAACTGTGAGATCGACAAGAAAACAACAAGTGAGATCGACTTGTGTCGATGGATCGATAGGATTCCGGCTGCGACTAGTACTACCGCGACTAGTACTATTAGTATTTCCGCAATTGAAGGTGACGTTTCTCTTGTAGTGGTGACTGTCTAGCTTAGCTTAGCTTAGCTTAGTTTTCGGCGCTTTGAATGATGAGAGATGAGTGACATTGACTTACGGTGGTTATGGCTAATGAGATCACAGGGACGTATGTATCATCTTCTAGTAAAGTTCTTCAGCTGATCGGAAGGGTTGTGTATTTGGTCATCGTGAGGATCGCTAGACACAGGTGTCTGTTTCCTTGGAGTATAATGAGTCGGCTTCCAATCCAATCGCTTTAAGGCGGTTGAGATTGCAAGCCCCGTACTCTGTTCGGTTAAAATTAAGTGTGTGAATTTGATGACTGGATTGAGATAGAATCAATTTATATATTTGGCTTTGAACCAAACCGCTTGAATAATGTCATCATCCAAGATAAGACAGGGTAACTAATAATCTAATTAACGGACCGAGATGTTAGTAATAAATTTGTGATATCATTATGAGCTTGATTTTTACAATCTCAACTGCCTTAGAGCGATTGAATTGGAGGTCAAGTCATTACAGTCTAAGCACCCAAACACCTGTGTCTGACGATTCTTGCGATTAATTTTTCATGTGCGACCTCAACTTGACGTACAATGGAATGATGTACCGGTTATGTAGTAGATTGAGGTCTGACGTACAATGTAAACGAGTATCAATTGCGGAACGTGTAAGAACATGTATACTTGACGGCCTGGAACTAAAGTACTTTAGTTCCAGGTATGGTCTGTCTTTCTGCTGTGCAGATTACTACTACAGGAGGCACTGGGTTTGGGCGAAAACTACATGGTCAGCACGCGAAAACTACATGGGCGAAAACTACATGGGCACGAGATCTGAAGGACCATATTCGGTTCGTATTCAAAACCGTTGAAGATGTTGTACATTGAATTATAATGAATCTCTCGACTTTGGGCTTGTAGTGAGAAAACTGCCTGTGGCTGATCACAATGGGCAGTTTTCTGATTGTCCGAACTGAGGTTTTCCGTTGCTAAATAGGGCAGGTCTAGATTCAGGTTTGGCATTATAGTTGTACTAACAAAACGTATCCACAATTAATAATGAAAGTTTGTTAATCAACACGGACTGCACAGGATCAGAGAACGAAGGAAAGTCGACGTGTAAGAGCAACGTACTACATGGCTGCAGTCGATTGATCTAGCTGGACTCACTGGAAGAACAATACATTTGTTGATCGATTGACGACTACTCTACAATTTCTTGATTACATGTGCATAGGATACATACTCGATTCTTGAGTCTTTTGGAATGACTGTTGAAACGATGATCGATGCAGGGAGAGCGGCTGCCGCAGGGCGTAATAGGAAGATGGACAGGATGGATCGGAGAATGGAATAATTATATCCATGCGTAGACTTACATTCATGCAGTAAGTATATACATTTATAATAACCATGAAATAAATATATATATCTGACAGAGCGGTGACGAGTGTCTGAATTGACTTACTACAATTATTAACACTATGCAAGCAAGCTTGTGTAGTAAGTTAGTTGGAGTCACAGAACTTGCAAGTGAACATTTCGAGAAATATTCGGTTGGATCTAATGTAACTTTGTCAAACATGGAGCAAATTTAACCTCTAAAGGATGAAGAAGCCTGAATTGTGCCTCTTTAGCAGTAGCTCCTATTGTAGACTTACGTTTGTTCAATTTTTGTTTTTTTTGTCTTAAAGCCATATTTGTTATATTGAGACTTTTCGCAGTCTCATTTTTATCTTTGACTCGAAGATAAACCGTTTTATCTCTTTACTAGTATTTTTTTATAAATAGCTAACAACACCAACTTTTAGAATGTCATTACAGAATCATTATTTGAACGTTATTATTTTTTCGTTTCAATTACTCCTTTTTATATGAATTTTTGAATAACTAGCATTATGTCTCAAAATTTGCAAAAAGTCTCAACATAAAGAATTTTACCAACACGTGAGCACTATGTTCTTACTGATTCTGCTGATATAACATGATCGTTTGAATTTGTCATGAGATGACCATGAATCCTTGGTCTTTTGGGGGTTGTGTAATCCATGCATGCTTTCAGGGACGGTCAATAAGTTAGTATATTGCTGACACGTGGCTTCGTGTTGTTTGTAGATGACTCCTCATATGAACTTTTCAACTGCCTTTTAATTTGATGGACGTGCTGATTAATATCTTCCATGACCAAGGATATATGGCTTCAACGAGCACTCACAATTTGATTCTCGAGCTGGAGAGTGAACATGGAGTTCTTGTACTGCTGTCCAACCATGGTCAGATTTCTGCTGTGAGCTTTTTGGTGACCAGTGAAAGGAAAGCCTTACAGGGTTAGGTGTAAGAATGGCAATAAAACAGTGGCATTGCAGTTATGTCTAAGACTGAGAAACCCTTCGACAACTTCGAAGGTACATCAATTGGTTAGTGCTCGTTTTCTGACCAAAGAATGGTAATAAAACAGTGGCATTGCAGTTGTGTCTAAGACTGAGGAACCCTTCAACTCCGAAGGTACATCAATTGGTTATTAGTGCTCGTTTTCTGACCAGGTTTCTAGGGTACTACAACCGACTACTAGTCACTATTTAGTTATGTTGACGATCATTTAGTCAGAAGTACACTTTCTGTCCACCAGAAAGAACTAAATGTTGGGAGAAATCAGACGTTTACTGTACTTAACCCCCGGTTTTTATTCTCCGGGGTCCACGTTATTTTAAACCAAATGCCCGGTGTTCAGAATTCGGTTGACACTTAATACTAAAGGATTTTCTTGTACTTTGTACTTCTGTGGATAGTTAGTCAGTTTGAACATGAGATCAAAACAGCTTGCATTGTGATGCTTAACTTGGACACATTTATTATGAATTTGTTCAACAAGAGGTACTCAGGTGAAGCTATTTCTCTAATCACTCTACTTTCTAATTGCTTTACAAAGGTAAATATTTAGCCAACAAAAAGCAACTTAATGAAGAAAAAGGTTCTATGATTTAATCGACACACAACGCTCCCAGTGGGAATCCTCTCTGACTGGCTAGGAATATCTGCACTGGGGACTAGATAGTGTCCTCCGCTTGAAACGCTGTCTTATGACGCTTGAAAAATTCACGGAATCCATATGCACTCATGTCGTAATTGTACTGTAAACAGAAAGAAAACCACAACAAAAACCACTTGTCATTCGATTACAAACATTGGCTTCCATTCAACAATTGACTAAAAACTAAATGTTGGGAGAAATCAGATGTTTCACTGTACGTAGCCCCTGAAGGACCAAGAAGCCCAAATTTTGCCTCATGTTTGTGAGTACGTCACATGGGAACTTATTTTTGTCCAATTCTATTTATTTTGACCAACACGTTCAATCAATCAAATCGGTGATTTTAGCCCTTAAGCGTTCACGCTACATTTACCCGGTCAAATTTCATCAATTTCTCACATTTTAAAACATATTATATAATTTTTGATATTTTTCTCATATAATTTATTGTTCAACTGATTTACACTGATTTTTTCATAATTATTTAAATTATAATAAATTTTATAAGATTTTTCAAAGCTTTTCTCTTGTAACAATCATAGTAGTTACAAAAAAAGCTTAGAATAGTACGATATTTTTAGGGGAAATGTAAATAATAGTGATGAACAACAAGGTGTAGGTGGCATGCTTCTAGAGCTTTACATAATAAGAAATTCGATTGAAAACTTTTTCTGCAATGTATATTGGAATTTTAGGGTTCTGAGCTTTAAAGTGCTGTAAAAAACGCAATTTTGACAATTTTGAAGAACGGTAAATTGGACTAGAAAGTAGAAGATAGGTTCCACACTTTCTTAGTTGGGGCCATTTATTAGGATCTAAGTGAAAATCAATGTTTGACTAAAAAAATGATCAAACATTGCCCCACGGGGCTCCTTGCACACTTAAGGGTTAAGACTACACTAAATGGGCTATTTAGTGTCCAACAAGAATTGATGTCTTTTACCACAATTCGTTCAAAGCAAGGAGAAATAGTGTCGCTACGTCACATCGGAGTTTGCCACTTGTCATTCCCACTTTCATTGAGGGTGCCATGTTCCTTCCAAGTGATGAGAGTGACATGAGGTGGCATACCATGTTTATCATAAACTTTCATTGAGAGTGCTATGTTCCTTCCAGGTTATGAGAGTGACATGAGGTGGTATGCCATGTTTATTATAAAGTTGCCACATGTCATTGGAACACTACATTCCTAAAATCAAATAGTGTCTGTATTGATAAATAGTGTCCCGGACACTAAATAGCCCATTTAGTGTGGACTTCTAGGGGTTAACAATCAATAAGCACATTGTTGGGATTGGTTCACTCAAAATCCTGATTAAACAAGATATAAAAAAAAAAAAAAACTGCAGCCAAAATGCATGTCTGGACATGAGAAAGTTGAGGAGAACTAACCGGAGTAACATTGACACTGTAACGCGAAATAGAACGGTCCTTTACTCCTTCCTGAGTTTGGCTACTCTGCAAAAACGATTGTATTGCCGCAAATGAACAAGAGTCCCACAACAATTTTCATATGCAAGCCAACTAGTACCATGTCACACTAAATCGAGCTTCAAGAGTCCTTAACCCCTAAAGGACCAAGGATTCATGGTTTTAAAATGACAAGTTGAAACGATCGTATTGTGAAATTTATAATTTGAATGAGAACAAATTTTATATTACTGGAATAAGTGAAGAATATTACATATGTTGAATAAATATAAATAAATAAATAAATAAATAAATAAAAAAGAACCTATATAAAAGCTACTCAAAATTACTGAAAAAAACAGGAACCACCTGGTGGCCTTAAGGTCCTTTAGGGGTTAAAAACCTGAGTATTTACTGAATGATATTGAAGATTGATTCTCCCTCTGTCCGGAAATAACTGTCCTAGTTTTGAGCGTGTTTTAACTTAACGCATTTGAAAAAAAAAAAAAAAAACAGTCTCAGGACAAAACATAGGACAAATTTTGCCAAAAAAAAAATGCCATAACTAGGACTATTATTTCCAGACAGAGGGAGCAGCTTATTAGCCATGCAGTGGATGAGAGTGAGTAGCCAAACCGGTTTGGGGCTGTGAAAGATCTC